>OY757317.1:50745450-52224503 GCA_963583905.1 Stenurella melanura
CCAACATTTTTCAAAAAGTTTTTACCACTAAAATAGATCGAATTTTTTTTTATTTGCTCAAATTTAAAAATTTTCACGTTTCATAGCATTCTAAACCTATTTTAAAAATACATCATTTTTAATTTTTAAACTTTTTTTAGCACTACTATAGAACAGAAGGAAACTTTCCCTTTTGCTCTAATTTAAAATTTCTACCTTTGACATTTTAAACCTATTTCAGGAGAAAAAAATTTGAAAATTATTTTACCATCTTTTGAAAAATTTTTAAAAAATTAAATTTTTTAACCACCACTATACTTCCACTCCATTACGTGAATGTTGGATTGAAAATGTGACAGATGGCAATAACATCTGGCATATGCACCTATTATACTTTTATTGAAAAATGTACAGGGTGGTCATCCCAAGAAATAATTCAGTCATGGTGGACATTTGTAAAGGTATTTGCGCAAGCCTGCCATATGTGGCACCTGCTATTTAGTATTGAACTTTTGCTGTTGGATGAGCAATCTGTATATTTTTTGACCAAACTTATCAAGTTTTCTTTGTAATAATAGCAATAACTCTACTCCGATTATTATTCTCAATGTCATTTCGTAATTATTATTTTTTTGAGAGACTGCCATGAACGAGGGAAGTTCTGTGTAAATACCTTTACCGATTTTTTTTCTCAAAATTTAAAATTTCCACGTTTCATAGCGTTCTAAATCTATTTAAAGTAAAATTTAAAAAAAAATAAAAATTTTTGAAAAAATTTTACCACAAATAGATGAAATTTTTTTTCCGATTTAAAATTTCCATGTTTCCATGGCATTCCAAATTTATTAAAACAAATTTAAAAATGTTTTAGAAAAATAAAAAAAAAATGAAAACATGTTTTAGTAATCTGTTTATCACCATTATAGAATAGACGAAATATTTTTTTGCTCAAATTTAAAATTTCCACGTTTCATAACATTCTAAACCTATTTCGGAAAAAAAAATTTGCAACCTATTTTCACCAATTTGGAAAAAAATTTAACACTAGAATAGACAGAAAACATTTTTGAAAATTTGTTCTATATTTTAATCACCACTATACTTCCACTCCATTACGTGAATGTGGGATTGAAAATGTGAGAGATGGCAATAATATTTGGCATATCCCATTATATACTTTTATTGAATAATGGCATCCCAAGAAATAATTGAGTCATGGTGGACATTTATAAAGGTATTTGCGCAAGCCTTCCATATTTGGCACCTGTTATTTAGTATATTGAGCTTTTGCTGTTGGATGAACACTCTGTATATTTTTTTGACCAAAATTTATCAGGTTTTCTTTGTAATAATATCAATAATTATATTCCGATTATTATTCCCAATGTCATTTCGTAATTAATAATTTTTACTTCCCTCGCATACCGAAGGGAAGTATTGTATTCGAGAAAAAATCACCCTCCGAGATTTTTTCGGATTCTGACGTTTCAGAACACGTAGATTACGAAAATATAGGTTTTTCAATTCCGTCAGTCTGTCTGTCTGTCTGTCTGTCTGTCTGTCTGTCTGTCTGTCTGTCTGTCTGTCTGTCTGTCTGTCTGTCTGTCTGTCTGTCTGTCTGTTGGTGCATTTACTAAAAAACTACTTGAAGGATAGCAGTCAAATTTGGTAGATAGTTGACGCTACTGTCAGCGAAGACATGGTAGAAATTTCACTGGAAAATATACAGGGGTGGACCGTCTAAACGGAATAAATAATGAAAAAAATTTTTTTTTGCTCAAATTTAAAATTTCCACGTTTCATGACGCGCTAAACCCATTTTCAAAATTTTCAAAATCTCGGAGGGTGATTTTTTCTCGAATACAATACTTCCCTTCGGTATGCGAGGGAAGTAAAAATGTGCAAGTTTCGTATTCCTCATCGGAAAACTGTGAAATGCAATCGCCAACTTTAATGTAACAGTAAAAATTCCGAATTGTCCTTACCTATGCTGAAATGACATTGGGAAAATATTCTGAGCTCTGCGACTATTGTGAGAACCCCATGCACTAATGTATTTTTATACAAACTCTGATTTCATGTGTAAAGCAAAAGTTTTAGCTATCAGTAACTTAATGTAGGTAATCAAATTGATAAAAAAAGTCAGAGATAAATTACCTGTTTGAGCAGATAACTTTGATACAGACTTTGTTGGGCTTTGATCCATTCTTTCCCGAACGTAATTCCTAACCACCTCAGTTAAAATAGTTTTCCTCCCAGTTGGCTTTCCCTTGCAAATGCAGTGTTTTTCTGTAAAACGTTTAAGGACTATGTGCTTACGATGGCAGGGGCGTAACAAACACCCCCGCAGACCCCGCAACGCGGGGGGGCCCGGCCAGCTGGGGGGCCCACATAGACGGACGGCCGACTATTTAAAACTCTGCGGCAGCTTTGCTTTTCACAGAAATGTATTTCATTTCATAATTCAATTAATTAAATTCATAAATAATGCTATTTTTATAATTATTGAATTATTACATTTTGATTAATAAAAACTTAAAAACCTATGGGTAGTAGACACAACAACGTAAAAGAATTTCGGCGTGTTGATAAGAATTAAAAAATCAAAAGAACAAAACATATTGTCGGTTTATGGCGCACAAACACAAGCCGGCAGCCCGACAAGCCCATTTCGGAGCTTTATCTCGTCTTTGATCGTTGAATCTTTGATGGTACAATTGCCGCGATAAGCGCAACGCGTTATTGACAGCAGAAATATCGTAAATTATTTATTAAAAAAATGCTTCCTCTTCGAAATGCCTTCAGTACCTACAAATAGCTGATTGCCAGTTGCACTTTTAGTCTCTTGGGTGACGTGCTGACACTGCTGACGTGAGTAGACCTATATTACTGAATATTTCGCGAACGCGTTCACAGTTTGTAATTTAATTTGAATAAGTGATAATGGATAAAAAAACGAAATACTTAAGTGGCTCTCAAAAGCGAAAGAGAATTAAAGAACGAGATGAGGAAATTAAAAAAAAATGCTAAAATTGATAATTTTTTTGTAAGTGCAAGTGCGAGTGTAAGTGCTACCTACCATAGAAGCAGAAGCATCAGAACCTGAACCTGGGTCTGTAGCAACAACAAGTAAGGAAATTCATGAAAGTAAAAGTGGCGATGTGATAAGAGAATCAGATTTTTTAATGCATTATTGTCAAAAGGAAAGCAATGAAGTAGATGTATTAGATTCGGACTTAGCTCTTTATAGTGACAAAATAATAGACTCTAAAACGAAAGAGAACATTTTGAAAATTGGGTCCTGCAAACCACAGCATAATTTCACCAAAGACGAAAAAGGGCGGTCATTTAGTAGCAGTTATTACAGTTTTATCGCAAAAACTGGACTTCCGGTAGAGAGAATATGGCTTTGTTATTCCCTTAGATTGAACGCTGCATATTGTGAAGCATGCTGGCTTTTTGCAGACAGGAACGACAAACATTTCAAAGACTCGTGGTGCAGAGGGATTAAAGACTGACAAGGATTTTCCAAAAAAGTGAAAGACCACGAAAATTCGTTTGTACATGTACGAGCTTGTTTCGTTTATGATTCATGGAAAAAAGGCGTTCAAGTAGATAACTTCTTGGAATTCGGTAATAAACAAAATATACAGAGATGGAGAGAAATAATTAAATGAATAATTGATGTAATTATTATGTTGGCCACATGTGATTTACCTTTTCGTGGCCATAGAGAGGGTACTGTTTCAACTAACAAAGGCAATTTTATATTTATTTTAGAGCTACTTGCCAAATATGATCCATTATTGGAATCACATTTAAAAAATAATACCAACAGAGACAAGTACCTGAGTCCAAAAATTCAAAATGAAATAATCCACATCATTTCAACTGAAATTAAAAGAAAAATTTTGAATGAAATAAAAGATGCTCTTTTTTTCACTATTATTTCTGACACAACACAAGATATTTCAAAAATAGATCAACTTAGTCAAATTGTGAGATACGTGTTAATAGAAAAAGATGAAAATAATCAGGGAGTATCAGTGTCTATTAAAGAAACTTTTGTTGGATTTTTTGAAGTAACAGATCAAACTTCTAAGGGACTGGAACATAAAATTGTCACAATTTTAGAGGAAATGGGCCTGAACCTTGCTAAGTGCCGCGGCCAAGGATACGATGGAGCTTCAAATATGAGCGGAGTATACAATGGATTACAAGCTTTAATTAAACTAAAGGAACCGACTGCAAATTATGTTCATTGTGCTACTCATAACTTAAATTTGGTTTTGAATGATGCTTGTTCAAATGTTCCTATGTTAAAAGACTTATGATATTTGTCAAAAAATGTATGTTTTTTTGGACATGGCATAAAAAGATGGAACGATTTAAAAGTAGCCAGAAATGAGAATATAAAATTTACTCTTAAAACGTTATGTACAACAAGATGGTCATCTCGTTGGCAGTCGGTCTCTGCAATCAGGTACAATTTTGTGTCTATACTAAAGGTTCTGTCTACCATAATACTGACCAGCCAAAAAAGAGATGAAAGAGATGAAGCACTAGCAATTTAGAAAAAAATGGAACGCTTCGATTTTATTATTTTGCTAGTATTTCAAACATAAATTTTGAAAAACATTGATCTGACATCAAAATTACTACAAAAAGCAGATATTGGTCTTGATTACGCGACCACTCAACTCAACGTAACTTTAGCAAAAATTCGCAATATGAGAACAAACTTTGCAGATATTAGAGAAAAAGCAGTTATTTTGGCGAATTCCTTCAATATCAAGCCTGTTTTGAAAATAAAAGAAAGAGGAAAGTTAAAAATTTTTATGATGAATTACCAGAAGATGAGAGATTAAGCGATGCCCAACAACTGTTTAAAGTGGAAATTTTCTTCCTTACATTAGATATTCTTGCCAATCAGTTGAAACTAAGGTTTGAGAGTATCAATGCCATACAAAATAATTTTATTTTCTTATATCCTGAGAAATTAACTTCGTTAAGTGCAGAAGAATTGTATCTGAAAGCGCGCAATTTACAAACGATATACCATAAAGACTTGTCCATTGACTTTCCTAACCAAATTTTAAGCCTCAGAAAGGGACTTGGAGATAGTATTTCAAAATTAAAAACCGTGTATGAACTTGGGGATCATTTATTAATAAAAAATCAGTGCGTTTCTTCAAATTTTCCAGATGTATCTAGTGCAGTGATGTTATTTCTGACTTTACCAGTTAGTGTGGCATCAGCGGAACGATCTTTTTCGAAACTGAAAATAGTGAAAACCTATTTACGTAACACCATGGGACAACAACGCCTTTCGGATTTATTCTTAATCAATATCGAACACGAGTTTGTTAAAACATTAAATATCGACGAAATTATAAACGATTTTGCAAAAGAAACCTCTCGACGATCTGGTCGTTTTTGTAATACTTTACCTTATAATATTTTGTGACATAATTTTCGTGCTGACTTGTTGAGTGTTTGTGTTTTACTGTTTTCTGTCTTTTGGATTCTATGAGGCTCGATCATTTCTACCTCCGCTACTACCATACATTGTAAGCAATATTGTACTGTTTTAAAATTTTGGTTTTGATTATGTTTGCTGGAATATTACTTATAATGACTTAATAACTACCTGTATGTTATGTCTACCAGTCTATCTAAGATTATGCAATAAATTCGAATTGTTTGCTTTTTTATTATGTACTTAATACACCTAGGGTGGGTTTAACCCTATTTAAATTATCACACGATTAACTAATTTAAAATTTCATAAACCTGAACCAAATGGTAATGAAGATAAGAATTATCATTTTCCACTCGTTATAGAGAGGGGCCCCCTGAGAACGTTTGCGGGGGGGCCCACTCAGTTTTTGTTACGCCACTGTACGATGGGCCAATGTGTCATATGGAATATTTGCATTAGGAAATTCTTCCATAAATTGATCAATGCACGATTGAAACGAATATATCCACGATCCATCTGCGTTGCGAGATCCACTTCGAAAATGGGCCATTAAAATAAAGACATCTTGTTCCGGCGTAAAATCCATTGCAAATTGCACACGTCTGAAACATTAGAAATATACTTAACCTAAAATTATTATCATTCCCTTTATTACTTACCACCGAAAATAGCAAATGTATATTGGGTAGTTGTGAAAAGAACTGATAAATACGCAAATTACAATAGTAAAAATAATTAAAAACACTTGGAAATGAAAAAGGACTGGAAATAACGAAATAAGCACTTTCCGTGTGTACGTCTATGCCCTAGAAAATAACTAGATGTCATGTCACAGACTCATAGTTTAGAGACTGCTCGAGAATCGTCAAATCTGGCGATGTTGCTTGCTTCTTCGTCTCCGTAAAGATGCAATGAGCGATCTATGTAGGATTCAACAAATTCATGATAAATCCCTAGAAAACCTGAGATAAACATGACAATGATAAAATTCAAACTAAATGGTCACGTGTCTCACGATTATTAATGAAGGCTCCGTACCACTAGAACATAAGGAAGAAGCTGTAGAAGAAGATAAAAAATATGAAGAAGATAAAGAATACGATGAAGAAGAAGATAAAGAATACGATGACGAAGAAGAAGAAGACTATACCCTCGAAGAAGCAACTAGTCAGATGGATCCAAATGAATATTTTGAACAGTATTCTTCTTTAGCTAAGCATTATATAATATAACAAAAATAAGAATTTCGATAAAACATATGGCGTCGGACTGGATTCGGAAATGAATAAATTTTATACTGGTTGTCTGGAATTACACATTAGTCCAAACGCTGAAATAAATCTTGGTGATGATAAGCATGTCGGAAAACGAGGCTTATACGAGCTGCTATTTATGAAGAAACCCAAAAGTTACGATGAACAGGATTTACATGGCTATAAGAATATTCTAGAAGCGAGTAATGTTCATAGAAGAAATTATGATCCCTTAAGTCAATTAAATGGAAGTCGATCTTTTAAGTATACTAAAGTGATAAAGCCATTAGTCAAGGGTAAACCGGTTGGGAAGTTGCATAGTGGACAAGGCATCAGCATGGTTTATAATGAAAAACCTATTGAATATGTTTACTGGGATGACGTAAACGAGCTAGTTGATAGATTAAGGTTTTTGAATGCATCCAAGAGTGCTGGAAATACGGATTCTCATGATAATGAAATTCTTGCTATAATAAATGAGTTACGCAAGGCTGGGGTTATCTATTAAATACATGGATACAGGGTTAATCTACATTATTATCATCATGAGTCTCGATAAGTTTGGAAGGTCCACGTCAGCTCGCGACGACGTCAGTAACTCACATTTACCAGCATCACGTCGTGGTTTCGTCTTTACCGAAGGCGAAAATATCGACATTGAAAAATTGAAATTGTGTAATGTTCAATCTCCCTCTGAAAATGATGATGCCGCTAACAAAAAATATGTGGATGATACTATAACTGCTATTATTGTGGAGCTTAATGCTTTACAGAATAATATGTTGCAATTCACCGCAGATTTAACAGAACAGAAAACATCTCTAACTGAAACATTTTCTTTATAGGATTTTGCAAACAGTGGAAAGAAAAGCTATCTATGAGAACTAAAGGAAAAACTATATATATATATATATATATATATATATACATATAAAAATTGTAATAGCGGCACCCAAATCGTATAACCCTTGTTATACCGACACCCGATTTTACAGTGTGGCACCCAGATTTGGGTGCCACATTGTTTTTAGTAGAAAATGACTGTTTTCTCATCTTCTGGCCTAGATCGGCGAAAATACCAATTTTTGATTGGGTGCCATTTTTACATATTTTATAGACACATATATTCCAATAGTTGAGCAACTTCTTCACCAGAGTGCGCCTGCTAAAACACATCTGTATATGGTGTATATAACAAAGTGACATAGTGGCCCTCTGAGAATACCAATGCAAACTGGCACCCGAAATATGGCAACACTGTTAGTTATTGTCTTTAACATGAAAGCATATTTAGGTTTCATTCACAGTTGTATTCAGATATTTTATATTCGGTAAAAACACTTATATCTGACTATCGTTTTAATAAAGTACGGCGGCCCGTCGCATGTTGTGACCGTGAAACTTTGATTTATTTGTGAAATAAGTATAAAGAATCCCGACTATTTTTTATTTTTTTAAAATTTTCCCGTTTTTAATTATTGAATTAGGAAAATTAAAGTCTTTCGATTCCATCAGTCTGTCTGCCTCACAGTCATCTCCGTCTATTAGAGCTAAAAACTTTGACAGTGAAAAATAATAATTAGGGATTATTAACGCTATTGTCAAAGAAAAAACCATATATGTTTTTAATTATTAACGTCATTGTCAAGGAAAAAACCTTATATATTTTTATTGAAAAATAAACAGGGTGGGGTTAAAAATATTTGGTAATATACTATCCCAGATTTTTACGTTTCATGTAAATTTTGAGTCTTGCATGTGTCTGCCTATCTGATTGTTGATCGATACCTCTTTTGGCGATACATAAAAATCTGATCTAAGTAGAGAGTAATATCTAGTGGGTAGTTAATGTGGCTGCTTAAAGAATTATTAATAATAAAAATGTGATGGTGATAAATTATTTTAAAAGTTGAAATCTCGAAATCTAGCCGAGAGCATTCAGGTCTTCGTCTGATATTATTTATTTTCCACAGCTTTTTTATATAAGTCAGATTCAAATCTAGGATACAAAATCAAACAGTCAACAAATTTTAATGGAGTATAAAAACCCTGGAATAATTCTTTTTTAATATTAAAGAAAATGAAATAGGACATTTGTTTCTAGTTGTGTGTTAAATCATTTCTTCTAAACAACATAAAATTTGTACTAATATGCGATTCAAATGTATTGACGCCTCACTTTAACCGCGAATATCTCAGAAACGGAAGAGCAGCAAAAATTGAAATAATTGTGTGTTTATTATGAGTCTATTCTAAATCAGTCACTGAAATTTGAATAATGTACATTGGACACTTTTGAAGTTATGCTAAGTTATATTGAAAAATGTCCTACTTCTTAAGAAAATTTTGACCATACCAGTTTCAAATCCATCATATCTTGAAAAATATGCATACTATGTAAATAGTATTTTAGTCACCGATAAAGCACGGAATTTTTTGTAAGAGGAAATTTTTTCATAATTTTTTATTCTAAAATTTTGCAGTTATTCTTAAAAACGTGACGTCATCTTTATTCGGTTATTTATCAATGTATTTAAAAAATTTGTGTTGAAATAGTTAATTATGTAACATGTAAGCATTTTCAAAAAAAATAATTGATATGTATCAAATATTAATTTAGTTATCAAGCGTAAAGGATAATACCATTCAAAGTTTGCACTAATATTATCTATTACGTTTCATAACTAAATTAATGATTGATATATACCAATAATTTTTTCTGCAAATTTTACATAATTCGCTATTTTAACAAAATTTTTTTAAATACATTGATAAATGACCGAATAAACATGACGTCCAGTTTTTGAGAATAACTGCAAAATTTTAAAATAGAGAATTTTGAAAAAATTTCCTGTACAAAGAATGCCGTGCTTTATCGGTGTCTAAAATATTATTTACAAAGTATGCATATTTCCAAGCTGTAATAGATATAAAACTGATACAGACTTTGCGAAGCTGAAAAAATTTCCTGAATTTTCCAGGTTTTTCATAACCAAACATATAGATTTCCATATATATTTTAGTAAATTAATTTTTTACTCCACATAAAATAATTCCTTAAATTGAATTGCATCAGTGGAACTTCTTAAGAATTATATGGTTTTCCATATCGAGACGCATAATTCCTTGATTTCTTATACAATTTATAAAATTCCCTGATATTTCCAGGTATTTTTTAAAGATTTTTAAATTCCCTGAATTTTCCAGGTTCTCCAGTTTTTCCATATGAGTCGGAAGCCTGTGGTATGGTCAAAATTTCCTTAAAATGTAGGACATTTTTCAATATAACTAAGTTGAACTTCAAAAGTGTCCAATGTACATTATTCAAATTTCAGTGACAGATTTAGAATAGATTCTTAATAAACACATAATTTTTTCAATTTTTTCTGCTTCTCCGTTTCTGAGATATTTGCTGTTAAAGTGAGGGGTCAATACATTTGAATCGTATATTAGATCTCAAATCGTTTGTACGTATTATTTAATTAAACGTATTATTAGAAAAGTCATCTACATCTGTGCATGAAAGAAAACTCAAGCCCGTCAGTATGGAAACCGGCGTGCGCACAGTAGCACCAATATTGCACCAATATATATAATATAATATATAATCCATATAGAACCAATATTCATATATTGGTCCTATATGGATTATATATTGGTCCAATATGTTGTGCTACTAGGGTGGTCCCAAATCGAGTTTTTTTGTTCAAAAATGGCTAGAGAGCGCAAATCTGAAATGAACAGTTTTTTTTAAACTAATGCTTACCGAAATTCCAACAAATCCTCGGAGTCTGAATTTTGAAAAAAGTTCCTTTTTTAATATTTTAAGTTAAAGGTCAAATAAAAATGTTTTTAAATAATTTTTGATATAATATATTGACATCTGCCAAATTGACATTTGACTTATATTCACGGACTTGATATTTCTACCATATATGTATTATTCAGTATATTATAATATATCAAAAATTATTTTAAAATTTATTTTTTTCCGACCTTTAACTTAAAATAATAAAAAAGTATTTTTTATTTCAAATTTCTGGCTCCGAGGATTTGTTGCAATTTCCGTAAGCTTTAATTTATTTATACATACCTACATTGTTTGGATCAAAATAACATGACAACTGAGTGTCATTCGCATAACACTGGATTACTGTGTAGTGTACACTATTGAAGATGTTGAAAATATTTTCCAGCTGTTTCATTTGACTGAAAGTTTATGTCCCAAAACAATAATTATCTTATATACAAAGACATAGTATTTAATATATTTCTATAAATAATAAAGAAAGTTTGATTTAAAAAAATCCAAAGTATTACCTCATATAAAAAGTATATTTCTTCATATTATAACAAAATTTGACATGAAAGTAATAATTGATCTTCAAAAGGTAGCTTAAATTTAATGTATCGAGAGTATCGTAAAAATGTGTTATTAAATGTTAGTGAGAGATTTACAACAGACAATAGTGAACAATTTTTTCCGTTTTTGGGATAATCAGCCCTTATAGTGAAACGTTTGTGTTATCTTACCCCAGCTGTTTTCAAATATGAGGTAACGAGGAGTGAATTTCTGTAGTGAAAATTTATGAAATACACTTTGCTTGGCATAAAATTGATAAACTCTTTTTCTATGTATAACTAGAATTATCAATATGAAAAACATTTACGATAAGTAAATATAAGGAAATAATATAATCTTTAAAAAGTTATTCCGCTTTTATTTGAAATATTTGTTTGTTTGTTAAGTTACTTCAGTTTCTGTCGCCTTACCTAAAATCCACCACCCATTATGAGGACAGGAATAAAAAGTAATAGATTTTTACGGTATAATTATGGTATTGTCACAAGTTGTAAATATATAACTGACTACTCACCAAAAGAATAATGGTAGCTTTGAGATCTATTTAAAGTTTACAATAGTATAAATTGAAGCATCCCTTTTGTTGTTAGAAATAAGGTCCATTATTTCCTGACCAGTTAAGCCCTCTTTAAATACACCAAATGGTCGTTCTTAATTTAGCGCCAAATATAGTAATTTCAGTCAAATAGAACCCTTAAGATTATTATCTGAGATAACAAATTCTCAACTCATTTTTATTATGTTTATTTAAATGTAGAATACAACTATTACCTATATTTGACGTTTTTATAATGAATTATAATATATATTAAACAAGCTAACCATTATACTATTCACCAATTTACTACACCTGTTATATATAATTGTTGTACATTCTATAGGATACTCTTTTCAGTTTTTTTGTAACACTAACTTACTGCCTAAATTTCAATACAATCGGACTTCTCGTTCTTAAGTTATCGTGCTTACAAGAAACGTGACGGACGGACAGACAGACGGACGGACGGACAGACAGACGGATAGACGGACAGACATTTTGAAAGTTGTTCAGAATTCGATCACCAACACCGGGATATGAAATTTTTTTCTCTACGAACAATATTACCGGTTTTAGAAATGTGCCGATCGAATGCAATATACTTCTCGTTTAGTATTTGCGAAGAGTATAATAATTGATAATCACAAAAGTCCTCTAAAAGTTTATTATTTTTTAGGACTAATTTATTATAGGTTATCATTTTCATTATTAAATTTATTTTTCATAAGTATTTTGTAGGTATGCTGATTTCAACACTGGCCACATAAATTTTGAACTGCGCTTTCTTGTCTATTCATTTTCTTGACAGGCCACGTCTCTATTTTGTAAAGTTTTCTTAATGATACGATTAAACCAATTAGTTGGTTTTTGATCGTAGGACACTCTTAGTTCAAACCAAACTTTTATTAAATTTACACACCGTATGGATATTAATATTATATCGCCTATTAGCATAAATTACTTTTAAAGAAATATAATCTAGTTTTCTGCATTTGGTTTCTTCGTATATAATAGTATATTAAACCAATTAGTTGGTTTTTGATCGTAGGACACTCTTAATTCAAACCGAACTTTATATTAAGTATAGACGATTTACACACACCCTATGAATCTTATTATTATATCGCCTATTGGCATAAATTCATTCAAAAGAAATGTAATCTAGTTTTCTGCATTTGGTTTCTTCGTATATAATAGTATATTCGCAATTTAAAGTAGTAATTTTTGTACACTTTGTTTATTTGCCTGCATTTTATAGCAATTAGAAAACACAAGATTAATTGTAAAAGTACTCTTATCTGTTAAAACATTCTGGATGTATTATGTATAACCTTTTGTCGTATGGATTACTTACACATTTTGGGGCAATAATTCAGTAGCGTATAATTTGGGAGAAAATTGCACTAAAAGCACGTATATATTTTTTCCTAGAGGGCCTTCTTTAGGAACTAATCAACCGTAAAAGTTAAATTTTGAAGAAGGTTTTGTTGATAGCGCCCAAATTGCTTTGTCGATTGTAATGTTTGGACAGTATAAGTATAGGAGGTATAATGAGTATCTGATTTAGACATGTCATATTTTGTCTCGGGAGTTAGGGGTTGAACACCCCTAATGCGTATTGATCCTAAATGTTGATATAAATTAATTTATTAATTTATTACTAAATGAATTCCAATGTCAAATTTTACAAATATTAAATGATTACATAGAAACTAAACATTATTCCTTAAGAAAACCACAAACTTATTAATTTAAGAAAAAACACTGTAGAAGTGCGTGTAATAATGTTTTTTTAAATAGGTAATACATTTCTCATCTCGTGAATATGCTGGCATGAATTTTACGTAGGAACTTGTTACGAGTAATATAGAAGACAAATATGTTTATCAGAAACGCTTCCTAACAGTTCTTCCAAATAGGAAAATGTCAGTTTTTGTGACACACTACTAAAACAAATTTTAGTCAAAAATGGGTAGCATTATTCATAACTAACACGACCGTCTTTCTAGAAAACTATTTTGTCAATATTTAGGGGCACAACTCGTTAGGGGTGTCCTACTTCTGGCTTTCTAGACAAGATGCGACAAATACCATACCGTTGATTAAAAATTACCTACTTACTATCCATACTTTCCTAGTTTTATTACAATCGATAAAGCGGTTAGGAAACGACCCGCAAGGAAGCTCTTTCAAATTAAACCTTCAAGGGAATAGCACCTCGAAAGGAGACGACCTAAGAAAAAAATAAAGGTACTTTTATACGCTCTAGAAGCAATGCCGCATACTACTTAGACACCCTGTATATAAGAGACCATCTAATATTAATATCCGCTTTACTTTTAATAATGGAAACTAAATATTATTACGCAGAATTAAATATTTAAATCATAATAATATAGTATGATTATATCTCTGCTAATTTATTTCTTTCTCGCAGATAAATATAATGTAATAGATTTGGAAGAATCAAATATATTTTTCTCAATTAAATCTATTATTCTTATATATTAATTTAGTTTGGAAGAACAAATACGGTGAAAATAAATCATTTTCCATTTCGTCAGTTAATTAAATATTTTGTATATTATTATAACATTGCATTCAATATATTAGATATATCTTAAATTGAACGCTTCTTATGCATGTCTAGCCTCTCATATTCCCAGTGTGACGAATTACACAGTCCAAATTCTCAGATAAGTCGGTAAAAGTTATAAGAAACCTAACAGTTTAAAGCAGTAAACTAGGCAACATTGTTGGATGCCACAATGCTACGGTTTATTAAAATTTTACACAGAGAGGGGTGCCACACTCAGTGTCGTAGCTACGAACCATGGCGCCCAGGGCAAGCACCCTAATTTTGCGCCCCCACCCCTCCCTAATGAAACTTGTTGATATATGTTTGATTTATGACTTTTTATTTTTTTTATTCGTTCCAAGAATCAATATATAATATCTTTACCTATTTAAAGAAGATAAAAAAAACACTCATATATATATATACACAAACTGCAAAGTTAAAAATTAACATCAATCAGAAAATAAAACTAGAACGCAACTTTTCTTGATTTTTCACTAGCAAATTTTTCTATAATGTCATCGTAATTGGTCTTTTCTGCAATTTCATACTCGATCGACATTATGGCTAAATTCGTCAACCGCTCTTGCCCTATTTGCGATCTTAAGTACGTTTTTACAAGTTTCAGCTTGCTAAAGGATCTCTCGCAAGACGCAGAAGTAACTGGCAGTGTTAGTGCTATGCGAAGACATATTTCTATATTTGGATAATTCGACGATAACCCATATTCATGAATAAAATTTAACACAGTTATTAAGTTAGCCGCCTTTAGGTTGGGTATTAGAGAACAAGCTTGGTATTTAAAACTTTCAATCTCCAAACTTAGCTCGTTTGCATTGAGATCTTGTTTATATTTTAGAGCCAAGTCAGCTGCTGCTTTTTTAAGATATTCGATAGGTTTTTCCAAAAGACAGGGTCCTGTTAGAAAACAAAAATCCGAAGCTATCTGTGACAAAGTTTTAAATCTCCAGTCCATCTGAGAAATTAACGTATCAAGTACATTATACAGCTGGATTTGAAATTTCTTCAAGTCTGTAAAAGACTGAGCTTCATCGTCGGCCTTCTCATCGAACATTTTTTTAATTTTCCGTTTTCTTTTTTCTGGAAATTCTGGTGTTATATTAATCCGCTGACAAAGATCCTTTGCGGCGTCTATAGCTTTGTCAATCTCGTTTTCTCTAAAATTCTTTAAATACTTAAGGAGACCATCAATATGTTTAGCTGCTCTTTCAATTGACTGCGTTTTGTATTGTAAAATGTTGTTTACCTTGTCGATATTACTAAGAATTTGATTCCACACAGTTAACAGACAAATAAATTGAAAATCAATAAGTTTGATCAAACTCTGGGCTGATGAAACAGAGTCTGTGGAATAGGTTATTTCATCATTTTCACCTGTTCCTTCAGAAATCGCATGTAGGGCTTTTATGACTTCAGGTAATTGAGAAAACAAGGAGTGAACTGACTGATACTTTGATGACCATCTGGTATCAGAATGGCCTTTTAGAGTCAATTTTAAATTTGACAAAGCTTCCCAACGCTGTGTTGACCCCGAAAAGAAAGTAAATATATGTTGCAACGTGCCGAAGAATGTTACCATTTCTGATGTTACAAGAGCTGCATGCACTCCTACTAAATTTAAAGAATGGGCTGCACATGGTAAAAATGTTGCATACTCGTTCTCTTGCAAAATTTGTGCTTGTACTCCACGATATATACCAGCCATGTTGGCACCATTATCGTAGGCTTGCCCTCGGCAGTCTGATAGTCGTAAGCCGTCATTATTTAGTTTTTTTATAATTTCATCTGCAAGACCACTTCCAGTTTTTTTATTAATTTGAATGAAATCGATGAAACTTTCTTCAACTGAACATTTACCGTTCTCAATTAGCACATATCGTATTATCTGAGCCATCTGCTCTGTGTGGGCGACGTCTGGGGTGCAGTCGAACGATATAGAGTAGTACTTCGCTTTTTTAATTTTTGAAATAATTTGATCCTTAACACTAGATCCTAGCAACTTAATAAATTCGTTTTGACTACTAGGGGACAAATATGATACAGAACCTTTAGTAATAGACGAAATATGTGCGGCAATTTGAGTATTGTATTTACTTAATAATTCCAGTGCACTTAGAAAAATTCCCGATTTCCGATGACCAATCTGTTCAATTTTACCTCTAAGAGCTAAGTTGTTCTTTGCACAAAATAATATTACATCCAAAATTACCTTCAGAAAGTATCTCCACTTTTCTTTTTCTGTTAAAATTATACGTTCCATATCATCGTTTATCGCTACCCCTTTTTTTAGACGAATTTCCAATTCTTTCCATAATACAAAGCATTTTCGGTGTTCTACAGAATTCTCGTGTTCACCGACTCTTGGGTTTAAGTGTTTCCAATCACAAAAACCTTGTTTTGCACTTGAAAAAATGGACGTTTTTTTCGTAAACAGTAAACACGGGAAACAAAATAGTGCTTTGTTGTTTTCACTGTAAATCAACCATGTTCGCTCTACCTTTTCATTATTTGGTAGAGTTTTTTTAAACCATTCGGCGGTAAAAATACGCCCATCGTCCTTTACTGATGATCTAAAATCACAGTCTTTTCCTTGACTTGGACCTTTTTCAACTAGACAACACCTAAACTTATCATCTATATTTGGCCATGACTTTGGATCGTTATAATTTATTACAGAAGCTGGGGCAGATAAACGACCAATATTATGTTCTTGAGAGGTCCCTAAGAGAGGAGGAAAAAATTGGTTATTAGGAAGGACCTTCTAATACAGACGTTATTTTTACTAAAGTTATTTGCAAGTGGTTTTATTTATCAAACTGTAATTTGAGTAGTGATGAGAGGTAAGTGAATACTTCTCATGTGGTCAAATGCTACCATACACCAAACATCATATATCTACATGGCGTACAGCGACTTGCAATGCAAGTACCGAGAGCGGCGACCTCTAGACCTTGATGGACTAAGCTTACATTGTTATATTGGATTTGTAGGAAACAACTACTCAGCGGGCAAATACCCCGACCTGCATTGAATTACATCATCAGGATTTGCACGGTGTAATTCAATGCAGGTCGGGGCACTTGCCCGCTGAGTAGTTGTTTTCTACAAATCCAATATAATAAACTGTAAATGTATTTATAGAATATTACAGAATTCTAACATTTCTTTAAAACATACCTTCTTCTGCTTCCGCGGCTAGTAAAGAGCTTCTTTGTGATTCTTGAGTTTCTTGGGTAGAATCTCTTTCATTTTCACTAATTGGTGTGATTGAAGTGTTATTAACATTAATATTTAAACTTGGTTCCATAGGCGAAGACGCAGATCCGGAACCTTCATTTGCAACAGTTAAATTACTAGAGTTGGATATCCAGCCGAATAATCTAGTTGACAATTTTTGTTCTCTATTTTTTCGAGCTTCTCTTAATTTTTTAAATTCCGACCCTGACGGCTTTTTTGGGGGCATTCTAATTTATAATTTGAGAAAGTTTTGTTTACATTACTTTTTGATTATAAAGCAATAAAATGTACTTACTTGCGGTAAAATCTAAACAATAAACAGCACAACCAACAAACGGATTTAGGTCCAAAAGTTATGAAAAGAAGAACAAATTCACAACACTTGACTCTCGTCAGATAACAAATTTGAAACTAATAATACGCGATTTGGGTTAGAGGTATTTCAAAATCTCATGAGCTGTGACCTTGGTCTGCGCAGAGACATAATTTCGGCGATCGTCTCGATTACACAACTTCCTAAAAACATCAGATTTAGGATTTGCACTTTATCACGAGCTATCGTTGTTTACAGACCTCCATTCCAACGGTCTTTTGATATTAATTTAGAAACTAGCGAATTTTGCACGGGGCTATTCACCTAATCCCAACAATGTAAGTAAATCGTTCTATAATATTAAATTTATGTGATAGCTGAGCCAATGTTTTCAAAATGTATTTATGCGGAATAAACTCCGCCTTTTGCGCATATCGCGGTTCATAAGGTTCTGAAAGTACTCTAAAAACGTTGCTTCTTATCAGATATGTTCTTTTGTGTTGATAGCAACTTTAAAATGCGTTATCTCTCTTGCACTCACATTATTTGCGATAGCATTATCTTTATTTAATTGTTCGAAGTTGCTTTAAATCAGCACAAATGAACTAATGAACATACCTATCGCTTGCACTTGCTCAAGCGCACTGCGGTCGGCGCAGGATCGTATCCAGTGGCGTGGCGTGATTTCGAGTAGCGCGATTTGTCAGCCTGGCATATTGCGCCCCACGAGGCTTGCGCCCCTGGCTTGGGCCCCGGTTGCCCTGCCCTAGCTACGACACTGGCCACACTGTTAAAACGTCTTTTATATATGACCATTACTCATCATGGTGTGAGAGTATAAAACGGGTGCTAGAATTACATTCATTAACATGGGTGCCTCTTGGCAAACAAACAAGTATATATATATATATATATATATATATATATATATATATATATATATATATATATATATATATATATATATATATATATATATATATATATATATATATACATATAAAAATTGTAATAGAGGCACCCAAATCGTATAACCCTTGTTATACCGACACCCGATTTTACAGTGTGGCACCCAGATTTGGGTGCCACATTGTTTTTAGTAGAAAATGACTGTTTTCTCATCTTCTGGCCTAGATCGGCGAAAATACCAATTTTTGCTTGGGTGCCATTTTTACGTATTTTATAGACACATATATTCCAATAGTTGAGCAACTTCTTCACCAGAGTGCGCCTGCTAAAACACATCTGTATATACTGTACATAACAAAGTGACATAGTGGCCCTCTGAGAATACCAATGCAAACTGGCACCCGAAATATGGCAACACTGTTAGTTATAGTCTTTAACATGAAAGCGTATTTAGGTTTCATTCACAGTTGTATTCAGATATTTTATATTCGGTAAAAACACTCATATCTGACTATCGTTTTAATAAAGTACGGCGGCCCGTCGCATGTTGTGACCGTGCAACTTTGATTTATTTGTGAAATAAGTATAAAGAATCTCGACTGTTTTTTATTTTTTTAAATTTCCCCGTTTTTAATTATTGAATTACGAAAATTCGAGTCTTTCGATTCCATCAGTCTGTCTGCCTCAGTCATCTCCGTCTGTTAGCGCTAAAAACTTTGACAGTGAAAAATAATAATTAGGGATTATTAACGCTATTGTCAAAGAAAAAACCTTATATGTTTTTAATTATTAACGTCATTGTCAAGGAAAAAACCTTATATACTTTTATTGAAAAATAAACAGGGTGGGGTTAAAAATATTTGGTAATATACTATCCCAGATTTTTACGTTTCATGTAAATTTTGAGTCTTACATGTGTCTGCCTATCTGATTGTTGATCGGTACCTCTTTTGGCGATACATAAAAATCTGATCTAAGTAGAGAGTAATATCTAGTGGGTAGTTAATATGGCTGCTTAAAGAATTATTAATAATAAAAATGTGATGGTGATAAATTATTTTAAAAGTCGAAATCTAGCCGAGAGCATTCAGGTCTTCGTCTGATATTATTTATTTTCCACAGCTTTTTTATATAGGTCAGATTCAAGTCTAGGATACAAAATCAAACAGTCAACAAATTTTAATGGAGTATAAAAACCCTGGAATAATTCTTTTTTAATATTAAAGAAAATGAAATTAGGACATTTGTTTCTAGTTGTGTGTCAAATCATTTCTTCTAAACAACATAAAAGTTGTAGTAATATACGATTCAAATGTATAGACCCCTCAATTTAACCGCGAATATCTCAGAAACGGAAGAGCAGAAAAAATTGAAATATTTAAGTGTTTATTATGAGTCTATTCTAAATCAGTCCCTGAAATTTGAATAATGAACATTGGACATTTTTGAAGTTCTGCTAGGTTATATTGAAAAATGTCCTATTTCTTTAGGAAATTTTGACCATACCAGTTTCAAATCCATCATATCTTGAAAAATATGCATACTATGTAAATAATATCTTAGACATCGATAAAGCACGGCATTTTTTGTAAGAGGAAATTTTTTCATAATTTTTTATTCTAAAATTTTGCAGTTATTCTTAAAAACGCGACGTCATCTTTATTCGGTTATTTATTTTATCAATGTATTTAAAAAATTTATGTTGAAATAGTTAATTATGTAAAATGTAAGCATTTTCAAAAAAAATAATTGGTACATATTAAATTTTAATTTAGTTATCAAGCGTAGAGGATAATACCATTCCAAGTTTGCACTAATATTATCTATTACGTTTCATAACTAGATTAATTATTGATATATACCAATAATTTTTTCTGAAAATGCTTACATTTTACATAGTTAGCTATTTTAACAAAAAAATTTAAATACATTGATAAATGACCGAATAAACATGACGTCCAGCTTTTGAGAATAACTGCAAAATTTTAAAATAAAGAATTTTGAAAAAAAATCCTGTACAAAGAATGCCGTGCTTTATCGGTGTCTAAAATATTATTTACAAAGTATGCATATTTTCCAAGATGTAATAGACATAAAACTGGTATGGTCAAAATTTCCTTAAAATGTAGGACATTTTTCAATATAACTAAGTTGAACTTCAAAAGTGTCCAATGTACATTATTCAAATTTCAGTGACAGATTTAGAATAGATTCATAATAAACACATAATGTTTTCGGTTTTTTCTGCTCCTCCGTTTCTGAAATATTTGCTGTTAAAGTGAGGAGTCAATACATTTGAATCGTATATTAGATCTCAAATCGTTTGTACGTATTATTTAATTAAACGTATTACTAGAAAAGTCATCTACATCTGTGCATGAAAGAAAACTTAAGCCCGTCAGTATGGGAACCGGCGTGCGCACAGTACCCTAGTAGCACCAATATTGCACCAATATATAATCCATATAGGACCGATATATGAATATTGGTCTTATATAGGACCAATATTCATATATTGGTCCTATATGGATTATATATTGGTCCAATATGTTGTGCTACTAGGGTGGTCCCAAATCGAGTTTCTTTGTTCAAAAATGGCTAGAGAGCGCAAATCTGAAATGAACAGTTTTTTTTAAATAAAGCTTACCGAAATTCCAACAAATCCTCGGAGTCTGAATTTTGAAAAAAAGTTCCTTTTTTAATATTTTAAGTTAAAGTTCAAATAAAAATGTTTTTAAATAATTTTTGATATAATATACTGAATAACTTCATACTTACATACATACTTCAATTAGACAAAAAAAGGGTCATTGACATCTGCCAAATTGACATTTGACTTATATTCACGGACTTGATATTTCTACTATATACATATTATTCAGTATATTATAATACATCAAAAATTATTTTAAAATTTATTTTTTTCCGGCCTTTAACTTAAAATAATAAAAAAAGTATTTTTTATTTCAAAATTCTGACTCCGAGGATTTGTTGCAATTTCCGTAAGCTTTAATTTATTTATACATACATTGTTTGGATCAAAATAACATGACAACTGAGTGTCATTCGCATAACACTGGATTACTGTGTAGTGTACACTATTGAAAATGTTGAAAATATTTTCCAGCTGTTTCATTTGACTAAAAGTTTATGTCCCAAAAGAATAATTATCTTATATACAAAGACATAGTATTTAATATATTTCTATAAATAATAAAGAAAGTTTGATTTAAAAAAGTATTACCTCATATAAAAAGTATATTTCTTCATATTATAACAAAATTTGACATGAAAGTAATAATTGATCTTCAAAAGGTAGCTTAAATTTAATGTATCGAGAGTATCGTAAAAATGTGTTATTAAATGTTAGTGAGAGATTTACAACAGACAATAGTGAACAATTGTTTCCGTTTTTGAGATAATCAGCCCCTATAATGAAACGTTTGTGTTATCTTACCCCAGCTGTTTTCAAATATGAGGTAACGAGGAGTGAATTTCTATAGTGAAAATCTATGAAATACACTTTGCCTGGCATAAAATTGATAAACTCTTTTTCTACGTATAACTAGAATTATCAATATGAAAAATATTTACGATAAGTAAATTTATGGAAATAATATAATTTTAAAAAGTTATTCTGCTTTTATTTGAAATATTTGATTGTTTGTTAAGCTACTTCAGTTTCTGTCGCCTTACCTAAAATCCACCATCCATTATGAGGACAGTAATAAAAAGTAATAGATTTTTACGGTATAATTATGGTATTGTCACAAGTTGTAAATATATAACTGACTACTCACCAAAAGAATAATGGTAGCTTTGAGATCTATTTAAAGTTTACAATAGTATAAATTGAAGCATCCCTTTTGTTGTTAAAAATAAGGTCCATTATTTCCTGACCAGTCAAGCCCTCTTTAAATACACCATATGGTCGTTCTTAATTTAGCGCCAAATATAGTAATTTCAGTCAAATAGAACCCTTAAGATTATTATCTGAGGTAACAAATTCTCAACTTATTTTTATTATGTTTATTTAAATGTAGAATACAACTATTACTTATATTTGACGGTTTTATAATGAATTATAATACATATTAAACAAGCTAACCATTATACTATTCACCAATTTACTACACCTGTTATATATAATTATTGTACATTCTATAGGATACACTTTTCAGTTTTTTTGTAAATGATAGCTAACACTGACTTACTGCCCAAATTTCAATACAATCGGACTTCTCGTTCTTAAGTTATCGTGCTTACAAGAAACGTGACGGACGGACAGACAGACGGACAGACAGACAGACGGATAGACGGACGGACATTTTGAAAGTTGTTCAGAATTCGATCATCAACACCGTGATATGAAATTTTTTTCTCTACGAACAATATTACCGGTTTTAGAAATGTGCCGATCGAATGCAATATACTCTTCGTTTTGTATTTGCGAAGAGTATAATAATTGATAATCACGAAAGTCCTCTAAAAGTTTATTATTTTTTAGGACTAATTTAATATAGGTTATCATTTTCATTATTAAATTTATTTTTGATAAGTATTTTGTAGGTATGCTGATTTCAACACTGGCCACATAAATTTTGAACTGCGCTTTTTTCTCTATTCATCTTCTTGACAGGCCACGTCTCTATTTTGTAAAGTTTTCTTAATGATACTATTAAACCAATTAGTTGGTTTTTGATCGTAGGACACTTTTAGTTCAAACCAAACTTTATATTAAATTTAAACACAGTATAGATATTAATATTATATCGCCTATTAGCATAAATTACTTTTAAAGAAATATAATCTAGTTTTCTGCATTTGGTTTCTTCGTATATAATAGTATATTAAACCAATTAGTTGGTTTTTGATCGTAGGACACTATTAATTTAAAACAAACTTTATATTAAGTATAGACGATTTACACACATTATGAATCTTATTATTATATCTCCTATTAGCATAAATTAATTCTAAAGAAATGTAATCTAGTTTTCTGCATTTGGTTTCTTCGTATATAATAGTATATTCGCAATTTAAAGTAGTAATTTTGGTACACTTTGTTTATTTGCCTGCATTTTACAGCAATTAGAAAACACAAGATTAATTGTAAAAGTACTCCTATCTGTTAAAACATTCTGGATGTATTATGTATAACCTTTTGTCATATGGATTACTCACACATTTTGGGGCAATACTTCAGTAGCGTATAATTTGGGAAAAAATGGCGCTAAAAGCACGTATATATTTTTTTCCTAGGGGGCCTTCTTTAGGAACTAATCAACCGTAAAAGTTAAATTTTGAAGAAGGTTTTGTTGATAACGCCCAAATTGCTTTGTCGATTGTAATGTTTGGACAGTATAAGTATAGGAGGTATAATGAGTATCCGATTTAGACATGTCATATTTTGTCTCGAGAGTTAGGGGTTGAACACCCCTAATGCGTATTGATCCTAAATGTTGATATAAATTAATTTATTAATTTATTACTAAATGTAGAAGTGCGTGTAATAATGTTTTTTTTTAAATAGGTAATACATTTCTCATTTCGTGAACATGCTGGCATGAATTTTACGTAGGAACTTGTTGCGAGTAATTTAGAAGACAAATATGTTTATCAGAAACGCTTCCTAACAGTTCTTCCAAATAGGAAAACGTCAGTTTTTGTGACACACTACTAAAACAAATTTTGGTCAAAAATGGGTGGCATTATTCATGACCAACACGAGTGTCTGTCTAGAAAACTATTTTGTCAATATTTAGGGGCACAACTCGTTAGGGGTGTCCTACTCCTGCCTTTCTAGACAAGATTACCTATACTTTCCTAGTTTTATTACAATCGATAAAGCGGTTAGGAAACGACCAGCAAAGAAGCTCTTTCAAATTGAACCTTCAAGGGAATAGCACTCCGAAAGGAGACGACCTAAGAAAAAAATAAAGGTACTTTTATACGCTCCAGAAGCAATGCCGCATACTACTTAGACACCCTGTATATAAGAGACCATCTAATATTAATATCCGCTTTACTTTTAATAATGGAAACTAAATATTACTACGCAGAATTAAATATTTAAATCATATAGTATGATTATATCTCTGTTAATTTCTTTCTTTCTCGCAGATAACTATAATATAATAGATTTGGAAGAATCAAATATATTTTTCTCAATTAAATCTATTATTCTTATATATTAATTTAGTTTGGAAGAACAAATACAGTGAAAATAAATCATTCCATTTCGTCAGTTAATTAAATATTTTGTAAATTCTTATTATAACATTGCATTCAATATAATATAAAATATTAGATATATTTTAAATTGAAAAATTTAACGCTTCTTATGCATGTCCAGCCTCTCATATTCCCAGTGTGACGAATTACACAGTCCAAATTCTCATATATGTCGGTAAAAGTTATAAGAAACCTAACAGTTTGAAGCAGTAAACTAGGCAACATTGTTGGATGCCACAATGCTATGGTTTATTAAAGTTTTACACAGAGAGGGGTGCCACACTGTTAAAACGTCTTTTATATACAACCATTACTCATCATGGTGTGAGAGTATAAAACGGGTGCTAGAATTACATTCATTAACATGGGTGCCTCTTGGCAAACAAACAAGTATATATATATATATATATATATATATATATATATATATACATCCCGCTATCAATTCTGCGTCCTTTCATGGACCATACAATTCTGCGTCCACCAGAAGGAGAGGTTCTAGCAAACCATTTATAGATGAATATCGACTTATTTTTAACGTAGATGTCAGTGATCGGTTTTATTTTTTTCTAAATGAAGAATTAAAAAAAAAAGTGTTCCTTCATGGACCATACATTTCTGCGTCCTTTTATTCTACAATCATTTCCAACTCCGATGTATATTTTTCTTACATGCTGCGGTTAATTCTGCGTCCGATATGTATATTTAGTTACATATCTCTATCATTTCTGCGTCCCACAATGTTGCCAAATTTACAAGCATGCGCTCACTAATAAAATGTAATAATAGAATGTCCAGAATATTTGTCTCTGGGATAGAGAAGTATTTTAACTCAAATTTGGATGGGCATTCGTCATTTAATAATGTAGAGACTTCAACTGCATTTAATATATTTAGAAAAAAATGTAGTATTATCTGTATTGTGACTTTTTATAATTAGTAAAAACTAGTTTAACACAAAACTAATAACGAATTAAATATTGTTTGTTAATGGTGAATTTTTGATTTGTTGATATTGCCGCTGCTGATAAAGTAGGTGTCTGAAATGATGCAGAATTTTATTTATCCACGTGGAACATGAACTAATGATTTCTTTTTTTATAATGCGTCTCTCAATTTGAGGCTACCTGTATTGCCTTTTCCGTTATTATAAGAGATAGAAAGTCAATTAAAGTTATTGACCAAAACTGAATTTCGGCCAATATTTTCAATTTTTTTAGGGGTCACCGGCACCTTACAGCTGTAAACTCTTTTTATCGTATTCTACACAAAAAAATACTTATCGTGAAAAATTCAACCATATAACATTTAGTGACGCCTTAAAACTCCTGACGACTGGTGACACTATTTACTTATCTGGTGAATATGTCTTCTAAAACGTGAAAGTTTCCAGAATTCTTAAAAGTGGGTAAAGTAGTACCAATTTTTAAGAAAAATTATCACTATTTTATAGTGAACTATAGGCCAGTAGTTTCTCAAAATTACTTGAATATTGTTATCTTGACCGTTTGTTAAATTTTTAACTGAATTTAAAACTTTGTCCGAGAAACAACATGGTTCTCGTTGTGGAAAATCCACTATAACAGCTATATCAACATTTTATAACCATATAGTTCAATATATTAAGGCAGGGGAATGCCCTGTTGGAATATTTTTATTTCAGCACGGCATTTTACTGTGTCGATCATGCAAAATTGTTAACTGTACTATATGACTATGGTATTAGAGGGCAACCACTAAACTGGATTGATTCATTTTTAACCAATCGCAGACAGTATGTGAGTATACAACATGTTAGTGAAAATATGGTATACAGTGCAAATTCTGAATGTTCGTTTTTATGTATGGGAGTTCCTCAGGGATCAATATTGGGCCCCATTGTTATTCATATTATATAAATGAGCTCGACTGGGTTTCATGTAATAATTTCTTTTCAATGTATACTAATGATTTTTCTATGATTATCTAAGATGCATAATGTAAAGTAAGTAAAGTAAATGTAATAATGTTGTAGAAAATGTATCTACGTTTTTAAATCAACATCAGTTGTACTTCAATGCAGATACAATTCTGTTAACTCTGTTTCATAATAGACAGAAGAAATGCGAGTCTATTTCTTTTCAGGTCAATGAGTCAATTATAACGAGTACCCATGAAAGTATAAAATTTTTGGGTTTACACATCGATGAGTGCCTGACTTGGAAATCACATTGTGAATATCTAATTTCCAAGCTACCGTCAATTTAATTTTTATTCAATAATATTAAAACCGTGCTTACCAGGGAGCAATTAGTTAATTTATATTATGCCCAAGTGAAGTCTAGATTAAGATATGGTGTGTTTCTGGGGGAACTCCACTCTATCACAGAATGTCTCCATTGCTCAAAAGAGTATAATATATTAACTTTACCGTGCTTATACATTTTCGAAATATGCGTTTATGCTTATCGAAACGAGAATATGTTCATTGTGAATAAAAATATTCATAATGCAAATTCCCCTAGCAAGAGTTTCGAATACCATATGCAAGACTTAATTTAACCTACAATTCTCCAAATTACATGGCACCAAGATTGTTTAATAACTTGCCCTCTGAATGTAAAGTAGCTAGAAACTTGCTGAATTTTAAATCTAAGTTAAACCTGTTTTTGCTATCTAAATGTTTTTTCACTGTATGCGGCTTGTTACCTAGTTTTAAGGTATATGTTGTAACTTGACTATTCCTATACAATTGTAATGTAGACAACATATGAAAAAATTAATTATTATTATTATTATTATTATTATTATTATTATTATTTTTTTTTACCACAACTTACGTTGGTAGCATGACTCCTGTTAGACACGGGGCCCCTAGAGGCCAACGTGTCCGTCAGTGGCTAACACACGGCGGATATATTATTGTCACGCAGGAAACAGCCAAATCCGGGAAAGTCGCAAATGTTTGGATAAATTAAATATATTCGACCCTAGTCCATATTAAATAAAAAACAATTAAATAATTTCAATGCCAATTAGTAGAATTGTTTAATAATAAAACACAAATATATATAAACATAACATTGACCGTTATCTAAATAAACAAGTATATAAATCGAATAATCAAAACAAACGAGGCTCTTGGCTCTCGGTTCTTTTGATTAATTGAGTTTCGACGTCTTAGTGTCGACAGTCAGTCTTAGTTTTGGGCCCTCATCTTAGGATGTGGGGCCCAGGCCCTTCAGGCAGTTTTAGTGATCTCCACCCTGGAGATCACAAGTTAAGTTAAGTGAAAGTGACACCTTTTCATCCCCACTATGTATATTGGTAAGATCGTTTAAGTTTGTTATGTTATTTTTATTATGTTGTTGATTATTTGCATCTGTTGTTTGTTCGTTATCCCCTAAATGAGTTTTGTAATAAAGCCATGTAAATTCTTAAAGTTGCCCCTTATTAACACATATTTCTCCAAATAACCCCCGTCACGTAGGGCGTAGGGCCCATAGAAATAAGGCCCTAGCCCTGTTTCAGCGTGACACATGGTGGAGGTCGCCTAGCTTCATTCCCAGGGGTGATTCCTCATAATCACTCCTCCTCTCAAAGCCCATCATGTGCTATTTCTATATGGCATATGGTGGACAAGCCGAGTTTTCGCCCAAGGAGTTGGTTCTTCGTAACCACTCCTATCCCAAGTTTTGCTCTCATTCTTTTTAATTTCTTATATTTTATTCCAAGTTTTGTTTTCAGGGATGATTTTTCAAAATCACCCCATTCCTTTTAATTCAATATAGCCACTCTATTTTGACTTTATGTACATGATTCGTGAATCAAAATCGAAGACGTTCAATTTTGGTGAGAATGCTTATGTAATATTTCTAAAAAATTAAAAAATGGCTATTTTAATGTTTAAATTCGTCTCTAGCTTGAAGAAAAGTAATATTTTCCTCTCAGGCAGATAAATATCCTGAAAGGATTTCCTCACTACCCCTTTATTATCTTTTTGTCTGAGTGCAAGCTATTTTTTTCTTCTTTTTAACTCTGACATAAAATTTGTAAGTGTACCTACTATTAAACATATGTTTCAAATTGTTTTCTCGTAATGCCAATGGTTAAGACAGAAACCCTTGTAATCTTGGTTTTTTTCTTCTGGAGAAAGTTAGTGTGTTAATTATTTTCATATCAAACATTTCTAGTAGAATATTTAAACATAATGTAGACAAAACTACACCTTATGTCTTCTGTAGTTGATTCTCTTTTTGAAAAATAAAAGTTAACATCAACAAATCTATTTATGGTTTTTCTAGTAGAGTATTTAAGGGCCAATTTATTTTTCGTAAATTTTTCGTATTAGGTTTCCTTTTCACAAAAGTTATCAGTAATACGGAATCAATAAGACAACTACTTATGTCAAAATACGATCTTATTAGATACAATATACATTAGTGTGGGAGAGGGTGCTTTCTACCAGGTAGGTAAAGAGAGGTTTGTATTAGGCAAATGCAATTGTCTTAGTAAATTGCCAAGAAGACGATCTGCATTTGTTGTTTCTTTTCAAGGGATAGTAAAGTCATTTGGTCATCGAGCTCATTTACACTGTGTACTTCGCGTCCTTTTGTTAAGTATAGAAATATAGTAAAATAGTGCAGGTATAAAATAAGATATATATTTTTTATTGTTGAATCCTGAAGAACTCGACGTGAAATTTAACTTTAATATTTGGTTGGCAATACCGTGTTGATGTAAATGAGGCCGTAGATGCACATGACATTGAAAATCAGTCAAGTTAAGTTAGGAATAAAATGAGTAAATAACCATAGATTTCATAGTTAAATGGGTGTATTTATAGCTATTTATACATTGAATATCGTTTATAAAATCCAAGTAAAGTAAGGGATAAAATGGGTAAATAGTACCTATAAGTTTTAATTTATAAGATATTTATAAAACAATACAAATTAGTCAAAAGTTGAATTATCACATTAGTAGGCATTAATTAATTGTTAAGAATTAGTCAAAATTTTCACTTAGTTAAAGTTTGCAGTATTGTACGAACTTATAGTTGGGTAGCTTTTTATGGTAAACAATTGCAAACAAAAGTAATTTAATTTTTAGATTGTTATTTGAAGTAAAAATTTTAGAAGTTTTAGTCAGGAAGATACCGGGGAAAAATAATTAGGTCATAAACAAATAATTGGTTGCTGCTTGCTAGATTGTATTTTTTTGTTGTCGTCTCTCTCTCTCTCTCTCTCTTTTTGGTAAAGTCATCAAGCTGACTGTCCTCGGAGTCTACTAGGTGATTTGGGCAAAAATTGCGATGGTGCGCAACATCGATTACTCAGCCCAAACTGCCTTGTGGACAACGATAAAGCACAAATGACAGCTTAATTTTAATTTTTTTTAAAAACAAATGTCTTGAGAGACAAGCAATTTATTTATTCAAATAATTAATCTAGGAAAGAACTTAAAGTGTTAATTGTAGAAAGACCAAATTTTTTTTAAATTAGTAAACAAGGGTACCAAAATTTTTTTTTTAATTTTTGAGCAGTGTGTATCACAAATTCTCACAGGAAGCTAGGAAGTCAATAAAAATAGTTAGGGACAATTTGTTTTTTATGTAATAATGGTAGATTATGATGTTTTTGATTACGAAACTAGATGTTTCAAGTCGAAGACGACGTTGAAAATAGTTCAAAAAGAACTGAACGTCAGCCTTGTCAAATGAAATATACGTGTTATGGTTTTCGCACACAAAGATGTGCAATATAAAGAGATGATGATAATTTTATTGAGATGTATAAGCGATTATTTTGCCTATGATGTTACGGGCAAAAGGTTTTAAGATGAGGGTCACGTGGAAGAAGGTTCAAAGGGAACTGAACGTAGGCCTCGTCAAATAAGGTACATGCGGTACCAATGTTGCAAATAAAGATGTATAACCCCAAGGGAGATTAATTATTATAATATAAAGAGTTGATGATTATTTTATTGAGATGTATAAGGGATTATTTTGCCTATGATGTTACGGGTAAAAGGTTTTAAGATGAGGGTCACGTGGAAGAAGGTTTAAAAGGAACTGAACGTCGGCCTCGTCAAATAGGGTACATGTAGTACCAGCGTTGCAAATAAAGATGTACAACCCCAAGGGAGATAATTGTGAATAATGGTAATTGAGGTATATAAGGGGGTACATTGCTGATAGTTTGCGGGTAAAATATTTCATGACAAGGAAGGCGTGGAAGAAGGTTCATTAACGGGAACTCAACGTCATCTTCGTACGATAAAGTTTCAAAAACAAATGTTTAAGAATGTCCGTGCTAAAGCTAAACAAGTAAATGTATAACTATTTTCTTCCTAAAATAGAAACAAATAAAGGTTTCAGTATGTCATCCCTAACGCAGAATAAACATTAATAGTGTGATGTTAAAAGTTTACTTAAAGTTAAAATTAATAGGAAATGATACACACAAAAATAACGGTACCCTACTTAGGTAAAAAACTAAAGAAGTTAAACAATTCACTAATATTTTAAAATATTTTCCCCTTACAAGCATAATCACTTGTAAAAAATAACTTTTTTCTTTTTGTCTCTCCAATAATTAAATATTTTTATTTTATAGTATATTAGTTACTGGAACTTGCAATAATAGGTGAATACACGTAAAGTTTGTTTGTATCGTAGTTTACTGAGTGTCAAGTTCAACTTTGTTTTTAAATAAAACACCCACTAGCTTGTAATGGTACAATATAGAAATGTAATATTAGTAATACTCAGCAATTATGTCCAGGCCAAGTTCAATTAAAGGAACAGAAGTGTAGAATCAGCGAATTCTTTAGGTTATATGTAAACAATGTCAATAAGCTGGGAATACAATTATAGTTAGGAACAATTATTCAATTTTTTTCTCTTCGCAAAAATAAGCATTTAGAATGATAATAAAAAGAATAAAAATTGATCATGAGGCCAAAATGTTCATTTATTTATAAATTGTTTTTTCTACATGTTTCACGGGATCTCTTGGCACACTTCCATGGACACTCGCCGGCACTACCAGACGTCTCCCAGCAGTTGGCAGGGGCGCACCATTCCAGAGGGATGGTACCCGAAATGGAAATTCAGTCAACCAATCGGGGAGTTACATTCATACGTATAATCCAATCATATACAGCATCCTCCAAGTTGTACAAGGGCAGGACTTTCAACTAATCCCGAACTATCTGCAAATTCAGGGGCAGGTAAATACTACAGAAGCCTTCCACGACAACGTCCGCCGCACCCAGGCCGAGCGACCACTCCAAGTATTTTTGGTCATACAAATGCCATCAACACAGGCATTTCGGAGGGAACAAAAACATTGACTGCTCGAATGGTCGAATGGCAAAAACAACAGGCTGGCCGACAGTCCCAAGGCGGCCGGTATCGTCAACGCCCGACCCTTGGCACACAGGAGATGCTGTATAACCATCCAGGGACCAACAAAAATTACCATGAAGTAACTCGACCACACCTCCAGGTACTTGGATCCGTCATCTCACAAAATGAGTCAAACAAACAATAGGTGACAAGTACAATGCCCCCACAGTCCTGGAAAAACTGCGCGAACGAACTATAAATAGTGATAGTGCCGAACTATGAATTTGTACCAGGTGTGCCAAAAAACTTGATCAAAGACCAAGTAGTGACATGTCAAGATTTTTGAAAATTGATGTAAATTTTTTAAATATGCGGCAGGGTAGGCATCGGCAAAGATCTCCTTTTTTTCTCTTCCTCTTTCGTATTGCATTGTACATATTAGTAAATTACCTTTAACGAGACTTTGTTGATGCTACCCCTGCTGAACTGTGATACCAGAATAAATAAATTCCTCTCTGTTGTCTTCTCCCTATTTAGGACTAATCTAAGCTGGAGGCCAGCTTTTGGAGGAGGGAAATATGTCACGCAGGAAACAGCCAAATCCGGGAAAGTCGCAAATGTTTGGATAAATTAAATATATTCGACCCTAGTCCATATTAAATAAAAAACAATTAAATAATTTCAATGCCAATTAGTAGAATTGTTTAATAATAAAACACAAATATATATAAACATAACATTGACCGTTATCTAAATAAACAAGTATATAAATCGAATAATCAAAACAAACGAGGCTCTTGGCTCTCGGTTCTTTTGATTAATTGAGTTTCGACGTCTTAGTGTCGACAGTCAGTCTTAGTTTTGGGCCCTCATCTTAGGATGTGGGGCCCAGGCCCTTCAGGCAGTTTTAGTGATCTCCACCCTGGAGATCACAAGTTAAGTTAAGTGAAAGTGACACCTTTTCCTCCCCACTATGTATATTGGTAAGATTGTTTAAATTTTTATGTGTTCTATCTATTTTTGTATTGTTGATTATTTGTATCTGTTGTTTGTTTGTTATCCCTTAATGAAGGTTTTAATAAAACCATGTAAATTCTTAGAGTTGCCCCTTATTAACACACATTTCTCCAAATAACCCCCGTCACGTAGGGCGTAGGGCCCATGGCTAAGGCCCTAGCCCTTTTTCATCGTGACATTATTATTATTATTATTATTATTATTATTATTATTATTATTATTATTATTATTATTATTATTATTATTATTATTATTATATTATTATTATTATTATAACGTAACAATGTATACAAAGAAAATTTGGTTTCGCAATATGGGTTTCCTCAATTATTAAAAACAAAAAAGGTAAAGGTATTTACATAGAACTTCCCTTTTTACTTATACACGGCGGTTACTCTAACAAATTATTAATTATGAAACGACATATGAAAATAATAATAACCGGAATGTAGTTATCACTATTATTACAAAGAAGACCTGATAACTTTTGGTCAAAGAAATATACAGAGTGGTTATTCGACAGCAAAAATTCAATATTAAATAAAAAGCCAAATATAAAAGGCTTGCTTTACAAATTTCCATCATGATTGAATTATTTCTTAGGATGACTGCTCTGAATATTTTTCACTAAAACTATAATAGGTGTCTTCCTTGCCAGTTGTGTTAACTATATGCCAAATATTATTGCCATCTGTCACATTTTTAGTTGTATGTCGACGTAGTGGAGTAGAAGTGGTTAAAAATGTTATTTTTTTTATAGGTAGAACGTAGAAATTTTGAATTTGAGCGAAAATTCTTTTTCATTTTCTATTCCCTACCAAATTTTACTGTTCTCCGTCAAGCAGTTTTTTAGTTAATGACAACAGATCGAAAGACAGACTGATGAAATTGAAAAAATATATTATTTTCGTAATCTACATGATCGGAAACGTGAAAATTCGAAAAAATCTTGGAGTGATTTTTCTCGAATACAGTAATTCCCTTCGGAGTGCGAGGGAAGTAAAGGTTATACCAAATCTAAAAGCGCCATTGAAATGCACAAGAATTCTCTAAAATTCTGTCCATTTCCATCTTATATAATAACGGATGAAATAGCAATACATACAGCCTCAATTTGGGACACACTATCAGCTGAGAAATATACTCAATATCAATGGACGTCGATGAAAAATATTTTAAATTTTGGAATAAATTGAACTACTTTTTATTACTTCGTATTAGTTTTTTTTCCTTCTTCAATTCTTTGGGAATTTCACTGCCACATGTATGTTTTCTTTCTAAGCGGTGCTAGGGGAATCTACAAAATATATCACAATTAACCAGTATGTTACTGGTAAAAAACCTTTACGCCCGTGACGTTTACGTCAAAGGATCAGTTAAAGGTTGGTTTTGATAAATAAACAACACAAATAAGTATAAAAACTTGAAATTAAATATTTCGCCGACGTTTCGGAAATCTAATCTGTTTCCTTTCTCAAGGCTTTTTTTGAAAAATCTTTTTTTGCTGTGTATGACAAATACACAGCTCTAAGAATGTTTGTTATATTCAATATCCATAGATACTTACTATTTACATAGAACTGTTGATATAGTTAACAGTTTTTTAGTTTCTACACAATGTTAAGTTTGTGAAGTTCTTCTTTTAACATTGGCAGCCAAGTTGTACAGACATCTACGGAACAATTCGACACGCAATTATCCTCATTCAATAATATTATCGCGGATTCTTTTATTTTTCTTTTTTTGCTATCTGCCTCTTTTGTTAAAATTTTTGCCGAGTCCCAGTTTATTCTATGCCCGTTCTCCCACGCGTGTTCGCAGATCTTGGACCTCTGAATTTCATTTTTTCTGATATAATTTTGATGTTCGCCCAATCTTACACTAAAAGGTCTGGATGACTCACCCACGTATTGTTTGTTGCACTCACACGGAATACTATAAATGCAGTTTTTTGAATTTTGCTCGTGGTTTGTTGGTTTCGTCTTTGTCAGAATAGATCTTAAAGTGTTGCTTGTTTGAAATACCGTCCTAATATCAAATCTATCACCGATGCGGCGCAACTTTTCGGATAATCCGCATACATAAGGAATTAACGCTGTGTAACGTTTTTCAGGTTTTTGTCGTACCTGATTGGTATTTTCAATATTTATGAAGGTTTTATCGACAAAACCCCCAGGGTATTCGTTATTAATAAGAACTTCCTTTATAAATAAAAATACATATGATGAGAAAATTATGACACTTATCAATGAAGGACCATACTCAAAATTAAGTAAAGACCCAACAAAATCAATTGAGGGCAAAATTTATAGAACTTTATTTAAATACAAAAATGATTTTAATGACTTTGAACGACGGAAGCTTACACCGCATTATAGCAAGCCTCCTCATTTTTATGGCTTACCGAAAATACATAAACAAAATGTCCCATTAAGACCAATTGTTAGTTCCATTAATTCGCCATGCCACAATTTGGCAAAATTCTTGCTTAAAATTATTAATCCATTATCTGGAAATACTGACTCGTATATAAAAAATAGTAAACATTTTATCGAAAAAGTTTATGAAAACAGTATTCATAATACACATCTGATGGTTAGTTTTGACGTAGTTAGTCTGTTCACTAACGTCCCAGTAGACAAAACTTTAAAAATAATCAAAGACAAATTGTTAAATGAAAATAATTTGGAAGCGAGAACTAAATTGAGTGTAAATACTATAATGGAACTTTTAACTATGTGTATAAAAACAACTTATTTTCAATTAGAAAATGATTTCTATCAGCAGGATTTCGGTATGGCAATGGGTTCTCCATTGTCACCGATTTTAAGCAATATATTTATGGAGGATTTTGAGACTAGGCATGTTCAAAATTGTGCATACAAACCGGTTATCTGGTGGAGATACGTAGATGATATCTTTGCAATCTGGCCTCATGGTATTGAGTTACTAGATAATTTTTTGGATCATTTAAATAATAAAGAACCTTCCATTAAATTCACTTTAGAAAAGGAAACTAGAAATGAATTACCATTTTTAGATGTTTTAATTAAAAGAGTAAATGGTACAATTGAAACAAGTGTTTATAGAAAACCAACACATACCAACAGATATTTAAATTTCAACTCAAATCAGTCGATGCACGTTAAGAGGGGTGTTGTAAAATGTTTGTATGATAGGGCCAAAATCATTTCTTCTAATGATGAGATATTAAACAATGAGAAGCGGTTTATAAAGGAAGTTCTTATTAATAACGAATACCCTGGGGGTTTTGTCGATAAAACCTTCATAAATATTGAAAATACCAATCAGGTACGACAAAAACCTGAAAAACGTTACACAGCGTTAATTCCTTATGTATGCGGATTATCCGAAAAGTTGCGCCGCATCGGTGATAGATTTGATATTAGGACGGTATTTCAAACAAGCAACACTTTAAGATCTATTCTGACAAAGACGAAACCAACAAACCACGAGCAAAATTCAAAAAACTGCATTTATAGTATTCCGTGTGAGTGCAACAAACAATACGTGGGTGAGTCATCCAGACCTTTTAGTGTAAGATTGGGCGAACATCAAAATTATATCAGAAAAAATGAAATTCAGAGGTCCAAGATCTGCGAACACGCGTGGGAGAACGGGCATAGAATAAACTGGGACTCGGCAAAAATTTTAACAAAAGAGGCAGATAGCAAAAAAAGAAAAATAAAAGAATCCGCGATAATATTATTGAATGAGGATAATTGCGTGTCGAATTGTTCCGTAGATGTCTGTACAACTTGGCTGCCAATGTTAAAAGAAGAACTTCACAAACTTAACATTGTGTAGAAACTAAAAAACTGTTAACTATATCAACAGTTCTATGTAAATAGTAAGTATCTATGGATATTGAATATAACAAACATTCTTAGAGCTGTGTATTTGTCATACACAGCAAAAAAAGATTTTTCAAAAAAAGCCTTGAGAAAGGAAACAGATTAGATTTCCGAAACGTCGGCGAAATATTTAATTTCAAGTTTTTATACTTATTTGTGTTGTTTATTTATCAAAACCAACCTTTAACTGATCCTTTGACGTAAACGTCACGGGCGTAAAGGTTTTTTACCAGTAACATACTGGTTAATTGTGATATATTTTGTAGATTCCCCTAGCACCGCTTAGAAAGAAAACATACATGTGGCAGTGAAATTCCCAAAGAATTGAAGAAGGAAAAAAATTAAGATAATGCCACAAATAACATTTAGACAATATTCGTATTAGTTTATACGTGCAATGCAAACTAGACTGATTAAATATTTTCGTGTGCTAATTTTAATAGTTTCAATAGGTTGCAAAAGTTATACTAATTAATGATCGTTAAAGCGAATATTACTAGAGCCACCTTACATAAGATAATATTATAGTGACGGCTCACCAGGGACGCGGACGGCTGAAGAACGGCTTAAAAAAAATGTTTAATTGAATCTAGAAATTGAAAGATAAATTGTTTTGGATAGAAAATTGCATCGAAAACATTTTTTTGTAATTTTCTCGTTGGACAAAACAGTTTGAGAAAATATAAAATATATGTAATGAGTAGAGTAGACCAATTATTGGTGGCCTATGTGGTACAAAGTAATAACCATAATGCGAAAATGATAAATTTTATAATAACTATATTTCATAGCGAAAAAATTTTATTTAATCGATTAACCAACAATTTCGTTCGTACAAGAGGTACATCAATAACGTATTTCGGCATGTTGTTTTGATGAATTCTCTAACTTCGTAAATACGAAGTTGCAACTTCTATTCCCATAAACGTACTTCTGAATAAAATTATTTAGAAGTGTGTTTATAGGAGTAGAAGTTGCAGTTGAGCATAGCCGATTGTGAATATATATTTGGTTAATATTTTGTATGAATGCTGTACAATTTCCGGTAACGAGGTGCCATTGAGATTAAGTATACATCCTATTTATTTTAAGCAGCATTCTTAGTAAGCAGCATGCTTCATTCATTTTAAAATACTCATAGTAAGAATACCTTAATTACACTGTAAAGAAAAATTAATATATCACTATTTAAACTTCATTCGAACTGAGGGACACCCTTTATAATATACAACTTATAGTGTGTACATGTTTGTGTCTATACATGTCCTTAACATACAACATTATGGAGGAGTTTTAGAACAGGCAATGATGGAAGCAATTTGAAAAATTGTATATTGAAAGATGGCGAGAAAGTTGTGGGATAAGGTCAAGAATTTAAAAACTGATTATTACTGGTTGGGTAGAGACATTAAATTTAGTGAACTGGAAAAGTCGAAAGAGCCTAATCAGCAATTAACTTCCAAAACACCTGGACGGCCAAGGAAATTGTCTGACAAAATTAGTGAACGAGCTAAAAAGTGCAGAGATTAAGGATATGCAAGTACATCTTATTATGTTTTTCCTTTGTCACATTTCATTGACCATAACTCAAAGAGACTTCTCCGTGGTGTATCGTAAGTAACTGAAAGTAAATTCATAATTAAAGTAGCAGATGGTAGCAGATTTTTTTTTCGTAAAATGATAAAGTAATAATAGGTAATTATAGCAGAAAATTACAATTCCCTACTTTTACATCTCTCTACTTAGAGCAATCAAGCACTTCATTTTATATACAACTTAATTTACAACATATCTAAATACTATTTTAAGAACAACCTAAAATTATAAAGTAAACCGTTTTGCATAAAAAACAGAAAAAATATAGTTGAAATAATTTCGTTCGTTCTCGAAACATAAAATTGTCCGCTGCACCCTTTCAAAAACCATCCTTTAAGAGCCTACATTTATTTCACTACATTTACTTTACATTTTTTTCGTAGATTCACAAACCTTATTCAAAACGTTACGTAATTTTAAAATACTATTTAATTTCCAACCCCCTTAAAATTCTTAGTGTATTCACGGGAACAATATTATCGTATCTACGAAGTGTTAGAATATAAAAACTAAATATTTTTTAAAACTCTTCAAAAACCACCCTTTTAGTGTCTAAATTTTTTTCTATATTTTTTCGGTTTTCTAACGAATATTTTCTATTCATTTGCAAATTTGTAGAAATTTGTCCTCCTAGAACTTGAAAATTGACCAGTGTGATATGTCTCAGATTCTAACTGATTTTAGTGAAGTTAGGTGACATCAATTTTACTTCTAAATATTTTTAGTAAGACTGAAAAACTACTTGAAAAAAATATATACCTTGCTTATTCTATTACTGTGGTCGTATCAAGTTAATCGTGCAAAGTGTTAATGAAGTAGGTATTTGGAGTTAACCACGCACGACTGCAACTTCTACTCGTTACTGCAGTAAGAGTTCTTAAACGATAGCCAAAAAACAAACAGGTCCATCTAAATTACATCAAATGAAGGTTAAATAACATCTAAAATCGTTTAAGGCTTAAAACAATGCAAAATAAATGAGCCTGCTCTTTATTGACAGTTCGAAAATGATACTGTTTTCCAAAACTTTTAACAGAATGGTAAGAATTGACATATGGAATTAAAGAGATATGTTATGGAATAATAATTATGGTAAATCTTAATCTCTCACTGCGAATTTATTTTTCTGTTCAGTAAATTTAATGGCTCAATTCCATGACCACCTGGGAGCCCTGAACTTAGTATTGGAGATTTCTAATGATGGGATATCAAAGATCTTTGTAACAGTAGTTAATGACAATTTGAACAGTTCAAAAGAAGGGATTGAGGAAAAGTTGTTTACAGAAATGTGAATGTTTGGAAACAGTAGTGAGAAATAGTTTTCAGTAGGAGGTCAAGATTTCGTAACTGACTAGAACTTTTAATCCATTACATTTGTTTTAATATCGGTTTTTATAATACTCACAAATGAACCACTTCACTCTTTATAGTTTTTCACATTTTTGCAAATATTTACGGACTTTTCATAAAAAATAATCGTTCTTATAAAGAGTGACTTTTCCTCGTAAGCATACAATTATAATCTTTTTCACCTTCATAATTAATTCCATGTACATATTGTATAATTCAGATTTAATTTTGGACCATAACGTCACGGAATCTGTAAGAGGTTGAAGTAATATATAAAATTTAAACGCTTTCATTTGAATGTAAAAATACGTGAACCTTCCATCCCCGCAAGTCAAAGCATACGTAGATGCTAACTAGCTATCGTCAAGATAACAAGTATTAGCGACGTTGCCAAAATAGCGGACGCGGAAAAGGCCTTTTTAATAAAACTGGAATATACAAAACGTATATTTACATGACAAACGGTGGCGTCTCAGTAGTAAATTTGCTGAACTAAAAATATACAAAATATTTCATTTCTCTATCAATTCTGCGACCGACGCGCTCTTAAACTTTTGCCTGTAGAGTCCGCATTTCTTTAAGAAATGGTTTAAGAATTTAATCCGTGGGTCACAGTTAAATATTCTAACTTGTGTCAAATAAATAATCGATGTATCTTGGCGGGAAATGGAAATAACGGTACTTGTAATTCTGCGTCCGATATACGGTCGCAGAATTACACCGGACGCAGGTTTAAATGTAAATTGCCTATTACAGGACGCAGAAATGATAGCGGGATATATATATATATATATATATATATATATATATATATATATATATATATATATATATAAAAATATTGACGAAAAACGTTTCAAAGGCTAAGCATTTCCAAGAAACTGAATGAGATTTTATGAAAATGTAATTCATTTGAATGAAAAAATTTTTAAAGACAAGGTACGTAAATAAATTAATTTCAGGCCTTTGTTCTCATTTTTAACTGAATTTACATATCGTAGGGGATCATGTAGATACTAGTTTAGCCTGCTTAGCAGTAGGGGACTAGGTTGGATGCTAGTTTTAAAATGAGAATGGCAAATCAGAATTTTATTTGTTAGCATAACCAGAAGTCAGGTTATCGAAAAAATGCAAAGATTTCATTAATATTTTTATATATATATAGTTTTTCCTTTAGTTCTCATAGATAGCTTTTCTTTCCACTGTTTGCAAAATCCTATAAAGAAAATGTTTCATTACTATAAGCAAACAAATAATAAATAATTCACTTTTAAATCTCTAACTGCTCTTGAAAATAATCTGGAAAAATTAATTACACACCCAAATGCTATCAAAGTGGATGCTGATGCACCTGAGGTTAATCTAGACCGATTCGTCTACCACGTCGATCCGACTGCGTAAGATGAATAATTCCAATAATATTCTATAAAATAGAGAGCTGTAAAGTTTTAGAGCTTAGTATTTTTTAATCTATTTAAGTGTTACCATGTCATCGATTGCACCTAGTTCTACATTTTCTTCAGATGATTATAATTACTGGCAAGAAATTGATTGAATTAGTGACATATATCGAGAAGCTATACAGAATCAGAAAAGATTTATTTGTGAAAACATTTTCTACGTAAAAAATTCCAACTATAAAATAGTTACTGGACTTAGTGCTGCGAGAGGTTATGTTCCTGCTGTAAAAATTCAAATGATTACATCTGATGTATACATGAAACCCGAGAATATTTCTTTCATTAGAGTGGACTGGGATGATTTCATTACTTACCTTCAGCAAATTATCGTGGATTACTTTGAAGATGCTGCTGTGAGAATAGAAGAAGAGGAAGAAATTCACTTTTCTAATTATACACTAGTGAAAGGACAATTTATTGATAATAAATCGTTAAAAGTGGCTGATGGTTCCTGTACATTTCGTTTCTCTGGATTGGCAGTACGCGAGTTCATTAATGTTAACAAACTTGTATCAGCTCATATGGATTTACTGCATAGTTTAAATTTTGATAACTTTTATAATAACTTTTTAAATGTTACTAATAATATTCTAAGTGAATCTAATTATGAATTACCGCCTTATCATGTACTATTACATTTAAGTGATTTATATCCACGTGATATTCATACATACTGTATTCGTGAATGTTTATTTTATAATAGAGTTAAGGTTCTAAATGATTTAGATAAAAAAATGTTTATATTAAATTATTGAATAAATGTACTATACCCATATCTTGTTGTTTTATTTACATGGCTCTGTATGTAAGATGGTCGGAAATCTGAAGACAAAATTCTACCCACCTTGAAAAATTAGTAGGTACGCCCATGTGCTTATTATTAATAGCTGTCGTCACACATTTTTCTTGGAAACAAGTCTAGACTTGTCTTCTGTTAATATAAACATTTATGTCATTGTTTACACAGGTGTTGATGACTCATACGTTTTTCTTGGAAGTTTAACCTTGAAAATGGCACGTACCGGATGTTTATTTCTTAGTAAAAGATTACATCACCTTGCAGCATCGACATTATTTGATCTGATGACTCAGCCGCTTTATAAGAAATATTTACACAAGTGTTGATGACTCATACGTTTTTCTTAGAAGTTTAACCTTGAAAATGGCACGTACCGGATGTTTATTCCTTAGTAAAAGATTACATCATCGACTTTATTTCTCACGCAATAAATTAGATTTGTTTAGTCTATAAATCTGATGGCTCAGCAGCTTTCTAAGAAATATCAGGCGCAGCTGTGTATGAGTCATATATTTAATCTTTAAAATGACACGTTTATTTCTTAGTTAAAGATTACATCACCTCATGACGTCTCTCTTTTTGTTTTTTCATCCAATGATGTTGAAACTTTATTATCAGATAGTAGGCTACCAGGGACGGCAAGGGGACCTGCGGGGGAGTTTTTCCGCTTTATTCTTTCGATATCCCCACTCCCTCATGAGATATAAGGACTTTTTCGTTTGTGATGCAGATTTTCTCACCACTGCGCATGCTTTTGTCTCAGATCTCATTCCCACATCCCCTCCACCACCATCCAGAAGCCTTTGGCCATTGTCGACGACGAACACCAGCAGCAGCCTCTTCGCTCACCTCTCTGGACACTTCTTCAGCAGCCTCTGGTTACTTCTTCAGCAGCCCCACCCAGCCAGCCTCTTGGTCTCTCCGGATGGACACATGCCATCGAGGTACCCGCATAGCTATTCTACTGACGGAAGTGTCCCCATGCCCGCATAGCTCTACTACTCTATAGTAAGTAGTAATAAATGGATTAAAAATTTTTTCAACAATTTTTTTTAATTTTTCAAAAAGTTTTTAAATTTGTATGGATAGGTTTAGAATGCCATGGCGGAAACATGGAAACGTAGAAATTTTTAATTTGAACAAAAAAAATCCATCTATTTTAGTGGTAATTTTTTTTTTCAAAAAAAACATTTCAAAAATTTTTTTAATAGGGTTAGAACGCTATGAAACGTGGAAATTTTAAATTTGAACAAAGAAAAAAATATTTCATCTATTTTAGTGGTAAGAAATTTTTGAAAAATGTGGGTGAAAAAAAGTTTCTTTCAATTGTTTTTTTCTGAAATAGATTTAGCGTGTCATAAAACGTGGAAATTTTAAATTTGAGCAAAAAAAAATTGTTTTCATTATTTATTCCCTTTATATTTTCCTGTATATTTTCCAGTGAAAGTTTAACCATTTCCTCGCTGACTGTAGGGTCACCTACCTACCAAATTTCACTGCTCTCCGTCAAGTAGTTTTTTAGTTAATGCACCAACAGGCAGACAGACAGACTGACGGAATTGAAAAACCTATATTTTCGTAATCTACGTGATCTGAAATGTCAAAATCCGAAAAAATCTCGGAGGGTGATTTTATCTCGAATACAATACTTCCCTTCGGTATGCGAGGGAAGTAAAATGTTCCATCTATTTTAGTGGTAAATTTTTTTCAAAAATGGTAAAAAAATACTTCCCTTCGGTATGCGAGGGAAGTAAAATCGGTAAAGGTCTTTACACAGAACTTCCCTCGTTAATTGTGCATGGCGGTCACTCTAAAAAATTAATAATTACGAAATGACATTGAGAATAATAATCGGAATATAGTTATTGCTATTATTACAAAGAAAACTTGATAAGTTTTGGTCAAAAAAATATACAGATTGCTCATCCAACAGCAAAAGCTCAATACTAAATAACAGGTGCCACATATGGCAAGCTTGCGCAAATACCTTTACAAATGTCCACCATGACTGAATTATTTCTTGGGATGACCACCCTGTACATTTTTCAATAAAAGTATAATAGGTGTATATGTCAGATATTATTGCCATCCGTCACATCAATCCAACATTCGTGTAATGGAGTGGAAGTATAGTGGTGGTTAAAAAATTTCATTTTTATTTTAATTTTTCAAAAATGTTAAAAAAAAATTAAAATGTTTTCTTCTGAAATAGGTTTAAAATGTCAAACATAAAAATTTTAAATTTGAGCAAAAAGGAAAGTTTCCATCTATTCTATACTAGTGGTAAAAGAAGTTTAAGATTTAAAAATATATTTTTTTAAAATAGGTTTAGAATGTCATGAAACGTGAAACTTTTAAATTTGAGTAAAAAAAGTTTCCATCTATTCTAGTGTTAATTTTTTTTCCAAACTGGTAACAAAATGTTGCAAAATTTTTTTTTTCCGAAATTGGTTTGGAATGTCATGAAACGTGGAAATTTTAAATTTGAGCAAACCAAATTTTTCGTCTATTCTATAGTAGTGATAAATAGATTAAAAATGTTTTCAAATTTTTTAAAAAATTTTTCAAAAACATTTTTAAATTTGTTTGAATAGTTTTAGAATGCCATGGAAACGTGGATAGTTTAAATCTGAACAAAGAAAAAAAATTCTATCTTAGTGGTAAAATTTTTTAAAGATAGTAAACAAAATTTCTAATTTTTCTTTCAAATAGATTTAGAACGCTGTGAAACGTGGAAATTTTAAATTTGAAAAAATAAAAGAAAAATCCATCTATTTTAGTGGTAAAAAAAATTTCAAAAATGTTGGTAAAAAAAAATTTCAAAAAATTTTCAAAATTTTTTTTCTGAATCAGGCTTAGAATGCCATGAAACGTGGAAATTTTAAATTTGAAGAAAAAAAAAATCATTTTAGTAGAAAAAAAATTTTCAAAAATGTTGGTAAAAAAAATTTAATTTTTTTTTTCTAATAGTTTCAGAATACCATGAAACGTAGAAATTTTAAATTAGAGCAAAAAAAAATTTTTTCATGGTAAAAAAAAATTTTCAAAATTTTCAAAATTTTTTTTTTCAGGAATAGGTTTAGCGTGTCATGAAACGTGGAAATTTTAAATTTTAACAAAAAAAATTTTTTTACTTCCCTCGCATACCGAAGGGAAGTATTGTATTCGAGAAAAAATCACCCTCCGAGACTTTTTCGGATTCTGACGTTTCAGAACACGTAGATTCCGAAAATATAGGTTTTTCAATTCCGTCAGTCTGTCTGTCTGTCTGTCTGTCTATCTGTTGGTGTATTTACTAAAAAACTAGTTGACGGAGAGCAGTCAAATTTGGTAGGTAGTTAACCCTACTGTCAGCGAAAAACGTTTCATGACGCGCTAAACCTGTTTCAGGAAAAAAAAATTTTTGAAAATTTTTTTCAAACATTTTTGAAAAAATTTTTACCAAGATGAAAAAAATTTTTTTTTGCTCAAATTTAAAATTTCCACGTTTCATGACGCGCTAAACCTATTTCAGGAAAAAAAAAATTTTGAAAATTTTTTTCACCAATATTTTTGAAAAAAATTTTACTACTAAAATAAATTTTTTTTTCTTTCTTCAAATTTAAAATTTTCACGTTTCATGGCATTCTAAGCCTGATTAAAAAAAAAGTTTTTTGAAATTTTATCACTAAGATAGAATTTTTCTTTCTTTGTTCAGATTTTAACTATCCACGTTTCCATGACATTCTAAAACTATTCAAACAAATTTAAAAATGTTTTTGAAGAATTTTTTTAAAAATTTGAAAACATTTTTAATCCATTTATGTATCACTACTATAGAACAGACGAAAAAATTTTTTTTGCTCAAATTTAAAATTTCCACGTTTCATGATATTCCAAACCAATTTCGGAAAAAAAAATTTGCAACATTTTGTTACCAGTTTGGAAAAAAATTTAACACCAGAATGCTCAAATTTAAATGACATTCTAAACCTAGGTATTTCAGAAAAAAAATTTTGAAAATTTTTTTCACCAACATTTTTCAAAAAGTTTTTACCACTAAAATAGATCGAATTTTTTTTTATTTGCTCAAATTTAAAATTTTCACGTTTCATAGCATTCTAAACCTATTTTAAAAATACATCATTTTTAATTTTTAAACTTTTTTTAGCACTACTATAGAACAGAAGGAAACTTTCCTTTTTGCTCTAATTTAAAATTTCTACCTTTGATATTTTAAACCTATTTCCGAAGAAAAAAATTTGAAAATTATTTTACCATCTTTTGAAAAATTTTAAAAAAATGAAATTTTTTAACCACCACTATACTTCCACTCCATTACGTGAATGTTGGATTGAAAATGTGACAGATGGCAATAACATCTGGCATATGCACCTATTATACTTTTATTGAAAAATGTACAGGGTGGTCATCCCAAGAAATAATTCAGTCATGGTGGACATTTGTAAAGGTATTTGCGCAAGCCTGCCATATGTGGCACCTGCTATTTAGTATTGAACTTTTGCTGTTGGATGAGCAATCTGTATATTTTTTTGACCAAAACTTATCAAGTTTTCTTTGTAATAATAGCAATAACTCTACTCCGATTATTATTCTCAATGTCATTTCGTAATTCTTATTTTTTTAGAGAGACTGCCATGAACGAGGGAAGTTCTGTGTAAATACCTTTACCGATTTTTTTATCTTGGTAAAAATTTTTTCAAAAATGTTGGTGAAAAAAATTTTCAAAATTTTTTTTTCCCGAAATAGGATTAGCGCGTCATGAAACGTGGAAATTTTAAATTTGAGCGAAAAAAAAATTTTTTCACTATTTATTCCGTTTAGACGGTCCACCCTGTATATTTTCCAGTGAAATTTCTACCATTTCTGCGCTGACAGTAGCGTCAACTACCTGCCAAATTTGACTGCTCTCCGTCACGTAGTTTTTTAGTAAATGCACTAACAGACAGACAGACAGACAGACAGACAGACAGACATACCGACAGACAGACAGACAGACAGACAGACAGACTGACGGAATTGAAAACCTATATTTTCGTAATCTCCGTGATCTGAAACGTCAGAATCCGTAAAAATCTCGGAGGGTGACTTTTTCTCGAATACAATACTTCCCTTCGGTATGCGAGGGAAGTAAAATTTGAAAATTTTTTTCACACATTTTTGAAAAATTTTTAACCACTAAAACAGATGGAATTTTTTTTTCTTTGCTCAAATTTAAAATTTCCATGTTTCATGACATTCTGAACCTATTGCAGAAGAAAAAGGCGTGAACATTTTTAACCAACAGTTTTAAAAAATTTCAAAAAAAAAAAAAGGAAATTTTTAACCACCACTATACTTCCACTTCACTGCGTGAATGTGGAACTGAAAATGTGTCTAATGGCAATACTATTTGACATATGCTATTATACTTTTATTGGAAAATATACAGGGTGGTCATCCCAAGAAATAATTTATGGGAGACCTGTTATTTAGTATTGAACTTTTGCTGTTGGATGAGCACTATTTTTTTGACCAAAAGTTATCAGGATTTCTTTGTAATAATTACAATAACTATATTTCCATTATTATTCTCAATGTCATTTCGTATTTAATATTTTTTTAGTGATCGCCATGCACAAATAACGAGGGAAGTTCTGTGTAAATACCTTTACCGATTTTTACTTCCCTCGCATACCGAAGGGAAGTATTGTATTCGAGAAAAAATCACCCTCCGAGATTTTTTCGGATTCTGACGTTTCAGAACACGTAGATTCCGAAAATATAGGTTTTTCAATTCCGTCAGTCAGTCTGTCTGTCTGTCTGTCTGTCTGTCTGTCTGTCTGTCTGTCTGTCTGTTGGTGCATTAACTAAAAAAACTACTTGACGGAGAGCAGTCAAATTTGGTAGGTAGTTAACCCTACTGTCAGCGAAGAACTGGTAGAATTTTCACAGAAAAATATACAGGGTGGACCGTCTAAACGGAAAATTTTTTTCAATCATTTTTGAAAAAATTTTTACCACTAAAAAAAATTTTTTTCTTTGTTCAAATTTAAAATTTCCACGTTTCATGGCATTCTAAACCTATTTAAAAGAAAAAAAAAAATGAAAATTTTTTACCAACATTTTTGAAAAAATGTTTACCACCAAAATAGATGAATTTTTTTTTTCTCAAAATTTAAAATTTCCACGTTTCATAGCGTTCTAAATCTATTTAAAGAAAAATTTAAAAAAAATTAAAAATTTTTGAAAAAATTTTACCACAAATAGATGAAATTTTTTTCCGATTTAAAATTTCCACGTTTCCATGGCATTCCAAATTTATTAAAACAAATTTAAAAATGTTTTAGAAAAATAAAAAAAAATGAAAACATGTTTTAGTAATTTGTTTATCACCATTATAGAACAGACGAAATATTGTTTTGCTCAAATTTAAAATTTCCACGTTTCATAACATTCTAAACCTATTTCGGAAAAAAAAATTTGCAACATATTTTCACCAATTTGGAAAAAAAGGTTTTCTTTGTAATAATATCAATAATTATATTCCGATTATTATTCCCAATGTCATTTCGTAATTATTAATTTTTTTGAGTGACTGTCATGCACAAATAACGAGGGAAGTTCTGTGTAAATAACTTTACCGATTTTTTTTTCTGAAATAGGTTTAGCGCGTCATGAAACGTGGAAATGTTAAATTTGAGCAATAAAAAATTTTTTTCACTATTTATTCCGTTTAGACGGTCCACCCTGTATATTTTTCAGTGAAAATTCTACCAGTTCTTCGCTGACAGTAGGGCTAACTACCTACCAAATTTGACTGCTCTCCGTCAAGTAGTTTTTTAGTTAATGCACCAACAGACAGACAGACAGACAGACAGACAGACAGACTGACGGAATTGAAAAACCTATATTTTCGGAATCTACGTGTTCTGAAACGTCAGAATCCGAAAAAATCTCGGAGGGTGATTTTTTTCTCGAATACAATACTTCCGTTCGGTATGCGAGGGAAGTAAAAATCAAAAATATTTTTTAAATATGTATAGAACGCTATGAAACGTGGAAATTTTAAATTTGAACAAAGAAAAACATTTTTACATCTGTTTTAGTGATAAAAACTTTTTCAAACTTTTTTTTTGAAATAGGTTTAGAATGCCATGAAACGTGGAAATTTTAAATTTGAACAAAGAACAAAAATTTTCGTCTGTTTTAGTGGTAAAATATTTTTCAAAATTGTTGGTGAAAAAAATTTTCAATTTTTTTTTTTTTGAAATAGGTTTAGCATGTGATGAAACGTGGAAATTTTAAATTTGAGCAAAAACAAATTTTTTCATTATTTATTCCTTTTAGACGGTCCACCCTGTATATTTTAAAGTGAAAGTTTAACCATTTCTTCACTGACAGTAGAGTCAACTACCTTCCAAATTTGACTGCTCTCCGTCAAGTAGTTTTTTTAGTTAATGCACCAACAGACAGACAGACAGGCGACTGACGGAATTGAAAAACCTATATTTTCGTAATCTACGTGATCTGAAAGGACAAAATCCGAAAAAATCTCGGAGGGTGATTTTTTCTCGAATACAATACTTCCCTTCAGTATGCGAGTAGAAGTAAAAAGGTCAAATGCACACCTTTAATTGCCACAAATACATCGATGTCCGCGGTAAAATCTAGAGGATTATTGACAAGTAAACTAATTACATAAGTGTACAGTTTGTTTGACGCTATTTAGCTGGTTATTAGGAACTATTTACCTCGTGTCAGAATTCCTCTTTTACTTATAACAACTGCTACACAATATTATTAGAAAACAAACTAGACATTTGGCTTAATGAAAATCGTGTCAGAATCACTGTTTACTTGGAACGTTTTTCTCAGTATATACTTAATTTATTAGTGAAATACTGTCCCTAAATGACACTCGTGCTATTAATTTTTTTTAAATTACATTTTTTCTCAAGTTAATTTCCCAAACAGTAATCTAATTTGTGTAAATTATAGCGTTTTATCATTAAAGCACATCAGATAATAAACTGTCAATTTACATTGTATTACTACTCAACGATGTTTTCGAAAAAAATTTACCTTTAACTTTTAGATATACCTAGCGCTAGTGATATTATATACGATAATTTAATTAGTAAGTAATATTGCTACGACTTTTTAATTATTTTGTTCTACTTGGTGGGAAGTAAATAGATAGCTCTCGTCATTTTTTTAATGTAAATAGCACGTAGGGGCTGATACGATATAAATAATTATTTTTATATTCATATGATGTAGGTACTGATATTTTTTACGTAGAATAACACACTATATAATATCATGTGATCTATGAAAGAGTTTTATAAGTGGGTTACAGATGCTCAAGAATACCTCGGTAAGTTTGCATATTCGACGGTAAGGATGTGATATTCATCGCGGTGAAATCTGAAATCTTTTATGATTTCTTTAGTCTTAAATAGACAGTGTTTGTGGGTGCATTTCTGGTGCTTTCTCTTGGATCACTTACGTTTAAAATAAAAAATGCAATGGGTAATTTCCGATTATTTGCTTAATTAAGTATTAATCATACGTAATAATATATCATAAATCTGGACTAGAGTATTAAAACAGCCAATAACCATTTTTATTGTTTTAAAATATTACTGTGTAACATTTAGTCGCAAATAATAATTCCATTTTAAATGTATAAATATTTATTTATTTTAATGAAACTTTGGAAAATATTAAAAAATAATATAACTTTTAGTTAAATTACCTATATTATTGGTAAAAAAATGTTCATACTTAGATGGAGATTAGTCCTTTTAATGAATTTGGTTCCGAGAAATAACATCTCTTGCTTCTTTTTCTTTTTTTAGAGCAGAATAATGGGGTAATGGGAAGAAGATTTTAAAAAGTCTTCCTTTTTTGTAAATCTTTAATTCAAACATTAAAATAGCAACAAAAAATAATATTAAAGTTCTTCAAGGGTCAATTTCCATTTACAATCAGTACTATATGGGGGTTCTATGTGTAATTAGGCCGTTTTAATTCCAATCCGCTTTGGAGAAACCGTACACTGGTATTATACAAGGTGATCCAAAATTGTCTCCCTATATTTCTGCGGCTGATAGTACATTCAAAAATAATAGTAGCCTTTTATATAAACTTAATTCCGAAAATGAATAATAAGGGAGATATACCCCATAAAAGAGGGATACTAAATTTCGGTTTTTCTGCAATATCTTCAGAGTCCCTTAAAATATCAAATTAATATTTTAAACTTAGTCACAGGCTGTCTGGACACTAGCTTACATGGTATTAGTCAAACCGCCTCTTCTGTTTAATGTACTGTTTTAGGGGGTGATTGTAAGTATTTTCCTCATAACTCTTTTATTTTTTCCAAATTTCTAATAATTACTATACAAAAACTAATTTTCAGATTATTAGAAATAAAAAAAGTATTCTTATTGGATTTCGATAAACCAAGCCGTTGTCGAGTAAGTTGTGTTTAAAAAATTTTATGAATACATTCTTTTACACATAAGGAATGCTTGGAAATATTATTAAACGTAGAAACTAGCTAATTATCAATTACAAAAATTGTTTTCTCCATTTTCCCTTATGCACAATCTAAGTCTTTTTTTAAGGAGCATTGAACACCCTGTAAAATTCCTTCGTCATTCTGTAGTATAGTAAACTCTTGATCGATGTCTTCTTTCGACTATCCAATCGTGTCAATTTGAGTATTATAAACTCGTGATTTTAGATAATTCCACACATTCAAATCAAGAGGAGTTAGGTCAGGAGACCGAGCAGGCCACTTGATCGGTGCATCTGCAACCCGGCCAATCCATCTATTAGAATATTGGTTGTATAACCATGTTCTACATGTTCTGGTATAATGCGGTGTTGCGCCGTCAAAAACATATTACTTCTCTTTCGCAATGATATGTTACCTAATATTTCATACAAAAAAATCATAATACATATCGCTATTTAAATTTCCAGGAATATATGATATCCAATAAACTGATTCCCTAGAGTTGCTGCCCATACATTTATTTTGAAAGTATGTTGAAAATGGGTTTGCGTTGTTACATTAGGATATTTCTCAGCCCAGAAATGCATACATGACGCGAGGTACGGTGCCAGCTTCAGTGGCGAGGACTTGATAGGCGAATTTAAGGCACGCCGGGCGAGTCCGTTACTTAGATAGGTGACTGTATTTAATTTCACTGTCCTGGTTAAGCGGTGGAATAGCATTAGCCAGGACGTTAAAATAAATAAGACCTTAAAATAAAAATAAAATACTCCCAGAATTAAACCGAACCTCGGAGAGAAAATAAGATTGGCTGAAATTCGGCGCACGGGTATACTCAAAGCATATTATTTAAAAAGCGGAAATGTTTATTTTTCTATAGATTAAACTTTGAAAATTCCGTTCTTTTTAAATATTTCGAGAAATATTGATCGGGCCAAAAAAGGTTCAATTATTTCTTAAATAGGAGAGAATTTAAAAGAAGAAAGGTCTCATGATTTTCTTTTGTAGGACAAGCAGTTTTCGAATAAAATGGGATTTATAAAGTTGTAAACATAAAATTTTTACAAATTATCATATTTTGTATAATTCTTTGAAAAATGTTTTTAAAAAGAAAAATTACGTATTTCCTCCCGAATCTCTCGGTTCTTGCACTAAAGGTCAGTTGTATAAAAGTGGATCAACGAAAATTCAGATGAACTTGGTTCAAAATCTAAGGTTACAATTGTTAAAATGGTGGTATCCGTGGATTTTAAACCAGATTGAACTGAACTCTGGCTGATCCACTTTTATACAACTGGCCCAAAGTAGTGATGGGCGATATATCACGAACTATGATTTAATCACTGATATTAAAAAGTCACAGGTAACGACTGTTAATAAAGTTGGTAGAAAAGCGTGACGTGATCACGACTTTCCATATACCAATATGTTTTTTACGATATATATCCGCTTTGGTAATTTGAGCCTATTTTTGTTTGCGACCTTATGTATTAGCAGGTAAAGCAAGCGATTCCATGCCTTAGCGTTATTAGATAGACACACATTTTGTTGGAAGTATAATCAATTTGAAGTTGAGATTAAGGATGTATAATGCATTGCATAACAACGGATAACAAATGAAATTCTTATTTGAAATAATCAATTTGAAGCTGAGATTAAGGATGTATAATAGTGCTGCCGTTGAACAAAATCGAATGGAAGAGGTTCCTACCAAATTTTTGATAAATATTTGAATGAGAGAAATACTCTACTCTATTAACTCCCATTGAATGATAGCAAATATAAGAACTATATAAATAAACATTATATTATTCACTATTCAAGTTGTATATATAGGTACCTTTGTATTACAAACCGAGGCTTATGTTAAAAAGGTTTCAACACTGTTATAAACAATAACCCCAGCAAAAATTAAAATCGCTGGTTGATAACTATAGCAACCTAAATTTAAACTATAGAAATTTATTGATGCTTCCGAAATGTTTATATTTATATAAATTTACAAAAATATGCTGTTACGGAGTTCAAACAAGCGTTCGATTCAAAATTTAGTGCTCATCAATCCACAAATTAGGTTAGTTGATTATATCATTCATAATTAATTCATAAAATATCATATACGTATTACATATCTTCATATCTATGGCTGCATAGATTACCAAAGTGTGAATTCACCATTCACAGTCTGTCGACGCTTATTTAGGAATGGAGAACAATTAACAATTTATCCCATTCGCTGCATTATGAAAAGTCGTGAAGTCGTGATCACTTCACGTTTTAAATTCACTGATACCTATAAGAAAATCACAGTCATGATTCACGTTGTGATTGGAAAATCACGATATCGCCCAACACTAGCCCAAAGTCACACACCATGAGGTGAGTAAACATGAGTAAATAAGATCAACAAATCAATAGCGGCAATGCGCGCGCTACCACAGCAAGCAAATGCATGCGCTACGCCCTTTCTTAAAGAATTTTATGTTCTGGGTCTACCCATTGTAATCTTTTTGACAGGACCATATCAAAATTAGTTGTTGTGAATTGAAACATAGGAATTCATGGACAAATACCAAGTTACAAGTCCTAAAATTGTGTCGTTACCAAATACTGTTCAGTAAGACAGTAGCCGCATAAAAGCGGATTTAAAAAAAGTTAATTGTGAAATTGAGAACTGTGTTACTACATAGTACACAGTTTTAGCTTCATTATCCATTTTTTACTTTTTTGTTAGGAATGAATTTCCCGATTTCACAACTATTTTTGATTGAAATTTTGTGGTTAGTTTCGAAACTGTCGTAATTTACAAATTTCAAAGTTCTCTGTTCTAAGGTCACTAAACGGAGAATGGTTTGCGCTGTTATTAAATTAAAGTATACACTATTAAGAATGTAACACGATAAGAATTGTATATTTTGATCAATTTTTGAGGATAAAACAACACTATAAGTAAGAATGTGTTTTTTCCGCGAAACAATTTTTTTAAATACATATTTATTATTCAGGAGCAGTCCCTTAAAGAAATAAATCAATACATCTTAAAGTGTACAGATGATTTTTCTTGGCTCATTTTTGACGGAGATGTGACACTATTATGATGTTGCATTTATGTGATGATTTTTTAGCTTTCCCCGCGAAAGTAAATTCGTAAAATCATTTTATATGGAAACTATTAATCCTATCAAAGAAAATCATATGGCATTTAAAAAATAATTTAACTTTCTTTTTGGACGATAAATATTTCCCGAGATAAATAAAACCGGAATTTTCAAAATTCAAATTCAGTTGTTTCAATGGAGCGCCCCCTATGCAGATGTAAACATATTTGTTTTTCAAAATAATAATACTTTGAAAATATCATGCGCCAAATTTCAACCGTTCTTGTTTTTTCCGAGGTTACTTAAACATATTTGTTTTTCCCATAATAATACTTTGAAAATATCATGCGCCAAATTTCAACCGTTCTTGTTTTCTCCGAGGTTAAAACCTTTGATAACGACTACATTTTATTTATTTATTTATTTATTTATTTATTTATTTATTTATTTATTTATTGATTTATTTATTTATTTATTTATTTATTTATTTATTTATTTATTTATTTATTTATTTATTTATTTATTTATTTATTTATTTATTTATTTATTTATTTATTTATTTATTTATTTATTTATTTATTTATTTATTTATTTATTTATTTATTTATTTATTTATTTATTTATTTATTTATTTATTTATTTATTTATTTATTTATTTATTTATTTATTTATTTATTTTTTATTTATTTATTTATTTATTTATTTATTTATTTATTTATTTATTTATTTATTTATTTATTTATTTATTTATTTATTTATTTATTTATTTATTTATTTATTTATTTATTTATTTATTTATTTATTTATTTATTTATTTATTTATTTATTTATTTATTTATTTATTTATTTATTTATTTATTTATTTATTTATTTATTTATTTATTTATTTATTTATTTATTTATTTATTTATTTATTTATTTATTTATTTATTTATTTATTTATTTATTTATTTATTTATTTATTTATTTATTTATTTATTTATTTATTTATTTATTTATTTATTTATTTATTTATTTATTTATTTATTTATTTATTTATTTATTTATTTATTTATTTATTTATTTATTTATTTATTTATTTATTTATTTATTTATTTATTTATTTATTTATTTATTTATTTATTTATTTATTTATTTATTTATTTATTTATTTATTTATTTATTTATTTATTTATTTATTTATTTATTTATTTATTTATTCATTTATTCATTCATTAATTCATTCATTTATTTACGTATTTATTTATTTATTCATTTATTTATTTATTTATTTATTTATTTTATTTGTTGTATTGTAAGTTACAATTCATTTTTATATGCTTACAATTATAATTACAATTAGCATAACTTACAACTATACCCAGCTAGCACAAAACGTCCGTGGGATGTCCATTTATGATCGTTTGCGTTACAAGTGGGATGATCGTGGTGAAATATCTCTCGGACGTCTCAGGGACTGAATGATCCCACAGAAACGTCCCTGAGACTTTTGATAGGGGACGTCTCTGCACAGTATTGATAAGAAAAATGCTGGGACGTCCAGAATACGGAAACAGCCTTGGTTAACGTCCCATGGACTTAAGATAACGGACGTTATTGATCACTTTTATAAACACGAAAAAATATAAAAATAACAGAAAGCTCAATGCACCACATGACTAACAACCTCAAATTTTACGTTTTTGTAAGAAGTTTATCCTCATGTTTAACGTTTTTGTTCACATTTCATCTAGATTGGATCCAGTGTAACATTTATAAACTCTTATAGAATAAACATAATTTTTTAATCTCGTTGAATATTAAAAACAGACCGTAGGTTGGATTTCCACCCTGTAAATAACTACATTTTTTAAAACAATATTAATAAATTCGCTGTATAATGTTGAGTTTATTAAAATGTGGACCCAATCTAGAAATGCGAATAAAAACATTAAAAAAGAGGATAAACTTACAAAATCGTAGAATTTGGGGTTATGTTAGTCATATGCTGCTACTGTACTGTATATATGTTTTTCATAAAAAGAGTCTATCTGATGACAGTTGGATGGTTAACCCATATAATGTTCTCGCTTAGGGGGCGAAGGGTCCCGGGTTCAACTCTTGACCTACCGAACTTTTTTTTTTAATTTTGGAACGATGATGTATTTTGTCACAAATTTAGGTTTGATTTGACGGCAGAAATAATATTTTCCTTCTTTTTCCTAGGTATAATAATTTCATTATTTTATGTGATTTCTTTAGGTTAGGTTGACTTTTATTTTGCTATCTAATTGTTAATAATTATCTGCGCAGGAGGCAGTAATAGCATCACAGACAAAGAAAGGAGGGAGTGTCTCTCCGCCTTTTTTTCCACAAAATAACACAATTAATTACATGTCGGCATATTATTCGGGCTCCTCATGGTCTGATGGCTAGACTCTTGTGTTTTCATAGCGCAGGGCGAATTAAACAGAACACGATTATTTAAATAGCATTCTACCATCACTATAGCAAACATTAGAAAATTAAGTCTTTAATCTTTGACTACAATGCAAATAGGAGTGCCTCTATCTACATTAAATGAAAAGTCAGTTTTTTCTAAATTTAATTTTAAAACATCCAACTCCCTTTCATGAAAGAATTTTTTTAATACTTACCCATATGAATATAAAATCCATTCCTTAATTGAACAAGCTTCACTTTTCGCACTATTAGTAGGTACCTATTGTATATAGAAAGTTATTGCACTTGATTTTATTAATGCACAAATTGTATAAAAAAAAAATCGGTAAAGGTATTTACACAGAACTTCCCTCGTTATTTGTGCATGGCGATCACTAAAAAAATATTAAATACGAAATGACATTGAGAATAATAATGGAAATATAGTTATTGTAATTATTACAAAGAAATCCTGATAACTTTTGGTCAAAAAATAGTGCTCATCCAACAGCAAAAGTTCAATACTAAATAACAGGTCTCCCATAAAATATTTATTGGGATGACCACCCTGTATATTTTCCAATAAAAGTATAATAGCATATGTCAAATAGTATTGCCATTAGACAGTTCCACATTCACGCAGTGAAGTGGAAGTATAGTGGTGTGGTTAAAAAAAAATTTTTTTTTTCAAATTTTTCAAAACTGTTGGATAAAAATGTTCACTCCTTTTTCTTCTGCAATAGGTTCAGAATGTCATGAAACATGGAAATTTTAAATTTGAGCAAAGAAAAAAAAATTTCCATCTGTTTTAGTGGTTCAACATTTTTCAAAAATGTGTGAAAAAAATTTTCAATTTTTACTTCCCTCGCATACCGAAGGGAAGTATTGTATTCGAGAAAAAATCACCCTCCGAGATTTTTACGGATTCTGACGTTTCAGATCACGGAGATTACGAAAATATATGTTTTTCAATTCCGTCAGTCTGTCTGTCTGTCTGTCTGTCGGTCTGTCTGTCTGTCTGTCTGTCTGTCTGTCTGTCTGTCTGTCTGTCTGTCTGTCTGTTGGTGCATTTACTAAAAAACTACTTGACGGAGAGCAGTCAAATTTGGCAGATAGTTGACGCTACTGTCAGCGCAGAAATGGTAGAAATTTCACTGGAAAATATACAGGGTGGACCGTCTAAACGGAATAAATAGTGAAACAAATTTTTTTTTGCTCAAATTTAAAATTTCCACGTTTCATGACGCGCTAATCCTATTTCTGGAAAAAAAAATTTTGAAAATTTTTTTCACCAACATTTTTGAAAAAAATTTTACCAAGATAAAATTTTTTTTTGTTCAAATTTAAAATTTCCACGTTTCATGACACGCTAAACCCATTTCTGAAAAAAAAAATTTTGAAAATTTTTTTCATCATTTTTTAAAAAAATCGGTAAAGTTATTTACACAGAACTTCCCTCGTTATTTGTGCATGGCGGTCACTCTAAAAAATTGTTAATTACGAAATGACATTGAGAATAATAATCGGAATATAATTATTGGTATTATTACAAAGAAAACCTGATAACTTTTGGTCAAAAAAATTACAGTGTTCATCCAACAGCAAAAGTTTAATATACTAAATAACAGGTGCCAAATATGGAAGGCTTGCGCAAATACCTTTATAAATGTCCACAATGACTCAATTATTTCTTGGGATGCCATTATTCAATAAAAGTATATAAAAGGATATGCCAAATATTATTGCCATCTCTCACATTTTCAATCCCACATTCATGTAATGGAGTGGAAGTATAGTGGTGATTAAAATATAGAACAAATTTTCAAAAATGTTTTCTGTCTATTCTAGTGTTAAATTTTTTTCCAAATTGGTGAAAATATGTTGCAAATTTTTTTTTCCGAAATAGGTTCAGAATGTTATGAAACGTGGAAATTTTAAATTTGAGCAAAAAAATATTTCGTCTATTCTATAATGGTGATAAATAAATTACTAAAACATGTTTTCGTTTTTTTTTTTTAAACATTTTTAAATTTGTTTTAATAAATTTGGAATGCCATGGAAACGTGGAAATTTTAAATCGAAAAAAAAATTCCATCTATTTGTGGTAAAATTTTTTCGAAAAATGTTGGTAAAAATTTTCAACATTTTTTTTTCTTTTAAATAGGTTTAGAATGCCATGAAACGTGGAAATTTTAAATTTGAACAAAGAAAAAAATTTTTTTTAGTGGTAAAATTTTTTTAAAAAATCGGTAAAGGTATTTACACAGAACTTCCCTCGTTCATGGCAGTCTCTCAAAAAAATAATAATTACGAAATGACATTGAGAATAATAATCGGAGTAGAGTTATTGCTATTATTACAAAGAAAACTTGATAAGTTTGGTCAAAAAATATACAGATTGCTCATCCAACAGCAAAAGTTCAATACTAAATAGCAGGTGCCACATATGGCAGGCTTGCGCAAATACCTTTACAAATGTCCACCATGACTGAATTATTTCTTGGGATGACCACCCTGTACATTTTTCAATAAAAGTATAATAGGTGCATATGCCAGATGTTATTGCCATCTGTCACATTTTCAATCCAACATTCACGTAATGGAGTGGAAGTATAGTGGTGGTTAAAAAATTTAATTTTTTAAAAATTTTTCAAAAGATGGTAAAATAATTTTCAAATTTTTTTCTCCTGAAATAGGTTTAAAATGTCAAAGGTAGAAATTTTAAATTAGAGCAAAAGGGAAAGTTTCCTTCTGTTCTATAGTAGTGCTAAAAAAAGTTTAAAAATTAAAAATGATGTATTTTTAAAATAGGTTTAGAATGCTATGAAACGTGAAAATTTTTAAATTTGAGCAAATAAAAAAAAATTCGATCTATTTTAGTGGTAAAAACTTTTTGAAAAATGTTGGTGAAAAAAATTTTCAAAATTTTTTTTCTGAAATACCTAGGTTAGAATGTCATTTAAATTTGAGCATTCTGGTGTTAAATTTTTATCCAAACTGGTAACAAAATGTTGCAATTTTTTTTTCCGAAATTGGTTTGGAATATCATGAAACGTGGAAATTTTAAATTTGAGCAAAAAAAATTTTTTCCTCCGTTCTATAGTAGGTAGTGATACATAAATGGATTAAAAATGTTTTCAAATTTTTAAAAAAATTCTTCAAAAACATTTTTAAATTTGTTTGAATAGTTTTAGAATGTCATGGAAACGTGGATAGTTAAAATCTGAACAAAGAAAGAAAAATTCTACCTTAGTGATAAAATTTCAAAAAACTTTTTTTTTAATCAGGCTTAGAATGCCATGAAACGTGAAAATTTTAAATTTGAAGAAAGAAAAAAAAATCATTTTAGTAGTAAAAATTTTTTCAAAAATATTGGTGAAAAAAATTTTCAAATTTTTTTTTCCTGAAATAGGTTAAGCGTGTCATGAAACGTAGAAATTTTAAATTTGAGCAAAAACAAATTTTTTTCATCTTGGTAAAAATTTTTTCAAAAATGTTTGAAAAAAATTTTCAAAATTTTTTTTTTCTGAAATAGGTTTAGCGCGTCATGAAACGTGGAAATTTTAAATTTGAGCAAAAAAAAATTTTTTTCAACTTGGTAAAAATTTTTTCAAAAATGTTTGAAAAAAATTTTCAAAATTTTTTTTTTCCTGAAATAGGTTTAGCGCGTCATGAAACGTGGAAATTTTAAATTTGAGCAAAAAAAAATTTTTTTCACTATTTATTCCGTTTAGACGGTCCACCCTGTATATTTTTCAGTGAAAATTCTACCAGTTCTTCGCTGACAGTAGGGTTAACTACCTACCAAATTTGACTGCTCTCCGTCAAGTAGTTTTTTAGTAAATACACCAACAGACCGACAGACAGACAGACAGACAGACAGACCGACAGACAGACAGACAGACAGACTGACGGAATTGAAAAACCTATATTTTCGGAATCTACGTGTTCTGAAACGTCAGAATCCGAAAAAATCTCGGAGGGTGATTTTTTCTCGAATACAATACTTCCCTTCGGTATGCGAGGGAAGTAAAAATGATTGAAAAAAATTTTCAAAAAATTTTTTTTTCTGAAATAGGTTTAGCGCGTCATGAAACGTGGAAATTTTAAATTTGAGCAAAACAAAATTTTTTTCACTACTTATTCCGCATTCCGTAGACGGTCCACCCTGTATATTTTTCAGTGAAAATTCTACCAGTTCTTCGCTGACAGTAGGGTTAACTACCTACCAAAATTGACTGCTCTCCGTCAAGTAGTTTTTTAGTTAATGCACCAACAGACAGACAGACAGACAGACAGACAGACAGACAGACTGACGGAATTGAAAAACCTATATTTTCGGAATCTACGTGTTCTGAAACGTCAGACTGATAAAAAACAACAGATCTTTATCAGTCAATGTCAATTATAATTATTTTATACCATTCATGGAAAATGTCTTAGTTTTGCGTGGAACATCGTTATGAGTGGCTTTAGGCTTTTCTGAAGAGTACCCAATAAGGACGAAAAACGTTTCAAAGGCTAAGCATTTCCAAGAAACTGAATGAGATTTTATGAAAATGTAATTCATTTGAATGAAAACATTTTTAAAGACAAGGTACGTAAATAAATTAATTTCAGGCCTTTGTTCTCATTTTTAACTGAATTTACATATCGTAGGGGATCATGTAGATACTAGTTTAGCCTGCTTAGCCGTAGGGGACTAGGTTGGATGCTAGTGTTAAACTGAGAATGGCAAATCAGAATTTTACTTGCTAGCATAACCAGAAGTCAGGTTATCGAAAGAATGCAAAGATTTCATTAATATTTTTATATATATAGTTTTTCCTTTAGTTCTCATAGATAGCTTTTCTTTCCACTGTTTGCAAAATCCTATAAAGAAAATGTTTCATTACTATAAGCAAACAAATAATAAATAATTCACTTTTAAATTTTTTCTTCTTTCTTCAAATTTAAAATTTCCACGTTCATTCTAAGCCTGATTAAAAAAAATATATTTTGAATTTTTTTTTTACCATTTTTGAAAATTTGTTTACCACTAAAATAGATGGATTTTTTTTTATTTCTTCAAATTTCAAATTTCCACGTTTCATAGTGTTCTAAATCTATTTAAAAGAAAAATTATAAATTTTTCTTACTATTTTTAAAAAATTTTAACACTAAGATACAATTTTTTTTTTCTTTGTTCAGATTTTAACTATCCACGTTTCCATGACATTCTAAAACTATTCAAACAAATTTAAAAATGTTTTTGAAGAATTTTTTAAAAAATTTGAAAACATTTTTAATCCATCACTACTATACAGGGTGTTGCATCATGAGAGGGACATAGCTTAATAGGAGGTAGAGAACATCAGTGGTAACCGGAACCTCCCATAGAAATGTCTCATTGGGCCTTAACTACGAAATTACAGGGTGTTAAATAATTTTTGGCCAAACCTGTTTTTTGTCATAACTTTGACAGGAAATTAAATAACGGATTCATATTTGGTACGGCTAATGTACAAACGAGCCCCAAGAGGTACATGTATAAAAAAAATATATCCAGGTCCGGACTCACTATATTATAAAACATCACCCTGTATATATTTTTTTGAAATTTCGATACGATATTCGAAAAGAGCAAGAAAAAACAAACAAAATGGCCTATTTCATTTTTTTGTTACACCTTCGTGGTTATTTAAATACGTTGTTAAATGTGCAAGAAAATGGATTACAGAACCCTATTAAATGAGAGGCACGTGAAATAAATAGTTTTATAACTAAAATTTACAAAAATTCTATTGAGCCTAGGTGGTCTGGGCGAATCCTAATTCCGGCACGTTTTAAAGGTCCATTTTGGTAAAAAACTGTGGTCCTAATAAGTAATCGGGTATGAAATAACAAAATTTTTAATCAATCACAGTAGGCTTGTTCAAAGTGACAGATAATAAAAAGAAATCTCCTAAACAGTTGAATAATTGTTTGTTAGTAATTTAATGTGTCAATAATCCGCATTTAGTTAGTGAAAACTTGTGAAAATATTTTAACTATGCCAGTAAAATTTACAAACGGGGAATATGCTGACATAATATTCATCTATGGTTTCTGTAATGGAAATGGTAGGTCGGCGGAAAGAGAATATCGGCTGCCATTTCCTGGTCGTCGATGCCCTAATCATAAAACCTTTAGTACGGTGTTCCAGTATGCAAGACAACACGGAAAGTTTCCTACTTCTACAGTTGTGGAGCGTGTTTTACAACAAGGTGTGCAGGAACAAAACAATATTATAAACGTAGTTCAAGAAAACCCAAATATGAGCACTAGACGAATCAGTTTGGCAACTGGTATTCCTCATTGGCGAGTATGGAGAACCCTAAAAAGAGAACGTTACCATCCATATCATATCCAGCAGGTACAGCGTCTTCAACAAGGCGACGATATCCCCCGCCTGACATTTTGTCGTTGGTTGTCTAATCATCGCCCAGTCATTTACAGAACCTTATTTACGGATCAGGCACAATTTACAAGGGATGGAGTAAACAATTCACGAAATAATCATAAATGGGCACAGGAAAACCCACATGCGGTACGCCAACGCCGTTCGCAACACAGGTTTTCTGTAAATGTTTGGGTCGGACTTGTGAATAGACATTTGATAGGGCCACATTTTTTTGAAGAAAGATTGAATGGTGAAATTTACTTTGATTTTCTTCCAAACATTTTACCGAATATGTTAGAAAATATCGGTATAAGAGGCATGTTGTTTCAGCATGATGGGGCCCCACCACATTTTAACCTTCAAGTAAGAGAACACTTAAACAATGTGTATCCTAATAGATGGATTGGACGCGGGGGTCCACATGAATGGCCACCAAGATCTCCTGATTGTAACCCTTGTGATTACTTTTTATGGGGCCACTTAAAAAACGAGGTTTATAGCATTGAAATTGAAAGTAGACAACATTTAATCCAGCGCATCGTTACAACCTGCGACGAAATACGGAATAATCCAGAAATGATACGTCGAGCAATTGGTGACCTTTCTAAACGCGCAAGAAAATGCACAGAATTTGGGGGAGGACATTTTGAAAATTTACTTTAGTGTCAATTACGTTTTATTTTTAAACACATTTAGTTATTGTTTTGTTATTTATTGTTAATTGAATGGAAAATATTTTATTTATTTAGATTTTAGTTTGTTCTCTTCCAATTTTTATTAAGTATAAAATGTTAATGATTTTCTTGATCAAAGTAACTGGTTGCTTAGGCCTAAATGGTTTAAATTATCTGTCACTTTTATTCTTTGAACAAGCCTACTGTGATTGATTAAAAATTTTGTTATTTCATACCCGATTACTTATTAGGACCACAGTTTTTTACCAAAATGGACCTTTAAAACGTGCCGGAATTAGGATTCACCCAGACCACCTAGGCTCAATAGAATTTTTGCAAATTTTAGTTATAAAACTATTTATTTCACGTGCCTCTCATTTAATAGGGTTCTGTAATCCATTTTCTTGCACATTTAACAACGTATTTAAATAACCACGAAGGTGTAACAAAAAAATGAAATAGGCCATTTTGTTTGTTTTTTCTTGCTCTTTTCGAATATCGTATCGAAATTTCAAAAAAATATATACAGGGTGATGTTTTATTGATGCAAAGAAGAAACATAAATTATAGTGAGTCCGGACCTGGATATATTTTTTTTATACATGTACCTCTTAGGGCTCGTTTGTACATTAGCCGTACCAAATATGAATCCGTTATTTAATTTCCTGTCAAAGTTATGACAAAAAACAGGTTTGGCCAAAAATTATTTAACACCCTGTAATTTCGTAGTGAAGGCCCAATGAGACATTTCTATGGGAGGTTCCGGTTACCACTGATGTTCTCTACCTCCTATTAAGCTATGTCCCTCTCATGATGCAACACCCTGTAGAACAGACGAAAAAAATTTTATTTGCTCAAATTTAAAATTTCCACGTTTCATGATATTCTAAACCAATTTCGGAAAAAAAAATTTGCAACGTTTTGTTACCAGTTTGGAAAAAAATTTAACACTAGAATGCTCAAATTTAAATGACATTCTAAACCTAGGTATTTCAGAAAAAAAAATTGAAAATTTTTTTCACCAACATTTTTCAAAAAGTTTTTACCACCAAAATAGATCGAATTTTTTTTTATTTGCTCAAATTTAAAATTTTCACATTTCATAGCATTCTAAACCTATTTTAAAAAATACATACTTTTTAATTTTTAAACTTTTTTTAGCACTACTATAGAATAGAAGGAAACTTTCCTTTTTGCTCAAATTCAAAATTTCTACGTTTGACATTTTAAACCTATTTCAGAAGAAAAAATTTTGAAAATTATTTTACCAACATCTTTTGAAAAATTTAAAAAAAAATGAAATTTCTTAACCACACACTATACTTCCACTCCATTACGTGAATGTTGGGTTGAAAATGTGACAGATGGCAATAATATCTGGCATATGCACCTATTGAAAAATGTACAGGGTGGTCATCCCAAGAAATAATTCAGTCATGGTGGACATTTGTAAAGGTATATGCGCAAGCCTGCCATATGTGGCACCTGCTATTTAGTATTGAACTTTTGCTGTTGGATGCGCAATCTGTATATTTTTTTGACCATAAATTATCAAGTTTTCTTTGTAATAATAGCAATAACTCTATTTCGATTATTATTCTCAATGTCATTTCGTAATTATTAATTTTTTAGAGTGACTGCCATGCACAAATAACGAGGGAAGTTCTGTGTAAATACCTTTACAGATTTTTTTTTTCTGAAATAGGTTTAGAATGTCATGAAACGTGAAAATTTTAAATTTCAGCAAAAACAAATTTTTCCGTCTATTCTAATGGTAATTTTTTTTTCCAAAGTGGTAAAAAAAATTCATCTATTCTATAGTAAGTAGTGAAATAGATTTTATCAATTTTTTTTATTTGTTTGAATAGGTTTAGAATGCTATGGAAACGTTGAAATTTTAAATTTGAACAAAGAAAAAAAATTTTTTTTTGAAATTTATCCAAAATCTTGGTTAAAAAATTTTCAAAATTTTTTCTTCTGAAATAGGTTTAGAATGTCATGAAACGTGTATATTTTAAAAAAAAAATTTCCAACTATTCTAGTGGTATTTTTTTTCCAAAATGGTAAAAAAATGTTACAATTTTGTTTCTTCCGAAATAGGTTTGGCATGTCATGAAGCGTGGAAATTTTAAATTTGAGCAAACAAAATATTTTCGTCTATTCTATAGTAAGTACCTACTTAGTGATGAATACATAAATTTTTCCAAGCAAATTTTTCGGAAAAATTTTTAAATTTGTTTTAATACGTTTAGAATGCCATGGAAATGTGGAAATTTTAAATTTGAACAAAAAAAAAATCCACCTAATTTGGTGGTAAAAAATGTTTCAAAAATGTTGGTAAAAAAATTTAAAAAATTTTTTTTTTTTGAAATACGTTTAGAATGCCTCATATTTTAGTGGTAAAAATTTTTTCAAAAATGGTGAAAAAAAATTTCAAATTTTTTTTTTTCTGAAATAGATTTAGCGCGTAATGAAACGTGGAAATTTTAAATTTGAGCAAAAAAAAATTTTTTTCATCTTGGTAAAAATTTTTTCAAAAATGTTGCCAAAAATAATTCAAAAAATTTTTTTTTCTGAAATAGGTTTAGCGCGTCATGAAACGTGGAAATTTTAAATTTGAGCAAAAAAAAATTTTTTTCATCTTGGTAAAAATTTTTTCAAAAATGTTGCCAAAAATAATTCAAAAAATTTTTTTTGCTGAAATAGGTTTAGCGCGTCATGAAACGTGGAAATTTTAAATTTGAGCAAAAAAAATTTTTTTTCACTATTTATTCCGTTTAGACGGTCCACCCTGTATATTTTCCAGTGAAATTTCTACCATGTCTTCGCTGACAGTAGCGTCAACTATCTACCAAATTTGACTGCTATCCTTCAAGTAGTTTTTTAGTAAATGCACCAACAGACAGACAGACAGACAGACTGACGGAATTGAAAAACCTATATTTTCGTAATCTACGTGTTCTGAAACGTCAGAATCCGAAAAAATCTCGGAGAGTGATTTTTTCTCGAATACAATACTTCCCTTCGGTATGCGAGGGAAGTAATATACGGTTAAGGCTAAAAGGTAAATATTATGCTTAAACCGGGATACTCAATTGAAAATATTAAATATGCTCTTTGAAGTAAAATTGTCATGAAGGACAATAGCCCAGAGGTAGCGTGCTGTGCCACCACTAAAACCAATTTTATTAATATTTTATACATTTATACTACTTATACAGGGTGTAATTAGTTTCATATCATTAAAAAAACTGGTGGTAGGGAACGACAAGACAAACAAAAAAACCTTATATAACATGGGGTCTAAAGCTCATAGTTTTGGAGAAAAAAAATAAACAAAAATTTCGCAAATTTTCAGTAAAATCTTTTGAGAACTGCTGGAATATTGAGGTAGGTTTAGATCGTCGCACGTGTCTTTGCCTATGATACTCAATATTTATGTAGATAACTATAAAATGTCGGCGGTCTTTAGCGGTGCGGTAAATAAGATGAAAGACGTCGACGTTTTCTGAGTGTTTAGTAGATCTGATCTGAAGAAAACTATACTCTGACTCTCCCTTGTGCAATATTTTAGTTTCTGTGGGTGTTTCGTTATGTACACACGTCCAACCCGCCGTTCGCTGTTTTTGTTATTTTTGAATTTCGGGTCGCTGTGTATTTATAGTGAAGATTTATTTTATTGAGTTACCGTTCAAGTCGTTAAATTCTTGATTACGTACAGACACAACTTACTTGTTCGTTCTTTTTGTATTCCGTTTTGGATTTTGGACCAAGTTTTTCTTTTATTTTTCTTTATTGACAACGTTAGTTGATAGTTTATTGTTTAGTGTTGAACGGAGTACGTATGTCCTTAATTCGACGTAGAGAACTGCGTATTAATGCAGATGAAGAATTCGGATAATTTACTTAGGTGGTAAGCTTTTAACTCAGGACACTCATTTATGTTACAAACGTTAATAAATCACATTTAAATATTCTGAATTATAAAATTAATCCAATATTTTGTTCCAAATTAAAAGACACACATGTAAAGAAATGCTCTGTTTAAGCTTCTACGGCCATTATTTGCTTGCAGTTGTGCAGGAAAATCGTGTCTGGTGGTGCGTGTTTCTGTTATTTGCTGAGGGTGCTTTTGATTTTTTATGCGTGAATGTTATTGCTGCTAATATTTTATATTTAAGATTTTATTTTGTTTGTATAATTGTTCTGTACTATATAGTCTATCTTTCTCTAACATAACTTTTAATAAACAATTTTGCGAGGTTTGAATAGTTGTGTAAGCATTACTGTATTTTCCGCCCCAACAACTTATTGAGTATCTTAAGATGGACTCAGCTAGAGAGTTATATGCGATGAATAGGGTTTGCTTAGATAATATGTCACGTAGCATATAGAATTTTGGTATTATCCGCCTAATTCGTTTGGTTATATGTTCCGAATGTTTATGCCACTTTAGATGATCATCCACAATTACTCCTAGATATATTAAGTCTCTAACTCTTTCTATACACGTATTTTCCTATTTTATATTGGTTATATTAGGTATATCAGCGGCTGTGGGGGCAGATGTTAGAAATTTTGTTTTCTCTTTATTCAGTGTTAAAAGTTGTTATTGAGCCATTCCGATACTTTCTGTAGTGTGTGTCTTGAATTTTCCAGTGTGTCTTCCCTTCCCCATTATCACCTTCACATATCATATCGGAACAGTATCATCCGTATAAGATAGTACTTCTCCTTTTATGTCGATGTTGCATAGATCGTTAATATATATTAAGAACAAAATGGGGCCTAGTACTATGCCTTGGCCTGGTACGATGCGTACTATTTTATTGTCACTCATGCCACTATTAATTTCTACGCGTTGCTTTCCTTTTGCGAGGTAATTCTTGAAAAGCGTTACTACATTCCTTCTAATGCCTATTTTCTCACATTTTTCTAATAATTCAGCATGTGGGACAGTGTCGAATGCTTTTCTTAAATGTAGGAAAGTGCAAATGGTTTTTTTACTTTTGTTGAAATTTTCTACAATTTTATTAATTAGTGAGTATATGGTCTTCCGTCCCTTTACCTTCGATGAACCCAAATTGGTTTTTAGACAGTATTTTATATTTATTAATAAATTCCATTAATTTTATTTTGAGGATTTTTTCGAAGACTTTTGCAAAACAGTTTATAACGGAGATAGGTCTATAATTATTTTTATCTGTTGTTTTGCCAGATATGAATGGGGGTGACGAAAGATTCTATAAATTTATTAGGGATTACTCCACTGTTTAGAATATTGTTTATTATGTATTTAAGTGGTTTTAATATGTATGTGTGGGTTTTTAATTGTTGTTGCAGTAATACCATCTAAAACCCTGGTGCAATTATTTTCTAGTTTGCTTATTTGCAGTATTAGGTCAGCATCTGTTACTTCTGGTAGGTATAAGGATTTAGGTTGTATAGGTATTTTATTAGTGGTTGCATGGGCCCTGATTGAAGTTTATTTTATTTTTCAGGTCGATTCCAACATTTACAAAGAAGTCATTAAATATATTCGCAACCAATACGTTATCATTTATTAGTTTGCCATTTTCCTCCAGTGAAATATGTTGATTCTTTTGTTTATTTTCATTTGTAGCCTCAGATATTATTCGCCAAATTTTTTTGTAGTTATTGTTTACTCCCGCGATTTTGTCTTTATAATATAAATCTTTTGTTATTTTTAATAATTTTGTTACATTAGTACAGTGCAATTAGACATCAAAAGTGAAAAATTGCGGAACCCAGCTATAGTGAATGGATTTAAATCATTTTTAACATTGGAAATGTTTATGTTCGTATATGGGGGTCGAAAGGTCAAAAGACAGCGGTGTCGCGGTCGAGTGAGACTGTCGTATGTGCAACGGCTGATATATGCAAATGTAATATGGGCTGCATATATCACAAGGGTCAAGTTACCAGCTTTCCTTTAAGGTCGAAATACAGCGGTGTCGCAATCGAGAGTGGATCGTAGCCGTTTATGTTTCATGTATGGTGTTATTTATTTATTTATTTATGTATTTATTTATTTATTTATTTATTGCATACACTGTTCAACAGGTAAGATACCCAATTACAGAACAGGAATAAAGGCATACAAGACATTAATTACATAATATACAACAACATAGAAAGAAAGTAAAATGAAGAAAAAATTTACTTAAATGTACGAACTATGAATAACTAATGATACGAAGAGAGAGAAAAAATAACATGGAAAATGTTTAAATATAAAAATTATATATACATATATACACATATGTGATTCAAAGTAAATTAACAAAAACAAAGACAATCACTGGTTATTTAATTTAGAACATTTTGTTTTATGTCACTAAGGCTGCAATTAAAAATATCGAAGTCGCTACATAATTTGTTAAAAGTACTGCAAATCGTATATAAAGGTGAACTATTTAGTACGTTGGTACGCGGCGTAGGTAAATAGAAAACTTGGTGATTAGGAGAAGTTAATCTGGGAACGTGAAAATTAAGCTTACTAATTATTTCGGGTGCGTCAAAATCATTGTGTAGTAATTTAAACAAAAATACTTGAGAAAAGTACGTACGCCTATCCTCAAGAGTAGTCATAGAATATCTTTCAAGCAAGTTACTTTGCCGAAAACCAATCACTGGATAGGTACCGTCGGATTTGAACCACAGTAATTTAAGAAATCGACGTTGAACTGCCTCCAAGTTATTCTTGTTAACATCATAACTGGAACTCCAAATTAGCGATGCGTACTCAAGTTTCGATCTGACGAAGGATTGATAAAGAATTTTCAGAGTATCAGTATTAGTGAACTCTCGACTAGTGCGAACGATGAATCCAAGGCGGGCATTGGAAGCTTCAGATACAATGGTATCGATATGATCAGTGAAGGATAATTTACTATCAAAAGTTACGCCGAGGTCGCGAAATGTTATAGGTCTTTGAAGTATGACATTGTCTAACCTGTAATCAAAAATAAAAGGTGATGTTTTTATAGAAAAGGACATTACGTTACATTTACTAGGATTCATGAATAATTTATTTACTATACACCAGGTGTTTATTTTGTCAAGAGAAGTCTGAAGTTGAAAACAGTCATCCATTTCATCAATTACTGTGAAAATTTTAGATCGTCGGCATGTAAAAGGTGAGGCAAATTAATTTCGTTCACTATGTCGTTAACAAATATGTTAAAAACAAGGGCCCCAGAATAGATCCCTGGGGAACTCCAGATGTGGCAGCAAATTCGATCGATTTTACCCCATTTAATGCAACGTACTGACTCCTATTCATGGAGTCTATCAAACGCTTTGCAGAAATCGATATATATATATATATGACATCTACCTGTCTACGTTCATCTAAGGATTCAGAAATATATTGAGTTAAACAGAATAAATTTGTTGTTGTTGAACGCCCTTTCATAAATCCATGTTGATTAATAGAGATTTTGGTGTTTTTTTTTTTTTTTTTTTTTTTTTTTTTTTGGCCTTGGTTTTTCCTTTAGCCAATGTCACCGAATTAAGGCAAATACCACTACTACTCTGCTGTAACCGTAGCATTCCCGGTCGAATATTTACATACTTGGCTTTACTAAAATAAACATTTAACGCTAATAACCATAACAAGTTCTTAGTTCGGTATTACATTTCTTTTTTTTTTTTCCTCTATACATATATCATTTTTTTTTTTTTTATTTTTTTATTTTTTTTTTTTTTCCTTTTTTATTTTTTTTTCTTTTTTACCTTTTTTCCTCCTTTTCTTTCTTGTTTTTTTTTTCTCTTTTCTTTTTTTTTTCTTTTTTTTTCCTTTTTTTTTCCTTTTTTTTTTCCTTCCTCTTTTTTTTTTTTTTTTTTTTTAATATATTACAGATTTAACAAAGAAATTACACTATCATATTACTACTCCAGTAGAGTTTACAAATTCGAACAATGCTTGATATGCTGGCAAATTTTCCGAGCACAGGATACAATTCACGTTCATTGGCAACTGGAGCTCCAACGTAAGGAGCTTATCCATAAGTTGGGCTCGTGCTGCTGAGTACAATGTACATTCAAAAAAAATGTGATTTATATCCCCCACTCTTCCACACGAACATAAGTCATTATTTATAATTTTTATTTTATTCAGATGATACGGAAAACGACCATGATTAAATTTTAGTCTAGCTATTATGGTATACATTTTTCTTGGTACTGCTACATCATGATACCATTTGTGTTGCAATATACTCGGGTGTATAAGGAAATAATTGGTTGGCCTTTCTTTGTAAGCGTTGTTGTAAATCCTAGCCCAGCTTGACATTATTTCCTTTTTAAATATTGGAAGTAAATCTGTTACCGGAATTTCGTTTAACTCCTTATCATAATCAGTACAGGCTCTCTTCGCAAGTAGATCGGCCTGCTCGTTATAAGCTAGTCCTGTGTGTGCCTTTATCCACATGAAATGTATTATATACCCCCTTCTATGTAAATCGTGATACGTTTTAATTATATTCATTATTATGGGCGAGGTAATTGTATTAATTTTTTCTAGGCTTTTAAGTACCGACATGGAATCGGATAGAATTAGACATTTTTTAATATTGTTTTCTGAAACAAATAGTAATGCATCCAGAATAGCATACGCCTCAGCTGAGAAAATAGACGCTTCTTTGGGTAGATTAATTCTTTGTTGGATTTCTAATAAGGGAATTAAAAATGCACATCCAGTACCTAAATTACTTTTTGATCCATCGGTGTATATTTTGGTAAAATCTTCAAAATTGCTCATTTGTTCCAGTAAAATAAATTTATTGATGGTGCTATTATTGTCCGCAAACTTGGGAAAGATTACCGCTACCCGAACAAATAAACTTGTCCAGTCTAAACTACCAAGGGTTACTGGTGCCTTTATAATTATATGGTCGAATTTGGCAGTATCGGTAAATGCGGTAGTTAATGGAGGGGAATTCCTTTTCCCCCAGTACTTGTTTATGAGATCATGTCTTGTTAGGTTATTGATATTACCCAAAAATTGATCTTGTTGCGCCGTCTTTAACTTCATTATAAATTTTTTGCTTAAATATTCTCTTCTAAGACGTAAAGGGGGTTCCCCTGTTTCAACTCTGAGAGCTTCTATCGGCGTAGACTTCATGACGCCAGAACAGATACGTAGGGCTTTATTTTGTAAGATATCTACTCGCTTTAGTAGGCTGTCACTTGCAGATCCGTAGAAAATACACCCGTAGTCGATGATAGACCGTGTCATTGTCCTATACATTAGTAGAGCTGTTGAAATATCTGCTCCCCAGTACACATGAGTAGTCATTCTAAGTAAATTTAAAGATTTCTCTGCTTTAGCGACTATATTCCTAATGTGGCTACTCCAGGTAAGTTTTCGATCCATCCAGAAACCAAGGTATTTAACTTCCTTTTTATAAGGTAAAACGAAAGATGATAACTGTAGATTGTCGTAATTAGGGATGTTATGTCTTGAGAAGATAGTTACACAAGTTTTCGTTGGTGAAATGTTAAATTGCTTATTGATTGCCCAGGCTTCAATAGTTTCCATAACTAGGTTTAGCTTATTTAGGCAACTCTCTAATTTAGAGTCTTCGAAGTAAAACGCAAAGTCATCAGCATACTGAATAACTTTGAAGCCATCATTTTCCACATCTGATGTATACATATTAAATAACATCGGACTCAGGACCGACCCCTGGGGAAGTCCTTGGTTCACTGACCGAGGTCCTATTAAATTATTGCCTTGTTGCCGTAGAAAAATTTTTCTACTACGGTATAATTTTACTAAGTTTCTACATATAGCTGATGGAATGTCATACTCTGCCAATTTGTTTTCGAGGATATTTAGATTAACATTGTTGTAAGCGCTTTCGATATCTAGAAAAATGACTCCTAAGTAGTTGTTTCTTGACTGGGCCAACTGTATATCTGTTATTAATCTCCCAGCGGCATGTTGTGTAGACAGATTTCTTTTAAATCCATACTGGTAAGCCGTTTTAAGGTTGTTTAATTCTAACCACCATTCAAATCTGTATTTAATTATTCTTTCTAGTGTTTTTAAGATACATGACATCAATGAAATGGGTCTATATGAAGAAGTTATATTTGCTTGCTTCCCTGGCTTAAGTATAGGCACAATTTTTACCACTTTAAGTTCCTCCACCTCCTCGCCCTTAAAGAATAACCTTGAGAAAATGTCGATCAGGAGCAGTTTTCCAGACTCTGGCAAATTGAAAAGCATGTCGTATGTGATCGAATCTTGTCCCGGTGAGGAATTTGCACAGGATTTAAGCACGTTGTTTACTTCAGCCAAGGTAATTGGTTGCAGCAGGGGGTGATCGATGTTTGCGGGAACGTCCATCATCGATGTACTATTTTCCAGAACAGTACAAGGAGCTAAAGTACACAAAATATTTTCGGCACACTCATCATCACAGGTTCTTGCAGCCGAGGTTACACTTCCTTTCATTTTTCTTACTTGTTGCCAAATTTGGATATTTGGCGTGTTAGCGTTTAAATTACTACAATATTTTTTCCAGCTATTCTTAGCTTTACTTTTTAGAAATTTTTTGGCCTTAGCAAATGCTTTCTCACATTCAATGTAGGTGTCTAGGGAGGGGTTTTGTTTGTAGATTGCAAGTGCACTTTTCCGAAGTGTTATAGCATTACTGCATTCATCATCCCACCATACAGGTTTCTGTTTTTTCCTAGGTATGAATGGCCTCTTTTCCTTAAAAGCTAAATTTGAAGCATCTGTAATCGCTTTCATGAAGTATTCATACATGACTTGTGCAGAATCTAGGACAGGACGATACTTGAAGCATCTTTCTAATGACTCATAATATAAATTCCAGTCTCCATTATTGGTATCCCATTTGGTTGAGGGGTATATAAGTACATTAGTGGAGGAATAGGTTCTGAATTCTATGAGAATTGGAAAGTGATCTGATCCACCGGTATCCTCTAGCGTCTTCCATAACATATCTGCCGCAATATCTGAAGATGATAATGTTACATCCACAGCTGAACAGACATTATTTCGTGTTATATGAGTTCGCGAACCCGTATTGAGAACTATTAGGTTTTTGTCATCTATGGCCTTGAGTAGCGAATCTCCATTAATATCATCCTTGTAACTACCCCATAAGGAGTTATGTGCATTGAAGTCACCCCCAATTAACAAAGGAGGTGAGCAGTGATCAAAAATTTTAATCCAGTCCTCTGAGCTAGTAAAATCCCATGGCCGATATATCGAGAGTATATCAATACTGGTTTTACCCTGTAGCTTTATTCCACATACGAGTGTATTTGTATTAAAGTTATCCCTAAACTGAATTTCGGTATACCTATGTTTTTTTGCTACCAGAATGGCAACACCAGCTTTTCCATCTATTCTATCTTTCCTAACTATATTGTAACCAGGGAATGCTACCGGTACCGACGGCTTAAACCAGGTTTCACTCAATAGGGCAACGTCTATGTTTTGACTAGTCAAGAGAACCAATAGACTGGTCTTGTTAGCAATAGCCGAACGACTATTCCACTGTAATAGCTTTAATGAATTTTTATTGATTAGTTCGGATTATAATAAAAAAGAGGGAAGGAGACAGACATAAAAAAAAAAAAAAAAAACCAGGCCAGCTCGTGAGCTCTGCATAGGTCAGGGCCTATGCGTTGCCCCCCCAACATTAGAACAGCTTTTACTTAATATATTCTTCAACTGCGTTCTGATATCATTTTCATCTAAATTACTTTCATTAACTGAGTTTCTAATTATATCATAAATATATTGAGTTATATTTTCAACTAATTGAAACGTATTATTTTCATTACCCATACCAGATACCCCGGGGCGATATGGATTAGGTGGGAGCGGATTTAGAGGAAGTTGTCTCGGATCTAGTTCTCTTTGAGGGGTATGGAAGTTGTTAGGTACACTAATTTTTCTCTTTTTATTTGTATTCTGACTATTGCTAATTTGGTTAGCTTCAGTTGGCCTAGGTGGGCCTGATATATTACCGATACGCGAGTTATGTGCAATAGGAGGAAAAACAGTGTGGTCATTTAAATTAGATAGTATGGCAAACCTGTTACCAGTAATATTGGCAAAACTGTTAGGATTATTAACAATATTTTTTGCTTCCTTATAAGTGCAATTGTTTTCCGCCATTTTTTGTTTTATTGTTTTCTCCTTTTGATAAGAAGGACAATCCTTAGAGAGGGCATTGTGTGACTGTGAATGACAGTGAATACAGTTAGGAGTGGAAACTTCGCAGTCTCCTTCATGTGCTGTACCGCACGTTTTACATCTGCGCTCTGAGCTTCTACATTGAGCCATAACATGGCCAAATCTCAAACATTTGAAGCAGCGTACTACACTATAAACATAAGGGCTCACTTCCCTCCTGCAGCTATTTATAAATACATAAGGTGGTGTTTTATTACCCTCAAAGGTAATAATTACAGACTGGCGATCCGCAAACACAACAGTCCCGTCCTCTTTTATTATCTTTTTTTTTATACGCTTAACTTGTTTTATAATGCTCGGGCTTTCTATGTTTTCCTTCAAGAATTCCTCGGAGAAACTGGTATCTACATACCGAATAACCCCTCGTCTTTCCGTTAGATGTTTAGGTACAAAACAGTGTAATTGTTTATTTTTAAGAATCGGATTATTAACCAAATCTATTACATCTTTAACTGTATGCATTTCTACCTTAATGCGGTTAATACCCGCTCTACTTATTTCCTTGATGCTTTTTTTAAGGCCAAGGTCTTTGTGTAAAATGTGACCAACAACCATTTCGTGTAGCTTCCCAATATTTTTATTTTCATGCTGTAAAAAAGCATAATAAGGCCCTTCATATAGATAAGTGTGATCCAAGTCATAATTATTATAAATTAAATCATCTTTATTTTGAGACAAATCACCCGTACTATTCATATTTATGTTATTATCAGAGTTCTTATAATTACTTTTTTCAGCGGTTGAGTTTTTATCGCCATAATGATTTATTTGGCTTTGACTACCTAATTTTGTTTGCGATGCATCACTTATTATTTCCATATCATCCCCATGCACTACACCGATGTTAAGTATGTTGGGGGGTCTACCCCCCTCTCCATATTCCCCCGAATACATCAGCCAACCTCGAACATCCAGAAAATATTACACCACCTTCCAAATACAATAGCCAAACTTACCAATATCCAGGTACCAGAGCAATAAAAACTCAATACCTACTAACTGATACTATTCAACTATACAACCTGTATTTTAAATTAATTAGAACACTTATTTATTCCCACTCGAACGTCCGATTCTTACACACGGCGCGGTCGAACTGGATTTTGGTGTTAATTGAATGATATATTCTTTCATGAAGTAATATTTCTAAGACTTTACAGAAGTTACAAATTACAGAGATTGGTCTAAAGTTCTCAATATCTAGTTTGTTTCCCTTTTTGAAGATGGGACATACTTTGCAATATTTCCATAGGTCAGGAAATAGGCAGTTTTTTAAGATTAAGTTAAAAATTAGAGTTAGAGGATATGCAAAGATGATAGCGCAATCCTTTAATAAAAAAGCTGGAATGGAATCAGAACCGGTCGTCATTTTGGGTTTAATTCGTTTTAGAGCCCGAATAACCTCATCTTCACTGAAAGAGTTTATGCTAACAATAGGGTTATTGTTAGGTATATCGGCCTCAATGTGATGTTCCTCGATATCGAATGAGGACTCATTATAAGATTGACCGAAATAGTTGGCAAATGCATTTAGTTTATCAGAGGGATTGTTTAGCGAAGATCCCTCAAAGAACATCTCTTCAGATACACTGGTCGACCCTTTTCTACTTTTGATGAAAGCCCAAAATTTATTGGGATCATTTTTTATATTATCGTCAGAGTTCTGCACGAAATTTCTGTAGGCTAAATTGGTATCATTGTCATCGCCAACGCTGCTCGCTTAGAAATGAACGGGTGGACCGGGTGGTGCACCGCGGTTATATTTAATACCTCGGTGCACCAACCGCTGACCAATCAGTGCGTGCCCCGCGAGGCCGCGATTATATAAAAACTCGCCGGCGACGCGGCGACAACAGCCGGCATCCAGATCATATCATATCATATCATCATATCATATCATTCTACTTCGTGAACGCTCCACGTGCACACGTGTTCTCGTTTTGTTTACTCGTCTTAAGTGTCTGTCTTTGACTACAAACACAATCAACCTACGGTAAGCGCCAAAGAGGCGGCCACCGAGTGCATCCCTCACAAGGGGCACATACTGGAGTAGCCGGCATCCAGTCGATCGCCAGCTCTTCTAGAGTCAACAAGCAGCAGCTACGATACCAGTGCCCCCCTGGCACTCTTTACTTAAACAGTTGTTTTATTTTAGTGAAAAGTATTAATAATAAATAATCTCAATTTTAATAATAACAAAAGTGAAACTATGGCCACCAGAAGCGGCAAGCTCTTCAACCCCGTCTTGACCGACACAGAGGGGGAATTGTTCTCCCAGCACCCCCGCTCACCGAAGCTGCCCCAGCGACGTCCAACGCAGCGACGCCTCGCCCCGACTCCGAGTTCCAGGAAGGCCAGGGATTCTCTGGGGTATCCACACCTCCCTCCGATGCACTCTGGGAAACGATAGTCTCCGAGCAGCTGGAGCTGACGCCGCCGTCGCATCGGCTAACACCGGCGTCAGAGCGACGACGCACTACGGATACCCGGATTCATCATTCGACGCTGCCTGAGGAAGAACACACGAGGGTCAGGTCCACTACCACGACGGAGGCAACGGCGACCACTCTGCCTAGCTATGAACAGCTAGCCCACTTACTGGCCATCGCCACGGCCAATCTGGCCCGGGTGGTGTCCCTTCATGCCAGGAACGTCGCACCGCAGCCAACCACACCGGCCCCCCTTCTTGATAGGAACGTCGCACAGCAGCTCACCACGTTGGACCCCCTTCGTGGCAGGAGCGTCGCCCCGCAACCAACCACGCCGGCCCCCCTTCATGACAGGAACGTCACACAGCAGCTCACCACGTTGGACCCCCTTCATGACAGGAGCGTCGCACCGCAACCAACCACGCTGGCCCCCCTTCACGACAGGAACGTCGCACCACAGCCAACCACGTTGGACCCCTTTCACGTCAGGAGCGTCGCACCACAACCAACCACGCTGCCCCCCCTTCACGACAGAGACGTCGCACCGCAGCCAGCCACAATGGTCCCCCTTCATGCAGGGTACGTCACGAAGCAGCTCACCGCCCCGGCCTCCTTTCATGCCTGGCACGTCTCGCCACACCCTGGCACCCAACAAGGAAAACACTACTCCCAGCAGCCAGGGACCTCAAGACCAACGCACCAGTCTCCAACCATCATCACTACCACGGTCCCCTACGCTGTAGGGTAATCTTCACCACAACCGGCCACTATGGCCCCCATTCATGCAGGGAACGTCTGGCAGCCGCCAACCACGATGATCCCACTTCATACACGAAACGTCTCGCAGCCGGAAGCCAATCAAACAGGCGTTTTCCGTGGACATCATATTTTATTTCCCTTCTGATGTTTTTGAGGTTATTGTGTATAAGTGGATCACTGGTTCTTGCATACTGTCTCCTAAGACGTTCTTTAAGGCTATTTTTTTTATGATACTGCCATTAAACCACGGAGGATATCTGCCGCTACGAGAAGTCGATTTCTTAGGTACACAAGATTCAAATACAGAGTCAAGTTTGTTGTTAAAATGAGTGCATGCACCATTGACGTCATTAAAAGAAGAGAAGGAGGACCAGTCTATGTTGAGAGGATTTTCATACAATCTGGAGAAATCACATTTGTGGAAATTATAACTAACGTCATGATTAGTTGGAAAATTATTATTAAGGTTCTTAACAGTACTTATTTCAGTTGATATGATCAGAGCAGGGTGATGAAAATCTTCATTAGTTAACGGATTGTGATTGCCATTAAATATTGAGTTATATTGAGATAAATTATTAGTGCCTAGAAAATTATTCAACGCTCTAATTTGGGCGTTAGATTTTGAGTCTTTTAGGTAAGATGCATATTTGGGGATATTAAAATCGCCCAAAATGACTATATCATTATCGTTATTTTGTAAATACTTCAGGGTACCTAGTGTCTCAAAGAAATATTCAAAATCGGCAACAGGCATACTCGGTGGTATGTAGATGACAAATATGTAAAGATACTGATAATTATTTGAAATTTTTATACCTAGGATGTCGATGGCACGTGTGTTGTTAAAACTTGCAGTATCGAGGCTTAATAAAGAAGAATTGTATTTTATATTTACTGCTAATAGTACCCCTCCACCTTTTGATCTATTAAAGGCAGCAAAATCTCTATCTGAACGGAAAACATTGAATTTATTGCTGAGTAGTTCGCTATTAAAAACGGAGGAATCTAGCCAGGTTTCGGTTAAAGCTATCACGGAATATTCGGAGCACGCCGATGCGTTGTAAAGTTCGACCGTTTTAGTTCTGACACCTCGCGTATTTTGATAGTAAATTAAAAATTCTCCACTATTCGTATTGCGACTTGCATTCGTGAGATAAGCTTCCATTGAGGGACTTGCCGCTGATTGCTATTGAATGGTTAAAGCTAGTATATCACTACGAAGTTTATCGCGTGCACGAATATACGCAGTACACTTATAAGTATCCCAAGCAGCGTGATCTGTGGGGACATGTTTTAAATTCGAGCAATTCGAGCATGTTAAAGTTTCAGAGGTGCATAAATGAACTTCATGATTTTGAGCACACCTTGGGCATGACACGAGTTTGTCGCAATTATTAGAAGAATGGTGAAACTCGTTACACTTGAAACAGCGGTAAATATCTAAGGCATCGAAAACAGTGCAACTATCGTAGCCTATGAACAAATTGCCAGCCTGAATGACTTTATCGTAGGAGCTCCTATCAATTTGAACCACAGCCTGATAAATGTTTTTGTTTTTCTTTGTGGCTGTGAGTTTAATAAATTTACAGCTACAATTTTCGGAAAAGATATCATTATTTTGCTTTTTTAAATAATCCAGTAAGACTTCTTCGGAGTAGTTTTCTGTGATTCCTACGACACGGATTCTAGGACTAACACAACGTACTTCTCTCGTACGAATCTGTGAGGTTTTCTTAGGCCAGTTTTTTAAGTTTTTCATTGTCTGCTTTGCTCTTACACCCAATGAGCATACCACCATTTTTTATATTTTTAACTTTGGACAGCTGTAGTTCTGATGTCAGAGGATCGATTTTTTTGTTGATATCAGACTTTGTCCGAGCGTTAGGTTGATCCTGTTTTTTTGGCTGGATGATGACCGCAGGTTGAGACTTCAGAATATTTAGGTTGGGTGATAACCTTAGATACATTAGCGTTAGATATGTTATCAGCTGCGAGTTTTAGGAAATCGTTCTTAAGCGAGATAAAAGTGGAATTAAGAGTAGATAAGGCAGTTTCAATTTTCTCATTTATTAACTTACTCAGCTCGGTATGATTAACTGTAACACAATTACCAGTGCAATCACTGCATTTCCAGGTAAGTCCATTAGTTTTATCTAGGATGCGAACTAGTTCGGCTTGATCACTAACACATGCTGAATGAAATTGTTTTTTACAGACATCACAAGAAATACTCGACTTTCTGACTGCAGAGTGATACACACACAATCATGATTCAGTAACATTTACATTTACCATTACCATTCAGACATCACTAACTGAAATTAAAAGTCTGTGACGGTGCACCGAAAATAATGTCAAAAATATAATTTCCAATGTCCCGATGGTTGCAAGAATTGCGAAATCTGTGAATTTTTTTACACTGAATACAAAAAAGTTTATCCTTTAAAAACAGCCGATTTTTACTTGGGGGTTGGGAGGTGGTTCCCACCCCCAAGAAGGATGGACAAAAAAGTAAAATAGTAACCACCGAATCTGGTATAGAATCATATTGTAAGAGAAAAAGGTAGTGTACAATTTTTCATGAGAATTGATATTTTCTAAGTTATAACGATTTGAAGATTACAATTTTAGCTTTAAAACAATTGGTACCTTGAGGCTGTTTTTCGTAAATAACTCAAGTCTTATATTTATGGAAAAAGTGGTATGGTACAAAAAATAAGATTATAAAATTACAAGTATTTCGTTTTTTGTTTATTTCTGTACGATAAATAGTTCTAAAAATACAATAATTTGAAAATGGCGCTCGAACGTTTATCAGTCGAGATATAATATTTAAATCTCAAATAAGTCAGAAACAATCACTATGATGTTCAAAGTACACATAATAGAAATTAAAGGGCTGGAAGTACTCTTTGATATGATTTTTTTTCTATACATACAGCTTGAAAAATAACGATGTTATGTACAAAACAATAAATAAAAAATTTAGGATTCTCCTGCTGTCATTGGCCATAGAATAGAAATTCAAAGATCTTGTACCAGTTTTTATTAATATATAGTATTATCAACATCAGAGAGAATGACGAGAGGTGCAATTCCGTGCTAAATTTCTCTTCGCACGATTTGCATTGGTCCACTGTAAAAGAGTGAATGAACGCAGATGGAGCTGGAGTCTGAAAGGCGGGAAATTTAAATGCCGCCACTGTCGTAATTGTTGCTTTTAAGATTATTGTATAAAATATGTTAATGTCAAATATTCATCTTTTAGCTCGATGAACAGCAAGAATATCTTTTTCGAGGTCTTACAAGGAATTCAAACTATTCATCTAACGAAAGACAAGTACCAACATTAAAAGAAAATTATTTTATACCAAATTACACTTGAAATGATTTGTGGAAAATTATAATAAAAAAATGCCCCTTTTTCATGGATTCAATTAAATTTATTTAATAAAATAATGTAGGTACTTATAATAAAAATATAAGCTTCAAACATCAAAAAAGCAGTGATGATGAAATATTTTTTGTTTTTCTGGCGGTGATAATTTCATCGTTTCTGTCCCTATTCTGTTGCTTGCACTAACAGGACATTGGAATTAAGCACACAGATTTAATACAGCTACGTACGAGGAGTTCCTTGTAAAATTTTCAATTAAAATTAAAAGCTACACAATTTTTCATAACGAGGGTTGCAACTTTTCAAACTGTGATTTGTTGGATCCTTATCTAAAACGTTTTTAATAAAATAATTTAGAATAGAAATATAAGCTTAAACATATAACATTAAAAATACTTCCCTTCGGTATGCGAGGGAAGTAAAACTACAAATGCTTAAATTTTTTTGTTTTTCTGACAAATCTGACAGCGGCTCTTTTCTCCTCTCTGTGTCTATTTTGTCGCTTGCTCCACCAGGATATTGCAATTAAGAACACTGATAACAAGTGCTGTTCCTTAGCTGACCACTCTTTGAAAGCAATGAATAAATTGTGCGATTCTTCACTTGAAGCGCATAAATCATGCTGACACTGTTTACAGTTATTTGTCACTTTTAACAGATTATTAGGAATACAGCCCGAAACATATGCAACAGAAAGGGTTGCAGATTGTCCTGTTCTAACTGCGCTGGCAATTTCTTCAGCAATTTGCGATGAATCTACAACAGCTGGTTGAGTTGTTTCTTCAAGAGCGGTAGGGCCGGTAGGTTCATCAGTTTGTGATGATGTTTCTCCGACAGATAAAAATTCGTCAAGATTGCTGAGGATCTCATCTTTCTCATAATTGGTCCCTGATATCGATTGTTTTGTTAAGTTGTTTAAAACTGCGGTTTTTAAACTCCCATTGAGTAGGATTATCACTACTTCCACACCCACCCTGATACATCCAAACAAGTTCTCCATGGCATTCTGGTTCAAATTTCTCCATTTCAAACTCACTACAGCCACAAATCATACAAATCACTCTTCTTGGTGCCATTTTCATGCTATAAAAAAATAAATAAGTACTTCAATAAGCGACCGACACATGTATTTATACAGTGTGTCCAACTAAGTCGGCACCATATGGGAAACTTTTTTATTATTGGTTTTATGAAAAAAAGTTAATCTTGATGAAAAGTTTTGCATGGCCTAAAACCAAAAATGAAATAATCAGATATCAATTTTCTGCAGTCGAAAAATGTAAATTTTGCTCAAGAGTAAAGTACCTTTATTTATTACAATATCGACAATCGTTATTAAGAAAAGTTGATCCTAACTGAAAACTACGGTCAGATGTCTAATATTATCCATCCACCATGAAAGAACAGATTTTGTTTATGAATGTTACTTATTAGTTAAGTTATCTTCTGTTTAACTTTTCATTTGTAAAATAAATTATTATGATATGCATGCATTAATTATTCAAATGCAATGGCAAATTGTTACATTACTTACTAGTGAACCGAAAGGTTATCATGTTTTTCAACACAATAAATGTTTTATGATTTGCAAAATTAAATTATGTATAATTTATACCCAAAAATTATTAAAGATCATTTTTTCATGGTAGATGGATAATATTGGATATCTGACCGTAGTTTTCCATTAGGATCAACTTTTCTTAATAACAATTGTCGATATTGTAATACGTAAAGGTACTTTACTCTTAAGCAAAATTTACATTTTTCGACAAACCTCGTATACGACTGCAAAAAATTGATATCTGATTATTTCATTTTGGGTTTTAGGCCATGCAAAACTTTTCATCAAGATTGACTTTTTTTCATAAAACCAATAATAAAAAAGTTTCCCATATGGTGCCGACTTAGTTGGACACACTGTATATAAGAAAAAATAACGTTTAATAAGTAATTAATCTGTTGATTTAGCTGTGATTGGTTGAGTCTACTGAAGCGTGCGGACGTGTTCTTCTAGCGGCAGTAAAGTGAAGTGACTAGTTAGTTGTGTAGTAGTGAAGTGGCAGCCCCACAACGAGGTTAAGGAGAAAAGGGGAAATTCTAGATGTCTTTTTCAAGGCGGTAGAATTAAAAGATAAACAAAAGTCTCCCTCATTTGGAGACGCATTTGTTTATTTTTATTTCATTTATATGTACTTTTCTCCTACTAATAAATTATAGGTATTCCCTTTCAGGAACAAACCAACACTGTGGAGGACAGTGTTATGGAAGACGACTCCTCGAGTACCATAAGCTCCAGGAGTGCGACGCCGTTTTCCGAGATGGACATCAAAGATGCAACCATTCATAAGCTCCTTGCAGAGAATGATGCTCTCAAGGAAGAGATTTAAAGCCTCAACCAGAAGCTGGCCCAAATGAGTCATCAAATGACCATACAATCGAGGGAACTGTTGGACGCCCAAAAAGCCCAACACAGAGAGCTCCTCACCGCCATTCAGGGCTCCGCCCTCCAGCCCTCCGCCTCCCAGGCCTCAGCGCCCCAGGGCTCCACCCCCCAGATTTTTATCGCACCCCAGGCCTCCGCCACCCAGCACTTCATCCCCCAGGGCTCCTCCACCGCCAAGGACAAGCGGAAACGTAAGAAATCCGCAACGCAAGTGGACACGGATGAAGACGAGCCCAAGCAGGCGAAAACCGCATCATCCACGGAGCAAAGCGATGTCACAGCAGCAGCCAACAAAACAAATATACCGCCAGTCATCCTCAGGAAGGAGACGTGGACTTCTATTAGTCAAAGACTGAGAGAAGCAGGTATCAAATACCTAAAAGCCAAGGTAGTCGGAGAAGGCATCTCCGTAGAACCACAAACGGCGGATGACTACCGCAAGATGACGAGGCTCTTCACGGCGGAGAAGAGAGAACACCATACCTACGCTCTACCTGAAGAAAAGTTACTCAGGGTGGTAATCAGAGGCATCCCCTCTGGAGTAACGAACGAAGACGTCAAAGAAGACCTGACACCCATATCAGTCCATAGGATTACCTCCAGGAGAACAAAACGGGAGATGCCCCTTGTTCTTGCACAAGTTCACCTGAACCAGGAGAGAATTCTGGAAGTTAACAGATGCTGCTCCCTCGTAGTCAGGCTAGAGAGGCAGAGAGCCGGCTCAGACAGTCACCCAGTGCCATCGCTGCCAGCGCTTTGGCCACGCACAGGGTAGGTGCACCCCACAGCCAAAGTGCGTGAAGTGCGGACAGGCCCACCACTCGGCGGAATGCCGGAAGAAGAAGGAGAGCCCCGCCAAGTGCGCAAACTGCCAAGGGGCCCATCCAGCCTGCTACAGAGAATGTCCCAGCTTCCCTAAGAAACCAGCAGGTCCTCAGAAGACAAACCAGGGACCCAGAGCGAAGACGGCCACGGCAGAGACCAGAAAGGTCACTGCTGGAAGGAGTTACGCAGATGCGGCGAACGCCAAGGGCAAAGCCGCACCTGTAAACAAGGCCAAGACAGAGCCAAAGTGGGGGTCAAACCCTCGAATTCTGCCGTGGCAAATAATTTCACAGCTGCGCTGGCACAGATGCAGCAGATGTGCTCAGCAATGAGCGCATTCTTCGCTCAAATGCCAAAAATGCTGCAAGAGTAGATGGCTATTACGCTGGTGAAGCCGAAAATCTTGCAGATCGCCTCATGGAACGTGAACGGCCTCCGACAAAGGAAGCTAGAAATAGAAGAAATCTTGGAGAGGTACAACATCGACGTGATGGCCCTGCAAGAAAACAAACTTCGCCAGGATAATATCGAACTTCGAATCCCAGGCTACGAAGTCTATAGAGAACAACGCAGAGCAAACGCAGGAGGAGTTGCTCTACTCGTCAAGAGGACTATAGACCACCACCTCATCGACACGCCGGAACTGGAGAACATGGAAGCCATCGCCATAGTAGTTTCAACGGAACGAAACGGCCCACTCAAGATTGTTTCTTGCTACCAGACAACTCAACGTCCGCTCCTACAGCATGACCTGGAGGCCCTCATAATACGGGGTACTCAGACGGTGGCTATAGGAGATTTCAACGCCAAATCGCCAATGTGGAATAGGAGGCTCACAGACACCCGTGGACGGGTGATGTTGCGATTCCTAGAAGACCACGAGGGAGACGTGCAAGCGATAGGCCCGGAAGAACCGACGTTTGACAACGGAAGAATAGGCCCGACGTGCTGGACATAGCTCTGCTCAACGAGATGACTTTCACCGCCGAACTTCAAACCGAAGCCGAAGGCTCCTCGGATCACAACCCCATTTTCCTAAAACTGGGAGATGACATCCTTGAAGAGGAAGCTTTCGCCAAGAGAAGAACGAACTGGGAACAGTTCCGAGCAATTTTGCAAAGGAACATTGCACACGTCCCCAGAATCGACAGTGAAGAAGAATTAGAAGAGGCCATCATCTCCCTGGAAAACCACATCCAGGCAGCGCTAACGGAAAACACGACGGAAACTGTAACGAGGAGAGTTGCAATGCCGATGGAAGAACTCCCTGAGGACACCATGCAGCTCATTCGAGACAGAAGAAGGATTAAGAAACTGGTGCAGAGAACAAGACTCCCAGAACACCGAAGGGAATACAATCCAATACAGATGGCAACGTCACTTGGAGTCGACAGAAGCATGTGGACCACCCAGAAACGCAAGCGAAAACCAGTCCCGCCCATCCACGGAGGGAACGGTTTCGTCTACACTCGTCAGGAAAAAGCCGAAGCTTTTGCCGACAGCTTAAAACTGCAGTGTAGAGAAAACCAGATCGACGACAAGGACGACGACTGGCTGGACGACGTAACACGCAGAGTCAGAAGGCTGCGACGCATGCCGGAGGAAGAAATAATCCCTCCGACTTCTCCAGAAGAAGTCAGAGAAATCCTGAGAAGTATCAAGCCCCGCAAAGCTCCAGGGTGCGACGGAATAGGAAATATGATACTCAAGAAACTACCCCTCAAAGGAGTAGCAGCAATGGTGAACATCATCAACGCCATCCTGAGCTACGTTATTTCCCCACCAAGTGGAAGAAAGTCGACGTCATCATGATTCCCAAACCAGGTAAGAATCTAACCTTCCCTTCCAGTTACAGGTCCATTAGTCTTCTACCGGCGATGAGCAAAGTAGCCGAGAGGATCATCTTGAAAAGACTTAAAACCCTGACCGATGAGCTGCAGATTATCCCAGATGAGCAGTTCGCCTACAGAACCGAGCACTCCACCGAGCTCCAAGTGTTACGTCTAACGGAACACATCACGGAGGGTTTCAACCATCGACAAGTCACAGGAGCGATCTTCCTCGATGTAGCCAAGGCCTTCGACAGGATTTGGCACGATGGTCTTCTGGCGAAGATGCTGTCGATGGGTTATCCCGTCGACATCGTCAAACTAGTGAGATCCTACCTTCAATGGAGACAACTCCGTGTGAAGATTGCCGGCAAGCTGTCCAACTACAGGCCTATGGAAGCAGGCGTACCGCAGGGATCGGTACTCTCCCCCTACCTGTTCACCATCTACACCTCCGACATGCCAAGAACCGCAAGGACCTCTTTGGCGCTCTACGCAGACGACACGGCCATCATCGCAAGATCATGGAGCGCAAGACTTGCCACCCGCAACCTCCAGGAAGCAGCATCTCTTCTGGAAGAGTGGTGCAACAAGTGGAAAGTCAAAGTTAATGCAGAGAAGAGCAAAGCCATACTCTTCAAGAGAGTGAGGAAGCAAACTCCCACAGGACACGTCTCCATGAACAGCGACAACATCCAATGGCACGATACCGTCAAGTACCTTGGCGTTATCATGGACAGAAGCCTGACGTGAAAACAGAATACGGAAGCGATTATACAGACGGCGAGGACGAGAAGGACTCTACTCTATCCTATGATAGGTAGACAAAGCCAACTCAACCTGAGGAACAAGCTCACGCTCATCAGGACCCTCATTGCACCCATTCTGACCTACGCCTCCGTTGCCTGGGGATACCAAGCAGCCACCTACTTGAAGAGGATACAAGCCGTGGAAAACGTTGCACTCAGGTGCGCCGTGGATGCACCTTGGTTTGTCAGAAACGCCGACATCTTCAGAGACCTGGAATACACCCCGGTAACTGAAGTCATTCAGGACAGAGCAATGAAACTATACGCCCGTGCAGCAGAGCATGGGAATCCGCTGGTCAGACAGGCGACTGACTACGACCCCAACGACGCTCCTAGGCACAAGAGGCCGAAGCTCCAGATCCTGGATAATGGGTAAGTATAACTAACCTTCCTTTCAGCCCGATCTTCAAGCCACGCCACGCCACGCAAGGAGACAATAACCAAAACACCCAAATCACCCGATCCCGGAGGTATCCAGCAAACAACCAGCTAGGTACCCTTACCCTAGCCCGTGCCGGCCTCCGACGCTAAAACAAGCGTCCTTGGCCGAGCACAATCCTTGAGCTACACAGTCCAAAACTTCCTTCCGACGAAATCGGAGCACATGATGCCAATTGGCACCCTGGACTCCGACTAGTCACACACCTCCAAAACCCTTCCAAACTCCGAGAGGGTGCGGCAACAGCCGTTCCCTCTCACGATAGACGAAAGACGCTCCCGGGAGCCGACATGCCAGCGAAGAAAGAAATTCAAGACAGAAGAGCGCCAGAAGAAACGACCCAGCTGGCAGGCTCCAGCAGCCAGGACCAGGGGAGGTCTGCTGACTTCGCCTACACCGTCTGCATTTGCAGGGGGGGTAGTCGTAAAAAGCGGGCCCACCCCCTTACGAGATCGGTCCAGGTCTACAGCGATGATTGGGGCAAAGAGCTCAAGCTCGACCCCTAATCATCCGAGACCATCATCAAAGTCAAGAATATTGGCGCTGTGATTGGTTGGTGCTATAAGTATTAGTTTAAGTAAGACGTTTTATTTACAGAATCAAATTAATAACCAAACTAGTTGTAGGTACGTGGCTGTATTGAAAACCGTGTTGCAAAGTGATAAAACATTAGTCATAGATAAGAAATAATATTTTTTTATTACTTACCACCTGAAACACTTCTTATTGGAGAAAAACAGTAACCACTTCGGCTCTACTGTATATATAAGCAATAAACAATAAAAGCAAAATAACCTCTATGCTCACGTGTTGTCGTTTGTCACAAATCTTGGGACTTTCGTTATTGCTGCCTGGTGTTGGCAACATTACACGACACGAGAAACAGCGCCTCTATCCTTATTCCCCTTTTTGCTAGACGAGGACGACAAAATACCAAAATCAATATAACCAATAAAGATGGAAATATACAGTAATTACATCAAAAAGCGAAGGATTTTCATATCTATCTTACCCCTCTCGTCATTCTCTCTGTCTACATGCTCTAATTTTGAGAGCTTCGGTTTATCAAAAGTTTTGAAGAAATATGAGATTTAAATGTGTTTGTTTGCCACTAAAATTTTAAGTCCCACATTTGTGATATTTCTGAAATTATTAATTCTACAAATATTTTAAAACACAAATTAATATATCGCGTCTTAAGCTTAATTTTTTTATATTGTGATATTTTCCTTTAATGCAATTGTTTTGAAGTTATTTACAAAAAAGGAATATTTTCAGCAAAATCGTAAAATTTTTTCGAATTTATAGTAGGTATATTTTTAACAACGACTGCTTTAAAAATGCAAAAAAATTTGAGCATGTTAGTGAAGCTATGTGTTAATAAAAACTGGCACAGATTTTTTGAATTTCCATTATATGGCCAATGGCGGCAGAAAAATCCTAAATGCTTTATTTAAAAAATTAGAAAGCACTCATTGTTCCGCCCATAACTTCGTTATTTTTTAAGCTGTACAAATAGAAAAAAATCAAATCAAAGAGTTTTTCAAGCTCTTTAATTTCTATTGCTGCGTATTTCCACCTTTTAGGAAACACCCTGTATGAATCTGTGGGTTCTAAATAATTTTAACAAGGGGTAAACCACTAACACTTTATTTAATAATTTACTGACTATACAATACTTCAAAATAACCTCTACACTTTGTTTACTCGATATTTAACCTCACTTTTGTTGTCGAACGTCACTTTTCAACCTCTTCACTTTTATAAAACTTCCCCTTCTGCGTCGGCAATCGCGCCTTATATACTCTAAAATTACCTCTAGATCCATCCAGAAACAATCAAGAATCTTCTCTCACCACACTCTAGAAAACTCTATTTCTTTCTACAAGTTTCCAGTCACTCATTATTAGGCATAGGCGTATCAATCTCCAGTTTCAAGGGGGTGTAATTCATAACACTGCCCCCTCCTTAAGCCTGATCGTTCCGATCAGGCAATTCAGAATCATCAGCCAGTCTATCCAAATACACGATCTTCATCCTGGACTTCCTGCTTTGCTGAATCCGATAGACGACACCATTAATTCGAGTAATAACAGTGTACGGTCCATCCCAAGGTGATTTCGGTGACTTTCCTTTCCTTTGCTGCGGATTGTACAGCCAAACCAGCTCTCCCACCTTGACGAACCTCTATAAACTACCCTTCCAGTCATATCGAGCCTTCATTCGGTCACTGGCTGGTGATGGGTCCGCTATATCGTTAGCCAACCTCTTGAAAGGAGCTTCAGCGTTGAACCCTTCCCCTTACTTCCAGTCTGTGGTCCTTACTGGCTGCACAAATCTTGCATTTGCGACACCAAGCCTCCACATCCTGACGACTTTTTATCCAATAAAATCGTTCTCGTATTTTCTTCAGGGTCTGGTTAACACTGAAGTGTCCATCGGATGTGCCATTGTGCACTTCCTGAGGCACCTTCGCTACTCGACACCTGGGAATCACTAGACGCATAACCACCTGTTTTCCATCCGGGCTTTCCCATGCTCTCCGCAACAGCCCGTTCATGACTTTCAGTGAGTCCCACTGTGCCCATAGTGCCTTCAGTCCCACTCTTGTAAAATTTTTTCAAAAATGGTAAAAAAAAATCTATTTTTTTTTAATAGTAGAACGCTATGAAACGGGGAAATTTTAAATTTGAACAAAGAAAAAAAAAATCCATCTATTCTAGTGGTAAAACATTTTTCAAAAATGTTGGTAAAAAAATTTCAATTTTTTACTTCCCTCGCATACCGAAGGGAAGTATTGTATTCGAGAAAAAATCACCCTCCGAGATTTTTTCGGATTCTGACGTTTCAGAACACGTAGATTCCGAAAATATAGGTTTTTCAATTCCGTCAGTCTGTCTGTCTGTCTGTCTGTCGGTCTGTCTGTCTGTCTGTCTGTCTGTCTGTCTGTTGGTGTATTTACTAAAAAACTACTTGACGGAGAGCAGTCAAATTTGGTAGGTAGTTAACCCTACTGTCAGCGAAGAACTGGTAGAATTTTCACTGAAAAATATACAGGGTGGACCGTCTAAACGGAATAAATAGTGAAAAAAAATTTTTTTTGCTCAAATTTAAAATTTCCACGTTTCATGACGCGCTAAACCTGTTTCAGGAAAAAAAAATTTTTGAAAATTTTTTTCAAACATTTTTGAAAAAATTTTTACCAAGATGAAAAAAATTTTTTTTTGCTCAAATTTAAAATTTCCACGTTTCATGACGCGCTAAACCTATTTCAGGAAAAAAAATTTTTTGAAAATTTTTTTCACATTTTTGAAAAAATTTTTACCAAGTTGAAAAAAATTTTTTTTTGCTCAAATTTAAAATTTCCACGTTTCATGACGCGCTAAACCTATTTCAGAAAAAAAAAAATTTTGAAAATTTTTTTCAAACATTTTTGAAAAAATTTTTACCAAGATGAAAAAAATTTGTTTTTGCTCAAATTTAAAATTTCTACGTTTCATGACACGCTTAACCTATTTCAGGAAAAAAAAATTTGAAAATTTTTTTCACCAATATTTTTGAAAAAAATTTTACTACTAAAATGAATTTTTACTTCCCTCGCATACCGAAGGGAAGTATTGTATTCGAGAAAAAATCACCCTCCGAGATTTTTTCGGATTCTGACGTTTCAGAACACGTAGATTCCGAAAATATAGGTTTTTCAATTCCGTCAGTCTGTCTGTCTGTCTGTCTGTCTGTCTGTCTGTCTGTCTGTCTGTCTGTCTGTCTGTCTGTCTGTCTGTCTGTCTGTCTGTTGGTGTATTTACTAAAAACTACTTGACGGAAAGCAGTCAAATTTGGTAGGTAGTTAACCCTACTGTCAGCGAAGAACTGGTAGATTTTTCACTGAAAAATATACAGGGTGGACCGTCTAAACGGAATAAATAGTGAAAAAATTTTTTTTTTGCTCAAATTTAAAATTTCCACGTTTCATGACGCGCTAAACCTGTTTCAGGAAAAAAAATTTTTGAAAATTTTTTTCAAACATTTTTGAAAAAATGTTTACCAAGTTGAAAAAAATTTTTTTTTGCTCAAATTTAAAATTTCCACGTTTCATGACGCGCTAAACCTATTTCAGAAAAAAAAAATTTTTGAAAATTTTTTTCAAACATTTTTGAAAAAATGTTTACCAAGTTGAAAAAAATTTTTTTTTGCTCAAATTTAAAATTTCCACGTTTCATGACGCGCTAAACCTATTTCAGAAAAAAAAAATTTTTGAAAATTTTTTTCAAACATTTTTGAAAAAATTTTTACCAAGATGAAAAAAATTTGTTTTTGTTCAAATTTAAAATTTCTACGTTTCATGACACGCTTAACCTATTTCAGGAAAAAAAAAATCGGTAAAGGTATTTACACAGAACTTCCCTCGTTCATGGCAGTCTCTCAAAAAAATAATAATTACGAAATGACATTGAGAATAATAATCGGAGTAGAGTTATTGCTATTATTACAAAGAAAACTTGATAAGTTTTGGTAAAAAAAATATACAGATTGCTCATCCAACAGCAAAAGTTCAATACTAAATAGCAGGTGCCACATATGGCAGGCTTGCGCAAATACCTTTACAAATGTCCACCATGACTGAATTATTTCTTGGGATGACCACCCTGTATATTTTTCAATAAAAGTATAATAGGTGCATATGCCAGATGTTATTGCCATCTGTCACATTTTCAATCCAACATTCACGTAATGGAGTGGAAGTATAGTGGTGGTTAAAAAATTTCATTTTTTAAAAAATTTTCAAAAGATGGTAAAATATTTTTCAAATTTTTTTCTCCTGAAATGGGTTTAAAATGTCAAAGGTAGAAATTTTAAATTAGAGCAAAAAGGAAAGTTTCCTTCTGTTCTATAGTAGTGCTAAAAAAAGTTTAAAAATTAAAAATGACGTATTTTTAAAATAGGTTTAGAATGCTATGAAACGTGAAAATTTTTAAATTTGAGCAAATAAACAAAAATTCGATCTATTTTAGTGGTAAAAACTTTTTGAAAAATGTTGGTGAAAAAAATTTTCAAAATTTTTTTTCTGAAATACCTAGGTTTAGAATGTCATTTAAATTTGAGCATTCTGGTGTTAAATTTTTATCCAAACTGGTAACAAAATGTTGCAAATTTTTTTTTCCGAAATTGGTTTGGAATATCATGAAACGTGGAAATTTTAAATTTGAGCAAAAAAAATTTTTTCCTCTGTTCTATAGTAGTGATACATAAATGGATTAAAAATGTTTTCAAATTTTTTAAAAAATTCTTCAAAAACATTTTTAAATTTGTTTGAATAGTTTTAGAATGTCATGGAAACGTGGATAGTTAAAATCTGAACAAAGAAAGAAAAATTCTATCTTAGTGATAAAATTTCAAAAAACTTTTTTTTTTAAATCAGGCTTAGAATGCCATGAAACGTGAAAATTTTGAATTTGAAGAAAGAAAAAAAAAATTCATTTTAGTAGTAAAAATTTTTTCAAAAATATTGGTGAAAAAAATTTTCAAATTTTTTTTTCCTGAAATAGGTTAAGCGTGTCATGAAACGTAGAAATTTTAAATTTGAGCAAAAACAAATTTTTTTCATCTTGGTAAAAATTTTTTCAAAAATGTTTGAAAAAAATTTTCAAATTTTTTTTTTTCTGAAATAGGTTTAGCGCGTCATGAAACGTGGAAATTTTAAATTTGAGCAAAAAAAAATTGTTTTCAACTTGGTAAAAATTTTTTCAAAAATGTTTGAAAAAAATTTTCAAAAAATTTTTTTTCCTGAAACAGGTTTAGCGCATCATGAAACGTGGAAATTTTAAATTTGAGCAAAAAAAATTTTTTTTCACTATTTATTCCGTTTAGACGGTCCACCCTGTATATTTTTCAGTGAAAATTCTACCAGTTCTTCGCTGACAGTAGGGTTAACTACCTACCAAATTTGACTGCTCTCCGTCAAGTAGTTTTTTAGTAAATACACCAACAGACAGACAGACAGACAGACAGACAGACAGACAGACAGACAGACCGACAGACAGACAGACAGACAGACTGACGGAATTGAAAAACCTATATTTTCGGAATCTACGTGTTCTGAAACGTCAGAATCCGAAAAAATCTCGGAGGGTGATTTTTTCTCGAATACAATACTTCCCTTCGGTATGCGAGGGAAGTAAAAATTGAAAATTTTTTTCGCCAATATTTTTGAAAAAATTTTTACTACTAAAATGAATTTTTTTTTTTCTTCAAATTTAAAATTTTCACGTTTCATGGCATTCTAAGCCTGATTAAAAAAAAAGTTTTTTGAAATTTTATCACTAAGATAGAGTTTTTCTTTCTTTGTTCAGATTTTAACTATCCACGTTTCCATGACATTCTAAAACTATTCAAACAAATTTTAAAATGTTTTTGAAGAATTTTTTAAAAAATTTGAAAACATTTTTAATCCATTTATGTATCACTACTATAGAACAGACGAAAAAAATTTTTTTGCTCAAATTTAAAATTTCCACATTTCATGATATTCCAAACCAATTTCGGAAAAAAAAATTTGCAACACTTTGTTACCAGTTTGGAAAAAAATTTAACACCAGAATGCTCAAATTTAAATGACATTCTAAACCTAGGTATTTCAGAAAAAAAAATTTGAAAATTTTTTTCACCAACATTTTTCAAAAAGTTTTTACCACCAAAATAGATGGAATTTTTTTTTATTTGCTCAAATTTAAAATTTTCACGTTTCATAGCATTCTAAACCTATTTTAAAAATACATCATTTTTAATTTTTAAACTTTTTTTAGCACTACTATAGAACAGAAGGGAACTTTCCTTTTTGCTCTAATTTAAAATTTCTACCTTTGACATTTTAAACCTATTTCAGAAGAAAAAAATTTGAAAATTATTTTACCATCTTTTGAAAAATTTAAAAAAAATGAAATTTTTTAACCACCACTATACTTCCACTCCATTACGTGAATGTTGGATTGAAAATGTGACAGATGGCAATAACATCTGGCATATGCACCTATTATACTTTTATTGAAAAATGTACAGGGTGGTCATCCCAAGAAATAATTCAGTCATGGTGGACATTTGTAAAGGTATTTGCGCAAGCCTGCCATATGTGGCACCTGCTATTTAGTATTGAACTTTTGCTGTTGGATGAGCAATCTGTATATTTTTTTGACCAAAATTTATCAAGTTTTCTTTGTAATAATAGCAATAACTCTACTCCGATTATTATTCTCATTTCGTAATTATTATTATTTTAGAGACTGCCATGAACGAGGGAAGTTATGTGTAAATACCTTTACCGATTTTTTTTTCTTTCCTCAAATTTAAAATTTTCACGTTTCATGGCATTCTAAGCCTGATTAAAAAAAAAGTTTTTTGAAATTTTATCACTAAGATAGAATTTTTCTTTCTTTGTTCAGATTTTAACTATCCACGTTTCCATGACATTCTAAAACTATTCAAACAAATTTAAAAATGTTTTTGAAGAATTTTTTTAAAAATTTGAAAACATTTTTAATCCATTTATGTATCACTACTATAGAACGGAGGAAAAAATTTTTTTTGCTCAAATTTAAAATTTCCACGTTTCATGATATTCCAAACCAATTTCGGAAAAAAAAAATTGCAACATTTTGTTACCAGTTTGGATAAAAATTTAACACCAGAATGCTCAAATTTAAATGACATTCTAACCTAGGTATTTCAGAAAAAAAATTTTGAAAATTTTTTTCACCAACATTTTTCAAAAAGTTTTTACCACTAAAATAGATCGAATTTTTTTTTATTTGCTCAAATTTAAAAATTTTCACGTTTCATAGCATTCTAAACCTATTTTAAAAATACATCATTTTTAATTTTTAAACTTTTTTTAGCACTACTATAGAACAGAAGGAAACTTTCCCTTTTGCTCTAATTTAAAATTTCTACCTTTGACATTTTAAACCTATTTCAGGAGAAAAAAATTTGAAAATTATTTTACCATCTTTTGAAAAATTTTTTAAAAATTAAATTTTTTAACCACCACTATACTTCCACTCCATTACGTGAATGTTGGATTGAAAATGTGACAGATGGCAATAACATCTGGCATATGCACCTATTATACTTTTATTGAAAAATGTACAGGGTGGTCATCCCAAGAAATAATTCAGTCATGGTGGACATTTGTAAAGGTATTTGCGCAAGCCTGCCATATGTGGCACCTGCTATTTAGTATTGAACTTTTGCTGTTGGATGAGCAATCTGTATATTTTTTGACCAAACTTATCAAGTTTTCTTTGTAATAATAGCAATAACTCTACTCCGATTATTATTCTCAATGTCATTTCGTAATTATTATTTTTTTGAGAGACTGCCATGAACGAGGGAAGTTCTGTGTAAATACCTTTACCGATTTTTTTTTTAATAGATTTAGAATGCCATGAAACGTGGAAATTTTAAATTTGAACAAAGAAAAAATAATTCATCTATTTTAGTGATAAAAATTTTTTCAAAAATGTTGGTGAAAAAAATTTTGAATTTTTACTTCCCTCGCATACCGAAGGGAAGTATTGTATTCGAAAAAAAATCACCCTCCGAGATTTTTACGGATTCTGACGTTTCAGAATACGGAGATTACGAAAATATAGGTTTTTCAATTCCGTCAGTCTGTCTGTCTGTCTGTCTGTCTGTCTGTCTGTCTGTCTGTCTGTCTGTCTGTCTGTCTGTCTGTTGGTGCATTTACTAAAAAACTACTTGACGGAGAGCAGTCAAATTTGGTAGGTAGTTGACGCTACTGTCAGCGAAGAAATGGTAGAAATTTCACTGGAAAATATACAGGGTTGTCCGTCTAAACGGAATAAATAGTGAAAACATTTTTTTTTCGCTCAAATTTAAAATTTCCACGTTTCATGACGCGCTAGTCCTATTTCATGAAAAAAAAATTTGAAAATTTTTTTCACGAACATTTTTGAAAATTTTTTTAAAAAGATGAAAAAAATTTTTTTTTGCTCAAATTTAAAATTTCCACGTTTCATGACACGCTAAACCTATTTCTGAAAAAAAAAAATTTTTGAAAATTTTTTCCATTTTTGAAAAAATTTTTAGCACTAAAAAAATGTTTTTCTTTGTTCAAATTTAAAATTTCCACGTTTCATGGCATTCTAAACCTATTTAAAAGAAAAAAATGTTTGAAAACTTTTTACCAACATGTTTTAAAAAAAAATTACCACTAAAATAGATGGAATTTTTTTTCTTAAAATTTTAAATTTCCATGTTTCATAGCGCTCTAAATCTATTTAAAAAAAAATTGAAAATTTTTAAAGAATTTCGAAAAAAAATTTACCACTAAAATATATGGAATTTTTTTTCTTTGTTCAGATTTAAAATTTCCACATTTCCATGGCATTCTAAAATTATTCAAACAAATTTAAAAATGTTCTAGAAATTTTTTTTTAAAAATTTGAAAACATCTATTTATCACTATTATAGAATAGACGAAATATTTTTTTTTTCAAATTTAAAATTTCCACGTTTCATGACATTTAAACCTATTTCGGAAAAAAAAATTGCCACATCCTTTCACCATTTTGGAAAAAAATTTAACACTGGAATAGAGCGAAAAATTTTTTTTTGCTCAAATTTAAAATTTTCGCGTTTCGTGACATTCTGAACCTATTCAAAAAAAAAGTTTTGAAAATTTTTTATATTTTTTAGCCACTTCCACTCCATTACGTGAATGTGAAATTGAAAATGTGACAGATGGCAATAATATTTGGCATATGCACCTATTATATACTTTTATTGAATAATGGCATCCCAAGAAATAATTCAGTCATGGTGGACATTTGCAAAGGTATTTGCGCAAGCCTTCCATATCTGGCACCTGTTATTTAGTATTGAACTTTTGCTGTTGGATGAGCACTCTGTATATTTTTTTGACCAAAAGTTAGCAGGTTTTTTTGTAATAATAGCAATAACTATATTCCGATCTGTATTCTCAATGTCATTTCGTAATTAATAATTTTTTAGAGTGTCCGCCATGCACAAATAACTAGGGAAGTTCTGTGTAAATAACTTTACAGATTTTTTTCTACTAAAATAATAATTTTTTTTCTTCAAATTTAAAATTTTCACGTTTCATGGCATTCTAAGCCTGATTTTTTTTACCAACATTTTTGAAATTTTTTTTACCACTAAAATAGATGGATTTTTTTTTTATTTCTTCAAATTTAAAATTTCCACGTTTCATAGCGTTCTAAATCTATTTAAAAGAAAAATTAGAAATTTTGTTTACTATTTTTAAAAAATTTTACCACTAAGATAGATTTTTTTTTCTTTGTTCAGATTTAAACTATCCTCGTTTCCATGGCATTCTAAAACTATTCAAACAAATTTAAAAATGTTTTTGAAAAATTTTTTAAAAAATTTGAAAACATTTTTAATCTATTTATCACTACTATAGAATAGACGAAAAATTTGGTTTGCTCAAATTTAAAATTTCCACGTTTCATGACATTCCAAACCAATTTCGGAAAAAAAATTTTTGCAACATTTTGTTACCAGTTTGGAAAAAAATTAACACTAGAATAGATGGAAACTTTTTTTACTCAAATTTAAAAGTTTCACATTTCATGACATTCTAAACCTATTTAAAAAAATATGCAATTTTTAAATCTTAAACTTCTTTTACCACTATTATAGAATAGACGGAAACTTTCCTTTTTGCTCAAATTTAAAATTTCTACGTTTGACATTTTAAACCTATTTCAGAAGAAAAAATTTTAATTTTTTTTTAAAACATTTTTGAAAAATTAAAATAAAAATGAAATTTTTTAACCACCACTATACTTCCACTCCATTACGCGAATGTTGGATTGATGTGACGAATGGCAATAATATCTGACATGTACACCTATTATACTTTTATTGAAAAATGTACAGGGTGGTCATCCCAAGGAATAATTCAGTCATGGTGGACATTTGTAAAGGTATTTGCGCAAGCCTGCCATATGTGGCACCTGTTAATCTGTTATTTAGTATTAAGCTTTTGCTGTTGGATGAGCAATCTGTATATTTTTTTGACCAAAACTTATCAAGTTTTCTTTGTAATAATAGCAATAACTATATTCTGATTATTATTCTCAATGTCATTTCGTAATTATTAATTTTTTACAGTGACCGCCATGCACAAATAACGAGGGAAGTTCTGTGTAAAGTCCTTTACCGATTTTTTTTTCTGAAATAGGTTTAGCGTATCATGAAACGTGGAAATTTTAAATTTGAGCAAAAAAAATGGTTTCATTATTTATTCCCCTAAGACGGGTCCACCCTGTATATTTTCTAGTGAAAGTTTAACCATTTCTTCGCTGACAGTAGGGTCAACTACCTACCAAATTTGACTGCTCTCCGTCAAGTAGTTTTTTAGTTAATGCGCCAACAGACAGACAGACAGACTGACGGAATTGAAAAACCTATATTTTCGTAATCTACGTGATCTGAATCGTCAAAATCCGAAAAAACCTCGGAGGGTGATTTTTTCTCGAATGCAATACTTCCCTTCGGTATGCGAGGGAAGTAAAAAGAAAAAAGAAAAATGAAAAAGCGGTAAATATAAGTTCATTTTGTGCCTCCGGTGTGACTAGTTTCCTGTTAATTTGTTCAATTCTTCTATGATCTTCAGATGTAAAGTTCTGTTATTTAATTTCGCGACTATAGTACCTTCCTTTGACCATGCGTTCAGCCTGTCTATATTTTCTTGGGCCGGTTTTAATAACTCTATTCTTGGTTTAATGAGCTCTTCTACTATCATGATTTTGCTACCTTTTAGTTTTTTTTTTATTATAGAAGACGTTGTTTCGGTCTATTATATTTCCAAGTTTGATGATGATTAGTCTTATTTCATCATTATGCTCTATCTTTCCAATGGGCTTGTTCCATGATATTCTTTTTATATGGTTTTTATACTTTTTCATGTAGTACTCCATATTCCCATTATGCACTTAAAATTTCGTATTATTAACTTTTTCCGTTCTCGATATATAAGGAGTTGAAAATAGTAATAGTTGCAAAAACCGAGCGCTCATTTGTACGTCACTATACGAAAGTGACGTAAGAAAAGGCTTTCTAGGACCTTTCAAATTTAACCTGATAAGTCGAAAAACATGGATTTTTGAAACGCTGGTAACTAAATAAATACGTCGAGTGGAAGTTCGTTCTATGTCTCTACGGAAAGGAGAAGGTCGGCGATGAATCCTAATCGTAAATTACAGGGTCAAAATCGAAAATTCGTCCCGACAGGAGCGAGAGAAAATTGTAATTTTTTGACATTTCACCAAATTATACTCCCCTACTGTCAAGAAGTAAGCAAAACAAACAATACTGCGAAAACACTTATAATTATAACAACTAAGGAGCATCAAGTCTGTTGAGATCGCCGAGTCTATGCGTATAGTGACGTAGCGCCTGGCCACGCCCCTTTTTCGCGAGGTGCAGATTTGTAATGGTTTTTAAGATACTAAACGTGCGAATAGGATTCTGATTTTTTGCAGATCCATTATTTATTTATACTTGCACTTTCGATTTATGAAATAAAAAAAAAATGCCGAACAAGCCCATTCGATGACATGTATCTATTTGACAGGAGCTGATTCCCTATTTTCTTCGATTGATTTTAATACCATTGTTTTAGTGTTTTCATTTGGGTTTTCGGGTAGCCTAAGAATTCGTAGTTCGTGGAGTTTGGCATTTTGTTCTAGCGTATTTATTTTTGCTTGAACAGTTAGATTTTCTGATTCGTCTGGTATATTTGTATTTCTAACTTGTTGCTCTAATGTATTCAGTTTAGTTTTCAGCTCAATATTTTCTGAGTAAAGTAATTTATTGTCTTCCTCTATTTTATTTAATCTTATTTCCAAGGTATTTATTTGTTTATTTACTTTATCAATGTCACGAATATTTTTAACCACCATAGAGGATATAGCGAAGGTCGACATAAAGTCCTTATTATTGAGACATTCTCTCACTATTTCGCCTGCTATGTTTTTAACATCACCTTCCTGTGCTTTGGGTAGGACCATTTTTAGTAGCAACTGAATTAGTGTCTATTGATACCAGCTAAAATTTGTTGTGATACCGGAGACACGTTATTGTCTTTTTAGCACAATTAACACCAAGATAGCTGTATACCGAGCGGTAATACGCCCGGCATTTTTTTATGGATGCGAATCATGGGTTCCGTATAGACGGCACGTAAAACAGTTGGAGAAATTTCAACAAAGGCAGCTAAGGCAACTCATGGGAATAAAATGGTACCATCGAGTTACCAACCCAGAAGTCCTCAAGAGAGCTCGGCTGTCCCAAACAGAAACACAGTAATTGACAAATTTATAAAAATTCAGTTTTCTAAAGTATTGGACTTACTGTGTCCCAACACGTCATGTCGAATACTTATAATTGACTAAATAATGAACATTTAAGAGTTATTATGTGCACAAAACACAGTAAGTGACTCTGAATGAGTAGTTCTACCAGAACAAAACACAGTATTAGCCAAATACCATTGGAAAACACAGTAAGGACTTTGACATTACTGTGTTTTTGCATGGTCTGAGCAGTTACTTTGTTTTGAAAATGGTGGACAGATCACCCTTTCCATAATTACCACCAGTTACTGTGTCAAGTGCAATGATGGGCAGCATTTGATTCAGTTATTTAAGAGACCTTCATTTCTATTTAAATATCTACATGTGTATCAATTGTCAATTTCCTACACCCAAACACACTTACTGTATATCTAATGTTTACTTTTTGAGTATCTACCAGTTACAAATACAGGACGTATATTTAGATTTCGAAGCTACTTAAAAACAAAGTATAAGCTGCTATACAAACATTTTTAAATATATTTTTACTCTGATAATGGAGAATGACAAATCAAGTCATTTACAAAACTTCTGTGAAAATATATGACAATATCTCTTCAAATGTTGTGAGGCTAACATAATTCATTAAAAATCAATTTTCCCGATATTTAGCCCGACTACAATTACTGTTTCTACTTGGGACAGCCGAGCTGGGAGCGAAAGTATAGAGGCATCTATAACAAAATCCCGCCTGTGTTGGCTTGGACATATTAGTAGAGTTCAAAACGAGATCTATCTCGTCTTCCGTGGAACATTGAAAGGTAAAAATGTATGGATTACGTTGTTGCATAGTATTTGGCTTGTGTATACACCCCCTAAATTCGTCTGGCGATATCGGTGTCCAAACAACCCCTAGGGGTGAAAAAGCGAAAAAAATAGAAAATTAGATTTTTCCCTAGTCTTTTTAAGGGTTTCCAAATTTTTGTTTTACTATGTATAATAATAATAAAGTTATAGCAAATTATATGTGAAGAAATTGCATTAGTTGAAGCGGATTATGGTTGTTATAAACCTATGTAACTTCCTTATTATGCATATATTCATTTTACTATTTTCTCAAATTCATTACACTCCTAATTGTAGGTAGACGAACGAAAATTTTAGGAAATTGATAACAATAAAAATTGTAGCCTGTACTATCTAAATTATAATCGTTTTTTGATTTTTATATTCCGTTTATAAATAAGAAAGTTATAAAAGAAATACTAACCTATTGACAGAATTCCCGCAGAACCCCTGTTGCAACTATCGCAAGATCTGTCTATTTCCCTCTCTCTCTCACTCACTGCTCGCATAGCCGTAAAACTATTGCCATTTAACATTTAAATTATTCATTAGAAATTAGCCTGGATAATGTGATATAACATAACAATAATTTAGGACGTAATTCTCCTAACAAAAATAAGTTAAAAATACATTAACGTAGATACTAATGACCTAAGTTACATAGTTTTTAAAATTTAGAATGATGAATTTTGGGAGGAAAAACTACTTTTATAATTAATGATTATTTACCCACAACCTTTACTTGTCTTAATAATAATAATAATAATAATAATAATAATAATAATACTAGTGCTAATAATAATAATAGGAGGAGTGTGAAATGCCACAATAATAATATAAGAAATATTGTTATTTATAAACCAATTAAGAACAATACTAAACAAATAAAATTGATGAAAGTAATACATTTTCATAATAATTGAAAAATGCACATTATAATAAAATACAAAAGTAACGATCTCCGAAATTATCATTTTGCTAATATAATTCATCGTCCATTTCTTCATCTACAACTGTAATTTTGTCTGTGTAATCATTTTGGCAAGAGTTCCCACCCGAACAACACCAATTTTCCAAACACGACAATTTGTATTTTTTGCACTGGCACTTCATGGTTGCGCATCCTGAAATGACATTTATTAGAAAAACGTAGTTTAAACGATTCGCGATACTTTTACCTGTTTTACAATAAGAAAGTGACATTTCTGCAGTCAGAGTTGGCATTGGCGATTTATGTGTCCCTTTAGGTGTATAAGAATTATCTTCATTTATTCTCCACCCGTACTCCAAAAGATTCGGCATATTAATAACTGGGTTTAAAGCACTGCTCCATATAATAAATTGGTAAAATGCTCTCAAACAGTGTTGATTCAAGGCGTCACTTATAGGGGGCAATTTGTCTATACTGATTTGAGATGCCATCTTCGCCCTCAAATCATTAATATTATCGCAATTAATGGGAGAGTACAGTAACATGCAAAACTTTTCCAACTCCTTAAATTTTGTTACTTCTAAAGAAACAGACTTTTCACGTGAACGCGATAGCAGACTGAAATTTGTTTCAAAGATTTTCCATACACTTTTTTCCCAATTCCATTAAATTGGCTAGTTAGTGTGTGAAATAATAATATATTTTGTTTTAAAATGTCATTTTGACGTACGATCAAGGTTTAATACTGACGTAAACATAAAACATAACGTTTAATATGACCTTGATTTGACGAATACGGGCCCAAATAAAAATCTTTGTTCACTTGAGAATATTAATTTAATCTTTCGCTTTTTATTCATTTTAACGTTTTTATTAATTAGGAATGGTTTGAATATACATATATTATTTATAAATTACACTGTAATTTTAAACACTTACCTTGAAAAATCCGCGGGCTGCGGGAGTCGAACCGTCGGCCTCTCGATTGGTAGTCCATCATCATCATCATCATCAACATATTTATTTTTTGTTTTTAGTACAGATAATGCTTCAATACGCTTCCCTCTGGGCTATTGTCCTTCATGGAAATTTTACTTTAAAGAGTGTATTTATTAGGTAGTTGCAGTTGAGTATCCGGTTTAAACATAATATTCCCTTTCAGCCTTAACTGTGTACAATTTGTGCATTAATAAAATCAAGTGCAATGGCAAATTTCTATAAAATACTTATGTTATGCGAATAGTGAATGTTGTTCAATTAAGCAATGGATGTAATGTTCATATGGGTGTTAAAAAATATTTAAAAATATTCTTTATTCACAAAAGGGAGTTGGATGTTTTAAAATTAAAAGAAAAAAATGAGTTTTCAAGCAGTACTCCTATTTTGCATTATGGTCAAGGATAAGAGTTAATTTTCTAATGTTTGCTATAGTAGTGGTAGACTGCCATTTTAATAATCGTTTTTTGTTTAATTCGTGCTGCGCTTTGAAATACGTATATACATATATATATTTATTTATTTATTTATTTAGATACAACCACCCAACAGAAAACCAATTAAAGGGTGGGAATGTTACACTAGTAAGCACCAACAGTATAAATATTATATATACCAAATTCACAGTACGTGTCGTACTGTGAGGAAACAAAATACAAATGTAATACTGAGAAAAAGCTGACTTAAAATAATATATACATATCACATACAACTCTAAAAAACATGTAAACGGCAATAAGGGAAATGGGGTTATACGCATAGTAATTTTTTAATTGATGCAGGACTACAATTAAATATATCAAGCTCATTTTGCACTGAATTATAATTTTTACACATAAAATAAATATATATAATAGGTATGTTAAAGTTGAGGGAAATATAGGTCAGCGGTCAGCTACCGGTTGTTAGACCTATTTCCAATAAGGTGGCGATAAAGATGTATACTGCAGATGTGATAGAGACGCAGCATAGTTTGAAATTAAATGTCATAAATACCTAATAAAGGTAGAATAAAAATTACATGGCATATGTGCGGTAAAGATTTTACATGTAGCTGTGGTACCTACATACGCGATAGAGTAAGAACATAGGAGTTATTGTGATTCAATACTAATCAATACAGCTAATATATAAAAGTAACTATTATATATAAATATAAAAAAAATCTAATCTAACTATTATATAAGATGAAAATATAAAAAAAAGGTGTTTGACTGTTTATATGTATTTATACAATACCCAAAACATAAACGTGACTCAAAAATGACGTCATAACAACGTCTACGAGATCTTTGCGACATTCTAAAATGTGATGTAACTTTGACGTCATTTTTAAATCCAGTGTATGACGTCATTAAATGACTCAAAAATGGCGTCATAACAACGTTCTGCCTACGACGTCTCTGCGACGTTCTAAAATGTGACGTAACTTTTACGTCATTTTTTAAATCCAGTGTATGACGTCAATAAATGACTCACAAATGACGTCATAACAACGTTCTGTCTACGACGTCTCTGCAACGTTCTAAAGTGTGACGTAACTCTGACGTAATTTTAAAATCCAGTGTATGACGTCAGAAAATGACTCAAAAATGACGTCATAACAACGTTCTGTCAACGACGTCTCTGCAACGTTCTAAAATGTGACGTAACTCTGACGTCATTTTAAAATCCAGTGTATGACCTCAGAAAATAACTCAAAAATGACGTCATAACAACGTTCTGTCAACGACGTCTCTGCGACGTACTATAATGTGACGTAATTTTGACGTCATTTATTCGACAAATGACGTTGTAGACCGATACTGACCTTAAACTGACGTCCGATGACGGCAAATTGACGTCAGTGTGCTAGCTGGGTTATAATGCATCCTGTAAAACCTTCATATTTGGCTGATAATATGTGCAGCAATATTCTAGTATCTGCCTCTTCATGATTAAAAGATAATAATTTTCTTGAATTAAGTGATTTTCGACTTTTACTCGGCAATTTAAATTCCGCATCTAATTCGTTTTTGGTATTACTTGATGAAGACTCCATATTTCACAATAGTGTTATAAATATATAACAATATCTAATTAAACACCATTAAAAACATGTAATGAATCAATATTCTACACAGGAGCATGCATACATTCATCATATGTGAGCATATAGAAGAGCTTTGCGGGCCGGGGTGACGAGCGGGAAGACGTGTTAAAGTGCGAGGAGTAGAGATAGTTGCAACGGGGTTGAATTACATTTTTAACAACAACTAACTATTTTCTTCGTAACTCGCTTATTTATAATCCAAAACTAATCCAGATAGACTACAACTTTTATTCTTATCAATTTTTTCAAATTTTCGTTCGTCTGCCTACAATCACAAGTGGAATGAATTTACGAAAATAGCTAGGTTTTAGGAGACAGTGTACGCTTTAAACAATACATTTCTCTTACGTATAAATAGACATAACTTTGTTATAATGTATAATTTATCAAAAATAAAACATTTTGCAGAAAGATGAGACAAATACCTAATTTTTCGTTTTTTTCGGTTTTCCACCCCTGGGGGGTGCTTGGACACCGGTATCGCCAGACGAATTTAGGGGGTGTATATACATGTTAAGTACTATATAATAAAGTACTCAGTACATTTTTACCTTTCAATTTTCCACGGAACATGTTTCTAGACGACTTTTTCGTATTCTCTACTATATAACTCGCATAGAAGACAATCGACTTCCCAAGTGTTTATTATACGGAGAATCGATTGAGGGTCGCAGAAGACAGGGAGGGCAGAGAAAACGATATAAGGATGTTATTCACGAGGACCTTAAACATCTAGAAGTCCAATCCAACTGGGAAAAACCTGCAGCTGATAGAGTAGATTGACGGAGAATCACTGCAAACTTCAATAGGACACTTCAAACACAAAGGAGGGGCGGCAATCTAGGAGGGCAGTTTCCCTGTCCCGACTGTGGCAAAATATGTGCATCCCGAATAGGCCTCTTCAGTCACCAACGCACGCATAATTAACTATGTTCATCTTTGATCATGTGTTTATGCTCGGAATCGAGTGTTGCGTATATATGCTACAGTTTAAAATTATTGTTGCACTGATAACAAATTATTTGAGTTACTTTATTTGTACAGTTCATTTTAGTCTATTGGACTTGCCTGTGTTGATTTATTGAGGTCTCTTGATGTCAGATATTTGTTGTCTGTAATGGAGTTGCTGTTCCTTTGCTGTAATTGCACGTGTTGACCACTTTGCAAGTTAACTTGAATAATTCTGTTTTTTCACTATTTATTGATTATAACTGCACTATTAACGTCAATTTATTCTAATAATTTACCGTTCTGTCCCTTATTTTTTTCCGGTTAAATTTTATTTTATTTATTTGTTTTTACCAGTTCTTTTTTATGTTTAAGCTGGAGCGACAGCGCACACGTCCGTTACCCACGCCTGACCTGTATTGTCTACAACTTTTGCATTTTGTGAGAACGTTATATCAGATTTTTTAATTTTTAATTAATTTTCAGCGATATATTACAATATAGCAAAATTAGATTCTTAATCAGATAAAAATAAATAAAACCATTTTTATCAGTAATCTGGTTCAGTGTTTATACAATAATCCAGTAACTAATTTTTAGAATGCCAATATTACATTACTTTATCCTAATAGCGAGGCATTCACACAGTATGTGTAACTCAGAAAATACACTTTTGTGAAAAAATTGCTTGCAGTTGGGCTACAGTGAAAAAACGGTTATGTCCAGAGGGCCTAGGGATAGTTAGACTTCACACACGTACTACAGTAAAAACCGCTGCCTAAGGAATCACTACTTCCACATCCAGATTCTTCATCCAAGTCACTTTAAAGGAAATATCTTGACTATTTTTCTAGTATGTGAAAATTATTGGTCATAGAATTTTAATAACATTTGGGGCAGATGTCATAGAAAAGTTTGAGGGGTTGGTTTCTACCATATTCGTTAAAAATGAAGCTTCTAGTTTACCCTACTTATTTTCCACTATTCGCAATCTACCGCCTCCCACCCCTTCAATGATCGGATGTCACTACAATACATACGTGTACTAACTTTCAAGTGAATATCTCAAATTGATGTTATCAATCCCATTAATAATGAAGCGGAGGTGGTGGAGTTTGAAAAATATTAGAAAGAAATCTGAGGCCTTGGTTTCTAGTATATACACCGAATCCCAAATTTCTGTACTCTTACCAGCTTGATTTACTTATTTTTCCCTACTCCTATTAACCCCAACCCTTCTACGGAATCATCCCAAAATATAATCTAGTTCCAGATGTAGTTATAATACATACGTCTACCAAATTACAAGTGAATATCTCAATTTTATTTTATCAAACCCTTTAATAATGTAGTAATGGTAGTGGAAGCGTTGAAAAATAGTATCAAAAAATCTGAGGCCTTGGCATCTAGGACATACACCTAATTTCAAGTTGCAGTACTCTTACCGGCTTGCTTTACTTATTTTTCCCTATTTACCTCTACTTACTCCCACTCCTTCAACGCAATCATGTCAATATATAATCTAGTTTCAGATAGCTACAGCTATAATACATAAATGTACCAAATTTCAAGTGAAAATTTAAATTTAATTTTATAAACTCTTTTAATAAGGGAGTGGGGGTGGTGGGGAGATGGAAAATACTAATGAAAAACCTGAGACCTTCGCTACTAGTATATACACCAAGTTCCAAATTTCTGTACTTTTACCAGCTTGCTTTACTTATTTTCCCCTATATACCCCTATTTAACCCCCAACCCTTCAATGGAATCATCTCAAAATATAATCTAGTTCCAGATGTCGTTATAATTCATACGTGTACCAAATTTCAAATGAATATCTCAATTTTATTTTATCAACCCTTTTAATAATGAAGTAGGGGTGGTGGGGGTTGAAAAATATTATAAATATTCTGAGACCTTGGCTTCTAGTACATACACCGAACTTCAAGTTTCTGTAGTCTTATCAGCGTGCTTTACTTATTTTCCCCTATTTACACCTATTTAACCCCCAACCCTTCAACGGAATCATCTCAAAATATAATTCAGTTCCAGATGTCGTTATAATACATATGCGTACTAAATTTCAAATGAATATCTCAATTTTAATTTATCAACCCTTTTCATATTGGAGTAGGGGTGGTGGGGGGCTGAAATATATTATTAAAACATCTGAGGCCTTGGCTTCTAGTACATACACCGAATTTCAAGTTTCTGTACTCATACCAGCTTGTTTTACTTATTTCCCCCTATTTACCCCTAAATAACCCCCAAATCCTTCAACGGAATCATCTCAAAATACAATCTAGTTCCAGATGTCGTTTTTATTCATACGTGTACCAAATTTCAAATGAATATCTCAATTTTATTTTATCAACCCTTTTAATAATGAAATAGGGGTGGTGGGGGTTGAAAAATATTATAAATAATCTGAGACCTTGGCTTCCAGTACATACACCGAATTTCAAGTTTCTGTAGTCATACCAGCTTGCTTTACTTATTTTCCCCTATTACCCCTATTTAACCCCAACCCTTCAACGGAATCATCTCAAAATATAATCTAGTTCCAGATGTCGTTATAATACATACGTGTACTAAATTTCAAATGAATATCTCAATTTTAATTTATCATCCCTTTTCATATTGGAGTAGGGGTGGTGGGGGTTGAATAAAATTATAAAAAAATCTGACGCTTCGGCTTCTAGTACATACACCGAATTTCAAGTTTCTGTAGTCTTACCAGCTTGCTTTACTTATTTTCCCTTATTTACCCCTATTTAACCCCCAACCCTTCAACGGAATCATCTCAAATTATAATCTAGTTCCAGGTGTCGTTATAATACATACGTGTACCAAATTTTAAATGAATATCTTAATTTTATTTTATCAACCCTTTTCATATTGGAGTAGGGGTGGTGGGGGTTGAAAAATATTATAAAAAAATCTGACGCTTTGGCTTCCAGTACATACACCAAATTTCATGTTTCTGTACGCTTACCAACTTGTTTTACTTATACTCCCCTATTTACCCCAAATTAACCCCCAACCCTTCAACGGAATCATCTCAAAATATAATCTAATTCCAGACGTCGTTATAATACATACGTGTATGAAATTTCAAATAAATATCTCAACTTTATTTTATCAACCCCATTAATGGGGTAGGGGTGGTGGGGGGTTGAAAAATATTTAAAAAAAATCTGAGTCCTTAACTTCTAGTACATACACCGAATTTCAAGTTTCTGTACTCTTAGAAGCTTGCTTTACTTATTTTCCCATATTTACCCCTATTTAACCCCCAACCCTTCACCGGATATCCTCAAAAAACAATCCAGTTCCAGATCTCGTTATAATATATACGTGTACAAAATTTCAAGTCAATATCTTAAACCGTTCCGGAGAAAACGTGCGGACAAAAAAGTTACAGACAGACAGACAGACCGACAGACAGAAAAATTTTTTTTGCTCAAATTTAAAATCTCGACGTTTCATGACATTCTAAACCTATTTCACGAATAAAAATTTTTGAAATTTTTTTTGCGATTACTATACTTCCAATCCACTACGTGGAAGTGGAAGTAAAAGCACGGTTCAGATTATATACAAAAATATTTAGTATCTATCTTATAGGCCTACTATTTACAACACTACTTAAAGCTACGACTAGTATTACAAAACCAAACAGGCAACCAAGAGTTTAAACTAAAGTTAGGTTACGGTAAAAAGCGGTAAAAATGGGCGATAGTGCAGACAGTGTAATACGGATACCAGTGAGCACTTACCAAGTTGGTACTTACAACCCACTGAACATTTTTCTGTTTCTGACATGTTTCTGAAACATGAAATGTTTCTAGCAGCGCAACAGAAACGTTCCAGACACATCACAGAAACTAGAGATGTCCTACCCAAGAAACGTTTCAAAAGAAACATTTCAAAAGACACGTACCCAAAACATTTATGAAAAATTACAAAAATGTTTCTTACACGTCTCTAGGTACGTACATACTGCAGAATATGACACGTTCCTGAAACCACAACAGAAAGGTTTCCGACACATTGCAGAAACTAGAGATGTCCTACCCAAGAAACGCTTCAAAAGAAACATTTCAAAAGACACGTACTCAAAACATTTATGAATAATTACAAAAATGTTTCTTACACATTTCTAGGAACGTACATACTGCAGAATATGACACGTTCCTGAAACCACAACAGAAACGTTTCAGACACATTGCAGAAACTAGAGATGTCCTACCCAAGAAACATTTCAAAGAAACATTTCAAAAGACATGTATCTATTTGTGAATTCTTCCTCTTTATCGAGTATTTTACCACTTCTGTAAAAATATTTGAAATTTAGTGAGAGAAGCCTCTGTGCCGAATGAATCGGACAGAGGTTGATTTTTCAATATACTTCTGATTACCACAAATATCTCGCCCAAATATTAAAAAAATTTATCTCTATCACCGATATCAAAACTTTTGCTTGTGATACGTCAAACAACAATGGAAATGAGAAAGAAATTTCCCGAAACGCTAATAGAGACAATTAACTTTTTAGTTATAATGATCTTTTCACAATTACATTTGTTTTTAGGAGTGAGACATTTTGTATTAAGTATTATAAAGTCAACCTCTGTTCGATTCACTTGACGCGAGATTTCCTTCTATAAATTTTTAAATATTTTTCAGAAGTGGCCAAATGCCCAATACAGAGCACGAAATCAAGAATATGCCACAAATAAAGGATTATATAGAGAAACAAGAAAACATGGGGAATTTTTCAATTACTCTGCTTGAATACAAGAAGAGATAAATATTGCATTATTGGAAAAACGTGTACCATATAGTTTTATAGAATAATAACGTTAGAAATTGTGCAGTTGGATAGGGGTCGATGGTTATACATAACAAAACTGACACTAATTATTAAACTATTTGATGGCTATTTTGACAAAAAAATTAACTACGGTAGTTCGGTAGTAGCTCCAACACAGTTTCCACTGGTCTGGTTTTCTAGAAGTAAATTAAAATTATACTCAACAGTGTAAAACAAAATATATATTCAAATGTTTATAAAATATATACATTTGTAAAATATATAAAACCTAAAGTAAAAAATATAACATGTTTTCTGCATGCTTCCGCTACACATACCCAGTCTTACAGACCAAAAATAAAAATAAAATATGAAGTGAAAACATTAACGGTGTGTACTTCAATATCAGCACCAACCAATCGTTTTGTTCTTCTTTCTTCTATCGTAACTCAACTGTGCCTGGCACAACCACGTTGAAACTAATTTTTCAAACAGTTTATCAGTAATGATATTGTCCCTTTTTCGCACAGCAGCTGAAAAAAAAATTTTTAAATCTGTAAAGATATTTACACAGACGTTCCTAGTTTTTTATTTTTTTACTTCCCAACGATGATTGCAATACCCTTCACGGATAATAATTTTTAACATGACCCTATATTTCCAAACATGTAATTAAATAAAAAAAAGTAAAAATTAAATATGAGTAGCACCAAATATTTCTTTTCAGTATGTTCCACCATGCAGTTTGGTTGAAATATAATTTTGAGAAATAAAACAAGTATTCACTAACTCTTTTTTTCAAGAAATCCGAAAGTGGTCATTCTTATATACACTGTGTACCCAGATTGACTTTGCAATAAGTGTAACATACCAAAAAAGATTAGTACGGCTTTCATTTTCGACAGTCTTATTGGTATGCTTGACCTTAAATAGTTTTTTACCAAATTACAGTTCAAATGGGATCTAACTCGCGGAGGTAACTTAAGAAGAAAATAAACATTATAGGTAAACTGATCTTTCTGTTAATTTTACAGAAAAATTCTATTTGAATGAAATATCTTGCATTGAAAGTTAGAGCTATATGCCAACTTTCATTGTAAAAAACAAATGAAAGTAAATAACTTTTTATTTTTTTTAATTAACGAATTCAAATAAAAACCTATTTAAATAGTGCCCCACCTAAATTACTACATAATTCCAGCCCTCTTCTAAATTTTTTGTGTGAGACACTTCTCTCCAATCCATAAACAAATGTCCAATCGTTTTGCTTCCGTCGCGTCGTTTGATTCCAAAGTATGACGAAATTTAGGTTTATACGGCATTATATTATTATTTATTTTAAATATTCTTTGCAAATGCGAGTTAATCACACCAAGTTCTGCTACCCTAAGTCTTAATGAAATTTTGCCCAAAGCCAAAACTGTTGCCGTATCGTCTTCATCCAATCTTTTCTTCTCTTTTTTGCGATTTTCAACGGTCCCAATTATATAAAATTTTCTAGTAATATTTTTAACGGCAACGTCGCTTATTGAAAATCCTGGAAACTGTTCTTCAAATTGTCTGACCACCCATTTGTAGCTAATTTTCTCCAACACATAACATTGTACAACAAATATCTTTTGCTCGAGGGTAAGCATTTAGATTGTCTAGCCGATTTACACCAACTAATACTGTCAAATTTTTGACATTTTACATGCAGTTTATAGTTTTTAATGCAACACACACGTGCTGAAAAATAAAAAGCTGAGTTTACTTTAATTTGTTGTATTATTTCTTGTTTAAATGCAATGAAAGTTGGCACATGGCTCTGATTTTCAATGCAAAATATTTTATTCAAATATAATTTTTCCGTAAAATTAACATAAAAACCCGTTTACCTACGATGATTTATTTTCTTCTTAGGTTACCTGCGCGAGTTGTCCATTTGACCTGTAATTTGGTAAAAGTCCATATAAGGTCGAGCAGACCGAGACTCCAGAAAATGAAAGCCGTACTAATCTTTCTTTGTTATATTATCCCTATCGCGAAGTCAATATACGGGGGGACACCACTGAACTATACATAATAAAAGAGTTCAGTTAGACACACTGTGTATAACTATCTGAAAATGGCGAATGAATATTTTTTTTGTATTTTAAAATGGTATTTATTGATAATTTGAAAAGAGAAAAATATATAATAAAGTACTAAACATTCTGAAAAAAAATCCTTTGATTTCATCTCCTTATTACTTATAAGTTCACAAAAAAAAGTTTTAAAAATAGCTTTATTTTTAGGTATTTTTTATGATAACTTGGCGAAATGTAAAGATCACGAGAAAATACCTACATACATATTTTATTTACTCCTTCACTAAGCTACATAACAGCATACATATCGTCGGATTTGATTTCTTCGGCAAATCACCTATGGCAATGGTGGTAGACCCTTTATAACAGTTTGTTTCAATAGTTGAAAGTATACAAAAGTTCAAAAAAGTAAAAGAAAATCTGAAAAAACTATAGAATATGTTAAATTTGCTAGCTAGATTTAGGTTATGTGCGACGTGCATCCAATGTCGTCGACTTATTCATTGTAAACAATAAAATCACACTAACCTTCATTGAATAAGTATCGTCCATTGCCAGAAAACCAATATAAATGTTACAAAAACCACAACATTATAAAATTAACAACTGGCAAAACGAACTAATTACTTGTACTAGACGTCTCGATAGATTACACAAAAAATGGAAAAGACAAATGGCGGGCACCACCACCAAACAACATCTCTCCCAGCTCTGTCTGTACTATCCCCACTCCGTATAAGTATATACCTACCTATATGAACTGTTTCTGAAACATGGCAAAAATTATGAATTTCTAAAATGTGTCAGAAATATAACAGATACGTTCCTAAGAAATGTTTCATTTATTCCTGATTACAATTTTTTGGAAACGTTTCATACATATTTCGTGTTTAGTGGGATATTTTAGAAACATAACAGATACGTTTCTAGGATATGTTTCATTTATTACCCATTACAATTTTTTGGAAACATTCATAATCGTAAAAATATATTTACCACTAAAACAATGTAGCAATAGCAGTTACATAATGACATAGATATATAGATATATCACTTTGCGGCTATATGAAAAACATTATTTTTTAAGATTTTTTTTTACATAAGAATAAACGAATAATAAATATTAAATTACCTAAACATGAAACTACAAGCAAAAAATTGGTATACCTTGGACTAACAAATGGTTAAGGATTTGGCTCAAAGAGACTAAAATCAATTAAAAATAAATAAACATTTATTTTCGTAGATGATAAATTAACAGATTTTCTTTAAGTATAAGTAAAAAACATAAAATATATAAAACATTAAGTTGTATTATTTGCCTAAAACAAAAACAAAATTAAAAAAAGAATAAATAGACATTTATTTTGATACGTAATAAATTAACAATCTTTCCCTAGGAGTAAAAAAAACACATTTATTTTGACATGTTTAAAAGTAAAATACATAAAATGTAAAGAAAACACTAAATTGGTGAATGTCATTCTGGTAATTCTACTGCCATCGGTCGTGGGTCAAAACAACGCATCTATTATTTTAGTACTTACTGTCAAAGTTCTTTAGAAACACTTCCATTCCCCCATTCAACAATCATTTCTTTATACGTTTCTGTCATGGTGACATATCACTAGGTATATCTATTACCTATGGTAAACTGAATTTAAATCAAGTTAATTTGAAATTCCACAGACAGAGCTGCTCCACGCACATGTGATGGGGAAAGCAGGTGATGTTTTTTATGATAAACAAGAATAGCCTAGTTGCTTTGCTCTCGCTTGCTCCTATTGCCATACCTAAACAAACATTTTCCGAATCCGTACACACCGATAGAATCGACCCTGCGATTTAAGAAACCAAAAACAAAAAACGACTTGCCCAAAGTCTCCTGTGATTTTTATTATAATGAAACACACCACACATAAAAATATAGTACCTACATAATATTCAACCCGCACAAAGGCACAGTTATATAAAACGCGACATTATTTACTTATTTACCAAGTGTATCGTTGAGGTCACAGCGTAGAATGACGTCGGGGCAGAGCCAATGAGAGGCAACCTGTGTGTTTTCCCCTGAATCCGGAGTTGACCGATTCAGTCCGATTGATGTTGTGGTGACGTAATTCATAACAAAACTTTGTAATTCCAACAAAGTTTTTATTTACCACAGTTAAACCTTTCTTTATATTGTCTTCTTTTTAATGGTAGCTAAATGCTCTAGTGCTCTAGTAAAGCAACTAATAAAAACTATAAAGTACTTTTTAAGGGCTAATATACAAACACTCAGTAAAGTTATTTATTCTAGTATAGTGAACAGGTATTTCTAACCCAATTAAAATTATTGCTACTCTAGTTAAAAAACGCGTAGCAAATAATTTTTTGCTGTGGCTTTTCTCAGTGTATCTCATTTTGAAACTGCCTTCCGATGGTGACTCGGCCGGCCACCTATATACCCCACAGATGGCGTCTAGAACATTCTACACTGAAAGAAATCGACCAAATAGAATGTTTTGCTAAGATAATAATAATAATATAATAATAAACACCACAGGTAATACAACCCCCTTTTTCCCTGAAAGCTCTGAAAGAGCCTTGTGCGGGAGAGGGCTACACATTTAGAGACAAGAGACAAGGGACACACATCCAATATCCGAGTATACTAGGATTAATTTCTTTCGGAAAAAATCCCAGTGCCACGACCGGGAATCGAACCCAGAACTCCTGGCTGAGAGTCAAGTGCGCTTGCCACTCATCCAAACAGTCATAGATGATCTGCATTATTATAAGTATTTTTTTTTGTTAAGACTACATTATCATTATCTAACCATGAGAAAAACTGTTTTGCTAATGAGATTTTGCAACGGTAAATCTTTGACTATTTGTCCCAATAACAGCACTTACTTAAATTAGGTAAAATATTGTTTTAAGTTTTCTTTTTATTAGGGGTAACTAAATAATTTCTTACGATAAATAAGTGCCTTAAGTTAAAGTTCACTATTTAATGGTTAAAACTCATATAGACCTATGGTTGGTAAGTCGCCTGTTAACTGTAAAGACGGGCTTACTAATCGTAACGTCTTACTTATTTATTTTTACACGTGGCGCAAGCGCAATTTTGATTTTATCATCGCGCGCCATTTTATCCATGCAGCGACGCATGCAGTAACTAGTAATAGACGAGTAAAATTGGGAAGCAAAGTCGCTTAGTTTCCGAGAAAAAAAAACTGGCGTAGAACCAAACCAGACTTGGTGCGATTCTTTAATTAGGTGATCTTGTACATGAAACCACTTTTCACGACATTTTCTGGTGGTCAGGAACTTTTTTATTTCAAAAAAACTGTAAAAAAAATGATTTTTCCATGAAACATGTTTTTTAACATCCCCACCGTTATATCTTTAAAAATAATTGTGCTATGGAACTGATTTTTTTTTTTAAGTGAAGTAGACACAACGACGCTTCTAACTATGTACAATGTGATTGTAAAATATATTTTTTTTTTATTGTTAAAATAATAGCAAACTTAAAGTTGTTATTTTCGTGAATGTATTTTTCAGCAATCGAGAAAAATTTTTATTTATAAAAATATGTATATACATGCTGTGAACAAATTGAAGCCAATATATGAAAAAAGTTTTTAGAATCATAATTTTTGATGTGCAGGTTATAGCACGTAGTCAGCGATTTTTTTAAAACGGGCTAAAACATATTCTTGCACGCCTGGCTCTCATTATCCTATTTATCCTGCTTACCGCCTGCGGACTACGGTTGTTGGATTCATGTGTACTAATCGGGCAGCTCCAAAATAGGTACGAACCTAAGGTATAAACCTACCTTTTGTTGTTTTAAGGTAAAAAATGTTTAAAAGCAGGTAAATATAAATCATTGTTATAAAGTAAGTACCTACTTAATAAGTTGGTTATTACACATTTTTGATTGAATTAAACCAAGACGCAGGAATAAAAGAACTTTATTTTTTGCAACTATTTTTCTATTCACAAATGAGTATTTAGTTACGTAGGCCCTGCGTTAAAAGCATTCTAGTTCGTCTGTACATTCATCGAAACCTTTAAATAACAGTATTTCAAGTACGACATTTACACTCGTTACAACATTTTAGGTCTTCTTTAACACAGTCATGTTTTCGATTTTCACAATTTTTATCTGAACAATAAATACTTAATGAAAATATTGTCCAAACATCGTCACTTAAATTCCGTCCTGAACCATGTGCATTTATAAGTGTAGTTGGCATACCTATTGCTTCTGTACGATATTCTAAGTTGATACATAAACCTGCAATAGTTAATAACTAAATATATTAGATAGGAAATCTATTATTTAAATATATATGTTTACCTTAAGAATGGGTGGTAAAAGGTGCCTTCAGTTGAAGGAAGCTCCGTTTGTTGTTGTTGCTAATTTGATCCTTAGGTCGTTTAATATCTGAATTTGTTTATTTTTGTTTTTGTACAGGACTAGAATCAATTTTGTAAAGATTTTTAAAGCTTCGTCTTTAGACAGCAATGACAGTTCCGATAATTTTTGAAAAATAACAATATTCTATATAAGAACATCAAACGCAGATTTTTTAAATATTTTTAAAAAACCATTAGTGGTGTCGCAACCAGTAAAACAATGAAGACAAGAACAAACTGTAGTTCATAAACTTTGCACTACCTTCTATATTGACAAAAATTGTCTGCTAGTGCCGTGTCCAAATTGCATAATTAGTTCCATTTAATTCAGAGTCCGAAAAAAGAAGAGTAAGTAAAATTAATACATCTGTATCAACTGATTTCACCAATGTTTGTTTGCTAAATTTAGTTTCGTACATTGCATGCAAAATCATCCTGGTATCTTCCTGTTTGCTAAATAGATTTTTGATCATTTTTGAATGACGTTTATGTAGTGAAACTACTTTTTCTGTTAATTTGAATTCTCCATCTATTATTAATATTTCGTATTCGATTAAGTACTGTGCGCAGCATCTGTTGCAAATCGGCGCGGCGCGGCGGCACTGTATGATTGCAAAAAACGTTCATGTTTTCAAAACTTGTCTACCTATACGACAGTCTATATGATATTTTAATTAAATTTCGTCATTTAAAATATTATCTTTTCTCACACAATATTTCCGCGATGTCGTCTTTTTTCAGCACTAGATATTAGTGACAACAAACCTTGTATCCTAGGTCTTGGTACCACAGATTTGTCATCATCTCGCGCAATTTTCTTACAAATAATGCACTCCATTATTTTAGAAAACTAAATTGCGAATATTCTACAGCATCGCATTTATTTAAAACTGTTTATACATATACTCCAAATCCCGCAAACTACTAATATACGATTCAAATGTATTGACCCCTCATTTTAAACCCGAAGTCTCAAAAATGGAGGACCAGAGACAATTTGAGAAAATATGTGTTCATTATGTGTCTATTGTAAATTATTCACTGAAGTTTGAATAATGTACATTGGACGGTTTTGAGGTTCTGCTAAGTTGTATTGGAAAATGCCCTACTTTTTAAGGAAATTTTGACCATACCAGTTTTAAATTCATTATATCTTGAAAAATATGCCTACTATATGAATAATATTTTAGATAAAGCACGGCATTTTTTTGTACGAAGAAATTCTTTCATCATTTTTTATTCTAAAATTTGGCAGTTATTGTCAAAAACGTTTCCTCATATTTATTCGGCTATTTATCAAGGTATTTAAAAGATTTTTAATAAAATAGTTAATCATATAAAATGTAAGGATTTTCAGAAAAAAGAATTGGTATATATCAAATATTAATTTAGTTATCAAGTGCAATAGATAATAATGCAGAACGCGGGCAATAATATTATCTATTGCACTTGATAACTAAATTAATATTTGATATATAGGTACAGTCGTGGCCAGAAAAAAGTTTCCAACCTAAAACAACATTACTCCTGTTTGAATCAGGCTCCTTGAGATTATTTATTTTCGCTCCGCCTACTGACAGATATGAATAACATAGCCGCGAAGTTTTTACAGGAGCTCTATGATTGCAAAAGATATATTAGCAGTAATCCGCTTCAACAGGGTGCTTATAATACGGTAATTTTTTCCTGGTGTAGCTTTTAAAATATTAGTATTGCATAAGTGTTAATAACAGTTCTGCCTTTATACAATAAACTATCTTATTACATCTATTTGATTTAATTAAATAAATATATTTTAATACGACAAAAATTTTTAATAACTACCGTACTCTTAGTGGTGCATAAATGAGTAAAAAATTAAAGAAAAAAATAGATGGACGAAATTTTCGTTTTTGGAATTGTCACGAATTGTCAAAAAATGGTGATTCGCCTTCGCTCCTGCCGGCCTCACTTTTCGATTTTCGCCTCTCGATTCACGTTGTATGGTCATTGCCGGTCTTCTCCTCACCATTGACACATAGAACAGGTCTCCGATCGCTGCATTTATTCAGTTCTTATATTTAAAAAATTGCCTTGCGGTCGTGCTAATTGGCGACTATTTTTAAGTGGTTTCCCGAGTTCGAATCCCGCCCAGGGATACTTTTTTTTTTTCGTTTTCAATTTTCTGGCAGATATTTTTTATTCTATAATTGCTATTTGCTCCGTTCTATTGCATTTCTCTGAAAAGTTTTGCATTTTCCGCCGCGAAATATTAATCTGCACTATTTCGATTAAAAATTAAAAATTTCCTTACCAGAATAATATAATATGATGGAGTAAATAAAAGCTTATTAACAGATCTATAAAAATACTGTCTGTTCATTAATACTAATGAGAAATAAAATTGTCGTGATTTGACCACGTATTGTCGTTTTTGCAACGTCTACCAAAGATTTAGCCACCCGGAGCCCGGAGGTAGAATGTGACTTTTAATCCAAATAGAGCATCTTAATATTCCGCGGCGGAAAATGCAAAACTTCTCCGAGAAATGCAATAGAACGGAGCAAATCGCAATTATAGAATAAAAAATATGTGCCAAAAAATTGAAAACGAAAAAAAAAACTATCCCCGAACGGGATTCGAACTCGGGAAACCACTTAAAAATAGTCGCCGATTAGCACGACCGCAAGTCACTTTTTCAAACGTAAGAACTGAACAAATACGGCGATTGGAGATCCGTTCTATATCTTGATGGCGAGGAGAAGGCAATGACCGTACAACATGAATCGCGAGGTGAAAATCGAAAATTGGGGGCGGCAGGAGCGAAGGCGAATCATCATTTCTTGACAATTCGTGACAATTCGAAAAACGAAATTTTAAATGTTTAATTTTTTACTCATTTATGCACCACTAAGAGTTTGGTAGAATTGCACCTTCATTATAGATGCTATCTAAACTCTCTTTGGAAAAAAATCTAACTTTATAGATATTAACGCGAAAAATCTGTCGCTGCCTCCCGGGCTACTAGAAATGTAACAATTCAATTGGTAAGTAAATTTAAATTATTTTAAACTACATTTCAAATGGTAGAGAAAACAAAAAGTTCGACCCTGCACTTTTTAGTGATTTGAAGCATGGTTGGTACTTCGAGTTGCTACTGCTTCGCCCTCTATTAGTAAACCGTCCAATTAAATTGGCAAAATTGAATACATTTTTTCTAACATATTAAGCTCCCTTAGGGGCAAATATTATGCCGATTTTTAACTTTTTTTTAAATTTAATATATTTATTCTAGTACGTATCATATTTTATTTGAATATTTGAGTCCCATTGAAGAATATAAAAAAATTAATGGCGAATTGCGGACGATTGAGTGGCACGTTCGCGTGTAATAATTCAAAAGACATATTTAATTTCATTTAGTTTTCAAATATAAAATATGATACGTACTAGATTTAAGTTAACTAGTTCTAATATTTAAATCAAATCCGATTTTTGTTGGTTTGTTTTTGAGAACAATATGTTGAAAGATTTACGACTGTGAACGCGGTATTTTGACATTGATAACACAGCCTTAACCGGCATACATCACTTCAACTTCTTGTATCAATTAAGGAAATGTAAACATCTCCTATAATATGTGCCTTCCCGACGACTACATTAAACAATTTTTAATTTAAAATATTTTTATCTGTGCACATGATATCGTATGATTGGCATTGGTTTTACAGTGCTGAACGTCATTTAAAAATAATATAACAGTTTTACTTTGTTTAATCAGTTTTGAAATGACTGAACTGACATTTAATATTAATTTACTCATCTTAGCCATTTTTCACAAACCACAATTATTCCATTGGATTAATTAGAAAGGGTAGGACGTCCAGATCGATTTTTTCAAGCTCCTTGTGGCATTATTGAAAAAATGTCACTGACCTCAGTAATTTACTGTCAGCAAAAAATGTATTTTAACGATGAGATTAGAAATTACCGTTTTATTATTTATTACAGTCGATTAACGTCGTTTAATAGATTAATAAGTTCAAATACATATACAGTTAATATTCACAACAATATTATATGCTCATGAAATTCAGCAAGAAAAAGTTATTTCTTTACATGATTCTTTCATTCATTTGCAAAGTGTCCGAATATCAATGGTTGTATTAGTAGTAACTGAATGAAAAAGTCGGTGAGTATGAAATACAGAGTCTTTGCGTTGCCGACACGGAACTCGAAACATTTCTTATTGTGGTATTAATTTTAAGAGGAATCCTCGCATGCGGGAAATATACGTGAAATATAACAAACGCGCTGAGCTCTAGCAGCTTTATTTTTACAAGTATCACACTCATTTTTTTTTTAGAAGAAGTTAGCTACTAGTTCTACAATGTGACCATTGCTTTTTCAAATCCGGTGAACCAATCTTAAGAAAAAAAATCACAAACTTTATCATTTGATTGTCTGATATTTATTTAATTTTCACATACTTCTAGATATCATTCTCAAAAAAGCATCGGTCAGATAATTCTATCATCTTTTGTTTACACATTCGTTTAAAAATAATTCAAAAATGTCAATTTTTTAATGAGTTATACTTCAGGGCAATTACACATGTAATTTAATAATTGTTTAGGCATGTTTTCCATCTCCACCTAGCCAGAGAGGCGGATCATATACGCATTGGCTCTTTGTCTAACTTGAGACTTCTCATTCTCTAGGCTTTGACTCTTACTACAGTAGAGAAATATACAATAAACTGAGCTTGTTGCGTACCTATTTTAATTCAATTTTTACCGGAACACATTTAATCGCGTAATGGGTATAAATAATAGTTAAAGGCGCAAAGTGTATCAATATGGTACAAGAAAAAAAAGAGGAATTACTTCCACATCCACGTAGTGGATTGGAAGTACAGCAATCGTAAAAAAAATCAAATTTTATTTCTTGAAATAGGTTTAGAACTTCATGAAACGTCGAGATTTTAAATTTCAGCGAAAAAAATTAATTTCTGTTTGTCGGTCTGTCTGTCTGTAATTTTTTTTTTTTTTTTGTCAGCACATTTTCTCCGGAACGGTTTAAGACATTGTCTTGAAATTTTGTACACCTATATATTATAACGAGATCTGGACTGGATTGTTTTTTGAACATATCCGATGAAGGATTGGGGGTAATTAGGGATAAATGGGGGGAAATAGGTAAAGCAAGCTGGTAAGAGTACAGAAACTTGAAATTTGGTGTATGTATACTAGCAGCCAAGGCCTCCAATTTTTTATATTTAGAAGCCGAGGCCTCAGATTTTTTAATAACAAATTTCAACCCCCCCCACCACCCCTACTTCATTATTAAAGGGGTTGATAAAATAAAATTGACTTATTCACTTGAAATTTGGTACACGTATATATTATAATGACATCTGGAACTAAATTATATTTTTAGTTTATTCCGTTGAAGGGTTGGGGGTTAAATAGGGGTAAATAGGGGAAAATAATTAAAGCAAGCTGATAAGAGTACAGAAACTTGAAGTACGGTGTATGTATTTGGAGCCAAGGCCTGAGATTTTTTTATAATATTTTTTAACCCCCCCCCTACTCCATTATTAAAGAGGTTGATACAATAAAATTGAGATATTCGCTTGAAATTTGGTACATATGTATTATAACGACAATTGGAACTAAATCATATTTTGAGATGATTCCGTTGAAGGGGTGGCGATGTAAGTATAGGTATATGAATAGGGGAAAATGTGTAAAAGCAAGCTGTGTAGAGTATAAATACTTGAGGTTTGGTGCGCACCTATACGGGAAGCCAAGCCCTCAGATTTCTTTATAATATTTTTCATCTGATATCTAAATCTATGTTCTCGCATTCTTACGCCTCGACGCCGACCGACGCCTAGCGTCATTTTTGTAAAACTCGTGTATTTGATAAATTTTAATTCCTACATTCATATTCTTACGTCTCGACGCTGACTGATGCCTAACGTCGTAGATTCATTTTCTTGCATTTTTACGTCTCAGCGCCGACCGACGCCTAACGTCATTGTTGTGAACCTTCTGAATTTGATAAATTTTAATACTGAGAATCATATTCTTTCATTTTTTCGTTTCGACGTCGACCGACGTCTAGCGTCGTTTCTGTAATATTCTAATTTTAATAACAATAGGTATGGATATATTAAATACCATGTGACAACAAGACTACCTTGTTTGATTTACCAATACTTTCATTTTAATGAAAATCAAACTAGAAATAACCTTAGAAAAATGCAATGGAATATAATTAGTCAACCGCCCAACCGCCCTAACACTACGACGCTGCGCGACGTGGTTGTGCGGTTGGCTCCGGCAATGTTGTATATTTTAATTATTGAATAAAATATGTTAAGGCAGTATTTTTTTTGAGAAATATTTTTTAATATTTTTCACTAAATGCAAATGTGAGCTTTGACAATTTAAGTAATGTCCGGCGGCTTATTTGAAATATAAAAAACATTTAAGAAAACGGTAATAAATTAATTAAATTGCGAAAACTGACATTTGTTTTGGGTAAAGAGAATTTAAAAATACATTTGGGATAAAAATACTGGACATTTGCTAAGTACCTACATATTACACTTTTTTTAACAAGATTACGAAAAAATGAATGTTTAAATCAAATACGTCCTGTACGTAATTTCTTAAAAAATAAATGCATAAGTGAGGTCGTCCCTGTTTTTGCTGCCACCTGTCCTGGTAGGTGTATAACTGTATAATATGTTGGTAGGAAAATGTTAACATTCTTTTTCATAACTATAAAAGCAAATTTCCGGGTAATTTGTAAACATTTTGATATTCATGCAATAAAATATTTAAATGGGGGAATGCCACTCAATTCTGGTTTTTGTTCAATAATAGGTATAAAACAAACAAATATTTATAGAATGATGTATTTCAGGATACTGAATAAAATATAAAAGTTAGTATCTGGCAATACGGTAAACTTTCGTCAAATTTACTAAAAAAATTCTTTATAGTATTTTATATCTTACATAAATACCCATAATGTTTTTTTTATATATAAATGCCTATAACTTTTCTACAAACAAATAAGAAAAAAAAGCAGAAGGCACTAGGTTTTGAACCCAGAACCCCGCGATTGAAAGTCTCATCATCATCATCATAACAAATTTAATATGGAATTAAAAATACAAAGCATTGCCTCCCCGGATCGAGATCCAGAATCAACCGCACAACCACGTCGCGCAGCGCCGTGGTGTTAGTACGGTTGGGTGGATCACGACCGGTTCGGCTCAATAAAATTAAATAAAAGTTAAAACTCCTGCCACCTGTGGCGGCTTAAAATTAACATTAAAATTTTTTCTTATACCTAAAGAATAGATTTAAAAACACTGATAAATTAAACACAACAAGAAGATATGGAAAAAAAATGAATAAATTTCGATTATTGGCACGGGAAAAACTCAACGAAAAAACCCGTTCGAGGTAAATTTACCCTAACAGTCTGCCCGCCGTTAGGAAGTTATGATTGGGAAAGGAAGATTTGAGTTTTAAATGATTTGAATTTTACATAGTTTCTTGGTCTAAAGTGAATTTAGAACAAAAAATGACAAAATAACAAAAAGGACAAAAAGACAAACATATAACAAACACATAGAGAGAAAGGGGGGAAGGTATAGAATAAGAGATATGATGGTGAAAAGTGTGTGATAGAAGGAAGTTTTGGTAAAGGAAAGGTTGGCTAGAGAGGTTGCCGAAAGATAGGCAACGCCTGGTATGGTAAGGAGTGTTTAATTCGGAATGGGGTATTATGCATTCTGATTTGGGTTATGTTGCGCGTAAGCGGACTGTCGCCCAGTCGAAAAGCGTAAAATTTTTGCGATGTTTCCCGGACGAAGTCCGCTAGTGGCGTTATGTCATTGCAACGATCATACAATACTCTGAGGGAGGTGTACCTGCCCGAATCAGAAATGAGGCGCATAAATTTATGTTCCAGCACCTGGAGCTTTCGCATTGTCGTGGCCGGGATGCTGCACCAAACCGGCGCCGCGTATGTAATGGCCGGCCTGATCACCATCGTGTATAATAGTTTTTTATTGGTCCTGTTTAGTCCGCTACCCCTTTCCAGGAGCGGATACAGACTCCTGGACATGGAGTAGACCTTGCGTACAGTCTCGTTAATGTGCGTGTTGAACGTCAATCGCTTGTCCAAATGTACCCCCAGATACTTCACGCACCTTTTGATCGGAATTTCGTGACCCCGGATCGAGATTGGTGTTAAAATGCGGTTTTCTGTAAACCGGCGCGTGAAGAGTATGGCCTCCGACTTCCCGACGTTGATCCGAATCTTCCACTTGTCGTAATACGTCGTGGCACGAGCCATGTGCGCCTTCAGCAGCATATTAGCCGCCTGAGCGTTGTGCGAATGCACGTACATGGCCGTGTCATCGGCGTACTTGGCAAGCTTAGTATTCGGGAACTCCGGGAAGTCCGACACATACAGATTGTACAACTTTGGTGACAGGCACGACCCCTGGGGAACGCCCGCGCGAATGTCCCGCCGTGTTGAGAGTTTATTGTTCACTCTGACCTGCAGCGATCTGTCTGTCAGAAAAGAGTGAATCAGTTTGATTATGTGTGTGGGGAAGTTCAGTGCGTATAGTTTGTGTATAAGGCCCGGGATCCAGACGGTATCGAACGCTTTCTCAACATCTAAGAGCACCATGGCGGTACTCTTCCTGAGGTTGCATTTTACCTTGACATCATTCACGATCCTGACGATCTGATGAGTCGTGCTCCTGCCTTTTCTGAAGCCGAACTGGCACTCGTCGTCGATGTGAAGTTCACCCTGGGCAGCGTTTAATCTGACCAGGATGACCTTCTCCACCAACTTGGAGATCGCCGACAGCAAAGAGATTGGTCGATAACTGCCGACGAGCTTCGAGTTTTTATTCGGCTTTGGGATCGGCACGACCACGGCGCACTTCCACTGGCTAGGCCAGTGTTGTAGTCGCAGGATCGCATTTACAATGTACGTCAACTGTACAATGCCCTTCCTCGGGAGATATTTGAGTAGCTTGTATTCGATAGCATCCTTCCCCGGAGCTTTGTCGTTTGGTAATGTCCGGACAATGCCGGCCACTTCCGAGGGTTTGGTCATGACTTTTAGAAATTCGCGTCTTGTCAATTGGATGTCATGACCAATTCGTTCGTTTACGTCGTTTTCTATGCGGTCCTGCTCGATGTTGTTGGGTATGTTTGTGTTGTGTATTGTTTGGAAGTATATAGCTAAGTCATTCGCTTTCTGCGAGTCTGTCAAAGCCGTCTGTCCGTTCGCATTGGTCAAGGCGGGCATGTGCTCCCGCGTACTTTTCATTGCTCGCGCCAGCTTCCACAGCGAGTTGTCCTGAGGATTTAACGCCTCCAGCCTATCTCGCCATTTCCGGTTTTTTGCGGCGTTGATGGCGGTCCTGATCCGCCGTTGCAGCCTGATCATTTCGGCCTTAGCGACGGCATCGCGATTTCGCTGCCAAAGCCGTCTTTGTCTATTTTTTTCCCTGATGTCTTGTTTGACCGCATCGTCAAGTCGGTCTTTGTATGGATTTATTGTTATGATTCTGGCAACACTCCTTTTGGCGTGCTGCAGTATCCCTGTAAAGTAATCCACTACATTTTCCAGTTCGGCGGTTGTAGCGATTTCGTTTACCAGTATCAGGTTTGTGTTTATATGTGTCTTATAGAGGCGCCAGTAGGCGTCTCTATAAGAGGTGATCCTTTGTGTCATGTCTTCCCTCGACATATTACCCAATTCTAGAAGAATCGGGTTCGTGTCACGTAATTATCTGTTTACACTGTTTTCACTTCAAATGTGATCCGTATCATATAAATTATAGGTTCTCAAGTAATAATGCTATGAAATAAATATCTTGCCCTCTTCTCACTGCGCCTGCGGTTGAAAGAGAAGACGTATCCGTTCTCTCTTCACTAGCAAATAAAATGTAAAGTTATTTCTCCTACAAATGGTGTTGTGGGGGGTAAACTAAACGGTAATCCTTGAAACTTCGCAGGGGAACTACTAAGGGCATTCCTCTTAAAGGCATGTCCTTAGCGGCAGCCGCCTGGGCGGAGCTTATAATACTCAAAGGCAAAGTCATACTCACGCAGGGAAAAATTATGAAATGCGCTGTTCAGGTCGGAAACTTTTTTCTGGCCACGATTGTACCAATTCTTTTTTCTGAAAATGCTTACATTTTATATAATTAACCGTTTTATCAAAATTTTTGTAAATACCTTGATAAATAACCGAATAAACATGATGTCACGTTTTTTAGAATAACTGCAAAATTTTAGAATAAAAAATTATGAAAAAATTTCCTCGTACAAAAAATACCATGCCTTATCGGCATCTAAAATATTATTTATATAGTAGGCATATTTTCAAATATATAATGGATTTAAAATTAGTATTGTCAAAATTTCCTTAAAAACTAGGACATTTTTCAATATAACTTAGCAGCACTTCAAAACTGTCCAATGTACATTATTCAAATTTCAGTGAATTATTTACAAGTCATAATTTTTTCAAATTTTTCCGTTCCTCCGTTTTTGAGATATTCGCGGTTAAGGTGAGGTGTCAATACATTTGAATAGTATATTAGTTAGACGCATCTTACCTTCCATACGCGGTGTACGTACCTAAATTGTGAGCCGAATACATATGACTAATTTAGCGCGCTTTAAAAAAAATCGCTGTTGCCAAACGATACACATTGGGAAAAAAATAATTATATCGAAAACTTTTCTAATGTTTGGGCTACATTTGGTTCACTGTATGTGTATAAAAATTTTCAAAAATAAAAAAGTTTATCGATTGGTGAAAATTGTAATAGGTAAAATTCAAATATCTAGATCTCCTAATTTTCAAGGAAATGAAAATGAGAACTGTGTAAAAACCATTAGTACAGTTAAAAGTGCTATTCTGTGTACTTTAATTGAAAAAAAAAACAACGTCGATAGCAACATTAGTTTTGAAGATATGACGGTGGAAACAAAAAAAAAACACATTTTATTTAAAATACAATATTTTCCCTTTTTTTAATTTAAAAAGGTCCAGACCACGAAAAAATGTCGTGAAATACGATTTCATATGCCCAGTGACATGCTTAACAAAACCTATACCATGTTTGACCTGGTTCTACGCCAGAAAAAAAAAACGGCACGATAGAGTCTCGAATTCGCTCCTCTATAAGCAATTCGGCGTTCGACGAGACAGTTGTGGGAAAGGTTTTATGCAAAGAATTTTTATTAAAAAACTTGTGTTTTATGTTATTGTATATTAGCTGCTTTCATTCAGCAGACTGATTCGTAATCATAATAAACAGGATTTCAATGAGCAGTAATCATATGATACAAAATTGCATGGTATAGGGTAGGGACAGAGACAACACATGAAACAGGTAGGTACCTTATCATTACGAATCACTCTGCTGAACGAAAGTAGCTATTATATAGTAAATTGTGATTGTGTCTTCTTACAAGTCAAAGTTCCCTTTTTTTAATAGGCACCCTGAATTGTTTATTAGTCGTTTGTTTCCTTAAATGAATCATTTATTTTAATTTTACCAACAATAATTCTTTGTCTGAGTCAGTATAGAAATGTATTAAAAAACGTGTTTTAATATGAAGTGTGAAAATATAAAATTAAAATATATTGAATTTAGAAGTAACGTACTTGCAAAGTGACATTACTAGGTCAAGAACGATTATTTGTTGCCGTTATAATGGTTAAAAAGTCACCTATCAGCGGCAGGAAAGTTTTTTCCGGTTACAAGGTAGTAATGGTGTAAGAAATAGGAACTTACTAACTATAACAAAAAACTTATTAAGATTAAAATAGGTGGTGACTCCTGATAGCAAAGCTATCAACCTACAGTAACAAATAAATAAGAAAAACTTTTATTAACGGTAAATAAGTGCATCTTAGCAAGATCGTTTTTGTTGCGGTTACAGAGCAGTCTTGCTGGAGCCTATTTAATGCAGATATTTATTAGGGGTTAGTCAATTTCTCTTTATGGATAATAGAAATTTCCTTCAGTGTAGTACAGAACCTCGAATTTTCCAGTATACAAACCTTGATCCGGCATTTTATAGAATATTCGCTTAGTTTCTTTCCAAACCCGTCTATATCGTAATACTAGCGCCATCTCTGAAGAGACAGCTGGACCAGCAGCATAGTATGTAGATTTTCATAGAGTATATAGGGAGTGGAGTGATTGGTGGGAATAATAGTAATACAGTGGTCATACTTGCTACCTAATTAATTCATGCTGTTCATGCTACCAGCAACTAGGGGTGCTAATGAGTAAAAATATTCTAAGATTATTCTTAAATCTACAGGGTATTTCACCTAGAGATGGCAAGCTAACAAGTACGTGAATTCTTTAAAGGGAACATCCAACTCTTTTTATATATTTATATTAACTTTAAATTCTCTATTTAGGCATTTTTGTACTTACACTGCGGCGTTGTCACGGTATTCCAGTTTTCCGATAAAAAGTGCATTTGCAGCAGTTGATAAACGTGAAATCTATAAAAAAAAACGTATTATTATATTTCATTCACTTTATATTATTTATATTACCGAGTTTTAAATTAAATTACTTTTTTTTCATTTTCAGGCTTTCTTAATTACTATCACACTATGTGCAACATTTGGCTGCCTAGCAATGAATCTAGATGAATTAAAAATGTCAGTTTCCGCACCGATAAATTTAGATTCCAATTTACGAAAAGCTCTCCTACAAGCCTTAATTGAGTTAGAGAATGAAGATGCTAAGAAATCCGGAAACAATGAAATAGATAAGATGATTGAACACTCCCCAGTATCGACTTCATCAATATTTTCTAATTCTGAAATATCTATGTCCCCAACTACACCCACTATAGCAACTACAGTAGAATTAAACAGAACAGATTCACAGTCCATTTTAGTACAAAAAAGTCCAAGTGTACAACATTCCTTTATAAGAACTATAGAAAAGAAAGAACTTGACCCTTTCGATGATGCAGAAAAAACATTAACCAGTTTTATATCACCGGACCAAAGCATGTCTTCAGAATATAATCAAGATAAAGGGGATAGAGAAAATCCAAATTATTTAATCATAAAAAAGAAAAAGATAGCTCCAAACATAAATAAAGTTGAAACTACTACAGTGTTTTATAGTTCATCTACAGGAGAAAATGAAGCGAAAGTCGAGGATGTACAGTTTTTTTCGGCTCCTTTGGTAGCAGCTTTCACTGTTCACCAAGATGCACAAGGAGTACCTAAAAAAGTTGAATCGATATTTAAAACTAATTTGAAAACACCCCAAGAAAAGGCTAAATTACTACAAGAGAATAAATTTGGTGAAAATGTCATTAAAGACCAAGAAACCCAACAGCAGGAAATTGATAACCATAGTTCTACCTTTCGACAGTATTCACAGAGATCAATTAATAACCAGCTGGTAAATCATATTACAAATTTTCAGTTAAGTACGGAAAAATCAGTTGGAAACCGCTTTAATAGTAATGCTATCATATCAAGTAGCAATTTGTTTGAAAATCAGCACTTACCTAACAATCCGCCACAAGAGTTTAATGAAAAGATTCACGAAAGTAAAAACGTGATTTCTTTATTTCCAAGTAATATTAAAATGTATTCTTCTCTAACAGAGGTAGGACAATTACCACTAAACGGACAAATTTTACCTGTAAAAGGTCCAATCAATTTTCATACACCTATCATTCAAACATCAGGTTTCCATCAATTTCATTCTATACCTCAGATAAATCCTTCATTGAACTTTAATCAACGAAAAAATAATCAAGCTGATGACTCAATAGGTCATCAAGGAAATAAATTTTTGTGGCAAGGATCTATAGCACATAGTCATATAAATGATCATTTAAATGAAATGCCATCTTCATTTTCTATACAGAAATCTATACAGTCATCCGTACCGACTATTCTCTCTGAGAAGAAAATGCTTACAAATAATTTTAATTCGGTACTTGCTCCTTCAGGAAAAAATAATAGATTCTTCAGATCAAATTTAGAGACAAACTATGTTCAACCTCAAAATAACCGTATTTTAAGATCAAACTTAGATTCGCTGTTTAGATCAAATCATTATGATCGACCACTGGTAAACTATAATCAATTCAGTAACGCATTGATCAATTCTGGAGCCTTTGGAATAAAATCACTGGAAGATATAAATATAATTTCCAAAGTTCTCTCGCTTGAATATTTAGATGGTATTCAATTTGGAGGCTCTCAACGGAATGAACAGTGAATACCAAGTAAATTATGAAGAAAGCATACAAGAAAATTGCCACTTTAATGTATTATTTAAACTATTCGTAAATAATTCTATATTGTTTTGTTAAATATTGTTAAGATTTGTAATATTTAGGTCGTATGTAACATGTTCAAATCATACTTGTACATATATTTCCATTTCTGTAAATAATTCATAGTAATTATCATACTCTTCTGTTTGTTAATTAATTAACACAAATTTAGGAGAATAATCCTTACGTCTAAATAAGAAAAGATATTCCATGAACATGTACTAAAAATTATACAAATTTGGATACAAATTATACAAGAGTTGGAAATTATGAATTGAGGTTGAACTGCGAACCTCCTCTTGTCTTAATATGTTTTAAGTCAGTTAATTATGACAAATGTGGAAACAATATCTTGACAAAATTGAAACATTTTTCATTTTGATCATAGTATCACCCCACCTTGCATCATGGAAACGAAGGGTTATCGAATCAAACCTATTTTTTTCTCGTTTCGACGTATGGAATATGTTCCTAAAGTGCGTGTACTTTTGGAACACCTTATATTTTTGTAGTATATCTAAGAACAAAGAATAAAGTGAGGTGAAGAACATGACCATTTTAAAAGGAACTATTTAGCTTAGTGTTGGCAATAATTTAATAGGTTTTATAAATAGATTAGTTACCTAATTGTTAATTCCTGTTATATAAGATACACACAAGATACCACTAATCGCTGTAACTGGGTCCAGAGATTTCTTTTTGAGAAAATATTGCACGAAGTATAACAAATTGTGTATTAAGTATACATAAATTATATCGGTGGTATTTACAATTTTTATTTCGTTGTATGTTAAACGGGAGAAATTGTTTTATTTAAGTCCTAGTCGGGAATCTACTTTCTCAAAGGACGTGCTCGCTCCTAATACGACTCGAACCGTGCGCGAACCCACTGAACATTTTTCTGTTTCTGACATGTTTCTGAAACGAATGTTCTGAAACATGAAACGTTTCTAGCAGCGCAACAGAAACGTTCCAGACACATCACAGAAACTAGAGATGTCCTACCCAAGAAACGTTTCAAAAGAAACATTTCAAAAGACACGTACCCAAAACATTTATGAATAATTACAAAAATGTTTCTGAAACATCTCTAGGAACGTACATACTGCAGAATATGACACGTTTCTGAAACCACAATATAAACGTTTCCGACCCATTGCAGAAACTAGAGATGTCCTACCCAGGAAACATTTCAAAAGACACGTACCCAAAACATTTATGAATAATTACATAAATGTTTCTTACACATCTCTAAGAACGTATATACCGCAGAATATGACACGTTCCTGAAACCACAATAGAAACGTTTCCGACCCATTGCAGAAACTAGAGATGTCCTACCCAGGAAACATTTCAAAAGAAACATTTCAAAAGACAGGTACCCAAAACATTTATGAATAATTACATAAATGTTTCTTACACATCTCTAAGAATGTATATACTGCAGAATATGACACGTTCCTGAAACCACAATAGAAACGTTTCCGACCCATTGCCGAAACTAGAGATGTCCTACCCAAGAAACATTTCAAAAGATATGTTATCTGACAATTTTGTAAATTCTTCCTCTTTATCGAGTATTTTGCCACTTCTGTAAAAATATTTGAAGTTTAGTGAGAGAAACCTCTGTGCCGAATGAATCGGACAGATGTTGATTTTTTAATATACTTCTGATTACCACATACATATTTCGCCCAAAAATGATATCAAAACTTTTGCTTCTAATACGTCAAACAACAATGAAAATAAGAGAAAAATTTTCCGAAACGCTGACAGCCACAATTTATTTTTTAGTTATAATGGTCTTTTTCACAATCACATTTTCTATTAAGTATATTATAAAATCAACCTCTGTTCAATTCATTTGACGCGAGATTTCCTTCTATACATTTTTAAATATTTTTCAGAAGTGGCCAAATGCCCAATACAGAGCAAAAAATCAAGAATATGCCACAAATAAAGGATTATAAACAATATATTTTATGGATTGTTACAAAACAATTGAGTAACTAAACTAAGCTGTTGGGTGAGTTTAAACTTAGTTCACTAACTGCAAGGCTGAAAAAGCACCAAGGCGATTTACACAAAACATTTTCAACAGATTATATTCATAAGTGGAGGTAAAAAATGGCACACAATATTTAGCTTTGCACTCTCCATTATAAAACGGTTGCGTTTTGTTACCATATTTTGTTAATATATCTAAATCTACCTTACCTTTTAATTTGTTTCAGTCAGTTTAAATTTAAATAGAGAAACATGAAGAGATAGGGAATTTTTCAATTACTCCTTTTGAATACAAGAAATAAATACTGCATTATTGGAAAAAACGTGTACCATACAGTTTTAAAGAATAATAACGTTAGAAATTGTACAATTGGATAGGGGTCGATAGTTATACATAACAAAACTGACACTAATGTTTAAATTATTTGATGGCTATTTTGTCATAAAATTCACTACAGTAGTTTGGTAGTAGCTCCAACACAGTCGCCACTGGTCTGTGATCCCATTTAATCTTATTCCTTTAAACTTTTAGGTTTTCTAGAAGTGAATTAAAATTATACTCAACAGTGTAAAACAAAATATATATTCAAATGTTTATAAAATATATAAAACCTAATGTAAGAAATATAACATGTTTTCTGCATACTTCCACTACACATACCCAGTCTACAGACTAAAAATAAAAATAAAATATGAAGTTAAAGTGGAAACATTAACGGTGTGTACTTCAATATCAGCAGCAACTAATCATTTTGTTCGTCTTTCTTCTATCGTACCTCAACTGTGCCTGGCGAAACCGTGTCGAAACTAATGTTTCAAACAGTTTATCGGTAATGATATTGTCCCTTTTTCGCACAGCGCTGAAAAAAAAAATTAAAAAATCTGTAAAGATATTTACACAGACGTTCCTAGTTTTTTATTTTTTTTTACTTCCCAACGATGGTTGCAATACCCTTCAGGAATAATTATTTTTAACAAGACCCTATATTTCCAAGTATGTAACTAAATTAAAGTTATGTGGCAACATAAGTAAGTATAGAATTGGCAAGTATATTTGTAAAGGTAAAAATTAAATATGGGTAGCAACAAATATTTTTTTTTCAGTATATGTTCCAGCAGTTTGGTTGAAATCTAATTTTGAGGAATAAAACAAGTATTCACTAGCTCTTTTTTGAAAGTAATCCGAAAGTGAGCACTCTTATACAGTGTGTCCCCAGACGGGGATTGACTTTGCGATAAGTGTAACATACCAAAAAAAAAAAAAAAATAGTACCGCTTTCAATTTCAGCAACCTCGGTATGCTTCACCTTAAATAGAATTTTACCAAATTACAGTTCAAATGGGATCTAACTCGCGGAGGTAACATAAAAAGAAAATAATAATATAAGTAAACTGATTTTACTGTTAATTTTACAGAAAAATTCTTTTTGAATGAAATATTTTGCATTAAAAGTTAGAGCCATATGCTAAAACTTTCATTGTATTGGAACAAAAAACAAATGAAAGTAAATAGTTTTTTATTTTTTAGCAAAATTAACGAATTCAAATAAAAATCTATTCAAATAGTGCCCCACCTACATTACTACATAATTCCACCCATCTTTAAAATTCTTTGTGTGAGACACTTCTCTCCAATCCATAAACAAAAGTCGAATCGTTTTGCTTCCGTCGTTTGATTCCAATGCGTGACAAAATTTAGGTTTGTACGGCATTATCTTATTATCTATTTTAAATATTCTTTGCTCAAAGCCAAAACTGTTGCCGTATAGAATTTGTACAATCTTTTCTCTTCTTTGCGATGTTCAACGGTCCCAATTCTATAAAATTTCCTAGCAATACTTTTAACGGTAACGTTGCTTATTGAAATTCTTGGAAACTGTTCTTCAAATTGTCTGACCACCCATTTGTAGCAAATTTTCTCCAACCCATAACATTGTACAAAAAATATCTTTTGCTTGAGGGTAAGCATTTATAGATTGTCTAGCCGATTTACATCAACTAATACTGTCAAATCTTTAACATTTTACACGCAGTTTATAGTTTTTAATGCAACACATACTTGTGCTGAAAAATAAAAAGCTATATTTACTTTAATTTGAAAGTTGGCACATGGCTCTAATTTTCAATGCAAAATATTTTATTCAAATATAATTTTTCCGTAAAATTAACATAAAAACCCGTTTACCTACAATGACTTATTTTCATCTTAGGTTACCTCCACGAGTTAGATACCATTGGACCTGAAATTTGGTAAAAATCCATTTAAGGTCAAACAGACCGACACTCCAGAAAATGAAAGCCGGACTAATCTCTCTTTGGTATATTATCCCTATCGCGAAGTCAATATGCGGGGACACACCACTGAACTATACATAATAAAAGAGTTCAGTTAGACACACTGTGTATAACTATCTGAAGATGGAGAATGAATTTTTTTTTGTATTTTAAAATAGTATTTATTGATAATTTGAAATGGGAAAAATATATAATAAAGTACTAAACATGTTTAAAAAATCTCTTTGATTTCGACAAGAAAAAAAAGGTTTAAATATAGCTTTATTTTTAGGTATTTTTTATGATAACTTGGCGAAATGTAAAGATCACAAGAAAATACCTACTTACATATTTTATTTACCTACTCCTTCACTAAAGCTACATAACAGCATAAGTACATATCGTTGGATTTGATTTATTGGGCAAATCACCTATGGCAATGGTGGTTTATAACCGTTTGTTTGAATAGTTGAAAGTATAGAAAAGTTCAAAAAAGTAAAAGAAAACATGAAAAAACTATAAAAAATGTTAAATTGGCTAGCTACATTTTAGGTTATGTACGACGTGCATCCAATATCATCGACTTATTCATTGTAAACAATAAAATCACACTAACCTTCATTGAATATTGTCCATTGCCAGAAAACCAATGTAAATATCACAAATACCACAAGATTATAAAATTAACAACTAACAAAACGAACTAATTACTTGTACTAAACGTCTCGATAGATTACACAAATGGAAAAGGCAAATGGCGGGCACGCCGGGCACCACCACCAAACAACAGCTCTGTCTGTACTATCCCCACTCCATATACTTAGGTATATGGAGTGGGGATAGTACCTATTTGAAGTGTTTCTGAAACATGACAAAAATTATCAATTTCTGAAATATGTCAGAAATATAACAGATACGTTTCTAGGAAATGTTTTATTTACTCCTGATTAGAATTGTTTGGAAACGTTTCATATATATTTCGTGTTTAGTGGGATATGTTAGAAACATAACAGGTACGTTTCTAGGATATGTTTCATTTATTACTCATTCCAATTTTTTGGAAACGTTCATAATCATAAAAATATATTTACCACTAAAACAATATAAGTACCTATATGAAATGTTTCTGGAACGTGACAAAAATTATGAATTTCTAAAATGTGTTAGAAACATAACAGATTCGTTTCTAGGAAATGTTTCATTTATTACTCATTACTATTTTTTGGAAACGTTCATAATCGTAAAAATATATTTACCATTAAAACAATATACCTATATGAAATGTTTCTGGAACGTGACAAAAATTATGAATTTCTAAAATGTGTTAGAAACATAACAGATTCGTCTCTAGGAAATGTTTCATTTATTACTCATTACTATTTTTTGGAAACGTTCATAATTGTAAAAATATATTTACCATTAAAACAATATACCTATATGAAATGTTTCTGGAACGTGACAAAAATTATGAATTTCTAAAATGTGTTAGAAACATAACAGACTCGTTTCTAGGAAATGTTTCATTTATTACTCATTACTATTTTTTGGAAACGTTCATAATCGTAAAAATATATTTACCATTAAAACAATATACCTATATGAAATGTTTCTGGAACGTGGCAAAAATTATGAATTTCTAAAATGTGTTAGAAACATAACAGATTGGTTTCTATGAAATGTTTCATTTATTACTCATTACAATGTTTTGGAAACGTTTCATCCATATTTCGTGTTTAGTGGAATATGTTAGAAACATAACAGGTACATTTCTAGGAAACGTTTCATTTACTACTCATTACTATTTTTTGGAAATGTTTCATACACATTTCGTGTTTAGTGGGAAGACTCGAAGACATAATTTTGAAAAAATATAATAATAATAATAATTTATTTCCATAAGACCTGTAATTTACAAGTATTGAAATTGTCAGATAAAAATATAAATGAATACTAAAGTACATAATAAAAATGTCACTAAGAATATAAATGACACACAGACAACATCATGATAAATTTTCACAGTAAAAAAATTCATCAATAGAATAAAAACTATATTTTTGCAGCATGTTACGAACTCTTGATTTAAATAAAATAAAGGTAGGTATAGCCTTAATAGAGATAGGTAATTTGTTATGACTAGTGACCCTTTTGCTCATTCCGACATAGTATACCTTGGTATACTTATATTTAAGATTTGGTCTAAAGTTGTAAGGTGAATTTGTGTCTCTGGTAAGAGTAAATTCGTCAGGGTGGGACTTAACTGTCATGTATTGTCATATGATGGTGCACATGCGCACATTGTGATGCTCTTTTCCGGACGTCGAGGACAACCTCTCTCTTGTAAACTACCTGAACCTATTCAGACGTGTCATTGTGTATACTTTCAATAGTTTCAATAAACCAGATGTAAATATTCAAAAGTGTATTATTTAAGTATAAAACAAACTGGCGACGAGGATAAAAATTGGAAAACGTGGGAAAACTATGTATTTTATAGAGTAAAAATATATTGATATTTCGTTCGTGATACACGTGGTTAAAAAGTTAATCAAGATGGCTGCTACTGGTACTGTGCAGAAGTTCTTTGAATTCAATGCTGATCACGATGTTTGGGAAATTTACGTGGAAAGGCTTGAACAGCATTTTACCGCAAACAAAATAGAGGAAGAATCCATAAAAATAGCTGTTTTACTCAGTTCAATTGGACAAATGACATACAAGCTATTGAGGGATCTTTCATTCCCCGACCTCCCTAAGGATAAGAAATATGAAGACCTGTGCAAATTACTGAAAAGTCAATTCAGTGTACAAGTAAGTGTCTGGAGGGAGAGGAAGAAATTTTATGAAATAAGCCAAGGCGACGAAACGGTTGCGGAGTGGTACGCGAGGATACGGAGCTATGCAGTAAATTGCCGATTCGGGACAGATTTAACAAAAGTTATAAAGGACAAATTTTTAACGGGATTGTCCTCAGGCAAAGTGTTGGACAGACTATGTGAAGAAGACGTGGACAAATCAATAGAAGACCTGCTGTCTTTGGCCCTAAAAACCGAAAATCAAGCAAATATAACGAGCATTAGGTACGTGTCAAATTCAAATTTCCCGCCTAGTAGGAACAAAGGAAATGGGAAGAACAAGGATGGCAATAAGTATCAACAACGACATCAAACAACCAGTGTTGGATATGGGAACGGTTCCAATCTGTCAAACGGAGCTCAGGGTAGCCAACCGGGACGAAAATATCCAAATATAAAAGGTAACCCAACTTTTCGAAAACGTTTTGACTTTGACAGGTGTAAACATTGTAATCAAAAACACAAAGGAGAGTGTTATTTTAAGAATTCCAAGTGCCAAATTTGTTTTAAAGTGGGGCACATTGCTAAGAATTGTCAAAGATCTAGAAATGTAAATTTTTTAACTGAAAGTGATACTGTAGAGCCCGAATGTTTATATTATTGTAACGAATCACCCAATATTCAATTTTTAAATAATATTTGTAATGTTACAGATAAAGAGGATAATTTTAAGATAGATATTGGGATAAATGGTAAGGATTTTAGGTTTATTTTGGATAGTGGTTCATCCATATCTGCTTGTAGTTATGAAATGTATTTAAAAGAATTTTCTAATTCTAGGCTCAAAAGAGACAACATTTTACTGAGAGGATACAACGGAGAAACTTTTACTCCAGAGGGTTATTTCATAACAAATGTTACTTTCAAGAATCAAGTAAAAGAAACAAAATTCTATGTGGTTCCCAACGGAGGACCTGGACTTTTGGGGAGAGACTGGATGATGAAATTTAATGTAAGATTAGATTTTATTAATAGCATATCGGTTAACAAAGAGGTACAAAAAGTTATTGATAAATATCCACTAGTGTTTAGCGATAAATTAGGTGAATTTGCACATAATAAAATATCTCTAAACCTTAGGCCGAATGCCAACCCTGTTTTCTGCAGATATCGAGCCATTCCTCTGGCATATCGTGAAATGATAGATAAAGAATTAAGGGATCTGGAAAATGCAGGTGTTATTACTCCAGTGGAAAGCAGCGAATGGGCTACGCCTTTGGTACCTGTCTTAAAAGGAAATAATACAATTAGACTATGTGGAGACTATAAAATCACGTTGAACAAGCATTTGGAAGAGGTAAAATATCCACTGCCGAGAATAGAAGAAGTGTTTGCGAAACTAAGTAAGGGACAAAAATTTTCGAAATTAGATTTACGCCAAGCCTATATGCAAATACCCGTTACGGAGGAAACTGCCAAACTGTTGACATGGAATACACACCGAGGATTGTATAAGGTAAACCGCTTGCCTTTTGGCATAACCCCAGCGAGCAGTATTTTCCAGAAATTGTTGGAGCAACTACTCCAAGGTTTAGATGGTGTTGTAAATTTTCTTGATGATGTTGTAGTAACTGGACCAACCATGGAGGCTCACTTAGAAAATTTGGAAAAAGTATTCCAGAAACTTCAGGAAGCGGGACTGACAGTTCACAAGGATAAATGTAAATTTTTTCAAGATGAAATAACTTATCTGGGACATGAGATATCAAAAAACGGTTTAATGAAATCAAATGATAAGGTGAAAGCAATCTTGGAAGCACCAAAACCAAACAATCTAATGGAAGTTAGAAGTTTTATAGGTATGGTAAATTACTACTCAAAATTTTTACCAAGACTTTCGACAATATTAAATCCTATATATCAATTATTAAAAAACGGTAACAAATTCCATTGGTCTTGTAATTGTGACAAAGCGTTTCAGGAAATTAAAAATATTATAGCGTCAGACACGGTTCTATGTCATTTCGATCCTGATTTACCCTTAATAGTTACAACAGACGCATCAAATGTAGGCATTTCGGGAATTTTATCATGTATAAAAGACAATCAGGAAAGAACGATAGCATGTGTGTCGCGTACTCTATCACCTAGTGAAAAAAATTACTCAACAACAATGAAAGAGGCGTTGGCAATATATTTTACTGTCAGTAAATTTTATCAGTTTCTTTGCGGCAATAAATTTTGTTTGAGAACTGATCACAAAGCTTTAGTCAGTATTTTAGGAGAACACAAAGGAATTCCACAAATGGCAGCGAGTAGATTACAACGGTATGCAACATTCCTATCAAATTTCAACTACAGTATTCAATACATCAAGAGCTCGAAAAATATTGTAGCAGACTATCTCTCTAGGAAACCACTGCAAGAAAACGCAACTATGGATGACGACGAAGAAAAATGTAGGTATGTAAATTTTACCGAGACTTTGGAGTCGTGGCCGATAAATAACGAGGAGATTCGTCGGCAAACAACTGCAGATAAGGATTTGAAATGCGTTATGCAATATACAAGAATGGAGAGATGGCCTCGTGATATAGGGGAGAATATTAAATCATATTTTAATAGAAGACATGAACTGACGGTGGAAAATGGTGTTATATTATGGGGACATCGTATCGTAATTCCTAAAATATTAAGAAAACGAATACTAGATGAATTACATACCGGGCATTTCGGTATTGTCAGAACTAAAGCATTAGCACGTTCTATTGTGTATTGGCCAAATGTCGATTACGACATCGAACTCATGATAAAGAGTTGCACGCCATGTCTAATGAATATGCCGAATCCTCCGAAATCGGACTTAACCCCCTGGCCTCTTACGAGTAAACCGTTTGAGCGCATACATATTGATTACTTGGGTCCATTAAGAGGAAAAATGTACTTAATTATATTTGATACATTCACGAAGTGGATAGAAGTATTTCAGATGAATGGTACCACATCATCAGAAACAGAGGAAAAATTAAGAGAAACATTTGCACGTTTTGGAATAGCGAAGACAGTAGTCAGCGACAATGCTCAACAACTCACTTCCAAAAGCATTCAATATTTTTTTAAAATGAATGGAGTAAATCATATCCTTATACCAACTTACAACCCAATGAGTAACGGCAGTGCAGAAATCTCTGTAAAAATTTTTAAGAACAAAATAAAAACTGCTTTGGATGACCCTCGCAACGAAGGTATCCAAATTAAAGCGTTGATTCAACGATTTCTTTTGGTATACAGAACAAGCGTTCACTCGATATCGGGAAAAACGCCGTTTTATATGATGTTTGGAAGAGAAGGAAGAACGAGGTTAACGCAGGTGAGAGAAAATGAAGAACGAGGAACGGAAGGAAGGTATATAGAAGATCAAACTCACAGAAATAAAATGTTGCGAATCCAAGAAAAACAAAAGAAGTATTACGGGGGAAACAGAAGAAATTTCAAGGAAAGCGAAAATGTGTTGGTAAGAGATTACAGAAGAAACAACAGGAAGTGGATTGAAGCAAAAATAAGTAAAATAATAGGAAGAACAACGTATATTTGTGAACTCAAGACAGGTCAAAGGTGGAAACGACATGCGAACCAGATCCAGAGTCACCTATCTTTAAACACAGAGGAATCGGAGCGAGATTTGCAGACAGCAGGGAGTAAAAGCGAGAGCAATTCACATAAATCTCATGCCGCGAACTTTAGCGATGAATATTTTATAAATTTACCATCTTCCGGGTCCCCTGTTGGAAACGACATGGTAAGTACTTCTAACGAAGTGGCACAGTCAATTGTAGAACCCCCTCTGGTAGAAAAGGACGATAAATGTAAAGATTTAGGTTGCATTCCCTCAGCTAATAATGTTATTAATTCTCTTTATAGCCCGACGATACGTACCGATAGTATGGAAATGTTTGACGAAGGAGCCAAACCTCCTGAAGTATGTAACCAAAATCCTTCCCAGAAATTAAACAAGGTAGTAAAAAAGAAACGGACAATTGCTGGCAGCAAGTCAGGTAATTCGCCTTGCTGTAAGGAGACGACAGAACGTAGGTCTAACAGATTGACAAAACAACCGAGTAGGTTCGGTGATTATATTGTTGGAAATGATATCGACGAAGTAGGGTAGTTAACGATTTTAAATGATAGAGCTTGTATAATATACACATATTTTTACTTAAGAAAACAAGTAGGCAGGGTCCTAGGTTAAAGGAAAAATAAAATAAAGTAAATATGATGCAATAAATACAATTTTATTTTATATTTTAAGTAGGAAAGCAGATACGTAGGAATAAGTATATAGCAAAGTGTGGGAAGTAGTTCAAATTACATAATAAATAGAAAATATTAAGAGTGAGTAAATGGAATACAAATCTTATTGTAATTTTAGCTAAATCACCTTGATACGATTTAAAAATTTATATTCTATGTTTAATGCATGTATTACAAAATAATGTTAAGCACAGGAAATTTTAAATATTACAAAATAATGTTAAGCATAGGAAATTTTAAATATTACAAAATGTAAAGCCTAGGAAATATTATTGTTAAGCATACGGAGCCTTAAATATTGCAAGAAATTTGTACTTTTAAATTAAGTGCCAGGGTGTCATGTATTGTCATATGATGGTGCACATGCGCACATTGTGATGCTCTTTTCCGGACGTCGAGGACAACCTCTCTCTTGTAAACTACCTGAACCTATTCAGACGTGTCATTGTGTATACTTTCAATAGTTTCAATAAACCAGATGTAAATATTCAAAAGTGTATTATTTAAGTATAAAACATTAACGTAACAAACGCAATTTAAAATGTATATATTAGTTACAGTTAAAAGGTTTAATTGCTTGAATAAATTTCTGCATGAAGATTTAGAGCGTTTGAAAGTCATTGTTCTTAAGATCCTTTTTTGGAGGCTTAAAACCTCACCGACTCTTGTTGAGTTGCCCCAACATATCATACCATAGTTTAATGTAGAGTAGACATAAGCATAGTAATATGTTATTAGAATATCAGTTGTAACATAACTTCTGAGCTGCCATAAGACAAAACATGAAGTTGATCGTTTTTTCAGTATATCAATCTGATTGTTCCATGTCAAATGAGAGTCCATATACAAGCCAAGAAATTTAACCTGAGCACTCTGTTGAACACTTCTACTATTTACTTTTATTAGTATACTTTCATCCATTTTTCTTGGAGAGCACAATATTAGATCAGTTTTGAGATCATTGAGTATAAAACCAGTGTACTGACAATAATTTTTCATGCGGTGAATTACATCATTTGCTATGGTACTTAAATCATTAATATTATTGGACATTGATAAATTACTTAGTTTCTTATAGGTTATGTAGTTGGTATCACTGTTATCGATAAGATAGGTTCCCACTAAACATGAAACATAACTAAAATATTAAAAAACATTTTTTTAAAGTTACTTTGTCAATGTTTTTTTGTAATATTGTTTTTATGTAATTATAATTTTATTTTAATACATCCAAAAATATTATTTATTAAAACAGCTATGTTACAAGAAATCAATATTATTTATGTGTTTAAAATATAACATGCATGCCATATTGTTCATAAACAATCTGATAATATTATTGGAATGTAACATAATGCAATATTATTCTATAACAGCTCCATAATGTTATTATGTAATATTTATAAAATTATATTAACAACACCTGTTATTAACATTGTTGTTAAATTAAAGTTACATTTATAGGTTATAATGATAAATGTTATTAAACCAACATTCATCTATAGTCACGTGATATGCCTAAATGCTATTTATTGGCCATTCCGGACCGAACGCAACGGACGCATCCGAGACGGATAAACAAGAAGAAAAGGAGAATAGTCTCACACGCCATTTTGCCTCGACTTTGTTTGCAAAGATAGCATTATAATACTTAATAGTTAATAGTGTTCAGTATGTCCGAAATTGTTGAAGTCCTGTTCGCGAAGGCGACTTTATATAATAGTTTAGTCAAAGATTATCTTTGGTTATATAGTGTTCAATATGTCCGAAAACAATAAAGGGTAAGTAGATTAAGTGTTTATTGTACACATACTTGATAGTTATTTATTTATGCAACGAATGCGATACTTCTTTTCGCAACTGGGAATTTCTGATAATCCAAGTGAAAAAAGCTCATTACACTTATTAATATTAGATTTAAGAAAATATAATTTCATATATTTTGCTACAAAACTGTTGCCTTCATCCTAAAGATGTACTGTGCTGCACAGGGCTACTTTGTAATTAAGTTTCAGTAATATTTAACATTTTTTCGAAAGTTCGGTTCCCTTAAAAATCAAGCTCACATTGATAAATCACATTGAGAAGAGATGAAAAATACTTTGGTACTTACCTAGCTAACGGTTCACACTTATTGAAAATGTATGTGTTTTATGTATATTTGAAATTAATGAACTAATGTTTTAAATCCCTATTTTAGAAAGCAATTAATCTAGATCAAGCAACTCTTATATAAATTCCAACTCTTACTTGATGCAGCGGATCTTATAGTCTTAGAAGCAGTAAATGAAAGTGGTGAAACTACTAAAAAGGACTTGTTGAAAGACGACAAAATTCGATGAATTTCTGCTAGTAAAAGAACTAAAAACAGATAACATGGAGAATCGGTAAGTGAAACTATATAGGATATTTATAATGTTTAAAAATAAATTTTGATATTATATATATACCTATACATGGAACAATCATTTTAACTTTTTATATTGGAAAATTGTCGGTCAAAATAATTTTTTCTTGATTTTCTGCTTTCCCATTAGTTCTACCCTGAAATTAGTTATTACCAATATTGTAGGAAATAAAGGTTGCAACTTTTATTCAAGCATTTTTTTCTCTATTAATAATTTGAAATTTACAACGACTACAAAGGTGAAAATATGTGCTTCATTGTAGTTTTTTTTCTTATGCTTCATTGCTCCTGCGTATAGTAATTAGTTCGGATCAACTGACAAATTGACTATTAATATTTACTAAAACAAATTAAATAAAAGTTTTTTGATTGCAAGAATGGTATTCCACATTTTTTTAATATACCTACCTACTCCATTAGTTCAGTATTATTATTGCATGGTTTAATTTTAAATATTCAATTTGTTAATAAGTATATGTCAAACTTATAGGTTGTGTTGTGATAAATTTGACATTTAAGAGACTATCCAAACAAAAACATGTTTGGAAAAAGCAACCCCTTCTCCCTTGTAACATTTATGGACCCACCCCCCTAAACGAGCGTTCGTTTCTAAACTTCCTCCTTCCCATGACACCGAATTTAGAATGTTCCATCTACTATCAATAATTTTAACAATTTGCTCTGTTTTAATTTCAGATGCGGTTTAGAGTTGCTTCCCGAATACCACCAAAGAATGTTTCTAAATTTCGAATGTCTACGATTTTCAAAGCAAAGAATGTCTACACAAAATATTTTATGCTATTTTCACACAATTTATAAATCAATGTTTATTTTTTGTATATTAAATAATGCACATTATCTCAAAATACACTATAAAAACCAAATTGATTATGATAAAGTCCATCAGAAAAAATTTTGTGTGGTAAATATTATATCATCCGTACTAATAATTTAACCGGGTTTGAATAATAAAGAACATTTATACATTTCTGCTGGTTTTATTTATAAGCTGGTTCAGAACAGGTAATACACTATGTATAAACGCACAATTATTACACATAATTGTGCATTTTCAAATTTTTATTTTATTTTCAATACAAAAACCTCTAGATAATTCTGTTCAGTTGTCGCACAAGTGATCTCTAAGATGTTTCTAATACATGCACTTTAGTTGATTTTAAAATTCGAAATATAACTATAAATATATTAAGTAATTCTGGATTTCAAGTAATTAACTATTTTTTTAAATTCATACCTATTCTAAACAACATTGAAAGGCACAAAAGTTATATTTGGTGCTTTGTTATTAATAATTAGTGAACAATTTGTAAAATGAGAGCCGTTTTGAAATGCTAAGTGTATTATATCATACATCCCAGATAGCACAAACATATCCCTAAATTATTCTCAGAATATTTTTGTAGAATATTCAGTTATTCTATAGTTAACCTATAAGGAACCATGTTTTTTTAAGAATATTCTTAGAATAACCGAATGGGACCCGTTTTTTCTCTTGAGAATATCCTAAGATTAATTTTCAAATTATTCTTAACATATATCAGATTGTTCTAAAATCAATCATAGAATATGCACATGTATTTATTTCTGGAATATTCACAGTGAAATATTCTTAGAAGTGCTGAATTAAACTTATTCTCGTGAGAATATCTTAAGAATAACTTCCAGAATATTATTTTGGAATAATTTGTTATACTTACAGAATGTTCCATTTGTGCGACATTCATTGATAACTCGAAAACAGTTCTGTAGTTAAGAAATTATTGAAATATGAGTTGTTCACAGTGAAAAGGTTATAAAACTATATAACTTTTTCGGGTAACTAACCGGAAAATTTTTGTAAACATCCTCTTTTGAGCTATCAATTAATGTCATACAAATGGTGTGTCACTGGCCACATTCATGAAATCACAGTAAGAATACTAAAACCCAGAATCACAATATTAAGTTTATAAATATTTTAGATACAATAGGAATATATACATTACACAAAAGCAAAATAAGACACTCTTAATAATTGGGTTAAAGATTTATTTGTTACAATGTTTACTCTCGAAACATTTTCTAAAATTTCAATGACGGAACAAAGTAAATAGTAAATTCATTCGTTAGGAGAGACACATATAATAAATACATACTTCAGTCCATGTAGTTCTCTGCCAGCTTCTTTGAAGGATGTAAAGACTACTGCTTATTAGCAGTTCTGGTTTTTCGTTCTTTGGCTCAAGTTAACCATAAACCGATCTGAATTTCAATTTGTTTTGGAGTGACCTCAATATTATTTTTATTACTTATAACTGCATCTGAAATTGAACATATATCCATGAATTTTATATAATGCCTCACCCACACACACACACTAAATAAAACGTAGAAAAAAATGTGCATATAAAATCGTAGTCTTACCAATTATCACACTGCATATAATAGAACCTCCAAAGGCTTATTTCCCATCTCTATGCCCATGTAAAGTAAATAGTACTGCAACATCTTCTGAGATAAGTTCTGTCCAAAATCTTCTACCGCACTCTTTATACGTTTCACCACCCAATCTCTCGAGACTGTTCACCTGTTAACAAAAGACAAACATTTTTATTACTTAAGTACAACTTTCATTTATAAACATGTGCTGACGGTAGTTTATAAACCACGAGCAAATTTTTAAAAACAGAACAGAATTTATATATATACGCATCTGAATTTAAGTTTCCGCCGGGACAGATAACTTTCAAACTGATTAGTGGGCCATTCTTTGTATTCGTTTTTGTGTTTTTTTTTAATAATGCATAATTGAAGAATAACTTATGTAAAGTAAATATAGAAAATAAAAGTGACACTGGCCTAGTAACTAGTTTGGCCAACGATCTATCGGAAGCGTACTGCTTATTTTCAGTTGAGATTGAGAAAGTATACATTTTACAAGTTTTTTCTGCTACACTGATGAAAGCTTCGCAGAATGTAAATTAACCACAACCCTCTCGGCCTTATTAGCCTAAGGATTGAAATTAATATGGCTAGAAAAAATTTGTAAATTGGAAGGTAAATGGTATGTAAATGAAGTCACATTTTACCTATGTAGAAATTTCCTGTGTGTGCCGATAATTATAACATTTTAAACCGAGCCTCATTTGGTTAACTCTCACAGAAAATTTTTACCGTGTAAACTTTCTCAGTAGAAATAGTGATAAAATTTTGCGATCCTTGAGTTTTACACAGCAGTACCATCACTTAGATTTCCACACGAATATAGAAACATAACGTAACATTATTTTTGTACCTAATACATTTATTATTTAATAGTTATTAAAGAAATTAATGAAAATATGTAAGGACCTCATATAAGTATTACATATTAGCCATTTCTGTATTTATAGATACAAGAAAATAGGTACCTATATTATAGTAAATAATAAATGAATAATAAACGTTTAGACGTTTATTATTCATTTATTATTAACTATAATACCTACCTATTTTCTTCTTAAATAACAGAAATAAATATTTCTCTTGAAACCAGCTGAACTTTATAAATAAAGTTAGGTTAGGTTAATTTATGTTGATATGACAAAAATGATTTGTCTCTTGTCTACCGTTTGTAAGGAAAATGTCAAAACTCCAAACAGGATAATTCTTTATTAATTAAATTTTCCCCTGGTGTACACAACGCCCGAAGTTAAACGATCACACGCTGATCCTGAATATAAATAGCTTTTTTTACAAATACCTATAGGTATCTATATCCATAAACAAAAAATTAAACGATTCACTTACCTTCTTCAATTGTTTTTTTGATTGCACACAATAACGAACAACGAAATCAAAGGATCAAACCGCAAATTGTCAGGCACGCAAACGTCGCAAACAGCAATTCAAAATGGTGATAGCGGAATAGCGGATGCCGTAAGCTGCAATGAAGATGTAGAGAGAAAAAGGTAATAAAACGCGCCTGCGCACCGTTTCGCAGTATTTTTAAATAAAAAATTCCTGAGATTCTAACTATAAATGTGATAGGTACCTATTTATTTTATTTGAATAATACTTTTCTGTAACATTTCATATAATAAGAAAAAATTCGAATTCATACGGAACACTCATGAATATAAATTAAACCTGCCATATTACATGGGGTAGGTACATTGAAAATTTTATGATAAAGCTTTATTTAATATATTAAGCATACTTGTTACATAAATCGTGAAAGTAATAAATAATGGGTACAAAACGCTCTAAACGTTTTACCATACTTTCTATACATTATTTTCAAAATAAATGGTCAAAAAATAATCTACTAAATTATTTATAAAATATATTTAAAACATATTCTGTACTTCTCTTATTACAATATTTTTATCATATTATTTTAAGAAATATTTTTAAAATAATAATCCAAAGATAAGTTTTGAAATTATTCATAAAATATATCTAAAATATATTCTATGCATATGTATTTCAATTATTCTAATATTAAGTATTAGAAGAGATTCTAAAAATATTAATGAATTAAATGGTTATTCAGAGAATAATTTAAAGATAATTTTTATAATTAATCAAATAATATTTTTTGGGAAGATTGTCAGATTATTCTTAGAATATCTTGTGCTATCTGGGATGCAGTATATAATTGTGATTATGTTTTATAAATTCTCAAATTAATTTTTATGATTCTATGATACAATTTTATATTTTATAATTATTTACAGGGTGGTCTTTGAATGATAGGTACAAGGTTCTTTCGCATAATACGTTTCTTCTGCTTTTTCACTTTTGTTTGGAAATGATTGAATGACATTTACACAATTCTAAAATGAAGGGATGAAAAGTGAAAATATAAGATCACATTTAAAAATCTAACAGCACAAAATGCAAGGAATATAATGGTGACTATACTGTACAGTAGCATATTATATTCCTTACATTTTGAGCTATTAGATTTTTAAATATGAGTCTACATTTCCACTTTTTATCCATTCAATTTTAGAGTTGTGTAAATGTCATTCAGTCATCTCCAAACCAAAAGTAAGAACATAGAGGCGAAGCATCATTAAAGAATCTTGTAGCTATCATTTAGAGATCACCCTGTAAATATTTATAAAATATAAAATTGTATAAATGTTAACAAACAGTACATCAAAAGAACATTATTTAAATATAATTTTCATAATTAAATTATGTTTCTTTTAATATCACTGAAATATTATTGTAGTAATCAAATTAAAACGTTTATTTTGTTACATTTAAAAAATGTAGTCATAATGTAGTATTTAAAATATAACATTAAAACATTAATGTAGATATGTTGAGAGGATATTGCTTTAATGTTGTTTTTAATAATATAACTTTGTAACATTGCTGACTGGGACATAATCTATAACATACTTGTTGTATAAACGTTAAAATTATCTATTGAATAATGTTACAAAGTAACGATGATTACTGTTTTATTTCGGTAATGTTTTCATGTTTAGTGGGTTGGTACTACTGACATCCGGTTCCTTCTTGAAGAACCGTTTTGGTGTCCATTTTTGTTATAGTTAGTCTTTAGTGTAATGCTGTAGCAACCAGACATGTATTAAGATATATTCTGTTGATTCTGTTTAATAAACCATTTTCATTTAAGTTAGTCTTTAGTGTAATGCTGTAGCAAGCAGACATGTGTTAAGATATATTCTGTTGATTCTGTTTAATAAACCATTTTCATTTATCTCTTATATCGATTTCATTTAATACTCAATTAAAGCATATTGAGATTATTCTGCACAAGCAAATTCACGTAATCTCATCAAATTCCATGTACAAAATGTATTAAATAAATAAATAAATAAAATAAAAATAAATAATATGGTTTTAAAGATTTTAACATTTATTATAAAATTTTCATTATATCCATTATTTCATATAATGTACATCATGAGTGTTTTTTTCTACAGGGATATTATTATTTGTCAATTATCTCCACTTGAAAATAATTAAGTACAGTGTATAATGCTTCTAGATGATAGACGTATAAATTTAATTAAATAAACTTATAGTTTTAGTATTACCATTTAAATGAAACTCTCAACATATTATAGAACAGGATGCAGTTTGGGTCGTAGTGCTGCTAAACTTATTAATATAGCTTCTTCTGTCCTAATTGTTTTGGAACCTTGATTTGGTAAAGTGTTGAGATAGTAATCAAACAGCAATTTTGGATCATCTACATGTAGTACAGGATCATTTTCAATAGCACCTTCGAGGCCTTGTAATCCACCAAACATGATTAAGATATGCTTATATATTGGACATTCATCAAATTCATCTACAGATGTTCCTTTATCAGATGTTCCCACCGTTAAATCATATCTAGAACATAAACATTAAATAATTACCTGAAATAAAAATGTATGAAACATTAATTTATCTATGATTCACTGATTCATGCCCGACAATATTGTCAAATAAGCAAGGTACTCTACCATAGCTATTTAATTTAACTTATTATTTCCGTGATTGGTTCGAAGCTACAACTGACTCGGCAATGACAGAATAAGTAATAAATAAATAAAAATGCTGAGTTGAATGTTTAAATCAAGCCAATCATAAAGAAAAAAATGAGTAGCTAAGACATTTTCAATTAAGAGATTTCATTACTTGATAATGATGTCATTTTGTATTTACACACCAATCTGAAACCATGATTTCTTAAAATTAAATTCGAGTTACAGCTTGACCTTTAAATTTAACACTTCTTATGTTATTTATTAAAATAAAGTGTGGTATCGAACATATTATTATGCTCTTTAGCACCTAATATAAAAAATTAAAAAATATATGGCACCATTTTGATAAATTTTCCGCATTGATATTATAAATACTTTGAGCTTTTATCTAAAACCTAATTAAAAAGATGTGCATGAATAACGGCAAAGTTTCTTACCATCATGAGCAAATAAATCGAAACAGCATTAGTCATGCACATACTTTCAAAACTAGAGAAACCTTCAACACATTGTATTACTTGTTAAAATATTTGAATTGTCAACCTCAAAGCTCCGACACTGACATCAACGATGGTGTACAGTAGCCTACGTAGATGAAATATCATAATAGTCAAAACGACCTGCAGTCACTGGATTTGAAATTATTCTTTTTTAACGGAAAAGAGTAAAATGTGATATATCGTTGAAATAACAATAACATCTACATTCGAAAAGTATAATAAAAACGCATATCGTAATGAAAAATAAGAAAGTTTATGTGTCAAAAGGGCACTAAATGTCACTGATCAGCATCAGAACCTTTTCAACTCATGTACAATCCCAGGTAGCAACGTCACGTTATATTCACGTCTATTTTTGGTCATAATTGGTCGTTAACGTCATGTGCCCTATAAATCACGTCTTTATTGACGTCATAATTATGACCAATTACATACGTGATAACGTATTAAAGACGTCTTATAAACGTCACTTTTATCATAAAATCTGTGCGTGTACCAAAAGACAAATTTTTACTTCGTGGCATAACGTACAAACACGTGGTGTTTATTTTGAATCATTCTATGATTTCGTCTTTTAATTTTCCCGGCCTCTCCCGCTTAAAAGAGATTACACGCCCCAATGGTCTGCGTCCGCGCTGTGAACGCTCCGCATGTTACATCCACATATCCACTTGTCGCCATTGTCTTTTGTCTTGTCGACGTCATTTACGTGTTTAACAGAGGTGTTGAAGATCTAATTTAGTTAAATATCATTTCTGTGTGGTGTTGTGATGGTTAAAAAAAGGTGGTGTTGTTAATAAATCTTGAATTTCGTTCAGGTAAAATAATTATTTTTTACTATCATATTCTTGACAAAAGTTGGAATATCGTAACCTCACATTTTCACTTATACCTATGTTTCATTAAGTTAAAACTGTGTATTTCAATGAAGCTATTTATGCAATAAAAATAATGAAATACACATACCTACTCATCTTACTTTCTTCATGACGCATGACGTACCCTAATAATTGACAATTATTATTACTCTACAATAAACGGCACTTAACTGGATAGCGGTACCCATTACCCCTTAAGAAACCTGTACAAATTCATTGCTAGTTATTTAATTGAATTTTTTAAATCTATGGTACCTATTTTCCTTGCAATGTCTGAAATACCCAGAGTTATTCTTCGATTATACAACGTATAAACAAAAGTTAGGAATATTTAATATTTATGCTAGGTATAGGTAGGTAGGACAAATATCTTCATATCTGTTGTTAAGAGCTGTTTATATAGATAGTGATAAAATAACTTGAAACCAAATAGACCATAATATAATGGTCTGTTATATATATATATCATTTAAACTTCACAGGTATGGCTTTCGTAGGAATCGAATTCCAAGAAAACGATGGTGGTGGTATCGCGTTAGTATCACAGGAGTGATAACACCCCGAAAATCTGAGGTATTTTGGCCCCCATTCAAAAACAAGGAGAGATATTATAAGGCTTTGAAAAGTGGGGAGACTCCAGATGAAAACACTTGGGATTTATACAAGATTCGAGAACGTTTTTTGCAGTTGGTTAGTAAAAAATAAATACTTATTAAAGAATTTGTTGCCAAATGTTTATTTATATTGGTAAATATTTTTTTCAAATCGAAGTAGTAGGTAGTATTATTTATTATTTTTTATTAATATGAAATTATTTATTTTCCAGATTTGATTTAATTTATTTGTTTCTTATGTAGGTGAGTATGAAAAAGCACTAAAAAAAAATTAAAAATGCGGAAGTAACTTCTGATCTCCAAGCAGAATTAGATGAGGGAACCTCCCAGAGACCAAAGAGGAAAAAAAGAAGTAAAAAATTGGATGACAGTAGTAGCAGCGTTGTGGATGTAGTAGGCGGACTTCTTGAACGTCCCCAGCAATAAAGAAAAAAATCCATTACAATATTTTCTGGTAAATAATATTGTTTTTATTGATAGTCATTGTCTAACTTATTTTTTGTTCCAGGCAGGTATGTAAATTCACCCAAACCATTTTTTTTTTAGCAGTACAGCAACACCACATTATTCATCACCTATGAGCAACAGAAATTCACTTATTTTGGGACAGGTGCTTAAATTATATTTTATTACATGGAATTTGGATTTTTTTTCTACATGTTAATAGAATATTTATTTGATTAATATGTTCATTCAAATAATTGATTCAATAATGTAAGTATTTAAGTATTTCCAATTAATAGTATAATAAATATTTCAAAATAGGTCATATTTGTATCATTTCATACGTCAGTACGACGTCATTAGCTGACGTTAATTTGACGTAAAAAATTGACGTCAATGGGCTGTGACATTAGGCCGTCATTTTTACGTAAAAATGACGGAAAAAATGACGTTAATCTGACCAGCTAATGACCAAAAAATGACGTCAATAATACGTGACATTGCTGCCTGGGATACTAATATAATTCTTACACCAAATTCCATCAAAATATGTTTACTACTTTCGGCACTATCGTGTCCCCATCTTATTTACACACAGATGTTTTTTAAGAACCACTTTCTCGTGTCCTCAAAATGTAAAGATGTGTTATTTCATTTTTTTTTTTATCAATTGCATTTAAATATTGAGTTGGGTCTAAAGTTGCGCAAAACGACATCCCATAAAAAGGTTTAGTTGGAAATAAATCAAGAGGATAAGCACAAGGCTAAGGAAGGTTGCAGGGAATTCTGAGTGGCATATATTTTATGTGGTGCAAAATAATGTGAGACCGATATTTGTCATATAGGTTTATTTCATTTATTTATTCAATTATGTCATTTGAAAACAATATCTTATTTATATTACTTGACTTTTCTAATTAAAACATTCTTGATCAATTTTTACAATTTAAGTAGTTGGTCGATATTGCTATATCTCAAAACTCCTCCAAGGGCGGATTGGCATAGGTGAAGCTGCCCCGGATTTGCCTTTCCATCAGCGGCCCACATTTAAAGCTCTAAAGTAGGTACCTATAGCTTTGCTGATATAGTAAAAAATGAGTAAGTATATCAAAAAATTATATTATTATAAAACAATATAATTTTTATTATTCTGTAATTATTGTAAAATAAAATATTATCGTCGAAGGGAATATATATTCTCAAAATTTTGTTGATAGATAGATAAGATACTTTTATTGGTTCTCTGTAAATACATACAGTTTTGCCTAATGGGGCGTAGAACATGTCAAATAACATAAAAATAGCAACCAGAAGATACAGCAGAAAAATAGAAAGAAATAAAACAGACAATACAAAATAAGACATACAAAGTTAAAATCCATGTAGCTAAAATGTTTCTTTAAGAGAAATTTAAAACTTATACAAGTGCTAACGTAAGTAATCCTTAAAATATCAACACAAATAGAAAATGTTTATAATACAGTAAAGTATATTTATAGAAAAAAGTTGTCCAAGAAATATTCCTCCATTGTATAGTAAGCCTTTTTTATTAGTATTTGCTTTAATTCCCATTTTAGTTTGCATTTGTCTAGATTTTTCAATTTTATAGGTAATTTGTTATATATTTTGATTATTGAAAATTTTACATTTTTTTGGATGTAAGAAAAGTTTATTTTGTTGGTGGAGAGATTATTTTTATGTCTTATATTGTGATCATGTTTCAAAGTTTTGAAAAGCATGATGTTTTCCTTAACAAAAATCACAGCTCGTATATGCATAAGCAAACGAGTGTGAGAATTTTTTTTTTCGCGAAATATGTTTCTACAGCTATCTCTATCGCCAACAGAGTTATAATAAACCATTTTTTAAACCTACAAAACCACAAAAAGGTGACTACAAAAAACAAACATTCTCCAGCAAACTAACTGTCCCATTCTGTTAAATACACATAGTAGACCCCCTTCACAGTCACGTACCTAAATATCCAGTTTATTAGGAAAAAAGATAAATGTATAAGAAAATAGTTATTTAAGGTACTTACAAGTGTAAAAAGCCATTCTTTATTGCACGAATGGCTAGATTAAAAATACAAGCGAAGCGAGTGTTTTTAAAAGCCATGAGTGCAATAAAGAGGCCTTTTACAAGTGTGTCTTACAACGTTTTATCTTCGATTGTGCCAATTATTGTAAGAAATTGGTAATTTTTCATGAATATTTGTAAAACTGTATCAACCCTTTGTGAATGTCACTTTGACGGTTAGTATTATTCGAGTTGTAGTTGAAGTCGCCATTCTAATTATGTTACTTCATGGTCGTGACTGAAAATCTGTGATGATAGTAACTATGGAAACGATATTATAAATAAACTGGCGTAGTTGAAGTCGCCATTGTTGTTCTAGAATGTTTGAATTAAAATATCAAGTTAATAATGGTTAATGGTGATTATAGTAACGTAGAAGAGTTTCAAAATACTCCTCCGGAAGTTATGAACATGGCACAAGTGGCAACGTCAACTTTAATACCTGAGAAGTCACGAAAACAATATGAGTTGGTGTATAAAGGCGCGTTTACACCAAAGTCTTCCACTAAGTTTTCCACAAGTTGCGGCAATTTGTTGCTTTTACTACAAAATACAGCAACTTTTTCTGTCTTCCACTTGTGGAGAGACAAATCTTCCACTAAATTTTGGTTTCCCGCGGAGTGTCGGTAAAGATCAAAGAAAGTTGACAACTAAAAGTGGAAGATTTGTTGCTACACGCTTTACGCAAGCAACTTGTAGGAAACTAGAGGAGAACTGTCGCCCTGGACGTCGCGCGTCGGGCGCTAGCATCCCCCCGTCGGTGCACGTGTGTTTCAGCTGCAGGTGTTGTCGGTGATTTCGTGTGTGTTTTCGTTGTGTTCGTGTCAAGATGGAAGGCTGTAGTGAGAACGAATGGACCAGAACCATGTCACTGCCACTGTACCTATTCCTAGCCTTCAACGAGGGTCTTGCCCAATACCTTCGGGGACCTCTTGTACAGTGGCTGGTTTTGATGACACATGCAGCCGCGGCAATAATTGCGTCTTCTTCGTCCGACATCCTTGACACTACTGCCTAACTTTCGCGACAATTCTTTGGCAACAAGTTTTCCACTTGTTGCTCTAAATTTGAGAAGAGAAACTTTTAGTTTTGTACAAAAAATCTTCCACTTGTTCCACTAATTTGAGAAGAGCAACTTTTAGTTGAGAACTTTTAGTTTTCTACAAACAACCTTTTGTCAACTTTTAGTTGTCAACTTTGGTGTAAACACGCCTTAAAATGTGTTCCTCCTAGCAATGTCATTGAATTTGTTACAGAATATAAGTATCTAGGCTTTATGCTAGATAATTAGCTATCATTTAATTCACACTTTTCATATATCTATAAAAAAAATTGTAAAAAATTGTTTTTCTTCAGCAGAATAGCGTCATGTCTATCAACTTTCTCAAAAATTACAGTGTATAACGTTATAATACAACCACATTTTGATTATTGTGCCAGCCTACTTTATTCCTTCGATTTAAATAAATTATCAGCATTACAAAAATTACAAAATCGTGGTATGCGCATAATACTTAAATGTAGTAAATACACAAGTATAACTGATGCTTAATACATTATTTTTAGGTTTAACCCTGGATAATCGGCTAACATGGCATGCACATGTTGACATATTGTCAACTAAATTATCTAAAAAAATACATGCTATAAGGCAAATCAAAATCAGAATTGGTATAACCTCAGCAATAGTCGCATACCATGCGTTATTCCATAGCTTGATGACATATGGTCTAGTAAACTGGGGTACTTCTAATCATGTCCAGCAAGTTTTTACTGTTCAAAAGAGAGCAATTAGAACCTTATCAGGAATAAGTCAGTTAGACAGCTGTAAACAGTGGTTTATAGAATATAAAATAATGACTTTGCCATCTTGTATAATTTATTACAATTTAATATACATCAAAGATCACCTTGATGAATACTCTAGAAATTGTGACAACCACAGTTACCTCACTCGCAATCGAAATGATATACAGATACCACAGCAAAGATTAACATATACAAAAAGAAACAATTTCGGAATTTCACTCTTCAACTCTCTTCCAATATCACTAAAACATGCACCATTGACACTATTTAAGCAGAAACTGAAAATCCATCTTATAGCCAAGGCTTATTATAGCATCAATGAATTTAACTATACAGATTTGTAATTATACAAAATTAATCACGCCTTGACTTAGTCAAAAATTCTAGTACTACTTGTCATCTATGTTTAGTGATTGTCATGTACACTTCTAACTTACGCCTTGACTTAGTTAAATTTTTAACGTTATTTGTTATGTATGTTTTATGTTAGTTATATACACCTATGTGTAAGATTGTACATTTTTACAAATTATTTTTTATTGTATCTATTTATTGTACTATTTGACGTGTCAACGCACCACGGTGCATTTTATGACCAATAAAATCTATCTATCATTACAGTGGATTTTAATATCTGAGAGATTGTATTTAAACGCCACGATATTTATTTTTAAAATACTAAATAATTTGTTACCCTCCAATTTTGCAGAGTTTCTCATTTGCAATTTTCAAATACATAGTTATCCAACTAGAACAAATTCTAATTTTTATTTGTCATAGTACCACTTAAGTAGATTTATGAAATCTTTATTCTATAAAGGCCTTAACGACTTCAATAAATTGCCAGATGTTATTAAAAACACCAAATCAGTTCCCGAGTTTAAAAGTTAATTTTTTACTTATATTAAAAAGTAAAGGGTAGTACAGACTAAACATTATCTAGAACATGATTCAAAGAAGGTGAGCATTAAGTATTATATTTATTAAATTACCATATTCATTGTAACATATGTTGTGTAATATGTATTAATTTAATAGTTTTTGTAAGTATATTAGGATATTAGTCCTATTCAATAAAGCCATTCACTCATTCCTTGCGTATTTTTCAGAAAAAGCAAAGCATATAAAACCTTCAAGTCTTTGGTCGGAATATTCAATGGTGAAAGCTTTACTGATAGCCGAAAAGGACCATCGATCTTAAACAGTTTTCTAGGTTAACCACTTATATGAAGAGGCAGCCTGTAGGATACCATTCCAAGAAATCTAAAGTGTTTAGCAAAGATGAAATATACACATTTGTAAACGAAGCACCTAAGGATAGATACGTAATAATGAAGGTTGTAACAATTTTTTGCATTGCCGGTGCATGCAGAAGAGACGAGTTTTATAAAATGAGCGTTGGTGATGGGCAAGATATTGGTAATATATTGATAGTGAGAATTCCTCGAACTTCTATTATTGACCGTAAAACGAGACACTTGGAAAACATGGTTTAAATTTATAGAAATTACTCCACTCTTAGGTCACCAGCAACAAAACATGATCGACTGTTTGTAAACAACCATAATGGAAAGTGTTCTGTTCAGCCGATAGGTATTAATACCTTTGGGAAAATACCAAGCGAAATTGCGAGATATCTTGGGTTGCCCAATGCACATGAATTAGTAAGGGGTCCAAAGCTTTAAAAATTGAAATGACCCATTCCAACAAGGTAAATGATTTTTGGAAACGAATTCAGGAAGAGGGTCCTTAGGGGCATCAGAAATGGCTTGTTGGACTTTTGTTGGCGCTTGCGCAACTTCTCCACAAGAAAAAAACATGGCCGAATGTTATTTCAAGAATTTGTGTTTTTAAACGTTTACCTCTTCCTAAAAAATTAAGTCCTTGCGATATCAATCTGATTTTTTATATCTATATACTACAAACACGAGCGCATCTATCTGTACTAATAGACCTTCAAAATCACTTACGGTTTTTTTCTAAATAAATCCAAAATCACATGGACGAATTTTGTGTGTTTGAAATTTCGACGTGCGGGCAACTATATTAAATATTCGAATTTTGTATCTATTACATACGAATGAAATATGGTCTAAAGATCAAGAAAGTTTTTGCAAAAAAAATTAGCTCGATATCTTATACAGTTTTCGAGATACGGATTTTTAAATTCGACCGTAATAATGCCTTGTTATTAGCGCGCAACGTGACAGCTACGGCAGGGCTCGTCCTGTGCAATTGTGGATAGATCATATATTAATCTAATACCTAATTTGATTTAGGTGTTATATTATTCTTGATCATTAGATCACTCATTGTCTGAAAATTATTAAACAATTATTTCGGTGCAATAAATACGTGGTTTTAAATTATGATGTAATTTGTTACATGTAATATACTGCCGTCCTAAGCCAAAATGACGTACTTCATTATACGCTCTTCTTGAGATATTTGACATTTTATGCCGCTAATCTCAGCACATCTTATTTTTTTAAATATTTTCATTCTATTTTTGAATTTAATTCTATGAGGCAGATGCAAAAATAATGGTTTATTGATTATTGAAAAAAGTCGGTCATTTAACAAGGAAACTTTGAAGTACGTCCAATTTGCATAGGAAATTTTAAGTTACGTCATTTTGGTTTAGGACAGTATATCTAGACTTCAAATAGAGTACGAAATCGTTAATAAGTTTTAATAAATTGAGTTTAAAAATAAAAATTGACCTAAACTTCGGATTTAAAAAAAGTACGATATGACTTAAAAAAACAAGCCCTGAATATTGGTGTAAATAAGGACAAATGTTGCCCAACAATGTGAACTTAGATTCCTCACGCCTAGCATAAAATCTGATGTGCAGCCATGAACAAACGAACACAATAATATTTACGAAAGGTATGTTTAATTTTTCCAAAATAGAAAAACTACAAAAGTTTTGAGGGTATACGACAACAAAGGGTATTTTATAGTATTCACGAAACCAATAAATAATTAGGTGAAAAACATGAAGATGAAAATATTGTAAATATTTTTTATTGGCAGTCTATGTATTGTGTGACCTGTCAGTTATTCTTTCCAAAGGGGAAAAAGTGAGCAGTTACAGTTGCCTTAAATCAAACCGGCCATCTAAATAGTTTGACTAATCTTGGAGATAACTGCGATGCAATTGGTGATCGTGTCATTGAAGATGGTCGTAAGACCTATGTGAATCTGTATGGCCATAGTGAGTTTAATTAGATTCACCAAGGTAGCATTTATTTTTTATAAAGTTATTAGACATACTTTCGCTAAGTCCTACAAGAGAGCTTACTTACTGCATTTGAAACGGTCATTAAGTCCAATAGTTTGGTATGCTTAGCTTAGCTTACAACTGAAGTACTTAGCGAAGCAGGGTCAAACCCTGCTTACTGCAAAATAATTTTAATTGTAAAAATTATTCACAAGAAGTGGTTTAGATTCTCCTATACTTTCCTTACCTAACACAAAATTCTGGATTTTAAACAAATTACCTCGGTGACTTGAAAAACGGTTAAGAAAACACATCACACTCTTCCAGAATATTTGGATATCTGATAGAGAATAACCAAATAAACCCACAAATGATGACAAAAACCACAAGTGGTTAAAAAAAAAACAAAAAGTGGAATTGTAAAGTAGAGTGTGACTAAAAATGTTGATGTTCTGTTGCATGTGGCCTTTCCTACAATTGTTTTAAGGGCAGAAATAATACAGAGCAGTGTTTAACAGACAGTAATTCTTACTAGTCTAGTAGTGCTTTGTCGATGCTTACTGAGCTGTGTATAATTATGCATTATTATTATTATTATTATTATTACTTATAAATTACACGTTTTGTGTACGTGTTTATATTTTATTTCTATATTGTATAATGATGGTATATATAATAAATATCTCCATATATAACACCTTCATAACCTATAGATCTAATAAATACTATGCCAAATGAGTTTCATTTTACATATTAATATTTTTGTAAAATTATAAATAATAATAACACAATATCAAAAATGTATTGGCTTACTATCTTGATGCATTACAATTAACCACATAGCAGTACGTGAGATAATAGCAGCATGGTAATAGGAGTATCACGGACCTAAATTATAGTTTAATTTGAAAAGTCTGTAACTCAAAAATTGTAAAAGATATGGAGCTAATTTTTTTTGCAAAAACTTTTTTGATCTTTAGACCATATTTCATTCGCATATAATATATAAAAAAATTAAACATTTAATATAGTTGATCGCACGTCGAAAATTCAAACGCACAAATTTGCTTCCTGTGATTTAGGATTTATTTAGAAAAAAATCGTAAGTTATTTTGAAATCCTAACAGTACAGATATATGCGCTCATGTCAGCAGTATACAAATATAAAAAATCACATCAATATCGTACATAGTTAATTTTCTAGCGAGAGGTATATGTTTAAAAACACAAATTCTTGAAATAACGTTCCGCCATCTTTTTTTCTTGTGGAGAAGTTGTGCAAGCGCCAAAAAAAGTCCAACAAGCCATTTCGGATGCCCATTAGAACCCTCTTTCGATATGCGAGCTCAAAATTTATTTACCTTGCTGGAATGGGTTACTTGGCGATTTAGACGGCTTTCGAAGGTGTGGACCCTCTACTAAATATACTGGTCATAGTTTCAGAAGGTCATCTGCCACCATGCTTGCAGATGCAGGAGGTTTTACAGCTGAAGAGGCTGGAAGTCATTGACGGTGGCAGAATCTTATGTTGAAGAATCAATTAAAAACAAAATTGAGATATCACATCAAATTTTGCAAAAAGAACTATCTGAGGAACCAAGCTCAAACGATGCCATTGACGCTAATGATGTACTGCCTACTACATCGAGGAGTCATGAGTTGCCTAGAACTCATATTGAAAATTGTGCGAATTGCAAAGTAGAAGTAAATATTGTTAAAAATTAATAATGAATAAAATACTGTTGTCACCGATACATTTTTTTGAAATCGTGCAATAAAAGCGTACAATAAAAATTTTTATTGCTTAGTTTCTTATAAAAGGACACTTTTTACACTGGAAATTATGTAAAAAACTGTTACTTTTTACATTACAATTATTTATAAATTCTAAAATATGAATTACTTACCCATCCCTATACGGGCATTGTGAAAAAACTGTGGATAAAGAATTAGCAATTCGAACAGAATATCCCCAATAAATCCCAGTTTCCTTTCTTGGTGTATTTGGTGATACAACCATTCCTTTAATTTTTTTTGTATTATCTTGTGGTAGCAATTTTACTGTACATCGTAAACCTGGAGTGATTTGCTTATCCAAATGAATTTCTTTCAATAGGCCTATATTTGCATAAGAACCTTGATTATTTTTGACAGGTTTGTTCAGTACAACACCTTCCCTATAAATTGATAAGCGTTATTTTTTGAAATATTAAAATATTTGTTTTAAACTCATGGATTAAAATACCCGATATATACAGGGTGATTCTTTTAAGGCGGCCATTAGAACATTTCCCACTTGCAAATGAGACAGACATTTAAGATTTGGTACCCTACCGTAGTCGATCATTGCGAGTCCGAAAATAATAATTTTGGCATTTCTGGAAGTCGATACCAACTTACTTATTTTAAATGGAACACCCTATATATTTCCGACTTTTCGAAATGACCATAAAATTCCGAGTCGAAACATGTAGCACACCTAAACTCAGCAGTTTCGGAGTTATTTTACATTTTCAAAAAAATTGACAGGTGCAATGGTTTACAAGAACCGTTGTAACTTGTTCTTATGGGTAAGTTGATGGTAATTTTTACTAAACATTCTTGAACATTTAAGAAAATGGCCAATATTTCAAAAATTTGTAACTTTAACCCCTACAACGCCTATACTAGAAAAAAGGGAATTTAATTTTACGTAATTTGATGGAAAAAATACAGGGTGTTCCATTTGAATTAAAAAGAGGTTTGAATTTGACAAAATGTAACGTGAAAAATAAAACACTTGGTATACTATTATGGAATTTATTTTTATTGTAGAGACTAGCTTTTCTTGTGTTCTTTCTACGTGCCAAAGAGCAAATGAGGATCTCCTACAAAAAGAAAGCTGAAATGGTTCTTGCAAACCATTGCACCTGTCAAATTTTTTATAAAGCGTCAAACATTTCCGAAACTGCTAGGTTTAGGTATAGAGTATGCTACACGTATCGACTCAGAATTTTACGGTCATTTCGAAAAGTCGAAAATATTAATAGATCAATCGACTTACCTGAAGGAAGTTCGATCTTAATTTTTCGAGCAACTTCGTCGAACCTTATTACATAATGTAGTGTACAACTCCGTCCGGGTCTGGCACGATTTAAAGTATCTGTTAAAAAACTGCTGCTTATGCAATCCAACGCTGGGTCTTCATTATAATTTCGATAGCTTGGTATGGTTAGTTCGCGGGGTTGGGTGCGTATGGCGCTACTTCGGGCGGGCCCGTAATAAGGTTCGACGAAGTTGCTCGAAAAATTAAGATCGAACTTCCTTCAGGTAAGTCGATTGATCTATTAATTTTTCTTCGCAACTTCGTCTCCCTTATTACATAATGTAGCTGTTTAGAGTACTGCGAACTAACCTCTTTAATCGAGGCTGTAATAGTTTTATTACTATAATCATTATACCACAGTATTTTGTTTGTACATTCACCAAAGTTTGTGACTAACGATTTATCATATAATGCTGCAAAACTTTTCTATTTAGCTAGTAGTTTTATGAATTAATGCAAGTTTCAACTTTCCTCTGAGAGCTGTTGATATTGTGGCGTGCCATACGTTGCTGTGGCTATAGAATCTACATCTACTGATTATTTTGCTCATGACTGGATAAAATGGTAGTATAAATTAGGTTCTCGTTTGACTACTTATCGCTAAAGTTTGGATAAGGTAATATCTTAATGTCGATGTTACACAAGAATCAGGTAATAGAGAATTACTAAGTTTGGTCTCAGTCTGTTAAGATCTGACTTTTTTTTTTTTTTGCTCTTTTCTGATGACATTTTTAAAATTGCTTGATCTTTGTGGTACCTGCCAAACCGTAAAAGATAGAAGTTTTAAGGTTTTTTTTTTTTTTATATATAATAATTTTTCCAATACTAGGGTTGTAAGAGAATAAAGCTTTTGCATATAATCGAGGGCCTCAAGTAAGAGCATGTGCCAATTTTCAAAGATCTGATGTTGAAGAATTCCATAATAACTCTTTTGAGTAATGCCTCGTCAGTGAAGTGGGAAGCTAAAATTAGATATAGCGCTGACTGTTAAAAATGTGTTGTTCAGTAAGATGCGCCACTGCCTGCTGTGCTTGATTTTATACATTTTAGTATATGACAAATATGTATTGCTTGATGGTTCCTTTATATATATTATCAGGAATGTTGGTTTTGATTAGTGCGTTCTTCTGCCTGACTTATTTCCTCGGAAATTTCACTGCCTTTATGGTCAGTGAGTAATGCCCTCTCAATTGTGGAAAAATAAAGAGACGGGGTAGAAAAAAAAAATTATATACAGTTTCAAGTTCACTGCGAACGCATCAACTTTTACAGAATGCGTATCTGAGCCCCAAAATATAAATGTTTGATATTTTAGAGGAAATACCTGAGTGTTTAACTATTTTTATTTTCTTTTTAATTTGTTTCCAACAATTGGTATTCTGAGCTCATTGGATGTCTTTGCTGTTCCTTGTTCATTTTTCCCCCGATTAAATGCAGAATGCGAAAAATTTAAGGGTGTCTTTTCTCACAATAATGCTAAAGTCGAAAAATAATATTTTACCTGGAGAATCGGACACCCCCTATGGTTAACGCAGGGAATAGCTATGATATTGTTAACAGTATAAATTTCTCTAATTTTTTTAGAAATGCTTGAATCCATAGAAGGCCGTTTCTAATTTCCAAAAGTTAATCTTGTGGTTATTTATTTATTTAAAATGAAGTACTAATATCTGTATTTTAATGTCTCCAGAACCAGACAAGAGTGATATTGATTTTGAAGCTTATAAAGACGCATCCTTGAGTGGGTTTTTGTAGATTGGTAAATGTTCCCAATGATTTTAAGAGAAGGAAATATCTAGAAAATATTTCCTTGTTTTTTTTTTTCATTTTTATTTTCTTATTTATTTATTTCTGTTATTTTAGTAAGACAGGAAATAATCCTTATGGATATATTTTGGCTTACTTTGTACTTTTCTAAATTAAAGCATAGAGTACTTATGATTTCATATTGTTGTTTTACATTTAGCATAAGTCCTATTTATTCTGCCTTTAGCTTTTCTCTTAAAAATTGAGAAAGATGCGTGAAACATATGCTTGCATTTTCTATGCAGTCAATTTCTCACAATTGGTGTATAATTAATGTGAACTGCCTACCATCAGAAAGTTTTATATTAGGGTTAGGTACTGATGTTTTATATCCCCTGTGCAGTATGGTCGGGTCCTTGGTATGTGCCCGATTTATACGAACTGATTAACTTAGAAGCTTTTATTAGTAGCATTAGGTACTAACATATTATGTCCGGTCAGGTATGGCCGGGTCCCTGATATAAACCTGCCAAGCCTAAAAGTTCTTTACGCTTCCTGTATATATTTTGCTCGTCTAAACATTAACGAATAGCGTCTGCTTGGAATTTTGCTCCAACAAGTTTTCGACTATTGGAATATCTTGAATTGTCTTACGACAGCTTTCGTTTAAAAACGATATTATCAAGTACATCTAGCTAGATGAAATGAAAGAGCACTGCAATTACCTTTGATACATCTATCAAGTGGGAAAATTACTTCGCCTTCGAATCAATGTTTTTGTTGAAATCAGTAACAATTTGTTGAAAGGTGTTGATAAGGCAAGGAGTCTCGCGGCCAGCAGTTTTGTAGCTTGTTCAAAAATTTACTTATCTTCTGTAAATACACCCATTTGAAGATGACTCGTCTAACTTTCGAAAGTTTTTTTTTTTTTTTTGAGTATCATATCCGTTCAGTTCTCCTATCGACGATTTTTCTTTTTCCGGGGAGCAAGAAGAATATCTTGTTGTATAGGGGATATATTATTACTAATATCTCATTTATGCTCTCATCGGAAAGTTCTGGTGTTGCCCCATACTTTGTGAGGGGAGTTTTACTGCCTACATCTGTAAATGCAGGACTTATGTTAAAACTATGTAGGTACCAATCGCCGCGACATCTGTAAATGCGTGGCATTTTTGCTGTTCACCGGAGATATCTGAAATTGTATAGGTACCAATCGCCGCGACATCTGTAAATGCCTGGCATATTTGCTGTTCACCGGAGGTATCTGTTAATACCTCGGTTATAAAATATGCAGAAAATTAGTTAGTTTCATTCATGTCCTCATAGGAGGATTCTGGCGTTGCTCCTATAGTTTGTGCATCTGTAAGTGCAGGGCTTAGGTTAAAATTGTGTAGGTATTAATCGCCTTGACATCTGTAAATGCCAGGCATTTATGCTGTTCACTCAAGGCATCTGTTAATGCCTCAGCTATATAATACACAGGAAATTACTGAGATATTTTATAAAGGACTGCCGAATCTAACCTGCTGAGCTAATCAACAGACATCTGTTAATGCCTGGGCTATATGATATACATAAAATTAGTGATGTCTTAAACAAAGGATTGTTGAACCTAATTGACACTAATCCTACTAATGTATATTGCGTACCTACCACGGCACAAATCTGTAATGCATAGTTTACGTTGAAAATGTGTATGTATAATCGCCGTAGCATCTGTAAATGCCAGACTTCAATCAGTATATTTCTGAGACATTTGCGTGCATGATTTAATAAATTGTAGAATTTTTAGCAAAATAACAGTTGACCTCAATTGTATAATATTTAGGATGAGTGAGGTGCTAATTAAGGGCTTACTATACCTAAATGCAAATAACCCAGCTAATGTATATTGAGTCTCACACTCCACATCTGTAGAGCTTATATTGTATTCAGTTAAAGAATGAAGTAACCCTGACACTGGTTTACATAGCCATACTCGAAACAATTAGAAATTGAAATTGTCACTGGTCAAGAATGCTATAGGACCCAAAGGGCCAACTGTATTGTGTCGCGTTTTGACAAATGGGAAGATGAGAAATAGTTCCCTGAGTAATGAGAAAACGCTGGATTCGTAAACTGAATATAGGTGTTTTAATATTGTGGTGTAGGTAATAATCGCCATGGTTTCTGTAAGTACCAGACTTTCTATACGGCATTTCTGATACAGTTGTAATGTGATAACATTTAAATTTCTGTTAAAATAATAAGTTGCACTGTTCATCATCTGGTGAAAAGTGCGGTGAACAGTATCTGTTAATGTTGTAACTGTATAATATATAGAAATACGAATGAAGTGTGAAATAAGGTAATACTGTGCCTCAATGCAATTAACCCGACTCATATATGTATATCTTGTAAATGTCGGTTCCTAGAACATTTCTGGGATATTTGCGTGATTGTTAGAAGTTCCAAAAAATTACAGTAGATATGTCCTGCTTAAACCATAAATTTTTATATAAAATTCTTCAAACGAAAGCGTAACGTTCAGTTCACGCTTCTTCCATTGATTTATTTATATTAATATTACTGTACTATTACTCTCTCCTTACTATCCTTCTCTCCTCTATAGTATTATTCATTAACATAAGCAAAGCATAATGCAAGTTTGCTTTCCAAGAAATAACCCACAAATATTCTCTAATAGTTGATATGTGCTAACGCTGCCAAGACAAGTGCTTTTATGCCTTTTATCAGTCAGCACTGTCAGCAGTCAGTCAATACCAGTACCGTTTCTTACATCTAATGATTTAATAAAAAGTAGAATTTTTAGAGAAAGAAAGTTCGCCGGGTTAATGCCCCGATATAAAACTGGTGACATTATAATATAAGGTACTATTGTATAAACTCACCCAACTGATGTATACTATTTTTAAAACATTCTTAAATCATCTCTATGTGTGTGTATAATAAATTAAAATACGTCTTAGCCGTCGACCAATGTTTATTTTTCTGGTTTATTTAATGGGTTAGAAGAGAGAATATAGTTGAATGTTACACATATGGGTCATTTGACTTTTAATTAAAAACAAAGCAAATTGCATGAATAACTTGATATATATCACGTTTACAAAAAACTTGGTATCGAGTACCTACTATAGACAAATCTGTCAATCTGTGTACTTACGAACCGTATTTTCGCTTTCGTCTTTTAACAGTGACAAAGAAGGTCTTAGCTTTCGCTTAAGCCTATGCCAATTTCTGCGTAGTTTTTCATATCTTCCACTTTTATGAAGTCACTGGGATGAATGTAAATCAGAACTAGCACTATGATCACTTCTTTTCGAAATATTTCATTTCTTTTTCACCACCGTTCGGTTACGTACCGCATGACGCCGGGCACGAAATTATAATGAAGACCCAGCGTTGGATTGCATAAGCAGCAGTTTTTTAACAGATACTTTAAATCGTGCCAGACCCGGACGGAGTTGTACACTACATTATGTAATAAGGGAGACGAAGTTGCGAAGAAAAATTTAAAATAAGCATGATGGTATCAACTTCCGATATTTTCGGAAGTGCCGCCATTTTGAAAGTATTATTTTTTGACTCGCAATGGTCGACTACGGTAGGGTACCAACTCTCAAATATCTATCTCATCTGCAAGTGGGAAATATTCTAATGTCCACCTTAAAAGAATCACCCTGTAGAGGATTTAAAAATTAATAATTAGTCAAGGCCATGTAGTAATTTCCAGGCCTCTCATAGTCGAACTTAATTCTCCACGATGATTCAAGTTTTTACAGTCTTAAACTATAACTCATTGTTTTCAAACGGAATGGAATGGCATGTTTTTACTTAAAGTAATCAATTGCCGACAAGCTGATATTCATAGCGACCATCTTTTTGAATTTTTCAAGAACTGTCGAAAAAGTTGATTTTATCAGGTATCAGGATGTAAGAAATTAATTGGTAAAACATTTTAAGTAAAAACATACAGGGTGTCTCATTTAAAAAAAATAATTAATACTTTAAAAATGTAAAAATTTGAATCATGGTGGAGAACACCGTAGAAATACGCTGAATTGAGTGTTCCATTTAAATAGTACAAGTATTAGCTTGCCATCACTATCTGAAACACCCTGTAGATTTAAAAATAATTTTAGAATATGGAACTTTTGACCTCTCACAATTTAAAAATATTTATTCATATTTCAAGCGGTTGGGGAGATATTGATCGTTCATGCACTAGTGACTCACCCTGTACATATATATTAGTAAATTATATATTGTTTTCTCTTTCTTAACATATTCAGCGCCAAGCTAATATTGTTGAATCTACGCATGAGACCACCCATAAGACAAGCTCAGCAGACACCGGTGTCTGATCTGGCCCTATATAAAAAAAATGCATATTTTTTATCACACCAGGCCATAGTGGACACATTTATCGAAAAACTGGTTAATTTCCTAGATCGCAGCGGTCATTTCAGGGAACACAAAAAAACCACCGGATACCGCGCCATGCTGTCGATACAGTTTGACATGTCCGCCCTGGCCTCTAAAATACATACAATTTTAAGTCATGCTCAGCAGGCCACAGCGGTCACAATGGCGGACAGTTTTCAAAATCTATGTAAGTAAATTTTTTTATTAAGCCTGGCATATATGCCATTATACAGGGCCATGGCCAGCAATTAATGATAAAAACTCTTCGAATGTAAATGTCCGCTGGCCAATGCTAATGGCTAAGTAAGGCAGACACCAGTGACCTCTATGGCCTGATCTAACTGTAGCTTATCAGACACCGGTGTCTGCCAGTCGAAGTTTTTGGTTATTGTTATTTTATTATTTTTTAAATAGGAGGCAGCATTTTATATTTTCCACATCAGCGGTCAAATCTCTATAAACGGCCCTGGTAGGTACATTCTTACACTGAATCTATTACGCGGTGTTCAGAAAACTTGGCAACTGTCATTAAAAATACTCGGTGTTCACAAATTTCCCGTGTAATGCACTTATGGCAACATTTTTAGTCTATATGAATGGAAATTTGTGAATTTGTCTTTTTAATAGCAGTTGCACCAAGTTTTCGGAACACACCATCAAAGATTCAGTGTAATAAACTGTGCCTTACTACACTGTGCAGATAATGCAGACTTTTTGACTATAATTAGGGATGGCAAAAAAATATAATATATCAATATATGAATCATTTGATGCACCGCAAGACTCAGATCGATATATTCGATATATGAACAAACAATTATCGATATTTCTATATATCGATATATTTTGTTTTAGGATAAACATATCAATATTTAATTTATATCGATACATCGTTGCCATCCCTAACTATAATAGGTATTTAAAAAGTAGAAATAAGTGAATTTTCACCTAAACATGAATCTGTCATCTGGTCCCATATGATGTGGGGCATTGAGAGGATTTAAAATCCCAGTATATTTTAAGTCATTGTGGATAGGAAAAAAATGTTTTCTTAAGTATTGAGGGCATTCTAAATATTGTAAAATTCTTCCTAATTGTATACAGGACTGTCTTGCAGATATTATACCACTAACATTTTCAAGAGTGGATTTCTTAGCATTTGCCTCATCACCATATTCATCGAATACAATAATTTCATCTACTTGAAATATACAAGCAGCCCTTGCTATTTGCCCCGCTAAATATGTGCGTAATTCCTGAGTTTGTGCATTTTCTAAAATAGATCCAGGAACTGCTATTGATATTGTTGAAAGGAAAGTCCCTTTATTGTCACGTCCAAAAGTGTCTGTTAATACCTCAGACTTATTTTCAATTGTTTCCACGAGCTCATTTAGCTTTTCTTTTCCCATTTTCTTTATTAGGTTATGTTCCTTCCATTTCTTTTTTTCTTCTTTCCTAGATTTATTTATTTCACTCCAACTTCTCTTTTTAAGTTTTCCTGAGTTAGTCGGAGTCATTTTTTAAAATTAATATACTTCAAATCAACACCGCAGGCCGCAAGTACATAATACATAAAATATTTAAAATTAATCTACAAATACAAAATTCCCTAATATGAATATCATAGAACCACAGATTAAAGACTAAAGAGTTATATATGTTATACCCCGAGAGCTAGCGTCACAGAAATTTGTACTATTTGTAAATGGACGGAATATGTCTTAATAGGTTGTCGATGCTCCATTGAATACCCGCCCATCAGTCTGCCGGGCTGGGAGCACTGCGTTTGGCGGCGAGGGGCGGTTTAGTCAATGACCTGACAGCGGTACTGTTACAAATGTCAAAAAAGTCGTTTTTGATTATCTCGTGCCGAGCCGAATTTCCGGTTTTGCCGTCGCAATTTACGACACCGACATGATACCAATCTTTCTTTTTCCGTAGAGTTATCACACGATCCTCCACCCGACGTATTTATTTAGTTCTTAACGTTTCAAAAATTGATGTCTTTAAAGTTTTGCGTTCTCCGAGATTATAGTCTATTTTAAGTTTTGGATCCGCCGTGGCCCAACGTGCTAAGCGGCGACTACTTTTAAGTGGATTCCCGACTTCGAATCCCGCCGAGGGCTACTTTTTATTTTTTTTTCTTTGATTTTTGGCAGATATATTTGATTATATAATTGCTCATAGCTTATTTTTATGCGAGTAACGTGTTAAAATTATAAATTTTTGTCATTTTTTCTGATTTTTCGGTGATACATAGGGAAATAATCTTTAAATAATCTTTCTAGTCCTTCGTTGAGCAGTAGGTTCGGTGGTGTAATGGCTAGAAGTCCTGATTCTCAAACAGGTGATCCGGGTTCAAACCACGCACCCGGAAGTTTTTTTCTACCTTTTTTACATTTCCGGTCATAATTTGATGCTCAAATATTACCTATATATCACATGAGTAATATTTTGAAATTTTCGTATTTGCTTAATTAAATAAGAGGGTTTCTCGGAGCTTATTTAATTAAGCAAATACGAAAATTTCAAAATATTACTCATGTCATCATCATCATCATAACAAATTTAATATGGAATTAAAAATACAAAGCATTGCCTCCCCGGATCGAGATCCAGAATCAACCGCACAACCACGTCGCGCAGCGCCGTGGTGTTAGTACGGTTGGGTGGATCACGACCGGTTCGGCTCAATAAAATTAAATAAAAGTTAAAACTCCTGCCACCTGTGGCGGCTTAAAATTAACATTAAAATTTTTTCTTATACCTAAAGAATAGATTTAAAAACACTGAAAAATTAAACACAACAAGAAGATATGGAAAAAAATGAATAAATTTCGATTATTGGCACGGGAAAAACTCAACGAAAAAACCCGTTCGAGGTAAATTTACCCTAACAGTCTGCCCGCCGTTAGGAAGTTATGATTGGGAAAGGAAGATTTGAGTTTTAAATGATTTGAATTTTACAAAGTTTCTTGGTCTAAAGTGAATTTAGAACAAAAAATGACAAAATAACAAAAAGGACAAAAAGACAAACATATAACAAACACATAGAGAGAAAGGGGGGAAGGTATAGAATAAGAGATATGATGGTGAAAAGTGTGTGATAGAAGGAAGTTTTGGTAAAGGAAAGGTTGGCTAGAGAGGTTGCCGAAAGATAGGCAACGCCTGGTATGGTAAGGAGTGTTTAATTCGGAATGGGGCATTATGCATTCTGATTTGGGTTATGTTTGGGAATCAGGATTTCTAGCCGTTACACCACCGAACCTACTGAGCGATGGAAGACTAGAAAGATTATTTAAAGATTATTTCCCTGTTTATCACCAAAAAATCGGGAAAAATGACAAACATTTATAATTTTAACACGTTAGTAGCATAGAAATAAGCTAAGAACAATTACAGAATCAAAAATATCTACCAAAAATAAAAAAAAAGAAAATAAAAAGGTAGCCCTTGACGGGATTCGAAGTTGGGAATCCACTTAGAAGTAGTCGCCGCTTAGCACGTTCGGCTACGGCGGATCGCAAACTTAAAATTGACTGTAATCTCAGAGAGGCCAAAACTTCAAAAACATCAATTTTTGAAACGTTAAGAACTAAATAAATACGTCGGGTGGAGGATCGTGTGATATCTCTACGGAAAAAGAAAGATGGGTATTTTGTCGGTATCGTAAATTGCGACGGCAAAACCGGAAATTCGGCTCGGCACGAGATAATCAAAAACGGCTTTTTTGACATTTGTAACAGTGCCGCTGTCAGATCATTGGCTAAACCGCCCCTCGCCGCCAAGCGCAGCGCTCCCAGCCCGGCAGACTGATGGGCGGGTATTCAGTGGCTCATCGACAACCTATTAAGACATATTCTGTCCATTTACAAATAGTACATGCCTTGTGACGCTAGCTCTCGGTCTATTATATGTTAGATGTACGTGGAACAGAACGAGAATGACAGGAATTAGCGATGGGCGATATATCACGAACTGTGATTTAATCACGACTTTTTTACTAATGTAGCTATGCCGGCCCCACAACACTCCGTTTTCCGTGTTTGAGGTCTTTCGACATTTACGATTAATAAAAATTATAAAAGAAACCGTAGGTACTCTAGTAACTCGGGCGTTTTCTTTATTTCAACGTTGAGTCCATCAGGTGGGCGGTGGCACCAGTTCCACCAATGTTGTTCTTTTATTGTCTGGTGGATCAACCAGATGGCTTAAAATGTGTTCTTTTATTTATGATGGATATCATCTGGTGGCATCACCACAGAATAAATTGCATCACTGTGCAACCTTAAACTTGTAATGGACTGATGAATGTTATTTGGTGGATGTGAATCTAACCTCAAAAGTTAGTTATAGACAGTGATGCAAAATTTCAAATTTCAATTTGAAAGTTTCAATTTCAATTTGAAATTTCTGAAAGTTTCAACGTACCCTCATAAATTTCTGAAATATCTGAATTTTATGAAAGTTTCAGATTAATCTGAAAATTACCACATTTTTGAAAGTTTCAGCTGCAAAATCTGTATTTCCGTTACATCAAATGAAATTTGAATTTCGCGCGCCTTTTTAATTTGTTTTCAACCAATGAGGTAAAGTCTTTTTTAAAACATTTATTTTAGAGGTTAGGTTAGCTATTCAGTATTCAGGTATAAGAATCCCTGCTTTTTATTTCTCTCGTTCATTGCTAGGTTCCCAGGTTCTATTATTTTTGCATTAATAAGAAACTACAAGGAACAGAGACCCTCTTCTTGAATCAGGGAGTGGAAGAATAGGGGTCCAGGAGATTTTGTAAATATATTAACAAATTACCTACTCCTGTAGTTTGAAAAATGTATAATTTTTTTCAATGGTCTTCTTTAGCTCGAAATGTTGTACGTATGTATGTTCAAATCTGGTGATCGAATTTTTGACCACGTCCCTATATCCAATCATGCAGAAATTTGGCACACAACTTTGGTTCTGAAGACAACCCACATAGCACGCGATATGAAATGAACATTCAAAACTCATTGTCTACATTCAAACAATATTCAGAACTTCTTTTACATATAGCCGTAATATACATTTTGCGACGTACTTATATCAATATAGGAAAGATATTGCCAGTACGTTGTACGATATTCCTATATATACCTATAATATACGTGAAATAATGTTGATTCTGCGATATACCCAGAATATTGTACGAATCTTCTCAAAAATTTACTGATGTGTCAAATATTATATAGATATACAATAGGCAATATTTATGCTACGTACTTAATTCAATCTCTTTACAATTTACAAATGGAATATTTTTACAACATGATATTTTCGTATACTGTAGACATATACAAAAAGCTATATTAATTTTGAAATCTTTAATAAATATCACATAAACATTTAATGGATAATATATGTGTATCATCATATATATCCTGATAATGTACCAGTGGAACATTTCTGCAACATAGAATTCATGTTTGTATTTTTAATATTCAAAAAATGACATTCAAAAGTTGAACACATGTACACTACTGCTGTATGCAATAAAACACAAATTAAATTTTAGAATGGGGTGTAAACATATTGAGCCAATCGTTGGCACACGTAAATTATGTATACCCACCGACAAAGCAGTTTTAGCAACATTGCAACTGAAACTTGAAACAATATAGCTCTAGTAATATTGCACAGCAATATGTTACATTTTGCAAAGTACCAATAAGATTTATGCGGTTTTTGACTGATTTTGACAGCGTAATGCTGCATGCATTTGGGCTATATTACATAAAAATTATGGTAAGTTAAATATTAATTCTACGCCAGTGTCGGTATATAGTGCCTATCTACCTCATAACAAAAACAAATCGATATTTCTCTATCTAGGCTTGGTTTAAGTGCATTTATAATCATCCCCTGTGGCGAATGGCATACGTTTTATAAATTATAAATCGTTGGTTAAAATTGTAGATATGAAATATGATTTAAATTTTGAATCCAGACTTTGGACTTGTGATCGTTTATTAAATAATAATGAATAATAAAAATGATAACTTATTCATCTCTTTTTCAATTTTCCTACTGTATTTAATTAATTAATAACTATCGGCATTTCTTAAGCAGGTAGTTCGGACTTGAGAAATGATTATTTAATTACATTTTATCGTTATAATTAGATTTCCGCTTTCCATGTCGTTACAATCGCCCCTTGTCGAATTTTTTAAATGCGCGCCACGTCCTTAGATTAGCGCATGCTCTTTGCCACCACAGCGCACAGGCTGTCAAATGTCGATTTCAATTCGTTTGTGTTTTGTTTTCCCGTGATTATTAATTATTAGTTCATGTGTGGGTACATTAATTGCTTTGCAGTAAGTATTTTACAATTATACACAATACAACTACCTACCACATATATAGTTTTAAGGATGACCCCCTTTGTTGTCATTTGCTATTTGCAGATATTTTATATTCAGATACTAAAGTTTAATGTATCCCTTTGTACTTACCTGTTGTTATAATAATGGCGGCGTTTGTAGGCACCAATTTTTTGAAAAGAAACGGAGGTAGTGGTTGGTGGTCACTATTCAAACGGAACCAATTTGACAAATCATTGAAAAACAGGAGAAATCCCAGATGAAACTTGGACACTTTACGGGGTGTTTAAATCTTATTTTTAAGAAGGTAGGTTCGATCTATTTCAATATTAAGGTGCTTTTGTTTATTTAAATCACAACCATTGGTTTTAATTACAACATACGAGTTGCTATATTTATTCGTATTAATTTGCTTTATATCTATTTCAGAGGATTATAAAAAGCTGCAATTAGGTAAATGGAAAAAATCAGAAATCAGATGTACAGAGTGAACAGAAACAAATCAAGGGACTATATGTACAAAAAGCATATTAGCCCTCCGAAAAGATTATTATTGTCAGATGAACATAGTGATATCGAAGAACGTATTGGAAGCCGTCGCCTTCCCAAAGTGAAAGAAATGTTGTCTTTACTGGAAGTTGAAAGAGAATATGTGTTCTTCTAATAACTCTGGTAGGCATTTAAAATCACAAACACAAACATTTCCGATTTTCAAAAAAATACCTATAACTATGTTTTGTTTTATGATAATATCAATTTGTTTAATTTATTTTTGATTATTTTTATTTTTTTCTGTAAGATGTGTTTATTATTTTATTTATTAACTTCATCAAGGACAGTTTTTAAACTGAAATACCTATTCAAATATAATTAATTGTTTTTTCTTTTATAGTTGGAACTATAGCTCGTGTATCCCCACCTCCTCTCCACTCAGGAAAAAAATACCTTCTCCCAAAAATTGGAAAAGCCAAAAGAAAGTATTCAGCCAATAGGAGCAGGTGACGTGTTCAGAATGCCAAGTGGAGTTTCGCAATTAGAAGTAGCGCCATCGGCAACACCCGGACACTGGTTTTGAAAATGTAAGCCCTCCAGTTTTTACTATTTTTTACTTACTGGCCAAATATTTCTTATAGTAAAATATGACAGTTTATAAGTTGCAAACAACATTTTTTTGTTAAAAAAATATTAATCAGTTCATAAGTTGCAAAGCACATTTTTTTGTTTAAAAAATGTCGATTTAAATTCTTGGCACAATTGTTATTTATTACTGCAATTCATTTTGTAACAAAAAATAAAAATATATTTAAAGTAACACAACTGTTTTAATTATAACACTTCCTATTTTATAATTTAAGATACATAATTGTTACGACGATGTAAAGTAGTATTTTTTTTTTTGCTATGATATTCTTGGGCCTTTGTAAAGTATTGTTATGGCAAAGCAGTTTTATTGGTAGGTTTATTTAGCATTTGTGTGCTCCATTCAACAAAATTTGATCAATAAAACATGTTTGAGTTGAACTGAAAAGTAATGGTAAAAACAAATTTTCCATGCAGTGTACATTGTTAGAAGCAATAAATATATATTTCGAAATATCTTTACAATATTTTTTCAGCATACATGCAGATCTACAAGACGTATGTGTACGATATGCTGTGGGATGAGAACAACCATTAGTATACAGGATGTTCCAGTAAAAAGTCTCAGGCTGGATATCTTCTAAACAAATAGAGACGTTTTATTTCTGTAAAAGCCAGTTTGTAGCACATAAATAGTGCTTCAATTTTGAATATAAATGAATGGTTTTTGAATATATCAGTGTGTAGATGGTGCTGGGCTCTAAATAAATCTTATTTCTTTGGGAGAAACTTCAAAACCTGGTTTCTGTGGAGGGGAAATACATTTCTAAGTAGATTTTGTTCTTAAGAAAAAAGGCAAATCTAGCCGTTTTTGAGATGTGTCCAAATATTGCCATTTGTTCCTATTGAATAGTTGTAATCTCTGAAAGATTTATTTAGTCTTTAAGGGGGACAATCTGTATATCATAAACTTTGAAATTTTGATTTATATGAAAATGCCTTAAATGTGATTTTTTTTAAATCACTTAAATAGTGAAATGTTTCGGAAATAATTATTTAACAGGAGCAAGTGGCAACGTTTGGATACAAATATCTCAAAAGCAGTTGGATTTGCGATTTTTTTTAACAATATTTACATAGAAATGCATTTCCCTTTACACAAACCACATTTCAAAGTTCCTCTCGTCGAAATATTTCTTGCTCAGTGTCATATATGTATTAAAAAATTATTTATATTTATTACTGAAGCACTCTTTATGTACTACAAACTGACTTTTACAGAATTAAAATATCTCTATTCATCTAGAAGATATCCAGCATGGGAGTTTTTATTGGGACACTCTATAATCTATTTTGAATAAGTATTAAACATTTATTCAATATACTATTGTTGCTTTGCAATATTGAAAGTATACATGGATAACATTGCCTATATGTAGGGAACACATTTGTGTATATTATAACTATATTGTAAAATAAATGTTTATTTCAGAATATGTTTACAATGTGTCACCAACATGTTTGTGTATATTGCAGAAATATGTATAGTATGTGAAAACCTGTGACAAAACAACCAGTATACAACTTATTTTGAATCAGTATTAAATATTTATTCAATATACCATTGTTGTTTTGCAATATACATTGTATATTGAAAGTATACATGGATAATGTTGCATGTATGTACGGAAAAGGTTTGTGTATATTGTAACTATATTGTAGAATGAATGTACATTTCAGAATATGTTTACAACGTGTCAGCAACATACATATGAATATTGCAGGAGTATGTATACAATGTGAAAACCTGTGACAAAACAACCAGTATACAACTTATTTTGAATTAGTTTCAAATATTTATGCAATATACTAATTTTATTTTGGAATATGTATAGTATATCGTAGGAATATGAAAATGCTAATTGGGAATACAATACAGCATATTCAATATTATGGTAGATCCAATATGGCAGCCACCACAAAATAGCGGATTACATTTTTCTTGATAACCCCTTTGACATAGGTATCGAATGAAAGGGTATATAAAGTGGTACAATAAGCTGTGTGACATTCGAAATCAAATGGTCGCCGGCACAAAATGGTGGATCACCTATTTTTTTACAACCCCCTTGGCAAAGGTATCAAATGGAAGGGTATGACAAGTAAAATACAATAAGCTGAGTGACGTTATTCTAAATCCAATATGGTGGCCGACACAAAATGGCGGATTACTTATTTCTTGACAACCCTCTCGACATGGGTATCAAATGAAAGGGCATATAAAGTAGAATACAATAAGCTGTGTGACATCATTCTAAATCCAATATGACGGCCGGCACAAAATGGCGGATCACGTATTTTTTTACAACCTCCTTGGCATGGGTATCAAATGAAAGGGTATGACAGGTAGAATACGATAAGCTGTGTGACGTTATTTTAAGTCCAATATGGCGGCCGACACAAAATGGATTACCTATTTCTTTACAACCCCTTTGATATGAGTATCAAATGAAAAAGTTTGACAAGAGTAATCGTAATGATGGCATCTGAATTAAAGAAAATGAGGCAGACAGAAAACTAAAAAGTAAAATATAAATAAATAAAAAATAAATTCTTAAAACAATGGTTTTCTTTTAAAAGTGAATTGTACTAAAAAGTATAAAATCATGTTTATTCAGTGATTAAATTACAAAATGATGAAAAAGAAAACCATTGGGCGCTCATAAAGTATTTCTGTCGCTGCTATATTACAACATATATTATTCATAACGTTCTATTAGAATACTGATTGTTGCTAAAGGTAAGATATTATATTTTATGAGCATCCAATGGTTTTCTTTTTCATCATCATTTTGTAATTTAATTACTGTATAAAAATTATTTTCTACTTTTTAGTGCAATTTAGTTTTAAAAGAAAACCATTGCTTAAAAAATTCTTTTAAATTTATTTGTTTTTTACTTTTCACGAACATATTTGTAAGTTCTAATCTTATTGCGGAGAAAACAAAATATATTTTTTTATATTAAAGAAAAACTAGAAAAAATAAAAATGTATGAAACTAGTTTCAAAAGTGGGATTTATTACTCTTTATCTCTCGTAAGTTTAAAAAATTGCGAATATTATACAGAACTTAAGTTTCATCATTTAAAATATTTCAATGAAACTTATTCACTTAACTTTCTTAATATTAGGGAATTATTCAATTAAATTTCATAAAATGAAAGTTTCATTGAAATTTCACGAAAGTTTCATGATACTTAACGTTTAATTTTATATTTCAGATATTTCATAAATTTCAGATGAATTTCGAAACTTTCACAAAAATGTCACTGAAATTTTCGCCAATTTTAAGTTTCATGAAATTTTTCATCACTGGTTATAGACAATAACATTGTATAAAATTAAGGAATTCTTAGATCGGATAACTATAAAAATAACATGTAATGACATTGAATACACGACTGATCCAACAGCAGCATGATGTAGGTACTACAGTTTGTAAAATATAATTTTTAGTTTTACATATGTGGCTCCCTTTTAATTAATAAAGTTTTTTCTACTATTTTCTGCAGATTACTTGCATCTCAGATAAAGAGACTTGGAATAAAAGCTGCTTTCGTATTGGTTCAGCACTCAGCAAGTCAGCAGTGATTCGTAATCATAATAAACAGGATTTCAGTGAACAGTAATCATATGATACAAAAGCTGCTTTCGTTTGCAGTGAACATAACAAACAGTATTTCAATGAACAGTGATCATATGATCATACAAAATTGCATGGTAGGTGCAGAGACAACACATGAAACAGGTTCGTTATGATTACGAATCGCTCTGCCGAACGAAAGCAGCTAAAATTGCATGGTAGGGACAGAGACAACACATGAAACATGTACCATATGATTACGAATCACTCTGCTGAACGAAAGCAGCTAAAGTAAACAAGCTTAATATTAGGTTAGGATAAAACCAACAAAACTATTCTTTTATTGCTAAACTGCTGTGTTCATCAGTGGATGACGTCATTCCACCATATCCATCACAGATGGTTTCCACCAGAAAAAAATGTTGAAATAAAGAAAACGCCCCTCCTCTCACCGAACTAACTAATGTAAACTAACCTTCGTTTTTCTCAAGGCACAGAATAATAAAACAATCAGAATGGAATCTTTCAGGGAAGGGGAAGTTTCGCGCATTTCGAAACGCGCATTCAATTCCCCATGTTCCTGGGGTAAAACAACTGATAATCGTGTGCTCTATACAGAGTTGCCAGATGTACAATAATTTCTGATGAACTAGGAATAAATAATTATAGTTGGTATAGTTTTGTCACAAAACATTAATACATGTGGTACATTTTGCAGTAATCAAATGTCTTCAAATTCAATTTCTTGAGAAATGAGATGGTTGGTTACATGAAAAAAATTATGTACTAAAATTAATAAGTTTCATGTACCTTAGAGTAATTTTAAAAACTCATCTGGCAACAATATGTATAACCTATTGGTCATAAGTTGACAGATATTATTTATTTATTTCGTTTTGCTGTTTATTTACGTTGGTCAATGCCTGACTACATTTGTTTTGTATAATAGGTACTCTCATTTACAATAACTATAACTAATATTTTAAAGTAATATTGACATATCATCTAATCCACTTATATTCGTTCGAACGTGGATACACAGGCGTAGGTTTACTATGTTTCCACATCGATCTCGTACATATTCACATTTTTGTGTGCCTAACGAACTGTGTTGTTCCTATGAGTGCCGAGTGGTGCGTCTGAATTTATACAGACTCTCCCTGAGTCGGGGATGCGCTGTAAGGGTGGGAGTGCGTGGGGGTGCATAGCAAGTTGACACGGTGGAGCGACGGTGGCGCTAGTCTGGTGGGCGCTCGGAGTATTAGGTAGGGTTGCTGTCAACGAAGTGGAAGGGAAGACTGGAACGCTGACATCGTTACGTGAAAATGACACCCTGTGTTAAGAGCGGTGCGGATGCTGCGGAGGGGTCAGCTAGCCTTGTCTAACACATAAGGGCCTCATTTGCAAATGCGACTGTGTTCGCTAAAATGAATATTATAGGTAATATTCATAATAGTAATATTATGACTCAATTAAATTAAACTGAAAATAATGCAAGGTTAATTTTAAGTACCATATACTTACAATAAAAGTACTTAATACTTGCCGAATGCCGAGTCGACAGTCGGTTAAAGTATAAACTTAAAATATTGTAAATTCGTTTTTAAGTATATAAGTATACCCACTAAACATGAAAACATTACCGAAATAAAACAGTAATGTATCATCGTTACTTTGTAACATTATTCAATAGATAATTTTAATGTTTATATAACAAGTATGTTATAGATTATGTCCCAGTCAGCAATGTTACAAAGTTATATTATTAAAAACACAACATTAAAGCAATATATCCTCTCAACATATCTACATTAATGTTTTAATGTTATATTTTAAATACTACATTATGACTACATTTTTTAAATGTAACAAAATAAACGTTTTAATTTGATTACTACAATAATATTTCAGTAATATTAAAAGAAACATAATTTAATTATGAAAATTATATTTAAATAATGTTCTTTTGATGTACTGTTTGTTAACATTTATACAATTTTATATTTTATAAATATTTACAGGGTGATCTTTAAATGATAGCTACAAGATTCTTTAATGATGCTTCCCCTCTATATGTTCATACTTTTGGTTTGGAGATGGCTGAATGACATTTACACAACTCTAAAATTGAATTAATGGATAAAAAGTGGAAATGTAGGCTCATATTTAAAAATGTAATAGTTCAAAATGCAAGGAATATAATATGCTACTGTACAGTATAGTCGCCATTACATTCCTTGCACTTTGTGATGTTAGATTTTTAAATGTGATCTTATATTTTCACTTTTCATCCCTTCAATTTTAGAATTGTGTAAATAAAATTTAATCATTTCCAAACAAAAGTGAAAAATCAGAAGAAACGCATTATGTGAAAGAACCTTATTGTACCTATCATTTAAAGACCACCCTGTAAATAATTATAAAATATAAAATTGTATCATAGGTAGAATCCTAAAAATTAATTTGAGAATTTATAAAACATAATCACAATTATATGTGCATGTATGACACAATACACTTAGCATTTCAAAACGGCTTGCATTTATAAATTGTTCACTAATTATTAATAACAAAGCACCAAATATAACTTTTGTGCCTTTCAATGTTGTTTAGAATAGGTGAATTTAAAAAATCAAATAAAGTGCATGTATTAGAAACATCTTAGAGGTCACTTGTGCGACAACTGAACAGAAATATCTAGAGGTTTTTGAATTGAAAATAAAATAAAAATTTGAAAATGCACAATTATGTGTAATTGTGCGTTAATACATAGTGTATTACCTGTTCTGAACCAGCTTATGAATAAAACCAGCAGAAGTTTATAAATGTTCTTTATTATTCAAACCCGGTTAAATTATTAGTACGGATGATATAATATTCACCACACTGAGAAAACTCGTCCAATTAACCTATGTTTCTGAAAAAAGTTTAATTGGTACTAGTAACTTTTTGCCTGCTACTGGTAACTCTAGCAATAACAGCAAGTAAATCGAAATTTCTGGACATGACATATTGTCACAAATGAACATTTTTTCTGTCATTAATAAACTAGTACGCCAGATCTGTAAGTTCACTTGCAGGGAGTTGTTAATATGCCTGATATAACAAAACAGTCACCTCTAATTATTAAACTAAAATTTCTGGAAAAAGTTTACTATGGTAAGTGAAGACATTTCTACCATAAGTGCACTGTTATCACATAACAAACGAACGGTTACCTGCCGTAAATGAATTTGTAAAATTAAACCGACCTTGGGTTCCGAATATCTCCGAAATATTCCGAGAATCCGCCATTTAGCATGCCATTATTGCCATTGTCTAATATGTGTTTCTGTGTGTATGTGCTTTGTGAGCCTTACTGTTTCATTATTTCAATATTTGGGCATACTTATAGCTAAATGGATTAGCAGAATTTATTAAGTGAGTGGGGTTTATCAAACCATATGGACAGATTTGAAGGTATATACTTTAAGCACATAAAAACTGCATAAAGGTTAGGTATTTTATTTGGGACTTATTTTAAATATGGCGACCTCTGTATTTATTAGTTTACCTTTATTTTTATGTAGGTATATATATTATATAATAATAAATCTTTTATACATTTAGAATCATTTTTTTGTGCCCTCCTTATACGAGTTTTGAAGATGCACCATATCTTCACTTTGGAAAATAAAATGTAAATCAAATTCAAGTCTATATATTTTTTACTAACCTGTATTTTAACATGCAAGTATTTCTTTCTATATATAAGTGTGCCAAGTAATATTATCTGCAAATTTTATTTAAAAAATCTTGTTATTTTGTGGTGTCTCTTTCAATTTCTCTTTAAATTTAAAACATAAGAAGTTTATATATATATATATACGGCATTGGTAAAAAAATATATTTTATAGAATTTGTATATATAGAAACAAAAGTCTAACATAAGCTCTGCGAGATTTACATTGGCTCTCATTTTCTGAAAATGAAAATATGGGATACTTTAAAATGCATACTCAGTGGTAACGATATCACAATGTGAGGTAGGTATAATATTAGAGGCTTTAGTAAGCGAACTTGCATTTAAAATAATTAGCCGGGATTCCATGATAACTCTCGTGATGATATCGTCACCATGGTGTATGCAGATGTGCAATCGGCTTTACTGTAGCGCACCATTTATGCCAATTGACTGAATTACCTATTCCAGTTAGTGTTTTTACTAGCCACAAGTTAATTAGTTCGATGAAGGTAAGTGAACTGTACATTTCCCACCTATTATTAATTCGAAACTTTAATAATCGCAAGTGAATACTTAAATTAGGACAGATGTAGTATTTCATAATGGTATGCAAACAGATTAATAAGGATATATCAACAGTTTAATCACAGCAGCTGCTATGCTTACTTACTTCTACTGACCACGGAAAATAGTTTAATTACCCTAGCTGAAAAGTTTAATACCACTAAAACATAGTTTAGTGACTCCAGCAATCAACTTCGCTTATTACTATTAAAATATTCGAATTATTTCCAATTAAAGTTGTTCACTTGTGGCAAGTCATTACTTTTAGAAATCTTCATTTACCTACGACAATTAACTTGTTTATCTGTCCCATATAGTATGCAACTTTTTTGCTGCCATAATTAAATTTTCACTTACCACTACTAAATTTTTACTTCCCTCGCATACCGAAGGGAAGTATTGTATTCGAGAAAAAATCACCCTCCGAGATTTTTTCGGATTCTGACGTTTCAGAACACGTAGATTCCGAAAATATAGGTTTTTCAATTCCGTCAGTCTGTCTGTCTGTCTGTCTGTCGGTCTGTCTGTCTGTCTGTCTGTCTGTCTGTCTGTCTGTTGGTGTATTTACTAAAAAACTACTTGACGGAGAGCAGTCAAATTTGGTAGGTAGTTAACCCTACTGTCAGCGAAGAACTGGTAGAATTTTCACTGAAAAATATACAGGGTGGACCGTCTAAACGGAATAAATAGTGAAAAAAAATTTTTTTTGCTCAAATTTAAAATTTCCACGTTTCATGACGCGCTAAACCTGTTTCAGGAAAAAAAATTTTTTGAAAATTTTTTTCAAACATTTTTGAAAAAATTTTTACCAAGATGAAAAAAATTTTTTTTTGCTCAAATTTAAAATTTCCACGTTTCATGACGCGCTAAACGTGTTTCAGGAAAAAAAATTTTTTGAAAATTTTTTTCAAACATTTTTGAAAAATTTTTTACCAAGATGAAAAAAAATTGTTTTTGCTCAAATTTAAAATTTCTACGTTTCATGACACGCTTAACCTATTTCAGGAAAAAAAAAATTGAAAATTTTTTTCACCAATATTTTTGAAAAAAATTTTACTACTAAAATGAATTTTTTTTTCTTTCTTCAAATTTAAAATTTTCACGTTTCATGGCATTCTAAGCCTGATTAAAAAAAAAAGTTTTTTGAAATTTTATCACTTAGAATTTTTCTTTCTTTGTTCAGATTTTAACTATCCACGTTTCCATGACATTCTAAAACTATTCAAACAAATTTAAAAATGTTTTTGAAGAATTTTTTAAAAAATTTGAAAACATTTTTAATCCATTTATCACTACTATAGAACAGACGAAAAAATTTTTTTTGCTCAAATTTAAAATTTCCACGTTTCATGATATTCCAAACCAATTTCGGAAAAAAAAATTTGCAACATTTTGTTACCAGTTTGGAAAAAAATTTAACACCAGAATGCTCAAATTTAAATGACATTCTAAACCTAGGTATTTCAGAAAAAAAATTTTGAAAATTTTTTTCACCAACATTTTTCAAAAAGTTTTTACCACTAAAATAGATCGAATTTTTTTTTATTTGCTCAAATTTAAAATTTTCACGTTTCATAGCATTCTAAACCTGTTTTAAAAACACATCATTTTTAATTTTTAAACTTTTTTTAGCACTACTATAGAACAGAAGGAAACTTTCCTTTTTGCTCTAATTTAAAATTTCTACCTTTGACATTTTAAACCTATTTCAGAAGAAAAAAATTTGAAAATTATTTTACCATCTTTTGAAAAATTTAAAAAAAATTAAACTTTTTAACCACCACTATACTTCCACTCCATTACGTGAATATTGGATTGAAAATGTGACAGATGGCAATAACATCTGGCATATGCACCTATTATACTTTTATTGAAAAATGTACAGGGTGGTCATCCCAAGAAATAATTCAGTCATGGTGGACATTTGTAAAGGTATTTGCGCAAGCCTGCCATATGTGGCACCTGCTATTTAGTATTGAACTTTTGCTGTTGGATGAGCAATCTGTAAAATTTTTTTGACCAAAACTTATCAAGTTTTCTTTGTAATAATAGCAATAACTCTACTCCGATTATTATTCTCAATGTCATTTCGTAATTATTATTTTTTTAGAGAGACTGCCATGAACGAGGGAAGTTCTGTGTAAATACCTTTACCGATTTTTTTTTTAATGGTAAAAATTTTTTCAAAAATGAAAAAAATTTTCAAAAAATTTTTTTTTCTGAAATAGGTTTAGCGCGTCATGAAACGTGGAAATTTTAAATTTGAGCAAAAAAAAATTTTTTCATTATTTATTCCGTTTAGACGGTCCACCCTGTATATTTTTCAGTGAAAATTCTACCAGTTCTTCGCTGACAGTAGGGTTAACTACCTACCAAATTTGACTGCTCTCCGTCAAGTAGTTTTTTAGTTAATGCACCAACAGACAGACAGACAGACAGACTGACGGAATTGAAAAACCTATATTTTCGGAATCTACGTGTTCTGAAACGTCAGAATCCCAAGATTTTGGATAAATTTCAAAAAAAAAAATTTTTTCTTTGTTCAAATTTAAAATTTCAACGTTTCCATAGCATTCTAATCCTATTCAAACAAATAAAAAAAATTGATAAAATCTATTTCACTACTTACTATAGAATAGATGAATTTTTTTTTACCGCTTTGGAAAAAAAATTACCAATTACCATTAGAATAGACGGAAAAATTTGTTTTTGCTGAAATTTAAAATTTCCACGTTTCATGACATTCTAAACCTATTTCAGAAAAAAAAAAATTGAAAATTTTTTTCACACATTTTTGAAAAATTTTGAACCACTAAAACAGATGGAATTTTTTTTTCTTTGCTCAAATTTAAAATTTCCATGTTTCATGACATTCTGAACCCATTGAAGAAGAAAAAGGAGTGAACATTTTTATCCAACAGTTTTGAAAAATTTCAAAAAAAAAAAAATAAATTTTTAACCACACCACTATACTTCCACTTCACTGCGTGAATGTGGAACTGTCTAATGGCAATACTATTTGATATATGCTATTATACTTTTATTGGAAAATATACAGGGTGGTCATCCCAATAAATAATGTATGGGAGACCTGTTATTTAGTATTGAACTTTTGCTGTTGGATGAGCACTATTTTTTTGACCAAAAGTTATCAGGATTTCTTTGTAATAATTACAATAACTATATTTCCATTATTATTCTCAATGTCATTTCGTATTTAATATTTTTTTAGTGATCGCCATGCACAAATAACGAGGGAAGTTCTATGTAAATACCTTTACCGATTTTTTTCTTAGCACGTACATTTAAAAAAACTATAAGACTACCTAAGTAGAACCATAACAAGACTATTACTAAAGTTTCCACTCAATTATTCCATTCGTTTCCAAAATTGCTAGATTAAAAAATACGAAATAGGAAGATTAGCATAATCTTTAAATTTAAATCTATTTTGCAAACAACTGAAATTATTGAGTGAAAATTCATAGTAATAGTCTTGTTATGGTTCAACTTGGGTAGTCTTGCAGTTTTTAAAATATACGTGCCAAGAAAAAAAGGTTATGGCCAAAAATAATAAAGATTTCCCTATCGGATGTTTCTTCCTACGAAATGACCTACAAGGCTAACCACAAATAATTTTATTTTAGAATAATTTTTTATTGAGAATGTTCCATTTGTCTGTATTCTTAACTTATTCTTTAAAAAATACATTAATTACATTTCAGGCAGTTTATAAATATTTTAGATAAGGAATATATAGATTACATAAAAGCAAAATAAGACACTCCTAATAATTGGGTTAAAGATTTATTTGTTACAATATTTACTCTCGTAACATTTTCTAAAATTCCAATAACGGAACAAAACTTAAATAGTAAATTCAGTCGTTAGAAGAAGAACGATATAATAAATATACACTTCAGTCCATGTAGGTCTCCGCTAGCTTATTTGAAGAACGCAAAGGCTACTACTTACTAGCGGTTCTGGTTTTTCTTTCTTTTCTTTAGTTAGCCATAAACTTCAATTTGTTTTGAAGTGACCTCAATATTGTTTTTTTTTAAACTGCATCTGAAATTGAACATATACCATATACCCATACATTTTATAGCATTAGACAATTAAGCAGTGTAGTATGGAGAAATTGGATATGTCGACTTTAGTTTCATAATGCCTCACACACATTCACACTAAATAAAGCAGAAAAAAATATGTGCATATAAAATCGTAGCGTTACCAATTATCACATTGCATAAAATAGAATTTCCAAAGGTTTTTTCCAGTCTCTATGCCCATGTAAAGTAAATAATATTGGAACATCCCCTGGGATAAGTTTTATCAAAAACCTTCTCCACCCTCAATACGTTCCACCACCAAATCTCGCCAGATTGTTCACCTGTTAATAAAAAAACAGAATTGTTTATTACTTTAGTATAACTTTCATTTATAGACATGTGCTAATGGTACTTTATAAACCACGAGCAACTTATTAATAACAGAACAAAATATATATACGCATCTGAATTTAAGATTCCAGCACGGGACAGATAACGTCCAAACTGGTTAGTGGGCCATTCTTTGTATTTGTTGTTTTTTTTTTTTAATAATAATGCGTAAGCGAAGAATAAATTACGTACCTAAAATAGGTATGTAAACATTAAAAGTAACAGATTTAGCCAAAGAGCAATCGGAAGCGTACTGCTTATTTTCAGTTGCATATAATACTGCCTATTATATAATACTGCTATTTAAAAAAAAAAGGATTGTTGTGTAAAGAAGTGAAGTTTAATACCTATTTTCTTCCTAATAACGGAAATAAATATTCCTTTTAAAACCAACTAAAATAGCTTTATAAAGTTAGGTTAGGTTAATTGATGTTGATGGCGTGACAAAAATGATTTGTCTATATCCAAGATACATATATATTTAAATAGACAAATAGTTTATCGATTCACTTACCTTCTTTAATAGAGCACTAGCAGTGACGTCACAGTATTGCCAGCTGTCAGTTGCCTGGGTGGTAAATTCAGAAATTTGACATTTGAGTTGGGGTCAATTTTCGTTCAATATAAATTAAAGTGGAGGATTTCTTAACATCAGATAAATGTAGTGATGTTTATAAATATATATTTTTTAAATCTACTGTGAGAGAAAATTTTATATACTTATACTTTATTAGTGTTGTTTTTACCAGTGTAAAGTTTGGTGTCAAGAACGTTGACATCTTTGTGAACCCATAAATTAGTGAAAATAAAGGCTATATTGGATTTTTTACATTTTTTGTACATATATAATATCAAGACATATTTTAGTAAATGTTTAATTAATATACGCTCAGTTACAGCTAGGCAGTGACATAGGTTAGGTAGTATTATTACACTAGGTTAAAAATTATCAAAGTACTCATTGATTTATGCCAATATATCAATCATATATTAATGGTTTTATAAACCTATTGTAAAATCTACGTTTTTTTGACGATTTGAAATATTTCCCTTCAACTTTTTATTGATTTATATCTTACTTTTGTTAGGCTCAAAAGTTTGTAACGAGTTTAAGTGTTTATCACATTAATAACAACAATCAGAGGTTTGTATTATGAAATGCAGGAGTAATAGTAAATCTAATAAAAACATAGGACTATGAGATCATTTCAGTTTCCATTTAATTTAAATTACGACCAAATATGCAACATAATACACTCCGAATACATTATATAGCTATATACCTAGTTTGGTATCTGTTCTGATTCTTACAATTATAATTACAGCGGTTCAAAATATTGATAATGTACACAAATAAAATACCAGTGAAGGTAAGTGAGCTAAAACACAACAGAATTTAAAAAATAACACTTTTAACAGCATCGTCTACCATCGTTGAATGTTTCAAATTATACATATTATACATAATTATAAGGGTAAGTATGAATAATAATAGTGTTATAGTTTAGATATAAATTTTATTTACAAGAAGGGTCACAATGGTTCATTAATTCAATGCTATATTATATTTTTGAAAAATCATCCAACGATATAGTTTCAATCTCTCTCTTTTAAATCATATAGGTTGGTTCCATTAATACATTTCAGCTTAGAAATGTAATGAGGGGACTCCTAAAATGTAGAATATAAATAAAATTATAATAAATTCACTGAAATTCACTTACCATATCGAAAATTAATAAGTTTTGACAGGTACGCAAGATAACACACCGGTTGAAAAACACAAATAAAACACTAAATTAAAGTCAGATCAATAAATCGCGAAATGTATAATAGACGAAAAACACCCAAAATTGATGTGACACGAAAAAAACGTTTAAAAAACCACTACAAATTCTTTAAAAACTCGAATTAATCAGAAAGCACACAAATGCAAAACTAGGTTATTACCACCCAGGCAACTTTGGCGGCCATGTTGTGACGTCAGCTGCTACTGCTCTATTGTTTTTTTGATTGCACATAATCGCAAACATAACGAGCAATGAAATAAAACAAGCAAACCCCAAGCACGAAGCACGCCATGGACATGGAAACCTATGATCACCCTATGATTTACACCTTACGCCTTACACTAGAGATGGGTCGTTACACAGGGTCGTTATTTGTGTAACGTTGTTTTGTCGCGGTATTTTTATGTAACGTACCGTCGCGCTACAAAATGCTATAATAACCGGTTACCTGCAACGAGCACCATCACTCGCTTTGAGCAACGACTGCGCGTGCAACGGATCTGCCTCGTCGCTGCGACGCAACGGATCTTTTACAACTTTCAGTAGTTTCTATATCTATGTTTACAACTTTTGTTTTTCAGAAAAATAATTATAAGTGGTAGATGTTTTTAATGTTTTATTTGGAGCCCTATTTCATAATTTATAAGTACCTACAGTAGAAAAATAACAAAATAATTCTTCATATTTATATAAAACAAAAGTTAACACACCTTATATCACACCGTATTTAAAGAAGTATGCGGTTTCATAAATTAATATAGGTATGTATGTTATTCTTATTGGTGTCTATTTATTGAAGAAATATAAGAAACTAATTAACCTATATACAGGGCCGGATATAGGGGGGGGTATGGGGGGGTGTCACCCCCCCCCCAAGTTTGAAGCCAATTCGGCAAATCGTTTACCATTCGGCACTTTCAGCGTTCGGCAATTATGTACATAAAATCATAGAAAAACTCAAAACAATAGAAACTCAATGTCATAAATAATTGAACGATCAAACGAACTTACCTGTGAAGTTCGATCGTAATTATACTAGGCTCCTCGTTCCGAACAGGTCACTGTTGTTTATAACTATGTAGTACACCGTTTCTGTACTAGATGGCACAAGAGTTTAAAAAATAGGAAAACTTTTATCGTACAGGATCCACTCCAGCCAGCAGCCTGTAGATGTCATTACGTTTAAAGCCGTCACGATATACGGTCTCAAGGGCGGGCAAAGAGAAAAGAAAAAAAAAACAAACTCCAAGGGCAGGGAGTGACCTGTTCGGAACGAGGAGCCTAGTATAATTACGATCGAACTTCACAGGTAAGTTCGTTTGATCGTTCAATTATACCCCAGCTCCTCGTTCCGAACAGGTCACTGTTGTTTATAACTATGTAGATGTTCAAAGAAAATATCGTATATCGTGACTACCAAAGAGAAAAAACTAAATAAAAACATTGTATAAATGCGAATAGTATATTATTACACTATTGTGAAGCCAATAGTGTTTACAGGAGGAAACAAAATTAAAGTATATATATATAAAAAAATTTAGCAACATTCTAATTCTTAATGAAACAATAACTTTCACTAGTGTCTAGAAATATCTAGAATACTTAAGGCATAAATCTGATCAGTATTTACTGGCCTATTATAAAACTTATTAAAGGTATCCGATGACTGCGACCATCCAGCGGATCGTCTAACAAGCTCTAAAGATACCCCATTCCGATAAGCAGCAGAGGTTGATGCATGTCTGCAAGAATGTGGTTTAAACCTTCTTGTATCTACCCCTGCTTCTGTTAATGTGCATTTAACCCATCTCGATAGGGATTGTTTGGAGATAACCCGATGAGGTTTGGATGTTGACACAAATAAATGGGATAATGCTTCCGTTCTTATGGGAGCTGTTCGTTCAATGTATTCAATTAACACAGCAGCTACACAAATCTCTTCCTTATCATAAAAAGGTATTTGAAGACAAGGCTGTGAATTTCCAGGACGTGATGTTTTAATTTCGTCCGGTATAAAAATTTGTATGCCTCCACTAGAAAAAATAATATTTTCAACTCTAATCAAATGTATTGTTTGCAGTCTATGCCCTGTTATTAGAACCAATAATGTTGACAATTTTTTTGATAGGTCTAATAAACTCAAATCTTCATTTGGGTATTTACTAGCAAGGTACTCAAGGACTATACTCGGATCCCAAGTGAAATTATATCGGGGAACTTGTGGTCTTAACCGAGATACCCCTTTTAAAAATCTTCTTATTCTCATGTCATTGCCTATATTACCTGGCAATATCAGTGATAGTGCTGACCTGCTCGAATTAAACGTACCATATTTCCATGTTTTTGAGACCAGCATTTCCTGTAGGTATGACAAGACCTGTGGTACATCCGCTGTGAATGGACAAGAACGATTTTTCAAGCAATACTCCCACCAAGTTTTGTATGTTGAATTATATTGCTTTAGGGTCGATGGGGATAATGACTCAATAGCAGTCGAAACTGAAGTGTCAGGTAACATCATGCGTAGGAATGCCTGGCGGACAACTTCCCGGCAACCAGGGAAAGTTTGCCTGACAGCGGGTGCGTGTAGCTAAAAGGAGAAATTAATAAGTTAGGTTGAGGTGTTAAGACAACAAGTTCACTAACTAATAACTGTTTAAACAGTGGGTACCAAGGCTGTGAGGGCCACATAGGTACCACGACTATGCCTTCTGCGTTATCATTAATTATTTTATTGAGAACTCTCAAAATTAAGGAAAATGGGGGAAATGCATAGAATCGCAAATTGTTCCAATTTATGGTAAATGCATCACATCTTAGTGAGCCAGGATCCTTTTTCCATGAAATATATCTATTGCATTTGTGATTTACCTTCGATGCAAACAAATCGATTTCTGGTTTCCCTAACGTTTCAACAATTTTCAAAAAAGCAACATTTGACAATTCCCATTCAGTCTCGGGAGGGAGTATGCGTGAACTCTCATCAGCCATATTGGCTTTAGACTGAATGTAAGTAGCAAATAGCCAAATATTTTTACGCTCGCACCACTGCCATATCTGTTTTGACAAGTTACAGAGGTTCTGGTGTTGTATACTACCCATGCGATTAACATATGAGATTGCAGTTGTATTGTCTATTCTCAATAAAATGTTACATGAATGTAAGTTTCTAGCAAAGTAATTCAAGCCATAAAAAACTGCTTTTAGTTCTAAAAAATTTATGTGATTTTTAGCCTCTGCATCTGTCCACCAGCCATGGACAGTTTCATCACTGGATACCGCCCCCCACCCCGTTCTTGAAGCATCACAGTAAATCTCAATGTGAAAGCTATCTTTCTTGATTTGATTAACTCCATTGGAAATATGAGATTTCCACCATAATAAGTCGCTTTTAATTGCATCTGACAGAGTCATAGAAGCATTATAGTTCTGGTTAGAAGCTTTAAGGGCAAGATATTTTTGATGTTCTAGAGATTTTGTATATAGTGGGCTATATTTGAGGGCTGGGGTTGCTGAAACAAGTAAGCCAATGAAACTTGCAAAGTATCTAATTTTACATTTTTTTAAATGTAATACTTTATTTACATAAGAATTTATTTTCTGTCTTTTATCAATAGGCAACTCAATGGTCATATTTGTGCTCTCAAAAATAAAGCCCAAAAATTGACACTTAATACTGGGGTTCAATACACTTTTCTCCTTATTAATGATAAAACCAAGTGACTCTAGGGTCTGAGTAACATAGAGAACAGAACTTAGACATTCGCTTCTAGAATTTCCAAAAATTATGAAATCATCTAGATAAGCAACACAATTAATGCCCTTCTCTCGGAAAATTTTTAATACTGGCTTAATTATTTTTGTAAACAAATAAGGTGCAATTGAGAGTCCAAATGGCACACAAGTAAATTCATAAAGTGACCTATTAAACTTAAAACGAAGAAATTTTCTAGAGCTTTTATGAACTGGAATAAGGAAATAGGCATCTTTCAGGTCTACAGTTGCCATAAAAGAACCCTTCTTTATCAGTTTCATGACCGTTCTGGTATCTTCCATTTTAAAATGGGGTGCCTTGATAAAAGTGTTTAACTTTTTAAGATTGAGAATAAACCTTTTTCCCCCATTATTTTTATCAACCAAAAAACAGGGCGATAAAATTTCATCTTTGTGATGTTTACATTTAGCAATCACGCTTTTTGCAAGGAGATCATCTATACAAGTTTGCATTTGTTTTTTCTCCAATAACGAAAGTTTGGGGTCAACAGGGGCAAAAGTTTGATAAGGCCTCTCAGTAAAAGGTATTTTATAACCCGAGAGCCATTGGCATATCCTGGAGTCAACAGCAAATTCCTCCCATTTTGTTTTAAATTCTGAGAGCCTGCCTGCCAAAACACTTACCTGTGGCTCTACCGCTGACGCCGATTCCCTGACTGTCGCTTTGGGCTGCGGTATTGTCCCCTGCTGTAGCTTGTTGTCCTTGAGGTTTGTGGCCCTTGACGTCGAGGCAACCTCATGTTCCTCGATGGGCCTCTGAAGTTTAAATTACTTCTCGGTTTATTCCCTGTGTTAAACGTTGGCTTCTTGACCAACGTATGATTCTTTAACTCATCACCAGACTTTTCAATTGCCTTTGACGACTTCATACGATCTCCTAGATCGGACCCGAATAAAAAGGGACCAACGGGCACAGATTTGGTAATTTCTCCTACACTTTTATTAAGTGTAGGTAATAACAATACTCGTCGTTGCAAGGAGTGTCGATACTGCAAATCGCACAAAATTTTTCCAGCATCTGCAATTGAAGAAATTAAATCTTTTTTCTCAGCGAACTCAGCTTGTAGCACAATGTTAGCAGCTGTACCAAGTGCAGTTAATCCTTTACTCAACTGGTTCTGCAGCAAAACTTGAGAATTATCCTTGCTCACCGAGTATTTTGGAACAGCCAATAGAACTTCAGGATTTAATTCTGGTGGTTTTAGATTTGAGAAATTGGTTGGTACATCATATTTTTCTAATAGAGCAGCCCTATCGCTTTTCTCCAAACCATTAGAGAGAATATTGGCCCATCTGGGTACCAAATGTGGGGATAAATTAAAAGAAAACGAGTCTTTGGGATTTTTGGGGTCATCTCCCAACATATTTAAAATGTCATCAGCAATACTGTCTCCAAAATCTCCTCCTGGTTATTGGGTGTCACATTTTCTATGTTTTCTAGTGTCATATACTCCGGCTCCCCAACAGGTGTGGGAGATTGATTATCATCTGCAAATTCAGTTGGAGAGGGAGTCCCTTGCGGGGAACGAGCCCTTGAGTTCCTCGAGTAATATGAGGATGAACCTGACTCTTGCGGAGTACCGGCTCTTCTTCGCTGCGAGGCTGTCTCTTGCGAAGAACAAACCTGTTGCCGATTCGAACTCAGCTCTTGCGGAGCTTGGTTAATGGCACTGATTCTGGAACTACGAGAACTTGAATTCCTCGAGTAGTATGAGGATGAACCTGACTCTTGCGGAGTACCGGCTCTTCTTCGATGTGAGGCTGTCTCTTGCGAAGAACAAGCCTGTTGCCGATTTGAATTCAGCTCTTGCGGAGCTTGGTTAATGGCACTGTGTCTGGAACTACTAGCAGTGCTAGCAGAGCGAGATGAAGAATATTTATAACGTTCTCTCTCAATATCCCCAAGCCTTCTCTTAATAATATCCAACTCATGTTCAAGCTTTCTTGAGGATTTCTTATGACGTGATTCGTCACGATGCCGCCCCATGGTGATAAGTATATGGCTATATCCTGAAAATAAATCGCTAAATAAGGACGACAGGTGGTCAGACGCAAATCGTGCGCAAACCACGTGTTAGGAAGGTTATGATAATATATTAAATGATAGGTTGATTTTTACTTACGTATATTTTACGGTTTTAATGATAATTGAAAAATGGAAATAAAATAACTCAACATATGCCATCTGCACAAGAAACAGTAATGACATCTACAGGCTGCTGGCTGGAGTGGATCCTGTACGATAAAAGTTTTCCTATTTTTTAAACTCTTGTGCCATCTAGTACAGAAACGGTGTACTACATAGTTATAAACAACAGTGACCTGTTCGGAACGAGGAGCTGGGGTATAATTATTACTTGTCGAGCAACCCCTATCTTGTTTCTTGTATAATGTATTTGAAATTATCCTCCAAACACAGCAGCTTGCAACAGCGAGGCCAAATCTCCTTGTTCTAGCCTCTAGCGTTGATCACGAGTTTATGTGCATCTATAGTACCCTGTCATAATTGCTGGAAATGTAATAATATAATAAACAGTAGAACAGGACACTTCGATTCATCAAAAGTACACATCAAATTGTACACTAGGACTCAGTGTTGCCGATTGGCGGATAATTATCCGATTTGCGGATAATTTAGGAAGGTGGAGGATAATTTTCTCACTCTGTTAAAAATCGGATAAAAAACGGATAATTTCAATCCAGTTATATAAACTTTTTCGGGATATTTTAATATAAAATGTGGAAATGAAGATTTGTATCGTATGATTAGTGAATAATTGTCGAAAACCACCCCCCCCACCCGCTCTTAAAAAGCTAAAGAATTTCAAGCGAGGGAAAAAATGTGCATCAGAGATATCGCCCCCCCCCCCTCCAATACCAGAGAAATCTCCCCCGCTCTTCAGTAAACATCTTGAACGAAATCTACCTGCCTTAATATCTATCGATATAGCCGGAAAGGCTGCGGCACCACCAAATTGGACGTTCTTTGACATTTTCGGATATTTTCATGTCAGTTGGCGGATAATTTACAGCTAACATCATCGGCAATACTGCTAGTTTTTCGTCAATAGAATAACAAGTAACAGCCTGTGATCATCTGTGTATGACTCAATAGCAGAAGTGTATGTTTCTGATATTATAGAAATAATTGTATTTCCAATTTTCCACTAATTTTTGATAGATACATAAATGGCTGACACTACCAAAAACATAGAAAACGTGTTAAAATTCAGTGTGTAAAATGTGGTAGCAAGTTCGACGACGGTTATAGATTACGGCACGAAAAGCTAGTTCATGGAGGGAAAAAAATGCAAATTAAACTAGTAGGCGCACCAATTGACCCATTTGAAGCTGCTCGTCAAGCAAAAAAGGTAAAATTTTTAATTAAAAAAATATTCCCAAATACCCAACAAACATAAGGAATAACCGTTTTGTATCTTTTGTATTTTGCATTTTACTTTTAAAATAAAGGTTTTTTCTTCAATCAGATTTACATTTTTTTGTATCCCAAAAATTAAATGATCTTCATATATAAATAAAACAGAGGACCAGATGAGAAGAAGTCATTCGGCATTATAACAATTTTACACCCCCCCATAAAAATTGCTTAAAACCGGCCCTGCCTATATATGTATAACTAGAACTGGTAGAACTAACAAATTGCCAGCGCGACTAAAGAACTGAATAGATTACGTTACATTACCCTCTGAAATACCTGAGATCGGACAGCGCTACGCGACAAACGCGATCGCTTTTACTCTCGTTCCGTTTGCAGAGCTACAGAGCTAGTCGGATCATGTAGTTTCTGTCGCTCCAAAATAGCGTTTTTTTGTCGCGGTATTTTTCTGGAGCGGTCGCGCTTGCAACGCTACATAAGTGGAACCGCTTTTCACATCTCTACCTTACACGCCTGCGTAACATTTCTCGGTATTTTTGAATTATAAGTTCCCTTGTGTTGGTGGAACTACAAAAAGGGATATTTTATTTTTTTTACTTTTATTTGAATAATACTTTCCTGTAATAATTCAGATAATAACAAAAAATTCGAATTTATGCGGTACACTCTTGAATATAATAAATTACACCTGCTATATATGGGTACATCGGAAAATTTATGAAACAGCCTTATTTAATACCTTATTTAAAAAACGTACATATAAAAACGTAAACGTATAATAGGCATGTGTACTTATAATACCTACTTGTTACATAAGTCATGAAAGTAAAATAATGGATATAAGACGACATAAACATTTTACCATACTTTCTATATACCTATATACATTATTTTCAAAATAAATAGTCAAAAATTAACCTATTAAATTATTTATAAAATATATTTAAAGCATATTCTATACTTCTCTTATTAAAATATTTTTATCATATTATTTTATGAAGTATTTTTAAAATAATAATCCAAAGATAAGTTTTGCAATTATTCATAAAATATATTCAAAATATAGTCCATGCTTATGTATTCCAATTATTCTAATGTTATTTATTAGAAGATATTCTAAAAATAATAATAAATTATTTGGTTATTCAGAGTAGGTATAATTTAAAGATAATTTTTATAATTAATCGAATAATATCTTTTGGGAAGATTTTCAGATTATTCTTAGAATGTCTTGTGCTATCTGGGTAATTACACGTACCTATATTTTGTTTTATTAATAAATCTATATATTTTAATGCCAATGATTAATTAAGTAGTAGTAAATATACCGTCCTGAAATATTCAATATGTAGCAACCCTACCCCTAGTACTCCGAGCGCCCACCAGACTAGCGCCACCATCGCTCCACCATCAACCCAGCTACAGCAACCCTACCTAGTACTCCGAGCGCCCACCAGACTAGCGCCACCGTCGCTCCACCGTCAACCTTGCTATGCACCCCCACGCACTCCCACCCGTATAGCGCATCCCCCCGTATAAATTCAGACGCACCACTCAGGAACAACACAGTTCGATCCTTCGCTCTGACCAGCAGCTTCCTTGGGGACTCTACCTAGACGAAGGGTTAAACCGCGCTTACAACTGTGATAGCTCATTGCTTAATCGCTGCTCTTCTTAGGGCGCTCCCTGTGGGACCCCTTATCCGGACCGATTAACGGCGTCTATCACTCGTCTCTTCGTATAATCTCTGTACATATATTAAGTAACATAGTTTTGTATCATTTTCGAGTGAATAAACGAATCCAAAAATAGAACTTGTGAGTGTTTATGTTGACCACCTACAAAAATATATCAAGGCATCTTACAAAATGGCGCCCAACTAAGTGGCCTCGAAAAACCACGAAACTAATGAAATACTGATATACGTGAAAATAAAACACAACAGCACACGGGGAATACGCGTGTACAGAATTTACAAAGTGCCGATACTTAGCAAGTCGCGGTAAACGCCAGCGATCACCCATCCACGGAGCTCGAAAAACACCGACAAAATCCCGACCACACGGAGCCAAGCCAAAATGGCCCTTACAGCGGACCAATTAGAGGAAATAATACGACGCCTCGCTCCTCCTACCACCATGAAGCACTTTACAAATTGCCAGGCACGATTCAATGGCACCCGCACTCGTGAGGCTGTAGAAGATTTCCTGGCATCAGCAGACTTTTTCAAAACTTCCGAAAACATCACTGACGAAAACGCCATCAAAGGAATCCCACTACTTCTCGAAGGCAATGCTTATACTTGGTGGATTGATATCAAGGACTCAGTCACTACGTGGGCCCAAGCACAGACCGCCATTCGAAACGAATTCGCCCCCAGGCCTCCCGCATATAAAATATATCAAGAAGTATTCTCGTCTAAACAGGACTCGACCACGCCCACCGGCTTGTTTGTATCCCAAAAGAGAGCACTATTAGCACAAGTCGAACCGGGAGACACAAAATCCCGCCAAATCGATTTTATATATGGACTTCTGAGACTGGAAATAAGAGATAAAATCCCACGGACAAGCACCCCCACCTTCTCGGCCTTACTATCAGCCGCCCGAGAAGTGGAAGCGACGCTCAACGAAAGAACAACACACCCCGCCGGTACCCCTCACCAACAAGAACAAAACCAGACTGAAGTGCGCTTACTGCAGGAATGTAGGCCACGACATCACGGTCTGTCGAAAGAAGGCTAGAGCTGACTCCACCAGACCCCCACCAGAGGCACCATCAGAAACAGGAATCCGTTGTTACGGATGCGGAACTCCTGGAGTTTTTCGCCGAGACTGCTCAAAATGCAAGCCCCCCAATCAGGAACCGACTCCTACACTAGGATTCAAGGCTCTCAATGTAGAACACGTGGAGAGACCCGCCTTGGACATCACAGTCGCCGGAGTCACTGGCACTGCATACTTGGATTCCGGAGCAAAAACCAGTTTGGCAAGCAAGGACCTATATGAGCTCCTAAAGGAGCGCCGTTTTCCTTTTGAAACCCAACTCGCTACTATCATATTGGCAGACGGCGTAGCAAGAAACCAAACCATCCACACCACCCTTGTACCAGTCACCCTCAAGGGGAGAACTTTCAACACCCCCTTCGTATACGCCGACAATGGTCCAGAGGCTGTGACCCTACTTGGTATGGACTTCGCAAAGACAGCTGGTCTAGTGGTCAATTTCAAAGCAAACTCCTGGCACTTCCATGGGAATCGACACGAGCTATACGGATTCGTAAGGAAAGGAACTGGTCAACAAATCCCGGTCACCCAGTTAGATGTAGAGCCCGCTGAGCAAGAGGAAATGATGGAACACACCGACACCTCCATCGACGCCCTCTTTCAAAGTGACGAATGGTCTCAACTAACAACAGGATACGGCCCTGTTATATCGCCCTTACCCGCAACGCCTCGTCGAGTGGTACCGCCTCCAGTACATATACCCAAACCACTACCCATGGATCCAAATGGTCACCCAACCTTATCACGAAGTCAGTATATGTGGGAAGATGCAGCCTACACTGTAGACGCCACTATTGGAAGTTGGCCAACTCCCGTAGAAAATTTATTTCCACAGATGGAATTCGCCACCCTCGATCTGAGACCCCAAGACGAAGGAAACGCCCTCTCACAGACGAAACGACTACACCTGAACCAACTCCTGCATGAGTACACCGACCTTTTCCGGAACTACGGACCGCCCACTCCCTACGCGGAGCACCACATCGACACTGGTGATAGCCGCCCTATATCCAGTGCACCTTATCGCATGGCCCCGCAGCGATAGCAGATCCTAAAATCTGAAGTAGACGCCCTGCTGGAACTTGGAATCGTCACTGAGTGCGAGAGCGCCTGGACAGCCCCATGTGTCCTAGTACCGAAACCAGGAGGAAACGTCCGACTATGTGTGGATTACCGAAAACTAAACACCGTCACTAAACCGGATGTATACCCCTTTCCCCGTCTAGAGGACCTCTTACAATCTACAGGAGATGCCAGATTTATATCCACCATCGACCTGAAGGCTGGGTATTACCAAATCCCAGTAGCACCTCAAGACAGGGACAAAACCGCATTTATCACCCCCTTCGGACTATTCAGATTTGAACGCTTACCCTTTGGGCTACTGAACGCTCCAGCCACCTTCCAGAGGCTGATTGACAAACTCCGGACCAAGATAAAAGGAACCGTCATCTTGGCCTATCTCGACGATCTAATAATACTATCTCCAACCGACGAAAAACATCTCGCAGACCTGGCAAACGTCTTCGTGCACCTTAGAGATTTCCGCCTGCGCATGAACCGGGAGAAATGCCGCTTTGCCTGCAAGGAAGTCAAGTACTTGGGTCACCTAGTTTCGCCGGATGGCATCCGCACAGATCCCGCCAAAGTCAGCGCCATAAAAGACATGGCCCCACAAACAAACTTAAAACAAGTCCAGAGCTTCCTACAGACCTGTAGCTGGTATAGAAATTTCATACCAAACTTCGCAGACATCTCCAGACCTCAGCCAACTCACCAAGAAGGACGTTCAGTTTACCTGGGGACCTGAACAGGAGAAAGCCCACTCTAAATTGAAACAAGCTTTAACGACGGCTCCCATCCTCAAACAAGCGGATCATCGATCCCCGTACATCCTCCGAACGGATTCCAGTGGATATGCCCTTGGAGCAGCTTTACTCCAGGGGGAGGGACCAGAGGAAGAACGCCCTGTCGAATATGCCAGCAGACTCCTCTCGCCGGCTGAACGCAACTACTCCACGACGGAGCGAGAGGCCCTCGCTATCGTCTAGGCCGTCCAAAAATTTCGAGCATACCTGGAAGAAGCCCCTACTATCATCATAACCGACCACCAACCCCTAAAATGGTTGATGACCAGTAAATCTCCAACCGGAAGATTGGCCCGCTGGGCACTTCAACTCCAGGCCTTCAACGTTCAAATTGAATACACCCCTGGAAAGGCGAACATTCTGGCAGACACCCTGTCACGACCACCGTGCCATGCCTGGAAAAACACAGACACGTGTGCCATATGTGTTATTTCAGTAGATCTACCAACCCGACAAGCCGCTGACATCCGAGAGGGTCAAATAAAAGACGAGGAACTAAGAAAGATCATAACCTGCCTTGAACTTGGAAACCCAGAGGAAACAACCCAATGGACCAACAGGGGTTACCTCCTAAACCAAGGCATACTCTACCGCTATCCCCAAGACGATGATACTGAAGAAGCTCAACTAGTCCCTACGCAAGAGCGGCCACGGATCTTAAAACAGTTTCACGACGCTCCCACATCAGGACATTACGGAGTTATGCACACACTTCACAAAATACGTCAACACCACTCCTGGCCAGGGATGAAAAACTACATAGCCCAATACATCAAAAATTGCATTGCATGCCAACGGTACAAACCATCAAATCTCAAACCAGCAGGCCTGACCCAAACCCCAATCATGCACCAACGCTTTGAGGTACTGGCTGTCGACTTATTCGGCCCCCTACCCGAGGCTCCCAACAAGGAGAGATGGATCCTAATTGTCGAAGATTACGCCACTCGCTGGGTAGAGATTTTCCCCATGATCCAAGCCACAGCCGAGGCCTGTGCAAAAATCCTCATCGACGAAATCTTTCTCAGATTCGGACTCCCGAGACGATTAATCAGTGACAACGGTACTCAGTTTATCAGCAAAATCATGCAGAAGGTAACATACTGCTTCAACATAGACCACAAATGCACCCCGATCTACCACCCTAGTGCTAACCCCGTAGAAAGGAAGAACAGGGACCTGAAAACACAATTATCCATACTACTCGGAAAGGAGCATCACCTATGGCCTGAGAAATTACCAAGCATCAGATTCGCTATGAACTCCACACCCTGCCAAAGCACTGGATATTCAGCAGCTCAACTTACTCTAGGAAGAGAACTCCGCACAGCCCTAGATCTATTCCACGATCTAAGGCCTATTGTCCAAAACGAGAACTTCATTCCAGAAATCACACCTCACCTCTTACGGATTGCAGACACGATACAAGAGAACCATACCCTAGCACAGGACAGACGAAAGAAATACGCTGACGCAAAGAGACGACCAGCTCCCATCTACAAACCAGGCGACCACCCATCCCATCAGCAAAACTGCAACGAAGAAATCTGCTAAGTTCGTACCCAAGAGAGATGGTCCATATGTCATAACTACGGCAAAGGGACCTTGCAGTTATGAAGTAGTAAACCCAAAAAACCCATCACAGATACTTGGAGTCTACCATACATCTGCCCTCACCCCGGTGCAAGACACGGACGCCTCTGGGTCCAGCATAGACCCCATTCAGCCACTACGACGAAGAGGACGACCACCCAAGCAGCCCACAAAGGATCAAAACCTACGTCGGGACGACCAATAGGTTTTGAGGGGGAGATTGTAGCAACCCTACCCCTAGTACTCCGAGCGCCCACCAGACTAGCGCCACCATCGCTCCACCATCAATCCAGCTACAGCAACCAACGAAGTGGAAGGGAAGACTGGAACGCTTACACCATAGGCAAATATAACTCTAAAGTGGCACTAGGTGTTGGAGCAGTACGGATGCTGTGGGGTGGGTATCTGTCTCTGTCCCACATACGTATAGTAACTGCTGGAAAACGTGCGCGCTTTCAATATAATTAGCAGAACTTCAAAACCGTCTGATGTACATTATTCAAATTTCAGTGAATGATTTAGAATAGAGACATAATGAACACGTAATTTTTCCAATTTTTTCCGATCCTCCGTTTCTGAAATATTCGCGGTTAAAGTGAGGGGTCCATACATTGAATCGAATATTAAGTTAGGAGGTATTGGATAAAATTTCACTATCAGTTTTCCAGGAAAATATTTTATATTATATTGCTGGTTTTATCCTCAAAAAAATGTTGGCTAAGAATTCATGCCCACATTGACAAAAAAATTTAATAACAAATGGGCATGACGATCATAATTTTAACTATTCGGTAAAATAAATATAGACGATTATGCAAGTTTTACTAAATTTGTATCGAGAGGTAAATTATATTTTCCTTCTCCAGTAGTGTTTGAAATTTTAAAATATTGCGAAAAAGCTTTCAGAGCGGAAATTCTAATGGGGTATATGGAAAAAATTGGATTTAAAAAACGTAACCTAAAGGTGGTTTGCAACATGTTTTAAATAAGATAAAAACAATGTTGGTATCTACCATCCCACCCAGTCACACCCAGTTAGCATTTCGGAAGACCTACATGAAGTGCAAATTATTAAATATATTGCAAATGCATATTATTATGCTGATATAAGAATAGTAAACACATGCAAAAGACAACAATGCAAGTTGTAGGAGCTGAAAAATTATCAGTAAGACAAAAACTGCACAAAACTGATATTTTATCAAGTTTAGATTAATTTAGCGTATATTTATCATTGTAATAATATGTATGTAGGTAGACATTAAAATTTTAATAAGTACTATGTAATACGTACAATTTAAAATTCTGTGTTAAATGTATAAAAAATCGATTGTAATTTAAAAATATCCACATTTAAGGCCGAGTTAAAAAAAAATTTAATATGTAAATCCTATTATTCAATAGACGATTTTTTTAATAATACCACCTCATAATGTTTGATATGTTTGTATGTCTTTATTGTATGTATATTTATTGTTGTATGTTTTTATCACTCTGCGACATATAATTGTTTATACTTTATTTGTTTCAATTACTAATTAAGTACTATATTTTACTTATCTTACCTGACGATCCCATAATGTTGAAATACTTGTATATTGTAACATTTAAGAGGAGTAATAAACATTATTATTATGACACATTTCTTTATTGTTTATTTATATTCAAATAATATAAACCTACAAAAAAACGCGATATTTCATTATTTTAAGTTTACTTTAATTGACCTATGGCATTCAACAGGTATTACTTTTATTATAAATATGCGCTACCCACTAAACATGAAACATAACTAAAACATTAAAAAACATTTTTTTAAAGTTACTTTGTCAATGTTTTTTTGTAATATTGTTTTCATGTAATTATAATTTTATTTTAATACATCCAAAAAACATTATTTATTAAAACAGCTATGTTACAAGAAATCAATATTATTTATGTGTTTAAAATATAACATGTATGCCATATTGTTCATAAACACTCCGATAATATCACTGGAATGTAACATAATGCAATATTATTCTATAACAGCTCCATAATGTTATTATGTAATATTTATAAAATTATATTAAAAACACTTGTCATTAACATTGTTGTTAAATTAAAATAACATTTATAGGTTATAATGATAAATGTTATTAAACCAACATTCATCTATAGTCACGTGATACGCCTAAATGCTATTTATTGGCCATTCCAGACCGAACGTAACGGACGCATCCGAGACGGCTAAACAAGAAGAAAACGAGAATCGTCAGTCCGCATCAGTCACACGCCATTTTGCCTCGAATTTGTTTGTAAAGATAGCATTATAATACCTAAATAGTTAATAGTGTTCAGTATGTCCGAAAACAAAAGAGTAAGCATATTTTGTGTTCGCGATGACGACTTTATATAATAGTTTAGTCAAAGATTATCTTTGGTTAGTGTTATTCAATACGTCCGAAAACAAAGGGTAAGTAAATAATTGTTTATTGTACATGTACTGGATAGTTATTTATTTATGCAACGAATGCGATACTCCTTTTCACAAGGGGGAATTTCCGATAATCCCAGTGAAAAAGGCTCATTAGGTACACTTATTAATATTAGATTTAAGAAAACATAATTTCATATATTCTGCTACAAAACTGTTGCCTTCATCCTAAAGATGTACTGTGCTGCACAGGGTTACTTTGTAATTAAGTTTCAGTAATATTTAACATTTTTTCGAAAGTTCGGTTTCCTTAAACATCAAGCTTACATTGACAAATTACATTGAGAAGAGATGAAAAATACTTTGGTACTTACCTAGCTAACGATTCACACTTATTGAAAATGTAAAAATGTGTTTTTATGTATATTTGAAATTAATGAACTAATGTTTTAAATCCCTATTTTAGGAAGCAATTAATCTAGATCAAGCAACTCTTATTTGATCTTGGCAACTAAAGCTACGATACAGCGGATTTTAGAAGCAGTAAATGAAAGTGGTGAAACTACTAAAAAGGACTTGTTGAAAGACGACAAAGTTCGATGAATTTCTGCTAGTAAAAGAACTAAAAACAGATAATAACATGGAGAATCTTTTCTTTAATCATATCAAATAAATTTTGATTTTATATATATACATGGAACAATCATTTTAAGGTGGCCGTTCCTTAGAAAGAGACATCTGATAGGGAAATATTTATGATTTTTGGCCATAACTTTTTTTTCTTAGTACGCCTATTTAAAAAAAACTATAAAAGTACCTAAGTAGAACCATAACAAGACTATTACTATGAATTTTCATTCAATAATTTCAGCAGGTTGCAAAATAGCTAGATTTAAATTTAAAAATTATGCTAATCTTCCTATTTCGTAGTTTTAAATCGAGCTATTTTGCAAACCACCGAAATTATTGAGCGAAAATTCATAGTAATTCTAGATTCTCCAGAGAATACTGTGCGAATTATTCCGAAATTATTCTAAAGAGACATATAGTTGTACCTTTTGTTACTTTAAGGGCGGGTTGTATAAAGCATAGTTAAGGCTTAACCTGGGCGGTTAGTCAAATTCGTGTTGTACAACAATTGGTTAGCATTAACTGTCCGGATAAAAGTTGAATTTCTTAACTGCCGAAAAATAAGCAATTAAATTGAGGTAACTGTTGAATTATAACATCAAAAACAAGAACGTGGCAAGTATCAGAAATTGCTGAAATCATTAAATCAGTTAAGTCAGTTAAATTTTCTCTCCGGTTAGTTAACCGATCAATAATGTGATTTTTATACAACTCGCCCTTAAAGATAATAATTATTTTCGTGTTATTCTAAGAATAATGAAATATTCTGTAGGAATATCTTAGGAATAACATAAGTTTATGTTTGTGCTATCTGGGTATTACATCCCGAGTCAATCGTATACAGAATAAAAATCAAAGAGTTTAATACATAGAGAAGACAAGCTGGCGATTTTCCGGGAGTCGCCGTTTGGTTGCCTTGGAGACGGTAGGCGCTTCGTCCTTGTCGCACACCCGGCACACCTCGTACCCTCTCTCTCCACTGTTTTACAAAGCAACACAGCCTTACCCGGCGCTCTTTGATTTCCAACAAATAACGTCAATCGTCACCACCCCTCATGTACTATGCGACAAAGAGAGAACGAACCGTGCGAGAGGGATGAGAAGCCTACAGCCTCCCGCTGCTTATACATTACGCTTATGGAGCTTGTCTCCTCTATTTGTTAAACTCTTTGATAAAAATAGACATTTATTGTCCCATGAGATTAACTCATATATGGTTAATAATATATGGTTAAGCATTTAAAAATTCCTCTACAGAATAGAAACAACTTTTAATTACATGTGCTTATGCTTTGAAATTATATTAATGAATTGTTGAATTGAAATGGCATATTGTATAATAGTTATGATATTATTTAAACGCTGTGTATAAAGTTGTCAAAATTTGTTTTAACATGGCGTTAGTGTGATCCACTGTTTTTTTTACAAAATTAGTACGATAAAATGAGAAGTTCAGCACTAACATACAAAAGGAACTTTTAGAAAATTCAGAGACAATTATTTTATAGGGTTTCTTGAGAAAAGTTGAAAAGTATATTCTACAAAATCAAATTACAAATTCCTAAGTGCGGACCTGATTACAACGGTACAGAATACGCCCCTGATTTTAACCCCAACAAGATGGCCGATTCTGGAGTTAAATTGTATATGGGCAATGCTTAGAGTTTCCCTTCTGAGTGCTTTATTATTCTGTGATATGGTTCAATATCTGATGAACAAGTGGAGGTGATGAAACTTGTAATAGTTGTAATAGGTAAGGTTTGATACATCGAGTAATAAAAACATTTGCCAGAAAACATCAACAAACTTGTAAAGCATATTTAGGGATTTCAGTAAATTCATATAAGGAAAAAAAACCATTAAAGGTACTTTTTTGAGGAAAATTAACAATTTTGTAACTTATGTGCCCTATTTGTTAGATTTTTTTCTGAAATTACGCTGTACATACGTATAAAAACTTTTATAGGTACATCATCAATGTTCGGATCTAGGAAGAAAAAGCCGCGGAAAAAAAAGCCGCGGAATAAAAATCCTGGAAAAAAAATCCGAAGGAATAAAAAGCCGAGGAAAAAAAAGCCGCGGATAAAAAAGCTACTTTACATATAACATATATGAACACAAAAACCTATCAATTATCGAAATGAACCCCGTCCTGTAAACGGAAAAAAAAGCCGCGGTAAAAAAATCCGCGGAAGAAAAATCCGAAATGAAGTGAATCTGCGACAATACCGAGTGGGCTAAAATTCTGACATTGACATTAACGTGTTATATAATTACTTTGTATGTAAGAGTGCCAATAAAGAATGAATATGAATCAATATAACAATGGTGGTGATAAATTATCCTACAATAATTACATGTAGGTATGGATGGTCAAATCTGGTGATCGAATTTTTGACCACTTCCTGATATCCAATCATACTGAAATTTTGCACACAACTTTGGTTCTGGAGAAAATACAATATGGTATATTCGATACTATGGTAGATCCAATATGGCGACTACCACAAAATGGCGGATTACCTTTTTCTTGACAACCCCCTCGATATGGGTATCAAATGAAAGGGTATATAAAGTAAAATACAATAAGCTGTGTAACGCCATTCTAAATCCAATATGGCGGCTGGCAAAATGGCGGATCACCTATTTTTTTACAATCCCCTCGACATGATTATCAAATGAAAGGGTATATAAAGTAAAATCCAATAAGCTGTTTGACGTCATTCGAAATTCAATATGGCGGCCGGCACAAAATGGCGGATCTCCTATTTTTTACAACCTCCTCGACATGGACATCAAATGAAAGGGTATATAAAGTAGAATACAATAAATTATGTAACGTCATTCTAAGTTCAATATGGCGCCGGCATAAAGTGGCGGATCACCTATCTTTTTACAACCCCCTCGACATGGGTATCAAATGAAAGGGTACCTATATAAAGTGGAATACAATAAGCTGTGTAACGTCATTCTAAATCCAATATGGCGCCGGCATAAAATGGCGGATCACCTAACTTTTCACAACCCCCTCGACATGGGTATCAAATGAAAGGGTATATAAAGTAGAATACAATGAGCTGTGTAACGCCACTCTAAGTCCAATATGGCGCCGGTATAAAATGGCGGATCACCTATCTTTTTACAACCTCCTCGACATGGGTATCAAATGAAAGGGTATATAAAGTATAATACAATAAGCTGTGTAACGTCATTCTCAGTCCAATATGGCGCCGGCATAAAACGGCGGATCACCAAATGCAAAAGTTTGACAAAAGTAAACGAAATTATGGCGTTTGAATAAAAAATGAGGTAGATGGGAAACTAAAAAGTAAAAACATTGATACATTGCATCTATTTTCGTTCTAAATCCAATATGGCGGAAGCCATAAGGTGGCGGATTACATTTTTGTTCGCAACCCTCTTGATATGGGTATCAAATGAAAGGGTTTGACGTGCAAAATACGGTAAATTATGTGACATCATTCTAAATCCAATATGGCGGACGCCTCAACATGGCGGATTACCTTTTATTCATAACCGCCTTGACATGGGTATCAAATTAAGGGGATTGACGAGTAAAATACGATAAACTATGTGACGTCACTTTAAACCCAAGATTTCGAACGACCTAAGATGGCGGATTACCTTCTCTTCACAATTCCCTTGACATGGGTATCAAATGAAGGGGTTTGACGAGTAAAATACGATAAACTATGTGACGTCATTCTAAACCCAATATGGCAGATTACCTTTTCTTCACAATCCCCTTGACATGAGTATCAAATGAAAGAGTTTGACGATGACGACATAATAACAATATTTATATTGCCCAAGGGCTATCGAAACAACTTCTACAGCATATTTCCGCGTTCAACGCTTTTAGTTGTTTTTAAAAGTTTCTTTCATATGTTTTATCAATCTCTTAAAAGACATTTAATAATATGCTTACGAATCTTACGATACAAGGAGAAATTTTATATACAGTTGTGAATAAAAATTATTATATACGCTGGCAGATGGGGACAAATTATTTAGGGTCGAGCGCCCACTGTCTGTAAATAATTATTTGCTCGTATCTTGAACGGAATGATTTTTTTTAAATGCTCATCTTTCTCCGGTGTTAAAATGCGCTTTGGTTAAGTTTTGTCATATAATCAACAGTTTTCTCTACATTTCTTGTTGATCACATTTTTCTTCTGGTGCAATATTATTTTCTTCTATAGCTACAAAATTGTCAAAACCCAAAATACAAAGGGAGGGTGTGATATAATATAAAAGTCGTCTGTAACTTTTTTGGCACGTTTTCTCTGGAATGGTTTAAGATATTGACTTGAAATTTGGTATTCTAATGTATTATATAACGAGATCTGGAACTAGATTATATGTTAAGATGGTGGGGATAAGTAGGAGTAAATAAGGGAAAACAAGCTAACCATTATAATAATACTCTTCGCCAATTTACTGCACTTTTGATATAATTATTGTTGCACATTCTATAGATACTCTTCGCAGTTTTTTTGTAAATAATATTAGTTTTAGACATTCTTTGTTGAATTACAGAATATGAAGAAATATAATTTTTTTTTAAATTAATAACGTTATTTTTATTTATTGATCCATTTTGTTCAAAAACAATAGGGTTCTTCCTCTAGCTAACACCAACCTACTGTCCAAATTACAATACAATGATCGGACTTCTATCGTGCTTACAAGAAATGTGACGGACGAACAGACAAACAGGCGGCAGACAGACGGAAGAACATTTTGAAAGTTGTTTAGAATTCGATTACCAGCACAGCGATATGATTTTTTTTCTCTATGAGCAGTATTACCGGTTTTAGGTTTAGGTTTTAGTAATAAGAAAAACAAGCTAATAAGAGTCCAGAAACTTCATTTTAAAAAGCTTTTATTTAACTTGCTTTGTATGTCAGTTAGTATATATTATATTTAAGGGGTTAGATCTTGCAATGAAAATGTATCCTGGCGAGTAGTGTTCAATATACTGGATTCAGCTGTGCCCGAATACAGATTCGGCAGCGCACAGTGGGCCAAAAAAAAGTTTTTTCGTTCAAAATTGTCTAGAACTTTTATTTTCCAACTGATTGAGATAATTTTTTTTTTAATATTCGTGTTTAAATTACGAATTTTGAAATATGCAAATCTGAAGACAATTAATGTGCCTAAATGTTTTTTAAAAATTTTACAGAATTTCTTTTTTAACCAATTTTCATAAATCTTGCTACTCGGAGATTTTCGAGGTCGCTGATAATGAATCTGACATCCAAATTGTCGTGAACCTACCTACAAGATGGTGGAATCAATATGGCGGCTATAAAATGCTAAGAAATGTTAAAAAAATATATATTTTCGTTAAAGTTAGTACTAACAAGTTTCAAATATTACTGATTACTATTTTTAAATACAAATTGTCTCAGTTTTAAGTTCCAGTAAGAAATTCAAGGTGGGGGATCCAAATTGGACATCAAGTAATTATTTAAATGCATTATTCTAATATTTCATAACACCAGCGATGTCATATGCGCTGACCGACAATTTTTAGAATAACTCTCTAATTATTGTAAATATTGTTTTACTTTTTTATATTAATTGATAGACATGATGTAAATTATTAATTTATAATGGGATATTTATTTATAATACATAATGCTAATTTAATGAACAACTCCACAAATGATTTTTTTTTTTTTTGGCATCAAGGCCATTAGCCATACAGCCAGCCACAACATATTGAAGAATACGATTATCTTATTTGACCCAAACATATCTCTAACCTAAACAACAAGAGACCACCCTACCGACGACAAAGGAAGAAAGGAAAAACAGGGGGACACACTCTTCTCGTCCAGGGGTCTTTCAGGATATTTTACATGACACACTAGACTAGACCACGGATAGGAGGTATAAATAAACAAGAGGTAAAGAACAATGGGGAAACAAAACTAATCTACAGCTTAATTTTAGTCTCATTCACGAAATTAATTAGCGTATCGAAAATTTTTTTTTGATTTAACGTTAAGAGGTGAAGCATATTATAAGGTGTTGCAATATTATTACAACCTCTCTGAATATCAGTGTATATCCACAAATGATTCAATAAAAGTAAATAAATATCATTTAACCTACCTACGGCTATGCTACCGGCAATATTAAAAATGAACGAAATGCAGATAACGGACTTGTAATGGTGAGCCAGGTAAACAATCGACTACTTTCGTTTGAGGCAAGTAGTAAAACAATATTGACAATAATTAAAAAATTATTCTAAAAATTGTCTGTCGTTTATGACATCGCTGGTGTTATGAACTATTAGAATAACGCATTTAAATTATTCTTTGATTTTCATTTTGGATCCGCCATCTTGAGTTTCTTACTAGAACTTAAAATTGAAACAATTTGAATTTACAAATAGTAATCAGTAATATTTGAAACTTGTTAGTATTAAAATTAACGAAAATATATTTCTTATCATTTCTTAGCATTGTATAGCCGCCATATTGATTCCGCCATCTTGCAGGTTGGTTCACGACAATTTGGATATCAGATTCGTTATCAGCGATCTCGAAAACCCCCGAGTGGCATGATGTATGTAAATTGTTAAAAAAAATCTGTAAGACTTTTATAAAACCTGGCCATTTAGACATATGAACCGTTTTCAGGTTTGCATATTTAAAAAATCAGCGATGACAGATCTCTTCGTAATTTAATCACGAATATTTAAAAAAATATATCCCAATCAGTTGCAAATAAATGAGAGCTCTAGAAAATTTTATACCTTTTTCTGGACCATTGTGCAGCGCCCGAATGCAGATTAGGCAGCGCCCGAATGCAGATTCGGTAGCGTCCGGAAGTCACTTGCCATTCGGGAGTGCCCGAAAATTGCCTTGGTAGTCGACGGCGCCCGGAAATTACGTTGGAATTCGACAGCGCACGAAATATGGATTCGGTAACTCCCGGAAGTCACTTTGGTGTTCGGCAGCATCCGAATATGGATTATGCAGAGCTTAAATATAGATTCGGCAGCACCCTAATTTTTTTTATGACATATCTGCATCAAACATATTAAAATTCTATGACCAATTATCTTCACATCCTAGAGTGCAAATATAGTATCAAGATGTTTTCCTTTAAAGAGACTTGGATGGGAAATCTTGATGTGGAAGTAGTAATTCCTAAGACAGCGGTTTTTTATATATTTTCTAATCCATGGAAAACTCTTTCAAATCTTAGAAACATCCTGTATATTTTGTTTTGATGTCTTGTACATCTATGTACTTTTGTGTGCTTAATCAAAAACCTTGGTAACAGTTGCCTATAAAGTTATAATAAAACACAATTATATAAATACCTATAATGACAATTTGCACACCCCTGAAGATCGCCCTGTATGGCCGATATTACTCAATTTCAATAGGGAGTATTCTGCTATGCTATTTTATACATGCCTCAAATTTGAAACACAAATTTAAAGTCTAACAGAAGTTATCGTATTTACAATTCGCGGATTTTCTTTCTGCGGCTTTTTTTTCCTAGACTAATGTTCTCTGTTTTCTGTAAAGCATCTTTTTCTTCCGCGGCTTTTTTTTTTCCGTCGTCTTTTGTTTCCGCGGCGTTTTCTTCCGTCGGCTTTTTTTTTTCCAGGATTTTTATTCCGCGGCTTTTTTTTCCGCGGCTTTTTGTTCCGCATACGTCTTAACCCATAGCTGTTATCTGTCATAATATTGGCAAAAAATATAACGTTAAACTTATAATAATGTTATTAATCTGGTAGCATTAGTCACAACATATATTTCTGCTTCTCTCGGTCTTTGGTATTATTTGTAGAATAGATCATTCATATAAAGAGATGTTCTTAAAATTTTTAAATAAACAAGGGAACCTTTAAAATGCAAATGTCGGTTAAACAAAAAAATGTTCACATTAAACAGTGATTTTTTTTAAATAGGACACCAAAAAAATTATTTAATTTTAAATTATTTTAAATATAACCTTGCCATCAGGTGGCATATATTAGTCTTAATGTTTTTTGCCAAGATTTCATCTGAAATATGTTAATTTTTCTTTTATTTCCACAGAGGGTGCTAATAGACCGGTAGCACGGGAAAGATTCTGGTGAACAATTAGCTAACGTCTGCGTCTCATGGAGACCTTTCTTAAGCACGTAAAATCAACTACGAGATATTTTTTATCATTGCCACTGGCGCAAAACAATTTTTAATTGATTTTTAATTTTGTAAAATAAATGCATCATTTTTGTCAATTAGTTCACGTCTGCGATGTTAATATTAGTTTACTTTAGGGGAAAAAAGTGACGGGTAGCGCAATCGCAGTAGGTGCAGTGGCGTAGCTGAAAATCTCGGGCCCCCCCCGCAAAATGTATGGTCGGGGCCCCCACTTAAATTATAAAATTTTTCGGCAGCGGCGTACATTCTCTTTAGCAAAGTCTTCGATGATGTGATCAGTATCTAACCTCCTTGCTCTATCTTTCTCAATACTTAATATACTTAATGCTGACAGTCTTTCTTGTGTCATTGAATTTCGTAAAAACGTCTTAGCAACAGTAACTGGTAGTGTTAAGATTAAGAATAATCTTTATGGCAATGAAAACATTTGGAATACTTAACAGTAAAGTTTTATGATTTTGTATAGGAAATATAGCAAAATAAAAGACTGAAGAATCCGCAATTTCTATTATTTGTGTGCTCAAAACATTTCTTAGTAACAGAAGTTCGCGGGGAAAATCTGCCGATAAATGTTCAGAATAATTTTCAGCAAGGATTGCTAGCTTCCAAATAAAGCTGATCGTCATTCAACTTTGATCATGTTTTGGGATTCAAACAGGAAAATCTCTTTACCACTTCATTCATCCCAGAAACTCGGCCAACGATCTGTTGAATGACAATATCAAGGTTGGCATAAAATACCTCTACATTAAAAAATGTTTTGGAATCTGTAAGTCGTTCATCTTCTGCTAATTCATCAAAAAACTTTTTAACACGCCTTTCTCTTTTTTTGAAATTCTGGTTCTATACCCCATTTATTTGACAAATCCGAGGCCTCTACTAAAATTAATTATGTACGAAATAACTTTTTTATCAACCCCCACTAAACATGAAAACATTACCGAAATAAAACAGTAATGTATCATCGTTACTTTGTAACATTATTTAATAGATAATTTTAATGTTTATATAACAAGTAGGTATGTTATAGATTATGTCCCAGTCAGCAATATTACAGAGTTATATTATTGAAGACACAACGTTAAAGCAATATCCTCTCAACATATCTACATTAATGTTTTAATGTTATATTTTAAATACTACATTATGACTACGTTTTTTAAATGTAACAAAATAAACGTTTTAATTTGATTACTACGATAATATTTCAGTAATATTAAAAGAAACATAATTTAATTATGAAAATTATATTTAAATAATGTTCTTTTGATGTACTGTTTGTTAACATTTATACAATTTTATATTTTATAAATATTTACAGGGTGATCTTTAAATAATAGCTACAAGATTCTTTAATGATGCTTCTCCTCTATGTTCTTACTTTTGGTTTGGAGATGACTGAATGACATTTACACAACTCTAAAATTGAATGGATAAAAAGTGGAAATATAGGCTCATATTTAAAAATCTAATAGCTCAAAATGCAAGGAATATAATATGCTACTGTACAGTATAGTCGCCATTACATCTCTTGCACTTTGTGGTGTTCGATTTTTAAATGTGATCTTATATTTTCACTTTTCATCCCTCCAATTTTAGAATTCTGTAAATGTCATTCAATCATTTCCAAACAAAAAGTGAAACAGCAGAAGAAACGTATTATGTGAAAGAACCTTGTACCTATCATTTAAAGACCACCCTGTAAATAAATATAAAATATAAAAATATATCATAGAATCATAAAACTTAATTTGAGAATTTATAAAACATAATCACAATTATTATATTGTTCACTAATTATTAATAACAAAGCACCAAATATAACTTTTGTGCCTTTAATCAGTGTTGTTTAGAATAGGTGAATTTAAAAAATTAGTTGATTACTTGAAATCCAGAATTACTTAATATATTTAGTTATATTTCGAATTTTAAAATCAAATAAAGTGCGACAACTAAACACAATTATCTAGAGGTTTTGGTATTGAAAATAAAATAAAAATTTGAAAAAGCACAATTATGTGTAATTGTGCGTTTATACACAGTGTATTACCTGTTCTGAACCAGCTTATGAATAAAACCAGCAGAAATTTATAAACGTTTATTATTGAAACCTGGTTAAATTATTAGTACGGATAATATAATATTCACCACACAATATTTTTTCTGATGGAGTTTATCATAATCAATTTGATTTGTATTATGTATTTTGAGATAATGTGCATTATTTAATATACAAAAAATAAACATTGATTTATAAATTGTGTGAAAATAGCAAAAAATATTTTATGTAGACATTCTTTGCTTTGAAAATCGTAGACACTCGAAATTTCGAAATATTCTTTGGTGGTATTCGGGAAGCAACTCTAAACCGCATCTGAAATTAAAACAGAGCAAATTGTTAAAATTATTGATAGTATATGGAACATTCTAAATTCGGTATCATGGGAAACAGGAAGTTTAAGAAACGAACGCTCGTTTGGGGGGGGGGGTTCCATAAATGTTACAAGGGAGAAGGGGGGGGGGGGTGCTTTTTGCAAACATGTTTTTTTGGATAGTCTCGTAAATGTAAAATTTATCACCACACAACCTATTAGTTTGACATATACTTATTACCAATTGAATATTTAAAATTAAACCATACAATAATAATACTGAACTAATGGAGTAGGTATATAGGTATATTAAATAAATGTGAAATATCAATCTTGCAATCAAAAAACTTTTTTAAATTTGTTTTAGTAAATATTAATAGTCAATTTGTCAGTTGATCCGAACTAATTACTATACGCAGGAGCAATGAAGCAAAAAAAAAAAAACTACAGTGAAGCATATATTTTCACCTTTGTAGTCGTAAATCTCAAAATATTAATAGAGAAAAAAATGCTTACTTAAATAAAAATTGCAACCTTTGTTTCCTATACAATATTGGTAATAATTAATTTCAGGGTAGAACTAATGGGAAAGCAGAAAATCAAGAAAAAATTATTTTGACTGACAATTTTCCAATATAAAAACTTATTAAAATGATTGTTCCATGTATATATAGATATATATAAAACCAAAATTTATTTTTAAACATTAAATACCCTAGTTTCACTTACCGATTCTCTATGTTATTATCTGTTTTTAGTTCTTTTACTAGCAGAAATTCATCGAATTATGTCGTCTTTCAACAAGTCCTTTTCAGTAGTTTCACCACTTGCATTTACTGCTTCTAAGATCCGCTGCATCGTACTTTAATTGGCAAGATCAAGTAAGAGTTGGAATTTATATAAAAGTTGCTTAATCTAGATTAATTGCTTCCTAAAATAGGGATTTAAAACATTAGTTCATTAATTTCAAATATACATAAAAACACATATTTTTACATTTTCAATAAGTGTGAACCGTTAGCTAGGTAAGTACCAAATTATTTTTCATCTCTTCTCAATGTAATTTGTCAATGTGAGCTTGATTTTTAAGGAAACCGAACTTTCGAAAAAATGTTAAATATTAGGTACTGAAACTTAATTACAAAGTAGCCCTGTGCAGCACAGTACATCTTTAGGATGAAGGCAACAGTTTTGTAGCAGAATATATGAAATTATAGGTATTTTCTTAAATCTAATATTAATAAGTGCAATGAACCTTTTTCACTGGGTTTATCGGAAATTCCCACTTGTGAAAAGAAGAATCGCATTCGTTGCATAAATAAATAACTATCAAGTAGGTACGTGTACAATAAACATTTATTTACTTACCCTTTGTTTTCGGACGTATTGAACACTAACGTGACACTAACCAAAGATAATCTTTGACTAAACTATTATTATATAAAGTCGTCTTCGCGAACAGGACAACCATCAATTTGTTAATGACGAAATCAGGACAGCTTACTATTTTGTTTTCGGACATATTGAACACTAACACTATTAACTATTAGGAATTATAATTTATCAGAGAGAGTCATTCTCTCTGATGCTATCTTTACAAATTCGAGGCAAAATGGCGTGTGACTGACTATTCTCCTTTTCTTCTTGTTTAGCCGTCTCGGTCCTCGGATGCGGCCGTTACGTTCGGTCTAGAATAGCCAATAAATAGCATTTAGGAGTATCACGTGACTATAGATGAATGTTGGTTTAATAACATTTATAATTATAACCTATGTAACTTTAATTTAACAACAATGTTAATGACAAGTGTTTTTAATATAATTTTATAAATATTACATAATAACATTATGGAGCTGTTATAGAATAATATTGCATTATGTTACATTCCAGTAATATTATCAGAGTGTTTTTGAATAATATGGCATATATGTTATATTTTAAACACATAAATATTGATTTCTTGTAACATAGCTGTTTTAATAAATAATGTTTTTTGGACATATTAAAATAAAATTATAATTACATAAAAACAATATTACAAAAAAACATTGACAAAGTAACTTTAAAAAAATGTTTTTTAATATTTTAGTTATGTTTCATGTTTAGTGGGCCATTATTATATTAAAATATTTATATCTAATACTGACTATTGAATATTGATGTTTAAGATGAATGTAATTTTTAATTTCGATTATATTTTCGCGTCATAAATTTCTAGAGTCGGGGGCCCCCGAGAGCTGGGGGCCTCCCCCGCACCGCGGGCCCTGCAGGTCCGTCCGCTACGCCACTGTGTAGGTGGTGCACTAGTCTTTGAAAACGGCAATCGCATTTGTATCGAAAATCGGCTTTTAAAAACAATCGGTTCACGTCTGCGAAAGGCGTCACCCGTTATATAATGTCTTTTTAAGTACTTGAACAGTCTCCCAGATGATTTGGCTGTGTATGTGATATTTTTATATATTTTCGATTATGCTATATCGATTCCGATAATTTTGTACGTTTGGCTAACGTCTGCGATCGAAGTGCATTATCAAAAACTTTGAGCTCAAACTGTTGTATCAAATTATTCCCAGACGCGTAGAACAAGCCCAGACGCTTGTCTGTACGCTTTTACTTTGTGAAAAAAAATAATTTTTTTGAACAATGAGTTTACATCTGCGAATGGTTTGTTATGCAAAGTACGTCACTTTTAGGCCACGAGATTATTCGCAGATGTGTATATTGTGCATAGTTGCTTATATGAGTACGATCCCATGAATTTTATTTGCGGTCGCTTAAAAAATAATACTTTCAAAGAAAGAGTTTTTGTTTGATTTTATAGTCGGTCAAACAAAAATATTTAACTATTTACTACCGTGACAATGGCAAGAAAAAACCAATTCTTATGAAGTGTGGTAAAGAAAAGGGGGGTGGACGCGGCAACACCCATGTCACTTGTTGAAAGCATTTTCGTTGTCGCCAGGATTTTGTAAAATAAACGGTTAGGCCACAATGGTTGCTAAAAGATAAGATAAGATAAGATAGTTTATTGGTGTCCAGTATACATCAGTATTTACACAAGTCAAAAAATACACAAAAATTTAATAGTTACATATACATACATTTTAAAATATTTAAAAAAGATATAATATAAAAGTAGATTTATGACATGAGAAGAACAGATAGCATATTTATATTTACAAACAGATAAAATACGATAAAATGATTAAAAGAAGACAAAAGAGCATTTTCATCCATTTTTTTTTCTTTTTTATATTGCTATTAAATTACTATTTAGGAATTCCTGAAAGGTATAGAAGGCATTACGTAACAGAAATTGCTTAATTCTATATTTGTAATGAGTCTGTGTGAGGAGTTTAATTTCTTCGGGTAGAGCATTGTAGAACTTGATGCCCCAGTATGCAGTGCCATCCCTAGTTTTTGTTAATCTTAACCCAGATAGCACAAGATATTCTAAGAATAATCTGAAAATCTTCCCAAAAAATATTATTCGATTAATTATAAAAAATATCTTTAAATTATACTCTGAATAACCAAATAATTTATTATTATTTTTAGAATATCTTCTAATAAATAACATTAGAATAATTGAAATACATAAGTATGGAATATATTTTGAATATATTTTATGAATAATTGCAAAACTTATCTTTGGATTATTATTTTAAAAATACTTCATAAAATAATATGATAAAAATATTTTAATAAGAGAAGTATAGAATATGTTTGAAATACATTTTATAAATAATTTAATAGGTTAACTTTTGATTATTAATTTTGAAAATAATGTAGGTATATAGAAAGTATGGTAAAATGTTTATGTCGTCTTTATATCTGTTATTTTACTTTCGATGACTTCACTTCCACTAACAACATCTGGCAACAAGTTGAAAACTTGAACTTAGATCTCAATAGGATTCTCAAATGGTCCCAAAATAATGGTCTCCTTATGAACCCCAACAAAAGTAAAGTGATATTATTAGGTTCTCAAATCAGAATAAACACAATAAGACAGCTTAATCCAAGGTTCTATCTTGGTGAATCGCAGCTGGAAATGCAAGAAACAGTAAAAAATTTGGGTATCCTATTTGATTCACAATTATCTTTTAGTAGTCAGGTGTCAAAAATATGTAGGTCATCCTACTCGAGGCTGAGACACACGTATCAGTTTAAGGACTTATTGCCTATATCAACTAAAATAATGCTTATTGAATCATTAATATTGTCAATATTTAACTATGGGGACTGTATATACGGACCCTGTCTCAATGCAACTGATAGAAGAAGACTCCAAATCATGCAAAACTGTTGTGTAAGGTTTATATGTAACGTCCCTCTCAGAAATCATATATCTCCACATTACAAAGAGATTAAAATGTTACGATTAGATGAACGTCGGTTTCTCCACTATGCCTGTTTAGTTAAGAAAATAATTGAAACTCAAATGCCCAGCTACTTGCATGATAAGATAGAATTCAGACAAAGCGCTCATGATAGAACAATACGAAACAATAATATCACTATACCTAAGCACAGTACTGCTGCATTTCAATCGTCATTCTCCTACTTAGTGTCATACGTGTACAATCAATTAACACCAGCCATGTTTCAGACAAGTACTACATCATTTAAAACTAATCTCAAAAATAAATTACTATGTAATGACGTGACCTCCATTAGTTTAAACAAATTTTAGCTTTGTATATGCACATTTTTATATGTCTTGTTTGTACTTATGTAACTATTTTAAATTAGTGACGTTATATGATTTTATATTTTATATAGGTAATAGATTATTTACAAAACTATTTTATTTTTTAGGATAAGGTTAATATATCAGTTCTCTGTATCTTATCCATTTGTATGTTTGTAGCTTGTTTGTTATTCCATACAATAAATTATTTTATTATTATTATTATTATTATTATTATTATGTAACAAGTAGGTATTATAAGTATATACCTATTATACGTTTTTATATGTACGTTTTTTAAATAAGGCATGAAATAAGGCTGTTTCATAAATTTTCCGATGTACCCATACAGCAGGTTTAATTTATTATATTCATGAGTGTTCCGCATAAATTCGAATTTTTTGTTATCTGAATTATTACAGGAAAGTATTATTCAAATAAAAGTAAAAAAATAAAATATCACTTTTTGTAGTTACACCAACACAAGGGAACTTTTTATTAAAAAATACCGCGAAATGTTGCTCAGGCGTGTAAATCGTAGGTTAGGTTTATATGACGTGCTTCGTGCTTGACAATTTGGGGTTTGCTTGTTTTATTTCATTGTTCGTTGTGTTTGCGATTACGTGCAATCAAAAAAACAATTAAAGAAGGTAAGTGAATCGATAATTTTTTTGTCTATTTAAATATATATGTATCTTGGGTACACACAAATCATTTTTGTCAAGCCATCGACATCAATTAACCTAACCTAACTTTATAAAGCTATTTTAGCTGGTTTTAAAATGAATATTTGTTTCCGTTATTAGGAAGAAAATAGGTATTAAACTTCACTTCTTTACGCAACAATCCTTTTTTTTTAATATGTGTCTGTTTAAAGTAGTATTATATGGTAGGCAGTATTATATGCAACTGAAAATAAGCAGTACGCTTCCGATTGATCTTTAACCTATTTCTAGGTCAGTGTCACTTTTAATGTTTACATATTTTAGGTACGTAATTTATTCTTCGCTTACGCATTATTATTTAAAAAAAACAACAAATACACTGAATGACCCACTAATCAGTTTGGACGTTATCTGTCCCGTGCTGGAATCTTAAATTCAGATGCGTATATTGTTCTGTTTTTAAAAATTTGCTCGTGGTTTATAAAGTACCATTAGCACATGTCTATAAATGGAAGTTATAGTAAAGTAATAAACAATTCTGTTTTTTTTATTAACAGGTGAACAATCTGGCGAGATTGGGTGATGGAACGTATTGAGGGTGGAGAAGATTTTTGACAAAACTTATCTCAGGGGATGTTTTAATATTATTTACTTTACATGGGCATAGAGACTGGAGAAAATCTTTGGAGATTCTATTTTATGCAATGTGATAATTGGTAAGGCTACGGTTTTATATGCACATATTTTTTTCTGTTCTATTTAGTGTGAATGTGTGTGAGGCATTATGAAACAAAAGTTGACATATCCAATTTCTCCATACTACACTGCTTAATTGTCTAATGCTATAAAATGTATGGGTATATGGTATATGTTCAATTTCAGATGCAGTTTAAAAAAATAATATTGAGGTCACTTCAAAACAAATTGAAGTTTATGGCTAACTAAAGAAAAGAAAGAAAAACCAGAACAGCTAGTAAGTAGTAGCCTTTGCATTCTTCAAATAAGCTAGCAGAGACCTACATGGACTGAAGTGTATATTTATTATATCGTTCTTCTTCTAACGACTGAATTTACTATTTAAGTTTTGTTCCGTTATTGGAATTTTAGAAAATGTTACGAGAGTAAATATTTAACAAATAAATCTTTAACCCAATTATTAGGAGTGTCTTATTTTGCTTTTATGTAATCTATATATTCCTTATCTAAATTATTTATAAACTGCCTGAAATGTAATTATTGTATTTTTTAAAGAATAAGTTAAAAATGTCCGTATTTGAACATTCTGTATAACAAATTATTCCAAAATGAAAATATTTGTAGTTATTCTTGTAGGTCATTTCCTAGAAAGAAACATGCGATAGGGAAATCTTTATTATTTTTGGCCATAACCTTTTTTCTTAGCACGTGTATTTTAAAAACTATTAGACTACCCAAGTTGAACCATAACAAGACTATTACTATTAATTTTCACTCAATAATTTCAGTTTGCAAAATAGTTAGATTTAAATTTAAAGATTAGGTATGCTAATCTTCCTATTTCGTAGTTTTTAATCTAGCAATTTTGGAAACGAATGGAATTATTGAGTGGAAACTCTAGTAATAGTCTTGCTATGGTTTTACTTAGGCAGTCTTATAGTTTTTTTTAAATGTACGTGCTAAGGAAAAAAGTAATGGTCAAAAATATTACATATTATTCTGCATTAATATAAAGATATCCTGAAAATATGATCTAAGATTAAACATAAAAATATCCTAAGAATAATTTAATATTATGCACATATAGTTTGGCATTAGTATAAAGATAACTTGAAAATATAATCTATTAACCATAAAAGTATATTCTCAAACTATTCTAGATTGTCCAGAGAATACTGTGCGAATTATTCCGAAATTATTCTAAAGAGACATATAGTTGTACCGTTTGTTACTTCTAGGAATATCCTTAAAAGATAATAATTATTTTCGTGTTATTCTAAGAATAATGAAATATTCTGTAGGAATATCTTAAGAATAACATAAGTTTATGTTTTTGCTATCTGGGAAGTAGCTAGTAATTAAGTCATTACGATGACGTGTTTCGTATGAGTGTATTTCGTCACGTGTTGCGTGTATTTAAGTTATTTTTTGTATATAATAAGCATTGCAGTATATATGTACATGGGACAGTTAAAATTTTAAGTTCTATAAACTTTGATTTACAATCACCTCTGAATTTGAGTCCTGCGATCACTCTCAGTGCTCGCCTCTGCATGGAAAACACACTGGACATGGAGCCAGCATGTCCCCATACAAGGATAGCATAACTTATCACAGAATGTATGAGGCTGTGATAGGCTGTGATCAGAGTTTCTGTTGACACCTGATGAGCTAGACTGCGAAGTAGATATATATTTTTGGAGATTTTCTTGCAGATATAATCTGTGTGGTTCGTCCATGTTAGTTTGTGGTCTATGTAAACCCCAAGAAATTTAACTGAGTTTTGGTTTTCTATCTGGTTCATATTTCTGAGTCCAAACACCATAGACTCGGTCTTAGAAGTATTAAGATTCAATTGGTTCGAGATAAACCAATTTTGTATCTTGGATTCAGTCTCCAACATTGCTTCTAATAAGACATCCAAGTTTTTGTTGCTTTTAGTAAGATTTGCATCATCAGCAAATAGGATGATCGACGTTGAACTGTCTATTGCAAGAGATAGATCGTTGATATAAATTAAAAAAAGTACAGGGCCCAAAACTGAGCCTTGTGGGACACCAGTATTTACCATAAGTCTGTTTGACTTAATATTGTTGTAGATAACGTATTGCGTTCTATTGCTGAGATATGATGTTATGAGCATAAATAATACTGTCAACTATAAAGCCATAAAAATTCAGTTTATTTATGAGGATATTATGTGATACACGGTCAAAAGCTTTAGTGAGATCTAAAAACTTTGAGCAGGAGAATTGTTTTTCTTCGAATCCTGTATTAATTATGGTTGCTAATTATGATTGCTAATGTGGTAGATAAGTTTTTTCTAAATCCAAATTGATTTGGATTAAACAGGTTATAAGTCTCAAAGTAGGCGACTAATTGATCTTTTAATATTACTTCATATATTTTACCCAAGGTAGGTATGACAGAGATAGGCCTATGGTTTGCAGGATCATCTATGTCATTTTTTTTGTAGATGGGAACTACTTTTGATATTTTTAGGCAGTTTGGAAATACATTATTTGTGATGCTTATATTTATTAATGTAGTTAAGGGTAATAATATTGATTGTTTAATTGACTTGATTATTCTGGTGCTCATGTCATATACGTCATTGCTTTTTTTATTTTTTAAGTTATTAATAATCGTAAGTATGGATTCTGCCGAGACTATAGTAAAGTTAAATATGTTAGGTGTTATGAAGTTATGTAGGAAGTCCGTGTAGATGTTATTACATGGCAACCATTGTTATTACCATGTAATAACAATGGTTGCTAAAAATCAAAGATATCTGCATTACAAAAAAAAACATGTATTTGTAAATTATCTTGAACACGAGTAAAACATTCATTTATTCGTCGTCATCGTCATCATCATCATCCAGTTCAACACAGCTCTCCTCATCCTCATCCACAGCGATTACATTGTCGTCCTCATCTGTTGGTAAAAAAAATTGCTTGTATTTGCTTCATTACTTTGCAATTATTTTATCGTACGTGGAGCTTAAGATTAGTCGAACATTAAGCTTCGTTAAAAACGTTTGTAATTATACGTATTAAAATCAATTAATTGAGAACTGTAGTCAGTTTGCTTGCATGTGTGTATTAACGTTTCGCCAATAACTTCCATGTAAAGTCAGAATGTAATTCTAATAACACACAATCGGCAAATGATGCCCCTTGCACATGTTTAATTTTATTGAAGTTGATAAAATAGTTTAATAAGTCTCATTGAAATACAACTCTTAATAAAGTATTTTAACATTGGAAATGTTTAAGGAATCGGGAATGTAATGGTAGATATAGAGGAACATATACATCGAAAGTGAAACATATGTTCGGGCGTCACCGCTGGACACAGGGGTGATTTGAGTGGCGTTGTGTAGGTTGGACTTCTGTGTATCGAATACAAGTTATCCGGGCATTCTAAGTTTACGGGGGCGGCAAGGGGGAGGTCAATAGTGAAGGTCTGCGTTTTGACTATTTTAATAAAATTATGCCGAGGTTTAAGTGCAATATAAGAAAATTAGGGTGGTCAGATTGGGATGCTTTGAGTGACGTTGTGTGGGTTGGACCTTTGTGTATCGAACAAAAGTTGTCCGGGCATTCTAAGTTTACGGGGGCGGCAAGGGGTAGGTCAATAGTGCAGTTTTACGTTTTGATTGCTTAAAATCATTGAATGGTTATAAAAAATAAAAACTTTTGGGCATTGAATTGGACGTAGAACGGGGCCATAAGACCGATGCTCATTTTTGAGATTTTTTGGGAGGGAAGAAGGGCGGTGGGTGGCAAAATGGGATGCTAGCAGAGCAGACAGGTAAGTAAATATAAACAATTTAAGTTAGGTAGCCAAATATTAGTATATTTTACAGGGTGTTACCAGAAAAAATGTCCATTTGTGCAGAAAAATCACCTATATTTCCTACAGAAATTAATCAACAGTGGTACACTTAGTAAATTATTGTTGTTAACTTGCATCTAATTATATTAGACTCTCCACACATATAAGACAAAAAACTTGTACTAATCAATAGATACGTATATGATAATGAAAATTGTGACAGTAAAATCGAAGTAAGTCGCATGTATTGTAATTGTTTTTTTTTTTAATTCAAATTCAACGCTCCCGCAATGCTGCTAATTCGATGGAAGGCGCTGCTTATACATTACGCTTATGGAGCTTGTCTCCTCTATTTGTTAAACTCTTTGAACCTAGCACGCTCGAGGACTAATAGGAAAAATGACAACATCACCAAGAAGGAGCAGTACCGCCAGTACCGGATCAAGGAAATACCTTTCAATGATCAGTGGTGGGAGTATAATGGGTGTTCTCATTGAAATTGGGCAAGAGACTACGAATTCTTCGGTATATGTTTTACACAGATGTTTCAAACTATTAATGTGTAGTGTAGACGGTATTTACACACAATTCATATATTTATATAGGTATACATAGTAATTATAATACATTTCATGACAAAGCAAGACCCATAGAATACACTAGCTAAAATGATAACGTGCAGAACGTTCCTGAGCACCTGATAGATTAATTTTATTGAAATATATGCAAGTAGTAGGCGTCTGCAAAATTCACTATGAGTAAGAAGAAATCAATTATTAACGCGGTTTGCACACACAGACGTGAACTGATCGTTCCACTGTGTATATGGTTTTCAAAGTTCTTAATCTTAATGTTAAAAATATTTATGCGGACGCTAAACGTCTGTGAAAAATATTTTAATATTGTTATACCATTATAGCAATAAACAAGTTATTCGCAGACGTGAGCTGATCGGTAAAAATGTGTGTTATTTTTTACAAATTAATTTTTTCTTTACTTACACTTATACACACGCGCAACGTCTGCGAATGCGTCCATAAGTATCGGTATATAAAAAAATTTTAATATCTATTTGTGTGAAAAGTGAGCTTATTGTACAAAGTTACCGGAATCGATAGCATAATCGAAAATGTATAAAAATATCATATACACAGCCAAATCGTCTGGGAGACTGTTCAAGTACTTAAAAAGACATTATATAACGAGTGACGCCTTTCGCATACGTTTGTTTTTAAAAGCCGATTTTCGATACAAATGCGATTGCCGATTTCAAAGACTAGTGCGCCACCTACGCGTCTGCGATTGCGCTTCCCGTCACTTTTTTTTCCTAAAGTAAACTAATATTAACATCACAGACGTGAACTAATTGATAAAAATGATGCATTTATTTTACAAAATAAAAAATCAATTAAAAATTGTTTTGCGCCAGTGGCAATGATAAAAAATATCTCGTAGTCGATTTTACGTGCTTAAGAAAGGTCTCCATGTGACGCAGACGTTAGCTAATTGTTCACCAGAATCTTTCCCGTGCTACCGGTCTATAAAGTCACTAACGCTTCAAAGTCTTGGAAGGACACCGAAATGGCTATTGCATTGTTACTGAAGAGGGCAAAAGAAAGAACAGATAGGGTGTCAAAAAAGAGAGCATATTAGATAATAATATAAACTAAGATAATTATAAAAAGGCGAAGTGTGCATGTGTGCAATAAAACGTTAAGAGAAGGTGAGATATACATGTATCTTACGTTTTATTGTACCTACACTTGGCTTTCTGTTGATGTAATATTCAATATGACTTAATGTATATATAACTATACTATACTGTACTATGTATTATAATATGTAACTTTTAAATCCCATAAAAATTGTATTTTTGATACTTGACACTTAAATTTCTAGAGTAAGAAGTTAATTTTTAAAAAGTACAAACACCATAACTTATTTTTCAATAGCACAATAGAAATAAAATATTCGCATAAATTTGTCATTTGTTGATAAATAAAAATACCAAGTATTAAAATCAATCTACCTATTTGAATAATTTCTCTAGATGGTAATTACATATTGTCATTTTTTTATCTTATTGGCTTTTCTAACTGCATTTATTCCCTTCGAAATAGAATCCAATCACTGGATTCTATTTCGAAAGAAATGCATGTGGTTAGAAAACCCAAAAAGAAACATAAATACCTTCTGCTGTGAATACGCCTTAAAAGTGGTGGAGGGGGGGGGGTACCTATATGTTTTACATGGTATGTCCTAACAACACTTTCAGGACGTCCTCTAGACTTACATTCGTCCCACATAAGTCTTGGGTTGGATGTCCTCGGGATACCCCATTTTGCTGACACAGAACGTCCCTCAAACGTCCTCTGTACATTTTAGGTCGGTAAAGTACGTTCTCGGTATGTTTCCATGTTCTGTGGGTACGTTCTTGGGACATTTTTGGGACGACCATGTGCTATTAGGGATGGCGGACCAGCTTTATCATTTATAGTCTGATTCAACTGAAAATCGGTAGTTAAAGGTAATCAAGGTCGCCAATTACAAATTTGAGATATAAACTTGAAAATACGAAATGGCGGACCAGCCTTATCATTTATAGTCTTCACGATTAAAAATGAGTAGCTGAAGGCAATCAAGGTCGGCGATTACAAATATGAGATTGAAGCCGAAGAATTTTAAAATTCGGCGTAATTATGGTTGACAAATTTTATCATTCATGGTCCAAATCGACTAAAAATTGGTTTATGAAGGTCATGATGGTTCTACATTATAAATATTAAATTGAAATTCAGAAATTCAAAACGGAAACGCGAGTATGACAGACATGTTTTGTCATTTTCTGAAGATTATTGAGGAAACAGATTACAAGTATGTAATCAAAACTCGAAAATTCACAACAGCAACGCCAATATATTAAATTTTATATAAGTCTTATACACGACACTCTAAACTAATTGACATTAATTCCATAAATTTAAAATAGTTTAGTTAATTTAAGTAAAGTTAATTTAGTGAAAATTTAAATTATCAGATATTCCTTCCTCCTTTCCTTCCAACTACCTTCCCCATCTGATTTAACTAGTGGTTGGAGCCAAGGATATTGGTAAGATCTTTTATACATTTTAGACTAAAATATTAGTCCTACTTATTTTTTTCGAATCAGTGTTAGATTCGCAAACAAAAATATTTATGAAATCTGTCAAAATATTAAACTACCTACAACCGAATTGCAGTAAGTCTTTATTTCTCTATTTTCTTAAAGTATAAAATATAAATTGACAAATATAACATCATATTTTTAATTATATTGTAAATAACTTCAAAAAATATTGACCGTAACCAATATGCCAATAACAATAAATAAAAAATTATATAAAATCCCCTTTATTCCCCTATACTACAAACATGATTTTGTATAACAACACTAACTGAATTTTAAACATTGAAATTCAATAACGTCCTTTAACTGTAACTTTACGGATTTTTTAAAAGGTAATAATTTAAGTATAACTTGAATCACATTAGGTACAGACTTAAACATTGCATTTATGAATTGAGCTTTCAACAGTTTCTCTTAAACTAGCAATTACAGCCTTTTGGTCTATTGAGTTTATTATTGCTGTTCCTGATACTATCATGTTGGCTCCTGCCTAAAAATAAGATTTATTAGTTAATTGGTGCATCAAAATTCAGCTGTAAAATAAAAAAGAATGCTATTTATTATTTATATTTCATTTCAGTTTAAGGTTATCATGGTTCTGACCTAAAATGTAGGTTCTATTTAATTTACTGAATGGATGTACTACTGCATAAAAATGGAAATTTTATTTTCTTGTCCACATGTAAGAAATATAATTAGCATGTTTCGGTTTACATACGTCACCACCCTGGAATTCAAATGTTATAATAAAATGCTAATAAACGATAAACTAAATCTTTGTCACTGTATTTATTAATTAGAACCTCCTATACTCCGTTCGCCCAAGAGATGCAGTAAGGCCACTCCCCATTTTGCTTAAAGCAACAACCAGCTTCACATGTTACAAATTTATAAAAGCGGCAAAATTCAAAAATTATTGAATGGTATAATAGATTGTATAATTCTTTTATATTGTTACAAGTGAGAACCAGCGAGGAGCATTTGTTATTCAACAAATACACTTTTTAATAATACTGATTGAGTAAATTAAGTGTAAATAAATAAAACAAAATGTTACCTACTACACATACTTTTTATAATCACAAGGTTCGATTACTACTTGTAAGAAGAACCAAGAAGAAACTTACGAGAGGTACCTATCTGTATAAATATCTACGAAAACTAAGTGCTAATGCTATAACAATAATGTATAAAAATAAATATTACATATACACCGTTATTAATTAATAAACTTATACTGATTGTGTAAATTAAGTGTAAATAAATAAAACAAAATGTTACCTACTACACATACTTTTTATAATCACAAGGTTCGATTACTACTTGTAAGAAGAACCAAGAAGAAACTTACGAGAGGTACCTATCTGTATAAATATCTACGAAAACTAAGTGCTAATGCTATAACAATAATGTATAAAAATAAATATTACATATACACCGTTATTAATTAATAAACTTAAAAGTTACGTATTTACAAGTGAAACTTATTTAATGGAATGGAAAATTTAATAATTGTATTCTAAGTAATAAATAAAATCACACACACACACACACAAAAAAATCACTAATTTTTATGTTTACGGCACACTTTGTTAGTTTGTCAGCACTGCATTGGCTCTGGAGGGGGGCAGCAGCGATATTCCTGGCCTGGACCGTCGGCGTCGAGTCGCTCTGCCCCTCCGTGAGGGTCCATTGAACGTAGGGACTTTGTAGATCCTGGAGAGATGGCAGGTTGGCCGCTGAAGATGTTTGTGGTTCCGGTAGCTATGAAGTACACGAGCAAAGGACACTGTGCAGGCGCATGCGCAGTAGAGGGAGTAGCGTAGGTTGTTTATCAGCTCCTGAATTTTATTCTGTGTCATACGGCTTTTAATCCATTTCCGATTCAGACTATGAAGTGTCACCCCCCACATGAATTATCAGTGACTCTACTACAATGTCCATTGCGATGTCAGCTTGCCACATTTTTTTCTCTTTACTTTGAGCATGATGAATGGTATTCTTCCAATTTTCGGCAGAAACGTTTCCAATGGCTTGCTGAAATAATTGGTGAAGGTCTTTCATTTTAAACGTAGTATTGTTCCTCGCTACTTCTCCTTTTATTTGGCCCCATATTAATTCAATCGGGTTGAATTCACAATGATATGGAGGCAATCGCAAAACCGTATGACCTTGTTCTTTTCCCATTTCATCAACCACATATTTTGGCATAACAAGAGACTGCTTGACAAGATGTAGGAGTTCGGCTTTTACTATATCTGCGCTGTAACAAATCGACTTACTTGTCAACCATGCTTGTATGTCTGCTTTTTTCGTGCCAGAATTCGGAATCTTCTCCGTTTTTCTACTGTGATAAGAAGCGTTGTACATCACAATCACAGAATCTTTGGCCAAGCGCCCCAGAATTTGAGAAAACCAGTTTTCGAAAACATCAGCATTCATTTCTTCATGATAGTCCCCTGTTTTCTTTGATTGGAAGCATAGCAAACCATCCTCAACAAAACCGTCCTCGGAACCTATGTGAAGGACTATAAGGCGATCTCCCTTGCCTGGTGGATCTTTTAACCCCGTCGTTAATCCCTGAATGAAAGCCTGCCTCGGATTGAGGATTGTTGTATCCTTCCATACTTCACTTACAGTACGGCCGGCGTTTACCCAAGTCTCATCTAAGAAGTACAATTTCTTGCCTTCTTGCCTTTGAGAACCTGTAATGCCAAGATATGTAGAACATGTAGAATTAAAAAAAAAATTTATTCACCGATCTTTGATCAATGTTCTCAAAGTAGTCCGTTTAAATTCAAGTAGATGTTCATTTCATGCAGCGCTGCTAATATTTTATCCAGAGTTGGCGGTTCATTTCTTTCAAAAAATGAATGAATTAAACATCGAACATCACTTTTGGTTTACTCATCGATGTTGTCCAAAATTGCTCGTTGTTGGTGATACGCTTTTGGCTCCTGAAGTACATGTGTTTCCTGATATTCATGAAAACGCTCCGGTCACTCACCAAAATTATGTATAATTAATATAGATAATAACAATAAACTCAAATATAAACTATTGTTACGAGTTTTCACCCTTTTAGGAGACACCCTGTACGAATCCGTGGGTTCTAAATAATTTTAACAAGGGGTAAACCACTAACACCTCATTTAATAATTTACTGATTACAAAATACTTCTTAATTAACCAAAATAACCTTTACACTTTGTTTACTTTATATTTAACCTCACTTTTTCGCTGGTACCAAACTTCACTTTAACAGAACTTCCCTCTCTGCGCCGGTAATCGCGCCTTATATACTCTGAAATTGCCTCTAGATCCATCCAGAACCAATCAAGAATCTTCTTCTACCAGAGTCTAGAAAACTCTATCTCTTTCTACAAGTTTCCAATCACTAATAGGCATAGGCGTATCAATCTCCAGTTTCAAGGGGGTGTAGTACATAACACTATAATAAATATACATTGTTAAACTAAGAATGCCTCGAGAGAAAGTACTTTGAGCATGCCTGTATAATACAAAAAAGAAAATTATCTGCTGCCTTTGCAGTAAACTCAACGTTTTATGTCTTAAGGTTGTCTGGGTTCTCTGCAGCAGAAGCCTTACAGATATTCACAATATTTTCCTTCTCTTTAACCGAAAAATGTTTGCTTTTCCCTTTTTTCGGCGGAGAAAGGGCTTGAGCTTGATTCAAAATTAATTTGACAAGAATGAATTTTTAACCTAAAAAAGAAAAAGTGGTTCTGACATTTAATCAATATTATAAATTGTTTTTATTGCATACCTTGATATACACAAATATGCACCACAGTATTGAAAAACACTATTTTATTATATGAATAGAAATAACAGCAAATAACAACAGTTATTTCTAATAACCATACATCAGATTTGAGGCTGAAAACGATTTGTCTCGGAGAACAAATACCTCATATATTAATAGCGTTTTCGACATAGTTGGTTGTAATATGGGTTTTAAAAATTCAACCAATAGAAATATATTCAAATTTAGCGCACATTTGTGGGGAGTGGCTTAGCTGAATCTCTTGGGCGAAAGGAGTATAGCTGTTCATCATATGCATAAGAATATCATAATTCAATGTGCAGGATGACCCTATAATAAAAAGTAGTTTTTAATATATAAAAAATATATACAGGATGTGTTACTGGTGCGTGGACAGTCAATATCTCATCAACCCTTTGAAATTTGAAAAATTGTCTTAGATAAGAAAATGTAGGAGATCAAGAGTGGCAAATTTTAAAATGATTTTAAAATCTATAGGGTGTTTCACATGATGGTGGCAAGCCAATACTTGCTTTTTAAAATGGAAAACCCAACATTTTTATTTACATTTGACTCTAAATTCTTTATTCAGGCATATATCATCTTACATTGCGGTGTTGTCACGTTATTCTACTTCTTTCCGATAAAACTGCATTTGCAGAAGTCAAGAGTAATATCTGCAAAAACGTATTTTCACTTTGTTCGTCCTTTGAATATTAGTCAAAGTCAGGTACTAGTTTCCAGATCTTTGAAAATCGAACTTAATTCTGCACAATATTTCAAATTTTTACATATTTAAACTGTCGTTACTCAGTGTTTTTCAAATGGCACTCCATGTAAGTTTTTACTTGAAATGTTTCACCAATCAATTACCTACACACTGATACCTTATGTGACAACTTTTCTCGACGGTTTTTGAAAAATTCCAGTCGAAAAAAGTAGTCACTATTGATATCACCATGTAGGTAATTAATTGCTGAAACATTTTATGTAAAAACACACAGGGCGTTCAATTTGAAAAAATCGAGTTAACGGAGGGGAGCAATGAGTGTACAAGTGAAGAAGTGGGGTGAAGTGTATTATATAAGAAATCTACCGTATATTGTGTAAACTGCTTAGCACAATCTCATGTAACACCCCGTCATATGACTGAAAGATGCTGAGACAGCATGACGCCAACCGTCGAGAGCGCGGGCAGGAGTAAATAAGTTAGGTCTCATAAGAATCTTGTTCAGTGGGGTTCGGGAGCTCTGAAACTCTTGTGAATAGTTAATAATAATAATAATAATCTTTATTGAAAATAGGACAACCTAATAATACATGTTTTTGACATATTCCATGTGATATAACAATTTACAATGAAATTCTTATATTTAAAAGAACTAACAAAATAAATACGAATGAATGAACTAAACAAATAGTACTTTACAAATTACATAATACTTAAGACATTATATTCTATTTTTATTCCATTTGCTTTAATCACAATCTAATAAATAATAAATTCTTTTAGTTTAGTTTTAAAGGTGTTTAATGTTGTAGCATCTTTTACAGATTCGGGTAACTCATTAAATTTTTGAAAACCTTTAAAATACAATGAATTCATAGATTTATGACAATTAGTCAGTCATAGAGTGACAGTGATAGAGTGAAGACCTATTAGATTTAGCTTAAAAAGTTTAGTAAAGAACTTAATAAAATGTCCTCAGAAAGTGAGGGAAGTTACAGTGAGATGGAGATGGATGATGATGGCAGTTGGAAAAAAGTAAAATATAAAAGAAAAGCTCGAAACAGTTTGGAAAATATCACAAAGAAAAACAAAAATCTATCCACACCCACAAATGCTGAAATAAATGATATCATTGGAATATCAACAAAAAACCCAACCTCATATAAAAACTTATCACCAGAAATAAATACAAGTTCATCAAACATTACTAAAAACACAACACAAAACAACAACAAAAAATCATCAACAAACAATTATTCGCAGCAAATGAAAAACATAATGAATCAACAATACAAAAACATGTATTACCTGACAACCACAAGAGAATTTACCAGAACACAAATTGCCGATTTTTGGAGCGCAAGAAACCCCCAATCCAAAGACATTATTCTAAAAACAAGCAAAGGATTCTTACTCAAAACTAATTTAGAAAAAGGTATTGCATCAAGTTATCTCAATTCGTTAAAGCAATCTAAGGTACTACAAAACTTCCAAGAAACAAATTCAAACTTCCGACCATCCAACAAAACTCATATTGCCACCTTTGCCTGTGTAATTGCAACCATAGAGCAAGACATTGAGGATGACAAAATCAGAGAACACCTTGAAGCAAATAATTACGTGCTAAGATACTGCAAGCGTATAACTTCTAGAGCCACGGGAAAATTAACGCAGCTGATTAGAATAATAACAGGAGATTTTACATCGTTTCAAAAACTCCTCAATGAAGGGGTATTCTACAAAAACCGATACTATCCAGTCCACCCAAGCACACCCCCAGAACCGACACCAACTCCCTGCGCAAAATGTTCCCTCTTTACACATGTAACCGAACAATGTAACACACCACTAACGTGCAGAAAATGTCAAGGTAAACACCACACCAACAGTTGTACGTCACCTCTACCAGAAAAATGTATGGCATGCAACTCAGAGGAACACCAAGCATGGTCCCCCAAGTGCCCAAAAAGACCAGTTAAACCCATAGAAGGAATTCCAAATACACGAATAAAATCTATGAATAAAAAATCCAGCGAAATTGACAATAAAATCACGAAAAACAACAAGATACATACACCTATGACACTACACGATCACATTATAGAAACCTACACCAGCAAACTCAATAAACCTAAATACACCAACAGACAAGAATTAATTATACTATTAAAAAAAAGATTTATTAATCTATATAACATAGACTCAACAGTTGTATTTAGTGGAAACCATATGTATATATTAATGTTTGATCTAAACAAACCAAACACAACGTCATCAACGGTACCAACAGAAGGCCTAGTGATTCATCATAATGGAGAGTAATATTAAAGTATTATATTCCAACATTAATAGTTTTTCCCCAAAAAAGCATCTTGTTAACCACTACATACAAAATAACAAAGTCGATTGTCTTATGTGTGTCGAAACAAAAAACAAGGAATACATTAATGCATATCAAGACTGGAGAATAATTCAACAAAAAGGAAATATATTTAACACCAATATTAGAGGGGGCTGCTTAACACAGTCGAAAAAGAATCTCCATATCCATTTTCACTAAGGCCTCCTTATATGAATACTGTATTATTATCGGAGATTTTAATCCAAACACTACTAGAAAGAAAAATCAGCTTAAAAACTTCTTAAACAGCTCCAATTTTACAAGAATTCACACACCTCCCACGTTTCTCATGCCAAATAATCCAAGTTCAACCCCCGACGTATTTATGTGTACAAAAAATATTCAAAATAATATCACCGAAGTGGAATTGATCCCGGACCTTGGTAGTGACCATTTAACCATACAATTTAAATTTAATCTACAAGCAAACCCAGTTATTCTCCCGCCTGAAACTTATCTAGACTTAGCTAGATGTAATATTGAAATCATTAATAAGGAAATTATACAGTTTATAGAACACAGACAAGAGGCTTATATATCACTATGTTCAATGAAACACTTAAAAATTTAATTCTAGAAAACACACCAACAAAAGTAAAAACGTTCTTTAACTACAAACTACCACCGTTCATTTTAAACCTTATAAAACAAAAAAGAAGATTATATCGCTACATCAAGCAAAACGAAGATCATGACACAAAATCCAAATATAACGAACTTACGAAACAAATCCATGCATTAGTGCTGCAATACAAACAAGACAAATGGATAAATGCATGCAAAAACATAAATGACTCCAAAGGAAAAAAATATTGGAATGAAATTAGGAAACTATCTAAATATAAATCTAATAAATCTGCAATCCCTGAAATTTCTTACAATAACAACATCTACTCTACCGACCAAGAAAAAGCCAATGCCTTTGGGGACTATTTTGAGGAAACCGCTAAATTTACCATGGATGTTAACTTCAATGAGGAAAATTTAAACCTGGTGAATGACTGGTATGAAAACTTTTTTAACATAGACCCTACGCTAATGGACGAAGATATGAATATAACAGAAGAAGAATACTACAACGTATTAAACTCGGGCAAAAATACAGCCCCTGGCCACGACCATATTAGTAGAAATATATTAAGAAAACTGGAACATAACATACATCTAGAAATAATTAACATATATAACTACTGCATAAAAAATCATTACTTCCCAATAGAATGGAAAACTGGAGTAATAATTACAATTCCAAAACCTAATCAAGACCATTCTCATCCAAAAAGCTATAGACCAATAACTTTATTACCAGTAATCGGAAAAAACTTGGAGAAAATCATAAAAACAAGATTACATAATGAACTAGACGAACAGATCCCCAAGAATCAATTTGGGTTCCGACAAAACTCATCTACGATTCACCCCCTCATCATTGCGACGTCAAATATACAAACTAACAGCATAATTGGAAACAAATCGGCAGCAATATACATAGACTTAACGAAAGCGTTCGACTCCGTCTGGCACAAAGGTTTGCTATTTAAACTACACAACTCACATTGCCCTAACTATATTATCTGGTTTCTTAAAAATTTCCTAGAGGGTAGGAAAACAAAAATTAAGATAAACGGGGCCTTTTCCAGTCCATATGAAAACGAACAGGGCGTTCCACAAGGATCTCCACTATCGCCAGTATTATTTAATATCTACTGTTGTGACATACCGAACAACCACCAACAAACACACAACGCAGAGTCTTACCTACTTCAGTTTGCAGACGACATAGCCTGGATAGCCCATGGAAAGAATACTGAAAAAACAATAAACACCCTGCAATTTTCAACAACTGAAACCATTCTGCTAATCTATAAATCTATAAAGAAACAATAGCTTTTTTGTTTTTATTTCCACAAAATGAACAGGACCGGACTAAGAAATAATGATACAAAGTTTCTATGCTGTAATAAGGAACTAAATAGTTATTGTTGTGTGACATGCAATAACATTTTCCATAAAAGTTGTTGTGAAAGAAGGAAAGGTTTTATTATTTTAGAGAAGCAGAAAATTTACTGCTCCAAAGTATGTGCAGATAAAATAAACATTGACGAAGAAGTTCTTGAAAACTTGAAACTGCAAATGAAACAACTAAATACTGAACTTGAAGCAAAGGATAGCTACATACAAACTATTAAGAGAAGATCCCAAAATTTTGAAAATGAAATACATGTCTGAATTGGAAAAAAATAAAGCAGTCATTGGAGATCTAAAGTCAAAGTTGGCTCTAATGGTGAAGAAGAACTGTGAAATTGAAGAAGCTCTGTCTAATGAACTTAAAAACTTAACAAAACACCAGGAAGAAATTGATGCTCTAAAAGAAAGAAATCTTATTATGTTAAAATACACTGTGGATCTAAAAAAAGAGAATAATAAAATATTAGATGAAATAAAAATCTTAAGACGAAATAGGGCTGAAGAACAACAGGACAGGCAGCCTAAACTAGTTGTTGACAAGTGCTTAAATAAGCAGGAAAATACAATTAAACCATGTGTAAAGAAAAATCGCTTACTTATTTTAGGCGATCAAAACGCCAAATTTTTAAATCAGGACTTGAGAAAATGTATAAGTTGTAAGTACGAAATTACCTCTATTATAAAACCTGGTGCCCATCTAAGTCAGGTCCTACATGATGTAGACGTGTTAACTAAAGACTTCTCCCTTAATGATCTTGTGATAATAACAGCAGGCTCTAATGATATAGATGTAAAGAAGACACCATCTTTTAGTTATATTTGCTGCAAATTAAAGTTATGTTCTCATACAAATATCACCTTTCTGTCAATTCCTTACTTCAAAGACGATGCATTGAAAAACAAACATGTTCTCAAATACAATGGTAAGCTGAATGATTTTTTAATAAAATTTAATAACTATACCGAAGGGCAAGTGAAACTCTTAGATATAACGAGTAAAAAGGAACATCGTAATAGAAAATCTAAGACTCGTTTGATCGTAAATTTTCTGGCAGCTCCAAAACAAACAAAAAACCTAAAGTTTATTGTAGTGGATAATTATGCTGATAATGTAATACTGGAGGATAAGACAACTGATAACACTATCGTTAATGTGATATGTAATGATGAATGTGATACCGAGAATTTTTCTGTAAGAAATGAAGACAATTTTTTATACCCACGTCTTTCGCAGATTTCAATTGTGAAAGAAAATCTGACGATTTACTGATAATTCATCAAAATGTTCAAAGTTTAGCAAATAAAACACTACAAATAGGGCACTTTCTGAAGGAGATTTCTTGTGATATAATATTACTGAGTGAGCACTGGATGTCAGAAGACGAAATTAATTTAATACATTTTGATGGTTTCAAATTATGTGCCTCCTACTGCCGTGAGAAGTCTAAGCATGGCGGTGTTGCAATTTTCTGTAGAACAAATTTAAAAACTAAATTTCTAGACTATGAGAAATTTTCCCTATCTAATGTGTTTGAGTGCTGTGGTATAGAAATTATTGGCACTAATATAATTGTAGTAGCTGTTTATCGTCCACCAAATAGCGATACTTTTCTTTTTTTAAATAACTTTGGTAACCTTCTAAATTCTTTTTTGCATAGTAATAAGTTTTTGTTGATAGGTGGAGATTTTAATATTGATTTTAAGGTAAACTCTACCCTACTTCATGATCTAACACTTACTTTGAATTGTAACAATATGTACACAACAATTCATGAGTCCACCAGGGTGACACCTTTCTCCAGTAAATGCATTGATAACATAATAGTGAATGACATGGATAAAGTGTCTGAAGCGGATATCATAAAGAGTAACCTATCAGATCACTATGCACAATATGCCATTGTAACTGGAACAGTGTCAAATTTTGATGAGAGCATTAAATTTAAACGTTTTTTTAATGAAAACAATATCAAAAATTTCTGTCATTTATTAGAGAATACTTGCTGGGCGGAGGTTTATGCAATCCCTAATTGCAATGTAGCTTTTAAGACTTTTATGGAAACTATTTCTCTTCACTTTGAGACATGCTTTCCACTGAGAAAAATTACAAATAAAATTATAAATAAACCAAAAAAAGCCATTTCAGTACCAACTTCTAATCAGAAAATAATCGATGCTAAAAAACAAGTATCACTCTTTGCAGACCTAAGCAGAAAATACCCTCAGTTTAGAGACAGTTTCAAGGCAGCAAATAACGAATATAAACGTATTTTATCAGATTTTTTTAAAGACCGTAACGATAAATTGGTTATGTCCTCTAATAATAAGAGCAAGGCTATGTGGAACATACTAAATAATACTCTGGGAAAATCAAAAAATAATAATAATAAAACCGGTATACAAATAAAAGAAAATGACAAGATTTTAAATAATAGTGAACTAACAGAAAAATTCAATACTTTCTTTATTAACGCTCCCAAAGTTGTTACCTCTAACTTACCTCCATATATTGACTACCACTTTATAGATAGATGTTTGGAAGTCTCGAATCATTCTCTATTTCTTAGGCCTCTTTCTAAGGAGGACACTTTAGTTTTAATCAGAAAATTTAAAAATTCCAACTCTTCGGGACACGACGAAATATCAAATATATTATTAAAACGTATAGCTACATATATCGTTGAACCTTTAACCTATCTGATAAATCTGTCTCTTGAGCAGGGAATGTATCCATCGGATTTAAAATTGTCAAAAGTTATTCCGTTGTTTAAAAAAGGCGACCCAAACTTGTTTGAGAATTATAGGGGCATTAGCCTTTCTCCTAGTATGTCAAAAGTTTTTGAGTCTGCAGTAAACTCTCAGTTAATAAGCTTCTTAATGATGCACAATAAGCTTTCTCCCAGTCAACATGGTTTTACAAAAGAAAGAAGCATAGACACTGCTTTAAGCGACTTTGTGGACGGTATTGTAACGTCCATGGACAAAGGACAAATAACTCTGGGATTCTTTATAGATTTCTCAAGGGCGTTTGACTGTGTAGATCACTCTATATTATTGACAAAACTTGAGAAATATGGAGTTAGAGGTGTTGCTCACGATTGGTTTGTGTCATATCTTTCAAATAGAAATCAGCAGGTCTGTATTGAGGATGTTATATCAGACTCGCAGACTGTCAGCGTTGGAGTACCTCAGGGATCTATTTTGGGGCCCACACTTTTTATTATTTATATCAATGACATGCTGGATTATATTCAATATCCATCATGTTTGACAGTTTCGTATGCCGATGATACGAACATTTTAATAAAATCTAATACTCTCGCTGATGCTGAAAACTGTGCAAAAACTATATATGCCAAAGTAATATTGTGGACTGAAAATAATAAACTATGTATTAACCAAAGTAAAACAACCTGTATTCTCTTTAAAACTTTGCAGTCTAATATTGTCTTCAACACTAATATCCTTCTATCTCCTACTGCAAGTGTGGAGTATGCCAATGAATCAAAAATGCTTGGTTTGAAAATCGACTGTAGCCTTAAATGGTCTAATCATATTCATGATATGTGTGTTAAACTGTCAAAGGTCTGTTATGCTTTGGCTATAACATCCAAACAATGTAGCTTATCAATAGTAAGACAGTTGTATTTTGCTACTTTTCATTCTTGCATAAAGTACGGTATAGTGCATTGGGGTTCCTCATCTGAAGCAAATAGAGTTTTTTTACTACAAAAAAGGGCAATACGTATAATAGCCAATCTGGGATATAATACTTCCTGCAGGGAAGCCTTTAAAAGCTTAAACATTCTTACTTTGAACTCTATTTACATTTATGAGCTGTCATGTTTTGTTTACAAAAATAAAAGTAAATTTAATGAGATTAGAACTGATCATCCATATAGCACTAGGAATAAACATCTCCTTTTACCAAAAGAACACAGAACGGCTTTGTACCAAAAAAGTCTCTGTTTCATGGGCTGTAAATTTTTTAACTGTTTGCCGGGGAACATTAAATCTATGCGAACATTTTTTAAGTTTAAAAAGGCATTAAAGTCATTTTTGTTGGACATGAACAGCTACAGTGTTGACGAATTTTATACAAAATGTGGGACTAATTTTGTATAGTTCTAGTTATAATATTTGTTTTAATTGCTCACTGTTCACATGTTTTTTACTTTCTTTCTTTCTTTTGTGTGTACTTATATGTTTTTACAATGTTATTTGTGATATTTTCTTTGTATTTCGACGATGTTTCTTAACTGTAATTGTACATTTTCTGAAACTAATAAATATTATTATTATTATTATTATTATTATTATTATTCAGTGGTGTAATAAGTGGAGATTAAAAATAAATCCTAACAAATCACAACTAATGATATTTAATCACAACATCTCAAATACTTCTCCGACTATACAAATTTGTAACCAACAGCAACAGCTAAGTACCTAGGAATTACAATAGATCAAAAATTAAACTTCAACAACCATACCAAGGAAATGAAAAAAAAGATGATAACAAGAGCAAAACACTTTAGATGTCTGACTTATCAATACTTCCACAGCAAGTAAAATTTACAAAATGATATGTCGACCCATCATGGAATATGGATTCATCCTGTTTAACACCTGCAGAAGACCAGCCTTGAACAATATAGAAGTGGCAGAGAGAAACAGTCTACGTAAAATAACAAAATTTCGTCATCCAAATAATCCTCTCCATAACATATCCAATAACTTACTATATGAAAGAACTGGTATCCAACCTATACTAACACGCTTCAAAGACCTTACAAAAAGATATTCACAATCCCAAAACCTCCTTACCCTAATTCAACCCTTTATAATTCGACTACCAGAAGATACTATCAGAAGAAGAAGGAATCCTGAAAAAACACTGTTAGAGGCAATTACAGAGGCTAACAATGCGGAATAAAGCAATGAAATACCCAATTGTTAAATTAATTGTTATATATGTATATATGTGTGTATGTGTATATGTATATTTAAAAATAATTAGATGTATGTTTGTAAGACAGGCTGAAAGACTTCGGTCGCTGGCCTTTTGGAATATTTTATCCAATAAATATTATTCTCTCTCTCTGACAATTAGTTCTTGCTATATGAATATTGTTTGTACCTCTCGTATTATATGTATGAATATCTTTGTTGAAAGTAATGAAATGCTGAAAATATTCAGGAGCCATACGATTTACTATTTTAAATACAAAAATCATGGTAAAATAGTATAGTCTAGTTTCAACTGAGAACCAATTAAGAGATGTCAACATTGAGAAAATTGGAGTTTTGTCAAAATTGTACCCTAACGGAGTTTTGCATATAATTAATCTTTTAACAACTGTCAATTTTTTTCCATCTCCGTTTGGGAGAAACATTTTTGAATTTAAGTAAATACGCGTACCGGAATTAGATGGTTTTCATTCCGTTAAATAATAATTAGTGACGCCGACGAGGGACATGACGACATGAGTAAGATAACACTAGCCGACAGCCTACATGTATCGGGAGTAAAAATAGAAAATTCTTAGTAACTCATGCTAAATAACAATATAAAAAGCAAAAGTTTAAGTTGGCTCTGGTTTTCTCAATACAAATAATAAAATGTAATGCAGGTATAAACCCTAGTTTATGGGTGGTCCTATCACAAATAACAGGTAGAACTAGAATACAAGATAGGACAGCCAGTGGAAAACCTTTTATCTTTTAGCAATGGCGCCATTGACCTCGACATTTAAATAGGAGTTCTCGCGCAGTTGCCACAATGTGACAATCAGACGGAGAAGGTAACATTAGAAAGAGAGGCCAATGGTGAAAAATGGACAACACTGTCCTGATAGAACGACCGAACTCAGCTGACTGTTAGTAGCCAAGGTCACTAAAAAAACAGGTTGCTTTGTAATATATGTCACATGAAGTATTTCTATGTTTATATGTAAGGTATCTATTTGGTTAGGATAGAATTGTACATTGAAAGAATAATTTTGAAACTTTTTTCTATAAAATGAGGAAAAAACAGCCACACGCAGCTGTCATCGAGGTCTATACGTGACGTAGCACTTGTCGATTTTAATGAGCCAACCTATTTTTTGGTAAGCTTGGTCAAATTCGTTTAATGCGTAAGCGACAAATCCCGAAACCGTTTCCGCTGGATGTCGTCTCCCTTTAAATTAGTGTACACAACTGTCTTCGTCTATTTCGTCTTCTCCGTCTGACTGTTCTATCTTGTTAGTTCTCTAATCTTTGGTCATACTATACTGACCGTGCTAATTACCTACCTCTTCATTTGTCACTTAAACTAATATTCATTCTGAGGTAGTCGTATTTGTACCTTGTGCATGAAGCGTTCATTTTCGAAAGTAAATAGTGCTATTTTGAAAATATGCCACGAGATTGTGTAAATACACCTAACAACTTTTGTTATATTTGTGGTGAAGTGACTTTTGCGCGTCGAAAACGTAATTTTATTCCCAAAATTAAGAAGGCGTACCAGTTGTATTTTGGTTGTACAATTGGAGACGAAAAATGGGCACCTCATATATGTTACAGCAATTATGCGAACAATTTTTGCAGTTGGCTAAGTGGACGAGGACGATCAATGGCTTTTGCTGTGCTCATGATTTGGCGAGAACCTAAAGATCATGTTGTCGATTGTTATTTTTGGACAGGGTATTAACAAGAAAAAAAGGTTGGTAATACAATACTTCAATTTATCATCTGCCATTCGCCCGGTTCCCCATAGTGATGAACTACCTATTCCTATTCAACCTCAAGAATACAGTGTTGATTCTGACAAACAATCGGATGATAATGTAGATGACGACTTAGTCCAGCCATCAATATCATAAGATCCTGATTTCTCTGCCGAAGTGTCCAGTGATGAACCACACAAAATTAAACAACGCGAATTAAGTGATCTTATAAGATCTGTCCAAGGCGAAAGCGGCGCTTCTGGCGTCTCCATTACAACAATGGAATTTACTACAAGAAAATGTAAAAGTTTTCACGTATAGTCAAAAAGATTTTATACCTTTTTCCAAAATGGAAAATGACTTGGTTGCCTGCAAGGATATTGACGGTTTAATGAGTGCTTTACACATTCCCCATGATCCTAGTTAGTGACTGGAGACATTTATTGACGCCTCGAAACTTAGTCTAAAGGCTGTGCTACTCCACAATGCAAATAAATTGCCATCAATTCCAATCGCCCATGCTGTCCACATGAAGGAAAATTACAGTAACATGAATGTATTGCTACAAACTATAGATTTTGCTCATTGCACATGTATGCAGATGATATACAGGTGTATATATCATGTAAGGTGGATAAGGCAAGAGAAACTGTGAGTAATTTAAATTCTGACCTAGATAATTTTTCCCAATGGTGTGGGAATAATGGTTTGCGTATAAACGCTCAAAAATCTGTTGTTACGTGCATAGGGAACGAAATACTCAAAAAACAAATTGAAATTGAGAACTACGATATTGTAGTAAATAATGATACAATTAAATTTGTTAAAGAAGCAAAAAACTTAGGTTTAATCATTGACAGTTCTATGAATTTTAACTCGCATGTCAATAATATTACTAAACAGTCATTCATGACGCTGAAAGCATTATATCAGTTTAAGTACACTCTGCCAGAAGAAACAAAAATGACTTTGGTAAGATCATTAATATATCCGAAAATAGAATACTGTTGTAATGCCTACTTTAATTGTCTCACGGAATTTAATAAAAACGAACTCCAAAGGATACAAAATGCCTGCATACGTTATAGTTACTGCATTGATGTCAGAGAACATATTACTCCCTACCTTAATAGTATCAAAGAATTAAATATTGGAAATAGAATGAAATACCTATTTTCAGTATTTACATTCAAATTACACAAAACATGCACGCCAATCTATCTAAAGGAATTGCTGATCAAACGCTCGGACATTCATGATGTTAATATTCGAAGCAATAAGTACACCATCCCTCAACACCATACAACTAAATTTAAAGGCAGCTTCATGTATATGGCGGCTGTAGTGTTGAACGAAAATTTCCAGCACCTTACTCTAAGTGAATATAAATTTAAAAACAAAATAAAGGAAGATTTACTGAAATTGCAATTGTAAAATTAGCCATTTAATATACCTAATCAATTAATTGTTATGTTTATTTCTATGTACTATCATTTTTATTAGATTTCTATTGTATGTATGTACGTACTCGTATACTGTTCTATATACTGGTTAAGTGTTAATTTTATATGATTTTATATATACATATTATATTACATATATATTTTCTTACATTTATACAAGTTTTACTACTAAGAAGTGATCATAATATGTCTTGTTCGGGAAGGGTTGAAAATCAACTTTGTTGAACCCTTACCCATTGTGTAATTTTTTATCACAATAAATTCTATTCTATTCTATTCTAATATAACAAGTATAAGTGGCAGATTTGTGGAGACTTAAAAGTTATAGCTATCTTACTTGGTATGCTGCAAGGGTATACCAAATATTGCTGTTCTCTTTGTGAGTGAGACAGTCGAGCGCGATTACATTACAAAAGAAAAATTTGGGCGCCAAAACTGGGTTTTGAACCAGGAGCAAAAAATGTTGCCGACATTCCATTAGTTGATTCACAAAAGGTAATACTGCCACCACTCCACATAAAACTGGGGCTTATGAAAAACTTGGTAAAAGCTATGGACACGGAAGGATGTGCTTTCAGTTATTTAAAACAAAAATTTCCCAGACTTAGTGATGAGAAAATTAATTTTTGAGGGCCCCCAAATCAAGAACTTTTTTAAAGATGCTGAATTTGACAACATTCTAGAAGGTAATGAAAAAGCTGCTTGAAATTCCTTTCAAATGGTAGCAACACACTTTCTTGGTAACAAAAGAGCAGAAAACTATAGAGACCTGGTTGGGAATCTTCTTGCTACCAGAAATTAAGATGCCAATATGTCATTAAAAGTCCACTTTCTACATTCACATCCAGATTATTTCCCAGAAAACTGTGGTGCAATAAGTGATGAGCATGGAGAGAGATTCCACCAGGATATTCAAAATATGAAAAAAAGATCTCAGGGCAAATGGACTTCTGTGATGTTAGCAGACTACTGTTGGACATGTATAAGAGATGCTCCAGAAGTAACTTATAAGACAGGCTAAGAAGCGCAAGAATAATTAATTTTCTGATTGAAGAGCTTATATTCAAATTAAATATATATTATATAACATGTATTTAAAATATATATCAAAACGGCAAATAATTTTTCGCATGATGTAATTAATTGCTTTTTTTTTAAATTATACCATAATATGTGTTAGGTCAGTTATTACATTTTTCAGAGGCAACAAATTTTTTTTAGGACTATGTTAGACGTAGCTGGGACCAAAACAATACAAATAAGTGGTTTTGGTTAACGATACAAAATAAAAGTTAAAATTTGTCGGTTAGTGTAATGTTCAGTTGTATTGTTTTCTTATTGGTTGATGTGGTGTTTGATGTACTGTACTACAAGGGGTAGTGATAGTAATGTCCACGGTAACAGGTTGAATGCTCTCCGCAATTAAGTGTTAGTTGCTAAATAATTAAGCATATATTTTTATTTCTATTTTACTGAATAGTGTTTTTACCTTTTAGGCAAATCTTGCCTCAGTATTAACGTTTTGTGTGAATATAATTTTTGGAGTATTGTTTATTACTTATTGAAGTGTTGTAAAATTTCATCTTCACTCTTTAAGCGAATTAACTTGTAACTGGTAAAAGTTTGTCGTTATATTTTTTTCGAAGTAAACAACTTGCTTGGAAAAGTTTGCTATTATATTTTACAAAACGAAGAGTATATTGCATTCGATCGGCACATTTCTAAAACTGGTAATATTGCACGTAGAGAAAAAATTTATGAAAAACCACCAACAAATCACCAACATAGCGATATGAATCACTGTGTTGGTGAGAGAATTTTGAACAACTTTCAAAATGTCCGTCCGTCCGTCTGTCTGAAGTTCTGACTGTAAAAACTTTATTACATGGTTGCAATGACTTTCACCTTATGGGGGTGTAGAGGGCATTAAATACTATGGCGTGGTTATGTCGTTTTGAACCTTCAAAGCCCGAGGCCAGAGAAAATAATTTATTAATATTTTTCATTCTTTGCCTGCAAAAACTTTAATTCGTTGTTACAATGATCTTTTCACCTTGTACATTTAAAGAGAATGGTCAAATATGATGATATACTGCTGTCGTGGGGAACATACGGTCTGATGTCAAATGAGACAGCATCGAAACCGTCTTCAATTTCTTGGCTGTAATTATTCGATGCAGTTGTTACACTACTATAGAGTAATGATTGTGCCAGCCCACACCCATATTGTTAGGAATATTATTATTTATTAATTCAATTATTTCGTGTATGTTTCAGCAACAATCCTGTGTTTAATCATTTGTGTTTTGCGACAATTAATTAATAGAAGTATCCCATCACACAGAAAATACTTGGCAACGCGTTGCTAACTTCACTTAAATCACCTTAAGTACATATCTCTTGAAATTCTAATTATTTATAATAATCACTAAACTTTTGATAACAGATTGATAAGGTACCTAATTGCTCATTTAAAGATTTAAATTTAAAAAATTGTATTTATTAATAAGAAAAAAATATCTTTATAATAGATACAATATATGTGTTTTCCAACTGGGCAAAACAATTATTGACCACCGAAGTGTTTTACTCTTTGACTGAATTTTTAGAGCAGTGATAATAAATGTACTGATTATTTATGTGATATATTGTTTGTCTATATATATGTGTGTGTATATATATGTATGTATATATATATATATTTTTTTTTTATTGTGTTTGTAATATATAATACGTGTCTATATACATTTCTTTTACATTTCTTGTGACAAAATACAATACCTAGGTAGTATTGTCATTTATTTATGCTTTTTTATTATTATAATTTTTATTGTAATTTATACACTGTATTGACGTTTCTTGTAATATTCCTTTTACAGAATAAAGCAATATTATTATTATTATACACTCAAATTTAAAAAGATGACAGATATCTGTTGATATTAATAAGTGTATAAATACTTATCATAGTAGAACCAAAGCAATTTTCATTTATTTTGCATCACAAATACTGTGTAATTTAGTTCACGTACAAAAGACTTTCAAAGTGATGATCAGACAAATAGTAGCTAATAGTATACATATATCGCCGAAGGCGAGTGGCATAATTCTTCTGAGTGAATAATGGTCATAATCGTGAATGTAATACTAGGCTTTTTCTACATCTATTAAACAAATAAATAAGACTGAAATTTTATAGCATTAATCGGTACCTACTCGTAAGAAGTGGAGAACGTAAACAAACAATATAGTGATACACTTGGTTATCACTGTCAGCGAGTTGATTGTCAGCTGCAGCAAAAGTTGATCGCAGTCGATTTAAAATATCATTAGATCAGTGAATAGCGAATCATGGAATTTGTATTTGTGATTGGTCGGATGCAGTGAATTATAAATAATTCACTACTGCACTGAAAGAAATCGACCAAATAGAATGTTTTGCTAAGATGATCTGCATTATCATAAGTATTTTTTGTGTTAAGACTACATTATCATTATCTAACCATAAGAAACTGTTTTGCTAATGAGATTTTGCAACGGTAAATCTATGACTATTTGTCCCAATAGCAGCACTTACTTAAACTAGGTAAAATATTGTTATAAGTTTTCTTTTTATTAGGGGTAACTAAATAATTTCTTACGATAAATAAGTGCCTTAAGTTAAAGTTAACTATTTAACGGTTAAAACTTAAATAGACCTATGGTTGGTAAGTCACCTGTTAACTGTAAAGATGGGCTTACTAATCCTAACGTCTTACTTATTTATTTTTACACGTAGCGCAAGCGCAATTGAGTTTCTATGAACGCGCGCCATTTCATCCATGCAGCGACGCATGCAGTAACTAGTATACTAGTAACTACTAGTAACTAGTAAGCAATTCGGCGTTCAACGAGACAGTTGTGGGAAAGATTTTATGCAAAGAATTTTTACAAAAAAAAACTTGTGTTTTATGTTATTGTATATTAGCTGCTTTCGTTCAGCAGAGTGATTCATAATCATAATAAACAGGATTTCAATGAACAGTAATCTTATGATACAAAATTGCATGGTATAGGGACAGAGACAACACATGAAACAGGTAGGTGCCTTATCATTACGAATCACTCTGCTTCTGCTGAACGAAAGCAGCTATTATATAGTAAACTGATTGTGTCTTCTTACAAGTCAAAGTTCCCTTTTTATAATAGGCACCCTGAATTGTTTATTAGTCATTTGTTTCCTTAAATGAATCATTTATTTTAATTTTACCAACAATAATTCTTTGTCTGAGTCAACATAGAAATGTATTAAAAACGTGTTTTAATATGAAGTGTGAAGTTGAACATGATGAATGGCACTATCTTTCTAAAAAATATAAAATTAAAATATTGAATTTACAAGTAACATACTTGCAAAGTGACATTACTAAGTCAAGAGAGATTATTTGTTGCCATTATAATGTAAGCTGCATAGTGGTTAAAAAGTCACCTATTAGCGGCAGGAAAGTTTTTTTCCGGTTACAAGGTAGTAATGGTGTAAGAAATAGGAACTTACTAACTATAACAAAAAACTTATTAAGATTAAAATAGGTGGTGACTCCTGATAGCAAAGCTATCAACCTACAGTAACAAATAAATAATAAGTAAAACTTCTATTAATGGTAAATAAGTGCATCTTAGCAAGATCGTTTTTGTTGCGATTACAGAGCAGTCTTGCTGGAGCCTATTTAATGCAGATATTTATTAGGGGTTAGTCAATTTCTCTTTATGGATAATAGAAATTTCTTTCAGTGTGTAAATTACGGTACGATTTTTCACCAAAAAAATATAATAATTGTCAAATAATTAAACAGGTGTAGAAAAATATGTTTTAAGGATGTGTTTGCATGCCACAGTAAATTCGTATATAGAAAAAGCGAACTAATGGTTATGCCGATATTACAGGAACCATAAATTGGCTAGCTATAAGTAGTGATTTCATCATCAGTTGTTGGCAACAGAATTGTGCAGGGCCGTACAGACACTATTGTGAAGCCTTGACTAGATTTGCAGCAGTGAATAAAAAATGATTCAGTTCCTATTCTACTTTGTAACTTTTGAAATAGGATTTGATGATTGTGAATAATTAAACAATTCATGGTTACGTTAGGCGGCAGCCACCGCAACTATCTACAAAATCTAATAATGCAGTCATAGTTTCAATTATTGTCAGATATTGTTTTTTATGATTTTCTTTTTCAAATTGTAATGGTTATTCATCGAATTTCGTGTGTAGGTGCTTTTTGTGGCATTTCACTTTCAGTGTAAAAGTGGTCATCATTTGGTGAAAAAAATTTGATGTTTTAGGAAAAATCTGAAAAAATTAGGGGTGGTACTCAGTAAGGGGAGAGAAATCGAATGTCGCGCACCGGAGTTCTCCATCTGCGCTCTTTCTTCGGTAGGGTCCTCGGAAAATAGAACAGTTTCACTTCTTTCATGTGTAGGTGTTTAGCATGGAATGTCACTTTCGTTATGAAAGTGGTCATCATCGGGCGACAAAATTTCGATGTTTTAGGAAAATTCTGAAAAAAATCAGCGGTACGCAGTAAGGGGAAAGAAATCGAATTGCGCACAGTGGCGCTCTCCGTCTGCATTCTTTATGTGGATAGGGCCCTCGGAAAGTGAAAAAATGTCACATTTTTCGTGTGTAGGTGTTTTTCATGGCATTTCACTTTCGGTATGAAAGTGGTCATCATCGGGCGACAAAATTTTGATGTTTTAGGAAAAATCTGAAAAAACCAGGGGTACGCAGTAGGGGTAGAGAAATCGAATAGCGCACAGTGGCGTTCTCCGTCTGCGTTCTCTATGTAGATAGGGCCCTCGGAAAGTGAAAAAATGTCACATTTTTCATGTGTAGGTGTTTTTCGTGGCAGTTCACTTTCGGTATGAAAGTGGTCATCATCGGGCGACAAAATTTCGATGTTTTAGGAAAATTCTGAAAAAAATCAGCGGTACGCAGTAAGGGGAAAGAAATCGAATTGCGCACAGTGGCGCTCTCCGTCTGCATTCTTTATGTGGATAGGGCCCTCGGAAAGTGAAAAAATGTCACATTTTTCGTGTGTAGGTGTTTTTCATGGCATTTCACTTTCGGTATGAAAGTGGTCATCATCGGGCGACAAAATGTTGATGTTTTAGGAAAAATCTGAAAAAACCAGGGGTACGCAGTAGGGGTAGAGAAATCGAATAGCGCACAGTGGCGTTCTCCGTCTGCGTTCTTTATGTAGATAGGGCCCTCGGAAAGTGAAAAAATGTCACATTTTTCATGTGTAGGTGTTTTTCGTGGCAGTTCACTTTCGGTATGAAAGTGGTCATCATCGGGCGACAAAAATTATGTTTTAGGAAAAATCTGAAAAAAAAACAGGGGTGCAGAGTAAGGGGAGAGAAATCGAATAGCGTGCAGTGGCGTTCTCAGTCTGCATTCTTTATGTGGATAGGGCCCTTGGAAAGTAAAAAAATGCCACATTTCTCGTGTGTAGATGTTTTTCGTGGCGTTTCACTTTCGGCATAAAAGTGATCATCATCGGGTGACAAAATTTTGATGTTTTAGAAGAAACATGAAAAAAGTCAGGAGTATGCAATAGCGGGAGACAAATCGAATAGCGCACAGTGGCGTTCTCCGGCTGCGTTCTTTATGTGGATAGAGCCCTCGGAAAGTGAAAAAATATCACATTTTTCATGTGTATGTGTTTTTCGTGGCATTTCACTTTCGGTATGAAAGTGATCATCGGGTGACAAAATTTTGATGTTTTAGAAAAAATATGAAAAATATCAGGGGTATACAACAGTGGGAGACAAATCGAATAGAGCACAGTGGCGTTCTCTTTCTATGTTCTTTATGTAGGTAGGACCCTCGGAACGTGAAAGAATGTCACATTTTTCGTGAGTAGGTGTTTTTTGTTACATTTCATTTTTGGAATGACAGCGGTCATCGTCGGGTGACAAAATTTCGACATTTCGGGAAAAATCTAAACAAATTCAGGAGGACGTAGGAAGGTGAGAGAAATGGAATGACGCAAAGCGCAGTTCTGTGTCTCGTTTCGTTCTCGGTGGAAGCGGTGAAAAACTTCGATTTCCATTCTCCGCTGACTTTGAGCGGCCGTATCTCGGAAACGAAGGACCGCAGCGATGAGCTCGTAACAATTTTTGTTTGGGAGAAATGGTCCTCGAAGCTGGACCGTGTAGCACGAGGAGCGAAATTCTCGAAATTCTCACTTTAACGGTCCATATCTCACGCAAAACTTACCGAAAAATCATCGGATTGGAAATTTAATCAGCAATCGATTAAGCGTACAAGAGGAATCAATTTCCTCTAGAAAAAGTTACAACGACTATATTGCAGTAGCGTCGAGTGAAATAAAAATCGTAGGAATTGTAGTAATTATATTTAGATATCAATGTTGGCATGTGGAAAAAAAACTGTAATGGAATTATTTTAAGGAAATTTCACCATGAGGTCAGTGTTGCTTGAAAAAAATAAAACTAAAACGTTTAGCCCTGAAAAGTCGTGAATTTAAAAATTCAGATGTTCTATATAAACAAACAGAGGAACTTTATCTCTGCAAAGAAAGTTGAAATTATTCTAAGGAGATTCAGAAAAGAAATAACAAAAAGTATCAACTTTTCGATTTTAAACGATTTTTTTATTATTCCATTCATCCCCTAAAAGTCAGACAGATCTTACAGCCACACAATCAGAAATAAGATGTAAACGCATATGACCTTTCGTAAGCCAAATTATTAGCTCTACAATTTTTATCTGAAACCTTTTCCATATCTCTCATCGTTCTCGATTTATACGCAAAAATAAACCATTTCATCATTTTTGTACCCTTAATGAAAGTGTGGGACTAATAGCATATTAGACTTTTTATTTTACATCTCAGCTCAATACAACTTTTCCCGTAGAGATCCCCCTCCGGTCACATTTTTGCGATTTAACCTACCTATTTGGACTAGTAAGTAGGAAGGCGAGAGAAATCGAATGGCGTAAATCGCAGCTCTTTATCTCGTTTAGTTCTCGAGATATGACCTTGGGAAGAGGTGAAAGACTTCGATTTTCGTATCTCGAAAACGAAACGAGATAAAGAGCGGTTTGCGCCATTCGATTTCTCTCACCTTCATACCTACCCCTGAATTTTTCGCCATTTTTCCTAAATCATCGAAATTTTTGTCACCCGATGATGAACACTTTCACACCGAAAGTAAAATATCACGAAAAACACGTAAACACGAAAAATTTGACATTTTCCGTTGGGAAACTGTTCCGAAGGCCCCTATTCAGAGAAAGAGCACATATGGAAAACTCCGGTGTCCACTATTCGATTTTTCTCCGCTTACTGCGTATCCCTGTTTTTTTTTTTAGATTTTTCCTAAAACATCGAATTGTTTGTCACCCGATGATGACAACTTTCACACTGAAAGGAAAATTTAACGAAAAACACTTAAACATGGAAAATGTGACAAATTTTCAATTTCTGAAGGCCTATTCAAAAGAAGAACGCAGATGGAACACTCAGGTGTCCGCCAATCGATTTCTCTCGTCTTCCTTACGCATTACGGGCGCGAATTTTTGCAGACTTTTCCTTAAACATCAAGTTTTTGTCACTTGATGATGATCAGTTTCATGCCGAAAGTGAAATATCACGAAAACACATACACACGACAACCAATGAATAACCATAAAATTGTAATGTTTGAAAAAGGAAATTACAAAAACCAGAGGAAAACAATGGAAAGACCTTTTGCGTGTTTGAGGAAATGAGGAAATCGGAATTCTTCAAAACAATGTTTCTATACTGCTAGTTTAATTATCGTTTTCAAAGACTAACGTGTCACTTTTGCTCCCAGAAAGAATGTAAGCTCTCCTTCGGGGAGTAAAAGAGACATTTTACTCTTTCAAAATAATAATTGATTGTGCAATCTACACTATTAGAGTGTATGCAAAGATAGTTTGTCTATATGCCACAAGATCAAAGTTCTTTTTAATCCCGCGTGGCGTTGATTTTTTACAATCTGGATTAAAAATAGGTACATTTAGTCCATATAAAAATTACTTTTTACAGTAATGATATGTTATTATTAGATATGCTACTGATTTATTAGCAACATTACTAACAAAAAGTTATTGAAGATGTAGAATAAACTATAGCCCGAGAGGCAGCGACAGTTTTCGTGAAATCATTTCTATAAAGCTAGATTTTTTTCAAAAGAAAGTTTAGATAGCATCTATAATGAAGGTGCAATTCTACCAAACTCTTAGTGGTGCATAAATGAGTAAAAAATTAAAGAAAAAAAATAGGTGGACGAAAATTTCGTTTATGGAATTGTCACCAATTGTCAAAAATGACGATTCACCTTCGCTCCTGCCGGCCTCAATTTTCGAGTTTCACTTCTCGATTCACGTTGTACGGTCATTGCCGGTCTTCTCCATATCTCTCATCGTTCTCGATTTATACGCAAAAATAAACCATTTCATCATTTTTGTACCCTTAATGAAAGTGTGGGACTAATAGCATATTAGACTTTTTATTTTACATCTCAGCTCAATACAACTTTTCCCGTAGAGATCCCCCTCCGGTCACATTTTTGCGATTTAACCTACCTATTTGGACTAGTAAGTAGGAAGGCGAGAGAAATCGAATGGCGTAAATCGCAGCTCTTTATCTCGTTTAGTTCTCGAGATATGACCTTGGGAAGAGGTGAAAGACTTCGATTTTCGTATCTCGAAAACGAAACGAGGTAAAGAGCGGTTTGCGCCATTCGATTTCTCTCACCTTCATACCTACCCCTGAATTTTTCGCCATTTTTCCTAAATCATCGAAATTTTTGTCACCCGATGATGAACACTTTCACACCGAAAGTAAAATATCACGAAAAACACGTAAACACGAAAAATTTGACATTTTCCGTTGGGAAACTGTTCCGAAGGCCCCTATTCAGAGAAAGAGCACATATGGAAAACTCCGGTGTCCACTATTCGATTTTTCTCCGCTTACTGCGTATCCCTGTTTTTTTTTTTAGATTTTTCCTAAAACATCGAATTGTTTGTCACCCGATGATGACAACTTTCACACTGAAAGGAAAATTTAACGAAAAACACTTAAACATGGAAAATGTGACAAATTTTCAATTTCTGAAGGCCTATTCAAAAGAAGAACGCAGATGGAACACTCAGGTGTCCGCCAATCGATTTCTCTCGTCTTCCTTACGCATTACGGGCGCGAATTTTTGCAGACTTTTCCTTAAACATCAAGTTTTTGTCACTTGATGATGATCAGTTTCATGCCGAAAGTGAAATATCACGAAAACACATACACACGACAACCAATGAATAACCATAAAATTATAATGTTTGAAAAAGGAAATTACAAAAACCAGAGGAAAACAATGGAAAGACCTTTTGCGTGTTTGAGGAAATGAGGAAATCGGAATTCTTCAAAATAATGTTTCTATACTGCTAGTTTAATTATCGTTTTCAAAGACTAACGTGTCACTTTTGCTCCCAGAAAGAATGTAAGCTCTCCTTCGGGGAGTAAAAGAGACATTTTACTCTTTCAAAATAATAATTGATTGTGCAATCTACACTATTAGAGTGTATGCAAAGATAGTTTGTCTATATGCCACAAGATCAAAGTTCTTTTTAATCCCGCGTGGCGTTGATTTTTTACAATCTGGATTAAAAATAGGTACATTTAGTCCATATAAAAATTACTTTTTACAGTAATGATATGTTATTATTAGATATGCTACTGATTTATTAGCAACATTACTAACAAAAAGTTATTGAAGATGTAGAATAAACTATAGCCCGAGAGGCAGCGACAGTTTTCGTGAAATCATTTCTATAAAGCTAGGTTTTTTGAAAAGGAAAGTTTAGATAGCATCTATAATGAAGGTGCAATTCTACCAAACTCTTAGTGGTGCATAAATGAGTAAAAAATTAAAGAAAAAAAATAGGTGGACGAAAATTTCGTTTATGGAATTGTCACCAATTGTCAAAAATGACGATTCACCTTCGCTCCTGCCGGCCTCAATTTTCGAGTTTCACTTCTCGATTCACGTTGTACGGTCATTGCCGGTCTTCTCTTTGCCATCGAGACATAGAACAGGTATCCAATCGCCGTATTTATTCAGTTCTTACGCTTGAAAAATTGATTTGCGGTCATGCTAATTGGCGACCATTTTTAAGTGGTTTCCCGAGTTCGAATCCCGCCCAGGGATACTTTTTTTTTTTCGTTTTCAATTTTTTGGTAGATATTTTTTGTTCTATAATTGCTATTCGCTCCGTTCTATTGCATTTCTCTGAAAAGTTTTGCATTTTCCGCCGCGAAATATTAATCTGCACTATTTTGATTAAAAATTAGAAATTTCCTTACCAAAATAATTTAATATAATGAAGAAAATAAAAGCTTATTAACAGATCTATAAAAATACTGTCTGTTCATTAATACTAATGAGGAATATAATTTTCATGATTTGACTACGTATTGCCGTTTTCGCAACGTCTACCCAAGATTTAGCCACCCGGAAGTAGAATGTGATTTTCAATCCAAATAGTGCATCTTAATATTCCGCGGCGGAAAATGCAAAACTTCGCCGAGAAATGCAATAGAACGGAGCAAATCCCAATTACAGAATCAAAAATATGTGCCAAAAAATTGAAAACGAAAAAAAATATATATCCCCGGGCGGGATTCGAACTCGGGAAACCACTTAAAAATAGTCGCCGATTAGCACGACCGCAAGTCACTTTTTCAAACGTAATAACTGAACAAATACGGCGATCGGAGACCCGTTCTATGTTTCGAAGGCGAGGAGAAGGTCGGCAATGACCGTACAACATGAATCGCGAGATGAAAATCGAAAATGGGGGCCGGCAGGAGCGAAGGCGAATCATCGTTTCTTGACAATTCATGACAATTCGAAAAACGAAATTTTAAATGTTTAATTTTTTACTCATTTATGCACCACTAAGAGTTTGGTAGAATTGCACCTCCATTATAGATACTATCTAAACTCTCTTTGGAAAAAAATCTAGCCTTATAGATATTAACGCGAAAAATCTGTCGCTGCCTCCCGGGCTACTAGAAATGTAACAATTCAATTGGTAAGTAAATTTGAATTATTTTAAACTATATTTCAAATGGTAGAGAAAACAAAAAGTTCGACCCTGCAGATTTTAGTGATTTGAAGCATGGTTGGTACTTCAAATAGCTACTGCTTCGCCCTCTATTAGTAAACCGCCCAATTAAATTGGCAAAATTGAATACATTTTTTCTAACATATTAATCTCCCTTAGGAGCAAATGTTATGCCGATTTTTAACTTTTTTTCGTATTTAATATATTTATTCTAGTACGTATCATATTTTATTTGAATATTTGAGTCCCATTAAAGAATATAAAACAATTAATGGTGAATTACGGACGATTGAGTGGCACGTTCGCGTGTAATAATCCAAAGGAAATATTTAATTTCATTTAGTTTTCAAATATAAAATATGATACGTACTAGATTTAAGTTAACTAGTTCTAATATTTAAATCAAATACGATTTTTGTTGGTTTGTTTTTGAGAACAATATGTTGAAAGATTTACGACTGTGAACGCGGTATTTTGACATTGATAACACAGCCTTAACGTCCCATTTTGTGATATTATAACCAAAGATCAAATTACCTCAGCACAAGCATTTATTGTATTTAATCCAACACCTCCATCGACTTCTATATTCAATAAAGGGTAATTATGTCTCAACCATTGTACCTTAGGCATCATATCACTCATAAAAAGTTGACCACCAAATCCAGGCTCTACAGTCATAATTAAAATCATATCGGCATGTTCAACATATTGCCTTATATCTTCGATGCCCGTACCAGGTTTTAACGCTAATCCGACTTTCATACCTGCTTCCCTAATTCTTCTACAAATTGGCAAAACATTTTGTAGTACAGGCTCTATGTGAAAAGTATACTGATCTACACTAGCATCAGCCATAGGTTCAATCCACTACAAATTAGATAAAATATAAGACCTATACCTACAAACGAGTAGGTAGTTAAAAATAATATACACACCCTTTCTGGTTCTGAAACCATCATGTGTGTCTCAAAAAAGGCGTCTTGAATTTTGTTTCTTAGACATCTTACTAAAGGAGGACCGAAAGTAAGGTTAGGAACAAAACTACCATCCATGACATCTAAATGCAAATAATCCGCTCCATTATCTAACAACTTTTGCGATTCTGCATATAACTCTGACAAATCTGCATTTAAAATTGACGGTCCTATTTTGCACTTTAAGGAATTATTGTTCATTATTAAATACAAATATTACAAATAGATGTATCACGAATCAGCTACTCTCAACCATAAGGTGCGATTTTTTGATTCACGACTGGTGGTTGGTGGTTTGACTTATTGGTTTGACGTTTGACTGGTGGCAGTAGAATATCACAGTAGAGAGAAGACCAAGTGCTGCCAATAGCAAAATGTAAAAATTTCCATCGAGCATACCCAAATTACACGATTTTACACGCGAATCTCATGACGTTATGTAATTATCCGCCGACTGACATGAAAATGTTCAAGAATGTCCGATTCGGTGGTGCCGCAACCTTTCCGGCTATATAGATAAATATTAAGGCATAAGGCAGGTAGACTGAAAATGTTTCCTTGCAAATTTTGAAGAGCGGGGGGGGGGGAGATTTCTTCTCTGATGCACATTTGTCCCCTCGGCCGGAATTTTGGAGAGCCGGGGGACGACTTCTCTACACATTTTCTCCGCTCTCGAAATCTTTAAGAGCGGGGGGGAAATTTTCGACGATTACTCTCACTATTACAAGAAACAAATCTTCATTTCCACATTTCCCTGATAACACCAAACGTCCCCAGGACGTTCACTTAGGTCCTCGTTTAGTCTGAACGTCCCGGGTTTACATGGTACGTCCCAATAAGGACGTCCGTTTGCTATCGTCCCTAAAACGTTCTGAATAAAACGTTTTGAGGACATCCCGCTAGAGTCTAGTCAAGACAAACCTAAACACATTCGTGAAATAACCTCTAGGAGTGATGTTTTTTTTGAGCAGATGAGGATATGATTAAAAAAGGAAATTAAAAACTGTAAAAATGAAATTACAATCCTTAAAAAGTTTTACTAACAAAATTTCTTTTGATAACAAAATATTTTCATATTTCATGGTCCATTTAAATTTTGTCAATTTGATTTTTCTGATTTCAGAAATCTTATATTCGTTTCAACTATTTTTTTCATGAGTTTCGGTTATATTACAGCCATTTTCACCGCAATATTTAAGCAGAGCTTATGTACTATATTACTCAGTTGCTGTCAAACTGGGAAATTCAATTTGGCAGACATTGCATCATTTTTACAAAGAATTTATATAAATTCTTTGCATTTTTATTTCTTCCGTACACTGGCACTAGTCACTTTTAACGGCTACAAAAGAAAGTACCAAAAACAGGTAAGTCTATTTAATTGATTTATTAATATATAAGTATTTAGATCGATATTTTATTCTAGATAAATTTGGTGCGGCTTATTTGTAGGTTATAATAAATATACTACCACCCACCTTATTTGGCTGTTAAAATTCTATGGCAGATCACCTGTGAACCTGAGTATGTAGTTTTTAGTTGTTTATCATGGAGCGAACTTATTCACTTAAAAGAAGATTGTTGGTTAAACATTATAAATACAATACTTCCCTTCGGTATGCGAGGGAAGTAAAAATTGAAAAGAAGTACCTACTCATGCAGTGTGTTAAACGAAGTGTTATACTTATATGGTTCGACATCTCTGATGAACAAGTGGAAGTGATGAAACTTTTAATAGGTAAGGTTTGATACATCGAGTAATAAAAACATTTGCCAGAAAACATCAACAAACTTGTAAAGTATATTTAGGGATTTCAGTAAATTAATATAAGAAAAAACTAATAAAGATACTTTTGGAGGAAAATTTACAAATTTGTAACTTATATGCCCTATTTGTTATATTTTTCTGAAATTATGCTGTACGTACGTACAAAAACTACATCATCAATGTTCAACCTAATAAACCTGCTTCTAACCGTAAATCCTAATGCATCTTAACCCATAGCCATTTTCTTTACTTGAATTCTGTAATAATATTGGCAAAAAATATAACGTTAAACTTATAATAATGTTATTAATCTGCATTATAGTCACAACATATATTTCTGCTTCTCTCGGTCTTTGGTATTATTTGTAGAATCGATCATTCATATAAAGAGGTGTTCTTAAAATTTTTAAATGAACAAGGGAAACTTTCAAATGCAAAAGTCAGTTAAACAAAAAAATGTTCACATTTAAACTGTGATTTTTTTTTAAATAGGACACCAAGAAAATTATAACAATTTATTTTAAATATAAGCTTGCCATCAAGTGGCATATATTAGTCTTAATGTTTTTTGCCAAGATTTCATCTGAAATGTTAATTTTTCTTTTATTTGCACAGGGGCTGCTGCAGTCGCTAACGCTTCAAAGTCTTGGAAGGACACCGAAATGGCTATTACATCGTGATTGAAGAGGGCAAAAGAAAGAACAGAGAGGGTGTCAAAAAAGAGAGAATATTAGAAAATAATATAAACTAAGATACTTATAAAAAGACGAAGTGTGCAAAACGTTAAGAGAAGGTGAGATATACATTTATCTTACGTTTTATTGCATACTTGGCTAATTTCTTATAATATTCAATATGACTTAATGTATATATAACTATATTATACTGTACTAGGTATTATAATATATAACTTTTAAATCCCATAAAAATTGTGTTTTTGACACTTGACACTTGAATTTTTAGAGTAAGAAGTTAATTTAAAAAAAATACAAATGCCATATAACTTATTTTTCAATAGCACAATAGAAATAAAATGTTCGCATAAATTTGTCATTTGGTGTTGATAAATAACCCAGACAGCACAAGATATTCTTAGATTAATTTGTAAATCTTCCACAAATATAATATAATGATATTTGTAAAAGATCTTCTAATATTATACGGAAAATATATGAATAATTTTAGAATAATAAAAGAATATTTATGTATATTATTACTAAAATAATTTCGTTATCTATCTTTATCATATATTGGTCAGAATAATCTACAGATATCTTACAAATACATCCATATAATATATTTCAAGAATTATTTTAATTACATTAATATTAGAATAATTTTTTCGGATAAATTTCAGAAAATTACAATTTTTGTCGTTACAGTAATTGTGTGAATAACCAATACCTACTTATGTTCAATAAGTACTTTTAAAAATAATGGTAGGTAACTATAAAATTATTAAAATTATAAATACCTATGTAGGTGTGATTGTATAGTATAAACCCTCATCCACAGAGTTTTCAGCTTTATTTCAGATATTAAAGATTTTTTTAATACACTGAAGCCAAAATGGAATTGAATAATAAATTATTTAGAATACGCACGAGCACATCAAATTTCGCGCTTGTTTGTATACTGCGCAATGATCCAAATGGTGGTGGTCCTTCATAGTTGCCAAATTGTGTGATTTGCGTAGTATGTCCAATAATAACTTAAATTAGGGATTCCTTGTCTAAGAATGATAAATACTCTCTATGTCAGATATTGTCACTAATCATTATGGGATTTGAGCAAATATAAAAATAGTCTTAATCAGTTTGATTTATTAATATTGCGTGCATTAAAAGTTTTAGTTTAGTAGAGTGCGAATAGGTAATTTGTTTTTGTTCAAGTAAGCTTGGCAATAGTGTATATACTTTTATTCAAATTTCAGTTTTTTAGGTTGGGTTAAAACTTGACCTTGTCTTCTTGTTGGCTTGGCTAAACCATAGATAAAGAATTATATATATGGCTAAACGTTGTTTCACGTTCTTTAAAAAAGTTGTTTCTGTTAATGTTCATAGTATAGTATCTACTAATCTATATAGTGCACTTATTTTCTGTTATACACGGTAAGTACCAAATAATATGTTGTTTTATTTAGAGTGTCGAAGTTTGAATGATACAATAATAGTTTAGAATTTTACTTCGGTTTGTGGTTATGAGGTAAAGTTGCCAGTTTTTTTTAATTATAAATATAACATTTTTATAAATCAAAATAAAATAAATGAACAGTTCTTTCTGAACATAAATAACTTCTGGTATATTAACACGATAATACCGAGGAAAATACACCGATAGAAAATATTAAATTAAAGTCAGTTCAACAAATCACCATATACCTATATAATAAATAAAAACTTAATTAATAATTTTAAAATAGCAATTGAAAACACATAAGTTTGCTTGTCCCGGAATCAGCTGCCTGTGACGTCAGCTTCTACGGCTCTATTGATGCTCTGCCCTAACAAATTTTTCATTTGTAGATTAAAAAACTAAAACATGTTGGAGGGAATTCATACAAGGAATGTGTTCGGAGATACCTAGCTAAACTAATGTCAGATCATGTTGCGAAAGGTTACACATTACATGGTCATCGTGACGGAAAGAGTTCATTTATAAAGAGTCCATTTTTTAAAGTTGTAATAGGTAGGTACCTAAATTTAAGTAACGAGCCTTGAAAAGAAGGTGAGAGTGTGTAGTTTCCTATGCAAATGAAAATGTGGGGGTTAAATTGGTTTCTATTGAACTGTTATGAACACTTAACTGTGACTGGTTTTATTTGCATGGACACTTTGATATTTTTTTGAAGGCTTGTTATTAATTAAACTAATTTAGTGGGAAAAAAAATTGAAATATTATCATTAATGGACTCATTCAGCAGCTGAAATTTCCGTTGATAACATAATTATTTTTATTTTTGCTACTGCGTGTAATAAAAGTCTAACCTCGCAGCTTCTTCGTATAAGGGGCTGTTCATAAAATACGTTCGCAAATAAGGGGGAGGGAAGGGTATTGCTTAACGTGACGAGATATGACAAGGGGGTGGCAGGGGGGTCCAAATAAATGTGGCGTTCGCAGTTCATCAATTTTATTTTAATTTTTTTCTTAACTTCGCAATTTTTTTCATTACGATAGAAAGTCATTCTCAAGTACTTAAAAGCCTATTCTTAAAAGCCTGTTTCATATGGATAGTCAAAAATTAATGTTTCAGATTGGGTACATTTATTTATTTACTTATGTGGTCACAATAGAGACATTATTCATAGAAAATTATTCATTTGTATGCTATTTTTAATCATAAGAAATGATTTATAAAGGGGTGGACTATCTTCTGGGACATAATATTTGTTTGGGGGAGGGGTAAAAAAAGTGAAATTCTGAGTATTTTTATTTTGGTTTATCTTTCAGATGCAGTTCTGGAAACATTTCCTGATGCATCCCATAAGAATATAGAATTACAAATAGGAATTTGGCTCACCAAAGCCACAGAGAGGCAAACAAGGGAGAAAAACAAAGGTGGTAAGTTATAGACTTTAAATATACAAAGGCGTGGTTTTTTGCAATTATTTTATTTTTAGGTGCTCCAAATGATCAAGGAAACTAGATGTTAATAAGTTATATATGCCAATAAAATTTTTTTTAACTAAAATGTTTTTTATTATAGAAAAGCAGCTTTTTTTCAAATACTTTCAGTACATCGCTGTTCCAACATGCAAGAAGTTTTTCAAAATCTAGTCCGACAGATGGGAATTAAACAGTTAGTGTTGAAATTATAGTGACATAAAAGATATACACTATACCGATTGTGTTAAGAGAACCTCAGTACCATTCCTAAAGCCACAAAATATATAAACCCATTTTTGGTAGGAGCGAGCAGTTTTTCGTCTTTATCTAAATTGAAAAAGAAAATGGGCGAAAGTTTGACTTTTAACTTCTTTCTACTAAATCTGTAGATTTTCAGTTTTGTGTTGGATATCTGCTCAATTCGTAGCTTTAATAATATTTGAATATTATATTCTAAAAATAGTAACAATTTTTTCTAAATATCCAGTCAAATATTATCGAAGAGAAATATTCTGAAAATAGTTTTGAATTATTCTGTGGATATTTTTATATTAATTTTATATGAAGAGTTTCCTAAATTATGCATTGACTATTTTAAGTAGAAGCTCTAAATTCCCCCATGGATAATATAATATTTTTTAGGAATCAATGTTCACATCATAATTATGGAATATCCCAGAATACCCTAAAGATATTCTTAAAAATATCTTTAAAATAATTTCAGAAGAATTAAAAGTGTCCCTCCCAAATAATATTAGAATATTATTAAAATAATAAGTATTTTTTCGGATTATTCTAAAGATATCTTATTATCCAAGAAAATTATTCTAATAATATTTTTAAAATATTTTTGTGCTGACTGGGAAAAGTACTAAGTATTAAAATCAATCTAATTGAATAATTTTTCTACATGGTAATTATATAGTCATTTTTTTATCTTTTTGGCTTTTCTAACCACATTTATTCCCTTCGAAATAGAATCCAATCACTGGATTCTATTTCGAAAGAAATGCATGGTTAGAAAACCCAAAATGGAACATAAATACCCTCTGCTGTGAATACACCTTAAAAGTGGTGGAGGGGGAGGTACCTGTATGTTTTGCATAGTATGTCCCAACAACGTTTTCAGGACGTCCTCTCTAGACCTACATTCGTCCCACATAGGTCCTGGGTGGGACGTCCTCGGGACACCCCGTTTTGCTGACACGGAACGTCCCTCAAACGTCCTCGGTACGTCTTACGTCGGTAGAGTACGTCCTCGGGACGTTTTCATGTCCTGTGAGTACGTTCTTGGGACGTTTTCGGGACGTAGGGTTAATATTAAAATAAGTCCAAAAGAGTCCGGGTACATGTTCAAAGTCCGAAAATAGGACAAAAGTCCACCAGTCGGCAACACTGCAATAAATATATAATATATAACTGGATTGAAATTATCCGTTTTTTATCCGATTTTTAACAGGGTGAGAAAGTTATCCTCCACCTTCCTAAATTATCCGCAAATCGGATAATTATCCGCCAATCGGCAACATGCACTGATGCGAGGATTTAAATTTAAAATTAAAGACAACATATGACCTTGTGAAATGAACTAATCTACGACATAAGACATAAAGATTGTTTTCTCCAAGCCACTATAACCTGAGACTAGGAAAGATAGATGGTGAGGACTCGTAACAGCGCATAATCGCCACGCTAACAAGTTGTGCCTAAGACGCCATTGCGGTGGTGGCACACAAACGGTAGAGAGCAAAATGAAATTTTCCAATAGAAGTGATTTATAAGTGATTTAGTGCTAATTTATGTAATGTACCTACATGATGGTATCATATTCTATAAACTGCTGTAAAAATCACAGCGGGAAAAAATTGAAAGGAGTGACGCTTTGCAGGTTAAAGTACCTATATGCAGTTTTCACTTTACCTAGTTAAATTAACTGTAGGCCTATTATTTACTTAATTATGTCCATGTGCATGCAATGATAATGAGAAGCATAGTATATCATTTTCTGGTATGCAATTTGCACGTTATTTGATTGAAATTTTCATTCATCTTTTCTTCATTGAATATAGAACAGTGCATCCGAAATGACACTTTTTCCATGGGCGTAGGTATATCGATTATGGTGTTATATTATATAGAATGTAGAATAAATTCTGGTATGTAAGATATGAGTAAATATATTTATGACAGTGAATATTAATTGTATTATTATGAAGCTGTTTTTGGCAAAATACCAGTTTTGTATCGTTTTATTCCTTTGATGTGATAAACTTGACACCTACATTGTACATATACGTTCTGCCATTGGCGCTTGCTCTCTGGTGGCAGGTGGCTTCACCATTGGCAGTAGCGTTACGACTCCTTACAATCTTTCCTACTCTAAGGGTGTGATGAAGTGATTCTTTTTCCGTAATCAAAATGCAATGTAAATTAATATTATACTTCATTGTGTGTCGCACTTACGGCCGGAAAATAAGTATCGTAGATTTCTTCAACTTTAGCTAGATTAATAAGCCGCGAAGCAGATTTCTACTTTATATGTAAAATATGTAAAAAACCGACTGTGGGAAGGTAATCTGCAATATTAGGAAAAATTACAAAATTTGCCACAAGCGGGGTTCGGGTAGACCAGCGCTAATCAGTCTCATTAAAACATTTTTCAATATCATTCCCGATCCGTCTCTTGAAGAGTAATCCGATCCGAAACCGCATGTAAGTACACAATGTTTTATCATCTCCACTGGTTCTTCTCGTTGTTTTTATAATAACACTGATAAGCCTAATTCACTAAAATGCGTGTATTAAAACAATAATTTAAAATAATTTTCGATTAAATGTATCAAAATGATAAATTAAAAAGCACAAACTTGGAGACCTACAAACAACAATTTAAAACATTGCGAAAATCCATAAAAAGTAAAATAAAAATTGCTTATGACCAGTATATAAATAAAACAGAAAATTGCATTAAATCAGATCCCAAACGGTTCTGGTCCTTCATTCATGATAAAAAAAGGTACATCTAGCATACCGGGCCTTTTATATTTCAAGGACATTGAATATAACAGCCCTCTCACAATCGTAAATGCTTTTGCGGACTTTTTTCAAAGCAATTATACACCATTGGGTCCAAGCCATATAAATAATCCCTCATCCATAATCTATCCACAAATTTCTGTTGAATCATTAAGCGAATCTGAAGTAGTCAACGCATTAAAACAACTTAAACCCAAACTCACGCAGGGACATGATAACGTCCCCAGTTTTCTCATCAAAGACTGTGCCCACGTTTTAGCAAACCCGCTGCAAAAAATTTTTAATCTATCCTTAAGCACAAATTCTTTTCCAAATGCATGGAGGATTTCAAAAATACATCCGATCTTCAAATCCGGTGCTATAAACAAAATTGAAAATTATCGACCAATCACCCTTCTTTCTAATTTCGCAAAGGCTTTCGAAATGTCTGTCTACAGTAGAATATCTCCCAAAGTGAAAAATCTCATAAGAACAGAACAACATGGATTCATGAGTAAAAGATCGACCACGACAAACTTAATGTGCCTCTCGCAAACAGTTAGCAATGCCATAGACAATCACTCTCAGATAGATACTATCTATACAGACTTTTCGAAGGCTTTCGATAGATTAGATCACTCATTATTGTTAATGAAACTAAGCTATATTGGTTTTGATAATAATTTAGTAAGTTTTTTCCAATCTTACTTAAGCAATCGCTCTCAGTATGTAGAATACAAGGGTCACAAATCATATGAATTTATAGCAACCAGTGGTGCACCCCAAGGCAGTAATCTGGCTCCGCTTCTGTTTTCTATTTTTATTAACGATATCGGTGACGACCTCGAGAGTAACGTACTTTTGTTTGCAGATGATTTAAAAATATATAAATCAATCGAAACTATGAATGACTGTCGGATGCTACAAAAAGATCTGAATAACTTAAACCGTTGGTGCCTAACAAACAAATTACCACTAAACATACAAAAATGTAAATATATATCTTTCACATTAAAAATAAACTTCATTGAATTCAATTATTCAATAGATGACTCACCTTTGAATCGGCAAGAGCAAATCAAAGACCTTGGCATTGAGTTTGACCATAAATTCAGTTTCTCACCACACATTAACAAAATAACATCATCTGCCAAAAGAATGTTGGGTCTCATATTTAGGAATTGCAAAGAATTCAGAAGCGAAGATTGCTATATAAATTTATATACAGCCTATGTTCGGTCACAACTTGAATATGGTTCATTAATATGGTCACCTTGCTACAATATACATATACAACAGTTAGAATCAGTGCAGCGGGTCTTCATGAAATACGTTGCATATAAATTAGACGGAATTTACCCAAGTCAAGGTATTGATAACGATATATTACTGACAAGATTCAGTCTTCTATCCCTTGAAAACCGCAGAATATATTATACTCTTGTTTATTTGCATACAAGCTTACCAACAATCTAACGGACTGCCCTGAGCTTTAGCACAGTTAAATTTTCACATTCCTAGACCTAACATCAGAAATGAAGCCTGCTTTTATCTTCCCACACCAAGAACCAACATAATGGCAAAATCCCCAGTTTATACTATATGCAATAATTTCAATAAATTTTGTAGCTCTACAGATATTTTCCATCAACCAGTCAGTACATTTAAGAAGACCATAAAAAATAAGTTAGCAATCTAGTCTTGGTTAGGTATTTTACACAAGCATGCCTGTATTAATTCCAGTATTAATTTCAATCTTAATCGTAATTGTTAGTTTCTCATATTATCTTCTACTGTTTGTCATTTTTATATTAATTGTTATTACTTATTAATGTACCTCATATTTTGTCCTGTAATTGGGTACTTACCTGTTTGGACAATAAAGAGTTTATTTATTTAAAAATATATTTATTAATTTCCGACTTAGCCACTTAAATTTTAATTTTAAAATCTAATTACTATTAAAGTAGGTGTGACCGAGTTAGGGCCTGTTAAATTTTCCCGATTTTATCCAAATAGCTATGATCCAAAGAATTTCCAGAGGGGAAAGGAACATAGACGATATTTCGAGGGAAAACCAGAAAACCGTTTACCATATTTTAACTTAGACCGTTTTGTCATTTTATTGAGTTAAAATAATACCCGTTGTTCTACCAAGTGGGTAGAGAATGTAGTTTACGGTTTATTTCAGTTTGAATATTTCGTACCTATAACAATTCAAATTAAAACTGTTATTGTAAAATAATTTTTGTGTAATTTGTTTATTCTACCAAGTGGGTAGAGATTAAAATTTACCGTTCATTTTGTTTCCAATATTTCGTGCTGACACGATTCAAAACAAAATGCATTACTTTGAAGTAATTTTTAGAAAATTGTCATAGTCCAGGAATTTAGCATTACATCTAGGTTACCTTAAATAAATTAATTATATTTATATTTTGATACATTGAAATTTTCCGCATCGACTCTCTCTGATGCACATTTGTCCCCTCGGCCGGAATTTTGGAGAGCCGGGGGACGACTTCTCTACACATTTTCTCCGCTCTCGAAATCTTTAAGAGCGGGGGGGAAATTTTCGACGATTACTCACTATTACAAGAAACAAATCTTCATTTCCACATTTAATATTAAAATAAGTCGAAAAGAGTCCGGGTACATGTTCAAAGTCCGAAAATAGGACAAAAGTCCACCAGCCGGCAACACTGCAATAAATATATAATATATAACTGGATTGAAATTATCCGTTTTTTATCCGATTTTTAACAGGGTGAGAAAGTTATCCTCCACCTTCCTAAATTATCCGTAAATCGGATAATTATCCGCCAATCGGCAACATGCACTGATGCGAGGATTTAAATCTAAAATTAAAGACAACATATGACCTTGTGAAATGAACTAATCTACGACATAAGACATAAAGATTGTTTTCTCCAAGCCACTATAACCTTAGACTAGGAAAGATAGATGGTGAGGACTCGTAACAGCGCATAATCGCCACGCTAACAAGTTGTGCCTAAGACGCCATTGCGGTGGTGGCACACAAACGGTAGAGAGCAAAATGAAATTTTCCAATAGAAGTGATTTATAAGTGATTTAGTGCTAATTTATGTAATGTACCTACATGATGGTATCATATTCTATAAACTGCTGTAAAAATCACAGCGGGAAAAAATTGAAAGGAGTGACGCTTTGCAGGTTAAAGTACCTATATGCAGTTTTCACTTTACCTAATTAAATTAACTGTAGGCCTATTATTTACTTAATTATGTCCATGTGCATGCAATGATAATGAGAAGCATAGTATATCATTTACTGGTATGCAATTTGCACGTTATATGATTGAAATTTTCATTCATCTTTTCTTCATTAAATATAGAACAGTGCATCCGAAATGACACTTTTTCCATGGGCGTAGGTATATCGATTATGGTGTTTATATTATATAGAATGTAGAATAAATTCTGGTATGTAAGATATGAGTAAATATATTTATGACAGTGAATATTACTTGTATTATTATGAAGCTGTTTTTGGAAAAATACCAGTTTTGTATCGTTTTATTCCTTTGATGTGATAAACTTGACACCTACATTGTACATATACGTTCTGCCATTGGCGCTTGCTCTCTGGTGGCAGGTGGCTTCACCATTGGCAGTAGCGTTACGACTCCTTACAATCTTTCCTTCTCTAAGGGTGTGATGAAGTGATTCTTTTTCCGTAATCAAAATGCAATGTAAATTAATATTATACTTCATTGTGTGTCGCACTTACGGCCGGAAAATAAGTATCGTAGATTTCTTCAACTTTAGCTAGATTAATAAGCCGCGAAGCAGATTTCTACTTTATATGTAAAATATGTAAAAAACCGACTGTGGGAAGGTAATCTGCAATATTAGGAAAAATTACAAAATTTGCCACAAGCGGGGTTCGGGTAGACCAGCGCTAATCAGTCTCATTAAAACATTTTTCAATATCATTCCCGATCCGTCTCTTGAAGAGTAATCCGATCCGAAACCGCATGTAAGTACACAATGTTTTATCATCTCCACTGGTTCTTGTCGTTGTTTTTATAATAACACTGATAAGCCTAATTCACTAAAATGCGTGTATTAAAACAATAATTTAAAATAATTTTCGATTAAATGTATCAAAATATATTTATTAATTTCCGACTTAGCCACTTAAATTTCAATTTTAAAATCTAATTACTATTAAAGTAGGCGTGACCGAGTTAGGGCCTGTTAAATTTTCCCGATTTTATCCAAATAGCTATGATCCAAAGAATTTCCAGAGGGGAAAGGAACATAGACGATATTTCGAGGGAAAACCAGAAAACCGTTTACCATATTTTAACTTAGACCGTTTTGTCATTTTATTGAGTTAAAATAATACCCGTTGTTCTACCAAGTGGGTAGAGAATGTAGTTTACGGTTTATTTTAGTTTGAATATTTCGTACCTATAACAATTCAAATTAAAACTGTTATTGTAAAATAATTTTTGTGTAATTTGTTTATTCTACCAAGTGGGTAGAGATTAAAATTTACCGTTCATTTTGTTTCCAATATTTCGTGCTGACACGATTCAAAACAAAATGCATTACTTTGAAGTAATTTTTAGAAAATTGTCATAGTCCAGGAATTTACCCAGACAGCACACGATATCCTGAGGATATCCTATCACAGTCCCGTTGTCCCAGATTTGGGATTATCCCATGGACATATCCCCAGGTCATCCCAAGGTTGACCTGACTGGATATTAATGTCCTGTAAAGATCCAATTATGGATATCCGTAGGATATCCGCAACTGATTGCCTACGGATATCCTGACGGGATGTTAATATCCTATAGTTGTGCAAAATACATATATCCTACGGATGTAATCCCACACAGCACAATCGGGATATGGGATGTCAAATTGAAGTACCTGGATATCCCAGTACGTAAAGTAGATAGTGAAATGGACGTCCCATTTAGGATATCCCAGGATATCCTTCAAAAGGAGGCCAAGAGGATATCCTGAACTGGTTTCATTTTGGCATTAACTGTGAATTGACATCGGGATTAAAAAAGGACGTCCAGTGAAGGGCCCTAAATCTCCTTAAACTGTAACCCAATATTCATCTTTAGTATGTTCAAATAAGGCGGCATTACGATTTCCGGCGGCCACATCTAATTTCACAAACCTGTACTTTCTATCACTTTCTATTGTATCTGGTATTCTTTAGTGTAAACACAAAACAAGCTTGGAATATCAGTTAATTTCTCTACATCAAATAATATCAATTATTAGTGGTTGTAGGAAATATTTTTAACACTTTTGATTGTTTTTTATTTGTTTAATTCAGTTTTATTTGAGACTTTTTTGTTCGACACTATAGAAAGTAAGTACAAGCCATGTAAAAATAACATAACCTACAAAACTTCCCAAATTTAATACAATTTTGTAAACTTTCAGAATGCCAAGGGAAACTAAAAATAGGAAACTTTATAGAAAACTTACAGTATTAAACAAAAATTCTGGCTCCCTTATTTTCAATGACCAACAAACCTACAAAATGAAGCTTATTTCGCCCAAGAATTGAATGTTACGAAGCCAGGTTAGAGAGAGATTGTGAACCAGGTCGTACTTAGTGTTCTGAAGTTTTACGATGAACAGTGTATGAAAATAGGTAAGTAAAAATAATTTTGCTTCAAGATAATTGTTTGAAACTTTCATTACACCCTTAAAGGGAAATATGTATCAGACAGGACATGCGTGGATAAATTTCAGTTCATTTGCAAATCTGTCCTGATGCTGATATATTGTTTCCTTTTGAGTAAATTGCACAAAACGGTTATTGGTTTATGAATGGTGTTATGTAAATGGCTTCGCAGCCACGGCCATATGTGACTTGTATGGAAGACAGATATAATGCATTAAAATGAAGTAATACAGGATTGCATTTTGTAATGCGACCTTCAATTTAAACCTTTATCCCTCGATGTTCTTTATATTATCTTTATCTTACCCAGTTTTCATATAGACTAAATTTTTGTTGATAATGCTGATTCAAATAATAAGTAAATGTTTATTTTAGATGCAACCATGAATGGGTACCTATAATATTATGAAATAGGTACAAAGCAGGGAAGTGTTTAAAAGAATCCGAGCAGGGCAAAAAGAAGAGCGAGGCAATGAAGAGAGTAGAGAAATAGGAACACATTACTTGATAAAAAAATATGTTTTCATATAATTCAGTTTGAAAATTGTTATTTTATGTTCTTTTAAGAAGTTTAAGCTTTGGTGTTACAAATGAGTTTTGTCTTTAAATATTAAATATATTTAGCTTCTTATAACCCCTAGGTGTGTTTTTAATTTCTTGACTGATAATTCAAATAGCTTCATGTGTAATTTTTTTATTAACCTTCGACAGAAATAAAATTTTACAAAAAACAAAATATTTATGGAGTTATGTGCAACATACTTATTTTGTTATTCAATTTTTTTTCGAAGTAGTTTTTTTTTTAAGTAGTTTGACATTACAAGTGTGAGTTTGTTTTTAAAGTCTGTCTTATATCTGATTTTATTTTCTTGACCGTTTATATCAAATAACTAGATGAGTAATTCCTTGGGTTTTTCGGTCAGTTCAAATGTGAAATATAATATTTTCTATTGTTTCAGTGTATTAACCATCATCAGAGAAATTACAATTTTACAAAAAACAAAAAATATATATATGTGGATTTATGCGCTACCTACTTATTATATATAATTATAAGTAGGTAGCACTTCGGTCCATACATAGAAAATATTTTTAGTTTTTTTTTTGTAAAAATGTGGTTTCTTTGGCGAATGGTTAATATATTGAAATATAAGAAAATATAATAGGATGTTCTGGGACGTTTCAGTGTGTACCTTGTACATCCTCTAATGTCCCTGTGGATGCCCATTCGTAGTACTTACGACGTCCCGAAATATCCCGGGATATCCTGGTATGTCCCTAGTTATGAGCTTCAGACATCCTTCAGGACGTCCGTCGTATTACCTTTATCTGGTACCAAGTTGTGACATTGGGATGACCAAAAGAGTGCCGAAAAGCATACATATTGGGATATTGGGACGTCCATAGGCAAGCCCAAATCCTAAATGGTCTTTGCCATAGTACGTCCCTCGGACAGCCTTGTGCTGTGTGGGATAGAATCGATATCCGTGGGTTATCCTGTCCAGATTGCCCACGGATATCCAATGATGGGATGGGATTTTTACTACTTTTTTTTAAGAAACTTGTTTGTACAAAAACGGCAAAACATTAAACTATATTTATTTAGGCACACATTTTATTTTAGAATAAGAAATCGAAAATTTCAAAAATTTTGATTTTTCCTCGCCGGATAACTAAAAAAAATGATAATTTCAGTCAAAATGTTCCGAACAAAAGTAGTCTATTTTTGGTGAGGCAATCCGAATTTGCAATAAAAAATAGGGGTTTCCATTTAAAAAACTAATTTGACCTTTTGAATGACCTGTAATCCTTCCACCTAAAGTCAAAGTGACATATATGCCGCAACTGCCCCCATCCAATTCTACAACTTTTGTTTGAAACATTTATTCGTAAAGTGCTTTTATTACTCGAGATATTTGAAAGTTTCAGATTGAAAAAATCACCCGATATATAATAATACTTTTGTACACAATTTATAAATATATAGGTATATATAGAACATAAATAAAGGTATAAATATATAGAATAAACTAGAACAATGTCAAATTCAAATTGTTGAGTAAAAGAATGTGTATTCAGTGGTTGAAGTAGAAAGGTATGCCAGTATCGAGCTGTGACCTAATAATATATGACGTCAGAATTACTTTTAAAACAATATTGAGTTTCTTACCTTTACTACTCATCAAATATTCTATCTAAATATTACTTTGTTCAGGGTTACATAAGAGTATAAGTAATTAACATAATTTTTTTATACAATTACTTGCTAATCATTTTACCTCGTGAACAGTTTATTGGCAAACTGAAACATTTTAAAATTTAGGCATGCGCACTTTGTTATCGTCGACCGCATCATCACGCCATCGCGATTCCAGGTTTAATTTGTAATTGTTTTGTGCATGTGCCATCGCTGGATTGCTGTAGAAGCCGTTTCTGTTTTTAAGAATTATATGTATATATTACATATAATGAGTGTATATAACGTGCGTAGTGTAGTGTGTAGTGTAAGCAGTTATTTTCAGCGTTAAGTATTCTTTTGTTAAAATTAGCTTTTATAACGCCATTTAATTTTACTTAACCTACAAAACAAAATCAGTTTCTTTATTTTCATTTGAAAATTTAGTTGCTGTTGCAGGAATATATTATGGTTATGAAAAGCCTATGGATCCAAATTTTTTCTTAAGGGATTTTGTTGATGAGGCAATATGTTTAACTAATAATGGTTTTATTTAAAAAAATAATATGATGACTTTTAAAATTAAAGCTTTTATTTGTGATGCTCCTGCAAAAGCGTTTATAAAATTAATTAAAGGTCATACTGGTTACTTTTCTTGCACTCAGTGTATCCAAGAAGGGGTATTTATTAATAACACTGTTTGTTTTACAGAAATGAATTGCGAACAACGCACTAACGAAGATTTTGCTTTACAAAACCAAAAAGAACATCACACATGCACAAGTATTTTACAAGAAATTCCCAATATTGGTTTAGTGTCTTCATTTTCGTTTGACATTTTTGTTTTATTTTGTTACGTTTATTTTAAAATAATAAAAATATTGATAACATGTCTTATTTTTAAATACTACTCTAATATTAACCTTTTACAGCTAGGTACATTTAATAAGTTTTTAAGTTCTCTGGGTATTTTATATCGCCAACATCAGTTTAATTAATCTAAAAAATTAAAAGAGAGTGGTATAGGATGCTTCGCCAGTATAATGCCGCGCCAGTATAATGGACCAAAAATTTTCGAATTTTCGGATGGTATTTGGGGATTGAGACCTGCTTGTTGTAAAACTAAAACGTACCAAAAATGACTTGATTTGGTGTTCTACAGGGTGTTTTATAAGCAAAGTTGTAAAACTCACCACTAATAAAGTACCTTTATTTTCCAAAATATGAAAAAATCCCACTAAGAAAAGTTATTTAGAATGCAATTTTATACCTCTGTACTAAATTTCAGAAATATAAAATTATTTTTTGATTCTTCCCATTTTTTTGCGAATTAAGAGTTGAATTCATATTTAAAGTTGTGTAGGAGCAAATGTTAATAATCTCAAAAAGTAGGCTATTGGTAAATAAAATTTAGCTTCTACATACACAACATTAAATATTAATTCACAAAAAATAATTTCTATGCAGTTTTAATTGAATAGTTCAAAAGTTTAATTTTATATTCTTGAAATTTGGTACAGAGGCATGAAATTGCATTCTAAATAAGTTTTCTTAGTGGAATTTTTTCATATCTTGAAAAATAAAGGTACTTTATTAGTGGTGATTTTTACAACTTTGCTTATAAAATACCCTGTAGACCAAATCAAGTCATTTTTGGTATACCTTAGTTTTACAACAAGCAGGACTCAATCCCCAAACACCATTTCAAATTTCCAAAATTTTTGGTCCATTACACCTCTTGTTACATCTATCCTGGGACACACTGTATATATAGTGACTAGGCTGCCCTCCTCAGTGCCTCCACATTAGATCATAACATCAAAAATTGTGCTCTGCTGACAGAGGACAGTGTCTATTTTTTCGAAATTTGTCAATAGAATGGTTTAAGATGTAAACGTTATATGCTCATATCTTCAAACCATCACATTTATTATTGTAGAATTGGGATAGTGCAGAAGTAACTTAACAGAACTCCGAGATGAATGGTGCAAGACGATACCAAAGAAATCGCTGTTCAGTAATCTAAATAGCAAAGACTGATCGAAAATTTGCTTTCAAAATTGGCAGCTTGTCCCCCTATCCATTGTGTGCTCCAAAGAGTAGGAAACTAAGCATTTCATGTCAAAATAATATTTTTGTTACTATTATAAATTTAAATGTGATATAGTTTCAAGTAAACAATACTAACATAATATGCTTTCAAGTAGTAAAAATATTTTTGCATGAAATGCAACAGTCTACTATGCAACGAATGGCATAGAGTATCAAGTTGCTAACATTGTTTGAAAGCAACTTGCAGTCTGGCTATTTAGGTAAACTACGCCCCAGAAAGCCTACAACGATATCCTGGGGATAGCATAAAACAGATCCTCTAAGGGTCCCAGGATAATCCTACGGATATATAAAAATACGTCCGTGGGATATCCTGAGGATATCGAAAGTAGTGTAAATTCGAGATCCCAGGGATAGCAATGGGATCATTATGGGATATCCTCAGGATATTGCTATATCCTGCTTCGATATCCCTAGGATGGCCGTAGGATAACTTTGTGCTGTCTGGGTAGCATTACATCTAGGTTACCTTAAATAAATTAATTATATTTATATTTTGATACATTGAAATTTTCCGCATCGACTCCGATAAGATACCATGTGGCCAAGCCGAAGTTCACTTAAAAGTTAATTATGCCAAGTTTTTTTCACACACACACGCTGACCATCCGTGTAAGCATGAATTTGGCTCTAGATAATTGCTTGGTATTTGCACACCGTTTTTTCTCTTGCTACTTCCTGCTGTTTTTTTATGCCTGGTATTAATTTTAATTTTTATGCCGATATCACCGCTTGCTTGCCTACTGCCGCTCGCTTTCGAAATAATATTAGAGACTAATAAATCAGTGGCGGCTCGTCAGTGGAGGCTGAGCCTCCCCTTGGAAGAACCACCAAATTTCAATTAGGTATATCTCAATTTTCAATATTTTTTATTGTTTATAATTCATTAATTAATGTTCAGTGTATATATAAAAGTTTTGCATTTCCTTTCCGCAAACATACCTATAACTTTACAGTCCGGATAGTCTTTGTATGCATATTTCCCGGTCGGCCGGTCTTTTACTGAACGAACACTGCGGTTCGCTGGAGGCTAATACGAAATAGCTTCCAACTTTAACGCATTTGCTTATAACATGAATGACCTTGAATTTCTTTGCGCTGTGTGAAATAGCAGAGCACTTCGAATAGCCAAAGGAAGCCAGCCTCCGATCTCAGTTCTTTATAGCGCATGTGCACATTGTGCACAGGTCGTTCAGGTGATTCACAAAGAACTGTTAGTTGCGTTTTAGTCGGTTAAGTTGACGTAAAAATACATAAAACATTTGATAGGCGGGCTAAAAATGAGTGCTCTAGGTGAAAATATGTCTTATTGTCCAGACGTGGTGGATTATTTGTTATTAAATGGATTTACTACTCTTACTTACGACGAAAAGGTAAGAATTAAAAGAAATGCCAGGCCTACACCAGCAATGACTTCGTTAGTTTTTAAAAGTGGTAAACAAAACAGAGGGTTTTGTGATAACAATTATAAAAAAGTCGAGTGGTTAACGGCATCAACAGTTAGAAACAAATTATATTGTCGGAGATGTTTATTATTTATGATCAATCCTCAATTTGGGGCAGGGCCGGTTTAATAATTTGCAAAATTTATCGCGAGGTTCAGAAAGGCACGAAAAATCCCAGGAGCACATTTCATCTTGCATTAAATTCGAAATGTTTGGTAAACAAAATATTGTAAATTTCTTGGATTCTGCACATAAGAGAGAAATAGAAAATTTTAACGAAAAGGTGAAAAAAGAAGAACTTATTGACGTTTTTAATTTTATTTCGGAAAGTGAAGATTTTTTAAATGGCGATCAGACTTTACGAGCAGCTTACGGATTAAAATCGTTATTGTTGGATAAAAATTTCATATTTTTTCTAAAGGCTTTTAAAATGATTTTTGAGCAAACTGATGTTGTTTTCCAAATTTTACAGAATAAACTAACTGATATAACATATTCTAAAATTAGACTTAATTCACTTATATCTAAATTAAAAGAATTTCGCAATACCGAAATACATTTCAATACTTTATACAACATTTTTGAGAAAATGTTGAAAAAGTAGACGATGACGATGAGCCTGAGCCACAATGTAAAAAGAGAAAGACAACATATAACTTTGATAGGGCATATACACATTACAAACAAATTTTTATAGAAATTTTGGACGCCGTTATAGTCCAAATTGAAATGAGATTTTGAAAAACGTTTTTTGTCAGAATTGAAGAAACACGATTCATTTTATGATGAAGTAATCAACCATTTTGCCAGTTCCGAAAATCGCAGGTTACCACTAATTTATAAAAACATTTAGGCTTTAAGCAGAGATTAATATAGGTAGTTGTTATTTTATAAAAAATATTTATTTATGTTATTTATTTTTTAGGAAATATTTTTTAATTCTCCATAATATAGAGTTCCGCGGTTATATTTTTTTATATAACTTCTGTCTCAAAACAATTTTAATTTTTATTAAAAATTATAATTTTACACTCCTCTCAGTGATAATGAATACAATTTTTTGTTTGTAGAAAAACACTTTAATTTTTTTACCAAACCTGTTTTTATTTTTATTAAAAGTTATATAATTTAATTACAAGTGGGATAGTAGGGCTCCTTTGGATACCGATACTCGAGTCGTAGGAACGAGAATTTCATGAGAATGATTTTTTCATCTCATCATATTTTCTATTTCCTTTTCTTTCTGTTCTGTTATTCACCTTTGAGGTCCAGGGGACAGGTAATAACAAATAAAGTATCACAGTACTAACTAATATGTATTTTAAGGTTTTACATTGTTACACTCACATGTACATGTTTCTTACATCTACCCACGCTCTCTAGTCCCCCCAGAGGGCGCCAGTTCCCCGGTACATCGAATCATCGTACATCGATATTCGATTACATATAAATTCTTACAATATAATAGCCAACGGAACATCCCCCTTTTCTTATTTATTTATTTTTTTTTTTTTGAGAGAGAGAAATAGTAACAGTAGTATATATTTTGAACAAATTAAAATTAAGAACAAACATAATCAGATAAGTAGGCTGGCTTACATTTAGGTCTAGTTGGTCTTACATTAAAAGTAGAATTTTCACTTGAAATAGGAGCACTGTGACTTGGTGGAATTTCCACGTCACTTTCAGTCTTGGTCTCACTTTGCACTTCACTGTGAACCCCACTATTATCTATAGAGTCCGTCATTAACTTAGAACTAGGTACATTATTTACAATATCATTATTAGACATGTGGAAATGTGCAGGCACAGTGGGAGTTATATTATTAGGCTCATCAAAATAATATGGCGCTTCGATGAGATGCCATCGGTTACGTCTAAATATTCCGTAATCAGTCTGTACCATATAAGAACGTGGCTCATTACACTTTTTAATAACGCGACCATATTTTCGTATATCTATAACCCACACTGAGTCTCCAACATTGAGTTCTGATAAATCTTTAGAATTATGCCGTACATTAAATTTAGAACCTAATTTGCCTTTTGCCTGTTCCTCTCTTTCCCTAAAAGATGAGGTATCTACCAATGTATTTAATTTGCTAGGCAGAACCGGTAAGTGAGTCCTCAGTTTTCTAGCCATGAGCAATTCTCCTGGACTAAACCCATTTTCTAGTGGAGTTGATCGGTAAGCTAGAAGAGCTAAATGAATATCTTGGTTCTTTTTAAGTAAATTCTTTGCAACTTTTACAGCTGCCTCTACGCATCCATTTGAGCGAGAAAAATAAGGACTACTCGTAATATGAGTAAAATTATACTCTTGAGCAAAATTTTTAAAAGCTGATTGGAATTGGGGTCCGTTATCGGATCTTACAATTTCAGCTATACCATATCTTGAAAATAGTTCTTTCAGTTTCCCAATGATAGAATATTCAGTTAAACGGTTCAATTTAAATATTTCAAAAAATCTGGAATAATAGTCAGTTACTATCAAGTACCAATCATTATTTTTGAACAAGTCTAAAGCAATTTTTTGCCAAGGTCTATCTGGTATAGGTTCTTTGTGAAAAGTTTCATGAATATTTGTACGAGCTTCTACACATTTTGGGCAAGTACGGACCATTGTTTCTATCTGTGAGGATAAACCTACCCACCAAATAGAGGTTTTCGCACGTTCACGACATTTAACTATACCTTGATGTCCGGTGTGAATATATTCCAAGCATTTTAGTTGTAAACAAGAGGGAATTATAATTCTAGAACTTTTCAAAAGTAAATTTTCAGTATAAGTGATATCAAAACGATATTGGTAATATGGTATTAATTCAATAGGTAATTTTGATTTTAATGGCCATTCTGTACAAGAGTACAGAATTAGTTTACTTAATACCGGGTCTTTTCTCTGTTCCTCTATTATTAACTGCATAAAATTATCTTTCACTGGTATATGCTTTACTATGAAATTGACATGAGCTTGAATGTCGGAGTCCAACAACTCATCATCTTTTGGAACAGAATTTACAATAGGTCCACGTGATAAAGCATCGGCTACGACTAGATCCTTGCCTGGGGTATATATAACCTCATAACAAAACCTCATTAGTCGTAATCTAAAGCGCTGTAACCTTGGAGTCAGTTCATCCACAGGCTTACTTTGTAATACTTGGACTAACGGCTTGTGATCAGTTTCGAATATTACTTTTGGTAACCCAGTTATGAAGTTCGAAAATTTTTCTGACGTCCAGGTTAATCCTAATGCCTCTTTTTCAATTTGGGCGTATCGACTTTCAGTAGGACTTAGCAATCTGCTTGCAAAAGCTATGATTTCCCTAGTATTGTCTGAATTTATTTGCATGAGTGCCCCACCCAACCCATATGACGACGAGTCGGCGCTAACAACAGTCTGTTTACTCGCATCAAAAAAAGCTAATGAAGGAGCCTGTTGTAGAATCATCTTAATTTTTTCCAATGCTTGGACCTGCGCAATATCCCATTTATATTCAACGTCCTTTTTCAGTAAAGCTGTCAAAGGTTCCAATATAATAGATTTATTTTTAATAAATTTGCCAGCAAAATTGATCATTCCTAATAACCTAAGAAGTTCAGTTTTGTTAGTCGGTTCAGGAAACTTAACTATTGCTTCTACACGAGAAGGATCAATAGATATTGAATTTTCAGAAATAATATGGCCTAGGTAGCAAACAGATTTTACACCAAACACGCATTTACTCTTGTTAAGTGTTATGCCCTCTTTAGTTAATCTCGACAAAACTTCCCGCAATATAGAGTCGTGCTCTTCAATTGAATCTGCATGAATCAGTACATCGTCAATGTGCACTACGACTCCTTTTAAACCTGCTAATAGTTTAGAAAACTGTATCGAGAAGTACTCAGGAGCACACGAAATTCCGAAGGGTAATCTTTTAAAGAAAAACCTACCAAACGGTGTAATAAACGTAGTTAACTTTTGGCAATTTTCAGTTAATTTAATTTGGTAAAAACCCGATGTAGTATCTAATTTGGAAAATATTTTAGATTTATTTAACTGACCTAGGATCATTTCGATATTAGATATAGGAAAATAGGAACGTAATACACTTTTATTTAATTGTGTAAAATCACAGCAGAGACGAACGCCACTGCCTTTTCCTACGACCACAATCGGGGCCACCCATTCAGTGTACTCATCGATCGATTCTATTATTTGTAATTTAATGAGGCGGTCTAATTCATTTTTTAGTTTATCCATAAGCGGTAATGGTACTTTACGTGGAATGGATTGAACGAACGGTTTCGCCTCTTTTTGTAACTTAATTTCCATTTCGGATTTAAATTCACCTAACTCATTAAATATCTTGGGGAATTCTTTACCTACATCGACTTGAGATTTAGAATCATTAGAGACCTGATTTATCTGAATACCCTCACAAGGAAACTCAATAATTTTTAGTTTTAACAAAACATCTCTACTCAAGATAGGTATTTTTAAATCGTCTACAATGTACATATCAGAGTATATAACCTTGCTTTTATACTTTAATTTAACATTTATTTTACCTAGTAGCTTTAAGTTTTTGCCATTAGGACCGGAGAGTATTACATTACATTTTTCTATTCTACTTAACATTTCTTGGTTTAACATACTACTAGGGACACAAACAACATCTGCTCCAGTATCAACTAGAAAATCTAATGAGAAAGAGTCATTAATGTGAATATTAACTAACCATTTTTTACCAGGAGAAGAATCTATCTGTCCTACAAAATAATTGTTGTTTACATTGGTTACCTGCTCCTCTTCATCTTCGGTTACGTTGACCGCTTGTACATTTTTCCGTAGCTTCGAAGAACGGCAAACTTTGGACCAATGACCACGTTTTGAACAGGTTCTGCATGATGAATTATTGGCCGGACACTTCTCCCGGGAATGCGATGATAATCCACAATATTTACAGGTACCTTTGGAACTTTCCTCTGCTTGAGGCCTTCGACAATTTCTATCCGTCTGGTTTGACTGAGCAGGTTGAAACGTTCGAGACTGTCCAGATTTGCTGCTTCGAGGTGTATTCTTATAGTTCTGGTGACTTGACACCTGATTTATTCGAATTCTATTTTCCTGACGTAAAATTTGATTTTGCTTTGATTGCAACTCCGATTGTTTAGCTGCGGCTATTGCTTCTGCTAATGTAAGTGTGCTTTGCAGCTGGAGACGCTCACTTGTCTTATTGTCTGCCATGCCCACCACGATGCGGTCCCTGATTAAATCTTCCCTCAGATTCCCATAGTCACAGTACTCTGCTAAGCTGTGCAGGGATGTGATGAAATTATCAATACTTTCCCCTGGGTTCTGAACTCGGGAGTTAAACTTAAATCTTTCAAATATGATATTTTTCCTCGGTATAAAATGTTGATCAAAATGTTTTATAGCATCATCTAAGGTTTTTGGAGCACTTTTTGCCTGGAGTAACACCTCCTCTGCTTCCTCTCCCATTATGTAAATAAAGAGATTTACCTTTTCATCTTCCTCCTTGTGCTGGAGTCCCGACACATTCATATACCTTACAAATCGCTTTTTCCATTGCAACCATGTTTGCGGAGATGAAAAATCGAACTTTTTCGGATGTTCTATATTAGAGAACGTATTTAATTTTTGCTGATCTGATCTACCGCTTTCGTCTCGATCTGGCGGCGACATGATGAGATCTTGTGCGACAAGTCAAGTATTTTCTTATGATCAATTTGTCGGTTTTCGCGCCAATTCCTGGAATCTAGGATCGTGAGGACGCCTACCCGCGTGTTTTTATTTCTATGCCTAATTAATCTGGCTTCCTTTTACCGCTGCCACCATGTTCTGTTATTCACCTTTGAGGTCCAGGGGACAGGTAATAACAAATAAAGTATCACAGTACTAACTAATATGTATTTTAACCTTTCAGTGGTCGCGCGATTTATTTTTACTTTAGTGGTCGCACACGGTCTCAGACACCGGCTTAAAAAAATACGTTTAAAAGTAAAAATTCAGAAATAATTTTGAAGGGACCTCGAAGCTATATATATATAATTAATAAATGTTAAGTATTTTCGAAATATTTATTTAAGTAAACCTTAATTTTTCAATGTACAAAAAAAATAACAAAATACTCGCTCACCCTATATATACTTGAATAACAGAAATAAAAATTCTCATAAAACCTTTGTTAAAGTAAACTTGTCTTCTAGAAACATAAGGGAATCTATTTTTGTACATAAAAGTCTTTGGGTTCCTTCCAAAAAAAAGCATGCAGGTTATAAAAATCATAAAAATATTTATAATTTTCTTTCCTTGTTCTTACATTTTTGGGTGGACAATGTTTGCTCCACTTCGTTTTTTTATCTCTTCCCATAAAATATGGTACACTTCCATTCATTTCCCCACCTTCATTTTCATCAAATTACTGTTCTGTATCCCTATCTCCTGATCTTTCATAAATGTTGTCTTCCTCCCCGTTTCTTCTTCGTCATCATTCTTTTCTACTGGGTACTTCTTCGAACAGCCTCAATATCCTTTCTTGCTCTTTGTTAGAGTCAATATTTATATAAAGTTAGGGAAATAGAAGGTAAATACTTACCGAAATATATATTTTTCAATGAAAAACCCAAAACAAATGACAGAAATTTTATCTCACTAGTGGTCGCACCCGGTCTAAGACACCGTGTGTGCGATTACAGCAGTTATATGGACACATGGCATAATAATAACTACAGCAATGTATAGACGAGAAACTTTATGAAAGGTATACCAACGGAAACGGATTGGTTTATTCGATTATTTGAAATATCACAAATTAACCGTTGCGCCGGTCTCCTACACCGTGCGCGACCACTGAAAGGTTAAGGTTTTACATTGTTACACTCACATGTACATGTTTCTTACATCTACCCCATATCTACCCACGCTCTCTAGTCCCCCCAGAGGGCGCCAGTTCCCCGGTACATCGAATCATCGTACATCGATATTCGATTACATATAAATTCTTACAATATAATAGCCAACGGAACACTTTCTATTCTTTTATTAGTTCTATTCTCTCAAGTCGTGATTCGGTATCCTGGCGAACAACCCACGGCAAAAAAATGTAACGCACCGTTGTACTACCTCAGGGGTGGTGGGGAAATGTACAAATTGTAGTCATATTGCACGTCAGTTGTCTTTCAGAATATTAAGCCTCCTCTGCAGACAATATCGCGAGCCGCCACTGTAATAAATACTTAGCTACTCACCGCCTGGTTCCTCGTACTCAAAGCTTTACATGTGAAATAACTTACCTGATATATCTTCAGGTTTTGAAATTATTTATTTGGTACCTGCTTTTTTTTATTGTTGTTATTGAATTTTCTGTTTTTAATAAACTGCTGTTTAGGTATAGTAGTGGAATTTAGTATTTTTATTATTACTACTATTTTTTTTATTATCATCTATGTGTTTGTATAGCAATTTTCTAGTGCTAAATAAAGATTATATTATATACTTTGTTATTTACCGACATGTGCCTTTTACTGCTGAATGCGAGTGAAAGTCTAAACTACCGTCTGCACCCCTGGACATGACCGTTTCTTCACTGTAGCTATCCCAGCCCTACTGCAACTGGCTGCATTAGGAGGCTAATGTGGGACCTTTACCCCACGAAAAAAATTGTAAAGGTGGCACTCTTCCGCTTGTCTATCCGCTAGGCAACCGGAAGTAAGCACATCACAAAAATAATATCTATAATAATATTATTATTATTATTGCTATTATCATTATTATTGAGAACATGCGGGATGTTTAAACGAATGCAACAGCATAGCGAGACTGCTGGTAATTAGTATATTATGGGGAAAGTGTAAAGAAACTTCATAAAACGTATTTTCACTAATTCAAATTGTTTGGTGTGGTTTTCAAACAATTTGGTTATTACTGCATGTTAAAACGGCCCGTTTTGTATTTTGTTTCATGATTTTTCATTTTTGGTGTAATACAATTAGAAAATTTCAAATTGGTGTCTTCGATATACACATTTATGGTGAGTAAATGTGCATATCATTTTTTAGATTTGGCAGAAGCTGGATAAGCTAGGCATAATTATAGGTCTGTGTACAGAAGGGAGATAAATGTCGCTAAAACTACATCCCATGAAAATTTTATAAACAACCATGGAAATCCTCAGCAAGCAATGTGGAAAATTGTAAATGGCAATAAAAATAGACACAACAATATTACAGATAAAATATCTTGCGATGAATTTAATAACTATTTTGTTAATATTCCAGAGGACATTTTAAAAGCTATGCCTACAATAAACAAAGCATATTCGGATTTTGTAAAAACCATAACGGAACATCAATTTAGCTTTTCCAAAGTAACACCGCAAGAAGTACTTGAAGCAACAATTTTGTTAAAAAATAAAGCATGTAAGGATGTGTATGATATAAACACCAATATCATAAAGTCTATAATTCATACAATAATATTGCCATTGACAAAATTAATCAATATGTGTATATCAAACAAAATATTTCCAAACTGCTTAAAAATCTCCAGGGTTGTACCAATATATAAAAAAGACGATATCCATGATCCTTCTAATCACAGACCGATTTCTGTTATCCCATATTTTGCTAAAGTATATGAAACTATTTTAAAAATCCAGTTAGTAAATTACTTTGAAAGTAATACTCTTTTCAACTCCAGCCAGTACGGTTTTAGAAATAAGTTATCAACCACATTAGCCATTGATAAATTAACTTCTCTTATAAATGCTGGTTTCGAGGATGGTAAATACATATCATCTCAATTCCTAGACCTCACTGAGGCATTCGACTGTGTGTCTCATGACATCCTACTGAATAAGCTGAACTACTACGGCTTTACTACAGAAAGCATATTATTATTAAAATCATACCTGTCTGGACGTCAGCAGTATGTCAGTTATAATGGGACTAATTCTAGACTACTTCCAGTGAAACATGGTGTTCCCCAAGGGTCCATCCTAGGACCAATATTCTGTTCCTTATATATATTAATGATCTTCCAAACTCGGTAAACCAAATAGAGACTATTCTATTTGCTGATGATACTAATCTAACAGACATAAACGGAAACTTAGAGGAATTGTTAAGTAATGTCAAAGACATACAGTCGAATGTACAAGATTGGTTCCTTGCTAACCGCCTGAATTTAAATACCTCAAAAACGGAGTCGATGATATTTAGTCTACGAAACATGGAGGAAATAGACAACCCAATATATATTAAATTCCTTGGTCTACACTTGGACCCAAAACTAACATGGGATGAACATACGTCACATGTTTGTAAAAAAGTTTCTAAAAATATATACCTACTCAGATCTATAACAGGCAAAGTTACTCAAAATGCATTGGTAGCCGCATACCATGGTGTGATTCATTCGGTAATATCATATGGAATACTGGTATGGGGTCATGCTCCTACATCTAGTAGCGTGTTTTCTGTACAAAGAAAAGCTGTACGAATTATATCTGGACTTAGTTATAGAGACGATTGCAAAGAACAATTTATAAAATTAAATATACTAACTGTGCCATGCACTTACATATTACAATGTCTCCTGTACATAAAAAACAACCTAAATAAATACATGTCTCGGAATGAAATACACTCATATGATATTAGGAATAAAAATGATATTCATCAAAACTTCTTACGCCTAAAGAAAACTAGGGATGGCACTGGATATTATGGAATACAATTTTATAATGCACTTCCTCCAGCAATAAGACTTTGGAATGGAATTAAGTTTAAATCCAGACTTAAAAAATATCTTGTTAAAAATGCTTTTTACAGTTTTGAAGAATTTCTATCGAGCGATTTATCCCAAATTTAAACTTTATTTTTTTAAAGTGGTCCTTAATGATTTCTCTGTTTTAACTTGTTAGTTCACATGTAATTATTAACTATTAATGTATTTTATAATTTTAAGTAGCTATTATATATTGTTTGTCGTACGATTGTGTCTTTTTAGCATTTAAACATTTTACGTAATATATCTAATTTAGTGTTTTAATTTTTTTTTATGTATACATTTTAATCCTGATATACATGTTTTATAAGATTCTATTGTATCTACTATTTTTTGCTTTATATATATATATATATATATATATATATATATATATATATATATATATATATATATATATATATATATATATATATATATATATATATATATATATATATATATATATGTATATATATATATATATATATATATTTATCTGCAGGCTGTCTTGACCTCCGTTCACTAAGGGCATAAGTTGGCATCAGGTGTATATACACTAATACATTTTTTATACATATATAGTTCATGATGGAGTCCGTTATATATAACGTTAAAACTGGCATCTGTATTAAATGGCTATCATTTTATGGTGCACATTAAGCTCTGTATATGTGTTTTTTAGCCAAGTTGGCATCTGTTACAGTGTTGCCATTACCTTGTACCTTGCGACGCATATTTGTTTGATAGTAAAATACAGCAAGGAATAGAACTGAATTTAAAACGACTGTAAGTTACGTGCGCGAGGTGAGGTGGTCGTATGGCTATTTATTTTATTTCATTAAATTAATGAATAATAATTATTATATGCTATACTAACTCTGACATAAAACTATTGTTAATATGTGATCACTTCATACAGCTACCCCATTCTCTATTACGTCTTAATATTATAAGACCCAGTAGGATATATTTAGTAGTTGTCATTTCAGGTTAGATTATGTTTCAAATATCTTATTAAAAAGTATTCTTTTTTATATTTACCTATAGTCCTTAACGTGTACAAACTTAGCTAACTAAACCATTACGTATCATTAAAATAACACTATTTGATTAATAAAGAGTACTGTTTTATCACGAATATGAATGAAAATTTGTTACATCTTTGTGCTTAATTGTAGAACCATACATATTTACAAATTAAATATCATTTTACTTTGCCATATTTGAATATAGCTTGTTAACGAAAAATTTTCTACAGAATATTATAAATGCCCTATGTTATGCAATGTACAGTGTCTCTGGATGGACCTAACTATATTTGTAATCATTCTTATTTTGCGTTTAAGAAAAAGTAGTTTTCTATAAAAATTTTGCTTACTCTTAAAAGTTCTTAACCATAGTGTAAATTTCAAAATAACCTACGGGGTGGTCAACAAATAAGGAAACGTGAATTTCTCCCAAGAATAAAGTATAAGTATTTTGAGAGATTAAAAATGTTACAGGAAAGAGGTTTCTAATATCAATAGAAGATCGGATATGAAATTTGAACGTCGTATCTTCTAAAAGTTGACATTTTTGCTAAAATTATGATTAAAATAACTACTTAATTCAAAAAAATTTAAAAATTAAAATAAAATTATCTTACAATATTTTTGTAGCTGTTTTGTTATCATGTTATTCAATAAATCGTGAACTTTGGTTGAACTTAACTATTTTAACCATAATTTCGGCAAAAATATTAACTTTGTGATATTATGTCCTAATTTTATATCTGAACTTTTAAAGACATTAGAAATAACTTCTTCCAGTAATATTTTTAATTTCTTCCCAAAGAACTAATACTTTACTCTTGGCTCAATTTCATCTTTCCTTATTTGTTACCCACCCTCTAAAACTTTTTGAGGAATAACTTTTCTTGTTAAAATGTAAAATAAGGAATATTACAAATATAGTTAAGTCCATCCGGGGAATATTCCGGATGGACTGGATGGGATATTTTGTGTATCATTAATTTCATCAATCTAATTTAAATAATGATTTAATCTAAATTTAGACTCATGTAATGATACTGAAAAAAACTGCAATAAATCTCAAAAACTGAATTAAAGGTAAATATAAAAAACATCTTCATTTTCTAAATTCATATAGTTCTCAAAGATTAAAATGTTGCCTATTTAGGTTCTTGGAAAAAGTTAAAGCATTTTTTAACATTCTTCGCATAAATAAATACATGTATTATTAGACCCAGAGGAGGATACCAAATAAAAATATAGTTAAATTAAACATTTACTCTATTTAAAAGTATTTTACAAAATAAAAAACATTTCAGAGAAAATTAATGATGTTAAAAGTATAATATACCTACTCATCTTTTATTATATTAGTCGTCACTGAAGCCTAAAAATCGTGAAAACTTCTTAATTCTCAGCAACAGCTCAGATTTTGATCATATTTTTTAAATATATGTTTTTTAAAACTTTATTGTTCATAATCAGAAACATCCCAAGTGGCGCAGGTAATTATTTACATTGTTTGAATAATAATAACAATATTTACAGGAAAAAAATTTTCGGTCGTGATATTTATAAAACATTGAGTTGATTTTATTGAAAATTTAAGTTCAGAAATGTTTCGCACAGTCGAGGTTGATAATTATTTATATTGTTTAAATAACGATAACAATACAGGAAACATCTATTTTATTGTTTTTTCGCGATATTCATGAACCAACCACATTTTTCATGCGTTACATTATTCCCAGGCCACAGCTGAATTTGACAATAGACATTTAATGGCTTCAAAAACCTTTTTGCAGGGAGTTTCAAGAGCTACAAGGTCTGTAAAGTTCAACTTTCTTGAACCCTTCGTTTTTGAGATTTTTTAATTTGAAGGGCTAGGGGAAGGTGGTCCTCGCACTCAAATGCGAACTTACAACGGTGATATCTCAATTAATTTTCTTCCTAGTGAAATTATATATAAATAAAAATTTTTACAAAGAAACCTACATTTTTGCATTTTTACGTATCTTTTTTAGTCTTTGAGTTAGTGTGAAAAAAGGACATTTTATCAAAAATTTCAAAAATCTTTTCAAAATTGAATCAAACTTTTTTCCAAATCTAGGAACTCTAAACAGTTCAGTTAGAACATATTGTTAGTACCGAAATAAAGTAAACCGTAAATTATGTTTAATTTCAATTCTTGGTTTCATCGCTGATCTTTTCTCCAAAAAAAAAAAAAGATACAATTATTTTTCATCATAACTACGTAAGTTTTTATGATAACGACTTTTACTAAAGCTTATTTTAAAGGTCTTTTCAGGTACTTAAAAAAAAGTCTTACAAATTTTCCTCCAAAAATTCGTCGTTTTTCCGTTATTTAAAATTGAAAGGTTGGCGAACACACAGTCACCTTCAACAAGCCATAACTCAGTTCGTATTACATCTACAGAAATAAAACAAAACAATCGATTTGTTATTTTAGAAGCTTCATTTTTGCTTCTGACGATTTTTTTTGATAAAACGTAAGGTTCTCAAATTATTCGTGAAAAATCGCTCTAAACCATGTATTTTTTTAGATGAAACGTCAACATTTCTAATCGCGAATAACTCGAAAAATATTGATTTATCGAAAAAACTTCATAGAACATTTGCTTAACTTTTGCTTAGAATTCATACTCATGTCGATTTCTGCGGTTATTTTGAGTTTACTAATTTCCACCCCCAGAGTAAAAGCACATATCGGCACTATGTAGACGTTGTTCCTTGAGTCATTCCCTACTGACTGTCCAAATTTCACGTTAATCAGTTATGCTGCAGAGAATTCTGTGCGAACAACTGTCAATTAGTCACTTTTCTATAAATTTAGCGAAATGATTTTTCCTGTAAGTTATTATTATTTAAACAATATAAATAATTGTTAACCCCGACTGCGAGAAACATTTTGGAACCTTTTTCAATCAAAACAACTCAATGTTTCATAAATATAGCGAAAAAATAAAAATAATTATTTGCACCACTTGGGATGTTTCTGATTTTGAATGATATTGAAAAAACACATGTAAAAAAATGATCAAAATCGGAGCTGTTGCTGAGAATGAACAGTGAAAGCCTTCATTGGCTCGACTGTATAAGTTGCAAATGTAGACTTTAATCACCAGCCATGTTTCATTTTAAAAAACATCAAGATACGTCTCCTTCAACTTATTAACCTGATGCTCTTTGAGTTGAGTTGTTTCTTCCTTGCGACATGATGGCAACCAGTTACAACAGAAAGTACAAAATTAAACACATAAGGAGGTACTGGCTTTATTGCACCATTGCCAATTTTAAGGGAGTTCGACATGACCGTTAAAAGATAATTTATTATATACGTCTCTGACGATAGTAGCGCAGCTTGTGACAAATAGGGTAAACTAACGGATAAGGAAAAATGTAGATAACGACCAAATTGGCATCTGCCCAAAATTTGTAGCATGCGCTCTTTAGAGGTCAAATAATCTGTTAATATAGGTTTTAGTGAAAGACAAGGTGGCATCTGTATATCGGAGTTCAGCTTGTCGCGGATGCCATCTCAACCGAAACTTTTATATAGCCGGAAGTCGACTTGTACCACATATATATCTATATATATATATATATATATTTGCACAGCTATCATACTCACCTCCTGAACGGACTACAGACGCCCAAACCTCCGCCCCAAGAGAATGACTTATGCCTGTAAATTTTTTTGCAAAACACTATTTAATGCGAATACAAGAATGGCATCAAAAGAGGGGTAAATTATTTTAGTATTTAAGATAAGTTGTATATGTGTAGAAAAACGGAATATACAACATATATACCGAACTCCTGGTGCGGAGCAGTATATGTGCCTCCCATGTGTTAATGCGTGATGTCCAATATGCGCCCTCTCCTCCACCACTGTTGCCGCGTCTAAGTGGACGTATCACCAGTTAGTTTAACTGTTGTTACAGATTTATCAGCGTTCGGTAGCATCGGTCAAATGGTTCACATTCGCGTGCCGTGGTATGCGCTGAACTCGATATTGCACAAAACCTAAGAATGCAGGAATGCAATAAATTAATTATAAAGTACGAACTTTCCAAATCAGATTTTTTGTAGGGCGATTAGCTAGTCGTAGAAGTGAATATTTAAATACAAAATGTTTATTTTGTAAACCATAGTGAAAAGCAAGACGACCGATTACCGAGATGTTTACATTTTGCAACTGATAAAAATTAGTCACCGAATCTCGACGTAGCAATAAGATTAATTATATTATCACAATATTGTTGTTATGGCTAAATATTTGTCGTAAATGTTACCACAGTGCCATGTAAAATTGTTGGTGAAACGAAGAGCTCGCCCCGCAAGTTATTTCATACAATAATAGTACAGGAACAGTAATTTTCAATCACTTAAAAATACATAGCTGCCTAAAAATTTGCAATAATATACTTAGGTAATAATGTACGCTTTAGGAAAATAAATTGTATAATAACTGAATCAACTACCTGACCATCGCCTTTTTTATATTACGTTCTGGTGGAACTTAGCAATAGCTATTCCATCATTTAGCTTTTTGTATGCTTTTTAAAAATATTTTTACTTAAAAAATGTAAATAGTGTTTTTGTGCATTTAATAAAATTGTTTTAAATGTTTGTAAGGTTTTTTGCCTGTTTCTCTACAATAAAAATTCAGCAAGATACGGTTATTTGGATAAACCCTTGTTCTTAAGTTTATTAATATAGGTAAAAATAAATTGTCATTTAAGAATTACCCCAAGAATGCCTTCATTATAAAAAAATATTACTTTAGAGATTACCAAAAATATTTTTCCTTTTTTGTGTTTTATACGACAAATACTGAATGATTTATGATTAAAAACATTTTATTATTATTACGTATGTTACGTAATAATATAAAGGAGTGGAATATGAAATCTAAAAACCTATGAAGGGTTATTTAAAAACAAGTTTACTTATACGCGTAAATATTTTTATTAGTGAATAATTTGAATTAAAAAAACTGTCCTTTTCTATGACAATGCTAATTACTTCCACATCCAGGTAGTGGATTGGAAGAATAGTAATCGTAAAAAAATGTTAAAACTTATTTCTTGTTGAAATAGGTTTAGAATGCCATGAAACGTAGAGATTTTAAATTTGAGCGAAGAAAAACTTCTTGTCGGTCTGTCTGTAACTTTTTGTGTGCGCACGTTTTCTCTGGTTTAAGATATTGACTTGAAATTTTATACAGGTATGTATTATAACGAGATATGGAACTGCATTGTTTTTAGAACTTATCCGATGAAGGGTTGGGAATAAATAGGGGTAAACAAGGGAAAATAAGTAAATCAAGCTGGTAAAAGTACAATAATTTGGTATATATACTAGAAGCCAAGGCCTCAGTTTTTTTAAATAATATTTTCCGTCCGTCCCCACCACCCCCACTTCATTATTAAAGGGGTGGAAAGATTAAATTGAGACATTCACTTGAAATTTGGTACACGAATATATTATAACGACACCTGGTACTAGATTACATTTTGAGATGATTCCGTTGAATGGTTGGGTTAAATAGGGGAAATAAGTAAAGTAAGCTCAGTGTCGGACTGGACCGCCGAGCAATCGGGTAAATGCCCGGTAGCCCCACCTCAAAAGTCCAAAATGTGGTCACTCTACAGACCCAAAATGTGACCCACGTTCAGTAGTAATTTCGACCTGCTTGAACAAGCGACGGGGCGGTGATGGCGCGGATTTTGATCGATATTTCCTATATTTACCCCGAGCCCTGGCTCGCGAAATTTTATTCAAGTTTGTATTATAACGAGATCTGGAACTGGATTGTTTTTTTATCATATCCGGTGAAGGGTTGGGGGTAAATACGGGAAAATAATTAAAGCAAGCTGATAAGAGTACAAAAATTTTTCATTTGGTGTATACCGGGTGAGTCACGAATTGCGCTCGCCCCGATATTTCCTAAAATATTTGGAATAGAAAATTGAAATTTGGAGGCCTTATTACACGACTAAAATGCCATCTTTTCAATAGAAAATCAAGTTAGGTGCACATCCGGTTTGACCGGAAATGCCCACAACTTTCGATTTTCAAATGGAACACCCTATATATTTTTACATTTTTGGAATCTAGAGGAAATTTTGAATACAATACATCCATTTTGGTCACTTTTTGATAAACATTGAAAATTTTGTTAAAAAATCTATTTCTGAATCCAGAGTGCTGTGGTGCCCAAAATATATTTTAGTTTGTGTCCTACGTTACTATAAAAATAAAAAGAGCAATATGATTGCATTACTTAATTCTCTAGAGGCGTTTAAAATTTTTAAATGTGATTTTTACCCACTAATTCGGTTTTTTTAAATGGGAATTTAATCGTTCACCAACATTTGTAAATACCTCATTTTCATACGAATCTAATGATACCAAAATTTTGAAAATCCGCTCAGAAATATTTGAGATTTCAGCCAAAATACAATGCAACCAAGCTTTTACAAACATGCGACTAATAGATAATAGATTAGTGGGCTTTGGAAACTAAAATGGCACATTTCTGTGTAAATCTGGTAACCTAATAACATTGGAAAAATCATAGTAGCCATTGACTGTAATAAAACAATATCAGCTGTCAGACAGATACAAAATAAAGCGTTGCGGAAATCTCTTTGAGTAAAAATTAAAGAAAATGAATAATTTTAGTAGAAATGAAAAGGTCGATATGTTACTGATATATGGAGAGCGTCTCAAAAATTCTACTGCAACTGCAGAACTGTATCAGCAACGATATCCCAACAGACGTCATCCAAGCAGACACTTGTTTGCCAGAGTGGAACAAGAATTAAGAAACGAACCCAATCAACAAGATGACCATGAAACATTTATTTAAGTGAAGACAAAGAAGTTGATGTATTAGGATTTGTGATGGTACAGCCAACAACATCAATAAGGGAATTGTCAATGGAATGCGACATTAGTCAGTCTTCGGTTTGCAGAATTTTAAAGAAACATAAGTTTCGGTCTTATAAATACTAAATACACCAACATCTTTATGGAGATGATAACGACAGGAGGCTAGTATATTGCAACTGATTCTTAAATGCAGTACAACAAAACCCAGGTTTTCCTTTTCATATTTTATATTCAGATGAAAGTAGATTTACGAACCAAGGCATGTTTAACAGAAATAATACTAGGTACTGGGCTCAAGAAAACCCGAGGTTGGTAGGGCGGGGGAATATTCAGGAAAGATTTGGGTTTAACTGTTGGCTTGGAGTACTTGGAGATCGAATAATTGGACCCATATTTTTTAATGGAACACTTACTGGCGAACAATATTTATTCTTTTTACAAAACCAGACAGCAGAATTTCTTGACTTACTTAATCTTGCCTATTTACAAAATCTGTTTTTCCAACAAGATGGTGCTCCCCCACATAATTCCAGAAGAGTGATGGAATATTTAAACAACTTGCATGGTGAACGCCTTATTGCAAATCAAGGTCATATCAGGTGGCCTCCTAGGAAACCTAACTTAACACCCCACGACTATTATGTATGGGGCACTCTCAAAAGTAAAGTTTATAAAACTTCTTCAAATACCCGCGAAGAGCTGCAAAATAAAGTTGTACGGGCTCTTAATGAAATAACGCCGGCTGAATTGCGTAGAGCCATCCAAGCAACTGTACGCAGAGCCGAATTGTGTATAGAAAAAAATGGTCATTTTGAACAATATCTATAAATGTCAATTTATGGTTTAATTATATTAATTATTTTAAAGATACCTACTGTTACCTAGTTTGAGTTTAATTGTTCAAACGGAATTGATTTTTATTTATTTATGGGCCCGATATTTATGTTCATTTAAATAAAACTCCGAAAACCGAACTGATGTCGCATTCTATTGCAAATGTCCTTGTGGATGTAATTGTGTTTACCTCCACATACCTATGCTAAACTTAATTGTAACGTTCTTTGCGCTCACAATTATTAAATGTTTGATAGCTCAAGATTGCCTATAACTGCACGAGTCTGTCTGACAGCTGATATTGTTTTATTATATTCAATGGCTACTATGATTTTTCCAATGTTATTAGGTTATCAGATTTACACAGAAATGTGCCATTTTAGTTTCCAAAGCCCACTAATCTATTAGCCGCATGTTTGTAAAAGCTTGGTTGCATTGTATTTTGGCTGAAATCTCAAATATTTCTGAGCGGATTTTCAAAATTTTGGTATCATTAGATTCATATGAAAATGAGGTATTTAAAAATGTTGGTGAACGATTAAATTCCCATTTAAAAAAACCGAGTTAGTGGGTAAAAATCACATTTAAAAATTTTTAACGCCTCTAGAGAATTAAGTAATGTTGCTCTTTTTATTTTTATAGTAACGTAGCACACAAACTAAAATATATTTTGGGCACTCCCGATTCAGAAATAGATTTTTTAATAAAATTTGTAATGTTTATCAAAAGGTGACGAAAATGGATGTATTGTACTCAAAATTTCCTCTGGATTCCAAAAACGTAAAAATATAAAGGGTGTTCCATTTAAAAATCGAAAGTTGTGGGCATTTCCGGTCAAACCGGATGTGCACCAAACTTGATTTTTTATTGAAAATATCTCATTTTAGTCGTGTATTAAGGCCTCCAAATTTCAATTTTCTATTCCAAATATTTTAGGAAATATCGGGGCGAGCGCAATTCGTGACTCACCCGGTATACAAGAAGCCAAGGTCTCAAATATTTTTATAATATTTTCCATCCCCCTACCACCTCCACTCTATTATTAAAGGGGAGATATGCACATGGAATTTGGTACACATATATATTATAACGACACCTGGAACTAGATTACATTTTGAGTCGATTCCGTTGAAGGGTTGGGGATTAAATAGGGGTAAATATGGGAAAATAAATAAAGCCAGCTGGTGAGAGTACAGAAACTTGGAATTTGGTGTATATACCAGAAGTCAAGTCCTCAAATTTTATTATTAAATTTTTCAACCCCTTCACCTCCTGCACTCCATTATTAAAAGGGTTGATAAAATAAAATTGAGATTTTCACTTTAAATTTGTCACATATATGTACTATAACGACATCTGTAATTAGATAATATTTTGAGATGATTCCGTTGAAGGCTTGGGGGTTAAATAGGGGTAAATATGAGAAAATATATATATAGTAAAAGTAAAGGCCTCAATTTTTTTATAATATTTTCAACCCCTCCACCCACTCCACTATTAAAAAGGGATGATAAAATTAAATTGAGATATTTTTTTGAAATTTGGTACAAGTATGTATTATAGTGACATCTGGAACTGGATTATATGCTGAAATGATTCCGCTGAAAGGATTGGAGGGGGGGGAGTAAGTAGAGGTAAGCAGATGAAAATGGGTAAAGCAAGCTGGCAAGAGTACAGAAACTTGAGATTTGGAGTATATACTAGAAGCCAAGGCCTCAGATTTTTTTATAATATTTTTCAACATACTCCATTAATAAACTCGTTGATAAAATTAAATTCAGATATTCACTTGAAATTTGGTACATGTATATATTGTAACGACGTCTGATTGAGATAATTTCGATGAAGAGGTGGAGGGGGGCGTAATTGATGAAAATAAGTGGAGCAAGCTAATAAGGATTCAGAAACTTCATTTTTGATGTATATGCTAAAAACCACCGCCTCAATTCTTTTATGACGTCTGCCCCAAATATTATGGGAATTCTATGACAAATTATTTCCGCATATTAGAGTGCATATATAGTCAAGATCTTTTCCGTTAATGAGATTTAGATGGAAAATTTGGATGTTTTATTATTAAAATTTTATGACCAATTATTTCCACATACTAGAGTGAAAATATAGTCAAAATGTTTTCCTTTAAAGAGACTTGGATGGAAAATCTGGATGAGGAAGTAGTGGTTCCTTAGGTAGCGGTTTTTCTTATTAAAATTCTATGATCAATTATTTCCAGATATTAGAGTGCAAATATAGTTTATATATTTTATATAGATGTTTTCTTTAAAAGATATTTGAATGGAAAATCTTGTGAAAATAGTGATATCTTAGGCATCGGTTTATTACAATAATCTATTATTCTATCTATTAAGAAATTACTGTTTAAACAAACTAACGTTTAAATAATTTTATTCAATTTTAAAAGGTCAATCTTAGCTTAAAATTTGGGGGAGATAGACCATATTGACTGTATTGGATGTTTCTAATACTTATAAAGAAAAGGGAACGTCAACTTAGCCATATTTTAACGACTCTTCAAAAAACTGATTTCTGGATGACTTTTCAATAAAATGGATACCTGAGAAAATATACGTTTTGTGAGAAAAGTTTGCTAAAGTTAAATTAAAGCTAAGAAATTTACCTAAATTCTTGTATTTCAATTTTTCTTTATATTAAGAAACGTAATTTAAAAGGTATGTGTCTATGCCTTGGTATTAAGACACGATAACATAATAGTGGCATTTTAAAAATGAGTTACTGCATTATGGTAAAAACACTGGGCCACAGACTACTAATAAAATGGTTTTATTTCTATTTATCTTCTTAAGAAATTGAATTTGCATTATAGTAATACATCGCAGATCATTAAAAGTACCATCGAATACAAAAAAATGCACAAAAAATCACATAAAAAGCAAAAGTTGTAGTCAATATAATCCAGTTATTAAAGCTTTTAATCTGAAAATTTGGGGTATGATATTTTCAAAATTTTACTGTTTGAAAAATAAATATGTTTACATCTACATATGGGGCGGGCGCTTCATTGGAACAGTTGAATTTGAATTTTAAAAATTCAGTTTTTTTTCAATATCTCGGGAAATTTTTATCGGTCAGAAAGAAAGTTAAATTCTTTTTTAAAGAAGAGGACTATTAAAAAAATAGTCATATGATTTTTTTCGAGGGATTAATAGTTTTCATGTAAAATGAGTAAATTTTACTAATTTCCTATTGCATGGAAGGAAAACTAAAAAATCCAATAGGCCCAAGATCACAAAAAGCGTCACATGTCCGTAAAAAATGACTCTGAAATAATGAGAAAAATCATCTTAAAGAAGAAGGTGTACTGATTTATTTCTATAGGGCATTGCTTCTGAAGAATGTATATTCATTTTAAAAAATTGCTTCACGGAAAAAAAACTTGTCTATTTATAATGTTGTTTTATCTTCAAATATTGATCAAAATGTACAATTCCTGTCGGGTTGCATTCTTAATAATATAATTGATACTTTAATAATACCGAAGAGCGTTTTACGTTTATTATCTTTAAAACAGAGCACTTTGAAATTTGCGAATTTCGATAGTTTTGAGATTAACCTCAGAAATAGTTGTGAAATCGCGAAATTCATTCCTACCAAAAAGTAAAAATTGAAAGATGAAGCTAAACCTGTGTTCTATGTAATGTGTAACACAGTTTTTAATTTCACAATTTACTTTCTTTTCAATTCACTTTTATGTGGGTATATTTGAAATGTGGATTTATTTAATTTACGAGCAGTATTCGGTATTTTAGAACTTGTATTTTGACGCTTTCAATTTATAATAATTCCTTTTGATACGACCGTCAGAAAAAAGTAAGTGGTTTAAATCACGTAAAATTCTTTAAGAAAAGGTGTCGTGAATAATACATGCGCATGCCTACTATGACACGTGTTGCCGTTTTTTGTTTTAATTTTTTTTTTTTTAAATGTCTTCCCCCTTTTCAAAATCTAATTTAACTTTTTATTGACCCGATCAATATTTCCTAAAATATTTAAGAAAAATGGAATTTCCATAGTTTAATCTCAATTTTTTACCGAAGCGCTCCACATAGATATGTAAAAATTTGCGTTTTTTAAATAATAAACTTTGAAAATACCCGTGTGCCAAATTTCAGCCATTCTTGTTTACTTTCCGAAGTTCGAGAAATTTTTTGTCTTTGGTAACAGAACTAATTAATACGTCAAAAATAAAAAATATTTTCTCTCCTAACCCTTACTAACTTATCTTTGATCATAAAACGTTATGCAAATTTAAATTATGGAAATATGATAGACTCAAAAATGCACTATTGTGATTTTTCTCAATTATTTCATAACCTAAAAATTTAAAGTAAATCTAGAAGCTCCATTGACATGTCCAAGAAAGTATTTAAAACTTTCTCCATTTAATCGACTTTCTACCTAATATAATAACGGAGTTAGCAATACATACAGCCTCAGTTTGGGTATATTTCTTGTACTTCTTAATAATTATTTTGACAGTTTTTATGAATAATAGTTGTAAACTCCCAAACTATCAATTCGGTATAGACAACTTTAATCCAATATAGTATAAGAAAAATATTTTCTTTAACATTATAAAAAAGTAGATTTTCTGGTTTAATATACATTTTATATTCTCGGAGTCGTGAGAGAGATTAGATGGGTGCCGAGTCACTCCACTTCAAATTAGACCTCGGATTCGTAATCAGTCCCTAAACCCCCCGAGTACAGATCTTCAAGGCCTAAATATCCACTCTCATATTTTCTGGAAAATGGCCCGATTTCCGGTCCGTCATTTGAATTTCCCAAAAACCTCCGAGTAAACATTTTCGTTCTAATTTTATGGCATATTGTGTATGATAACACATTTTTCAATTAATTTAATTAAATTGGCCATTAAAATTGCCTAATTATAGGAAAAAAAAATGAAATGAAACATTTCCGCCAAAAAATAAAAGGTACTGTTTTTTCGAAATGCCTTTCTGAACTCTGTACAACAAAAATGAAGTCAGTTGACTATATACCTTTTTTTAGAAGTTTTTAGATTTTTCATGCTAAAATGAGGCGACTACATAATATAATCTTTGCAAACGTATGCAAGGTCACTCCAAATAGCTGATAGTAGACGAAGCACTTTAAAAAATGAATCTGCTATAGTATAGTCAGCGTGCTATTACCTGACAAATTTGTATCAGCTAGAACAATTTAAAACAAAATTGATGATATATAATGTAATTCTTGTAAAATTCGTTCGAATCTGAGATACAGTACTAATATTGTAATTATTTAGATATTTTGTACATCACTTTATTTTATCTTGACTGACCGTGCTCATTTCCATTTCAATAAAAGTGTATAGATTTGCCTCCTTCGCAGTATTCTAAATATTATTTTCCTCCATCATTTTAGCGTAGCAGATTTCTTTATTGATCAATCTGCTAGCTACATGCCAAATATTGTCATTAATTATTTTTTTAGTTCGCCCTTCCTGCATATACCGGGTATTCATGAGATCACGTATATACGCACGTTTTTCTTTCTTTTTTACGATGGAAATTTGAAATTATGGTACAGGATAGTTGGTATAGAAATACATTTTTAGACATAAGTAGACCCACGAAAACACTTTCAGTTTAACCGGCAGTACTACTACCTATTTTTATTTTAACGCTACATTTTTTAATCTTATATGATAGATATTTGAATTATTCTTACAATTTTTTCAAAATCAAAATCGAATCAGAAATGGAATTTTGTATAATTACTTAGTAATCATGAAAATGGTACCTAGTAAATACCAACAGTATTTAATAGAAAGGCTTATTTATCCATTTTTCACCTAATACAAACGACTGTGTAGGATTAATTCGTGGAAATTTTTTGGAATAAATATTTTATAAAAAATAAACTGCCCAAAACTGAATTTTTAAAATAACACCCTGTGCTTTTCTGACATTGTGCCTAAATTAACTCTCCAACACAATTTTAAAATTTAAAATCGATTCATAAACAAATGTGAAACTACAGTTTGAAATTGAAGATGACACTATGAGGACTTAGCTTTCTGCAACAAGCGTAGTATTTTAGAAGATAATTTCTGATTCGAGTTTAATAAAAAAAAAACATTGTAAAAGTACTTAAAACTTCTATCAGATAAGATAAAAAAATATAAATATATGCCGCTTGAATTTATGAAGTTGGTAGTATTTCCGGTTAAACCGGAAGTTAATTATTGGGTCCGGTTATTTCAATGTATTTTTGTATGAAATATTCTGTATTCTAATTTCAAGTGTTTATCTTGAAAAATTATGATAAAAGCGAGGTGTACCTAATCTTGTGGACGCCCGGTATATAACTAAAATTATACATCTGTTCCTCATTAGCAATAGGGTCACCCACATGTGAAATATGATTTACCTATTTTTACTTATTTGATTAAATAAAACATTTATAATAAAACTACGTATTTATACTCTTTTATCTTATACAAATAAAATTTGTTACACGCTAGCATTAAAAGCGAAATCGTAACTATATTTAACTCATAAAAGTGTTTATTGTTGCTGTCACGTACGTGCACAAATAAGCCTACCGCGCGTTTGCCAAACTTTGGAGGATCCTACGCACATGCACCGTTGCGGAAGCATGTACGCACAGCATTTAATGCGATACAGTATATATGTATTAGTTGGTAGCGCCTACATGTAGCAATTCCTTGAACTTATTTGTATAACTGTATTTGTATAACCGTCAAAATGACCTCAACCTCAAAATTTGCTGAACGCTTGGTAATGTTATTATTAACGATGTGAAGTACTTATACACAGGGATACGTAGTCTCCTCCGATTTTACCTACTTAGCTCCAAATTCGGAGGAGAGTAGGATGATACAATGTGTACATACAGAGGTGGATATACCGTTATGCAAATATATATATATGTGTACTATTTTTTGACTTGTGTAAACACTTTTGTGTATCTGACATTAATAAATGATTCAGTTTAGTTTCGTTGCGTGTACCATGAAACAAAACTGCATCTTGTACCTTCGAACAATCTGTTGAGGTAAAAAATGCTACAAACTTGCTGTTTTTTTATAGGTTTGCAATGTCACGAAGTAAAGTTGGTCTGAAATGGGCTTCAGTGGAATCCGAAAATTTATACAAAGCTATAGTTGCCGTTTCATGTGATAATGAAAATTTCTTTGGGTGAGGCCTGTAAAGTTTGTAATGTGAAACTCGTCACTATCTCGACATTTAAATCGCTTTAAGGAAAGTAAAGGTAAAAATATTACTTTTAAAGCAAAAATGGATGTTAATAAAATTTTTAGTGAAGAAAAATAAGAATCAGATTTAGCAAAATACATTATTCATATTGCAAACATGCAATATGGTCTCAGTAAAAAGGGAGTTCTAGAACTTGCATACAAATATGCCAAAACAAACGGGAAAAAAATCCAAAACATGAGAAGAAAATCGCATTGCTGGAGAAGAACGGATAAGTCTTTTTATGAAGAGGCCGTTATCCACCACTTTTCTTAAACTTCATATTCGAAACTTTTAATAATTTTGATATATCAAGAAAGTTATATTTTCAAAGTAATAGCATTTGCCTAATTTATCTGCTTACCTTACCAACATAGAGGAACACTATTTTGTCAGGTTTTACTGAGATAAATGCAACTGTTCCAAGGTACATGAGGATGTGTTCTAAGGCACACGAACATAATGTACCATTTAAAAATTGTGTAAAATTGACATTTTTACATCAATGGCCCTCAAAAAATTTGGTTAGTTGTCCAATGTGTACCATTTAAGGTGATTTAAGCAGTGCTGAAAAACTAAACTATGTGCTAAAAAAAATTAAAAAGTGTTCCAAGGTACAACAGTCTCCCCTACATATACTAACTACCTATACGGAAAGACACTGGTAACCATTTGATTAAAAAAAAAAATTACCCCTCTCCAATTTCTCGCACCATACCATCAATTTTCAGAGAAAAAAAGTTTCATAGTTGATGCTCTCTTCGATTACCGACTGGCAGATAGTAACTTTTTGTCGTTGAATTTGCACTCCATTTCTTAGACCAAGGGCCAGTTTGTCAATGCGAGGTTAAAGTTATCCTACAGATAGTGGTGGTTAAAATTTATACCGTATAAGTAATAATTATCTTTATCTAGCATTTTGACTACAACTTTTGGATTGATAAACAGACTAGCCTCTAGATAGGCGCTATCCGTCAGATAACTTAGCTTAACCCAACATTGATAAACCGGCCCTAAATCAATACCTTAAAATTAACCAGGCATTGTGAAATAGATTTTTATAATAAACCCTTGTTGGACAAACCCTAATCATTAACTAATCAAACAATTGTGAAACTGGCTGTTAACTTCAGTTTCGTTAACCAATTTTTTAAAAAATACACCATACATATTATAATAACACTTTATTTGTAAAAAAAGTACATAATATTAAATAGTTTTTCTATTCTACTGTTAGTGTACATTATTTATTAAATTATAACTTAGAAAATGCCAAAGGCACTTTTTGTTTTTATCTTAAGTGTTAAAGTAATTAAAAGATTACTTAAGCTAAAATCATACAAAACACTTGACTATACAAAAAGGAATAAAAATCAATTAAAAAATGGACGGAAATTAACCACAACATTCAAATAAAACTTCGAGTTATACTGTTCGAAATAAAATAAAAATTGCACATAATTTTATGCAATGAACACAGAAATATATTATATATAATAAATAGAATTCCTTAAAATAACGTTTCAAAATAATTCAGATATATACAATATTTTGATGAAACTGATGAATATATGTATGGACTTAAGATTGATATTTGACAAAACATATGAACAAAAACAGTCACTTTGAGACTTATAGACGTAAAGCTAGTGACAGATTTGGTTAAGGTATATCAGCAAACTCGAAAATGAGTAAAAAGACTCTCACAAAGGTAGACATTGAATAGAGAATAGCAGGTATTACATTTGGGTGCGGCCAGATGTAGCAGCCCCTTACCCTCGAAGGGAACAAAAAATATGACTTGGACGATATATATCATCAGACGAAGCAGCTGCCGGTAAATTGATGTACGACAATTATAAAATTATCATGATTATAAAGAATCTGTACGATTCTCATGGTCTACCTCGTCTTAATTTCACCAGTAACCGGAAGACCTCTGTAAAGATGTTCATGCATATCCATTATGTTGCTTACCATTTAGAACACTGCCTGTTATTTTTTTTATTTCAATAGAAAACTTAAATTGTCCTCTGAAAGAATATATAGACCCATCATATCAAAAAATTGACCAAACATTTGGCTGACCCGACTTTTTTATTATTAAATGCAAGGTGAAATTTGAAAAAATGTGGTACATTACACAATTATTTTTAAATCTACAGGGTGTTTTACATAGCGGTGATAAGCTAATACTTGAATGTTTTAAATAGAATACCCAACATTTTTTTATATATTTATATTTGACTATTACTTCTCTACTCAGGTATATATCAAGTTTGGATGTATATAACTCTTTATAATCGTGGAATTTTGTATGTCACGTTATAGCTACGAATTAATTTAATTAAAAATACCTTGGTCATGATTTTTAAGTCTGCACCGGTTCAATATTTACGGCATATCTTCTACCACAATTTGCAAATTCTATGAACATTGACACTTCCATATTGAAAAACAAAACCGGACATCATCAGATTAGATTTCATCGAACTTCAGACAATGTCATTTTTCCTTCATTTTGATTAAAATTACAAAAAAATTTTAGAGTACATTTTTGCAGCCCTTTCAATGCTCTGCAAAAATATTCAAGTATTCCGTAATTTTACAGGGCAATTAAAAAAATATAGCCAATCAAATATTAATTATTATGAAAAAAAATTGAGAAACAAAAGATATCAGGTTGTTGTCAAGTTTACACAGAGTACTTATAGAGATATAGCTCCCACCAAAATTTGAAAATTTTATCTTCAATATAACGGAAATTATTGGAAAAACATGTTTTTTTTCAGTCTTACTTTAAGAGGATGTAATGATATGTAATGATATTTGGTTGTTGTCAAGTTTACATAGAGTACTTATAGAGATATAGCTCCCACCAAAATTTGAAAATTGTATCTTCAATATAACGGAAATTATTGGGAAAAAGAATTGTTTTTTCAGTCTCACTTTAAGAGGATGTACTTCCTCAGGGATGCATTTTTGGACTAAGGTAAGTTAGGTTATACGGGCCCAATATGAACGCAGGAATCACAGGTTCCCATCCGGGAACTCAATTCTGGGACACCCCATATATGAAGTGTTGTGCTTCCAGGCGTTTTCCCCCACAGTTGATAGACTCCTGAGGGAGCCACGGTTGTCTAAACCAATATTGGTTAGCTTAATTAAGAGTATATCTTTGTCAAGTGTCAAAGGCATTTGACATATCAACAAAATATATAGACACAACATATTTGCCTTTATCTAATTTCAGATAAATAAGATTTAGGAATTGGCAATTATTTCAATTAACTTGGATAGGACACTTAAGAGGGATCTGTCTTATATTGTTGATATCATTTAAATTGTCTTTTTTGTGAATCGGTATAACACATGTCTTTTTTAATATATCACGGAATACTCCTTGTTCCAGAGATAAGTTTATTGAGACATGCCGTTCTTTATTCAATACCTTTGTGAGGATCTTTCCATTCATTTTAAAGCTTTCTGAAATACCTTAAGCAAATTCTTGGTCTATGAGTTGTAGACAATATCCATATATACGATCCTCTCTATAGTATTGAATCTAATTCAAAAGTGCTTGAATAATTTATTATCTATTTGATGACAAATAGAATTCGAATAATTATACTAATTCCTGATATTTCTAGATGCCTAACCAATATTCAAAAATAACAAAAAAACTGCAAAAAATCGGAGCCGCACCAAACTTTAGGCGAAATGCTATGCAATATAGCACAAAAATGCACTTTGCTGAAGCTGTGGTTGTAGAGATTAACATCTTTACAAGACTTCTGCTCAGAAATAAAATTCATGGTTAAATAAGACATCATAAACAAAATGTTAGTAGTCGCATTCCCCTTTAGATGAACAAGGCACTGGCCTGTAGCATAAAGAATTTCAATTCAAATTCCGTTCAAAGGAAAATAATAAATACTAATTTGTTCGTATGGGGTACACAACTGTTTGGCATTCTTCCTTGCCTGTGTCATGATCTTGATCACACTACAAAAACTAGAATAGATCAAATAGAACATTAATTTTTTTATTTCATTTTGTTTTGTATATTCAGGGTTTATATTTTTACTCATCCTTAAATGAATGTGAATAAAGAAACAAGTTACTTTCCCTTTCTTAGTAAATTGTGACTATTTATATTAAGAAATAATCACTGTACTCGCACTCTTATGTTATAAAATGGATTGAATTTGTATAAAATCACTACAATATGCAATATCAAACATTATATTTCGTAAAGCATCAGAAAACTGAAAACTTGTGCCCACGAACCTATTTCTCAAAGACAATACAATTTTAAATCAAACTCTTATTGTGTGCCTTTTCAGTTGGCGCTTAAATCTTAAACTAAGCATATTATTTGAAAGTTCAAGCATTACAAAGCTATTACGTTTCGTATAAAATTTTTGGCAAGTTTTGCTTAGAAAAAAACATTTGTTTATAGAGCAAATTTCAAACCCGCGTGTGTCGATGACGTCACTTTAACTTAGACTGCACAGTAAATTTAAATTACCTATATTGGCAATGATTACAACAATGTTACCGATAATTTTTTTGTTTTTTTTTTATGGTATTCAATAGTATTCGATCATCTAGATAAGCTGATAAGCATAAGTATATCCAATCCTTAGATATTCAAGGTTAAAGATTGGGTTTCAGTACAAAGCGCATCGCCGATTCGTGACGCCATTCTGCATAAATACTATGGCGAAAGAGTTTACTACAGTCCATTATAATCCGTTAAACTTTACTGTCATGAAATGAGTTAATCTGACATATGAAGAAAAAATGTGTTACCAACAAAGTCAAAAATTCGACTGTCACCCGATCAGCATATGCAAAGCGACGTCACCAGATCCAACTTTAGCAATTTATTTAAGGGCTTAAACGTTCGAACAAAGACACAAAAATTTGAAAATTGTCTTAAAAAGTGTACTAGTTGCAATTTTTAAAATAAAATTTAAAAAAGGCTGAATGGGCCTATTTGATAACCGACAAAGTTACAGTCTGCTTTCGTCTTCACTGCAGAAAATATTCCCAGTCTTAAGTACTTTCTTTTCTAACTTTAAAATATGTTAAATCACAATGTTCTTCTATTTTCCTCTTACAGAATGTAATGTAAAGGAACATCTTATTTGGGGTATTAACATTATTATTTGACAACTTGGCATGAAGCACTCCTTAAACATTTGTTTTAGCTAATGAACACAATCTTAACCTTCGGATATCTGAAATAAAATGATTGATAAACCGAGCAGTGAGCAACTACCAGTCAAGACAGCAACTTTGTAAAATTGAAAGTTATTGTGACCATATCCAAATCAGTGTTTAAATGGTGCTAAATATCACATTTTTCATAATTTTTTTCTTTGTGAATTAAACCGTAAAATATACAAATAAAAAAAACTGTAGCCTTATTTCAATGAGTACTTACCAATAATGTAATAAGGAACTCCTATTTTACTCGAATGATAATAATTGTAACTGTGGACAAACAAAATTCTGTCAAGCATCAAGGCTATCGTGCCTAACATTTCCTTCCAACTATATATATAGAAAAAATAGTTTTAAAAAGAACTGAAGCAAATACAAGTTGAAATAGCTCAATACACATATACATTAGTACCGTTCGCACATTCAACAGATCTACAATTTTTAACTAAAAATGTGTTTTTCTTTATGATGTCTCGTTTAAATAATGTTTTTCAAAAACTTTATTGTTATGTGAAGATAGTATTCAACTTCCAACTGCACAAACACTCTAAATCACATATTTCTGAGTCGTTCATAGTTGTATTCATTCACTTAAACTATTGACCAAGATATGCTGTTGTGAACTTTGTTGTAATTTTAAAATATTGGGATAAAATCAAAAGTAACCCAAAAAGAAGGGGGTACACTTTCTATAGAAAAGAGGCTCAATTACGAATGATAGCTAGTAGTAACTTAGTTTTGCGATATGTTGTAAATTTTACTTTCATATTAGAAGGTAAAATTTACAACATATTGCAAAACTAAGTCGCTACTAGCTTTCACTCATAATTGGGCTTCTTTTATTATATTGTATAATTATTGTATTCAATAATAATATAATAAAAAAGTGCTACTACCCTTCGTTGTGTATGAAAAATACATTGAAAAAATGAGTGACTTTCATTCAGGGTAGTAGCATTTTTTATTATATTATTATTGTATTACAACATACCTACACAATAGCAAAACTAAGTTGCTACTAGCTTTCTCATAATTGGGCCGTTTTTCTATAGAAAGTGTGTATCCCTTCCTTCGGCATTATTTTAAACAAAAATTCTTAAAACAAATTTAATTACTTAGCTATAGTAGCACCTCAAATTTGTTAGATGTTACAATATCCCATCTTATCAATCGAGGTGCTGCTCATAAACAGGACATTATAGTTGTGCATCAACATAAACCCCAGATCTAATAGAAAAGTATCATAAGCACAAAAAGCAGATTAAATACTATCATGTTTCGAATTTAGAACATGCATCGCTATAATTCCTGTATCCCATGCATGTACTTAAGGGATAAGCAAACTCACTTCACCCTTCGAAACTAATATGTATGTTAAACACCTCCATCTTTAATAAGGAATAATCAATTATGAACAATATCTATATATAATTTTTTATAGGCAACCTCACCATTAACCTTTTCATTGCAGGAAGCGGATAAAACTGACAAAAAAAAATTGAGACAGCAGTGCGTAAACCAGATATTTACGCGAGGCTGGAGGCGCGATTAATTAAAAAAATCAATGATAGCTCACATTGTATTATATTCATAGGGGTGACAACCCTATGAACTTCGGATTATTACAATGCACCCCCACTGCTAGATGGGAGTAATGATGACAGTTAAGTAGAGTAACAAATGGCATTCAATTTACCAGTGTTATTTGGATTTCCGTAAAGAACAGTGTTTAATATGTCTAGTAAGTAAGCAAAAACTTACATACATACAATTTGAAACATGAACATGCATTGTACATCGTTGCAATACATCGGTATAGTAGACTGAATCCAATGCCGCAATGAAAGGGTATAATTAAAGTATGTAAAACATATTTTAATCTCAAGAAATTATTCATCATTAAAGAATAACGTACTTTCTAAATAAAACTTTAGTAGAGAATGCTTTGGAGAACAATGTTTCACTAAAAGCTAAATATAGTCATTTGCTGAAAGTTATACAGCTGCACTTGTACTATTAGGCCTTGACTGAGAAAATTAATATGCTACTATATAAACCATTCCTTTTTCTTCTGTACGTGGTGACCTGTTGTACCATGTACTACCGCTGTGTCAGGATCTAATGCAGAATCCGCTCCTGCATCTTCTTGTGTTAAATATTCTCCCTTGTGCCTGTGTAAGTATCTACCAATAAGTATGAGTAATATTACAAGTGCCAAGAAAATTATCGCCAATATACCTAAAAATGAATAAATATTATAAAATGTATGTTTCTATATAGTGTTGAAAAGGCCCCCCTCACAGAGCACATTATTATGGAAAATGGCTTTCAGTCGAATTGGCTGGAACCTTAATATGTGGTACATCTAATTGTTCTGATTAAAAGTCTCGATTGGCATGAGAGGCTCCCAATGCCTTACTTTTAGCTCTAGCTCATAAGGAAAACTGTTTATTAATCAATTTAAGTAAATGTTAATTTTATTAACAGTTTCTGCCTAAAAAGTAATGCCAAATGATATGCAGAAAAGCAATTATGTGATTTTCTTTATCTTAAAGCTTTTTTTCTTAAATACCAAAAAGTCAAATGTGTTATTTCTCAAAACCTCCGAGCACACCAATACAATCAATAACTTAAAATATGTATTACTGTAGTAAAATAACATTAACCACTATTTATTACTTTATACTTCATTTCTAGTTCAGCTGGGATCACTTTCGACTTATCTGAACCTTCCTGAATTAAAACTTACACTCTGCCACTGACTGAGTCCTTATGTACCCTGTCAAAATGGCCTATCCAACATTCTGGAATAAAACCTCGAATTCTTTCTGCGAAATCTCCACACCTAGCACCATCTCTGAAGTGGTAGTTGAACTCCATAGCAGCAGAATACAGAGGGAGTGTGAAAGCAAACTAATGTATTCATTGGACTGCATTTCCTGCTTATTACTAATTCATATCACCCACATCAATCTCTCATAAGTTGTATTTATAACAGCCTGAATAAAAATTGATAATGTCATTGGCTAACGACGAACAGTCAAGTCTGGAGGTACACAGGGTACAGTACTGAGACCTTTACATTTTAGATTTTATTTACATTAACATAATAAATTAATTGAGAATTCGGTTGAGTTTCTCAGAATGAACAGACGCTTCAAATAACGCTCCCGAAAAAAGCTCAGAAACATAGGTTAAAACACCGCTAAATTACATAAAATTTAAGTCATCGATAGCTCAAGAAATTCTGCGTGTTGTGAAGTGAAATAGTTAAAAAACAAAGTTCATATGGAATTAATATTTGATAATTTCTAATATGGGACTTTGTAGTAATATAAGAAATAAGGTAATATAATAAGTGCGGTGTGTTTAGAGGCTTATCTGTACTCAAAAGGCCTCTTGAAGTGATTTAGTGCTCAAGACCAGGGTAATAAATATTCAGTGTCAAACAACACTATAGACAATAAACGGACTAACATAAAACCCCAATGCTTTCTTGGAGAGTGTAAATAAATAAATAATAAACTTTGTGTGCAGTGGAGTGAACAGCAACAAACTGAAAATAGGGGAGGCCATGCTACACATGGACAACAACAATCGAAAGGATTATGAATAAGCTAGGACAGGATTATACACACTAAGAAAGAACGGCACAACAAAAGACGGAATACAATAAAGAAGTATCAAGGATATACACACTGCCAGACTCAGAAACAGAAAACTCAGAAGAAGAATAGGAGAGAAGATGATTACAGACAGAAACTAAAAAGAAGCATTTCACAAAAACCTGAAAATTAAAAGAAGCACAAAAACCTAAAAGAAGCATCTCACAAACGCCTACACTTCTCATCAGATGAAGACAGAAGAAAAACAAGAAGAAACATCTCACAAACACCTACACGCTCCATCCTATATTCCTACCCCATGGTATATCCTACCCCATGGTATATCCAATGTCCAATCCAGCGTATGCAGCCGGTCCGGATGTATTCAAGATGGCTGAAAGTAAAGATGTGTGTTTACATGTGTCTAACTTTAAATGCTGTAAAACCAAAATTTTTACACATTATATCTGTATAAAGTGTTTTAATATTTTTCACAAGAGCTGTCTCTTACGTGACAAATCTGGAATTTTATTTACCAGTGAAAATAAAATAATATGCTGTGGAAAAGATAGTGACAGGACTGATGAAGAGCAGGACTTAAGTGTTCTAACCTAACCTAACCTAACTTTAAATGCTGTAAAACCAAAATTTGTACACATTATATCTGTATAAAGTGTTTTAATATTTTTCACAAGAGCTGTCTCTTACGTGACAAATCTGGAATTTTATTTACCAGTGAAAATAAAATAATATGCTGTGGAAAAGATAGTGACAGGACTGATGAAGAGCAGGACTTAAGTGTTCTAGAAAAGACAATTAGTGATTTAGACGAAGATAATAAAATAAAAAATCTCCGCATGCAAAAACTAAAAAAGAAATATGAATTGATGACGCAAGAAGCATTAGAAATGGAAAATTCTCTGAATAAAATTATACAAGATAAACAAAACCAGATTGATGAATTAATGCAGGAGATTAAATATTTAAATAAAAACATGAAAAAAAAGAACATAGAAACAAAAACTGCAAACACCCAAACTGATAAAGTCCTACAAAAAACTCAGTCTACAAATACATTTAAAACAGCCATAAATCCTACAGAATCACAAAAAAATGGACAAGTACAAACAATTAAATTACAAAAAGAAAATGAAACCCTGACTGAAAAAAATAATGTGTCTCATGCTTGCACATCCTCAACACCAACAAACAAGAAAAACATGGTACCATTTTCCGAATGTGGCAAATCGGTTATTAAAAATAAGTTTCCTAAAAGTAAACAACTGTTAATTTTGGCTGATGAACTGGGAAAAGGACTAAATATGTCGTTACGTAAATCTGAAAAACTTCAAAATTATGAAATAAACTCATTTATCAAACCAAATGCAACATTGATGTCTGTAATGCAAGGTATGGACAAGTCAACAATGAATTTTACAATAGACGATTATGTTGTAGTAATGGGCGGGAGCAATGATGTTAGAAACAGGGCATATCCATCATTCAAAAATTTATGTGTTCAATTAAAGAAATCCAGCCATACTAATATTATTGTATCATCTATACCATATAGCAAAAATGGTGTGACAAATAATTACATCTTCAAATTTAATTCTAAATTAAATGAATTTATACGAAGACTAAATAGGGTCACTGAGGGTAATATTATTTATTATGAAATAAATAATACCATGCCCAAAAAAAAATTAAATATTGCCAACAATATAGCAGATATTGTTACTAGTACTATAAACCCAAAGGGCTTAATATTTATTCCAACAAACTGTGACAAAATATGCAGGGCCAAACCCACTCAAATAGAAGATAGGAGATCAAATACCACCAGTGACATACCACGAAACATAGGAGAAGATCCATCTGTTATAGAGGTTATAGAAGAGAATGTCATTCTGGCTTCTTCAATAGAGGAAAACATTAATTATGTGAAAAATGTAAAAGACCCTAGTTTTTTATACCCAAGGCTCTCAGAAACAATATTTTTAACTTAGATAAACAGGATAGAATCACTGTTCATCAAAGTTTGCTCGACGGTGTACATATTTGTGTATGTCATATAAATGTACAGGGCTTTTTAAATAATTATAGTTTAATTGAAACATTTTTAGAAGTCAGGAAAACTGATATCCTCTGTATATCTGAACATTGGATAAGCAGATGTAATATTTCCAATTTTTATTATTCCGGATACAAATTGGTCTCAAATTTCTCTAGAAATGAACATATTCGGGGGGGTTCTCTTATTTTAATAAAGCATGGTATTGAGTCAGCTGACATCTCAGCTATAGCGGAGTTATCCATGGAATGTCATATCGAAATGTGTGCTGTAAGTATTAATTAAGTTACTTAATAAAAAAATTATTAGCATAGTAGCTTATAGACCACCAAGTGGAGATATTGATTTATTTATTACGCATCTCTCTCAAGCTTTAGATATTGCCTCAAAAAAAAGTAGATGTATTATATTGACTGGGGACTTTAATATAAATTTCAATGAAAATTGTACTTCCACAAAATTACTGAAAGACCTATTCAATGAGCTTGTTCAGCATTTTTTTTTTATTTCATAAATCGAAAGTGCAAGTATAAATTAATGGATCTGCAAAAAATTAGAATCTTATTCGCACGTTTAGTATCTTAAAAACCACTACAAATTTCCATCTCGCGAAAATGGGGCGTGGCCAAGCGCTACGTCACTATACGCATAGACTCGACGATCTCAATAGACTTGATGCTCCTTATTTGTTATAATTATAAGTGTTTTCAAAGTATTGTTTGTTTTGTTTACTACTTGACAGTAGGGGAGTAAAATTTGGTGAAATGTCAAATAATTACAATTTTCTATCGCTCCTGCCGGGACGAATTTTCGATTTTGACCATGCAATTTACGATTAGAATTAATCGCCGACCTTCTCCTTTCCTTAGAGACATAGAACGAACTTTCACTCGACGCATTTATTTAGTCACCAGCGTTTAAAAATTCCATGTTTTTCGACTTTTCAGGTTAAATTTGAAAGGTCCCAGAAAGCCATTTTTCTTACGTCACTTACGTATAGTGACGTCACATATGAGTGCTCGGTTTTTGCAACTATTACCAATTTCAACTCCTTATATCTCGAGAACGGTAAAAGTTAATAATACGAAATTTTAAGTGTATAATGAGAATATCGAGTACTATATGAAAAAGTATAAAAACCATATAAAAAGAATATCATGAAACAAGCCCATTGTTATGAACTTACTGTAACTTGTCCCAATGATAATACCAGAATATTCACATATAGAAATGGTTACACCAGTTCGACTTGTATCGATTATATGGCCACTAATATGCCAGCAAACATGTATGACTGTCGATTAATAAATCCAAACATTGCAGACCATTTATCGCACTTCCTAAGTATAAACTCATCTGCCACGCATGAAATTCGAGGTAATCAAGTAGAAAATTACAAAGTCTTAAAAAAATGAAGCATTACAAGTAACAATATAGCACATCTAAATGTATTACTCAGTAAGGTTGACTGGTTTTATTTATGTTATTTTAATGTAAATTATGGATTTTTGTTTTTTATAGAAACAATCGTGTGGTATTTTAATGAATGCTGTCCGGTTAAATATATAAATAAAAAATGTACAAGAAATAATAATGCAAATAATGCTAAGTGGTCAACTGAGGAACTGATTAAAGAGGGCACTGAAATAAAAAATATGTTTTGGCTTATGAAAACTTCAGATTGTCATCAACTTAAAAATGAGTATCAAATTAAAAAAAAAGAATATAAAAAAAATATCAAAATTACCAAGCAGACTTATTTTAAGAACAAAATTAATAATTCATCAAATAAAACAAAGGAAACGTGGAACATTATTAATTCTAGACTTGGTAAATCTAATAAGAGCAATAAAAATATTATACTTAAGTACAATTCAGAATATGTGTCTGACCCATATGAAGTCTCTGAATTGTTTGCTTCCCATTTTTCCACAATAGCAGAAAACAAGATTAAAGAGCACTTTCATCAAAATCAAAATTTGACTTCACCCTGTATTGCTACAGGAAAAAAATACAATAATACATCGGAATTCTGTATAGAACCTGTTACTGAAGAAGAAATTATAGACATAATTAATACACTTAAAAATTAATTTTCCTGTGGCACTGATGATATATCTCTGTTTGTTCTTAAAAACATTAACATAAATATTATTGGTCCTTTTGTGTATTTAATTAATCAGTCATTTTGCCAGGGTTATTTTCCTGACATATTTAAAATTGCACGTGTTATTCCACTATTTAAAAAGGGCAGCCCTGAAGACATCGACAACTACCGACAGATATCTATACTCACCACTATATCTAAATTTATCGAAAGGGCTTTTTATGTGAGATTGATTGAATATGTTGAAAAAAATAATTTCTTAACACCATCTCAGCATGGCTTTAGATCTGGCAGATCAATAGAGACTGCCTCATGTCATTTGCTAAATTATGTACACTCTTGTCTAGATCATGGCAAGTATGTTTTGTCAATGTTTTTCGACTTATCCAAGGCCTTTGATACTGTTCACTCCGAAAGGCTTTTAAGCAAACTATTTGACCTTGGAATTAGAGATACTGCCCTGAGATGGATCCAGACTTACATGGAGGGACGGTCATTAACAGTAAGTTACAACAATGCTATGTCATCTGTTCATAATGTCAAGCTCGGAGTACCACAGGGTCAGTTCTTGGACCCTTGCTCTTTATGCTGTATGTTAATGACCTTCCTGACTACATAAAAAGTGCTGGGCATGTCACCATGTTTGCTGATGACACGACTATTTCAGTATCGGCAATAAATAGTGATGATATCCAGCTGTATGCTGAAGATGTCGTGAGCATATTAAGGGCCTGGTGTGATAGTAATCGATTAATATTAAACACAAATAAAACGATGATTATAAACTTTCACATTAGAAGACCTCTACCTATAAATTTTAAAATATTTGATATAAAGCTAGGAGAAGAAATTAAATATCTTGGAACTTACTTAGATTCTAAATTATCATGGGACAAACATATCGATGACGTATGTAATAAATTAAACAAAGCTTTTTTTGGCATCTTACAATTGAAAGACACATTAGACGAAAGTGGTCTACTAAGTATTTACTATGCCTTAGTCTACTCGCACATTTCGTTAAACATCATAAGTTGGGGGTGTGGTAGAGAAATGGGTAGGGTATTTATTCTACAAAAAAGACTAATACGTCTTATATTTAACTTAAAGTACAATGAAACTTGTAGAACAGTGTTCAGAGAAAAAAGAATTCTGACTCTTCCTAGCATATATATTTTTAAATGTCTCATGTACACTAAAAACAATCTCTGCTCGTTTGCTCAAGTTGCAGATTCCCATACATATAAAACCAGACATGGGAAACTCTTAAGTATCCCATTGCATAGAACTACCTCTTTCAAACATTCCTCATGGTATAACTGCGTTAATCTGTACAACGCAATACCTGAATCTATGAAAGTAATAAATTGCCCCAAGTTATTTAAAAATAAAGTTAAAAACATGCTACTAGAGGGTGTTTTTTATAGTACTGACGAATTTGTGTCCAGATCTTAACCTTATGCAGTTAGCAAAATTAAAACCTGCTTATCCACTATTTTTTTATATTGTGTCGTGTCGTAAATTCTTGTATCTACAGTATTATATGTGTATCTGTGTGTATGTATATATGTGTATATATATATATGTTTATTTATGTATTTTATTTCGCTGATTACTTTTTACTTATATACTTGTCTGACATGCCATATGTACTCTATGTATCTTATGTGGTTAATAAATTATTATTATTATTATTATATAAAAGCATCGGGGGTTTGTTCTGGCATACGGTGGGATCGTCCGTTGGTCGGTCGGGTGGAGCCGCCCAGTCGCCGCATGAATATGTAATAGACGACTGGACGACTGCAGTTGGCCGTTCGGCGGGCGATCGGGCTGCGTGGTGGAACAAATCTCCATGCCCCAGAATCGGCAGCAATGCCCACCTTATGCTGGCAAATCAATCAATCAATCAATTAACATAATAAATTAATTGAGATTGTACTGATTAAGAGTTTAATATTGAAAAATATCTAAAAAATCTTTTGGGGATTTGAATATGGATTTCTAATCTTTTGCGCAATATTTCTCATTTGCAAGTTCCATCTTGAGTATTGAGAGTAAAGTGGGACTATTAATGTCTTATTTTATTCAATATTATACAGTGTACATCCTCCAGTCTTCTCAAATTTGTAATATTCTTATTTGTGTAGCACACATATTTTAAAATAAAAATTTATAATGGTAATATTTTATTCTCCTTAAATACACTTCTGAACCCATCTAAGGTTTTAAGTCATCAAAGAGAATAAGTGTGATCGAAGCAGTTCAACAATAACAGAATTATATATTTTCTAACTATACACTACGTTTAATAGGGTACCAGTCCAAGCCCCCATAACACAAATTTGTACCTCATAAAACACAAAAAATTAAACATATGAGAATGATAGGGAAACCTGTTTAAAAAAATGCTAGGCCTGTCAGATTACGTTTCATTTGTTATTTTCTATTTATTTTTTTAATTTTGAAATCGACTAAAATGAAACACATTTACAAATGAAAACACAAAATTGAAATTTTTACTTTTATTGAGAAGAATATACAGTTTTTGAAAAACCGTGTCTGAACTGACTGTTTTGTTATTTAACATCTGTCAGACATTTTATATCTTTAGGGCCGGTACTTTCATCTATAGATAGCGACATTTATTCTTTAAAATAAGTCTTATCTAGAAGATAAGCAAAAAATCTGTATTTTCACCTAGAAATAGTGATATCTGTCAGATAAATATGCTTATTCCTAGGATAAACTATTCGGAGCCCAAACCGATGAATAACGCTTTTATCTACCGGATAAATGAAGCCATGCCAACGCGCTTGTGCTCTAATTGGCAGTGTTATTCTATTCTCTAACCTAAGTTTTGAAATGTTGATTTTGTTTCGTATTTAACAAGAAGTTGGGCCAAAGTCACAGCGGGAAGAATAATAAAAAAATGTAATAACTGCTGTTTATTTCCTCAATTTGTCCAAAAATATATCACATGGAACACAGTTTTTTAGATTCAATTAAAATATTTGATATTTTTAGTATTTCTCCTGCATTTTATTTTATATACACCATTTAAAAATATGCAGCCACAAAATCGCACAGAGGCTATTGTTCTTATATAATGACAATGACAAACAAAAACAACTATGAAGTATGAAAATGACTCAAATGTCATAAACAAGTAAACAGTAGTAGGGGATTATTTCTATCTTTGTTTGAAGTATATAGCTTCTGCATATATTTCTCTTGCTTTACCGCATCTTAAGTTGGCAACACTTACTCTGGGAAGTATCTAAAATCTTATCTATCGAATTGTTAACCGAGGGTGCGATTTGAATGAAAGTACGGATACATGATATCCTATAGATAGTAAGCTCTGGTTATCTTATCCGTCGAATTGCTATTCGTCGGATAAAGTATATTTATACTAAAGTGAAAGTACCGGGCCTAAGGGGCTTAACTTTCATCTATAGATAGCGACATTTATTCTTTAGAATAAGTCTTATCTAGAAGATAAGCAAAAAATCGGTATTTTCACCTACAAATAGTGATATCAGTCAGATAAATATGCTTATTCCTAGGATGAACTATTCGGCGCCCAAATCGCCGAATAAGACTTTTATCTACCGGATAAATGAGGCCACACCTATGCGCTTGCGCTCTGATTGGCAGTGCTATTCTATTTTCTAACCTAAGTTTTGAAAAGTTCTTTGTTGTTTTGTGTTTAACAATATTTTAGATAAGGTTTGGCCAGTGGTGACTTTTATAACTGGGTGATTTTACGGACTTTCACAAGCCACGGCGGGAAAAATAATAAAAAAAAATCTAATAACTGCTATTTATGTATTTCCTCACTTTGTCCAAAAATGTATCACATGAAACACAGTTTCATTTAATACATACCATTTAAAAATATGCAGACACAAAATCGCACAATAAAAGCCATTGTAAACACTATACTCACAATGACAAACAACCAAAATGACTCAAATGTCATTAACAGGTAAGCCATAATAGTAGGGGATTATTTCTATCTTTATTTGAAGTACATAGCTTCTGCATACATTTCTCTTGTTTTACCACATCTTAAGTTGGCAACACTTACTTTGGGAAGTGTCTAAAATCTTATCCATCGAATTGTTAACCGAAGGTGTGATTTGAATGAAAGTACAGATATAAGATATCCAGTAGATAGCAAATTCTGGTTATCTTATCCTTCGGATAGTTATCCGCCGGATAAAGTATATTTATACTTAAGTGAAAGTACTGGGCCTTATTCTTCCACAAAAAAAACATCTCATAACACCATTTTTTGCTCGTTTTTTTAATGAAGATTAAGACCTGCTCTATCTATTAAGATTGGTCTGACAATGAAAACGTTTTTTTACTATGTCAGATTTTATTTCATTTGAGCAGCGTTCACCCATGAGATGAATTGAAGATCTGATCGATTATATCACATAACAACTTCTTTTTGTAATATTTAAAATAACTTTCAAATTCACTTTATGGATTAAAATTGATACGTCATCGAAGAAATTCTTTTTACTACGTCAGACTTAATTTTTTTAAGCGCCTCGCCCATGTTTTCTATGAAGATACTGTATCAGCCACGAGTGATGGGGAGCGGTAGGAGAATTTGTATGTACAGACTGGTATAGAAACAGCATATGCATCGCTGTCATGATTGGTGTACACTACGTCAGTGATAAATTATCATAAGGCGTGATTGTGCTGTTCTCTGATAGGTCAACTATGTTCCCCTATAGCCCCCACCGCTCCCCAATACTCGTGGCAGATACAGTAGTAAGATCAGATCATTTGCAAGACATAACACCTTAAATTTTTTATGTTTACAAATAAGTTTTAGATCCACTTTTTACATTAAAATTGGTCTACAATAGAAAAAATGTTTTTTTAATAGGTCTGACTTAATTTTTTTAAGCGCCGCGCCCTCGTTCTTAATGAATATAGTCAAATAAAGCGTAACGAAAAACTTGTTTGAATTATTATTTTAAATAAAGTTAAAAAACTCCTTTATGGATTAAAATTGGTCTTTCATGGATAAAATGATTTTTACCATGTCAGATTTAATTTTTTAAATAAACACCACGGTGCTTCTCATATGTTTAGGTATTGGTATTTTATGAGGTACAGGTTTGTGTTATGGAAGCTTGGACTATATGTATTTTAAAATGCAGGTAAAATTTCCTGACCATTCCAGGTTTTCCATGACATAACTCTTAAGTATTTAAAAAAGGATTAATTTAACTTTTTAGTATCTAAGTAAATACACATCATAATCAGTTTTATAGGGTTTGGACTCTTAAAAACAGAAAAAATAAGGCATAATAATCTTTACGAAGCCGTTTTACGTCCTGCCCTGGCTAGCGATTGTAACAAAGAGTAGAGCTTTCCCCTCACCTCAATTAATGGGATCATATAATTTCTTTTTATTTACTTGTACTTGCAAACGTTGTAATTCATTAACAAATATTTTAATATTTTTTTTCAGAATAACTGTTTATTCGGTTAGAACTTAACATCCCAAAAAGAATTTTTGTTGTATCTTATAACATAACTGAAGAGTTTGGACAACAAAGTTTGAAAAAATTATCAATATAAAAAGAATATTCCTTCATACCAGTCTTGCGTGAGATGGTATAAATAAACATGTTAATTAAATTAGTTTAAAACTGAAGATATTATCTAATATTAAATTGTAATTGATAATTTCCTCAAAATAAAAAAAACTATGGCTTTAACTATATTTTTCAGGTTTTTATTCCCTGACTTTTCACATATTCTTAAAATCCCGCACTATTCCAGGTTTCGCAGGTGAGGTCGAATCCTGTTTTATTATTAATTTAAAAATGAGCAAACTGACACCCACATTTTATACTTTCCCATAATCATACATAATATAATTAACGTAATAAAGGACGGGTATCGATAAGCTAGAAAAATCGGCCCCAAAAAAAAAAAAACTACTACCATTTTCTATTTTTTTTTTTTACAATTTTTCAATAATAAAGGATCCATTCTTTAAAACAAAAATAATTATAACTGCATGTAGCTGTTTCTTCTATGGAAGTATACACCACAAAATGTAGTCTAATCGACATTTTATTAAATATACCGTTTTCAGGCCCTCTCGTGACTGTTATAAGCAGAGAGCATTTTTTTAAAGCATTTTCTTCATTGTTTTTATATAACATTATCTGGAACATTCATATGAAAAACACATCGTTGCAAAAATAATGTGCTCATGGGGCTCGATACCCCTCCTTCCTTTGTGAGTAAACATAAACTTTTATTAAAAAGTAATATAATTGTTGCATTAGATAATGGACAATAATTGATATGTGCAACAGTTTTTATTTAAATTTCTAGATTATTAACACAAATCCCCGACTCTCCCTACTATTTTGTATAACACATAATGTATTTTTGAACTACTTACTTCCTAAAATAGCAGAATCGACTTGATTATAAGCTTTTCTCAACTTTTCCTCATCTACTATTGGTGGTGGCCTAGTTTCAATAATATCAGGTGGATGAGTAATAGGTTCTACTCCACAGTAATCCTCATTTAATTTAGCTGTAAAAGGATATACATTTACAACATGAAAGAATTGTTAAGAAAAAGACTTACTTCCCAAAGATCTTACATTCCCAGGTCCTTCTTGTTGGAATAACAATTTCAACGGATAGATATCATCAAATTCAACCCGGGATATACAACCTACAAATCCTTCAGTCATCGACTCATTTTTGCCTATGTACATATATTGAATGTTATTAAACTGGGCATCTGCAGAAGCTTTAATGTTAAATTCGAATTCTTGAGGTTCATAATTGTCCACCTGTATAACCAAAGTAGCTCCGGAATCTTTACGAGATAATGTCAAATCATGATATTGGCCCAAATCAAAATGTTTATCGGGATATATGACCTCCTGCCTCTCAAAGCCAAAGTCAAATACTACACGAAGATGTCCAGAATTTGAGACCATAATTGTCATATATTCTCCTGTAATGTTTGATGTCAAACCAAGTAAAAATCCCCTAGGGTGAGTCGTAGTAAAACCAACTCTTATGTGCTCAGCAATGGTGGACCTAAAAGAACCCTCAAACTCATATCTAATCATTGAGCTCTGTCTCATATTAACACCAATTTCGTCGGCACATATAGGGCCCTTAAATGCTGTCCAGCGACAATCACACCAGTATCCATCATAACGGTCATGACAAGTTCCATTATTTAAGCATGGATTACTCTGACATTTACCAACACAGCCTTCAGATACACCATACAATCCTCTACGAGCATACGAGCGTAAATCTACATGCTGTCCATTTATTAATAAAGCTCTTATGCAACCTGTGAAACCATCTCTATAGTCGGTGGAAGCTCCAATAACTAATTCGGAAGTCAAATGCAGGGCACGTACTGGACCTGGCGGTTCTCTAACTTCAGCCTTTAAGGCACCATCAACAACTATCATTGCCTCTTTCCGATTTCTTTCTACAGACACGGAATGCCATTGATCATCTGCCAATTTGTAAGATGTTTCTCTAATAACAGCCATAGGTCCAGACCCTGCTTGGTATTGGAATTGTAATTGGTTCCCACCTACGATGCTTAGTTTAATATAGTCAGTAGGGCCTTTAGAATGGAATAAAACTGCATTTTCAACTGCTGTTCTAAATTCAAAGTAGATGTCACCACTATGACCCATATCGAATGTCGGTAGGTTTATAGTAGCATCAGCAATTCTAAATGTTACTACATTGTTGAAAAGATCATCGCCCTCACATATCAGGGGGCCTAACGTATAACGACCTTCTTTAGAATCTAAAGCACTTCCAGTATCTCCAAACCTTAACTGTTTCACTGGAAGGTCTTCTTTTTCTACTATATCACCTGTAAATAAAATCAAAATGTTTTCTGTCAGAAGAAGCTGGTATAGAAAATATGGCTTTAATTTCATATATGTTTAAGGACCGTTGCGGCTAAATTCTTAACTACTATAGAGTTGGAAAGACATAAATGTTGTGTAATGTAGAAAATTGTGTTCAGCGATAAATTCTATAAAATAACAAAATTGTAATCTAAATTTAATTTCTGTAACCTATGGACAACCCCAAAATAGAAAATGTTCTATTTTCCTGATTTGACACTAACAACAATTAAAAGAGTAATAGAAACGTGCCTATTATGCGGCAGTAATTTTAAAGCATTTCAAAAATAACAATTTTCTAAATTCTTAACTATTATAGAGTTGGAACGTAATGTACAAAATTGTGCTCAGCAATAAGTTCTATAAACCCATGGACCAAGAAGAACTGGAAAAATAGAAAATGTTCTATTTCCCTGATTTTTTTTTAACGGCCTTATTTATATTAACGTCCTGGCAGAGTTTAGCTATTACTGTTTCACCACTCAATCAAGATACGTGGACACACATCAACAGAACAACTACCCCCTGCGATATTGCCATCTACTGCAGCTGAGACTTGAACTCAGGAGAGATAACAGCGGCTAAACCATGTGCCACTCAACAGCGGTCTAGCCCACTGTTACCGTCTCGGTAGCAGTGGGACTAACAAAAATTAAAAGAGTAATAAGAAATATGCCTATTATGGAGCAGTAAAGCATTTAAAAAATATATTTTATAAAGTTACAGATCATTGCATTTATGCAAGACAATAAATATGTCATTACTAGAGATCAAATTTTTGATAATTTATTAAATTGTTGATCAATGTACAAAAACCAGATCGTGTTTAAATACTGAACATATAGATAGACACTTCATTAGATAATACTTGTACTTTATCATTTCATTTAATGAAATGAATTGTATACTATGAAACCAAATATCTTGTTCGATGGACCAAATGTATTTGCAATTAAGTACTAGTGAGAACTGTAAAGGATCCGTTGCCAAGTGCACCATGAAAACAACAGTCAATAAAATTATAGTAAATTCTGACAACTTAAATTCAACAACAATAGGGTGTGTGCACTATATAACAATCCACTTCAAATGATGCATTAATATCAAGTAATACATAAATATGAAAGCCTAAACGCATTCATATTAATCATGTCATCAGATTAAAATAAATATTTAATAAACAAATCGACCTAAAATTCAAATATTTGAATGATTTCGAAAACACCATATAACGTCATATTTCATATGTGTGAAGTTGGCAACGGTTTCCTGGCAACGCGTTCCTAACTTCATTGATATAGAAGATCACGAGGCGTCAATAGGAGACAACGGAAATAAGTTTTGAGCCTATGTTAAAAACAATATGTGTCAGATATTATTAATGTCATTATTATAAGTTAGAAATGTGAGTGGAGTAGCAAATAAGTGGTGTTTTGTGCCAACATGCAGAAATACTTCTGTAAATGCCCCAAATAATAATTTTATAAGTGTTCCTAAAACCAATTATTCACGAAGAATGAAATGGTTTGAAGCAGAGGATCGGAATGTTTCCAAATCGAAATCGACATTTTATTGTTGTGAAGATCATTTTATTGTAAGTACAATTTATTTGTTATCATCATGGTAGAAACTAATCGATAATAGCTAAATGACTCATTACCCTTAATATTGTAAATAGATCATACTAGGTATATACTTCCCTTAAAATTATGCTTGTAATGGCATGACATGTATTTTGAATTGAAACTAATCTAATTACTTAGTTATATTTAACCCTATGAACTCCCACCTATGTAATATATTACAAGATATAAATATACTTCTTTATTATTTTCAGCTTGAGGAAGACATGAAAAATTACATGTGATACAAACTTATGGGAGGATATATGATTCTGAAGGAGGATGTAGTTCCACGCATATTTGCCTACCAACCAGGCAGAAAGAGAGATGCGTCTGCACCAGAATGATCTCTTCCTTTAAAACGGCAAAGAGAACAGTTAGCGAAGTGGGCTTTAATACAGGACACGAATTCCATTATATTAGAAGATATATCACCTGTTACAGACTATCATCAATCCAAAAGCACTGAGCAGGTCAGATTAGACGAACACGTGATGAAACATGTTTATCAACAAGATGATATTCAAATTGTGCTGGATAAAAATATGGAAACGATACGTAATGCACAGGAGTATTTATCACCAGTTGTAAATTTTGATCAACCCAGTACGAGCACTGATCAGGTCAGTTTAGACGCAGACGAACATGTGTTGAAACAATTTTATCAACAAGACATAGGTCAAATTATACAGACTAAATGTGTGGGCGTGCAGGTCAAACTGGTTCAATGTGAAGTAGAGTTGAGTAGTCATGCTAACATGTGCTCCTGTAAAAAGTGTAAAACAGAGAATCCAGAGACAGCTGCAGTATGCGAAATGTGTGAAAATGTGTTCTGTGGGCCTTGTGCAGGCATTAAACCAACAGAAGCAAGAGTTTTTACATTAAAAAACAAAATACTAATGTATTTCTGCATAGAGTGTAAACCAGTGTTAACTGAAAAAATAAACCTAGCTAAACAAATTGTGCTATATAAAAAACTCATTGAAGATAAAGATATTATGATAAATGACAAACAAAAAATTATAGACATCCTTGAGAACAAAAAGAAAAACGAAAATATAAATACAAATACTTAGTCCGAGAGCTGGCAGTAAAAACAACTTCCTCATAAGTTACCAAAGGTTTGAACTGACACGTCGGTTCTACTTTAGATTGTAATTTTAAAACCGCCCGTCTGCCGGGCGTAAGTGGTCGCTTTATTAGATTTAAAATTAAAAAAAAAAAAATAAAAGTAGCTCATAACTACCCAATTATTACCAACATAAATGTTTTATAAAAATGGCCTAAAATCTTAACTAAATTGAAATCGTAAGCGTCTGCCAGTGGGAATGGTCGCTACTTCGGAGCAGACGCTGTCAAATATTTCAAAAAAACGCCATCTACTTCCTCACAGATTATCACCGTTATTTTTGTGTCAAAATATTATTAAATATGTTACTAACCAAAGTTAAAAAAGAAATTTTTGGCAGACGGTCGCATTCAAATCGCAGACGGGGTTTTAAGTTGAAAAGTAAAAAAAAAATGTCTCTACTCGAACAGCAAATTTTAGCTTATAAAACATATTTATTTGGGTTAAAGAGTATTTTTTATTGTGTAAGTAGTGAAGACGTATAAAGAAAAATTCGGCAGACGGTCGCAATTAAAGACAGACAGACGGGACTGAATTGCTATCAATATATTAAAGTATGCGTAATATAATATTATATAAACGACCTCGGGAGTATAGCGTCCCTTAAGCAAAAACTTTATGTAAAAAAGAAGCTAGTGATATATAAAGTTACGAAGTCGTGGAATAGTCCAATTAATTTTAAAAATAAATTAATATACTACAATGTAATGTATAATACGGAGTAACTATCGGCAACAGTGTAGCGCGTACCTGTCACCTGTATAACGTAAAACGAGATTGGTGATTGTCACGTTGGCGTCGTCTTCGAAAGGGATTATTTTTATTTCTTCATTTTATTTCCTAGTGTTTACTCAGTTTATTAGTGTGTCCTACTGCTTTTTTGTGATTTATATGTGCATAAGCAGATTTATTGGTAAGTAAATTTCAATAGAAAATAATTAATATAATAAGTTTATTTATCGAAAATGGAAAACTTGTAGTCAGCATATAGGTTAGGTTGGGTTATAAACACAGGCACTGACAGGCAGAGAGATTAATATACAGCATGGAATTATCGCAACGTTGCCGGCTTGGGTTTTTCTCCTAAAATAATGCAATATCATTTTATTTATGGCTGGTGGTGTTACAAATGAAAATGGTGTAATAGAGTACTAAACTTGATTATTCTTGTATTATATTATAATATAATACGAAAATAATTAATTTAATAATAATAATATTATTATAAAAGAAAATTGTTTAATTTCGTTTAGTAAAGTCCTTCTTATATATTTATTAAAGGTCATGGACTTAGACGCGCCAAGTACTTCATCTGGAATAATAAGAAATTGCTGTATTCACGTTGAAGATACCTCAGGAGATTCGAAAGGATTTACGGCAGATACTTTTAAAAAATGTCAGTTGTCTTTAGCTTGTCGAAAGTATTTTAATATGAAGTATACTGAAATACAACTTCCATACCAAAGTGACTTTTCTAATTTGGGGTACCATTCAAGCTGCTACAGAAAAGTAACAGCAATCAAAAAAGATAAAATGGAGGCGTTTTTACGAGAAACTTCGGAGAATAATGAAACACAAATACAAGACAGTAATCAGGAAAAAACTTTGGAGAGAACTACAAGATCAAAAAATACCTTTTTAAAAAATCGCACAAGTGGAATTTTGAAAAAAACGTGTATTTTTTGTAATAAACTATTTATTTATAAAAATCAGAAACGAATCCGTTTAACAATTTGCCAAACGAAAAACTTTGAAGCCAACATTAAACAATATGCATTAGCTCTAAACGATCAGCAGCTTTTGTCAAAAATCACTGATGTAGATTTTATTGCTAAAGAAATACAATATCACAGACTATGCCGAGTAAAGTACACAATGCAGGTTAAAAAGCGATCTGAAATAAAAAATAATGAGGGACTGTGGCACACTATTCGGAACTACCATAGGAATGCTTTTGGTAAATTAAAAGAATTTATTAAAACCAATATTATTGAAAAACGAGACGCTTACTTTTTGACTACTATCCACCGTATTTATATTCAATATTTCTTTGAAATAGCCGATGAAGATAACACTAAGAGATATAAGAAATTTACCTATGAACATTTAATGCGAAAAATAAGAATGGCATACACAAACCTTTTAAAATTCACAAAACATCGGGGAAAATGTATTATTCATAGTAAAGACATAGATTCTCTGAATGCTGTGCACATGTGCCTCAGTAAGGCTAAAACATTAGAAAAAGATATACAAAATGTTGCATTTGCATTAAGGAGAGATGTATTACGAATGAAGAAAACACCTTTGCCTTCTGAAATAACTTTAAAAGATATATATAATGGGGAATGTTCCATACCGCCTTTGCTATATAATTTTTTTAATACTTTTCTATGCGGGCCATACGATCGACATCTCCAAAGAATTAAAAAAATAAAGATCGATTCTCTAGCACAAGATGCCATTAGCTCAGTTACGAACGGTCGGATTAAAACATCGAAACACATGGCACTAGGTATGGTTATAAAGAGTCTCACAGGAAGTAGAAAAGTTATAAACATTTTGAATAGATTAGGTCACAGTGCCAGCTATTCAGTAGTAGAAGAACTGGAAACAGAGCTTACTTATTCTTCCTTTGAGGGCCCTTTTATTACACCTCATGGTATTCAACAAAAACCAGATTTGTCGACTGCACTTGCATTCGATAATTATGATAGGTTTGTAGATACGTTGTCTGGCAAAGACACGCTTCATGATACCGTTGGTATAATATACCAAAACAAAAGCAGTATGATTGATAATACCGAAGAGACCAATGATAATATTAATCAGCCCAGGCTTACTGCCACAAAGAAAAGACGAAGAATGTTTGATATGTTGGACCCTGAAATTGAACCTTATTATAAAAAACCTAAGTTGAACGAGATCGTTCGTCTACCGTCATTAACCAAACTTGATAAGGCAAAGTATAAACATATCCGACAACTAGATAATTTGTGGGTTATGTCACTTGCAATACTACAAGAAGACGTACCTATGTGGGCGGGATGGAATAATTTAAAAATCAGCGAAACATTTCCAGTTCAAAATGTTTGCTACTTACCACCGATTAACGAATCGCCTACAAAGCTGTCAGTAGTAGCACATACCTTAAATGTAGCTCAAAACATCGCCATAAATTGTCAACAAAAGTACATATCCGTCACTTATGACTTGGCCATAGCAAAACTTGCAATGCAAATACAGAGTGTTGAGCGTCCAAAATATGACAATGTGTTTATTCAATTGGGAGCTTTTCATGTTCAAATGTCATATTTGAAGGCTGTTGGAAAATATATAGAAGAATCTGGTGGCCCGTATATTCTTACAGAATCTGAAAGTTTAGCTCCCGGTTCTCTTAAAGGCTTTATCACGGGAACACATTACAATCGTTGTAGGCGAATTCATCCGATATTTGCAGCATCATTACAAATTTTGCATTTTCGAGCATATCTAGAAGCAAATAATATCTGCACTGCTGAATTGATTAATGAACTGAAAATAATCCAAAAGCAGAAATTAAGTGAAGTTAATTTTTCGAGGAGTCTTGTGGAGATTTTAGATGGATATGACCACTATTACCATGAAACAGAAGAAGGCTTACATGGTGCGACAGCTAAATATTGGATTACATACGTAAATTTAATAAAATTGTTTCAAGAATTTTCGAGAAGCATAAGAACAGCAGATTTTGAATTATATGTTTCATGTTTACCTCAAATAGCAACCCTTATGTTCTCTTTTAACCATCAGAACTATGCAAGGTGGATTGTCAGATTCTATAACAACTTAGTAAATGTAGAAAACACCCATCCTGGTTTAAAAGAAATGTTGGTAAAAGGGGGCATTTCAATAAGGCGTACTGAAAAATTATTTTCTGGTTCTCCCATTGATCTCACACTGGAACAAACCATTAACAAAGATGCTGCAAGTAAACTAACAGGTAACAATTTTTTGTTTTTGTTTTAATATTATCACTGAATTATTTCGTTTACAGGGATAAGCTCGTTTACGAATTCGATATCAGCAAGGCGCCGGTGGGCCACAAGCCATTCTCTACGCACATCCTTAGTCACACATTTACTAGATACCCTGAACTTAAACTCTACCGAAGACGTAATGAATGATCTTCGCGACAATAGAATTAAAAAGGATAATATTTTGATAAAGGAGCTTGTGAGTGAAATTATCGGCACTCTCAATCCCTTCTCATCTGAAATGTTAAATAATAATGAACTTGTTAATCTATCCACTGGAAAAACCACCAGCGAAGAAACGAAAAATTTTCTCTTAAATGTTATTTCTAAGGGAGAAGAACTAAGAGATAAATTTATTAGTGAATGCAACAAGGATGCAAATAGGTTTGAAAACCCCATTTCAAAACAAGTAATTCACACATTTGCATCAGAAAATAAATTAAAAATTAAAAGAAGCGACGGAAAAACAGCCGAAGTGAAAGTCGAAAGAAACCTACTGGGACGACTTTTAGTATTATCGTTGGAACATAACATTGATTTATTAAATGTGTTTTCGTATCCTTTGACAACCGTTCCGTTGTCACTGAGTCATCTCGACGGAAGTATGAATAAAACAGCTAAATCAAAATTATACAAGTTATTAGAAAATCGTGTATCAACTTCTTCAAGTCCAAGTCAAATAGATTGTACGATTATTGATGGATTCTTTTTTTTGCATCTCTTACGTGATCCTCCTCTTACTTATGGTAGATTGGCTATATACATTATTAAGAAATTATGCAGAACATCAAGCAAAAGAATAGACCTAATTTTTGACAAGTGTGTAGTGCCATCATTAAAAGACATCGAAAGAGACAGAAGAGCAGGGGTATCAGGAAGGGATAATGTGTTTAATATTGTTGGAGAAGCGCAGAAGCGGCCTAATGATTTTTTAAAAACATTGAGAAGTGACTCTTTTAAAACCGAATTCGTGAAGTTCTTAGTGAAATACTGGAAAACAAGTATTCCTCCGGGTATTCTGGGAGACAAAATTCTTAGAGTAAATTGTGAAGATACTTGTTTCATGTTTTATGAGATTGATGGACGTGTGGATTGTAAAATTGATGAGGATTTATATTGTAGTCATCATGAAGCTGATAGTAGAATTCTATTTCATGTATCAAAACTACCAGAAAGTATAAATGTTGTTATACGTGCCTCCGATACTGATATATTAATAATAGCAGTGGGAAATATGCACAAACTAACAAATAAAGTGCATATTTGGATAGAAACTGGACTTCAGTCAAATAATACTTTGAGATACGTTTCTGTTAACGACATATACACAAGTTTAGGAGACATCCTTTCTCAAGCTTTACCTGCCTATCACGCCTTAACAGGCAGTGATTATACCGCATCATTTGCTCGAAAAGGTAAAATAAAGCCTCTTAACATTATTGAGAAAGATTCAAATATTGCCAAAATTTTAGCTTCTTTTGGCCAGTCCCAGAATATATCGGACGAGCAAATTGAAGGCATTGAAAAATTCGTATGCCGCATGTATGGTAGGCATAACGTTAATAGTGTGGATGAAGCAAGGCTAGATTTGTTTCTTAGAAACCATGGTGCTACTGTGTCCCAAGAAAGAAATCCATTAGATAAAGTTAAAAATTTTGATGGGAGTTTGATGCCACCTTGTCGAAAGGTACTAATAAATAAAATAAAAAGAGTTAATCAAGTTTGCGCCATCTGGAATTATGCAACAGAGACCAATCCAAATTTTTTTAATCCTGAACAACATGGCTGGCTTTTAGTCGATGGAAGATACCAACTGGAATGGTTTATTGGACCACAAACCCCTTCTACACTCGAAGAAATTTGCAAAATCCCAGCTCCAGACATTGATGAGGGTGACGTATTTTACAATGCAAGTAGTGATGAAGATGAATAGTACCTAGATTAAATTAGCATTTTTATTTTCATATTCATAATATTATTTATTTATTTCTATCGCTTACTACATAGATTTTGTTTGTGTTTTATTATTCTTGCTTCATTTTTTTTATTTTTCTTTCTATTTATTATTTCTTCTGTTCTCTTTTTGGGCGTTTAAAATTAAATAAATATTCAATAAGTATTATATCACTAGCTTCTTTTTTACAAAAAATTTTTGCTTAAGGGACTCCCGAGGTCGTTTATATAATATTATATTACGCATACTTTAATATATTAGTAGCAATTCAGTCCCGTCTGTCTGTCTTTAAATGCGACCGTCTGCCGAAGTGTTCCTTATGCGTCTTTATTACACAATAAAAAATATTCTTTAACCCAAATAAATATGTTTTATAAGCTAAAATTTGCTGTTCGAGTAGAGACATTTTTTTTTTTACTTTTCAACTTAAAACCCCGTCTGCGATTTGAATGCGACCGTCTGCCAAAAATTTCTTTTTTAACTTTGGTTAGTAACATATTTAATAATATTTTGACACAAAAATAACGGTGATAATCTGTGAGGAAGTAGATGGCGTTTTTTTGAAATATTTGACAGCGTCTGCTCCGAAGTAGCGACCATTCCCACTGGCAGACGCTTACGATTTCAATTTAGTTAAGATCTTAGGCCATTTTTATAAAACATTTATGTTGGTAATAATTGGGTAGTTATGAGCTACTTTTATTTTTTTTTTTTAATTTTAAATCTAATAAAGCGACCACTTACGCCCGGCAGACGGGCGGTTTTAAAATTACAATCTAAAGTAGAACCGACGTGTCAGTTCAAACCTTTGGTAACTTATGAGGAAGTTGTTTTTACTGCCAGCTCTCGGACTAACTGTTAAGGAAAAAACCATCAATAATGAAGCTGTCAGCAGTCCTCAACCAAAAACAGATGGCAATAATACAAAAGCCTACGAAACAGAACAAATAAAAATTATGCAAGATATCATAAATTTGGCTAAACCAATGCCAAATAATGATCCAGCATTGATGGAGAATAAAATTGATAATAAAAATACAACTGATCAAGAACATAATAACTGGACCACAGTAAAGAATAGGAAAAACTTGAATAAGAAGAATTCTAACAAATCCAAACGAACTGTTTATATAGGCACAGGTTCAGTAACTGAGAATGATGAATTTACTGGCAGGGAGGAAAAAGACAAAAAAGCTTGGCTATTTATATCAAGAATACCAGATAAAATTGATGAACTTATAATAAGTAACTATATAAAGAAGAAAACTAACATTAATAATGACCAAGATATCATAGTTAGACATATTCCCACCAAAATAGAATCAGAAAGATCAAATAGTAAGTGTTTTCAAATTGGAGTTAAATATGACCTGTTAGAATTGGTATATGATAGAAACTTTTGGCCTCGAAATGTAGCTTATGAACGTTTTAAATTCAAGAAACGTTACAACAATGACAATCACACTCCCGAAGAGACTGAAAATGTTTTTTTAGAACCATAACTTCACAGAGTGCTCCACGAGATATTAATGTTACAAATACATCAAGAGAACTATCCAATAAGAGTCTTTATAATTTTAAAGTACTGCATCTAAACATACAATGCATTAGAAATAAAACAAGTGAATTAGAGATATTTCTTAGAGACCATTATTATAAATTCTTGTTAATAAATGAGCACTGGTGCACAGATGACGAAATTAATTATGTAAGTATGAATAGTTATAAACTTGTATCTAAATATTCCAGAACCACATTATCCCATGGGGGTGTAGCTATCTATGCACTGAGGAACTGTACTTGTATAGCTTTGGAGCATATTAATAAACTGTCTGTTGATGTTTATTGTGAACTTGCGGCCATCGAATATCAGAATACCAGACTGATGACGTTATACAGATCCCCAAATGGAGATTTTGACTTATTTCTAGAAATACTGCATAAAGCACTCACTTTGTTATTAGAAAATAATAAAATAATAATTATTTCGGGCGATTTCAATGTTTATTTACATAACGATAATAATCGACAGACTAAATTGCTAATTAATACCTTTAGCTCTTTTGGTATCTCTCAAACATATTTCGGATATTCGAGAAACAAACACTGCCTGGACAACATTTTTACAAATATAGATAAAAACAACTATCAGACAGCCTTCATAGAAACGAGACTGTCTGATCACTTAGGTATACAATTTGAAACAAATATTAAATTTACCACATCTTCAAAGAGAATTACTTATAGATCCATAACTGAACAAGGTCTCAAAGCTGTAAATAATCTGTTAGTTAATCAAAATTGGGATTTCTTAGATAATAGCACTATTCAGATAGACCAAAAATTTGAAAAATTCATCAGTCTCATTACAGATGCAATTGAAACATGTTTCCCTCTAAAATCACGTATAGCTAATAACGTAAATATATTTAAATTAAATTGGTTCAATAATGAACTCCGGGGGATGCGAGATCATTTGAATTTCCTCCACGATTTCTACAAAAGCAATCCCACTAGAGGTAATAAGCTCATATATAATAATTATAGGTCTGTGTACAGAAGGGAGATAAATGTCGCTAAAACTACATCCCATGAAAATTTTATAAACAACCATGGAAATCCTCAGCAAGCAATGTGGAAAATTGTAAATAGCAATAAAAATAGACATAACAATATTACAGGTAAAATATCTTGCGATGAATTTAATAACTATTTTGTTAATATTCCAGAGGACATTTTAAAAGCTATGCCTACAACAAACAAAGCATATTCAGATTTTGTAAAAACCGTAACGGAACATCAATTTAGCTTTTCCAACGTAACACCGCAAGAAGTACTTGAAGCAACAATTTTGTTAAAAAATAAGTCATGTAAGGATGTTTATGATATAAACACCAATATCATAAAGTCTATAATTCATACAATAATATTTCCATTGACAAAATTAATCAATATGTGTATATCAAACAAAATATTTCCAAACTGCTTAAAAATCTCCAAGGTTGTACCAATATATAAAAAAGACGATATCCATGATCCTTCTAATCACAGACCGATTTCTGTTATCCCATATTTTGCTAAAGTATACGAAATTATTTTAAAAATCCAGCTAGTAAATTACTTTGAAAGTAATACTCTTTTTAACACCAGCCAGTACGGTTTCAAAAATAAGTTATCAACCACATTAGCCATTGATAAATTAACTTCTCTTATAAATGCTGGTTTCGAGGACGGTAAATACGTATCATCTCAATTCCTAGACCTCACTAAGGCATTCGACTGTGTGTCTCATGACATCCTACTGAATAAGCTGAACTACTACGGCTTTACTACAGAAAGCATATTATTGTTAAAATCATACCTGTTTGGACGTCAGCAGTATGTCAGTTATAATGGGACTAGTTCTAGACTACTACCAGTAAAACATGGTGTTCCCCAAGGGTCCATCCTAGGACCAATTCTGTTCCTTATATATATTAATGACCTTCCAAACTCGGTAAACCAAATAGAGACTATTCTATTTGCTGATGATACTAATCTAACAGACATAAACGGAAACTTAGAGGAATTATTAAGTAATGTCAAAGACATAGAGTTGAATGTACAAAATTGGTTCCTTGCTAACCGCCTGAATTTAATTACCTCAAAAACAGAGTCAATGATATTTAGTCTACGAAACATGGAGGAAATAGGCAACCCAATATACATTAAATTCCTTGGTCTACACTTGGACCCAAAACTATCATGGGATGAACATACGTCACATGTTTGTAAAAAAGTTTCTAAAAATATATACCTACTCAGATCTATAACAGGCAAAGTTACTCAAAATGCATTGGTAGCCGCATACCATGGTGTGATTCATTCAGTAATATCATATGGAATACTGGTATGGAGTCATGCTCCTACATCTAGTAGCGTGTTTTCTGTACAAAGAAAAGCTGTACGAATTATATCTGGACTTAACTATAGAGACGATTGCAAAGAACAATTTAAAAAATTAAATATACTAACTGTGCCATGCACTTACATATTACAATGTCTCATGTACATAAAAAACAACCTAAATAAATACATGTCTCGGAATGAAATACACTCATATGATATTAGGAATAAAAATGATATACATCAAAACTTTTTACGCTTAAAGAAAACTAGGGATGGCACTGGATATTATGGAATACAATTTTATAATGCACTGCCTCCAGCAATAAGACTTTGGAATACAATTAAGTTTAAATCCAGACTTAAAAAATATCTTGTCACAAATGCTTTCTACAGTTTTGAAGAATTTCTATCAAGCGATTTATCCAAAATTTATTTATTTTTTTTAAAAAGTGGTCCTTAATGAATATCTCTGTTTCATCTTGTTAGTAATCACTAACTATTAATGTATTTTATAATTTTAAGTATTATTATATATTGTTCGTTGTACGAGTGTGTCTTTTTAACATTTTACATAATGTATCTAATTTAGTGTTTTAATTTTTTTATGTATACATTTTAATCTTGATTATACGTGTTTTTTAAATTCTATTGTATCTACTATTTTTTGACTTGTGTAAACACTTTTGTGTATCTGACATCAATAAATGATTCTATTCTATTCTATTCTAAACCATTCTTTCGTAGTAAATATGTGACATGTAAAATTAAAAGTGATGTGAGACACAGAGCTTACTCAACAGGAAAATGTTTCATATCCAAAGATGTTGCTACTTCACCAATAAAAAATATTAGACAAATAAAAAAAAGTTTTTATCTAATCAAGTTTAGTTCAGTGACATCATCAAACTCAAAACTTATTTCCATTGCTAAGTTAAATTGAAAGGATGAAGTTGGCAATGCGTTGCTGGCAACGCGTTGCTAACTTCACTTAAGTCGTGTAACATATTTCTGACAGATTGTACATGATAGTTGTATAGATTACCACTGTAGTATACTTAATACTGCTACATCTATATGATGAGTGACGTCACATATGATATAGGAAACAGGTTTGTCCTTTTTGGTGGCGAATATTTAATTCAAAACTAAATTTCTTTTAAAATTACTTAAAAACTTTTTTTTGCCGAAAAATTGTTTCAGTTATACTATATAGTCGGGGCAAACTAACATAATTTTAATCAGAATACGGAAAAATAGAAACCAGAACTAGCCCAACGGTAAATGGTTGGGGGGGTTACTAACATGAAAAAAAAAATAAATGCAGTTACTGACCTTGGGGACTAACTTAAGGGGGGGGTAAAGTGAAAAAAATTCTCAAAGTCAATAGTTTGGATGCGTATTACGAGAAAATTTGACGTCGGAGATAAAAATGTTCAACAGCAAAGTTGTAGGTAATAAAAAGATCTTTCATTTTTGTTAAGGGTACTTTTCATCATAACCTCAAAATTATCGAGAAATTTAAAAATTTTCCAAAAAATTATTAAATTTTCGTTTTTATATTATAACTTTTATAAAAATTAATGAATTGTTATGAAACTTGGTGAAAAGATACCTTTATATATTATAAATAACCAAAAAAATTTTCAAAAGAAAATAATGGAAAATTTTTGATTTTGAATTTTTTCAAAAAAAAAAAGTTTTTTTTTCAGACGAAAATTGTATGGTGGAAAATCATCGTAAATAGATTTTTCAAAGCTCATTTTGTTTGTTTTTTCGTCTACTTTTTGATAAATCAGAGACACAATATAGCTTCTATTTAAGAATATGCTAAAAAATGCAAAAAACGAAAGAAGTCAATTTTGAAAAAAAAAATTTTCAGTAATTGTTGATAATTTTGTTTAAATTTCAAAAAAATGTTAAAATTAATTTCACCAATCGATTCTACGTGAAAAAATATTTAAGAAACTGTATTTTGTTGTTAAAAATTACTCCAATATTTAGGGGTGGTAAAGGGTTGCTTCTGGAGGGTGAATAAAGTAATGATCGTTCTCATGCAATTTTCGGCTAAAATTGACGTTAAACAAAAAATTAGTAATCAATAAAAGTTGTAGATTTTGAAAAATTCTTCAAGTTTTGTAGAGGTCATTTTTACCATAACCTCAAAATAAAAAAAAAATGCAAAAAATTTCTTTTTTTACATTTTTTACTTTTTTAAACTTTCTTATTATTTCTTTTCTTCTTATTTTTGTGTACTTAGTAGACAAAATGTGTGGTTGAATAAAAGTATTATAGTAATGATATTAGAAAACTTTAAAAATTAGAAAAAATATACGGAAAGATTAACGCGCATGATCAGAACTACAGACAGTACACCTATCTCTCAATCATAGAGGCTCTATGGGTATTTGTTATACACGAGGCTTTTATTTTCCGCCATACCAACAAGCGTCTAGACCCCGGGAAGCAACTTTTATTCCCAGAGAGAGGAATGTGACAATACATTTTTTTAAAGTTGAGAAATTGAAATTTTTCGTGTTATTTTGTGAAAAAATTATTGACAATTAGATATCAGAATAGGTTAGTAGGTTTTTATTCTGATATCTAATTGTTAATAATTTTTTCACAAAATAACACGAAAAATTTCAATTTCTCAACTTTAAAAAAATTTATTGTCACATTCCTCTCTCTGGGAATAAAAGTTGCTTCCCGGGGGCTAGACGCTTGTTGGTATGGCGGAAAATAAAAGCCTCGTGTATAACAAATACCCATAGGAGCCTCTATGATTGAGAGATAGGTGTACTGTCTGTAGTTCTGATCATGCGCGCTAATCTTTCCGTATATTTTTTCTAATTTTTAAAGTTTTCTAATATCATTACTATAATACTTTTATTCAACCACACATTTTGTCTACTAAGTGCACAAAAATAAGAAGAAAAGAAATAATAAAAAAGTTTAAAAAAGTAAAAAATGTAAAAAAATACATTTTTTGCATTTTTTTTTAATTTTGATATTATGGTAAAAATGACCTCTACAAAACTTGAAGAATTTTTCAAAATCTACAACTTTTATTGATTACTAATTTTTTGTTTAACGTCAATTTTAGCCGAAAATTGCATGAGAACGATCATTACTTTATTCACCCTCCAGAAGCAACCCTTTACCACCCCTAAATATTGGAGTAATTTTTAACAACAAAATACAGTTTCTTAAATATTTTTTCACGTAGAATCGATTGGTGAAATTAATTTTAACATTTTTTTGAAATTTAAACAAAATTATCAACAATTACTGAAATTTTTTTTTTCAAAATTGACTTTTTTCGTTTTTTGCATTTTTTGGCATATTCTTAAATAGAAGCTATATTGTGTCTCTGATTTATCAAAAAGTAGACGAAAAAACAAATAAAATGAGCTTTGAAAAATCTATTTACGATGATTTTCCACCATACAATTTTCGTCTGAAAAAAGGACTTTTTTTTTTTGAAAAAATTCAAAATCAAAAATTGTCCATTATTTTCTTTTGAAATTTTTTTTGGTTATTTATAATATATAAAGGTATCTTTTCACCAAGTTTCATAACAATTCATTAATTTTTATAAAAGTTATAATATAAAAACGAAAATTTTATAATTTTTTGGAAAATTTTTAAATTTCTCGATAATTTTGAGGTTATGATGAAAAGTACCCTTAACAAAAATGAAAGATCTTTTTATTACCTACAACTTTGCTGTTGAACATTTTTATCTCCGACGTCAAATTTTCTCGTAATACGCATCCAAACTATTGACTTTGAATTTTTTTCACTTTACCCCCTCCCCTTAAGTTAGTCCCCAAGGTCCGTAACTGCATTTATTTTTTTTTTCATGTTAGTAACCCCCCCAACCATTTCCCGTTGGGCTAGTTCTGGTTTCTATTTTTCCGTGCTCAAATTTAGTTTGCCCCGACTAATATACCACGAGTACTTTATAATTTTCGATTAAAAAAAAAATTGTGGACACACCCTATTGTCATTGATATTTCATGTTTGTTCTTTGCATTTATTTTTAACAAGTTGAGCGGTAGTGAAATAATTTCTAATAATTTTCCATTTCTTGTATATTATTTTCTGGAAAATGTAACCATCTATTTAAAATCTCTGGGGAGGAAAGTGCAGCACATACGTCACTTACATTGCGGCTCACACTTGACTGACTTATACCAACAAAACTATTTGATCCTGTAATTTCTTGGAGCTACCAAAACCCAAGAATCTAAAGGTGGCGAAAACCTTAAATGAGTCTATTTTAAAAAAGATATTTATGATACCTATCTACTACGTACTTTTGTTTCAACAGTTAAAGCCGATCTACGGGTCGGTGGTTGTAAATGTGGAGTAAGCATTTCAATTAATTCTCGAACTAATGGTTTAGAAAGTCTAAATAAATGTATAAATTTTTCATCTGACAAACTAAATGGGTCCGTTTTATTTAAATTTACACGTATTCTCTGAGCTTCTTGCTCTGCATCCTCTATATCTTGCAGAATTTGGTCTGCTAACAAAATTTCATGCACGTTCATTAAAAAAAAAAACTTTAATAATTAATTAAGCAACGAATTTAACAAAAAATCGCCTGCACAAAAATTAAAGATCTCATGTCAAACCGCATGTGACAGATTAAAGAGTCTAATTCAGTCAGGGAGTGACTGTTCCCTTGCAAATTTGTTAAGAGATGAAACCGGGGAGCGCGTTCTCCTACCTACCGAGAGAAGCATTATTTAAGAATACGATTCTCTATTCCCCAAGAGAACTACGCCCACTTTCTCTCGGCTGTTCTACGCCCCGGAATTCAAGAATAGGGTCCCAGATATCTGGAAAACTGCATTTTCCGACCTTGTGACCATGAGAACTCGAGCTCGAAAGGAATAACATATATCGATTCCAGCGAATTTCACCAGGGGGCCACTTCCCATAAGAAATGAGCACCCCCAATATCTGGAAAACTGTCCATTTTCCGACCTCGTGACCATGAGAACTTTTGATCCGGAAGTCGAGGGGAACAACATATATCAATTTCAGTCAATTTCATCGGGGGCCACTTCCCATAAGAAATGAGCGGGGTCCTTTAATTTAATTAACATGTACCAGCCAATTTGCATTTAGTTCGTACTGCTACTTTAAAAAAGTGTACCCATCTAAAATTTAATAAAATTTAGTCATGAAATGTTTTTCTTTCAAGATGAGATGAGGGGCATGATGGAAATAATGACTAATTTTATTTTAATATTCTGTAGTAATAGTGGTTTATTACAGATCAAATATTACAATTTTGACATTTAATTGTTTACAATGGTTCTATTACTTCAGTATTACATAATTACTTGTTAAGTTATATAATTGACACACAAGTGCTTGCACCTCGCATGCCCTGTTACTGCAGCAATCTGGCATTTTTATGGAACGGCAGAACTGCCTGTTGATTTTGTAAATGAACATTTGTAAAATTATTTATATATTGAAATAAATAGTGTAAAAGTTAGTAATGGTATTTATTGTCACGCACTTACGCCACCTAGGGGCTAATAGCTCATAAGTGGAAACTGGAAATTGGGCGGCAATGGTGACATGAAGGAAACTGCATGTCTGTGGTGTGCTACTCTTATGTTCAAAGTTGTATTTTGTAAAATATGGTACTTCGATTAAGTAGATAGAGCAGCTTATTAGCAGGATTTATCAGAGGCAAAAATATTATTAATATATTATTACTGCCGCTGCTGCATATTAAATTTTAATTCCAAGTTAAGAATTGAAACAAACAAATGCAATGTCGGTGACAAAATAGAACAATTATGGAAAATTTAATAATTTTATTTTTGGACAGAATGCTACTTTGGTCTGGTGGTGGTTTAATTAAAATGTATGCAATATAAATATACTCACCAGCATCCACCTGCCACACATCAGAATTTGCATCACAATTACACCATTTTGTTGGATCGGTACAAGTGCTTAAAATACCACAGTCACATTTTCTAGAACCCGGCAAACCTCCTCCCCAATAGTCCATTTTCTGATTATGTCTAGATACCCACCAAGAATAAGGCTTAAAATTTACCTCATCTGATGGTGAGTTAAACAATCTAGCTCCTTTACAAGCATACTGAATATGCTGTCGACAAGTATTTGATCTGTTAACTAATGCTGTTATTTGATCATCATCTGCTTCATACTGGATGTCTTGAATAAAACTGCCTGGCTCTTGGAAACCATCTACTGGAGTTGTTTCCTCGTTGCTATGGTGTAGCACAGTAGCAACTGTACCATCAGCATAAAACTCACAAGTAACAGGAAAAGGAGCCAGTGGACCACTACCGTCAACATCAACTCTTATTTCTGCTCTTTGTCCCACTGCTTGTACATTTTTATAGGCAACGCATGACAAGGGATTTACAGAGGTATGACAAACTGCGCCACCATATCCGGTTCCTTTACAAACGCAAATAAATTCCATTGAGTTTTGTTTGCAGATACCGCCATGCTGACAAGGATTAGGATTACATCGATCGATCATTTGACAGGCATCAAATACTACTTCATCACCACAGCAATATTCTTCCTTGGTCCAATCTGTAGGCAATTTGTTGTTACCATCGATGCGTATCGTTCTCATGCATCCTACAAAACCAGGAAAGATAGTATTTGAGTAACCAAGAGCTGCATTAACACCACCAGCTATGAAATAAGTGCTACCAGTGACAATTTTTAAAAGGCGTGTTGTCTGCATCGGTCTAAAGTCAACATTAAAAATTATTTTGTTGGTAGAGATTGTCAAAACAACTGTATGCCATTTTCCATCATTGAAGGTATCTTCATAGTTGTCAAATATAACTTTAGGGTTGTTTGGTGTGACAAGTTCAACTTTTAATTTTCCCTGTTCCAAATATATCTGAAATAAATTGTTAATTAGTACAATGTAAAATATTTATTTATTTATTTATTTATAGGACAAGCCCTTTTTACAAAAACATACAATATTTATTATTTAGAGCATGGTAGTTTGAATACACACATATATGAGATATTGTACAAATAATATAAAGTGGTTACACTTGTTTGATTGAGGTGATCAAGTTATTTCATGTAGAAAAGTTCATATGAACAAGGGCTTTTAAAAGCGAGAAGCATTGAAAATATGTATTTCTTGAATTTTATTTTCTTTCCTACATTCTTTTCATGTGCAGGACTAATTATTACAAATAATGGTCAACAGTTGTCATTAGGAATAGGAGACAAGTATTAGATCTGACAATCAGGTAAATTTTATAAGCAATAAGATCACTGACAGGAAGGTATCTTCTAACCCCTCATATTTCCTTGCACCGAGTGTCTTTGGAGGATCGGGGTTGAGCTGCCTAGCCAAATGCGACTCCGAGTGGTGGATAGGAGAATGGCCAGATCTCGCAAGGGGTAGGATCTGTGTTGGTTGTACTATTGGGAGACGGTTAATAACCCAGTCTACCCCGACTGAAGCCGCGGCATGGGCAAGCTCACAGCTTATACCATATACCGTCTGGAGATGCCCTGGTTAAAGTCAGCGGTACGTGTTTCCAGGGGACATCATTGCCTGCACCACATGGAAGAAGTACCAGTATAAAAACTTACCCAATTCCAAGGTACTGTGCACCGATGGGATGCATGGTCATGGGGAATTCTGGCCACCAGTGACAAACCTCAGGTCACGGGGTGCACCGCCCTTTCTCCCTTACCTGTGGTATCATGAACAAAAATCAGAGGAGATCTCCTTAAGGAGTGATTCTTCGGTACAAGAAGGGATCTCCTCAAGGAGAGGTTCCTCTAAACACACCAAAACAGTGCAAGAAGCAATGGACTACACTGAATGCGACAAAGCAAGCACCAGTCAAGTAGCTTAGACAGATTTGACAAGGGATGACTCAACTGCGAAACGTCCCTCGGAAGGCCAACGTAAAAAGCTCCTGAGGGTGGCTAAGTTGGCTGCAGACACGTGGATGTAACTTGTGCAAAGCAACCCCCCCCCCCCCTCACTGAAAACTGGCTCGTATAGATGGTACAAGGGATAAAGAAGCTGGAGAAGGGGGTGTCCATCACTATGGTTGACACCAAGGACCCTTCCCAAGCGACCAAAGGTTGTTGTCCGGGTCCCTGAGCCAATCAATGAACCAAAACTCAGGAACCGTCTCATGAGGCAATATGCTGGCTTGAACATGGAGAGATAACTTTGATGGGCTGCAAAGTCGAGAAGAAAGGGCAAATGCTGACCTACTCCATTGACGAGAGCTCGTTGAAGGTGAGAAAGGAGAAAACCAATACTCAGGATGAAGGTGGAGCGGTGTACCATAGCAAAGCGGCAACGTCAGTCCTTGTTAAGGTTATGCAAGAGTGTGATATTGCACTGAACCAGGAACCTTGGGTTTACACACACTCCTCCTAAACCAGTTTTTAGTTTGATGAAAATGCCGATGAGAATGACTTTTGTAGAACTTTTATAGGATGTCTGAGGATTTCGAAAATGCCAACAGGAAAATCGGATCCGCTAGGATTTTCAATATAAGAGAAATATAAATTCTATAGTATTTATTTATTATATTATCAATAGCATTAAGTACAAAGACTGTTCGATAATAAATTATATAAGTATTAAGTACCCAAAATCCACTTAAGTATAAGTAAAGACAAATTGTTCCATGTAGACCCCTTTAGCTCTTCACTGGTAAACAATATATTATACATCAGTGTAATTTAATACACCAAAAATTTGATGTTGATATTTTTAATACAAATATACAGGAAATAAGAAGCTTGTTTTAAGTATGTTTTTGTCTTGTGTAGTGAGTGTTAGTTATTATAGTTGTTTTGTTCTGTAAATTATATCCCACATATTTTTATCATTGGGTTAACATAGCCATTAAAATTTGTGTCCTTAACATCATTGCTCTCTTACTTACAGTTACCACTTGGTGTTTGTAAGATGTATCAACTAAATAAATAAATAAATTACAGATTTTATAGCTTTTAAAACAGTAATTGCATTTTTTCAGTTTTTAAAAAATACAAACAATATTTTTTAGGTTTATGAGGCAGTTCATATATACATCAAAGTATGCTGTGAAAGTCCTACTTACATACACACACACAAACAGGATTATTTTTGTAGTCCTTACATTAGAAGTTTTTCAACTTGCAGTTGGATTAGAAACTTGAAATTTGGTACGCAGATTATTCTTGTTCTATATAAAATAGTTTCAGTCCTCCAGCTATACAGAGTGTGCCAAAAGTCGGTACCAACTTCTTTATTTTAAATAGAAACCTGCATTTTTTTTCACGTGGGTCGATTGGCCTTTTAATTCTGAGTTTAGCAACCCAAGTAGTTTATGACCAAATTTGTATCTCGCAAACCGTTCAAAACTAGGAAACTATTGTGGAGCAGTTAGCTGAAAGTCAGGCTAACTCATGATGTCCCATCGGCGATCTCATATGGTACCATATGGGCGCAGGCGATTTTCAAATGTCGCAATCGAGTATTGTCAAAAAGTAAATTTTTTCAAATGGTACCTACTATTTTTTGACGCCATTCGATAAAAATTTGAATTTTATGGTGAGGTACTTGAGCATTCCCTATACCTAACTTCAGCCTCTACCGAGTTATTCAATAAGAAATGCCGAGATACTCCTTGCCTTTTCAAATATGTCACGGAAACAAAAGACCATGGATTCCTATTTAATCACACACGACAAATTATTATTAACGAACAAGAACAACGTTGACAGAATTCTAATGTAAATGTTCAATATGACCACCATGTTAGTTCAAACATCCTATTATTCTACTTTCAACAGGTTGCGTAGCTCTCCTGATTTTGTTGGGATCGAGACTGTCAAAAGTCCGTATTATTCTAAGTCTCAAATCAACTCTAATCGTGTCATAAAAGTCAAAGAAAATAGTAGGTGCCATTTGAAAAAATTGTTTTTTTGACAATTCTTGACTGCGATATTTGAAAATCGCCTGCGCTCATATGGTACATAATGCGACCACTGATGCTAGCTAGCTAACTGCTACTCCCCAAATTTGGTTTCCTAATTTTGAACGGTTTGCGAGATACAAATTAGTTCGTAAACTACTATGGAGGTTAGCTTTTTGAGAAAAACGAAATATGTCAAAAACTGTAATAGATAAGTTAACATAACTAAGAACGCAGCATAAGGCCAATCGAGCCATGTGGAAAAAATAGGTTTCTATTTAATAATATTAATAATGATAATTACTAGCATAGCTAAAAATACAAAGAATTATAACATAAGAATAAGAAAGTTGGTACCGATTTTTGGCACACCCTGTATAGCTATAGTACTGAAGATAATTTAGGTAGAACGGGAATGATCGATTATGGCTGTACCAAATTTCAAGTTTCTAATCCAACTGCAAATTGAAAAACTTCTAATGCACGACCTACGTAAATCACCCTGTATGTATGTGTGCGTGTATATAAGTAATTAGGACTTTCACACACAAACTTTAATATGTATATGTGTACATGTTATATGAACCGTCTCGTCTCATAAACATAAAAATATCGTTTGTTTTTCAAAACCTAAAAAAAATGAGATTATTGTTTTAAAAGCTATAAAATCGATTGTATTGAGAATCCTAGCAGATCCGATTTTATTGTTACCATTTTCATAATCCTCAGATGTCCTAGAAAAGATTTACAAAAGCCGTTCTCGTCGGCATTTTCATCAAATTAAAAACTGGTTGAGGAAGGGTGTGTACAAGGGTCAGATAAGAGGCTTGAAGGATGTTAGTGGAGGTCATTTACAATAGATCCACTGAGACTCCCAGAATGTGTATTCTTGTTAAAGGTAAACAAGCAGTAATGTCACTAACTAAATTCTGCTCTAGAGATTTAGTGGCAGTCAAGACCAGAGTGTCATGTGGTGGTACATTGAGTGACATAATTCTGGACTCCGCATACCTTCCACATGATGGCCTTGGGCCACCACCAACCAAGACTGTGGAGGAATTGGTGAGGTGCAAAGCAAGAGGATATCAGGTCATCATCAGGTGTGACGTAAACACGCATCGCATGGTCTGAGGGAGCACCAACACCAATCCAAGAAGTGAGTTACTTATAGAATAGAATAGAAAAATATTTATTGTGTTATATATAAGTGTACACCTAGATACAATATTCTACACAAAAGGTGACGTTCGTATCAACGTTCTTCCACGCCACCAAACAAAGAAACAAAAAGAAAAACTTACTTCTAACCATCACATATAACTCAAGTAGCCCTAAAATTACATTATCTAATCAATCATATTTTGTACCTGCAATAATTATTCGTTATAATTTTTTTTAAATGTACCAATAGATACACCCTCAATCATTTTATAATATACATATACTTCATCAATTTATTATGGAATATAATCTAGACATAGTAAATGTAGGCAATACTCCGAGCTTTGCAATGAGCAACATGCATGAATTTTAGAAATGCAATAATTTATTATTTTTTCGTTATATATGTTATATAAGTTGAGAAAGTAATGAAGAAAAGGTTTAAAAAAAATGTGTAGCCTAAATAAACGACTTTGAAATTCAAAATTTTATGGGAACATATCCACGTGACTGAAAACACCACGCTATTGGTCTGACGTCATTCGGCATAATGTCTAATGGTCGTCTATCTGCCAAGGGGTTAAATCGTAAATTGTTTTGTGTTTTGTAAATGTGTATTGATATTTTCATAAAAGAAATCATTCATTTATTTATTTATTTTAATTATTAAGTGGTAAAAATGACGGACAGTGGGTTTTTACGTGGCCAGAGTGACAATTTGCCTGTTGTTGATGTGTTTATGATGACAAACTTTTTTGCTACTAATACTGATTTTATTAGTGCAGAAATTGGAGGTACTAAAGCAACAAGGTATGTGTCATTCATTATTCTAAACATTAATTCAATTGTGCCCATTTTTATCCTTTTACTGTAGTTAAATATAACAAATTATTTATGTACTTAACCTCAAAATAGGTAAACAAGACAATGTTTTAATGTTATATTAATTAATATTTTTCATCTTAGAATGCTTTACTTTTTTATATAATATCTAAATACCTCCCGTCACTTACTAAGTACGTACTTTTAGGTAGGTAGGTACATTAATAGTAAAAATAACTGTTGACATACATAGGTATATATAAATATATAACTGGATAATATGTAGAATGTCGAGAAGTTACACCGTTCTTATACATTTATACATTTTAATTCAAGGTTCCTATTAACAGAAGTTAGTAAACTTTTGTATTCCTATAAATAGGAAAGTGACCAAATTCACCATGATATGTAAACAAATTATCACAATAATATTAGGGTTAGGTACATATTTTCATAATATTATTATAAAATAATTAGTTTTAATGGGTAAATTTACATCAAAATGATCCTGGCAGCAATATAATCTTGAGGATGACGATAATTCTGCATTTCGGTCGTCTCGTCTCATAGCTCTGCACCATTTCTTCCTAACTTTATTGCGTCTAGGCACATTAAAAAATAACTTTTTTGGACTTTTTATTGTAGTATTTGTACATTTGGGCACAATACAACATTTATAGCTACTTTTCTTTGTATTTTCCATAACACAACATAAATAATGTGTACACATTCGCAATCACAATACGTTTTCCGTCGGTGCAATGTGCCCGATGACGTCACACACAAGTAGCGCGGAAACTTCTCCATTTAAACGCAGTTAAATTGACAGCTGCAGTAAATAATTTTTTTAACCTTTAATTAGAACATAAAACAAAAATAAAATACTGGAAAAATAATGTTTTTTAGTGATCTTTCATCTGTAATGTTTAAAAAAATTATGCATTTTGCTCATTAGACAAAGACAAGAGGTGATAGAAATAACAATAGGAACAACACATGTGTGTAACCTAGTTAATAACTGGCATGTGTATGAGGAAGAGAGCTGCTTGGACCACAGGCACAATCCAGTCCAATCTTGTTATATCAAATCATATGATCCAAAAGTGCCAGACTCCAAAAAATTCTTTCGAAGGACAATCATTGCTCAATACATTCTCTCTTAACAGAGACATATCACACTAAGACAGGAAAGGAAACCATGGAGGAACTACTTAGCATACACTTTCCTGGATCTATCATAATTGAACAATCACTTGAGGAATGGCTAGGAACAGAACTGATAACAACTGGAAACGCAGCCACCAGGACGAACTGGTCAGTAACCAAGAAAGTGACAGATCAATCCAAAATCAGATGAGCAGTAAACTCATTTGTGCCATATAAATCTTCAGGATCCGGCGGAATTTCGCCAATAATGCCTATCGAGGCATAGACCTGCTGACATCTAAGCTCTACATGCTGTACAGAGTCACATGCCAAGGAGTTGGTAAACGAGTTAGGGTAGTATTTATACCAAAGGCAGGCTGAAATTCATACACACAAGCCAAGTCCCTTCTTCTTCTTCTTCTTCTTTTAGCGGGGCGCCTGGAGGTCGCCGCACTCAGGCCTTGTGGCCCATTGTGCTACCGCTAACAAATTAAGGAGCTCCCCCGTACAGACCGGATTCCAGCCCAAAGGCTGAAATCCTTCCCACGGGAGAACTCCTTATTTCCTCCAGCACTGGAAAGCCAGTGCCGAAGTGCTTGTACCTCAGGTTCATCAGTCCTGGGCAAGAAGTGAGAACGTGGATGGAAGTCTCCTCCTCGTCCTCACAGAACCTGCAATCGGGGTGGTCAACCACCCCCATTGTGTGTAGGTGTTTCCTAAAAGAGCCATGTCCGGTCAGGAGGCCTGTTACGGCTCTAATTTGCTTTCTGCTTAGACGCAGAAATTGCTTTGTTCTCTCCGGCAAGGGTCCTGAGATTAGGAGCTTCGCTTGCCGGAGTCCTGGATAGGAATCCCAGAGGTCAATGAACTGGGAGCGAGTCCAGTTATCTATCAACCTCTTCACGAGAGCCCCTTCTGGCCAGAGCATCGGCCCGCTCATTACCCTCTATGTTGCTGTGTCCAGGCACCCAGAGAAGCCTGACCCAGTTTGATGAGCCAAGTTCGCAGAGGGCCTGTTTACAGTTTTGGACCAGTTTTGACTTGGTCCGATTCGATGCAAGGGCCTTGAGGGCCGCTTGGCTATCGCTACATATATATATGTGTTTATTGGAGTATTCCCTTCGGATGTTCTCCTGTGCGCAGACCAAAATAGCGAAGATCTCGGTCTGGAATACCGTGGCGAATTTGCCCAGGGCATAGGAAAGCTCAGCCCTGGGCCTTTCCCCAAATATACCAGCTCCGGTACTTTCCTCTAGCCTCGATCCGTCTGTGAACCAGACAATATCTGCAGGCCTTAGTATGTCCTCGAGTTGTCTCCAGTCTTCCCTTTTCGGGAAGACTACCTCGAAGGGTTGTGCGAAGGAGAAGGAAGGCATCACGTCGTCACTCCTGCCCTCCAGAAGTGAGTGGGCTCCTATCGCATCAGAGCCAAGTCCCTAAGACCTATTAGTCTCGTCATTTCAACTTATGATGGGAAAAATGCTTGACAGACATATTAGGGATGATGCTTTGGTTGGAAGTCCACTACATCAAATCCAATTTCCTAAAGAGCAGTCATGTCCATAGAAATGTTACACCACCACCTAATTCAGAAAGATGGAGAAGGTACTGGAACATAAGAAGATGGCATTGGGTGCTTTCCTCGACATAGAGGGGGTGTTCCACAACACCTCCTTCAACTCCATCATTTGAACAAGAAAGCGCAGCATCTAAGGTGGATTGATGATATGCTCAAAAGCAGAGTGGTATTCACCAATATGACGGATGAAAACCTAGGCACGTCAGTTGCAGGAGGCTGCTTTATACTAGCATACTAAGACCCACCATTACATATGCTGCTTTAGTCTGGTGGCCAAAGACAACTCAGACTACAGAAGCCAATAAGTTGAGTGGGGTACAAAGACTGGAGTGCTTAGGAATTACAAGTGCCATGAAAAGCACATCCACGGCAGCTTTGGAGACCTTATTAAACCTCCCCTCCATAGTATAGCATAATGATCCAGGGAGAGGCCAAAATGGGGGTATATAATCTACAAAACAGCCTGAATCTCCAGAGAGTGAGATCGGGAGAACATTTGAGGACAATTAACAATTGTAGATATTGGATTCCATGAATTATAAACAAAAATCACTCGATCCTACAATGTACCTGTATGACATAATTTTATTGTACGTTTATAGTTAACAGAACTTAGGACTTTAAAAGTGCTGATGTGGAGCTATATAGTTGTTTAAAATATAATACTGAGCAGTCGTATTTTTACTCTTCTTTGTAAAGCATACTATATTAACAGACAGTAATTAAACAAATTATTAAGCACCTAAATTCCAAATCACGTTAAAGACCTACCTCCAACTCAAAAAAAAACAAAAATTAAAAATTATCTTAGTGAAAAAGCATTTTATTCACCGAATGAAGTTTTTAATTGTGAAAATTTTAATATTGATTAATTTTATATCTGTTATTGCATATGTATTTTAAACTGCACTTTGTTTAACAGCGATAAATTACCAGTCTTTCGTATACTATGTGCCCTTAGTCTTATATTTTATATAATAATAATAATAATAATAATAATTTTATTTGTAATCAGAGTATATACACTTTATCATAAATAATTACTTAAATAAAAGTTGCAAAATGGAGCTGAAAACAATTTAAAAAAGTTCAAAGTTCAGCTCCAACAGTGACACAGATACATTACAAATACATGAACATTATACAGCGAGTTAAAATCATACTCACGTAACAAGGACAAGGAAAGTAAAATTATATATTTTTTAAACTGAAAATAGAGAAAGGAAGAAAAAAAAATAGGATAGGCAGCCAATACGAGGAAGAACGTAATAAATAAGTTTAGTGTCAGGCATTAAAAAGAATTTTCTTAAATTGATTTTTAAACGAGTTTACTTTTAAGGATTTCAAAGATGCTGGTACATTATTATAAAGAAAATAAACATTACATGTAAAAAATCTTTTAAACATTGCAGATTTGTAGGGTGGAGGTGTAATGAGTCCTTTAAACCTTAAATTTAAGATATGGATATCCGTTCTATATTTTATTTTATTATACAAATACGCGGGACATTGATTTAAAATAATGTTATGAAACAAAACTGTAGAGTGGAGTTTTCGTCTGTCCTGATGCCGTATATGAACCGCAAACACGACTTTTCAACTTTTCTATGCGATTAATGTCTAGTTTATCAAGACACGGTCCATATATAGCGTCACAATAAACTAATCGTGGCTGAATGGGCTTAGCCCAAAGCCGAAGAATTGGAGAGAAAAAAGAATCTGTTTTATACATTTAATACCTTATACTTTATATACTAATTTGCTTATTGTATGTTGACGTGTGTAAACACTTTGTGTATTTTAACATCAATAAAGAATTGTAATTGTAATGGTACATAGGGGTTTGTTGATATTCTGTTAAAAACTTTGTTTTTTTACTACAGATTAAAAATTGTGAAAGAAACTGGTCCTCTTTTGAACCCACTTCCGTGAGAGGTCTCAATTTTTATAGGATAAAGCCGTCATTTCGCTTTAAAGTGTAATTAAAAGTTTTGTATATACATATTTCAAGATATTTTTAATAAATGCTTATAAATAAATACTTATTTTTTTCACTATATAAAAAAAAATTAAGACATCTTGTTTTCGTGTTCCCCCTTAAGCAATGTCAAAAGCAGTTAGTACTTACTAGCGAATTCACTACCGGGAATACCCCGTATCAAAGATGTTGTCTTCTTAATACTAATCGATCACAGAATTATAATTTAATGTAATTTTTGACTATTTGGAACACAGACAAACATTACTATTTTATTTGTATTGCACTAATGGAATGTTAAAATATGTTAAACTAAACCGAAAAGAACTGACAGTATGCTATTAAGCTGATTCAGTACATGCGCTTATGTTGAGTCAATTTATATTGCAACTAGAATGCTAGGTAAGGTATTTTCTCGGCTTCACTATAAGTGTTTTGCTCAGCGCTAATCAGCCCTTTGTCTTGTTATAATGTACCATCAGTAATAGTGAAACGAAAACTTAACCTTAAATACGGAACGCCTTGCCAAAAATATGACAAACATAAATTTCTAACTAATAGGGATTGACAAGTAAGGCATCTTAGATTTGTTACTAAAAGCTCTGTATCATGTTATTTCTTATCACATAAAAATCACATGTATCATAGTTATAATAGCATTGTTTTTCTACTTACCGCAACGTAACCACTTGATGAAAAAGCATGATACAGCATAAGTCCATTGTCTTCATAAGTTCTAAATGCAAAAGATGAATTTAAAGAGCTCATTCCTTCATATCCTTTCAATCTTGCAAATGAGTGTTGAGTTTTAAAAGTAACTGGGACAATCTGAGGTTCCTAAAATTGTAATTTTTCAATATTGATAACTCTTAATTGTGTTGGAGAATCTTACAGGGCAACTCCATAAAGTATTTATCTTTTCATATTTAAAAGCTTCACCATAATTAAGTGCTTCTTTAACATCATGAATAAGATTTGTTGAATTTAAATATAGGTTTTCAATGCAACCAGTATAGTTCTGAAGAACTACTAAGCCATCTTGTATATTCGGAACACCACCAACATAAAACTACAAACAAATATAACAACAACAATAAATTTTATTTTTAAATATTTTCACAAGCAATACAGTGCGAACCTAAAGAAACGCACAAAATTCGTATCTTTGGTATGTGTCATTTGTCAAAAAAATCCTCGAACAGGTCGATTTTAGTTTTGTAAATGCTACATTTTGTCACTATACCAAAATTTATGACGTCATTGGTTTTTGAGTTATGACATCATAATTTTTTTTTTAATGGAAACAGACATTTTTGTTTACTGTTTTTGGTGGTATATTCCTTTAGCATTCTGGTGATATGAAGAAAATTGATATTACCTAAGCCATTCTATTGGAAAAAAATATTTTTATTGATTGATACATTACATAAGTAATTGTGAGAAAAAATCTTCTCCATTGCTCAAATTGCGACCCTCCAACCATTTGGCATTGACCAAGACGGGTGTAGACACTTTGCACGCTGTTCTGAATCATCTAATGGGCAATTCGTCTCATCTCCAAGCCAATTCTGTCTTTCAATTCTTCCATGGTATCCGGTCTGTTAAAATACACCCTTGACTTTAAGTAATCCCAAAGAAAAAAGCCTAAGGGGGTTAAATCCGGCCACTCAATCAGACCTCAACGACCTATCCACTTTCCAGTAAAAGTGTCATCTAAAAACTGACGCACTGCTATCCCAAAATGAGGTGGGGCCCCGTCTTGCTGAAACCAGACGTTTTCAGCAGGAATATCTTCATCTTCATTGTTCGGAAACATAACTGCTACGGCTGGCACTAACTCAACTCGCAAAAACTGTGAATATCTTGCGGCTGTAAGATTTTCTTCAAAGAAAAAAAAAAAATCCCAATAAACGATCACCAATCATACCTGCCCACACGTTTACTTTGCCTCGTTGCTGTGTATGGGCTTCTTGAGTCCAATGAGGATTTTCGCGTGACCAATACCTACAGTTATGCCGATGTACAGTCCCCTTTAAAGAAAATGTAGCTTCATCAGAAAAAACAATGTTCTTTACAAAATTTGGGTTTTCATTGCACAAGGTCATAAACTGTTCACAAAACTGTAAGCGCCGATCTGGATCGTCCTCATTCAATTCGTGGATTAATTGCACTTTGTATGGATGATATTTTTCTTTTTTCAATAGACATACAACAGAAGTTTGACTCACGTATGATTTAAAGCCAGCTGCCTTGTCGAAAGATGGTAGTTTTCCTCACTTTCTAGAAGAATACTTAATTTGGTTTCGTTGCTTGTGCTAGGGCGACCAGATCGAGGGAGGTCAGCTACACTGCCAGATTCATCATATCTAGCCACCAATCTACTTACAGTGGATCTAGAAATTTGCTTTTCGGGACACTTGGCATTGAAAACATCACATGCTTCCTGATGAGTTCTCAGCCTATCACCATATCCAACTATCATCAAAAGTTCTACGCATTGCAGTCATTAGTTTTACACTGTCTCAGAAGTGTCACAAAACTGAGGTTCCACACATGCCAGGAATAAAAAAGTTATCGATCCTTTACACAAAAATGTCTGTATCTCTCTGTTGTTAAGGTGATTATTTTTTTATTATTTTCTTTGTTTTGTTTTTATGGCAAATGTTTTCATGCTAGTTAAAACAAAAATGTAGGCAACAAGATATATCAGTCCATAAGTGGAACATTACTCGTCAATTTGCGAAAGGTAAGCTATTTTTACATAAAATGTCATTTTTCCAAAAGAATGGCTCAGGTAATATAATTTTTTTATATCACCAGAAAGCTAAAGGAATATATCACCAAAAACAGTAAACAAAAATGTCTGTTTCTATTTAAAAAAATGTATGATGGCGTCATAACTTAAAAACCAATGACGTCATAAAATTTGGTATAGTGACAAAATGTAGCATTTACAAAACTAAAATCGACCTGTTCAAGGATTTTTTTGAAAAATGACATACCAAAGATATGAATTTTGTGTGTTTCTTTAGGTTCACACTGTATAATATAGTCAAATGTAAACAACAACAATCAATATTTCTTATATTGAATAACACATTAGGACATTTTATTCAATAATACTGATATGGCTAGCATGCATACAACAGTCTTACACAAGAGTAATATGTGAGCCAATATTTTCTTTCGCACCATTATCTAAGCAGTCATGAGATGAAGCATTGTTACAAGAAACAATTATTAATCAACCAAATAAATTTAAATTTATAATTCTATAAGTGAAATATCATTTTCAGTGATATATCCTACGAGAAAATCAAAAGAAAAATCCAAAGAAGTTAAAATTAAAAGCAATGAGATAAGACATAAAATAACTACAGAAGGCTACACAGATATCTGTATTAACAGAAATAGTTCAGTCCATAATTATCGCTTGATTCCATATTGCTATTCACTATAAAGAAATTTATTACCCACATTTCATCCAATTCATTATTTAGAAAATGCCAAATACTTACACCTCTATTCAAATTTAGTCTCTGGAATTCCCCCTTAATTTTATCTTGTACTACAACACGGTCTACAGAAAATAAAATATCTCTTCTGTTTCTAGAGATAACTACATCATGCCAAATGTTATCATCTAATAAGCTTCCTACACATAAGCTAGTTACAATGCCTGAACCTAAAAGAAAGTAACATTTCATTAATTGAAAAATGAGGTTTTTATTTTTTTATGGCATGTTAAATGTTTTACGATTATCAAATATTTATTTAATGTAGACAAACTTTACAGCTTTAGATGATCGGTAGGGAATGAGAGTTTCCTTTAACACTGACTGCTGACATAATACGGCCTGCATAATCAGGTGGTTAACCTAATCAAGCTTGTTTTTCTGTTGCACATGTACTGATTTTGGCCAGATATTGCCAAAAATATATTCTTAAAAAAAAATGGAAGCAAAAATAAACAAAAAAACATGACGTCCAAAGGCGTGATGGGCACTCGTTATGAAATTTACACTTTTTTGCTCATGATTTGAATGCACAAGGAGAGAACAAAACAATTCGTTATATAAATAATGTACCTACCATAGTCACTGTAAATGTTACCCAAAGAAAAAACAACTAGAATACCCTAATATATGCTTTAATAGTGACATCATTTATGCGCCGAAAGTTTCCTGGCGCACGAATCTGAAATTGTTTATGAGTTATTTTGTTATAATCATAATCTTAAGTGAAGCTCGTTGTACAAGTGATGTCGAAGATGTAGAAGTTAATATAAATGGCTATAAATGTGTAAGATGTAATTCCAAGAGTCGTCACACTGGAGGAGTTCTTATTTATATTAGAGAAAGAATTAGCTTTTCAATTAAAAACCGTCATATTCTCGAAACTAACTACTGGGGACAATTTATTAATGCAAACATCAATGGGACTAAATGGTTAATTGGTGGAGTGTATCACTCCCCTAATTTAAGACATGCGATGTTTTTGGAGACAATGGAGGAATGGTGTGAAGACTACTTTGCAAATTACTGTAAATGTATAATTATTGGTGACATGAATATTAATTTTCTTGAGAATAGTTTTTATGCCAATAAATTAAAAGACATGTTTTTGAGATATGGTGTTGAACAACTTATAAATGATTATACTAGGCGCACGAATTTAAGCTCAACATTAATAGACTATGTGCTCACAAATCAAAATGGCGTAAAAGTTATAGTTCATAATGTCCCCAAATTAGTGATCACTCTGTGATAAGTATTAATTTAAACAGCACTCAAAATATTAACATTAGGAATAATTTTATGCATAGAAAATTAAATGATGATATATTTAATAGTATCAATCTGGAACTTATTTCTTGTAATTGGCTTTATGGTAGCAATGATGTTAACGCAATATATAAAAACATGGTATATGGAATAATTTTTATAATTCTCCATAATATAGAGTTCCGCGGTTATATTTTTTTTATATAACTTCTTTCTCAAAACTATTTTAATTTCTATTAAAACTTATAATTTTACACGCCTGGCAGTGATAATGAATACAATTTTTTGTTTGTAGAAAAACACTTTAATTTTTTTACCAAAACTATTTTTATTTTTATTAAGTTATATAATTTAATTACAAGTGGGATAGTAGGACTCCTTTGGATACCGATACTCGAGTCGTAGGAACGAGAATTTCATGAGAATGATTTTTTCATCTCATCATATTTTCTATTTCCTTTTCATTCTATTCTTTTATTAGTTCTATTCTCTCAAGTCGTGAATCGGTATCCTGGCGAACAACCCACGGCAAAAAAATGTAACGCGCCGTTGTAATACCTCAGGGGTGGTGGGGAAATGTACAAATTGTAGTCATATTGCACATCAGTTGTCTTTCAGAATATCAAGCCTCCTCTGCAGACAATATCACGAGCCGCCACTGCATGGCATGATATTGAAGTAAAGAATAAAGCTCGTGCCAGAGATGTAGCATATTCAAATTTTATAAAAGGTAATGCTGAAAATGAGGATAGGTTTTGGACAATATATAAAAACAAAAGGAATCAGTTTGTCAACTTACTTAAAATAAAAAAAAGAAACTATTATGAAAATAAAATTAATACCAATCAAAATGATCCAAAGTCGATGTGGAAAACGCTTAAACCTCTCATTAAAGGAAAAAATCATCAAATTAATTATAAAAACATTAAATTTCAGATAAATGGTACAAATCACTTTGCAAAAACGGAGCAAGAAGCAACTAATAAATTCAACAATTACTTTGTGAATAGCATAGTCGAAATTTCTAATAATATTGTCTCAGTAAGCAATTGGTCTGATCAAAATCTTAATACCATACATTCTGCTTTCAATGAATTTAGATTAGTAGGTTTACATGATTTGAAAAGAATGGTAACCAATATTAAAACAAAAAATAATATTAATGAAGTTCTAACGTCTAATTTCATTAAAAACACATTTGATACAATGGGATATGCCTATCTTAATTTTATCAATACTTCCCTTGAATATGGAAATTTCCCCGAGGAGTTAAAAACTAGTATAGTTACACCAATTGAAAAAATTTAAAAAGCTGTTGTAGAGGGTGACTTCCGACCCATTAATACCCTACCTGATATTGAGAAACTGCTGGAACTATCAGTGTATGAACAGTTGCTTGATTATCCTAATTACAATAATTTATTCATGGGATATCAGTCTGGTTTTAGGCAGAACCACTCGTGAGACAGCAGTTCAGCTGACAATCAATAAATGGCAGCTCAGTATTGATGAAAATAAATTTGTTGTTGCTGTTTTTCTCGACTTTAAGAGGGCATTTGAGACTATTGACAGACAAATATTGTTAGATAAACTAAAATATTATGGTATCAAAGGTAATGTCCATAAATGGTTTCAACAGTACCTCAGTAACAGATTGCAAGTAACAAAGATTGGTAAATCAACATCAGACCCTATAGCAAATAATATTGGGGTACCACAGGGAAGTATTATTGGACCACTAATGTTCATAATTTACCTAAATGATATAAATAATATTGAATGTGATTTTATGAATTTATTTGCAGACGATACGTTAATATCATGTAGTGGAACAGATCTTACTGAAACAGTAACTAGAATGAATGAGATATTAGATAAACTAAATACATATTTAAATATAAATAAATTAAAACTGAATGTTAAGAAAACTAAGGCTATGGTCTTGAATGCACCATATAAACTAAGTAAAAGTAACGTAGATGCACTCCAACTAAAGATTAATAACGAGGAAATCCAATGAGTAAAAGAAATTAAATACTTAGGGGTTATAATTGACAACATGTTAAAATTCAAAAATCACTTTGAATACATCAAAAAGAAAATTAAAAAAAACTGTTCTTTTTCTCAAGAGTTTCCTCATTTCTTTCAATGTATGCAAGAATTACAGTTTATAGAACAATTATTCAACCACACGTTGATTATTGTTCCACAATTCTGTACCTATTGGATAAAAACCAACTTCAATGTTTGCAAAAATTACAAAATAGAGGAATGAGGATAATTTTGAGATGCGATAGATATACATCTATAAATTGGATGCTTCAAACGTTACACTGGTTTTCTGTTGAACAAAGGATATTTTATATGTGTATGATTTTGTTTTTAAACTTTCAAAAAATATGTTACCGAATTACTGATTTTACAATAAGAAACAATTTTATACATCAACATCAAACGAGAACAAGAAGTAATTTCCACATAAATAGAACTAGACATAAGAAGTCGATGAAGTCATTATTTTTTAGGGGTCTGAATGAATTTAATAAATTACCTGATAATATTAAAAATTGAAATACCTTGAACAGTTTAAAAAAAAAAATTATTTCATATACAGGGTGTTTGGTGCATCGTGTGCCAAATGGAAATGGCCGACAGAAAGGGTTATCTGCTATCCTTTCAGGCCCCTTAATACTTCCCATGCCCTGCGGGATTTTTCATATCGACCTTTTATCTTTTTAATGAAAAAAATCCCAAATTCTACATTTAAATTCAATTTATAAAAAAAGTATTAGGCGTAGACTGCGAATTTCATTTTTATTTTGATGTGTATTGTTGAAGGGTTCTTTTAAATCCAAAATTACTGGCATTAGTCATCTAGTTGTTTTTTTATTCACTCGCAAACTTTTGGAATAGGAAAAATTTAAATTTAAACTTAGACATTACATGGCTATAAAAAAAAACTCAGAGCAACCGGGATCTTCCAACTCCCTCAAAAATTCTATAGTCTATCCTCTTGCTAGTGATGTGCCACATGTCATAAAAATCTTTTAATAACTTCGTGAATTCGCTAAATTAATGAATCGGGTCACATAAGGCTAATATTCAAAATTCCGAATAAAAAATTATTTTTGCTTAAATTATGCATGGGAAACAGGTAAAATCTGTTATCTCACTCTTGCGAAGTAAAATCTATCTTCTATCTCTTTCTGTTCATTGGTTTTCTTGAAATAAAGAAACAATTACATTTTTATCATTTATTAAAAAAATTTAAAAATCTTGCTCAAAGTGTTGGTCTCTGTTGCCAATGCAGGCCCGACATCTGCTTCGTATTTCGACAGTTGTTGTATGAAGTCGTATTTCCTCCCTAATTGTACCGAAAGCCGTTTCTATGCGTAGGACAAGAGGAGAAGTTCCTCCCTAGTAGCAACCTCCGTCGCGAACACGAGCTCTTTGGCACGACCTCGGACATGAAATCCAACGGAGTTAGGTCTGGGGAACGTGGAGGCCATTAAATAAGGCCATCCCGCCCAATCTACGCATACGCCTATAGTTTTTCAAAATGACGGCTGTCCCGCGCACTGGCGATTGATTGTAAGACAATATCTAGACAATGTGTTCCCAAATGCGTGGATTGGGCGAAATGGCCCTATTCAATGGCCTCCACGTTCCCCAGACCTAACTCCGTTGGATTTTATGTCCGAGGTCGTGCCAAAGAGCTCGTGTTCGCGACGGAGGTTGCGACTAGGGAGGAACTTGTCCTCTTGTCCAACGCATAGAAACGGTTTTCGGTACAATTAGGGAGGAAATATGACTTCATACAACAACTGTCGAAATACGAAGCAGATGTCGGGCCTGCATTCGCAACAGAGACCAATACTTTGAGCAAGATTTTTAATTTTTTTTAATAAATGATAAAAATATAATTGTTTCTTTATTTCAAGAAAACCAATGAACAGAAAGAGATAGAACATAGATTTTACTTCGCAAGAGTGAGATAACAGATTTTACCTGTTTCCCATGCATAATTTAAGCAAATACAATTTTTTATTCGAAATTTTGAATATTAGCCTTATGCGACCCGATTCATTAATTTAGCGAATTCACGAAGTTATTAAAAGATTTTTATGACATGTGGCACATCATTAGCAAGAGGATAGACTAGAGAATTTTTGAGGGAGTTGGAAGATCCCGGTTGCTCTGAGTTTTTTTTTTATAGCCGTCTAAAGTCTAAGTTTAAATTTAAATTTTACCTATTCCGAAAGTTTGCGAGTGAATAAAAAAACAACTAGATGACTAATGTCAGTAATTTTGGATGTAAAAGAACCCTTCAACAATACACATCAAAATAAAAATGTAATTCGCAGTCTACGCCTAATACTTTTTTTATAATTTGAATTTAAATGTAGAATTTGGGATTTTTTTCATTAAAAAGATAGAAGGTCGATATGAAAAATCCCGCAGGGCATGGGAAGTGTTAAGGGGCCTGAAAGGATAGCAGATAACCCTTTCTGTCGGCCATTTCAATTTGGCACACGATGCACCAAACACCCTGTATAACTACAAACGTAAATTAATGTTCAAATTTTTTCAACAAACTGTAATGTTCACTGCAAATATAATAATACTGTTATTTATATTTAGCTTATAGTTATCAGTAAATCTGCTTATCTTTTTATGTAAGTATATGTATAATTATTGATTAGGAAATGTTTGTATATTAGGGTTTCTTCCTACTTGAATAAATATTATATTATATATATTATATTATGATGTCCTTGGGCGTTATTTATTTATTTATTTATTTTTATTTATACTGTATACAAACAGACAAGGTCCAATTATATGTACACAGTTAGGTATTGTAATATAAAAATACAAGAATGTAAATATATATAAATACATATACATACACACAAAAAAGGGAGAAAAAAGAACATAATTTTCAAAAAGTACAAAATCAGTATATAGTAGTATCACAGATGGGAAAGTAGGGTGTTTTTATTGATATTGAAAATATCTATATTACAGGTTCTTAAGAAATTATTAATGGTAAGCAAACATTTTTGAATGGGAGAAATTAGATTAGATATTTTAAATAGATTATCCCTGAGTCTTAGTCTTATATCGGGTATGTTAATATTTATTGCTGAAAGTATGTCAGGTACAACTATCTGGCTATCTAATATGTTAAAGATGAACAAAATTTGGGCATTTTCGCGACGCTTGCTTACGAGAGTAACATTAAATTCAGTTCTCTGATGCTCATACGATATTAAAAAGGGATATATCCCATGTCTTTTTAGGTACATGGATCTTAAAAATTTTTTCTGTATTTTTTCTAACATGTCGGTGTATGTGAGAGTTCTAGGATTCCAGATAACACAACCATATTCCAATTTAGATCCCACGAATGCATTAAACAGGACTATGGATGTATCATAATTAAGATCTTGACTAGCTCTAAGAATGAAACCAAATTTTCTGTAACACTCGGCCGTTAACTTTATAATATGGTTATTGAATGAAAAGTTTTTGGTAAATACTATACCCAGATCTTTGATTTCATCTAATGTTTCGATTTGGACATCGTTTACAGTATATATTCCCATCAAGGGGTTCTTCTTTCTTGTATACGTTACTGCTTTACATTTGGATTCATTTAGAGCCAGGTCATTATCCTCACAAAATTCAGAAATTGCTTTGATATCACTTTTGAGCTTGTCAATGTCTTCATTGGAACTTATCGTAAGATAGATTTTTAAGTCATCCGCGTACAGGAGAAATTTGGCATATTTAATATAATCCGAAATGTTGTTAATGAATATTACAAAAAGCAACGGTCCCAATATGGAGCCCTGAGGCACGCCTGAGGTAGAAATAAAGCTATCTGAGTTGCTATTGACAAATCTCACGAAATTAGTACGGTTGGTTAGGTATGACTCTAAGAATTTCAATAAATCATTATTAAAAGAAAAGGACTTTAGTTTTTCTAACAAGACATTATGATTTACTCGATCGAATGCCTTTGCTAGATCAGTATAGATGGTATCAACTAGCGAGTCATTTATATTGTTTGCAACGTAGTCGCTGAATACTGACAAATTTGTGACGGTGGACTTTTTACTGATAAAACCGTGTGGCTCTTCCAGAAGTATTGGTGACACATGAGAGTATATTCTGTTATAGATAACACGTTCAAAGATTTTAGATGGTGATGGCAGTACCGTGATTGGTCGATAGTTTGTTATTAGGTTAGTAATTCCAGATTTGTGTATAGGAGTTATTCAGCCAATTTTGAAATTATCAGGAAATGTATTGGTTTCTAATGCTTTATTAAAAACAATTTGTAGAGGTAACACGAGTATGTCGGCATAGGCCTTAAAGAAGTACGTGGGCAGTCCATCCACGCCTATAGCGGCTTGGTGTTTTAATGATTTTATTGCATTTAAGATTTCGCTTGCACTGATATTGTGTATGTTAAAACTATCTAGGTTATAGTCTTTACATTTAGAGTCTTGTTGTGATGGAGTACTACTGCTGTAAATAGATTTAAAATAATGCGCAAATGCGTTAGAAATATCCTTTCCGTTCTCAAGGGATTCGCCATTATAAGAAAATCTAGGTGCAACAATTGAGGTCCTTTTTTTGTTTTTAATATAATCCCAAAATTTCTTTGGGTTATTATTTATATCACTTTCGATGTTTCGAATGTAATTTGCATGGGAGATTGTGATTAAATGTTTAGTTTCCTGCCTTAACTCGCGAAATTTATGTATGTATTCAGGATTTTTTTTAGATTTCTTAAAATAATGTTCTTTGGTTTTTATCTTTTGGATGAGCTCTGAAGTGAACCAACTGGGATATTTTTTTGATTTTGAGGTTTTTTTTTGAGGAACAGATTGGTCTAGTATGCTATATAACATGTTGTAAAATTGCTCAGTACATTCGTTCGGATTATCTGATTTGATAATTTCCTCCCAGTTGCACTGGCTCAATAGTTGATATAATCTGATGTAGTCACCGTTTTTGAAATTGTAATTGTGGAAGTTGTTGTCACAAATCTCATTATTAAAGTTTTTGCCAACAATAAGGCCTAAATTGATCTCTAGTGGAGGATGATACTGATCAATACTTACTAAAGGGGTTTCAGAAAGCGATACTTCTGCCTCTGTCATATTCGTTAGGACTAAGTCAAGTGTGTTATTAATATGATTTAAAACATTGTTTATTGTATATAGATCATACTTGCATAAAATATTTTGTACTAATTGGGCCTTGCGGGAACCATTTCCAAGATCATAAGAAGCACCATTGATTTCGGGTGGAAATCCACGTTTTCGAATGAGTCTAGAAGTCTCTCATACACCGACAGATTAGATCCAGATTTAATATATAAGCAACATAATGTAATGAGAATTTCTTTGATTTTAACTGTGACACATAACCATTGAAAGTCAATATCTTCACTTTGGTGCACAGACAATACTTGATATTTTTTTTTGACACAGCATAGAACACCACCTCCTCGTTGGACACCTGCTGTCTCGTACATTTTATTATTCCTGAACACCAGATATCTTTCGTCACAAAGCTCTTGGTCGTAAATTGAGGAATTGAGCCAGGTTTCAGTAATACATATTACATCAAAGTTGTTCGAGAGTATATTTTCATAAAAATGTTTAAGTTTAGTTCTTAGGCCTCGGACATTTTGATAAAAGATAGAAAAATATTTTAATTGTCTTTGACTTGACTTCTTTTCTTCTTGGTTAGGTCTAGGTTTGTTATATATTCCTTGATTATTAAGGTGCTTTAGAGTGAGGAGTTTTTTATCGGGGATAAAAAATCATTAAATTGTTGACCAGTTAAGTATATCAGATTTTCTATTTTGTAAATTACGTGGATTGTCAAGAAACTGTTGTCCTCGTTTAAAATCAAACCTAGCGAAACCTACCCCTTTTGGCCAAAAATTTGGGTCATACACTACTGTTTTTAGACTGGGGTCGAGACCCACTAGGAAACAGTTATTATTTAAAGTCTGGTGATAAGTTTTAAGGAATTTTACTGATATGTTGGCCTTTTCCGTTTGAGTTCTTTTTGATATATAAGACTTCACAATTTCATCAGTGACATGACCCTTTGCTCGCGATATAAAAAGCCATATTTTTTTTTCCTTGTTGGTATCGTTTGCTCTTCCTTCAAACTCGTTCTCCTGTTTATATTCATTAAGAATCGCACTTGTTCCGATTTGAAAATTCTTCTTTCTAGGTCTTCTCCTAGCTTCTTGAAATCCGTCCTCGACTTGATCTTGAACTTGTTTTGATTGACTTATCGCGTTAGTCGTATTAGTTATATGTTGCTCTATAACTTGGGCACTAGGTTTTTTTTTATTTGGATTGGATTGATGTAAGTAATCCTTTCTTGTTGATTGTTGGTAAGTATTTGTGTTTACTTTTGTGGCTGGTCCCTTTAGTTTTTGTGAATAGGTTGGGGCATTTGGGGTCAGTAGAGCTGAGTTTTGGGCTGCTACGCTATAAGTGTGTTGCGTGTTGACATTTGTAAGTAACTTAACCAATTCTATGTTTGATTCTTTTAAGTTTGTAACTTCTTGTTTGGTATTTTTGATGTCTTGTTGCAATTCACTTCTTAGGGTTTTCAGCTCATTTTGTAGTGGTTCAATGATTTGACCATTTAAATCAGTATTAATAGCATTATTTTGTTGTACATTAAGCTTTAATAGTTCGTTAAGTTTGTTGTACATTTTCTTTATGTCAGTTTGGATTTCACTGAGTGTCTTATTTTCTTGAGTTAGGCTTGAAGTTGTTCTGCAGTTTGAACACAAGTATATTAGGGTTCTGGCTGATTTGAGGATTGCTGCTCTATACTCGGTACTGGAAAGCTTGGCACATGATTGGCATAATTTACACTGACATTTGTCACATGTAGCCAGTGGTTCTTCTTGTTTCCACAGCTTTGCACTTAGTACAAGACATTGCTTAAAAATATCTAGAGCCAGTCCTGTTTGTTTCGTTACATGAACACAGAGTTTTTCATAGTCATTATTGAATTGTAGATAAGTTTTTATTAATGTAGGTACAAAAAATGATCGATTTTGTTGAACACAATTATTGATAATGCACTTTTCACAGCAAATTGCAGACGTGGTGCTGAAGTAAAAAGTCTGCAAGTATACCACTGGATAGATTGCACTTTAAGGTTTATTTGGGGAAAGAGTCAAATTTAAAGTCAATTTTTAGCACTCGAAAATTGTGATTAAATAATGGGAACTATCACTATGATGTTTACTTTACCTTTCCTACTCAACAAAATGACGTTATGACGTCTAAAGACGTCACGAGCATTGAAAGGTAGTAGGGAGATGACGTCTTAAGACGTCATCAGCACTTGACGTGTTAATTAGGAATAATTCTTTCGGCTGGTGCTTGTTTCAATCAAAACCAAGCGTTTTGTAGCAGAATGTGATTTCTATACTTAACGCGGCCAGGCTCGCAATTATTTGCAGTTTGGTTTACTATCCTTATGAAAATAAGGATTTATAGAAGTGATTGATAACACATCAGCATAGACTTCAAAAAAATAATTCAATAGGTATTACTTTATTCAACAATTTGTCTAGTCACTTCCGAAATCTTCCAGTAAGTCAGTTTAAAAGTAAACTTAAGAAAATTTTAACAGATAATTGCTTATATAATATACAAGAATATTACCAGTTGATTGCTCAAAATGGGAACATTTTCTAGCTAGTAATTCTATGTAAGTTTGTCATATATCTGTACTGTCTGTTCTTTATTACTGTGTATTGTATTTTACCATTTTAACTATGTAACTTCTATTATTTGACCTGTCTATAAAATGTACTATTTTCTCATGACTAATAAAATTATTATTATTATTATTATTGACAGAAATATTTTGTTTTAATATATTCTGCCCTCTAGAAGCACTCTGCTTACCATTACGTGCCCCATGTCGGGATATTATTGTTTTGATAGCAGCAGACATTTGCTGATAGATGGAGTTTCCCACATTTCATCGTTTTACAACGTCCAGATGGCCACTTGATTCACGGGAGGTCTTGTGCTAGTTGTGTTGTGCATGCCTTGCACTGATGAGCGCCAGATAGAGCGAAACTGCAGTATGTAAGTTGGCCTGAGACGGCTGGCATGAGGGTTTCTTTTAATTAGAAATAATTCTTTAGGCTGGCACTTGTTTCAATCAAAACTAAGCGTTTTGTTGTAGAATGTGATTTCTGTACTTAATGCGGCCAGGCTCGCATTTATTTGCAGTTTGGTTTACTATCCTTATGAAAATAAGGATTCATAGGCGTGACTGACAGCAATATTTTGTTTTAAAATATTCTGTCCTCTAGAAGCACGCTGTTTACTATTATGTGCCCCATGTCGGAATATTATTATTTTCCTCCTTCCTTACTGAGATACAGGATGTTTTATTGATTTTGGCCACATCTTTCTTTGATCATGACTATTGAACCACCCTGTCTAATCGGTTCATACTTAGAATATATGTTCCACTTATTTTTCTTGATAGAACTTCATAATAAACCAAAAAGAAATCCAGGTCCGACTTAATAAAAAATTGATAATATGTTGTATGTCAAAATCAACATCTATGAGAAAATTGTGTAGATCTGTTTCGATATTCGAAAAGAGCTGAAAAAATTGAATAGAGTAGCTCACTTAATTTGTTTGCGCATTTCATTCATCAATTTCATTAAAATGATCGAGACAGTTGGAACTTGTTTGATTGATTGATTGATTTGCAAGCGTATGGTGGGCATTGCTGCCAATTCCGGGCATCCATGGAGGTTCGTTCCAACACGCAGCCTGGTCGTCCGTCGAATACGCCCAACGGACGGCCAAACCGCGTGCCGGAACCAAATCTCGGATGTTTTATATACCGCCGGACCAGCTGCATACGCCGGGTTGAACATTGGACATGCTTGTTGTCAGCAGCGAGAGCCGCATGACGCATGGGGTGGGAATATAGGATGGGAAGTGTAGGTGTTTGAGAGATGCTTCTTTTAAGTTTCCATGCTTCTAATAAGTTTCCATTTGTCATCATCGGCTGGGGTGTGGTGCAGTTGTTTGATGAAACAAATTTTTAATAAATAAGTCGGCCATATTGGATCCGCCATTTGGAACTCTATGAAACTCTTTCCCAAGCAATGGCAAAATCAAAGTATGGTGCAGAATAATGGTTCCTATACAATTATTTAAAACTAAATAATGATAAAACTGAGGAAATGGTTTTCAGCAGACATCAAACTATTAATAATCCTATTAGTAAAATTTCTGGGGGTCATGTTGGAACCTACACTAAAATAGGACCAACATGTTGAATACATAAGTAATAAATTATCTAAACATCTATATTTGATAAAATCCTTAACCAAAATGACTTCACATGAGATAACTCTAATGACTTATCATGCTCTGATCCATTCAACCTTAAGCTATGCAATACTTGTATGGGGCCACTCTGCCCACAGTGAAAAGGTTTTTAACATTGAAAGAGAAGCTATAAAGCTGGTACTAGGATTGGAATATAGGGCAGATGTTAAAGAACATTTTAAAAATCTTGGTATATTAACTACACCAAGTCTATTTAATCAAAACATAATTTATGTTAAAACTAACATCCATAAATATACTAATGTATCCGAAGTACATAATACAATACTCGTAGAAACTCCAACATATACATTAAATAGTTAAGGTTAAAAAAGGCAAGAAAGTGTAGATTATTATGCTCCATTGTTTTACAATAAATTACCTCCTTACCTAAAAATACTATCCCTAAATCTATTTAAAATAAAAGTTGAAGTAATCCTGCATGTGAATGAATTTCTAGAGTGATTTGTAGTCAAACTTCTTCTGTGCAGTTGTCAGTTCTGTCTGTTCTGACATCCATTGCCTTATTATGATTAATCAAATAAGTACATATTTTGCTCTTATACATGCACTTTATTAATTTCATTATTTGTCTATAAAAAAATTTGTAATGTTTTATTTCATTTTATGTAATTATTTTTGACTTGCGTAATGATTATTTTGTATTTCAAACAAACCAATAAATTCTATTCTAATCTATCAACTGCTAGTAAACTATGTCGCACGTTGCAGAAAAATTTTCTTAATGTCGAAAGTCAACTATTACTATTGGCGTCCTTAAATTATAAGAAAATTATAATATATTAGGAAGATTTAGTATTTTCGACAACTACATTATTTTTATTGAATATTTAGATATTTAGAAAATAAGATACTATTTATGTCACAAAGGATCCCACACAAAGCTTATGAAAAAAGGCTTCCGTTAATTTAGCTCATTTTGCAATATGATGTTCTACATATGATTCTGATCAAAAGTCCCAAAGGACGCAAGTCCCGAAAATCAAATTTATCCGAGATACAGATCGTCCAAAGTTGGCAATATGTCTATGTACTGATTCAGTACTCATAAGAGCGAGGGATGGGCGTGGAGTGGGCAGAGTGGGGGAATGGTAGGAACCCATCTACCGTTAACTCGTAAACCCATGAACCTCGAACCCGTGAACTCATAAAAAATACTGGGAATCGAGGAGAGCGTTTCGGAAAAAATCCTACAAACACATTTTAGCACAAAGAAATCAAAACGATCTTTTTGAAAATTTTCCAGCCAAGCTCTAAAAAGGGCGTTTTTGAAATATTCCAAAAAAAAGAAACAATTGTATAACAAATAATGGCAAAAGGCTGTTAACAAGTCAAGTTATGAAACTAGAGAAGTAAACACGATTTCTTAAAATTTAAATGAGTAATAAGATGAAATCAAATAGCAATCCTTGATCAGTCCTTGCGCAGTAATACGCAACACGTTCAGAAAGTATGCTGTGGCCACCGACGAGGTCACAGCATGCACATTGCGCAGTAGCATTTCCTGCAACCGAGGCATGCACAATAGGTCTTACAGGGGTCAGCCTATTCATAGTACCTCCCAACGGATCATACTATAGATAATACCGTTTTTTGTGATTATTACGTTGTTTTAAGTTATGCAGCATTGAACGTCCCACAGGTTCAAATATGAATGTCTAGCCATGGGGCATAATAGTTTTATGGATGGACTGTAGTATTAGATCTATTTTTACATCTATCTAAACCTCACATTCCCGTCAGCTCAATATGAGAACCAAATCAAAAGGCCTTAAATTCGTAGGCAATAACCCGGAAAACTCCCTGAGTACTGACTCAACACAATCAATTGATTCATGTGTTTGAGATTTTAAAGGTTAACGGGTTTGGAGTTCACAGGTTCATAATATATGGGATCCTACCATTCCCCTACTTTTCCTTCTAACTATTCTCCTCTACCCTCCTATCCCGCTGCTCCTCCACAGCACATCTCTCACTCATGTGAGTACTAAATCAGTATACAGCCATATTGCCAACATTGGACAACATTTAATTTTCGGAACTTGTATCCATTGGGACTTTTGATCAGAATCATGTGTGGAACATCATATTGCAAAATGAGCTAAATTAACAGAAGCCGTTTTTTCATAAGGTTTGTGCAGAATCCTCTTATAACACTAAATTTAAATGTATATGATTATTATCTTTCTTAACATGCATATCCAAAGGACCCCACACAAAATACACGGTAAAAGTTATACAGTCGTTTAAGCTAAAACCAGCTGAAATGTATTGGTTCACCATTCCGAACAAGAGTTCTTATGTGCAGTAGAATTAAAAAGTCCATAGATTTTAGCTCAAACGACTGCATAACTTTTACCGTGTATTTTGTGCAGGGTCCTTTAAAGAGAAAATATTGATTGATGTATAACTTACCCAAATCTATATTCAACAGCATTCTATTGTCTCGAAGCTGCAAAGCAATATAATCTCCTTGTGTACCCCTACTATACAATAGTATTCCATTTGGGGATGTTGTTTTAAATCTAAATCTCACATTTTCTCGCAGTGCTGCGATGGGTTCTCTTAATAAATCAAATTTAAGCAATGAAGTTCCATTAAAATACATATCATCAGCCTCTGCAACAGAAAAGTGGTAAATATGATGTGTTAAAATATTAAGTAAATTATACTAATAATTTTATTACACAATACAGAAGTTCTACATGGAATTGTTGGTCTTTTTGTTCTTCACAACTACGATACATCTCAGAAAAATATTTGTGTAATATTATGCATATTACTTCCCCATCATGGAGCGAAAGTATGGTAATCGTAAAAAAAAAAATATTTTTTTTTTGTGCGCACGTTTTCTCCAGAACGGTTTAAGACATTGATTTAAAATTTGGTACATGTATGTATGACAATGGGATCTGGAATTAAAGCAGAAAAAAATGGATTTTTTGCACATTCTGGAAATATTTTACTTGCTATGCTTCAAGACGGAAGGAAACACATTCAGGAGCTAGCACCAAGCCGCATTGTCAGAGCAAGAAAATTACGGCAGGATTCGAAAATACGTAAATTTGAAGTGCCGAAATTGAATTATGATGCACAAGAATACTTCCATTTAATTAATTGGTCAGATGAATGTTTGAGCGAGCCGCCAATTACCTGACATTTGAAGGATGATGAACTTCAAGCGATGATACAATTGGACTCTGTATTGGAGATTGCTAAGTTCCCCTGTCATTCTCAAGTAGTTGAATGACATATAAAACTGGTAACTGAAGCCTCAGAGAGCGTTTGTGGCGAAAAGGTTAGAGATGGGTTTATAAGAAGTCGTCTTAAGTCTCGTTGTGATATTCCAATTTGACACAAAATGACAATTTTTTTTAAAATCTGGTGCTTGGGCGCCATCTGGAGATGATGTTTAAAAAGGCCGAAACATCGGAGTTCACATTTTTTAAACAATCGACCATCATTGTAAATATAGAGTTAAGAATAGGTATAAGAAAAACACTTTTCTTCATTTAGAACAATTTTAAAGATTTTTTTAAGTTAATCGCTGTGGCGCCACCTGAAAATGTAACTTAAAAAAGTCGAAATTTTGCAGAAATATTTCTTTAACCAATACGAAATTATTGTGCATATAGGTGTTAACAAATATTGAAAAAATTTTTTTTTGTCTTATTTCGCTCCACCACCACAATTGGTTAAACTCTAAAAGTAGATTTAATTTAGTAGCCTTACCCTTTACAAGCGATGCCGCACAACATCCATTTCGGACTTCTGACCTACTGTAATCATGTACTGTCGTGGACAATAAATAATAGGACAAGTCTAATATATTTTTCCTAAAATTTTGTTGTGTACATCCAACTTCAATATTTGTGATCTTGTCATTTATTTGTCAAAATATATTACAAGTGTGTAAAAACCAATGGTGTTATTGTATCTTTTTATTGACGTATTCTATGACTTGTATGTTTTTTATTGAATAAAGCTTATTATTATTAAAGCCCAAGATGGTTGGTCAATGAGACAAATTGCATTGCGTTTTGCGTTATAACATTAACAAAAATATTTTAACCCTTCAATTACCATAACATTAACCTGTGCATTTAATCATCACAACATTAACTAACCTCTTTCAGTACATCTCAGGACCAATATAAAAGTTTACAAAGGTGCGGTATCCCATCCGGGAACAGTGTAAATGTTGTACAGGTTCAATTTTAATAAAAATGCACTGAATTTTTAAGAAAATAACATAAGAAATAATTACCATATTCGCAACCAAATAACTCGACCCTCATAGAAATACGATCTCTCCACCTTGTTGGATTTATTCTTATCCACTGAGCAATAATTGGTACTTCAAATTCATTTTTGTGAACTCTGTCACCATCCACATTACCAGTAAACATCTAAAATCAACATTTTATTATGCAAGAAAAGATAATAATAAATAATAATAATAAATGACTTTATTGTAATCATCATAACATTTAAAAAAATAGCTGTTTATGATTTAAGTTTCTTAATAATATTATGATGACAACAAAAGGCGGAGTTCAGTTCTTACAATTAATATTGTCGATCTGTTCTTCCACTCAACCTTTACAATTATAAATTTTTAAATAAAATAAAATTAGGGATTTAGAAAATTAATACTAAAAAATAGAATTTAAAATAAGTTATTTACAAAACGAATTCTTATATTCAATAACATACATTGCTATAGAGCATAGATATAAAAAATAATATTATTTAAATACACACTGCACATAATTTACTATTTTTGTTGAAATAGGTTTAGAATGTAACGTCAAGATTTTCAATTTGAGCGAAAAAAATTCTGTCGGTCTATCTGTAATTTTTTTTGTGCACACAGTTACTCTGGAACGGTTTAAGAAATTGACTTGAACTTTGGTACACGTATGTACAAGGTTATTCATTATATTTTGAACCCCACCCCCCCTTTTTTCTGTTATTATTGGAGATTAAGAAAAGATATCGCATAAAAGTTGTAGGGTTGTATATACATATATTTTAAATGCAATTAAAAAAACAATGAGCAACATGCATACATTTTAGAAATGCAATAATTTATTATTTTTTCGTTATATATGTTATATAAGTTGAGAAAGTAATGAAGAAAAGGTTTTTAAAAAATGTGTAGCCTAAATAAACGACTTTGAAATTCAAAATTTTATGGGAACATATCCACGTGACTGAAAACACCACACTATTGGTCTGACGTCATTCGGCATAATGTCTAATGGTCGTCTATCTGCCAAGGATTTAAATCGTAAATTGTTTTGTGTTTTGTAAATGTGTATTGATATGTTCATAAAATAAATCATTCGTTTATTTATTTATTTTAATTATTAAGTGGTAAAAATGACGGACAGTGGGTTTTTACGGGGCCAGAGTGACAATTTGCCTGTTGTTGATGTGTTTATGATGACAAATTTTTTTGCTACTAATATTGATTTTATTAGTGCAGAAATTGGAGGTACTAAAGCAACAAGGTATGTGTCATTCATTATTCTAAACATTAATTCAATTGTGCCCATTTTTATCCTTTTACTGTAGTTAAATATAACAAATTATTTATGTACCTAACCTCAAAATAGGTAAACAAGGCAATGTTTTAATGTTATATTAATTAATATTTTTCATCTTAGAATGCTTTACTTTTTTATATAATAAATACCTCCCGTGGTGTCAAGGAGTGCGTTGGCTCACTCGGCCCCTTAATTGGGTTTACCGGGGTGGGTTGACGCACACCAGGGACGGTTGACGCGAATATAGCATTCTTGCCCTAGCCTATCACCGTCCAAGACCGTCCGCCAGCTTCACCAATGCCCCTTCGGAGGTGCTGGTAAGCATGTGGTGAAGAACCACACCCTGCACGAGGTGACACTGCTTAAACAAAAGGCGGCGGATCTAGACCGGGAGGTTCGAAAAACATCCCCCAAGTCAAGGTGTAAGCCATCGTGCCGAGGACTGAATGGTACCAGGGTTAGGGTACCTCTAACGATGCCTATGGGAATCTGGGCGACATCCCATAGTAACCAGCCCCCACGTGTTTGTGCCGTGCGTGGCGACCCGTGTCGTCGGATGAAGGAATCCTGGTGGTTGAGTGGGCCGTGCCTGCAACACGCCACTTTGGTCCGGAGTTCGGCTAGACGGGCGGTCGGGAGCTAACCCACTCCTGATCAACCGGCTGCGTCGTCCCGTCAGAGGGCCGGCAGGGTGAGTCTCTGGCGGCAGGGGGCGCGTAGGGGGCCGTGGACCTGGCTGTCGATCGCCTCGGCAGTCAGGTTTGCGCCACCCTCTCACAGCGTTGCCTGTCTCTGGGGGCTATATCCATCTGGTATCCTTGGTGATCGCACGGGCTTGCCGTGCGACATCCCCAAAGAGGGCTCCGTGGCGGGTGGGGAACCAGATGGACGAAATCAACAAATAACCCATATGGATAATAAAACCTTAGCCAATCAAGCGGCAGAGCGGCCACGCTCGCCGCACCAACCAGTGGATGAGCGCCAGCGCCCACCACAACATGTACAGTCTGCGGCAGAGCGACAACGTTCGCCACAGAACGAGCTAAACAAGGTAAGAGTAGTCCAGTGTAACCTGCAACACAGTAGAGCGGCAACGGCAACATTGTGCCGACGACTCGATGTGGAGCAGGATACACTGGCTCTAATCCAAGAACCCTGGATAGTTCAATCTAAAATATCTGGTTTAACAAAACTAAGCGGAGTAATTTTCAGCTCACCAACAATGACGCCGAGGACAGCGATTTATGCCCCCCGGCACATCAAAATCCAGCCATTACAACACCTTTCAACCTCTGATCTCACGGCCGTGAGGGTGGAATGTGCAATATCAGGCAAACCAACAACAGTCGTAATAGCATCAGTGTATCTCCCCCAGGACCAGGCAACACCACCGCCGACAAGGGAAATGGAGAACCTGGTAACTCATTGCCTCACCCAGAAATGGGAACTAATCATGGGATGTGACGCCAATGCTCACCATGTAACCTGGGGCAACAAAGACAACAATGTTAGAGGTAAGTCACTTTACGACTATATAATCGGTAATAACCTTAATATAATTAACCAAGGCTGTACACCGACATTTATTAACTCCAGAAGTCAAACCATAGTAGATATCACCTTAGCTACAAACCGTATATCCAACTCGATCCAAGACTGGCATGTGTCTGACGCTGCTTCAATGTCAGACCACCGCTGGATTGAATTCGGCATTAAATTAATCAAAGCACCAAGAAAACTCCTCAGGAACCCCCGAGACACTGACAGAGATGAATATCGACGTCAACTCAGGGAGAACCTGAGGGATGTACACAACGGGGTGCCACAAAACAACGGAGAGATTGAGCAGTATGTTAAAACTGTTCAAACCGCTATGAAAAAAGCTTACGAAGCATCGTGTCCCTTGAAGGCCGTACACCAGCAGCCTGGGGAAGCCACTAAATGGTGGTGCCAGACGCTGACCGACCTCAAGAAACAAGCTAGGACATCGTTCAACAAGGCGAAAATGACAAAACTCGAATCAGATTGGGAGCTATACAGAACCAATCAAAGAGAGTTCAAAAAACTAGTCAGGCAGAGACAACGAGAGGCATGGAGAGCCTACTGTGAGGAGATCGAGGATTACTCGCAGGCTGCTAGGCTACATAAAATACTTGCCAAAAACAAAGACAATCACCTAGGTCTACTGAAAAAGGATGATGGTACCAGTACCAATGACCTACATGAAAGCCTAGAGTTGCTTATGGAAACTCACTTCCCAGAATCTGTAGTGACAGATCGGAAGGAATGGCCAAATGAAACCGACACTCAACCCACCGAACTGGACTGGCAAACTGCCAAACAAATTGTGAGTGAAGACAGAATTAAATGGGCAATACTGGGCTTCTCCCCCTTCAAATCGCCAGGTACTGACGGCATTCATCCAGCCCTTTTACAATGGGGTCTGGATGAAATAGTGCCGCACCTGACAGCAATATTCAGGACGTGCCTAGCACACCTTTATATTCCGAAGGTGTGGAGAGAAGTCAAAGTAGTGTTCATACCAAAGGCGGGAAGAATAGACTATACTACCCCCAAAGCATACCGACCCATTAGCTTGACCTCGTTCCTTCTCAAGGCGATGGAAAAGCTATGTGAGCGATACTTGAGGGATGTTGCGATTACTGCTAATCCCACACATCCCAATCAGCATGCATACACCCCGGGCAGATCCACCGACACCGCCCTTCATGCGGTTAGTGGTCGGATTGAAAAGTCTTTGGACAATAAAGAGTCCACCCTGGGTGTCTTCATAGACATAGAAGGCGCTTTTGATAAAACCACCTTTCCAAAAATTACAGCAGCCCTCACGAGCAGGAACGTTTCTCCGATCGTAAGTGGCTGGATATCCAACATGCTCTCAAAAAGAGCGGTACAGATTAACATGGGAGACATCGCTGTTAGAGGAATGGTTGCAAGAGGCTGTCCTCAGGGGGGTGTCTTATCACCTCTTCTATGGAACTTAGTTCTTGACAGCCTCCTGCGCCGCCTCAACTCCGAGGGATTCCACACAATTGCATACGCAGATGATCTAACGATACTGCTTAGTGGTAAATTCGAGGGAGTCCTCTGTGATCGAATGCAGATGGCCCTGAGAATAATCGAAAGATGGTGCAGAGGACACTCTCTGTCGGTCAACCCCAGGAAGACAGAGCTGGTCCTCTTCACAAGGAAAAGGAAATTGGGGCCAATGACGGCCCCCGTTCTCCTAAATACCACACTAAATTTCGCATCAGAAGTAAAATACCTTGGAGTAACTTTTGATGCCAAACTAACATGGAATCTTCATTTAGACAGAAGACTAAAGAAGGCTTACATCTCTTTTGAGCAGTGCCGCAGAACCATAGGGAAAACCTGGGGAATGAAACCCAAAGTGGCTATGTGGATTTACACTGCTATAATAAGACCAATGATAGCCTATGGAGCCATCGTCTGGTGGCCTAAGAGTCAACAGACTGTAGCGAAACGTAAGCTCAGCCAGGTACAACGAGTAGCCTGTTTAAACACAATTGGAGCTATGAGAACAACACCAACAAGAGCAATGGAAGTGATGCTGTGCCTGCCACCACTAGACATATATCTAGAAGAGGTGGCCCTAACTACTATGGCACGTCTCAAATCCGTTGGCATACAGCCAAACATAGGATGTGGAGTGACCAGATGCCGGCTGTGGAATGAGGCAATTAAACAAATGCCACTTCTGCAGGTACGCGCAGATGGTATTTCTCCACAGTTCATCTTTGATAGACCCTATGAAATACACACCAACAGTAGCAATGAGGCCGTCAGTGAAGGAACAGTTAACATCTTCACAGACGGATCGAAAAAGAAAGAAGGAACAGGTTGTGGGGTATACTCCAGGAACCTGCAAATTCAAATTAAATGGGCTATGGACAAACAAGCCAGTATAATACAAACAGAACTGGCGGGAATAACCATAGCCGCAAAAGAAATTTCCCGTAGACAAATAACGGGAAAAACAATAAGAATCTACACTGATAGTAGACAATCACTACTGGCCCTACAGAGACACAAAATAACAACAGGGTCAGTATGGGAATGCCATCAGGCACTCGTGGGCGCCTCCAGCATGAACAGTGTCATTCTATGCTGGGTCAAAGGGCATGCACAGTGCAGAGGCAACAGGGAAGCTGACAGTCTGGCTAAGAAGGCAGCCAGTCTAAGTATACTTGGACCTGGCCCTTCCAACATACTGCCGACCTCAGCAATAATGCTAATGATTAAAGAAGACACCCACAGAAAATTTAAAAAACTGTGGGATGAAACTCATAGTTGTCAGTTGGCCAGGGATCTGCTTAGATACCCTGACAAGGATACAACGATGATCTACCTGGGAATGTCCAGGAAGAACCTGCGCTTCGCGACAGGAATTCTTACTGGTCATTGCCAGCTGAGGAAGCACCTTTATAATATGAAGTTAAATGACACACCCCTATGCAGAGGTTGTGAACAAGAAGACGAGACTGTCCAACACGTACTCTGTGAGTGCCCGGCAGTCTCCTCTAGCAGAGAATCCATTTTGGGAGAACGTTGGCCTACACTGGCCGACTTGAGGGATATTCCCCTAGGCAGCATCACCACCTTCTTCACAAGATTAGGATGGTTGGAGGCCTAGGTGGAATCCTGTATCCCTCGGGAGGACGTACAAGGGGCCCAATGGGGCCTAGGTGCTGCGGTCACCTAAATGTGACTGCCCTCCCACAAACTCCAAACTCCAAAAATACCTCCCGTCACTTACTAAGTACGTACTTTTAGGTAGGTAGGTACATTAATAGTAAAAATAACTGTTGACATACATAGGTATATATATAAATATATAACCGGATAATATGTAGAATGTCGAGAAGTTACAATCAGTTCAGTTTGTTCATTTGTGTTGATTTATAGCAACTTTGAAGCACGTTATCTCTCTCACACTCGCGTTACTTGTGATAGCACTCTTTATTTAACTGCTTGAAGCTGCTTTAAATCAACACAAATGAACAAACCTATTATTCCCACCGTTTTTATACATTTGTACATTTTAATTCAAGGTTCCTATATTAACAGAAGTTAGTAAACTTTTGTATTCCTATAAATAGGAAAGTGACCAAATTCACCATGATATGTAAACAAACTATAACAATAATATTAGGGTTAGGTACATATTTTCATAATATTATAAAATAATTAGTTTTAATAAGTAAATTTACATCAAAATGATCCTGGCAGCAATATAATCTTGAGGATGACGATAATTCTGCATTTCGGTCGTCTCGTCTCATAGCTCTGCACCATTTCTTCCTAACTTTATCTCGTCTAGGCACATTAAAAAATAACTTTTCTGGAGTTTTTTATTGTAGTATTTGTACATTTGGGCACAATACAATATTTATAGCTACTTTTCTTTGCATTTTCCATAACACAACATAAATAATGTGTACACATTCGCAATCATAATACGTTTTCCGTCGGTGCGATGTGCCCTATGACGTCACACACAAGTAGCGCGGAAACTTCCCCATTTAAACGCAGTTAAATTGACAGCTGCAGTAAATAATTTTTTTAACATTTAATTAGAACATAAAACGAAAATAAAATACTGGAAAAATAATGTTTTTTAGTGGTCTATTCATCTGTGATGTTTAAAAAAATTATGCATTTTGCTCATTGCTTGCATAGGTCACATGATATAACAATGAAGGTTGTTTTTTAAATGGAAAACCCTGTATATTTTTACATATTCTTTTAGATCTCATTTCCCTGATTTTAACTACATCAGGGTTGATAGGTCTGGCTATGATATTTCTTGACATATCAGACATTAAATATGCTCCAAACATGCATATAGGTATTTCATGGTTATCGAAAAAAGTGCAGTAATTGCTCTTATGCAGTAGGCCTGTGAGTGATAATACCATGACAACATTGTTATTGTTTGACATTTCTTATCATTATTTGATCAAAATGGTTATAACATAAAATAACAACGAAAATTTTACAACAAGTTCCGGGGTGATCGCGGTGAGAACAACATTGAGCGAGTAATCTTGGCACCAATAGTCAAATAGTAACTTTTAGTTTAATCCAATTAGTAGAATTAAATACAAAAAATCACTTCAACCAGTATTTATTTAGAGGTTACGCCTATTTTTGCTGCTAAAAGGACTGGATTATTATGCAAACGTTTTTCAAATCATTTGGTAAGTTTCCTGAATAAAAAATTATGCATCTCAAGACTAAATTCCTATCAGAATAATAAAACAAGAGAATGTATGATTTTATGCGAATAAAACGTATCTTGAACTATGGCCAAACTGACATGCCAGAAGTTTATTTTGCCATGATTTATGTTTGATAAAATTAATTAACTCATACGAAGTTCATGTAACAGCGAGTTTAAAAAAAAACATTGAACTCCGGGACTGTAGGAGCTTACCTTACTTTTTCATGTGAAATCTACAATGGCAAAAGTCTATTTTTAATCTAATGCCAACAAAAAAATCGTGTTATAATACATTTAAAACTTTGGAACAGATTCTCATTTATTTCTAGTTATCAGTAAAACATTTTCTATTTATTAGTTTCTCGAAAAGTTTGGAGACAATATTAAGTAACCAGTTTCTATTATTAGTAGTATATTATTCTCACAATATAGATTCTGAGAATATAATTTATCGTTAAATATTTCTCTCTGGCAGTCAAAATAGCTCTTCTTATTAATGCTTTCTCCATACAGTAAAACTTTGTTGCATATAAACCATCTATTACTAAATATAGTCCAAGTTCAATTTAAACTTCATCTTTTACCTTTCAAAATGTCTACAGGAATTCATGTCAATAATTCAAAAGCACGTAGATGGAGTCAAAACAATTGCGTACATATCAACATCTCTACAGTCCTTCATGACTGAGTTACATGCCCTTAAAGTTATGGGCTGATAATGTTTTTTATTAAAAACCAGGGTTCAAATGTCTCAGCGCCATTTACAATTTATGAGTGGTGTCCTCAGACGCTTTTGTAAAAATGTTTTCTCTTTGGTAAACACAGATAAACAAAACTAAAGCTTTGCAATTGTAAATAAACATGTAAATACAAAGTAAAAACATTTTTATAAATGTGTCTGCCTCAACCTCTAGGGGGCGTAAACTTGTAACAACAGTTTAAAAGTTATTAACGAAAAATTATTTCCAGCCTATAATTTAGTAATAAAGGGATACTTATATGGACGATCAAACGTTCCATGTTATCCTCTAGAACACTCACACTCAAACGCGCGCGCGCGCACACACACACACAGAAAAATTATTCATTGAACATTTTTGAAAAATATGCATAACTATAAATAGAGATTGACATTTCAACGTTCATAACTCAAAAAAGTTTGAATTTGGATCAATGTACTCATGGAGACTTTTGATCAGGATGCCAAGATATACAAAATCCATTAGATTAGTGAGTGATGGCAATATACAGCTCATACTTCTTTTCAGCATGCAGAAGAGGTTGCTGAAATAACCAGGGTTACACTAAATATTATAAAACGGTTTCACACAATATTACAAGTAATGTCCAGTGGATTCAAAATTAATCCAGACAAGTTCAAGAGTTTTTGTACCACAACCGCAGAAACTTTCATCATGCAATACCCGCGGTATCATATGCCAACTATATTACACAAGGTATTAATCCATGGCTTGAAAATCATTGAAAACTCGGCAATAGCCATAGGTCTATTAAGTGAAGATGCCTAAGAAAGCCGAAACAAGGATGTAAGAACGTACAGAGAACAATTTTCAAGAAAGCTAGTGATGTAGATACTTATATTATTATGGTGTCATCTGATCCCTATATAACTGGCTGAAGAAAATTAGTCCCTAAGAAATCATTTCCATTAATACAAACTGTCTTAAATTTACTAGATGTATTTGGTTTTCTATTTATCATTTTACCACTATGAAAAACAAGTGACCAGCTTATATGTTTTGTATATTACTAAGTTGTTTGAACATTTCTTAAGAACTTATCAGTTTTCAATTGTTTAATTTTATTTATACAGGCCGAATAATAAAATGCACAAGTGGTGTTTTCTATACTTAATAACATTTTTTTTAACCAACAGTAGTCTGAGATTAATATTAATCATGTTCACCCTCATAATCAAGAGTGTTTAGGTTTTATCTGACTTTTATCGATTCTTTGCCTGTGTGTGTCGGTGTGATGGGCTGTCCAGGGAACTCACAATGTCTCCCTCGAATGCATTAATACACCTTCCATCTGCCTTCCTAACAGTCCGTGTCTCAGAGACAAAGAAAAATTGAGAAAACTAGAGCATTAGCAAGTCTAAGCTTTGTGCGTCACGTGATGATTCGATCACACCAAACTTTGCTCAACTAGGAAGTTGTTTCTGGTATTGTCTACAAAAGCTCCAAGGCAAACCCTCTTGTTTACTACCTAATAATCACCTATTCTTAATGTGCAATTAGTAACACATGCATAAAAATCCTTTGGTATTACTGCTGTCTGGGAAGTGCTGCTGACAATCGTCCAAACATAAATACTAACTGTATTCCCAAATTCCATTAACTTGCACATTAGATGGAAATATACTTCAATTATTTATGTTTCGAGCTCAGTGGTAAAGAAAATAATTAAAATGATTCACACACTAATTTTAAGATTAAAAAAAATTAAACCTCAATATCACATATTGACTATCAAAACATAATCATATCAAAAGAATGACATAGGCTAAGACAGCAGTTTTTAGTTCATGGCCATCTTTGATCAAGAAAATTTTTGATATCACGGTAATATACTGGTACTGTTTGACCCCATCTACAGAATTCTGAAATTTCAAAGTAAGCTCCAAAACACTTTGCAGATAAAAAGTCTCAGATACAGGGTGTGACGGAGGTGAGTAGAGCGTTGTGGATAGTGGGGAAATACGCCATTTGTTAGTAACAATGGTTATCTGGACGAGAGAACATTGTGCGTTCGCAATTGAAGAGTATTTGAAACTGGGCGAATTTGAGATTGTTTTGTTGTGCAATGGCGTTTTCGTCGACATTTTAATATTCGACACTATGGTCCGGTCCCAAAACGTGACACAATCGTCAGATGGGTTCAGAATTTCAGACCGACTTCATCAGTCATAGAACTCTGAGCTCTGCGGCTTGTTTACGTTCTGAAATTGTGAATTCGTCTGACGTTTGTGTCACTTTTTTTGATAGGACTATGGTGACAGATATTGAAATGTGGCGGAAACACTGTTGCACAACAATCACAGATTCGCCCGATTTCAAATACTCCTCAACTGCGAACGTACAATGCCTTGCCTTGTGACTAACAAATGGCGTATCTCCCCGAGTTGAAAGACTTTATCCACAACTCTCTACTCCTCTCCGTTCGCGCATACCACCCGTCCCAAAAACACACTTCCTTTCTGCCACACCCTATATATTCAAATTGTGCCTGTCAAATTAAAAACCAAAAATTACCATAAAATTACATAGTAGATCTTTTAGATCGATGTGAAGAAGGGCTAAAAGAGCTGAGCGACCCATTAAACAATCTATATGTCTACTGTCTAGAAAAATAAGCAAGAATTATTTTGAGGATAAATTAACCTATGTTGGAGACAAACACGATTACAATACTCATCAAATAAATGATTTTTATGTAAAAAAGATTCTTTCATCAGTAACTAGCAGATCACTATTCTGTAAAGGTATTAAAGAATATAATTAATAAGTTACCAAATGACACAAAAAATTCCATATACAGGGTGTCCTGAATTGCATAGGCCAAACTTCACTAAGTAATACAACTTTCCAAAATAAGAAAAAAGTTCCTATAAACATGGGTCGGGAAGTGATTAGTTTCCGAGATACAGGGTGTTCAAGTAATTCTCCTGAAAATGTTTTTTTATGAATATTTTCGAAACTTCTACAGATAAACAAATGATAATTTACACAGAAATTTAACTTTTTATGCTTTATAAGAAAAAATGACAACTATGTACGAAAATCATTCAGGAGCGGGTGAAACTGGGGGGGGGGCTAGGTATAATTAAGCCCCAACTTTATTGTGTGACACTTTTAAATTAATTTATGAGCAGACCTTAAAAAATTGAAGTTTTCTACATAAAAAAAGTGTCTTGTCTTTTTTCTCTAAAATTATCAGTTTTTGAGTAAATCTTTTCTCAATTTTATTAATTAGTAACCATTATTACCAGCATTCCTGATATGCAGGAGTGTGGCGTGATTGTAATGTTTGTAACAAATGAAAAATAATCTAGCATGCAATGCCAGAATGACAATAATGACGTTGTTTTTTGGTTTTCTGTAGTTCATTGTTCTGTAGTTTCATTATTTCCTTTTAGAAAAAGTGTTCTATTGAAAAGTAAAAAATGGTCATGTTTAGTAATGTGGAGTACGCAGATATTCATTTTATTTATGGATATTGTAATGGAAACGCGAATGCCGCGGTACGCGAATATCGCAGAAGATTTCCTAATAGAAGGAAACCATCTAAAGATGTTTTTATTCGAACCCACCTAGAATTTGGAAATGTTGGACCTAAAAGAGGTCCAAGAAATGAAGAACAGTGAAATGGGCGATTTAAAAACATAATTTTGGCCAAATTTAACAATAATAATAAATTAAGTATCAGAAGAGCGGTCCAACAGCTGCGTGTGCAAGCTGTGCATGTTTCCAAAAACAAAGTGTAAGTTTTTCGGATTCTGAAAAAAGACTACAGAAAAGCTTTTCGAATGCAGCCAGTCCAAAGCCTTCAACCAGGTGATCCCGAAAGGCGAATCAATTTTTGTGACTGGTATATAAATGCCATGGAACAAGATCCCGATTTCGGAAGTAAAATTATTTGGACTGATGAACCTATCTGTAACCATAATGGATCGGTTAATTTTAATAATTTAAGAACCTGGGCTCATCAGAATCCTCATATAACTCGTCCTAGGGCATTTCAACAGGAGTTTAGCGTTAATGTATGGTGTGGTGTTATAAACGGGACTTTTTGTGTGCCCCACATCCTTCCTCCCTGTTTAAATGGTCCATTATTTAATGATTTTTTAAACAACCATTTTTTTCAATATCTCGAGGATATTCCTCTTAATTTAAGAAATGAATGCATGTTTCGAATGGATGGAGCTCCTGCACATTTTGTTGTTAAGAACCGTTTGTGGGTAAACAATAATTATCCTGAACGGTGGATCGGTCGATTAGGTGCAAGAGCCTGGCCACCCCGTTTACCGGCTTTAACTCCAGTTGATTTTTTTGTCTGGGGCTATTTAAAGGACAAAGTCTACACAATCCCTGTAAACACGAGAGAAGAGTTAATAGAAAGAATTCTCAAAGAATGTGAAAATTTGCGAGCTAATCCTAATTTCATTCGTAAAGCTACACACTCTGTACGGCGCAGATGTCAGAAATGAAGCTGAAAAAATTCCCTGAATTTTCCAGGTTTTCCATAACCAAAAATATTAATTTCCATACATATTTTTAGATAGATAGATAGATAGAGAGTGAAGTAATTTTTTATTTGACGTAAAATAATTCCTTGAATTGGATTGAATCAGTGAAAATTTTTAAGAACTCTATGGTTTTCCATATCGAGATGTAGAATTCCCTGATTTTTTATACAATTTATAAAATTCCCTGATACTGCCAGGTTTCTTTTTTAAGATTTTTGAATTCCCTGAGTTTTCCAGGTTCTCCAGGTTTTCCATACGAGTCCGAACCCCGAATTTGGAATTTACCTTATTAATACCTTAATTACCTTAATCTAATTCATTGTTGTCTAATAAAAATTAATGTAATCAAATTTTGTTTTACTGTCATTGTTTTTTCTGTTCTGCTAAAATTATTCATAAAAAACTATTCCCGAATAAAGCTCAGATAAGATTTACTCAAAAACTGATAATTTTAGAGAAAAAACACAAGAGACTTTTTTTGTGTAGAAAACTTCAAATTTTTAAGTTCTGCTCATAAATTAATTTAAAAGTGTCACAGAATAAAGTTGGGACTAAATTATACCCAGGCCCCCCCCAGGTTCACCCGCTCCTGAATGATTCTCGTACATAGTTGTCATTTTGCTTAAAAAGCATAAAAAGTTAAATTCCTGTGTAAATTATCATTTGTTTATCTTTAGACATTTCGAAAATATTCATAAAAAAACCTTCTCAGGAGAATTACTTGAACACCCTGTATCTCGGAAACTAATCACTTCCCGACCCATGTTTAAAGGAATTATTTTCTTATTTTAAAAAGTTGTATTACTAATGAAGTTTGGCCTACGCAATTCGGGACACCCTGTATATTAACCATTTTTCAAATGAGTGTTAAATATGTAAAAACAATATCTACATAAAACATAAAATGTGCATGCAGTTATATTATATTATATTGTATTCAGTATTTTGTTATTTAAATAGTACTAAGGCCAATTCATAATTCTACTTATTTGATTATTAATCAAGGATTTTACTTTTGTATCCATACTTTTGTTAGAGGTAAGATGTATGTGAAACTATATAGCTTTCATTAGCTAAATAAACGAATTATTATTATTTTAAAACATATTTTCGACTAAAATTTACATTCATTCAGATTTTCTGTCCCTCTCCAATATTTATTACAGTTTCCAAGCATAAATTTTAAGTTTTTTCTTTCTTTTGAGAGTAAAGTTCTTTGTTCGCAAGTTAAGATTAACTACTGCAGTTGTTAGAGAATACGTCAAGTGTGCTTTTGAAAATACTGAATATGTTCACTTAACTAAAATGAGAATACATTAGTCAGAATTTTCGTTTTAATCAGTTTCATAGTCATGTAACAGTATGTGTTATTCTTATACTTTATACAATGTAATAGCAATGAGTAGAGAATTAACACGAGAAGATGAAATTAGACAAAGATGGTTGTTAACTACAAATTAAGTGTAGCCGGTTCTGTTCAACGAAAAAATTGTAGAGAACTGTAATTTCTTTTACTGAAGCAATAGATCTACTGTATTTTTTTTTACTTTATTTTAATTTCAAATTAAAAAGACAGGATTAGAGGGACGCGACATCCAGCTGAGACGGTTTGGGGATTTGTCGTTAGTAGTTTTGGTAATCAGCTGATTTCATTCGAAGTGTTATCGATTTTTCACAGTTGGTCTTTCTTTCTAATTTTACCTTCTCCATATGCTTGACACATTGTGGCAACTGCGCGATAACTAAAATGTCGCTACTAACAAAGCAAAACAGAGTAAAATTTAAACATCCTTAAATCTATTATTGATTGGTAGTTACTACCTTAAATTAAAAAATAATAGAAACAAGGCAATAAATCATATCTAAGTGTGTGGTTATAATTCATGGATAAAGGAATATAAGAAAACGTTTTGCATAAAGAAAATAAAATATATAAATAAATGAAAAAGAAAGCAAAAGCATGTAACATTATGCACCTCAGTCTCTCCCTCAGAATCATGAAAACTTTTCCAACCTTCACCATCATCAGAATATTCAATAATATACTCTGTTACAAATTCAGAAGAGCCAACCCGGCCCTGGGTTGCTATAGAACGAATTTCATATCGACTGCCTAAATCCAGTATCAATTTTTCAAAATATGTGCTTTCTCTAGGACTCCAAGCCGATCCACCTAGAGTTCAGTAAGTTATTTGCAGTTAGTTTTGTTAATTGAGCCCACAGTTCTTTGTTAATATAGTTCAAAGTAGAGAATACTAGCAAGGCAGTAACACCTAAGACCACTATTATAAATTATATTATTATTTTAAAAGCAACAGGTACTCTAAAATTGATTATACCTTTTACTTTAAGGATATGTTTACTTCTTATCAACATACCTAAATGTCATTCGCAACTATGGTTTCTTGCAGACAATGTGCTTTTCTGAACCATATAACATACTACATTTACACAATATGCAGAATTTACTGTGCAAGTGTGTAAATTGAAAGATCAGCTGAATAACCAGAATATACATTATTGTGTAATTTTTACATGACATAAAAAAAACATTTACATATCATGCTGTAGCCCAGTACCCAAGTGCTTTTAAGCTAGGATTAAATAATCTTTGTGAAATTTTGCCCGTTGGTACTGTCGTGAGAAAAAAAAAATAGGACAACTATTTTTTTCCAATGTAAATCTGTCTCTATTTGAATATGTAATGAGCAGCCGAAATAAAACAGTTAGCACTTTTATTATACTTTTTATTGTAATGCTGTAGTTATTGCTAAAGCAGAACATGGATTGTCAATGAGACATATTGCACTGCTTTATAACATTAACAAACATTGTGTTTAACGTTTTAAAAAAGTGGAGAATAAACGGTACGATTAGTAGAAACCATGGATCAGGGCAACAAAGGATATCCAACTTAACAAGAAACTAACTATTAATATTTTGTTATTGCACCATTTCTATTTATAACCTCTTATATTATAACGCAGTGCAATTTCTCTCATCTTCTGCTTTAGCAACAACTCCAGCTTTAACTAAATCGCTTATATGGGGCATATTAGTTTTGGCACATTTGCAATGAATTTTGACAACTAACTGACAATGTCACAAAAATTAAAGTTAGATGTACACAACTAGATTTTAGAAAAAACATGTTATAAGACTTGTCGTATTTTTTTTTTGCTCGCGACAGTACAGGGAGATGGAGAGAAAATAAAGGCGACATCACACAGAAAAGTCACTAAAATTATCATAGTTGATTTCTATTCTACATACATTATTAAAACTAATTTCCTGTTACTAGGGAGTAACGGAATATAAATGGCCACCACTTTGTAATCCGCTGATCGAGCATGTTGTTTTAACTATGAATTTTTCAGATACATGACCTATGTAAATCACCAAGTCACCGTCACTAACATGAAAATGTACACAAAATAGTATATAGCATGTGAGAGGCACACAAAAAAATCTTTAGGTCGTTCTCCCTGTAGGTCTTTGCTAGTAGAAAAGTAATTAAAAAATATTTCAAGCCCGCCATTGTTGGAGCATAAAACAAAATGAACCAACTTAGTAGTAGTAACAATATTTATTCATTTCCCAAAAGACCATTGACCTGAGTCTTTCTGCCCACTTATAAAAAGTGTTGTTTATAATAATGTAACTTATACAGGGTGGTTCAAAATAGGGTTGTTGACCATTTTTAAAAAATTTTATATTCAAGTAATTTACAAAATTTTATTTGACCCGTATTTTTTTATTTTACATTCCAAATTCATTTTAATAGTGAAATTAATTATCTAAGTTACGAAATTTTGAATTGGCGCCTATGGTGACGTCAGATGTGAGAGCATGCGTAGTTAACAAATAGAGGAATAATCGACGGGCGCCGTTCGTTTACTGTTTATAGCACATAGTAGTGTGGTTATAGTATCAACGTGAGTCATTGTCATATTAATTGTCTTCAAACTATTGTTATTGTTATTAGGAGTGTTGCAACGGTTACGGTTGGGGAACGGTTTAGTTCACGGTTTTTGCTATTATACGGTTAACCATAACCGTCTATTTTCACGGTTGTTATACAGTTCTTGCAGGTCTGAACGTGCAACTCGCAACAGCGGGCGCGGCGGCACCGATACGGATAAGAGCCTGTTAGTTGACGGTGGAGTTTCAGAATGGGCGTCCGTCGGACTCTGTGTTGTGTTTGTGTTTTCGCGGTAAAGATGTCGCATACACGTAAAAGAGAAATTAGCAATGTATGGAAATATTTTACAAAGGCATCCGTTGAGGCCACCAGCGCTGTTTGTAAAGACCCTTTTCATGAAAATTGATATTTTCCAACTTACAATGATTTGAAAATTTTAGCATTGAAGAATTGGTACCTCAAGATTGTTTTTCGTAAATAATCCAAAAAGTGTACATTTAATGAAAAAATGTTATGGCATAATAATAGGCGGGTTCGGTCATAAAAGAAAATAACATTTTTCTTGGCAGAGGTGATGTTATATAGTCAACAAAACACGTATGTGCAAAAAAAAATGGGAAAAAAAAATTGCAGCGCCTGCAATTGCCAAATTAAAGTTCCGTGATAATGGTAGATCCCACAACAGGATTGACGTCAGTGGCCTGATATAAGCTCCAGCTCCACCCTACGCGCACGTATCCCGCATAGCACAAGCAGCGAATCACTATAATATTTAATTTTTGGGACATTTAGTCGTACAATGCAACCGGGGTACCAGAAAGCCGATTCCCGAAACTTACCACATTTAAATGTGCAGTTGGTCTTTGATTTTTTGACAAGCAATGCGAACCTAAATCAAACTCAAAGCAGTGGCGCTAAACACTGTAAGTACCATACTTGTGCATATTTTTTATTTGTATTGTATTTGTATTTATTATTTAGTGAAGTTTTGGTAAAGTTTAAACAAACTAACATTTGAATACGTATATAAAACAAGCAATAGCAGATTGCAAGTAACTTTTCACCGTTTGTCTGTAAACTATTTTGTTTCCTGGCAATAAATTATTATTTTTTATGTATTTATTTATTTATATTTGTTAGAATGAAATTAGGCAGAGGTATAAGCAACTGACAAATATACGTCGACGCCTTCACGCTCCGACGTTTAAGAATTATAATTAATATGTATTTATATAAGTTTACCTTGTATTTACTAGATATAGAAATAAAAAATGCCGCATGCATAAAAGCAGATTTAATGAAACCGCCGGCAGGGACACCATTGTGGGAATTTTTTATGTGACAAATAAATATGAGGTAAACTAGACTAATTTGTGTATATTAAAAACTATAAACTAAAAAATAAAATTGAAGATAAACTTATATGAAAAGCATTAATTGCTAACAGTAGGTATATTATATATTATATTATTATATAGTGTGAGGTGCAAAAGCTCTTGAATAATTGCAAATAAATTTACACTACGTACCTACCCACTTTTTACAGATCAGGAAGAGAAGATTATGGAGAGCGCTCAGCGCTGTCGGGCCACTGACGTCACCGCAGTAGCCTCACGCACAGGTACGTTTCTAGCCTCGCGGAAACGGGAAGATTTTCAAGTATCAATAAAACCTTTATTTTTGGACATTTAATTTTTAAATTTTACATGGTTGTTTTTTTCCATGGTTTCTATCGATTTAAGCAAAAATTGAAAATTACCGAACCCGCCTATTCTGAAAATATGGCAGTTTAAACTGCCACCTTTAAAGGTGGCACTCGAGTGTTTATAACATGTCGAGATGTTTAAAACTGAAATATCTTAAAAATATTCAGTCTGACGTTAAAAAGACATATGATAGAAATTAAGGATCCTGAAATCCTCTAAGGGCTGTTCATTTATATCCCTACAGTTTTAGAAATAATGAAGTTATGTGGTAAATATTGAGTGTCTTGTCATTTTATAATTGTTTTTAAGTTTGGGGTGTTCCTGCTGTTATTGGTTATAGAACACCAATTTTTAAAATCTGTATTTGATTTTCTTGATACACAGAATAATTTCGCAATATGGAAAACTATTTTTTATGCAAATAACGAAGAAATTGTTGTATTAAGCAAAAAAAAAAAACTGTGAGTACCAATTGAAAATCGCTTCATAAGCTTTACTTTTGTATTTTTATTCAATATGACAGTTTTTCTGTTAATTGTAAAAAAAATAATTTTTTCAGTAAAATTGCGAACATTTTTCCTATTTAAAATATGTTTTCTAAAACGAGTGCTTAAAAAATACTAAAAAATTAGAGCATGTTAGTAATTTTGCATATTAATAAAAACCAATATAAATATTTATTAATTTTCATTCGACGGCCAATAGCAGCAGTAGAACCCTAAACTTTTGTTTACAAAATTTACCAAACACTCAATGTTTCGCATGTAACTTCGTTATTTTTAAAGATGTAGAGATAGGAAAAAAAACGTTTTAAAGAGAATTTCAAGACCTTTAATTTTTATTACATGTATTTCTGACCTCAAACGGATTCATTTTTCAGAAATAAAAAAATAACCAAAATAGTTGTCACTTCGTTATCTTTTTCATGCCACAGCACTTTTTCATTGAATGTAACAATTTTTGAGTTATTTACGAAAAACAGTTTCGAGGTATCAATTCTTCAACGCTAAAATCGCAATTCTCAAATCAATATAACTAGGAAAATATCAATTTTCATGGAAAATTGTATTCCATCTTACTTTCTTTGAATATAGGCAATTCAGATCAAGTAATTAGTTTTTCATTTTTTGTCCATCTTTCCAGAAGAGATAGGAACCTCCAAATTTTTTAAATCGACAATTCGTGACAATTTTTAACCTATAAAGATTAAGATATTTTTTATTTCCGATATTTAAAAAAAATCACTCAAATCGGAATAGCTGCGACCGGTTCCCAGATAAAACCATAAAATGCCTCCATTATAACATTAACCCTCTTATATAGTAAAGGACAGGTAACCTAAACATGAAAATTTTTAAACCATAATAATTTAACATCATAAACTACCTTTTTCAATGCGTTTCAAATTTCATATCAAGGATACAATACAGGCGATTTTTCCGTCACACTTTCCTGCATCCTTAGAGGTAGACATTTCATAACACTATCACAATAAATGCTCAACATACAAAGAGTACTGTCCACTCAATTTGCGTTTAGAGACCTCAAAACCCAAATAATGTAAATATAAAAAAGTAATCTTAAGCGTTACAATACCTAGTTTTGGAAATTTTATATATAAATAGAAAAGGAGTGGCCAGGTTAGTTATAAGAAATTACGTATAACATCTAAGAGTAGTTTTACTTACATTAGGTCTAATAAGGAAAAAGCAGTGAAAGCAATTAGAGGTTAAAACTAGTGCATGCCTAAATACGATATTAGAAATACATGTTGGTTTATATGAAAAAAATTGTAATGTCACTATTTTCGTATAAATTTATAATTTATTTCTCTGATTATGGAGTTAATTGTTCATTTATTATCCCTAATTTTCTTTAAAAAATATATCTCACCATAGTATCACCACCAGATTCTTTGTAGTCTGCATAATCAAGACCATTTGTACCATAGCTAATTCGATACTCCATAACATATTCATTGCTATGTGGTCTACCTTGTGTCCAAATTCTTGTAATATTCATTACTTGCCCCAAGTCAAGAATAAGATATTGGTCAAAATCATTATCTCGGGAGCTCCAAGCATTTCCACCTTTATAAGGTTTTTGCAATGATTTATTTATAAGTAACATTACAGAAATATAATTAAGAGAAAAAATGAATGATTTTATTAAGCATTAGAAAATAAATTTGTTTTCAATTTAGTGTTAATTAATTCTTCTTTCTTAAAATTGACATATCTACTGAATGTGTAAGTAACTTTGAATTCTATAATAAAACTTTTCAAGCAGGTTATTGAAGGTTTAAAATAAGATAATAGAAAACCAAGTATATAAATACATATATGAAGTGTTGGTGTGCTTCTGGGTGTTTTCCCGCGTAGCTGATAGGCTCCTGTGGGAGCCACGGTTGTCTAAACACCGTTTCGGCAGAATCTCATCTGCCATCATGAGGTTCTCACTGAAAGCTGCCTACTGCTGCTCCTAGAACTGAACTGGGGCAATATGGGCTTGAATGCACGCAGCGGTTGGGCGATTGGGAATATCATACCTTAATAATTATGCGTAGGACTGACTTTGCAATTCTATAACTTTAGAACTATTAGACACAGAAACTTCGTTGAGCATTTAAACTAAAGGTAATTACATCTTTTATAATTTTCACTTAGAGTTTTACACTCGGAAATTTCATTCATTAGTTGAAAAATTGATTAAAAAAAGAAATTATTTTTCAAATAGCTTAACTTTTACAATATCAATCCCGCAAAAAAAAAGTTAAATTAAAAATGAAAGATAAAATGATTTTCTACAACTCTAGTTCTCATAAATTTTCCGAAAAAACGGAATGGAGATACGTCATTCGCATTTTCCAAGATGGCTACCGGAAACCAGCAGGGACAGTCCAAATTTTTTGGTTTTAGACTCTACTATAGCCTCCTCTACTTACAAGCCATGGAGTAGAAAAGTGGCAACGCTGCCGGTAATCCTATTGTGTCTAGTTGACAAATGGCGCAGCTTTGGTATTGTCGCGTTATGGTGGTATAATTTAGTTGTTCATCATTCTTTTTTTACATCGCCAGCCCAAGAAAGACTATTATTTACACGAGTGACAACATCATGCAATAAAGGTTGTGTGCCTTGCTGCAAATCAAACTATGACAGTTCGTTAAAAAATGACAAAGTGACAGTTTCGACATTTTTCTTCCCCAAAAATGAGCAACGAAAGAAACTTTGTATTCGGAAAATTGCACACGTGTATTGCACATTGGAATATTAAAATAATGTCCGATTCTGACTGGATGTATAGACTAAAAATATTGATAATGTGAGACAACTGAAAGTGAGATAAAAGTGCAGTGCAGTGTTGTAATTTGAAAATAATTAAACATTAAATTTTTTGTAAGAACTAATTAGATATAATCTAATGATTTGAACTGGGTTTTGCCACCCATTTTGAAAATAAGCAAGTGGTCACATGTGTTGAATATATTAAGTAGGTATCAGTGACTGAAATTGATTATTTTTCACAAAAAGCAACTGCATTTTTGGAAAATGGTTTGAAAGTTATTGAAAGTACCGAAAAATGTCAGTACAGAAGTAGCTTGGATTAATCTCTGATCAGATTAAGTTAATGTTAATGAAAAAGAGACGATATCACTACACAACAGTAATTTTTCCATGTATAGCTTTCATTCTTTCACCGGCTTGTTATAATCATTTAAGAGAACATTTAATACCTACTGCCTCAGAAGAGCTATCTGCAAAATATTTCTTCATCACTTAACATTGCTCCTGATAGTTACCTTAAAAACACTGGACATTACCTTACTCAATTGTACTGTATATAATTTAATTGGATTGTTCATAAAGTTATTTAATTAATGAAATATATTTTATTCTCTCCTAATTACTGATATTCGAGCTCACGATGCGCTCGCCAAATAAATGATCGGACTACTGCATGTCTACTTCACTGCGTTGCTAATTTTAGGTGCATGGCTTGTAAGTAGAGGAGGCTGTGACTCTACCCATGTCCCCTTCCACTTTGAACAAAAATCTCGATTTTTGCATTTTTTAAAAAATTTTATAGTGTTTTCTGTCTTAACGTATTAGACTAATGTTCGATAAACGAATTCACCCATTTAGTGATGTCAGGCATGTCAGTCAACCGAGGTTTTTCAACGGGAATATATACCTCTCAGAACATAATAATAATAATGATTTACTCATCACATTAAATTTCACACACAATGATGTAGTATAAAATTTATCGGACGAGTCTAAAATTTATAAACAAACATAAATAAGTACAAATATAGTACAGAAATAAAGAATATGAATAAGTAATTGTATATAAGTCATTGAATAAAATAGGTAATTGTATAGGACAACAATTATAAACACATATAACGAAAAAGAAATGTTGAATATCATTGCATTTAGAAACATTCGGCAAGAGAGTAGAATGCCATATTTAACAAATAGTTGCAAAAAATTGCTAAAAGACATTGTTTCTTAATTAATTTTTAACTTTGAAAATAATGAGCATAAACGAAACAAACTTTGACAGATTGACAGTCTTGCTGTGTAGAATAAGTGTGTTTTTTTTGGAAATGTGTACTTGCATAATTTCTGCATAAAAGCATTTTTTTTTTTAAAAAGGCACCTATTTGAAAATAATTTCTACAGTTTAGGGATGTCATACCATAACATGGTTGGTCTTATTTTCTTCCTAAAGAGTCGTACTTTCGATCTATCATTTACAGCAATTCGATTTTTGCAACGTAGGCGTCGCAAAATGGAGTACAAAAAAGTGCTTATTTGCAAAATTAATTTTTATGAACAATTTTGATGATATCGCTTCGGGACTTTTTCCATTACAAAGGTACGATTTATATCCAAATTAAACAAAAAGTATGCTCTGCGACTTCCAGAAGCTGAAAAATAATATTTTATATATAAACAACATGAAAGACTGAAATTTACAGGAATTGCAGTTTAACATATATTTTCGGTAAAAAATAACTATTTTACCCTTCATCGACATAGAATACTGCAAAAGCAATGTTTATATGAACGGTCACGCCGGTCTACATAGACAGACGTTCGCAAAGTCATCATGATTTCGGCAGCAATGGTGTGGAAGTAATATCGATCCAACTATTTGGGGGTGGACTATTTCGAGTCACGGTTTGCAACAAAAAAAAAACAACGCTGCTTTTATACCTGATGATCTATTACAACAAATTTGTTGTAATTGTGAGAAAGGGCGCAAATCAAGACTGTGCAGTTGCAAGAAACATGGCTTGCTTTGTATAGTTCTATGCGGTAGTTGACAAGGTTCAAACTGTTCGTTCGTTAAAAAATTTGACTCGAAGATCCCCAGCAATTCTGTGGAGTTCGATGAAATCGAACACGAAGCAATAAATCCGAGAGCCGAAGAAAAGCAAACTGACAATGGCAATGATTCAGCAAAATATCGCGACGGTAGCGAGGACGATGGTGGAGAAGACTCATCAGAATATTCTGACCATGGTGCAGAAAGCAATTCTCCCCTTTCAAAACGAATAAAATATAAAGGAAAAAATGTATGAAATTATCTATTCTACTGTTAAAAAACACTTAACACTTTCTCTAATGTACATAATAAAACATTTTCTGTAACAATCAAGAGTTGTTTATTTTCCATTGAAACTAATGCGATATTTCGTTCCATTTCGTCAACCAAATCAACTGGCAACTTATAACTTTATGCACGTCCACGGCAAGCCGAGATCATGATGATTTTGTGAGCGTACGCCTATGTAGGCCGGCGCGACCGTTGGCATAAGCATTGCTCTTGCAACACTCTTTGTAGGTTAAATGTAAAACAGTTATTTTTTATCGAAAACATAATTGTTAAACTGCAATCTGTGTAAATTTCAGCCTTCCATGTTGTAAAATGCAGTGTCAGGAAATCTTATATAAATTAAAAAAAAATAACAATTTCTGCTGTTGGAGGTCACAGAGCAAACTTTGTTTTTTAATTTAGATAAAAATCGTACCTTTGTAATGGAAAAAGTCCTGAAGCGATATCATCAAAATTGTTCCTAAAAATGAAATTTGCAAATAAGCACCTTTTTGCACTTAATTTGGCGACGCCTATGTTGCATAAATCGATTTGCTATAAATGATAGATCGAAAGTACGACTTTTTAGGAAGAAAATAAGCCCAACCATATGACGCTACCCTAAGCTGTAGAAATTAAATTTCAAAAAAGTGCCTTTTTTTTAATGCATTTTTGCAGAAATCATACAAGTACACATTTCCAAAAAAACCACTTATTCTACACAGCAACACCTATTATAATCTGTCAAAGTTTGTTTTGTCTATACTCATTATTTTTAAAGTTAAAAATTAATTAAGAAACAGCGTTTTTCAATAGTTTTTTGCATTTTGTTCAAAAACTAATTAACCGATTTTAATGTGGTTGGACTCATTTTGTAGATATTTTTAATGGCTACAACTTCTCATTTGGACGTATTTTCATAAAGTAAAATTTAAAGATAAATTGATACAAGCCAAAAACTCGGTTTCCGTAACTTTACTTGTTAATTAAACAGGGGCGCACTAATTTTCAGCTGTTGGATTTTAGGTACAATAGTTATTCATACTGAGAGGCACATATTCCCACTGAAAAACCCCGGTTGGCATGTATTTTTTTCGAAAACCCCCCTTTTACCTGGTCTACTATTGAAAAATTATCGAAATCTTTATGGCGCAATGAGGCTAAAATCCTGGTTCAGGGCTCCCCTACCATAATAAAACTGGCGCCACTTTTTATATCTGCACCAACACACTGACATAAATAGTGAGGCAGTGTTCATGAAGGCATACATTAAAGTCAGTATCGGGCATTCTCTGAGTTGACCATTTGAAAATGCAGCCATACCACCTATGTAGTTAGTGTCTCACATGAATTCTACCCATTTAAAATGATGATTTTCGACATGAACCACCAACCTTCACTAAAATAGATCTATGTGGAAGGCATCAATAGTAAATATGTAACATATGCAGACTTATTTAGCATGACTACTGCTATTTGTTAAATTCAATCTCGAAATATATCATGTGTAATGTTTGGGAGAATATATAATTTGACGTGAAAATTAACTTAAAATTGCTTTATATAACAATTCAGTATAACCAAAATGAATATTTTTAAAAACTAAGAACTCATATTATTTCTTAAACAGTAAAAAATTTAAGAAATTATATTTTTAAAATAGTTATTTGCACAATCAGTATAATATATTGAATAACTATATTAATAATATATGCAAAGCAAATACTCGAGCAAGTATAACTTTTTAAACAAAACTTCCTGCTTTCAGTATAAAAAAAATAATGAATACATTAAACTGTTTATATTCTGGATAAAAAAGTAAATAACAATTTTACAAATACTTAAAGGTTGAAATCAACTTAAAACATGCATCAAGTGTAACTAAACTGAAATTACATTGCATGCAGGAATAAATAACAAAATAGTCTGCTACTTATTACAGGATGTATTTATTCAAATATAATTAGAAGTTAATAATATCCAATGTAAGAAAACTATTTGTGGATTAATTAAATAGACTTGAATGAAAAACAATCTATTGCAAAATGTTTATTCCTCCCATAACTACAAGTTATCCAATTTTTTAAAATAGGTTTCACAATATTGTTCGTCACTGGGTAATACTGGAATACAGTTTTCCATTAACTTTTCAAAATGTAATTCTTCGAAAGTAATTCCAGTATTAATCCTCGTATTTAAAGCTACAGCTACACAATGTTCATCATCCAGCAGCATTTCTTCAAATTTCCAATTTAACTTTTCCCCTCTAATATAAAGTTCAGTATCATTAACAATATAATCTTTGTTGAGATTCTTAGTATTAATTTTGAAGCTAATATCCTGTAAATTGACAGTTATCCCAACCCCAATTGCTTTGACATAACTTTCTTTTAAACACCAATGCCTACAAAACATTGAAATTTGATGTTTTTCGATTCCAGAATTTTTAATGGTATTCCATTCTTGTGATGAAAAATGCCTTGTCATTAATCTAAAAAATTCACTCAAGGGTTTGCCTCCAGTATACTCTAATTTCATTACATCTACTCCTATCATTATATTACCACTTTCACCTGCTAAAACAACATAATTGCCTTGGTGTGAGACATTAAAATTCAATTTTGGATAATTATCTTTCTGATGTAAAAACGGCTTTCCCTTATCATCCCGAACAAACTCGATTTCATTATACTTCTTGTTAGATACTTCACATACAAATTTTCTCATCATTAATCTACCTATTAAAGAGGATTTCAAGTCTTTTTTAAAAACAAATCTTGCTAAACGCTGTTTTTCTTCATGTTGAATGCAAGAGGAAGCAAGTAGCATATCTGAGTGTGATGGATTCCATTTTGAAAAATTAAATGCCCAACGAACACTTTTATTAGTCATTCTAGAAAGTTCCAGTTTCACTATAGACTCATTAATTTCTTTCTCTCCTGCTGTTACCTATATTGTTTTCCTCACCTAAACAATGAGAAAAACAATGTTAGTAATGCGGACTTAACACATGCCTTTTGCATGTGACATGACTGTTTTTGTGGTATCATTTACAGTTTTGTAATAATGACGAGAAAGGTTTATTATATAATAGTATATTATGTGAGTGATTATGACAGCTCAGATGATTTTAACCACTCGCCTACGGTTCGTGGGCTCAAACATCATCTTCGTGAATAACGGTCATAATCGCGAATGTAATACTATGCTTTTTCTACACCTAGTAAACAAATAAATTACCTACTCGTAAGAAGAGTATTCAGTTCAGTTCAGTTCAGTTTTTATTTAGTTTCATTTGACATATTATTACAGAGAAAAATATGTATAAAACAGGTCAAAGGGGTAAGCAATATAAACTAGACACATAACACTTACATATTGCAGAGATAAAAAGATAAAATTCTACACTAAGAGTAATATAGATAAAACTTAAAATTAATTACAATTATTAAAAATCAAGAAATTCTTGGATTGAATATGGCTCCATATCACAGACATATTGGAAAACTTGCCCTCTGAAATCCTTTTGAAGAATTTTGTTTTTGAGAAAATCAGGCAATACATTAAAGAATTTGATTGCGGAATAGAATGGTCCTTTCTCAGTTAGAGTTAAATGGTGCATCGGAAATGCATAATTGCTTTTGTGCCGAGTGTCATAGATATGATTTAAGTTCAATGTTTTGAAATCAGCCTGATGATTTTTTAAATATAGTAAGCAGGAGTATACATATAGTCCTGGTATTGTGAGCATTTTGTTTTCCCTAAAATGTCCTCGGCACGATTCGTAAAATTTCAATTTGTACATTATTCTAACTGCCCTTTTTTGAATTTTAAATACTTTGTGGAGGTCCGAAGAACCACCCCATATCTCTATTGCATACTTAGCGACGGAATAAAAGTTTGCATAGTACACCGTTTTAAGAGTCGGCGTGTCAAATAAACGTGATAGAACTCTGAGTGCAAAGCATGTTTTGTTAAGTTTTTTCACGATTTCATCAATATGCAGAAACCATTTAATATTGTTGTCTAAATTTATACCCAACAATTTAGTAGAATTGATGTTTGAAATTGGCACCTTATCAGTTAGCAACTCTGGTACTTTTAATAATGAACGATCCGTTTTAAATATTACACAACTTGATTTAGCTTCATTTAGTATAAGTTCATTGGTATAAAACCAATCTTTTACGTTTTGCCACAGTCGAGAGAGAGCGTTCGCAACTTCCTCAAGTGTATGACCCTTTATTAAAAGGTTTGTATCGTCTGCATAATTAATTATTGTTAATTTGATATTTGGTTCTGCAACATTGATGAGATCATTTACAAAAATTACAAAAAGGAGTGGTCCTAGAACGCTTCCCTGAGGAACTCCATAATTAATACTTAAGATATCAGATTCATGCCTGGCCCCATTAACGGTTATTGACGTTTTCTGTCTTCTATCTCGCAAGTATGAGCTGAACCACTGAAGACTAATTCCTCGAACCCCAGATTTCTCCAGTTTGTGAAGCAAGTGATTATGATTTAATGTATCAAATGCCTTGGATAAGTCCAGAAACAGCCCGCAGGCAATCTCTTGACCATCCAAGGCATTCAATATTTCACTGACAAAATTAAAAAGAGCTGTTGTTGTCGATTTATCCTTTACAAATCCGTGTTGAAAATTATTGAAAAAGTTGGTATTATTTAAAAACTTGTATAATCTGTTATACATTAGTGTTTCTAAAATTTTAGAAAAGACAGATAGCAAACTCACAGGACGGTAGTTTCCTAGATCATTAGTATCTCCTTTTTTATGGAGTGGTAACACAATTGCTAATTTCAGGGCGTCTGGAAATATGCCTTGACTAAATGAAGCATTGAAGATATTTTCAAGTGGTGCTGCTATAGCAGTTATGCATTTCTTTAACAGATTTGGTGAGATATCATCAAACCCACTAGAAGTTTTTGGTTTAAATTTTTTCACTATATCACATATTTCCTCAACTGATGTAGGGTACAAAAACAGAGATTCTTTGGTAGTATTTACTAAATTGTTGTAATCCGTGCTAATGTGATGTTCATTTAATTTTGTTAGTAAACTGGGAATAGTTTCGATAAAGAATGAATTGAAATTATTTGATAAAGTAAATGGATCTCCTATTGGTAATTTACTGGATGTATAATTACCAATAGTTGCGTTTACTAAATTCCACATGCATTTTGATTTGTTATTGGCTTTGTTAATGATATTCCCATAGTATTCACTTTTAGCAGTTTTTAATTTTTGGCAGTAAATATTTTTCATATAAACATAGGCTGGTTTATAGTCAGGATTGACATTGATAATGTTTTCTAAGAGTTTTAGTTGATCCCGCAGACTGCGCAACTCAGCATTGAACCAGTCCGATTTACGCGGCTGTCGAATTTTACGCTTTATTAAAGGGAAATTTTTAGAAAAAGTATCTTTCATTATTTGCAAAAACTCTGTTGTTTTTTCTTCTACTGAGTCTGCGTCATACACCCCTGTCCAGTCTGTGGCATTTAACTCTCTGAAAAAGTTAGTTACATTTAGTTCATTATAAGATCTTGTGTAAATGTATTGTGTTTGTTTGGCAGCTACGTGAAATGTAAACAACTGCGCTCTGTGGTCAGATATTAATGATTGTAAAACTTCAGTTTGGTGCTCATGACATATGTTTGTGATAACATAATCGATAATTTTCCTACTTGTTGGTGTTATTCTTGTGTAATCCTCAACTGTAACTGCTAAACCATAAGACTCGATTATACTTGACAATTTATATTTCTCTATACATTTGCTAGCATAATCTATATTAAAATCGCCTGTTAAAATAACTACCTTGCTTTCATTGAACAAGTTTTCCAATATTGAGTCAAGTTTTGACAAAAATAGATCTACAGATCCATTTGGGGAACGATATATAGATAGAATTATACAATTTAAATTACTAAAATGACATTCAACAGCACTACATTCAAAATGAAGTTTTTCTGACAGGCTGATTATATCCTCACGTGATTTCCATGGAATATCATTTGCTACATAAATGGCAGATCCCCCATGTTCACCATATGCGCGACAAAAACTTGATGCGAGACTCATCCCGTTTATCGAAAAAAGTTTCAATTCGTCTTCGCCCTGCCAATGTTCAGTTAAACAGGCTACCTGACAATTACCCAGGCTCTCCAAAAATGTTTCAAGTTGATTAATACTGGTGTTTATGCATTGAAGGTTCTGATGCACTACTTTTACTGCAGACTTTACATCAGTTATATTTGTAATATTATATTTCTTCATTACTTGACAAGTTTCTTTTTTCGAATAAGACTCTGTTTCGGGCTGAACGAAAAAAATCAAATTTACACACAGATATTCCTGAATTCCAAGATTTGGGATCCAGTAAAACATTTTCAAGGCAGCTGTCAGCTCCTATCTTAAAGGAGCTAAATTTAGGTCGCATATGTTTAGGTTTAATTTTAAAGCAGATGAAATCATTGCGATTAAATTTTTTGTTTAAATAATTAGTTAGATCTTCAGCTGATAGATCACGATTAAAGTTTGCTACATGAATCCATGTTCTCTTAATAACAGGTACTGCTGAGTACTTTTCTTCATCTGGTTTGGCATTGCCAACAATGACTTGTCTCTTCTGATTATTTTTTGCTGAATTTTTACCATCAATAATTCTCTGACGCCTCCGATTTTTAACCTCTGTGAACTGTTCATTACCATTAATGAGATTGTTCTCAACGCTATTTCCACAATTTGTTGAAGATGAGCCTGATTCTAAGTTAATAAGTTCATTCATAACACATCTCTGTTTGTCTACTAATTCAGTAAAGCTTGACTGTTTGGGATCCACTGGTTTACTCTTAGTAAACATAGTTTTTGTTGGTGTAGGAGTTTTTGAGACTTGTATGGTTTCTTGTTTTTCACCTCTGTTTTTTAATACTGGATTTATTTTGTGTGTATTAACTGTGTTCTTTTTATTTAACATAATTTTTACATTGTTTAATTCTTCCTGAAATATTAAGGTTTTCTTGTTAATTTCAGAATTGATGTATAATTTGATTTCATCATTTATATGATCCTGTGAGTTCCCAGTGGCAAGGCATTCCTTTTCCTTCATTTTAAGACTTGAGATTTCTTCTTGCAGATTTTTATTTTTGTCTTTTAATTGATTTATTTCATACATTAAATCTGTGTTCAGTTTTCTAAGTTTTTTAACTTCATTTGTAAGGTCCTGATTTTTTGCCTCGCTTTTTGTCAAGATATCATCTTCATCACTATCACTGATAACCTCATTTCCACTATTTAAAGGTTTGTTGCTATTTAAATTGCAACCACAACAAGAAATTCTTGATGCACAGCTGGTATGATATGTTTTGTAACATTTTGTACATTTAACTACTCTTTTTGACACATTTTTACTACAATAATTGCACTGCTCTTTAACTGACAACTTCTCTTTGTCCGCCATTTTGAAAAATATTTTGAAAAATATTCGTTGGAAAACGTAAACAAACAATATGGCGATACACTTGGTTCTCACTGTCATTGTCAGCCACAGCAAGAATTGATCGAGGTCGATTTAAAATATCATTGGATCGGCGAAACAGTGATTCTTGAATTTATATTTGTGATTGGATGGATGCAGTGAACTGATTCGATAATTCACCGCAGTGAATTATAGGGAAGATTTTTCACCAAAAAAATGCTAATAATTGTCATATAATTAAATAGGTGTAGAAAACATTTATTTATTCTTCACAATTATATTTTAATTGTTATGGCGTGTTTCAGAGTAAAAACTGCACTTCTTTAGATATACAGTGTGTTCCACGTTTCAAGGTAACATATTTGTAACTTTGTTATTAATAGATAGATTTAATTTAAACTTGGGTAAGTTGTGCACCTTCTCAAGATAACTTAAAACACATACACCTAATTAAATTAACCTAATTAAATGTATTTGAGTGGGGGTGGGGAAATGGGGTTAATTTTTAGGCAAATCATATTAAGGCATTATAAGGGCATCCTTTAAAACCTCTTTGTGTCAAGTTTTCTGAATTTTGAATTTATTATATATAAGGTGACTAGACTAGATTTAAACGAGTAAACTGAATAGGGCCAATGTAAATGGAATTTTTTTAGTGTTCTTGGCAAATGCAATAATATTTTTGGTTATTACATAGGTACTTCAAACTTGCAGCAAAAAATGTGAAACAACCATATTTCTAATTTCACCTGAATTCGAGTCATTAATTCTTGACAAAACATCATATGTACCTGTTTATAACTCTAAAACTACCAAAGATATTTTAACAAAATTTGGGACAAAGGTGTTTTAAGCTCTATAAGTTGGTGGTAATATTTTTTTTATAAAAAAAATCCTAATACGATGCACAGGGTTATTAATTATATTTTATATATTATATTTTAAAATATTATTAAACGTAGATAACAGCTAATTATCAATTACAAAAATTATTCGAAATGTCCTCCATTTTCCCTTGTGCACAATCTAAGTCTATTTTTTAAGGAACGTTCCACCATTGCGATTTGGTATCAGAATAAAACGCCAACCTTCCTCTTTCCATGGAGGCCTAAAACGACCCTCCATTCCACATATTCACTTAGCTATGAACGATTAAAAAATCTATGTTTTTAAATTTTCATATTACCGGCCAGGTAAGACAGGGTACTGAAATATAGCATGTGAAGAAATTACCGAAATTGCATTAAAATGATTTCCTTATTTGCCGTCCGATTCCGCTGAAAATCGGCATGCGAAAATCGAAATGGAGAAATTCAAACTGGCGGCATGTGAGTAGCAGGACATATTTTACCATTTATTGTCCGATTCGTCTGAAAATTGTCAGTTACCATTTTTCTTAGGTTCTCTGTCACCAAAAGCATGTAATTATGTAAGAAGCAAGATTTTCCAAGTATCGGAAAATTGGAAATTCTCCCCCACTGGAGATGCGGGTGAGGCGGGAAATGTCAGTTATTATTTTTCCTACATTATCTAACATTACCTTTAATAGAAAAACAAGGAAACCGATGTGCCACGATAAAAAAAAAATGGATCATTTATTTTTCCATGTTCGATAAACGAATTCACCCCTTTAGCAACGTCAAACATGTCAGTAGTAATGGAACTTTTTCTTCAGGGAGTGATAAACTATTGAAAAATAATCGAAATCTGCATGCTGCGATGAGGCTAAAATCGTGGTCGAGGACTCCCCTACTAAAATCAAAGTCTAATAAATAACAGAAACGCCAAGACAATATTTCAAAGCATTCTTTATGTGTAGAAGATTTATTAGTGAGGCGAAGTGCAGTGTCGGTTTCAGTGGCGAGAACTCGATCGGCGAAGTTAAGCAACGCCGAGAGAGTCTGTCACTTAGATGGGTGACCGTATCTCATTTCACCGTCCTGGTTAAGTGGTGGAATAGCATTAGCTAAACTTCGCCAGGACGTTAAAATAAAACAAATTAAAAAACTAATAAAATGTTATAAATGCATGTTGTTTTTTAAACACAAATTACTCGAGACTGGCTTTGTTTATCAAATGGCAATAAGAATACCTTTTTTATTTCTAATGATCTGAAAACTAGTTTTTTACAATAATTTTCAGAAATTTGGAAAAAATTAAAAAGTTATGAGGAAAATACTGACAATCACCCTCTAAAACTACACTTTAAACAGAAGAGAAGGTTTAACCGATACCATGTAAACTAGTGTCCAGATGGCCTATGACTTAAGTATAAAATATGGATTTGATATTTTAAGGGAGTCGGAAGATAGGTTTTGCAGAAAAATTGAAATTTATTATCCCCCTTTTAAGGGGTATATCTCCCTTATGATTCATTTTAGGAAATAATTTATATAAAAGACTTTTTTTGGATGTACTATTAGCCACAGAAACATCGGGAGACAATTTGGACAACTTTGTATATACAGTGTGGCCCACTTAAGATAGCAGTGCACATGTAAATCCAATGATGCTTGATTAACTTTGGTGGTAAGATGATTCATGGAACTTAGTAATATGTAATACATATCAGTAGCGTACGATTTTAAAGGGATTTGAAAAATCGATTTAAAAAAAAAAAAAAGCATTAGCGATTTTTTTATAAACTAATAAGGTATTCTTAATCAGCACCTTTAGACATTTCTTTGTACAAGATTGCATCGTAGTGGGTTCAAAGGTGTTTGAGATAGTGGGTGTCAAAAAAACAATTTTTTGAATTAAAACTAATTTTTATCTGTGAAATGGATTCTTTATTTTTTGTTCAGAGTAATGTATTGTACTAGTTTGCATTGATTTTACCACAAAATAATTATTTATTTAATTAGACAAAAATTCTAATTCATACATATCTGCCATATTTTTCTAACGAAGAATCTTCAACGAAGTCCTAAGTAAGCCATGGAGGCAAAAGATACTGCAAGTGTCAATTTATTAATTCTTTATTTTTTTTTCACTTTTTTTATCTTTTATTTTATTTTGTTGTAAAATCAATTCAGTCTAGTTGTCTAGTACAACGCATTATTCTGAACAAAAAATGAAGAACACAATTTTTTGACTAGAGAATCCGTTTTACAGACAAAAATTAGTTTTGGTTCAAAAATTGTATTTTTGACAGCCACTATCTCAAACATCTGTGAACCCACTACGAGCAATCTTGTATAGTTGCCTTCATTCGTTTAGTGCAGGTAAAAAAAAGCTGTAAAAAACGGACCATAAATTTGGCTCCTTAAGATAATTGATGTCTCACAGAGCCGTACTTAAAATTATTGTGCACACCATTTGTTGAGCATTGATGCATTTTGAGTCTAAATCAGAATTAATTGTTGCTCAGTTTCTGCTAAGTAGGCGGTTTTTTCCACGGCTCCGGTTTCTCCTTCACTTTCTTTTATATTTTAATAAACATTTAAAACTACTTTTTGGCTATGTTCACATAAATGGTGTCTAGAAACTTTCTCTGTAATTTGTGAGCTGTTATTAATCTCCATACTTTCCTGACATTCTCTGCTAGTGCTAGGTAGAGAATCTTCCCAAGACTAGATATTATTTTACCACAGCCACTTATAAACACAAAACACCCGAATAATTCTCCAAATATTTATAAGAACACAATTGCATAAAATACGCCAAAACACAAAAGAAAATATTATGTATAACACCTGTTAAAGTATTACCCTTTTAATCTGTCACAGTGGACTTATTACCGATAATTCTTTTTTCGTTATTTTTATGGTATTCAATAGTATTTGATACTCCAGACAAGCTGTTAAAATTTCAGCTTCATAAGTATATCCAATCCTTAGATATTCAATGTTAAAGATTGGGTTTCAGTACAAAGCGCCTCGCCGATTCATGAAGTCATTATGCATAAACACTACGGCGAAAGGGTTTGAGTTTGCTACAGTAGTCAAGTAGTCTGTAGTCCATTATAATCCGTCAAACTTTAATGTCACGAAATGAGTTAATCTGACATTTGAATAAAAAAGGTGTTTGTTCTCAAGGTATAAAACACCGTTTCCACACAGAAACACAATAACATGCGCCACATGCTTATTAAATCTCGACTGTCACCCGATCAGCATATGCAAAGTGACGTCATGCGAAGCTCCACCCTGTTTTCGTGCGAACCAACTTTGGTAATTTATTTAAGGGCTTACAAATTTTTTAAAATGCCCTATTTAATTATAATGTAAACACAGAACATAGATCACAAACTATTTTTATTTACAAATATTATCGCGGTTAATATGAAATTCCGTGATACACTGACAATATTAAAAGTTCGACTCTGCGTCTTCGCTAAAAAACAGTTAGCTTGCCGTTAGGTCGTAAACACATTTTCCGTGGGGGCGAGTTGAGTAATACGTACAAAATAAATAAGTTAAATAATTGGAACATGCGTGTTTTCGTCAATTTGTTATTTTAATCATTCCGGAAAATATTTTATATAATAATAATAATAATAATACTCTATGTATTAAGTTGTACAACATCATTTAATATGTTATACAGGCGTTAGCTCGAAAATGGACTTGTCCTGGTCTCCCCTCAATGCTGTAGTTAAGTCAAAGCAGCATAGCTTTGAGGTTTTTTATGTGCTTTAAAAGATTGAAGACAACTATACAATGGGGTTTCTAAAGGTGCTGATTAAGAATAACTTACAAGTTTCTTTCTAAGAAAATCGCCAATACTTTTTTTGAAAAATCGACTTTTCAAACCCCCTTAAAATTGCACGCTACTGACATGTATCACACATTACTAAGTTCAAAGAAACAAATTCCATACTTTCTTACCACCAAAGTTTGAAGTTAATCAAGCATCAATTAACAGGTGTTGCAATCTTCAGTGGGTCACACTGTATGTGTTTTATAAATGCAATAAAAAAACAATTCGTGATACAACAATGAGGGTTGTTTTTTAAATGGAAAACCCTGTATGTTTACATATTCTTTTAGATCTTTTTTCCCTGATTTCAAATATATATCAGGGTCTAGCTGTAATATTCTTGACATATCGGTCATTAAAATGCACATAGGTATTCCATGGTTATCAAAGGAAGCACAGTAATTACTATTACGCCGTAGGCTGTGAGTGATGATACTATGACAACACTCAATTTCATGGCCACCAAACAGTCCAGATTGAACACCTTTGGATGCATTTTTGTGGGGATATTTAAAGGACAAAATGAATTATAATTTTAATCAAAATACTGAAATAATTAAAACTAAAATTAGGGAAACAATTTACGAATTAAACAGGGAGAATAATAGCTGTTTCTAATTGTATAAATAATATAAGAAAAAGGTATGAACTTTGTATTTTAAATAATGGTGGCCATTTTGAACAATTTTAAAGTTGAACCTAATGCTGACACTGTTGTAAAATCTTCGTTGTTATTTTATATGTATTGTTTATCTCAGGATATTATTTTTATTTTTATATTATTTTTATAATATATCCGACTTTTCTGCTTCTGTGTAACCCATTTTAATCAAATAATAATACGAAATTTGAAACAGTAACAATGTGTCACAGCCTAAGTACTGCGTAAGAGTAATTACTGTGCTTCCGTCCATAACCATGAAATACCTATATGCATATTTGGAGCTTAAATATGCTCCGATATGTGAAGAAAGATTACAGCAATCCTGATATATTTGAAGTCATACAACCATGCAACTTTTATACGAAACTTATTTTTTATCTCCTAAATAATAGAAGTAAAGGGGGGAAAAGATATAATGAATAACCCTGTACCCTTAGATTGACCCCATTTTCGCTTAAATAGGTATTCGCTTTCAGTTACCTGGAAGAGGTGTACTGTACAACTTAGAATAGTTTAAAATAAATCAATTTATTAATAACTGAGTTATGAAGGTGTTACCGTAAAAAGTGGGACACACTGTATATCATGAACATTCATTTTGACTAGAGTTTTGACAAACTTTATGTACATATTATATATACAGGGTGTTCCTTAATCGTTGGGTTTGTATACAAGGCACACATGCGCATCGGCCTAGATTTGTAAGCAAGCACGGGGCAATGCTCTCTCACGCTCTAGCCACCGACTAGGCAAGACGTTTATTATATTGTGATATGAGACTGTGATATTTTACTAGTATTAGAAGTGTTTAATAAACGCTATCAAGAGGCTTACTGTTTCATTACAATAAGTAAATGAATATACAGGTAACAAACTGTTGCTCACGAAACTCACTGGTCACAAACGTTTCACTGGTGACGAGGTAAAATAACAAAATATGTGACGATAAGAAATAAATAATGAGAAACTGCTGTATTGCTAAATGTCCTTGTACTTGATAAGTATGCTATCTTTCGTACATATAGTTGCCTTTAAAATTCCAGAGTGTATAAGTCTGGTTAACCGCATGGTACAACCTGAACCTAAACCAGAAAACCGAGCCTCTTGATATATGTGCCTTCCAGTGAACATGAACAAATGTGATTTTTTTTCATTGGATAACTAGTTACTAGTTTAATATAATTATTGATAAAACTTTTGATGTTTATGTCCCATTTACTTTCAAATCACATCACTTAATTTTAATTAATCCACAAATGTTTGAGGCCTATAGTATCTAATTCAGGAATAGGCACATAGATAAACTTACCATACAAAACGGCATTCTCAGGGCCCCTATCGTCCATTGACGAAGTTGCAGTTGTTACTGCTTTATATAAGAGTGGAGTATTACATTCATATTCATTATAATACTCTAAAAACATATTAAAATTATTTTTAATTTCCAGTGAAATTAGGATTTATAGATTACCTACATATAGGTATACTAATTAGTAGAAATAATGACTCATGTCATGGCAGTTATATCTCCTTAATTAAAATTAATTTGCCATCAAATAATTTAAATGCTACTAAATTGTTACAAATGTATGCAAATAAATATTTGAAATATAGGTAAATCAATTATGCATTGCAAAACTTTAAAATGAACCTTATTATTGTTTTTAACTTTGTAAAAATTGTTCAACCATTTTGCTTTAAAAATTCCATAATACCTACATAGCCATAAGTTGGTAAATGAAAATATAATAAAAATAATGTTTTTATATACCTGTTTTGATTAATCTTGGATAGATAAGTACAAGTAAACAAATATTAAAGATCACCATTGCTACATGACACAACTAAAAAGTTAAAAGTTACACCCAATTCTGCACACAGATCACAGATGACAGAATTGACAGAACGTGGTTTGGTTTCTAATGTTTCTATCTCTACTTCAGTGTTGCCAATAATATTAACTGTAATTATCAAAGAATTTTATATAAATTCTTTGGTAATTATCCGCCGACTGACATGAAAATGTCCTTAGAGTAGGAAAGATATATATTTAGACCGGTAGCACGGGAAAGATTCTGGTGAACAATTAGCTAACGTCTGCGTCTCCTAGAGACCTTTCTTAAGCACGTAAAATCGACTACGAGATATTTTTTATCATTGCCACTGGCGCAAAACAATTTTTAATTGATGTTTTATTTTGTAAAATAAATGCATCATTTTTATCAATTAGTTCACGTCTGCGATGTTAATATTAGTTTACTTTAGGAAAAAAAAGTGACGGGAAGTGCAATCGCAGACGTGTAGGTGGCGCACTAGTCTTTGAAATCGGCAATCGCATTTGTATTGAAAACAGACCTTTAAAAACAATCGGTTCACGTCTGCGAAAGGCGTCACCCGTTATATAATGTCTTTTTAAGTAGGTACTTGAACAGTCTCCCAGACGATTTGGCTTTGTATGTGATATTTTTATACATTTTCGATTATGCTACCGATTCCGATAATTTTGTACGATTGGCTAACGTCTGCGAAGTGCATTATCAAAAACTTTGAGCTCAGACTGTTGTATCAAATTATTCGCAGACGCGTAGAACAAGCCCAGACGCTTGTCTGTACGCTTATTTTACTTTGTGAAAAAAATATTTTTTTTTGAACAATTAGTTTACATCTGCGAATGGTTTTTTATGCAAAGTACGTAACTTTTAGGCCACGAGATTATTCGCAGATGTGTATATTGTGCATACTTGCTTATATGAGTACGATCGCATGAATTTAATTTGCGGTCGCTTAAAAATACTACTTTCAAAGAAAGAGTTTGATTTTATAGTCGGTCAAACAAACATGTAACTATTTACTACCGTGATAATGGCAGAAAGAAACAATTCTTATGAAGATGTGGTAATGAAAAGGGGGGGGGGGGGGGGGGTCGCGGCAACACCCACGTCACTTGTTAAACGATTAGGCCACAATAGGTGTTAATAACCAAAGATATCTGCATTACAAACAAACATTTATTTGTAAAAAACAGCTCTCCTCATCCTCTCCACAGCGATTATATTGTCCTTCTCATCTGTTATTGGTAAAAAAAATTCTTTGTATTTGCTTCATTATTTTGAAATTATTTTATCGTACGTGGAGCTTAAGATCAGACGAACATTAAGCTTTCTTAAAAATGTTTGTAATTATACGTATTAAAATCAATTAATTGAGAATTGTAGTCAGTTATTTGCTTGTATGTGTGTATTAACGTTTCGACAATAACTTTCATGTAAACACAGAATGTAATAATAATAACACACAATCGGCAAATGGTGCCCCTTGCACATGTTTAATTTTATTGAAGTTGATAAAATAGTTTAATAAGTCTCACTGAAATATAGCTCTTAATAAAGTATTTTAACATTGGAAATGTTTAAGAAATCGGGAATGTAATGGTAGATATATAGGGGGACATATACATCGAAAGTGAAACAAATGTTCGGGCATCACCGCTGGACGCAGAGGTGGTCAGATCGGGGTGATTTGAGTGGCGTTGTGTAGGTTGGACCTCTGTGTATCGAATGCATGTTTTCCGGGCATTCTAAGTTTACTGGGCGGCAAGGGGGAGGTCAATAGTAAAGGTCTGCGTTTTGACTATTTTAATAAAATTATGCTGAGATTTAAGTGCGATATAAGAAAATTAGGGTGGTCAGATCGGGATGCTTTGAGTGGCGTTGTGTAGGCTGGACTTTTGTGTATCGAACAAAAGTTGTCCGCGGGCATTCTAAGTTTACGGGGGCGGCAAGGGGTAGGTCAATAGTGAAGTTTGACGTTTTGACTGCTTAAAATCATTGAATGGTTATAAAAAAAACTTTTGGCCATTGAATTGGACGTAGAACGGGGCCATAAGACTGATGCTCATTTTTGAGATTTTTCGGGAGGGAAGAAGGGCGGTGACTGGCAAAATGGGATGCTAGCAGAGCAGACAGGTAAGTAAATATAAACAATTTAAGTTAGGTAGCCCAATATTAGTATATTTTACAGGGTGTTAGTAGAAAAAATGTCCATTTGTGCAGAAAAATCACCTGTATTTCCTACAGAAATTAATCAACAGTGGTACACTTAGTAAATTATTGTTGTTAACTTGCATCTAATTTTGTTAGACTCTCCACACATATAAGACAAAAAACTTGTACTAATCAATAGATACGTGTATGATAATGAAAATTGTGAAAGTAAAACCGAAGTAAGTCATGTATTGTAATTGTTTTTTTTTTTTTCAAATTCAAATTCAACGCTCCTGCAATGCTGCTAATTCGATGGAAGGCGCTGCTTATACATTACGCTCATGGAGCTTGTCTCTTCTACTTTTTAATCTCTTTGAACCTAGCACTCTCGAGGACTAATAGGAAAAATTACATCACCAAAAAGGAGCAGTACCGCCAGTACCGGATCAAGGGAATACCTTTCAACGGTCGGTGGTGGGAGTATAACGGGTGCTCTCATTGAAATTGGGCAAGAGGCTACAAATTCTTCGGTATATAGGTATACACAGTAATTATAATACATTTCATGATAAAGCAAGACCCATAGAATACACTAGCTAAATTGAGAACGTGCGGAACGTTCGTGAGCACCTGATATATTAATTTTATTGAAATAAATGCAACTATAGTAGGCGTCTGCAAAATTCACAATAAGTAAGCAGAAATCAATTATTAACGCGGTTTGCACACACAGACGTGAACTGATCGTTCCACTGTGTATATGGTTTTCAAAGTTCTTAATCTTAATGTTAAAAATATTTATGCGGACGCTAAACGTCTGTGAAAAATATTTTAATATTGTTATACCATTATAGCAATAAACAAGTTATTCGCAGACGTGAGCTGATCGGTACCGTAAACCGGGGATATATGGAATGATATTTATACGTTTTTGACTATAGTTCAATCAGAGACAACTCCATTCAAAAGTCACTCTTGTAAGTAATAGCAGTTGCTATAAGGAATCGATTTTCCTCAAAATATATATATTTTTTTAATTACTGATACGGTTTTTTTTTAAAAGTTTGCCGTTCCATATAACCCGGAGTTTGGGGTAATGTGGAACGATAACATTCTTTTAGAAAAATTGATATATAAAATAAGTTTCGATTCATTTAGGATGTTTAAAATACCTATATGGAACACATATCATCCAAAAAATATATAACATGAAAAATCTTCACGTGAAAGTCCAATAAAAGGCATTAAAATATAATAATATATTTATTTACTTATTGTTCCTTTTTAAACTGGAATATAAAAAAACAGTAAAATAAAAGTCTATTCTTAAAACCTAAATAAGGCACATTATTCAGGTACAGATGAAAAACAAATAAAAATTCTTATTTTAAGTAGATGTGAAAAATTATTACAGTAAGTCTCCTTGAAATACATGTATACCTCTATAAATTGTGGGCTCCGAAATAATATATTTAATTTGATTTAGCATCACTGTGCAGACATCAGGGATTGTTGGATATATAAATTCATTTTTCTTTCCCTTATAACTTCTCAGGCAACTAACTTGGAATTTTGTTTTGTGTTTGTCACAATCAGTTATTTGTGCCACAAACTCTTTGAAACACTGCTTTTTTGTGTTCTCATTATAAATGAACGAGGTAATAACAAATCTACCTTTAGTTAAATTGTTCATATTATTTATCGTAAGGGTTTTGAGGTTGGATTGGTCTCTATTTTCATTATCGCTGTCAAAAATTTCTTCATCTTCAGTCTCTTCTCTCTCGCTGCAGTTGTCATTGTCATCAGTCTCACTGTTATAATTTTCATTCATCTCAGTTTCAAAATTTTCATCTTCATTAGTCTCGTTGTCCCCAATAGCAGGATTATCAGGTTGTCGTGAAGTTCCGGGTGTAGCAAAATCAATGACTGAAATCGACTTTCCGGCAGCTACATTGATTTTCTTTTGTCTTCGAATGGGCTGTTTGTCCTTAACAGATGTTTGTTGCTTCATAATTTCATTAAATGAAACTAGCATCGCACCTTCTATATTATCTGCATTTCCCTCCGGTAACAATTTATCTAAGACTTTATTAGGATTTAGTGGAATGATTCCTGTGGCTTCAAAACCAGCTTTTATATTGTCTGTCATCGTCGGCTCCAATAACTCCAACATTTTTCTCAATAATGAGGGAAATTCAGTTTTTGGAACCACACCCTTATTTCTGTACTTCCATTCCGTGAGGATTTTTCGCCAAGCCTTTTTCAGTGGCCCAAAGACGGAAACGTCAAGTGGTTGGCAGAGGTGTGTACTGTTCGTAGGTAGAAAAATGAAACCAATATTGTTCTCCTCGCAGGCTGTAATAATATTTAGTGACAAGTGGCTTCTTAAATTATCTCCGATTAAGATTTTTTTTCCTTCTTTTCTACGAAAATATGTCAGTGCAACTTTGAAAAACCAGTCTTCGAAAATATCCCCGTCAAACCAGCCACTTGCTGATCTATTATATATTATTCCATCAGGTCCATTTTGTATCCATTCTTGATATAAATTTTTTGCCTTATAGACTACATATAAGGGAAGCATAACTCCACTGCCAGTGACCGCAAACATAACCGACGTTGAACTCTTTGATGAATCCATTATACGTCGTACATGTTTACTTCCCCTTCTTGCAAATACTTTTTGCTTCCCGGGATCGTCGGTAATATTTGTTTCATCATAATTTATTTGATTTTCGGGCGGGACACCTGCTGCGGATTTCGTAAGCTCCGAATAATAGTTGGAAATGAGTTCAGGTGTCAGTTTAGCTTTGCATCTTTTTAGATTTTCACAATTTCTCTTTGTTAATTCTGGGTTTCTTTTTTGAAAATATTCACACCAGTCGTCACCAGGTAAATTGTCGTTAAAGCACCTTATATTAACACCTTTGCGGTTCAGGTATTGTTGGATAAATTGTTTTAACTGTTGTGGAGCAAGCGGATATCCAAAATCAGCTGCTGTGAGTAAAGCTTGAACAAGTTTTTTCTCTTCGAAGACGGATAAAACGGGAGGCCTACCCAGCTTGTGTGAATTCATTCCTCGATATCTTCGATAAATGGTGGTCTTCGGGACCCCAAATTCTAGGGATGCCTGCTTAAATGAATATCTTCTAACAATAACTGCTTCTAAGGCCGATTCTAAACGAGACACCGAGTAATTCCTTCTAAAAGGTGTCCCCAGCTTATGTTTATGAATGCGCGGCATCGTTCCATTTAATCCTGAAAAATGACGAAAAATGACATTTTTCACTATTCTTGATTTAACATGAAAAATATATAAGGGAGGTAGATGGAAATCAGACACATGTTTTGTTGAGGTTATGGTCTATTTCCAAATTCATTGAAGCAACATTGTGAGACAAATACTTGCCGAGATACAGAGGAGACATTTTAAGGTAAAAAAAACACGGCGAAATTAACCAAATATTAACAGTTTCCATAAAAATACTTACGGGGCAAAAATTCCCTCAACCACACTTTCAAATTGTCAGACGGTTTGTTGGCATTTGGACAACCTGTGAACGAACCTAAATATTAAGAATGCACTAAAATATTGCGGGAAATATGAAAAAATGTACCTTTGGTCCATATAACCCCGGCGATTCCATATATCCCCGGTTTACGGTAAAAAATGTGTTATTTTTTACAAATCAATTTTTTATTTACTTACACTTATACACGCGCGCAACGTCTGCGAATGCGTCCATAAGTATCAGTATATCAATAAATTTTAATATCTATTTGTGTGAAAAGTGAGCTTATTGTACAAAATTATCGGAATTGGTAGCATAATCGAAAATGTATAAAAATATCACATACACAGCCAAATCGTCTGGGAGACTGTTCAAGTGCTTAAAAAGACATTATATAACGGGTGACGCCTTTCGCAGACGTGAACCGATTGTTTTTAAAGGCTTGTTTTCGATACAAATGCGATTGCCGATTTCACAGGCTAGTGCGCCACCTACACGTCTGCGATTGCGCTTCCCGTCACTTTTTTTTCCTAACGTAAACTAATATTAACATCGCAGACGTGAACTAATTGATAAAAATGATGCATTTATTTTACAAAATAAAACATCAATTAAAAATTGTTTTGCGCCAGTGGCAATGATAAAAAATATCTCGTAGTCGATTTTACGTGCTTAAGAAAGGTCTCTATGAGACGCACACGTTAGCTAATTGTTCACCAGAATCTTTCCCGTGCTACCGGTCTAATTGTAAGGAGTCGTAACGCTACTGCCAATGGTGAAGCCACCTGCCACCAGAGAGCAAATAAGCGCCAATGGCGGAACATATATATATGTACAATGTAGGTGTCAACTTTATCACATCAAAGGAATAAAACGATACAAAACTGGTATTTTTCCAAAAACAGCTTCATAATAATACAATTAATATTCACTGTCATAAATATATTTACTCATATATATCTTACATACCAGAATTTATTCTACATTCTATATATAATATAACATCATAATCGATATACCTACGCCCATGGAAAAAGTGTCATTTCGGATGCACTGTTCTATATTCAATGAAGAAAAGATGAATGAAAATTTCAATCAAATAACGTGCAAATTGCATACCAGAAAATGATATACTATGCTTCTCATTATCATTGCATGCACATGGACATAATTAAGTAAATAATAGGCCTACAGTTAATTTAACTAGGTAAAGTGAAAACTGCATATACTTTAACCTGCAAAGCGTCACTCCTTTCAATTTTTTCCCGCTGTGATTTTTACAGCAGTTTATAGAATATATGATACCATCATGTAGGTACATTACATAAATTAGCACTAAATCACGTATAAATCACTTCTATTGGAAAATTTCATTTTGCTCTCTACCGTTTGTGTGCCACCACCGCAATGGCGTCTTAGGCACAACTTGTTAGCGTGGCGATTATGCGCTGTTACGAGTCCTCACCATCTATCTTTCCTAGTCTAAGAAAATGTCTGATTCAGTGTTGCCGCACTGCCGCAGCCTCTCCGGCGATTTCGGTAGAGATTATTAGGGACTTTTTAAGCCCCATACAGCCGTCTGCACCGTTCTCGTTAAGGGTAGCTTAGCGTTAAGCTTTACTTTAAAATCAAATTTCGTCTGCACCGTTACCAAAACCTGGCTTTAATCCCCTAAGCCTCCCTTTAATTTAAGCCTCCGATTTACTTGGCTTAAAGTAACCTTAACTTTAAGCGACAAAGCACGCATGCGCATTGGATCCATTAACGACGGTTTTAATTGAAAATAGAAGTTAGTGACCTTAACCTAAAAAAAATTAAAGTAACCTTAACTTTAAGCCTCTGTTTTTTTTATTTTCAATTATGTTTTTACACTTATTTGTTACTCAAAAAATGCTGTTTTTCCAGCACCGTATAATTTTGAGACCTTATGCAACCGTTTCTTTCTATTTCAAATTTATTTTCCATTATCCGGATTTAATTTGTGGGTATTTTAAGTGCTGATGAGATATGGCGAACTTTGGTTTGACACATGGTAGAAATATATACAGGTATGCTGTTGCGCATCTTTTGCAGTAACCAATCACATACTTTGGAACCAACGGGAACCATATTGATAATCGAACCAATAGCGTTTCGTGCGCATATTTCAAATAATGTAGTGTATTCTTTTGTACATATATAACTGGATTGAAATTATCCGTTTTTTATCCGATTTTTAACAGGGTGAGAAAGTTATCCTCCACCTTCCTAAATTTTCCGCAAATCGGATAATTATCAACCAATCGGCAACATGCACTGATGCGAGGATTTAAATTTAAAATTAAAGACAACATATGACCTTGTGAAATGAACTAATCTACGACATAAGAAATAAAGATTGTTTTCTCCAAGCCACTATAACACAGATGCCAAAGGCCGTCCTTCCTGTATTGATTCGTCGTCGTATACGTGTATTACCACCCGCCGTAACAGAAACAGGTTCAGTCACATACCTAAATAGGTCTAAATATCCGAAAATACACACTATTTTGTCAAAATACACGAAATAACAGTACATACCTAAATAGGTCTAAATATCCGAAAATACACACTATTTTGTCAAAATACACGAAATAACACGCTCCATTTTGCGTAATTACACGAAATTACACACTTTTCGAGCTTGTTAGAATTTTACACACCCTTTTGAAATTACACGCATTTCGTGTAATTACACACCAATTGGCAGCACTGCAATCGGTACAATTAAATATTTTAGGTTATGTGTTATGTTAACTGATGGTTAACTGTCAAGGTCGATATGAAAAAAGAACGTGTTAAAAGAGAATAGGTATATATAGATAAACATATTTGTTAAATATGTATTTTGTAATACATGGACTTGGTAACATGTAGAAACAAAGATTATTTGTTACTCATTATGAATTATGATACCAAGGACAAGGCTTTTAGTGGGGTCGATCTGGGCACGCAAAATCATCGAAAGTGACGTTTTTTTGTGATATAAAGTCGGATCTCCCGAAACTTATGGTGACTAGTGTGGGCGACTCACGGATGGTGGAGGAGGGGAAATTAACATGTAAAGATACGCGAAATAAGTTTCTCGGACATAACTCACTTAGTTTGATTCAGATCGAAAAACTGTATGGGGTAAAAATAAAGGGCTCGTAAATGCACATAAACTGAATTTTGATTCGTCGAAATCAGTCCAACCGTTCTCGAGATATTGCAATTTGAAGGTCCGATTTTGTATACGGATTTTTCACTGCGACGAGAACGTACCGAGAGACGGTTTCGCGTTTTTTGCGGGGAAGAAAGCGACTTAGCGACGTGCTATTTTTTCCCCAATAGATAGACAGTCGGGTCCAAAGTACTGTGTCCAAATTTTATTAGGTGGGGTTGGGAAGGGAAGAACGAAAATCAAATTAAGACTGCTGTAACTTCCGCAATTTTGGCCACGTATCGCGCAGCAAACGCGACATTGTGTATAGGCCTTTTCAAGGTCATTTCATCATTGTCGCACGCATGCTCTGGCGCCATGTTTTTGCGGGAAATATGAAACTTTCGGACACTTTTTAGCAAAAACAACACCGTTCATTATTCCTTTGCCCATAGCTCCCTGGTTTCAAATTTTTCAAATAAACTATGCGATATCGCACTACTTATATTCAGAAAATTAGCAACAGATTCATCAATATTTGTATAAAAAACGTAATTATATATAAAATCCAATGTTGACGTACGAAATCTGTCCGAAGAAACATGGCGGAACTCAACGCATGCGCACAAAGATTCTCTATGATGAAAAGACACATAAATCGAAAAGGCCTGTTTTCAACGTTTTGTACTTATACTCCAGTCACTTTAGACAAAAATTTGGCTTCTGATCTAACAAAATATATCCTTCATTGTTTTTCTTTTAATCGATTTATTTTGGTGTTTTCATGAAAATATTAAAAATCGGGAACGAGTTCACTATGGCATAAAAAATTATTCAAGGTCAAAGTTCACAAAAAACGGGTTTTTGCGAATATCGCGCTTTATTACTATGACTCGGAGACCAATTGCGAGGTTATTACGAAAATGAAAGATAATGAAATTCCGCACGAAAATGATCTCTTCCATTTTTTATGTAAAAAGGCAAAAAGGTGCTTCGATGTTTCCGCGCAAAGGGAAGTTTTTATTTTCCATTACGTGAGCACCAAAGAATTTATATAAATAGAAGCCGAGATAAAGTGTAAAAGTTATACGATACTGTTGCCATCATGTCCAACATACCTTTTTCTCACCATTTCGTTCTAAGATACAATATTGCCTATAACGCTATCTCTGTTGCAATCACTCCAAGACCGTGGTATGAGTGTAGCAAAGACATATGTGGAATTTAGTCATTTAAGAACTGTGTGCGTTTTAATTACTCTAACCTCAAAATTATTTTCGTGTTTTGTAAATTTAAATAATTATTCTCGTTGAATCGTAAAAATAGTGAAAACATGTGTTGTTTGTGGTGTAGTTGAGGATAAGAATAGCCTGTTGTCTTACATTTATTTGTCATGTTAAAAACAGTAGTACTGCAGAAAGAGATAATTGAACGATCAAACGAACTTACCTGTGAAGTTCGATCGTAATTATACTAGGCTCCTCGTTCCGAACAGGTCACTGTTGTTTATAACTAGGTAGTACACCGTTTCTGTACTAGATGGCACAAGAGTTTAAAAAATAGGAAAACTTTTATCGTACAGGATCCACTCCAGCCAGCAGCCTGTAGATGTCATTACGTTTAAAGCCGTCACGATATACGGTCTCAATGGCGGGCAAAGAGAAAAGAAAAAAAAACAAACTCCAAGGGCAGGGAGTGACCTGTTCGGAACGAGGAGCCTAGTATAATTACGATCGAACTTCACAGGTAAGTTCGTTTGATCGTTCAATTATACCCCAGCTCCTCATTCCGAACAGGTCACTGTTGTTTATAACTAGGTAGATGTTCAAAGAAAATAACGTATATCGTGACTACCAAAAAGAAAAAAACTAAATAAAAACATTGTATAAATGCGAATAGTATATTATTACACTATTGTGAAGCCTATAGTGTTTACAGGAGGAAACAAAATTAAATTAGATATAACGAAGGATTTGAAGACCGAAAATATATACTAAACGCAGGTTTTGAAGACCAGAGTCGGATTTGAGGACCAGAGTCGCGGATTTCAGGACCAGCCGATGGTTTTCATAGTAATCGGTCCTCAAAACCAAAAGTGGAGGGGGGTAGGGGAATATCATTAACAAACAATCGGTCCTCAAAACCGCACGACAGTACGTTTTGCGAATCGTTAGCCAGTTGACACATCCTCGATGTTACATATTATGCCCCGGTCGTCCAACAACCATAGTAGGAGAAATGCGTGATCAGTAGGAACCGCGTCCTATTGGTTGCCGATAATCACAATCTCGTATATAAACTGGTATCTTTTACTCGATTTTTCTGGAACTATATATAGAGACACGCAGGCATTATTGGCAGCCTCCTTAACATCGCTACTCTCACTGTTGGTGTACATTTCAAGATAGTACCTAACTGGTAAAAAACTATAACTTATTATTATGATATGCGGACACCCAATTTTAATAACTTATATTTTCACCTTGTTCATATCTTAGACTATATAGGAAAGATAGATGGTGAGGACTCGTAACAGCGCATAATCGCCACGCTAACAAGTTGTGCCTAAGACGCCATTGCGGTGGTTGCACACAAACGGTAGAGAACAAAATGAAATTTTCCAATAGAAGTGATTTATAAGTGATTTAGTGCTAATTTATGTAATGTACCTACATGATGGTATCATATTCTATAAACTACTTTAAAAATCACAGCGGGAAAAAATTGAAAGGAGTGACGCTTTGCAGGTTAAAGTATATGCAGTTTTCACTTTACCTAGTTAAATTAACTGTAGGCCTATTATTTACTTAATTATGTCCGTGTGCATGCAATGATAATGAGAAGCATAGTATATCATTTTCTGGTATGCAATTTGCACGTTATTTGATTGAAATTTTCATTCATCTTTTCTTCATTGAATATAGAACAGTGCATCCGAAATGACACTTTTTCCATGGGCGTAGGTATATCGATTATGGTGTTATATTATATAGAATGTAGAATAAATTCTGGTATGTAAGATATGAGTAAATATATTTATGATAGTGAATATTAATTGTATTATTATGAAGCTGTTTTTGGAAAAATACCAGTGTTGTATCGTTTTATTCCTTTGATGTGATAAACTTGACAGCTACATATTGTACATATGTTCCGCCACTCGCGCTTGCTCTCTGGTGGCAGGCGGCCTCACCATTGGCAGTAGCGTTACGACTCCTTACAATATATATCTTTCCTACTCTAAGGTTCATATAAATAGGGTCCTTTGCAACTAAGGTTTATAAATAAGTAGGTTGTCTGGTAACTTCTGACCAATGAGCGGGTAAGAACTAAAGCGTTGCCTCGTCACCGAGATGTATCCATTTAAATTTCTCGGTCAACATTATTTACTTATGATCGTTTCTCCACGTTTATCCATTAATTTTTTAAATAAATTATTAAATTTGGTAATGCTATGAATAATGTATATAAGTTAGACAATAGACTGCATTTTATTGAGATTATTTCGTTAACATCTAGAAAGGGAAAATAAATTTTTAAGCAATTAATTAATTTACAAATTTTATCACTTCGTTTGCATATTTTGATAACATTTTTGTGTTTTACCTTTTTTTCCTTTAAAATTGAAAATTATTATAACTTATATAATATCTGAAGACTGCAAAATGATTTTATAAGTTTTAAAGTTATTTTTTGAGTCATAAAATTTTTTTAAAAAAAATCTGAAAGATCTAAATCACACTATAAACATCAAACACAAAGATCAGACACTGATTATTTTCTTTATCAACACGGCCGGCGCGAGGCCGTGTGTATTATGAAAAGGGAGTTGATCTCTACCCCTCTAAAATTGCGATTTTACAATAGGAACTCCTCCGAGGGGAGGAGGTTTTTCGGCGCGGGTCCGGCGTCGTTCGATTCGCCTGCGAATTTTCCGTCGCTTAGGCCGTATCCGGGGCGGGTATTTTTCGTGGTTTTTTAATTATTAACGAGTAAAAGTCCGCTATCTCTCTCGCCTGCTTTTTTTGGGAATGAGGAGTCGAGGGGTAAGAGAGAAAATAGGAGAGGTCGTTTTGGTATTTCGTAAACGTCAAAAATGTTCGATTTCTTTTCGTTACTGTCGGGCTCGATTTTCGATTTCGACCTCGCAGTTTGCGGCTAGCTATAACTAGAATATCTCCCCGTTCCGCCGCGATGCCGTACGGCGCTCAAAAATATGTATTTCAAAAAATACGGACGTTTTAAGATTGCACGTTTTTGCACTGTTTCGAATCCGAAGCGAGACTCATTTTTTCGGTTTTTCGCCTATAACTCGAAAACGGCTGGAGCTAGCTCAAAATAAAAAAATCTCAAAGGACAAGAGCGTTTCCTTCCGCTCCCTCCGGTATGTTCAAAAATTACGTACGATTTTTCGTTTCGGAGATATCGCCCGAAATGTGCGGCGGTGCAGAATGGCGGAAAATACGACATTTTTTCCTTTAAACCTCCATAACTTCTAAACGGGGCCTCCTAGAGCAAAATACTACGCCCTAACGAAAATGTAGAAAAATCAATTATCTAAAAGTCTTTTTTTTTATTTTTCTCCAGCTCCAAAGATTAAGGAGCTACGGGCGGTCAAAGTGGAAGAATTTTTCGTAAATACGTGAAATTTTAAATTTAAAATATCCGAGAAAAGCTACTTTTGTCGCGCTCGCCGCGGGCCTAATTTTCCATTTTTCCCCTCGAACTTGGTATCGCCGGAAAGCTACGTTCTTCTGCTTTCCAGAGAGACGTCGCACGCCGTTTCACTCCCGATATTTATTTACTTATGGATTTTTTAAGTACTTACGGTTTTCGATTTTTACGAAAATATCCATTCTTATTTCGCACAGAACTACACTAAATTTTTTAATTAACCCAGGGCACGTACTGCACGAATAAAATGCGAATCTTCGTGTTCAAATAGAGACCAAGATCGAGCATCTACGTCCAGTATTAACTAAAACATGAGTGTTTTAAGATTTCATGTTTTACAATTTTCTAGGTTACGTTTTAACACACTCAAATTTGTCACGTTTGTCTCGCCCCTGCGAGGCCGAATTTTCGATTTTCCCTATACAATTTGGTATCACGGGAAAGGGCAAAGCTCCCCCTTTCCATCGAGACACAGAACGAGCTTCTATTCCAAGTAATTGCTTAATTATGAATTTATATGTACGTAGATGTTTTTCACTTTCTCACAAGAAACCCAACATTCACACGCCCGTGCCGGGCCGAATTTCCGATTTGGCCCGCACACTCCACTATCACAACAAAATATCGTCCTTCCCGATTAATTTGAGACATAGAACGCCTTTCAACTCCACTTATTTCCTGAGAAATGACCGTTTTGAAAATCCATGTTTTTGCTTCCGCCATTTTAACTAACGCACATAACAATATACTAGGAATTCTGGGTAATTTGTAATTTACAGAGTGAGCAAAATAATGCTGATATAGGGTGAGCCAAATTCATCGAAAATCGCAATTAAATTTATTTGTCGTCCCATTGACCTGCAATTTGGTATTCGGGGATTATCGACCACGCTGATCACGAATATGACGTCAGAATCGCAAAATTCAAGATGGCGGCGCCAAAATGGCGGACGATATTTGTCGATTTTGGCGTCACACCTCTCAAAATCGGTATGTGGGGGTTTTTGAGGTCGCCAAATACGAATCCGAAATTGAAAAATTCAAAATGGCGGCGGAGCTGCTGGACACATTTTGCCATTTACGGTGCCATTCGTCTGAAAATAGGTATGTATATGTTATCGAGGTCACAGATCACGAATATGTTATCGTAAATCAAAAATTCAAAATGGCTGCCTCTCCATAGCCTAATATCCATTATTTACTATAACTTTCTTATTTCCCAACCGATTCGAATGAAACTCGGTATGTTGAAGTTACTGAAGTAGCTGATTGTGAATATGACGTCGAAATTGAAAAATTCAAAATGGCGGCCGAGTTGCAGGACAAATTTTGCCATTTGCGGTGCAATTCGTCTGAAAATAAGTATGTACGTGTTATCCAGGTCACAGATCACTAATATGTCATCGTATCTCAACAATTCAAAATGGCGGCGTCTCCATAGCTTAATATTCATCATTTACTGTAACTTCCCTATTTACCGTCCGATTCAAATGAAACTCGATATTATAAGGTTACTGAAGTAGCTGATTGTGGATATGAAATCGAAACTGAAAAATTTAAAATGGCGGCGTCCCCATAGCCTATTATCCATTATTTACTGTAACTTTCTTATTTACCAACCGATTCGGCTGAAACTCGGTATTTAGAGGTTATTAAAGTAGATGGTAACGAATATGATTACGGAACTAAAAAATTCAAAATGGCGGTACGAATTGTTGAATAAAAATCTGTCATTTACGGTGACATTCGTCCAAAAATAGGTCGGTGAGTGTTATCGAGGCTACAGATCACGAATCTGTAGCCGTCGCTAAAGAATTCAAAATGGTGGCGTCCCCATAGCCATTTATTCTAACTTTTTAATTTACAGTCCGATTCAAATGAAACTCGGTATGTACAGGTTATTAGTGTAGCTGATAACGAATATAACATTAGATTTACAAAATTCAATATGGCGGCAAACAAAATGGCTGACAACATGTGTCATTTATGGACCGATTCGACTGAAAATCGGTACCTAGATGTTTTTCAGGTCGCTGATGACGAATCTGATATCTAAACTGAAATCCAAGCTTTCTACAATGATTCAAGCTTTCTACAATGATTCAAGCGTTACTCAATTTGACAGCTTTAGCTGTCACCCGTCCGGAGGACCTAGAAAACGCGCAGCGTTTTCTAGTCACTCATATATTACAAAGTGGCAATCGTCCGGTTTGAAAACCGTTGCTAATGGTTACCAGGCAACTTACTTATCTATAAACCTTGCTTAGTAAAAGACCGTCAGATAGTGACGGATTTAGGTGCCCCATTTTCCCATACAAGCCTCGAAGAGGGTTGAAAAGTACATCGATGTTGAGTAGAATGAAGGGAAATTTACGATTGGCCCTGGCAATAACGTGGAAAAATCGATTTTCCTTAACAAAAAATAGAATGTTCTCCATTTTTTTACGCAAACCGTGTTCACTAAATGATTAATTAATAGGACCTGGCTTCAGAAAACCAAAGGCTTGAGTGTTGCAGGTGGCTAAAGGGTTGAGATAAGGGCGTAATCTTGTAAGGATAAATCGAGATTTTGACCGAAAGTATGAAAACGTTCATCGTCACTAGCCCAGAAAACATATTGGCTTGAGTGGGGCGAATGGATAAGTACATTTTTGGGTCGGAAAATTTAACGGGAATTTTTTTTGCGGAAAAATCGATTTTTCCATATGTTGTCCCCATTGGGCACTCATAAATTTTCCTTCATTCTACTCAACATCGATGTGCTTTTCAACCCTCTTCGAGACTTGTATGCCAAAATGGGGCACTAAATCTGTCACTATCTGACGGCCAATAACCACATCGCTAAATAACTGTTTGCCATCTAGAAAAAACGCATCTGGTAAATGTAATGATGACAGTAAATAAAAACTCGTCATATTGAAATAAGGTTACCTGAAAGACGAAGTGAATCATTGATCCTGGTAGCTACCAAAATAAAGCCGCCCAATGGGAAATTGACAAAAAAAGCGGAAGTGCTTTAAATGTCACAGAGAGGGACATCTGGAGAAGAACTGCCCAACTAAGAAAACCGACCCAACAAACATGAATCATGCGGCACTTTAAAGTTAAAATTACGATTGCCGACGAGTAAGCTTAAGGGCCTTTATTGTAAACTACATTGGCCCGGCTAGCTTAGCTTATAGATTTCTTTAAATATATGTACAAAGGAAAAAAGTTATGGCCAAAAATAGTAAATATTTCCCTATCGGATGTCTTTTTCTAGGGAATGGCCACCTTAACTGCTGTGGAATGCTAAATCAAACACACTATTGTTGGCATATCTACAAGTACCCAAAATCGTTAAATTATTTTGCCATAAGCGAACCAGTAGTGGTATTCTGATACTCACTTATAGAAATACGTGATTGCTCAACGATGTACCTTAAAATAAAGAAGATTTTTAGCCAACCATTTGGATGTCTCTTTCTAGGACATGGCCACCTTAACTTTTTAAATAATGAAGAAATTTAAGAAAGTGTAATATTAATACTTTACTTAATTTTAAACCTTAGAACTCGAGAGTTTTAACCTGCCAAATCTTACATGATTTTTCAAAGGCACTTACACTTTCCTTACTGATTCATTATTTAAAAACTTATCTGCTCAAAAAATTATAAATAAAACAACAGAAAAAAACTACATTTAAAAAACAGTTCAATATGAGCTTTACAAAACTAATCTAATTGCGGTCAGATAAAAACTTGAGAAAATAGTTTTATTCAATTATTGTTTAACGATATCAAATAATACTCAATTACCTATATAAAATATATATTATAATATAAAACAATGAACAAATTCTTTGATTCAGTACAATGCGATAATAATTAAAACTTTTAAACAAAAAAACTTTAAAAGGAAAAATATAATAATTGTTTGGACAACTTTTTCACATAATTTTTAACTCAAATTTAATTTATAAATTTTTGCTCTTCCTCCTCTTCTTGCTCTATCTGCAGCTGTTCGGAGCTACACTTTAATATTATTTTCTATGGCAGTCAGTGTGGCCATCTGAGACAAAGGATTTTTCCTGGTGCAAACTGTGAAAAAAAAAGGATCATTTAGAAAATTTGTTCAAATCCAACTAGCTCTATTTGTGACTACGATTATTTGTATAAAAACATAAAAAATAATTTAAAAAATACTAGACGATCTCTTCTTGTGGATGGGTCACCAGAGTCTAATTAGTAGTAATTTAAAATAAATGTAAAATATCGAATTTATAATCCATCCATGAAAACAGATAAATATTTTATGCGGAGATCAACTACCAACTTTACTGTTCATTCACCACAATAGTTTATCTCAGTTTAAATTCAGTGCTTGTAAAGATAGGGAACGCGTGCCCTTGTCTCTGATTAGTACATTTGTTAGCCAAGTTTATACAGGGGAAATTAGTAAATCTGAACAGATTTCTTATTTTATTCTTACTGCAATAAAATAAGAACATTTATGCTGTAATTTAAATTCTATAAATTCAGAGTATTTATAAGATCGCCAAATGTCAAATGAAAGTGAATTTAAATCGTTAATTTTTATGTTGTGTACCAATAATGGTCTTCAGACGGCCTCGCTGGGGATTCTACTTACTTGGGAATTCCCATGTGCCTATGTAAACTCTGCTTCGCTCTTAACGTAAACAATCTAATCTGAGATCTGCTATAGGATGTTAGTAAAAAAATTTAATTTAGTAATTACCACAGTTCCAGCCAGAATAGAGACTTCTAATCTTCGATTTTATGATTCGTATTTTTTTTGTATTTTGATACGAATTAGGCTTAAGGCTGAAGGACCTAGGTCAATAGCCTATTGAATCAGTTTGTGGCGATACGAATTGTACTAGATATTACATATTATATTATTGTTATTGCATATAGACATATGAGAATGTTCTATATAAAAAGTACGATAAAAAATGTATTCTATTTTTGTATTAATAATTTGAGTCATTTTTTGAGAACAGTTTGTAATATATTTTAACCCTGATAACTCTGTATTAATTTTCATATAGGTATAAATATATTATCTTTTATTTATAATAATAGGTATCTTTTATAGATGGATACATTATTATTCAATTTTACAGAAAAAATTAGATTGACGTTGAAAAAATCAAAGAGTAAAACACAATCGGCAGACGATAATGCTAAAGTATAAGTGCCATTCCCTCCCATGGATGATTTACTATAGGAGGAAATTGCACTTCTAACTTCTTAAACAAATTTCTAGTATAAATTAAATAAAATGATTAAAATAATAATTTAAGATGTAAAAGATCTTATTCAAATAGCGTAACAGTGCACTACGGAGCAACTAGTCACTTTATCAAGACGAACTTCAGTTTGAACCTCTGACAAAATATTTATAATCTTTTCATTACTTAAGCGATTGATTTGTCGTCGACTTCTTCATTTATGATCAGTTTGCACGGTTCTGAATTTGATTAAACCAATATTAATGAGTTGTACCATAAAAATTGAGGTATACTTACCTATCACCTATTTTAAATCAATTAAACAAAACACTCGCGTTAACTCATTAGCAATGTGAAAAATTATAAGCCACACTTTTCTTTCACCACCAAACATTTTACAATACAAAGCAAGAACATTGATCAAACGAATGAAAATGTCTCGCACGAAAGTCACATATTTCCATATTTGACATACAAATGAAGAGAAGTTACCAACATTACAAACTAAATTAATTACCAACCTCTTCGACTTAAAATTTATGGAAAAGGCCCGATTTCGGTTCAATGATGGCAAATTTTTGTCGGTGAATTGCAAGAAAGCAATTAAAGGTCCTTTATCAAAATGCCGTCAATTTACCTCTCTAGTAATATTGACGTCGGCATTCAATTCAGCCATTAACTGTACACCGACATCGACATCCAGCCGCCGTTAACTACAGATGGCCAACATTTTACCGATCATTTTTGTTTGCTGGGGAAAGTGGGTTAAGTTCGGCGGGAAGTTCGAAAAAAGGAAGTGACGCCATAGGGTGAAGAGTTCGTAAGTATTGAAGGAGTGACGGACACTCATTGAACTCTAATGTTTAATATAGAGTTCAATATATGGACACTGAACAATGACTTGCTGACTTGGGTGTGTCGGCGCATATGACACACAACAAAAACTATTTCCTAACCTATGAAATTTTCGAAATTCCGCTAGAGGTACAAATTGGGAACGGTGAAATGAATCACGCATATAGACAAGGTACCATTAAGGTGTAAATTAAAGTGAAGCTGATATTAACAACCTACAAGTTGCCAAAAAAATGCTTATTATTGTTAGATTATAGTAATTAAAATGCTCGTAAAATAAATGTAACTGATAATTACAACAAAGTAGGTAGGTACTAACCCTGTTAACACCAAACGTCCCCAGGACGTTCACTTAGGTCCTCGTTTGGTCTGAACGTCCCGGGTTTACATGGTACGTCCCAGGGACGTCCGTTTGCTATCGTCCCTAAAACGTTCTGAATAAAACGTTTTGAGGACATCCTGCTATAGAGTCTAGTCAAGACAAACCTAAACACATTTGTGAAATAACCTCTAGGAGTGATGTTTTTTTTTGAGCAGATGAGGATATGATTAAAAAAGGAAATTAAAAACTGTAAAATTAGTGAAAGTGAAGTGAAAGTGAAATTAAAATCCTTAAAAAGTTTTGCTAACAAAATTTCTTTTGATAACAAAACATTTTCATATTTCATGGTCCATTTAAATTTTGTCAATTTGATTTTTCTGATTTCAGAAATCTCATATTCGTTTCAACTATTTTTTTCATGAGTTTCGGTTATATTACAGTCATTTTCACCGCAATATTTAAGCAGAGCTTATGTAATGTTACTCAACCTGACTCAACCCACATAGCACGCGATATGAAATGAACATTCAAAACTGATTGTCTACATTCAAACAATATTCAGAACTTCTTTTACATATAGCAGCAATATACATTTTGCGACGTACTTATATCAATATAGGAAAGATATTGCCAGTACGTTGTACGATATTCCTATATATACCTATAATATACATGAAATAATGTTGATTCTGCGACATACACAGAATATTGTACGAATCTTCTCAAAAATTTACTGATGTGTCAAATATTATATAGATATACAATAGGCAATATTTATGCTACGTACTTAATTCAATCTCTTTACAATTTACAAATGGAATATTTTTACAACATGATACTTTCGTATACTGTAGACATATACAAAAAGCTATATTAATTTTGAAATCTTTAATAAATATCACATAAACATTTAATGGATAATATATGTGTATCATCATATATATCCTGATAGTGTACCAGTGGAACATTTCTGCAACATAGAATTCATGTTTGTATTTTTAATATTCAAAAAATGACATTCAAAAGTTGAACACATGTACACTACAGCTGTATGCAATAAAACACAAATTAAATTTTAGAATGGGGTGTAAACATATTGAGCCAATCGTTGGCACACGTAAATTATGTATACCCACCGACAAAGCAGTTTTAGCAACATTGCAACCGAAACTTGAAACAATATAGCTCTAGCAATATTGCACAGCAATGTTACATTTTGCAAAGTACCAACAAGATTTATGCGGTTTTCGACTGATTTTGACAGCGTAATGCTGCATGCATTTGGGCTATATTACATAAAAATTATGGTAAGTTAAATATTAATTCTACGCCAGTGTCGGTATATAGTACCTACCTATCTACCTCATAACAAAAACAAATCGATATTTCTCTATCTAGGCTTGGTTTAAGTGCATTTATAATCATCCCCTGTGGTGAATGGCATACGTTTTATAAATTATAAATCGTTGGTTAAAATTGTAGATATGAAATATGATTTAAATTTTGAATCCAGACTTTGGACTTGTGATCGTTTATTAAATAATAATGAATAATAAAAATGATAACTTATTCATCCCTTTTTCAATTTTCCTACTGTATTTAATTAATTAATAGCTATCGGCATTTCTTAAGCAGGTAGTTCGGACTTGAGAAATGATTATTTAATTACATTTTATCGTTATAATTAGATTTCCGCTTTCCATGTCGTTACAATCGTCCCCTTGTCGAATTTTTTAAATGCGCGCCACGTCCTTAGATTAGCGCATGCTCTTTGCCACCACAGGGCACAGGCTGTCAAATGTCGATTTCAATTCGTTTGTGTTTTGTTTTCCCGTGATTATTAATTATTAATCCATGTGTGGGTACATTAATTGCATTGCAGTAATTTTACAATTTTACACAATACAACTACCTACCACATAGTTTTAAGGATGACCCCCTTTGTTGTCATTTGCTATTTGCAGATATTTTATATTCAGATACTAAAGTTTAATGTATCCCTTTGTACTTACCTGTTGTTATAATAATGGAGGCGTTTGTAGGCACCAATTTTTTGAAAAGAAACGGAGGTAGTCTAATTCGGAATGGTAACACTCTGCGAAAAGGAAGTTTGGTAGTCACCATTCAAACGGAACCAATTTGACAAATCATTGAAAAACAGGAGAAATCCCAGATGAAACTTGGACACTTTACGGGGTGTTTAAATCTTATTTTTAAGAAGGTAGGTTCGATCTATTTCAATATTAAGGTGTTTTTGTTTATTTTAATCACAACCATTGGTTTTAATGCCAACATACGAGTTGTTATATTTATTCGTATTAATTTGCTTTATATCTATTTCAGAGGATTATAAAAAGCTGCAATTAGGTAAATGGAAAAAATCAGAAATCACATCTGATGTACAGAGTGAACAGAAACAAATCAAGGGACTATATGTACAAAAAGCATATTAGCCCTCCGAAAAGATTATTATTGTCAGATGAACATAGTGATATCGAAGAACGTATTGGAAGCCGTCGAGTTCCCAAAGTGAAAGAAATGTTGTCTTTACTAGAAGTTGAAAGAGAATATGTGTTCTTCTAATAACTCTGGTAGGCATTTAAAATCACAAACACAAACATTTCCGAATTTCAAAAAAATACCTATATACTTACCTATGTTTTGTTTTATGATAATATCAATTTGTTTAATTTATTTCTGATTATTTTTATTTTTTTCTGTAAGATGTGTTTATTATTTTATTTATTAACTTCATCAAGGACAGTTTTTAAATTGAAATACCTATTCAAATATAATTAATTGTTTTTTCTTTTATAGTTGGAACTATAGCTCGTGTATCCCCACCTCCTCTCTACTCAGGAAAAAAATACCTTCTCCCAAAAATTGGAAAAGCCAAAAGAAAGTATTCAGCCAATAGGAGCAATCACAGGTGATGTGTTCAGAATGCCAAGTGGAGTTTCGCAATTACAAGTAGCGCCATCGGCAACACCCGGGCACTGGTTTTGAAAATGTAAGCCCTCCAGTTTTTACTATTTTTTACTTACTGGTCAAATATTTCTTATAGTAAAATATGACAGTTTATAAGTTGCAAACAACATTTTTTTGTTAAAAAAATATCAATCAGTTCATAAGTTGCAAAGCACATTTTTTTGTTTAAAAAATGTCGATTTAAATTCTTGGCACAATTGTTATTTATTGCTGCAATTCATTTTGTAACAAAAAATAAAAATATATTTAAAGTAACACAACTGTTTTAATTATAACTCTTCCTATTTTATAATTTAAGATACATAATTGTTACGACGATGTAAAGTAGTTAATAGAATAAAGTCATATTTTGCTCTGAACAATTTAAAACATGATTTGAATTAGATAAAACTTTAAGGTAACGTAGTATGATTATCAGACTTTCGTAAATAACATGTTAAATATGACTATTAAAGCTGAAGTTTTCAGAGTGATAAATGTGTGATGCATTTTAAAATGGTTTCTAACAGATCTTATTATTAACATAAAAGTATTTTTTTTTTTGCTATGATATTCTTGGGCCTTTGTAAAGTATTGTTATGGCAAATGCAGTTTTATTGGTAGGTTTATTTAGCATTTGTGTGCTCCATTCAACAAAATTTGATCAATAAAACATGTTTGAGTTTAACTGAAAAGTAATGGTAAAAACAAATTTTCCATGCAGTGTACATTGTGAGAAGCAATAAATATATATTTCGAAATATCTTTACAATATTTTTCAGCATACATGCAGATCTACAAGACGTATGTGTATGATATGCTGTGGGATGAGAACAACCATTAGTACACCGGATGTTCCAGTAAAAAGTCTCAGGTTGGATATCTTCTAAACAAATAGAGACGTTTTAATTCTGTAAAAGCCAGTTTGTAGCACATACGTAGTGCTTCAATTTTGAATATAAATGAATGGTTTTTGAATATATCAATGTGTAGATGGTGCTGGGCTCTAAATAAATCTTATTTCTTTGGGAGAAACTTTAAAACCTGGTTTCTGTGGAAGGGAAATACATTTCTAAGTAGATTTTGTTCTTAAGAAAAAAGGCAAATCTAGCCGTTTTTGAGATGTGTCCAAATATTGCCATTTGTTCCTATTGAATAGTTGTAATCTCTGAAAGATTTATTTAGTCTTTAAGGGGGACAATCTGTATATCATAAACTTTGAAATTTTGATTTATATGAAAATGCCTTAAATGTGATTTTTTTTAAATCACTTAAATAGTGAAATGTTTCGGAAATAATTATTTAATAGGAGCAAATGGCAACGTTTGGATACAAATATCTCAAAAACAGTTGGATTTGCGATTTTTTTTAACAATATTTACTTAGAAATGCATTTCCCTTTACACAAACCACATTTCAAAGTTCCTCTCGTCGAAATATTTCTTGCTCAGTGTCATATGTGTATTAAAAAATGATTTATATTTAATACTGAAGCACTCTTTATGTACTACAAACTGACTTTTACAGAATTAAAATATCTCTATTCATCTAGAAGATATCCAGCATGGGAGTTTTTATTGGGACACTCTGTATAATCTATTTTGAATAAGTATTAAACATTTATTCAATATACTATTGTTGCTTTGCAATATTGAAAGTATACATGGATAACATTGCCTATATGTAGGGAACACATTTGTGTATATTATAACTATATTGTAAAATAAATGTTTATTTCAGAATATGTTTACAATGAGTCACCAACATGTGTGTGTATATTGCAAAAATATGTATAGTATGTGAAAACCTGTGACAAAACAACCAGTATACAACTTATTTTGAATCAGTATTAAATATTTATTCAATATACCGTTGTTGTTTTGCAATATACATTGTATATTGAAAGTATACATGGATAATGTTGCATGTATGTACGGAAAAGGTTTGTGTATATTGTAACTATATTGTAGAATGAATGTACATTTCAGAATATGTTTACGTGTCAGCAACATACATATGAATATTGCAGGAGTATGTATAAAATGTGTGACATAAAACCTGTGACAAAACAACCAGTATACAACTTATTTTGAATTAGTTTCAAATATTTATGCAATATACTAATTTTATTTTGGAATATGTATAGTATATCGTAGGAATATGAAAATGCTAATTGGGAACTCAGTTGCTGTCAAACTATGGGAAATTCAATTTGGCAGGCATTGCATAATTTTTACAAAGAATTTATATAAATTCTTTGCATTTTTATTTCTTCCGCACACTGGCACTAGTCACTTTTAACGGCTACAAAAGAAAGTACCAAAAACAGGTAAATCTATTTAATTGATTTATTAATATATAAGTATTTAGATCGATATTTTATTCTAGATAAATTTGGTGCCGCTTATTTGTAGGTTATAATAAATATACTACCGCACTCACCTTATTTGGCTCTGTTAAAATTCTATGGGAGATCACCTGTGAACCTGAGTATGTAGTTTTTAGTTGTTTATCATGGAACGAACTTATTCACTTAAAAGAAGATTGTTGGTTAAACATTATAAATACAATACTTCCCTTCGGTATGCGAGGGAAGTAAAAATTGAAAAGAAGTACCTACTCATGCAGTGTGTTAAACGAAGTGTTATATATGGTTCGACATCTCTGATGAACAAGTGGAGGTGATGAAACTTTTAATAGGTAAGGTTTGATACATCGAGTAATAAAAACATTTGCCAGAAAACATCAACAAACTTGTAAAGTATATTTAGGGATTTCAGTAAATTAATATAAGGAAAAAACTAATAAAGGTACTTTTTGAGGAAAATTTACAAATTTGTAACTTATATGCCCTATTTGTTATATTTTTCTGAAATTATGCTGTACGTACGTACAAAAACTTTTATACATCATCAATGTTCAACCTAATAACCCTGCTTCTAACCGTAAATCCTAATGCATCTTAACCCATAGCCATTTTCTTTACTTGAATTCTGTAATAATATTGGCAAAAAATATAACGTTAAACTTATAATAATGTTATTAATCTGCGGTAGCATTAGTCACAAAATATATTTCTGCTTCTCTCGGTCTTTGGTATTATTTGTAGAATCGATCATTCATATAAAGAGGCGTTCTTAAAATTTTTAAATGAACAAAAGAACCTTTCAAATGCAAAAGTCAGTTAAACAAAAAAATGTTCACATTTAAACTGTGATTTTTTTTTAAATAGGACACCAAGAAAATTATAACAATTTATTTTAAATATAAGCTTGCCATCAAGTGGCATATATGAGTCTTAATGTTTTTTGCCAAGATTTCATCTGAAATGTTAATTTTTCTTTTATTTGCACAGGGGCTGCTGCAGTCGCTAACGCTTCAAAGTCTTGGAAGGACACCGAAATGGCTATTACATCGTGATTGAAGAGAGCAAAAGAAAGAACAGAGAGGGTGTCAAAAAAGAGAGAATATTAGAAAATAATATAAACTAAGATAATTATAAAAAGACGAAGTGTGCAAAACGTTAAGAGAAGGTGAGATATATATATCTTACGTTTTATTGCATACTTGGCTTATTTCTTATAATATTCAATATGACTTAATGTATATATAACTATATTATACTGTACTAGGTATTATAATATATAACTTTTAAATCCCATAAAAATTGTATTTTTGACACTTGACACTTGAATTTGTAGAGTAAGAAGTTAATTTAAAAAAAATACAAATGCCATAACTTATTTTTCAATAGCACAATAGAAATAATATAAAATGTTCGCATAAATTTGTCATTTGGTGTTGATAAATAAAAGTACTAAGTATTAAAATCAATCTAATTGAATAATTTTTCTACATGGTAATTATATATTGTCATTTTTTTATCTTGGCTTTTCTAACCACATTTATTCCTTTCGAAATGGAATCCAATCACTGGATTCTATTTCGAAAGAAATGCATGCGTGGTTAGAAAACCTAAAAAGGAACATAAATACCCTCTGCTGTGAATATACCTTAAAAGTGGTGGAGCGGGAGGTACTTATATGTTTTGCATAGTATGTCCCAACAACGTTTTCAGGACGTCCTCTCTAGACCTACATTCGTCCCACAAAAGTCCTGGGTGGGACGTCCTCGGGACACCCCGTTTTGCTGACACGGAACGTCCCTCAAACGTCCTCGGTACGTCTTACGTCGGTAGAGTACGTCCTCGGGACGTTTTCATGTCCTGTGAGTACGGTCTTGGGACGTTTTCGGGACGTCCATGTGCTATTAGGGAAATAGTTGTTGCAAGTAGACAATCCACAATATTTACAATTTTAAAAAAGTCCGTTCTAAATGTCTCAAATAAACAATATTTATAAGTACACAAAAATACAATACTAAATAAACCTAGTGTAAACACTGCAAATTGAATATGATATAGAAATTCGATATAAGAAACATACTATAATATCCCTGTAAGAAACAGACTATAGATAATATTTCAATAAAACAGAGAGCCAATCAGCGTTGCCCGTTTTAACAATTGTCAAACCAGCAATCTGAATATTAGTCTGTGATGATCTAGTAATCTAGTCTAGTTTGCCAATGCGAGCGAAAACGCTGCTAACTCCACACATTGGGCCAAGTCGAGCAAACCTCGGCCACAGCCAATGTGTGGACGGTAAGTTTGTCTTCATTGGCCTCGAGTGGGCCAAGTTTGCCTGAGTTTGTCTCGGTGTCGGTATAGTACACAAATCCATGTCTAGCAAACCTCGGCCAAAGCGCCAACGTGTGATGGAAAGTTTGTGTTGGTTTGCGGTGAATGGGCCAAGTTTGCCTGTGATCGCCTCGGTATTCTAGCTAGGGATGTTCCGATACTATCGATATAATACCAGTATCGATACTTTTCATACGATACCAAGTACTTTTGTACTCGATACTTTTCTTCCGATACGATACCGGTATCGATACTTTTTAGCCGGTATCGGTATCACTAAAATATTACATGCTGTTACATCTACACATGTCATATTTAAATACGATCTGTGCTATTTCACCTTGTGCCATCTGCGAGATAGTAACTAGTAATAATATATTGAGATCACATTGGTTACATAGACGGCAACGACAGTGAGCACAGAGTGATGCACAGTCATACGACTTTTGTAATAATCTTATAAACAAATAGCCCATGGGAAGAAAAAGGTGATAGTAATCTAGAAGCGCAGTATCCGAAGAAGTACGGTTGTACTTCAAAGATCCGGTTTCTTCTTTGAAATCTCAACCACTTCAAATCTGGGAAGACATGAAACAGGTTTTTCCAAACCTGTACAAATTGCCTCGACATTTTGTTATTGTGGTAACATCGGTGCCGACAGAATACCTCTTTTCAAAAGCAGGGGCGACAATGACCAGGAACCAGAATCGGCTGTCAGGCAAGAGGCTGCGACGAAAATATTATTCTCAGGGGACTGCAGTGAATAAGACTAAGTAGTTAAATTATAATTAAAATCGTAAAAGTATCGATACATACTGGTATCGATACTTTTCTTCCGATATGATACCGGTATTGATACCTTTTATTCGATACCAGTATCGATACAAGTATCGATACTTTTGTGGCATCGGAACGTCCCTAATTCTAGCAGTAAATCGTACACAAATCAAAGGGATTGTGGGCGTGGTCGAGTCAGATACCAATTCATTCATTTCTATAGTATAGTAAAAAAATTAAATATATATGTTTTTTAACTTAACTAAACAAATGTTTTTCTTAATTTAAAAAAGTTTTCTTTTGAGTAACTTTAGAATGTCACAAGAAAATAGTATATTCTACAACAAGTTATGGAATGGCCCATGTTCCACATGAGCGAAAAGTTTGTACGGTTCGCGAGTGTGGGATAAGTATGCCATTTCAAACGTGTTGTAGACTATACTTTCTCTAACACTATTTCAGAAACTACAAATTCCACTACTAAAAATTGTGTCGGAACAAGTATCATTCCAACACACTGTTATGGAATAATACCGCACGGATTTCGACCAATCAGAAGCCGTCAAGTCATATTTAGTGGTTCGGTTACTATGGTTACGTCGAACAAAAGGTAATCATTTCTAACCTCGCATATCTGACGTTTTCAACCAAATACTACTATGACTCTTATCATATCTTGTTTCAATACAATAGATTAATTTATTGTTTTTAAATTTCTATCTACACCTCGAATTACACAATTGCTCTGAATGTGGTGTCAAAGTCAAATTGTCAAAACATCAAAACAATTCCCTCTCCACTTTTCCTCTTACCCCTGGTCCTGGAGCTGGATCTGGATACTCGCTTGAATCCGAGTATTAAAATTTCATCCGAATAATATACTCGGATTAATATTAAGCAAATAAACTCAAGTTCGCTGTATAATTATTAAATCTTATTATCTAATATCGAAATGAATTTGGTTAAAAATAAGTTCTGTTCATTTTTATACCGATCTCAAAATTGATATTAGACAATCCAACGACCTGTCAAATGTAATTCAATATGGCCGACGTTGGCATATTGGTAAACACGGTGTTTATTCTTATTAACTCGTGGAAACGTAACCATAAGGCAACAGAAAAACAAACTCTTTTAACCAATGAAAACGAATGTTTGCCGACAACGGCCATAATTGCCTAATTAAAAGGTTTTATTTTTGAATAAAATTAATTTTAATCCGATACATCACTACTGATGCAGAAACAGTTACGCTCCCCAATTTGTATCACATGTTGCATCAATGCCATATTGAGAGATGATAATATAAACATTTGAAATATGTACAATAACTGTGATAATATACCGTGATAATTTTAAAATGGTTCCCGATGGTTCAATGCGCAGAATAGGTAAAATTCTGGTCGCTGGGACCAGCAAATTTGTTAACTACGCCTTGCTACAGCTACTATAGAATTTGCGACAGCACAATCTATTAACGAGTAGCAGTAGTACGAGTACTATATGAAGTTGGAAATTACTGCAAGTATTCGATCATAGAGGGAGCGCCAATATAATGAACATTAATTAATATCAATACATTCATTTTTATCAGTAAAACTAATGATTGATTATTGTATTGTCATCGGGAATACATTATACCAAGTTTCAAGGCTCTATATTCACGACAAGTGGTTCAAAATTGACTTGCAAGATTTGACCTAAACTACCCATATAGCATTTTTGCATTCAGAGCATGTGCTCGGAATGTACTTTATGTACCAAGGAACTAAGAATGAATATTCATTTTGCATGTAATGTATATAATCTGAATGTCAGAGAGGCGTACAGATGACCGCTTCTCAACATCCGAATAAGATTCCCACAACATTCCCATGAACCAAAATGGTACTTGATATGAACCAAAAAGGTATATTGAAATATTGCAAGATACATGAGGTATATAGGAGGAAGGTCCATGCTACATTCATAATGTACACTGCACGTTCACGGTATACGCGTACTACCTTCGTAGGAATGACCATTATGTATCAGTGGCAGCTATAAATACTTCACTCATGCCATGTATCTTTTTCAGAGTTTAATTACTACAATAATTTATGACTTACTGTAATCATAGATGAGTCGCTGCTTCATTCTGAGTATGTTCATGATGAAGCAGCCACTCATCTATGATTTCAATAAATAATAAATTATTATAATAATTAAACTCTGAAGAGAATACATGGTATGAGTGAAATACTTGCATATAATAAATCCAGTATCTAATTTTAGTATTTAATTGTTACAGTCAATTATTACTTATTCTAATTTTCCACAATACACATTCCTCGTGAAGAACATTATGTAAGTAAATGTGGAATGTATGCACAGAAAATTTGTTTTTACCACTAGTTTTCAATTAAAGTCAATCATGGTTTATCGATCAAATTTTGTTTGAATAGAGCACACAAATGCTGAATTTGTTATAACAGTACTTTACAAACACCCAAGAATATCATTTGTAAAAAAATTAGTTTTACGTTTATACAAGATCTGTTCAAAATCATTTTAAAATACATCAAACATTTATCACTGAAAATTTCAACTCTAAAATCAAATTTAACACATTATTTCTGACGATCATATTACTAATTATTGTTGTAACAATTATGCATCTTGAATTATAAAATAGGAAGAGGTATAAATAAAACAGTTGGTGCTACTTTAAATATATTTTTATTTTTTGTTATAGTAGATGCAATCGTTACAGTGACTCTACGAGTGAGACACAAGACGAGGTTTAACTGGCAAGAATAACATTTTCCGTCTTTATTATACTTTCACCCGTTGAGCCACTATAACGATTTCGTCTACTATACAAAAATGAATTGCAATAATAGAAAACAATTGAGTCAAGAATTTAAATTGATATTTTGTTAACAACAAACTGTTCTTTGCTACTTATGAACTGTCATATTTTGCTATAACCAACGTTTTGCCAGTAAATAAAAAACAGTAAAAATTGGAGGGCTTACATTTCCAAAACCAGTGTCTAGATGTTGCCGATGCTGATATTTGTAATTGCGAAACTCCACTTGGCATTCACAACACATGATCTGTGACTGCTCCTATTGGCTGAATACTTTCTTTTGGCTTTTCCAATTTTTCGGAGAAGGTATTCTCTTCCTGTCTAGAGGAGGTGGGGATACGCATGCTAGTTCCAACTGTAAAAGAAACGAGAGCATATTTGAATATTTGTTTCACTTTCAAAACTGGCCATAATAAAGTTGAAAAATATATAACATCTTACAAACATCTTGCAGAAAAAAATAAAAATAATCAAAAACGATATTATCATTAATTTACAAAACAGGTATTTTTTTGGAATTCGGAAATATTTGTACTTGTGATTTTAATACCTACCAAAGTTATTAGAAGAACAACTGTGACGTTTTATTCACACTCTCGAGTAGTGAATCGTCACTTTGACACTCGAGCCTTCAGTCGGCGGTGACGGTAAGCTCGGGCGCCACCTTTACAATTGTTTTTCGTGAGGTAAAGGACTCACACTAGCCTCTTAACACAGCCTGTTTCGGTAGGGCTGGGATAGCGTCAGAGGAGACACGGTATGTCCAGGGGTCTAGGGAGGTCAGACATCACACACACACAGTAAAAGGCACAGTTTGAACAATATACATATTTATTATAATCCAAATGCTATTATCTACAATTCTACTACCCTAACGTATTTGAATTTAAGCAAACAAAACAATACTTAGACGGCGTAAGCGAGGGGGGTTACTACGGTTAAGTTACTACAACAACAAGCACGGTTATTATTATCGGCGGTGATTACCAAGCGGGGAGGAAGCAATTACCAAATCTACATGCAATACGGTACAATGCCTATGCAACTTGGCTAGTGCGCAGCGGAAAAGAAAGATACAAGATTTAGCATGCACACGTAGATAAATCACCCACTCCTGCTCACTGTTCCCTGTCGGCCAATTTATACCTAGGCATAAATTGCCCTCTAGGATGTACTCACTCCAGTACGGGGGATATTTTGGGTAGCCGAGGGCTTATGTGACAAACCGGCTGAAGGGACTAGGCTAGCAAGTCACCCTATCTACCCAAAACACCTCAGAACCAGGCGTGCGTACTCAACAGTGAGTTAGAAAGAAATATCTCAAGTGATTACCCAGCTGAAGGGACTAGGCCAGTGAATCACTCAAGATGTCCCCTTCGACGGTCTACAACCAGAAATACTCCGGCTCACGGTTCCCTCTTGGTTAATCCACCCGCAGGGATAGACCAACCTCCAGGGTTTACGGACACGAGAGTGGAGGATATGCGGGGTATCAGCGAGCCCGTGTGGTCAACCAGCTGAAGGGACTAGGCCAGCAAACCACACCCGAGTCTACCCAGGATACCTCCACCCTGCGTACATACGCTCCGGGCAGTAAGGATAGACAATATCCAGGATATCTAAAAGCCGTTGGTATCTGACCAGCTGAAGGGACTAGGCCAGCCAGAGACCGCCGAACCTTTTTCTGTCCTGGATATTTCTATACTTGCTCGAACGTCCGTGGCATACCAGACACACAACTGGAAAAGAAAGTATGATTAGCAGGCCTGTGCTTAACACTGGCCAAGTTGTTTACCAACGTTCCTAATATACTCACTTCCTTGCCGGTGGTCTTCTTAATTTAGAATTTCTTGCTCCTGATTCCCTTCCTTATCGTTGGCTCGGCTGAGTATTCGATACAGATGGAACATAATTAATTGGTGTTGGAGAACTAGCGCCATCTAGCGGAGCTCTCTCCAACCGGATAATTAAAGTTAAACAACTATTTGCTTTCTGTGTGTAGAAATAGTATATAATAAATATGCGGATTTATAAAATAAAATTTGCTTCGTTACACCCCCTCTTACTTCGCTAAAAAAAAAATAATAAATGAAATGACATTATTTTTTTTTCCATGTGTCCTCTTGCTCACTAGAAATGGAAAAAACTTCATTTTCTAAAAAAAAACGGTCCCTATTTATTAAAAAGCGCTTGCCCCACACCGGTTAATAAACTTTATTTGGGAGCAAGTACACTTTTTACAATTCCAAAAATTAAACTATAAATAAAATAAAACAGATTACAATTTCTTATTTAAAGAGAAAAAGAAACAAAACGGAATTAAACGGACTTCCTTTTTCCTGGGTGAACCTTCATTCCCTGGTACTGGGTACTGAGGGTGTAAAGACCAAAAGGAAAATTAGCGGAATTAGGTGCGCCTTCATTCTCTGGTACTGGTCATTGAGGGTACTTTCCTAGAACATATAAAAAAATAAAACCCAACTCTTAAAAAGAAACAAAAATTACTGGTGATCCTCGGGGGAATCGGTAGGCATCTTACTTCAGCAGCTCACATTGTGTTCCCCGGGATGTGGTATCGGTTTGGCGTGGCGCAGGCTTGCGCTAGCTTAATGCGGACTAATGCAAATACTGCTTGAAATCTTTGCAGGCGGTCACTATGTGCTGGCGGTATGTCGTTCTCCTCACTAGGTTCGGCGGTATCTTCATTCTCAGTTTGAAAAACGGTATTTGGTAAGGATATCTCACGGCCAAAGTTTAAAAACGCTGGTGAGAATCCTGTTGACTCATGCTTTGAGCTATTTACAGCCAATTGAAAGTCACTTAATTGCTGATCCCACTTGCGGTGATCCTGCTCGCAATATTGGGCTATCATTGTCTTGACGGTACGGTTAGCTCGCTCAACTGGGTTTGCCTGGGGCGTGTAGGGCGGTGTAAAACGGTGCTGAATTCCAAACTCCTTTAATAATGATCGGAATATTTGGCTGTCATACTGACTACCATTGTCGGTGATGACGGTACGTGGGCAACCAAAACGGGTGATGACTTCTTCGTATAGAGCTTGACTGACGGTACGGGCAGTAGCACTGCGTAGGGGGCGGCACTGGATCCATTTCGTAAAACGGTCCTGAAAAACTACCAAGTAGTTATTTCCTTTACTGGATCGTGGCAGTGGTCCTACTAGGTCGGTGCTGACGGTTTCCCATGGTTGTTGACTGACGGACGGTTGCATGGTTCCTGGTGTCTGCCGCTGAGAGACTTTGTATCGCTGACATTGCATGCAGCTACGTACATATCTGGCGATGTCACGGAACATCCCTGGCCAATAGTACTTTTGAGCTATTCGTGCAATTGTTTTAGCGATCCCCATGTGTCCGGCGGACGGAGCATCATGGTTCTCCTGTAGAACGGTGCGGCGGAGCGTTGTAGGAACACATAGTTTCCACGGATCAGACAAATCTGGTTCCTTTAGATCACTGGAATCCCAGAAGTGACGGTACAGCCGGTTATTACGTACACAGTAATCCGGAAATGCTTCTGGATTCCGTTCGACTTCAGTTTTCTTCCGTCGGTACCATGAACAGTTTGGTGCCTCATCCAGGGCACATAGTTCATTGGTTTCAGATTCGGGAAGAGGTCGGTCTAGCGGTTGGCGGGACAGTGCGTCGGCTACCCGGTTTAGGGCTCCCTTACGGTACTTGATTTCGAAGTCGTATTGTTGTAGAAATATGCTCCATCTAGCTAAGCGGCCGGTCGGACTCTTGATAGAGTGTAACCATCGAAGAGATTGGTGATCGGTCAATACGGTGAAGCGGTATCCTTCCAGATACGGCCTCATTTTCTCTATTCCCCAGACAATGGCCAAGCATTCTCGTTCCGTTACGGAGTAGTTCTTCTCGGCTGGGGACAATGTACGGCTGGCGTAAGCTATTACCCTGTCGTGTCCTTCAATTTCCTGGGTCAGGGCTACACCAAGACCTTGGTCGGATGCATCGGTCTGAAGAGTAAACGGTTGTTCAAAGTTCGGACAGGTTAGTACTGGGGCTTCGGTGAGACAAGCCTTTAATTTCTTGAAAGCCTGTTCTTGTTCGTTACCCCACTTGAAACGGTGATTCTTCTTCAGTAGCCTGGTCAACGGAGTCACAATTTCAGAAAACGTTGGTACGAAGCGTCGATACCAGGAAGCAATCCCAAGAAATCGACGAACGTCTCGGACGGTCCTAGGGGTGGGGAATTTCTCAATTGCCTCCACTTTTTCTGGATCGGTCTGTATCCCTCCGGCGGTTACCACGTGTCCTAAATACTTTAGTGACTTCCTACAAAACTGACACTTCGCTGGGTTAAGCTGTAGGTTGGCAATCCTTAGCCGGCGGAATACTTCATGCAAATTCTTCAGGTGTTCCTCAAAAGTTTCACCCAGAACAATTATATCGTCTAGGTAAGCAAATGCATACGGTTCCATGTCAGGTCCAATGATTCGGTCTAATAAGCGCTGGAAGGTGGCTGGAGCGGAATGTAGTCCAAACGGCATCACTCGGAAATGGAATAGTCCTCGGCCAGGTACGGTGAAGGCGGTAATGGGTTTACTTTCCTTAGAAAGCGGTATTTGCCAGTATCCCTGTTTCAGGTCGATACTAGAGATATACCGTGCCTTGCGGAGTTTATCCAGGATGGCGTTTATATACGGTAGCGGATAGGCATCCTTCTCGGTGACTTCATTTACCTTGCGGAAGTCTATGCAAAACCTAGGTTTTCCATCCTTTTTACGGACTATGACTACCGGCGAGCTCCAGGGACTATTGGACGGTTCAATTATACCGTTTGCTAACATCTCGTCCACTTCTTTGTTGATGATTTCCTGCATCCTTGGGTTCTGTGGACGGTACCTTTGCTTAATCGGTTCCGGCTGTGAGAGTCTGATATGGTGTTGAGTCAACTTCGTGGTTCCTGATATGTCCTGAAAACTGGGTAGTTCAGTGTCCAAGAACTCCTGAAGTCTCGTCTCCTCACTGGGTGATAGGGCTAGGGCTATTCCCCCCAACGGACTATTCGGAGGTACGGATGAGACGGGGCGGTTATTCAAGTAGACGGTTGTCGTAGGCAGGTGTATACTGAACTCTTTTGCTCGAAGGATGTCCATTCCTAGTACAATATCCGATGACAGGTTCGGCAAATAAGATAGCCTTTCGAAGAACGGAGTTTCGGCTATCGTAAATTCCAAGTCATAAGACTCGTTGATAGTTACCAATTTTCCATCGGCTAACTGGGCAGACGGAGCGGCGATGTTAACGGTCGGTATCTTTAGTTGGCGGCACATGTCCTGTACGCGTGGTCCTATATAGGATCGGACGGCTCCAGTGTCGAATAAGGCGGAAAAGGTGTACCCATACATAACTACTGGAATGTGGGGTCGGTCATCTCTGGCGGCGGTATTCTCCGAGGGGGTGGCGGTGCGGAGCTGTACTGGCCTCGGTACGGTGCAGCTCCTAGGTAGTTTCCCGACCTTTGACACGAACAGTTCCTTGTCATTGTGCCAGGTCGCCCACAACGGGAACAAAATAATTTCGGTGGAAAGCTGCATTGACTACGAAAATGTCCAGTTTTTCCGCATCTCCAGCAGGTCGTTCCTCCGTTTATGGGGGCTGTGCCGGCGGAGGTTGATGGCCTACCCGCGTCGTTAGTTTCTCGGGTATCAGGTGGGGTTTGGCCCACTGACCCTCGGGAATCCTGACGGGTATTCACGGTTGTATTACGCTCCATTCGAGGCGGTGGTGGCGGTCGGTTATAGCTTGTGGACGGTAGTGACGGCTGCGGATTATTCGTGGGTGGTGGTGGCCGCTTGGTATTTGCGGCTGAGTGTGTTGAGGTCAAAGATGGTGGAGCGGTACTCGGATGATAGACTTGCTGCATTTCTTGGCGCAGCGTTTCGAATTCTTTGACCATTGCGGTCAAAGCGGCTACGTTTGTCAGACTGGATCGCGGAATATATTGCCTATAGTCCGGAAGCAGGTTTCGGTACAGCCAACGGAGTTCCTGTTGAGTGAGATCTCCATGCCGGCGGATGAGTGTTTGAATATCGGTCAGGTAGGTACCTGCAGGCTCATCCGGTCGTTGTAGACGGCGGCTGATTTGTGCTTCTATCTCCTCTTGGTAGTTAACCGGGAAATAGAAAATCCTGAATTCGGTAGTAAAGTCTTCCCAATTCCTCCAGTGGTTACGGTTATTCCTATACCATAGTAAAGCTGGACCTTGTAGTAATTCTGGTAGCACAGGTAGCAGCTGTGCCGGACGGATTCCAGTATACGAGCAGACTTCTTCTATCCGCTCTAGGAAGGCGGCGGGATCTCCTTTCCCGTTGAAGTTGATGCCCCATTTGCGTACTTTCAAGGGGTCCAACGTCATATTTCCGGTCTGTACGTACGAAGACGGTATCGCGGACGGAGCTGGCGGTATGGCGGTCGGTGCTATCGGGGGTGGTATTACCAGCGGCGGAGGTAACGGAAAAACGGGTCTGGTGTGTTGAGGCAACGGAGAAGTGCAGCCTTCTCTGATGAATTTCACCAGTCGACGTTTCTTATCATCTACTGTTCCTGAAAGGTCTAACCGGAATTTTCCTAGTTCAGCATCAAGCTGTTCTTTTCTCAGCTTATATATCCAGCTGAGGCGGTTCTCTACCCCTTCTGGGGCTGCTGGGTCATCAGTTCTTTCCAAATTCATCTCCTTTAAATCCTCTTCAACGGACATTCTATCGGTCTATTCACGATGATATCCTACGACGGAGTATTGACGGACGGTAATGGCTGGTGACAGATGATATGAACGGCCTGAGCGGTATCTCAGGGTGGTCCGCTCACTACGAGGTACAAAAACGGAGTCTCTCCTTTACTCTTGCACGGCTAGTTATATCGGCTTGAGACTGGGTGGTGTCGGCTTCTGCGCACAATGAATAGTCTGAGCGGTCTCCCAGAGTGGTCTGTTCTTTATGGTGTCTCAAGACGAAGTGTTCCTATAAACGGTAGCAGCAGGTGACGGAGGACAATGAACAGTCTGAGCAGTATCTCAGAGTGGTCTGTTCACTACGGTGTCTCAGGACGGTATGGCTGAACGGTCTGAGTGATTTTTCAGAGTGGTCCGTTCTCTGCGGTCTCCCAAGACGAAGTCTCTATAAACGGTAGCAGCAGGTGACAGATGGCAATGAACAGTCTGAGCGGTATCTCAGCGTGGTCTGTTCACTACGGTGTCTCAGGACGGTATGTTCCTAGACGGTAGCGGCTGGTGACAGGATAATGAACAGTCTGAGCAGTATCTCAGAGTGGTCTGTTCTCTGCGGTCTCCCAAGACGAAGTCGATGAGCGGTAGCGGCAGGTGACGGATGGCAATGAACAGTCTGGGCGGTATCCCAGAGTGGTCTGTTCTCTACGGTGTCTCAAGACGAAGTCTTCTTGCCAACTCCTAAACGGCTTGATATATCGAGTCGAGACCAGTTCCGTTGGATTCTGCGCCCTCGATATACTATTTCAGGAGGGGTCACACGCTATATCTCTTCTGTTACCGGAGTTTCTAGGACTCCGGGCAAAATCCGGTGAAGCTCGGTCTGGAAGGTGTCTGGTGATGCAGACAACTGATTCCTATCGGTTTTTCCGGATTTCAACTTCCCACTTCTCCAGGGTACACTTTTTTCCGGAACGGACGGTCGGATCGCGATGAAACCAACGGCAATCGATTCAGGGTCCCTGAGTTACTATTAAACGAGGGGTCACTTGCCTAGTAGAAAGGCGGTGCAGAAGGTGTGTCGGGGTGCTGTTTATCACCTAGTATAGGTCCTACTCAATTCAGACCCGTAACTTGGCTGTAGCACCCTTTTCCGCGGAACGGTCGGTCGGATTCAGTTGCAAACGTCACCAATCGATTCCTTGGGTCCAATTACCCCAAAAACGACACCCCACACGATATTTTGTGTGTTCGGGTACCTTCGGTGGACTTCGGAAGTGTTCGGTCGGAGTTCGGGTTTTTGCTAAAAGTGCAGCCTCCTCGTGTGGCAACTCCACAGAAACTGCCCCCGGTTTGTAAAAATTCCCACAGGGGTTATTAAATGGTTAATAACGCCTTCGGGTGCGGTCGGAGCGGTTCGGTAGTAGTCGGAATCGGTTCCTCGTGTTTGGTTTAGTCGAAAATGACACCTCACACGCTTATAAGTGCCTATTTGGAGAATTCGGTTGTATTCGGTGACTGCCGAATGTGAAGTCTACACTGTTTCCCTAATTAACGGTCCCTGCTCGGGCGCCAAAGTATGTGACGTTTTATTCACACTCTCGAGTAGTGAATCGTCACTTTGACACTCGAGCCTTCAGTCGGCGGTGACGGTAAGCTCGGGCGCCACCTTTACAATTGTTTTTCGTGAGGTAAAGGACTCACACTAGCCTCTTAACACAGCCTGTTTCGGTAGGGCTGGGATACCGTCAGAGGAGACACGGTATGTCCAGGGGTCTAGGGAGGTCAGACTTCACACACACACAGTAAAAGGCACAGTTTGAACAATATACATATTTATTATAATCCAAATGCTATTATCTACAATTCTACTACCCTAACGTATTTGAATTTAAGCAAACAAAACAATACTTAGACGGCGTAAGCGAGGGGGGTTACTACGGTTAAGTTACTACAACAACAAGCACGGTTATTATTATCGGCGGTGATTACCAAGCGGGGAGGAAGCAATTACCAAATCTACATGCAATACGGTACAATGCCTATGCAACTTGGCTAGTGCGCAGCGGAAAAGAAAGATACAAGATTTAGCATGCACACGTAGATAAATCACCCACTCCTGCTCACTGTTCCCTGTCGGCCAATTTATACCTAGGCATAAATTGCCCTCTAGGATGTACTCACTCCAGTACGGGGGATATTTTGGGTAGCCGAGGGCTTATGTGACAAACCGGCTGAAGGGACTAGGCTAGCAAGTCACCCTATCTACCCAAAACACCTCAGAACCAGGCGTGCGTACTCAACAGTGAGTTAGAAAGAAATATCTCAAGTGATTACCCAGCTGAAGGGACTAGGCCAGCGAATCACTCAAGATGTCCCCTTCGACGGTCTACAACCAGAAATACTCCGGCTCACGGTTCCCTCTTGGTTAATCCACCCGCAGGGATAGACCAACCTCCAGGGTTTACGGACACGAGAGTGGAGGATATGCGGGGTATCAGCGAGCCCGTGTGGTCAACCAGCTGAAGGGACTAGGCCAGCAAACCACACCCGAGTCTACCCAGGATACCTCCACCCTGCGTACATACGCTCCGGGCAGTAAGGATAGACAATATCCAGGATATCTAAAAGCCGTTGGTATCTGACCAGCTGAAGGGACTAGGCCAGCCAGAGACCGCCGAACCTTTTTCTGTCCTGGATATTTCTATACTTGCTCGAACGTCCGTGGCATACCAGACACACAACTGGAAAAGAAAGTATGATTAGCAGGCCTGTGCTTAACACTGGCCAAGTTGTTTACCAACGTTCCTAATATACTCACTTCCTTGCCGGTGGTCTTCTTAATTTAGAATTTCTTGCTCCTGATTCCCTTCCTTATCGTTGGCTCGGCTGAGTATTCGATACAGATGGAACATAATTAATTGGTGTTGGAGAACTAGCGCCATCTAGCGGAGCTCTCTCCAACCGGATAATTAAAGTTAAACAACTATTTGCTTTCTGTGTGTAGAAATAGTATATAATAAATATGCGGATTTATAAAATAAAATTTGCTTCGTTACACAACATATTTTCCCTCAACTTCTAGTAACAGCAAAATTTATTTCACTTTGGGAAGTCGACGTCTTCCAATATGTTCTTCGATATCACTATCTTCATCTCATAATAATCTTATGGGAGGAATAATTTGCTTTTTGTACATAGTCCTTTGATTCGTTTTTGTTCACTCTGTATATCCGATGTGAGTTCTGCTTTTTTCAATTTAACTGCAGCTTATAATCTTCTATAATAGGTATAAAGCAAATTAGTACAAATATGACAACTTATATGTTGCAATCAAGACCGATGGTTGTGATTTACATAAATAAAAGGCTCCTTAATATTGAAATAGATCGAACCTACCTTCTTGAAAACAAGATTTATAGTGTCCACGCTTCATATGGGATCTCTCTTGTTTTTCATTGATTTATCAAATTGTTTCCGTTTAAATGGTGACCACCAAACTTTCTTTTCGTGGAACGAGTCACTTCGAATTAAACCACCTCCGTTTTTTCCCCAAAAATCGATGCCTACCTATCATTATTCGTATTACAATAAAAGCAAAGATTAGACCTAATCTTTGATAAAAGTACAAAGGGATAGGTAAGTGTAAGTACATTCAACTTTAGTGTCTAAACATAAATTAAAATATTTGCAAATGACAATAAAGGGGACCTTAAACTATGTGGTAGGTGTATTATTGTACATAATTATTGTAAAATACTTACTGCAATGCAATTAAGTATGTAGTAATAATCATACGCAAACAAAACACAAACCATAAACAAATTGAAATCGACATTTGACATTTTGACAGCAGAGGCCTAGCGGAATGGAATGAGAATATTGAGCATGCGCACTAGCCTAGGGACCGTGGCGCGCGATCACAAGCCTAGTTTGAATTCAAATTTAAATCATATTTCACATCTACAATTTTGCCAACGATTTAAAATTTGTAAAATGGATGTTATTCACCACTGGACAGGGAATGATTATAAATGTACTTAAATCAAATCTGGATAGAGAAACATTTATTTATTTTTATTATAATTAAGGTTAAAGGTTAAAGTAGATACTATATAAAAGTAGCAATAGGTAGTCTCATCAGTTGTGATGCAGTTTTATTTTTATTAGTTCATGCGATCCAAATATTTCTACAAAATGTACACCTCTATCATACAGATAAAATCATCGACGAACGTTTATACGATGTACATGAACACATATACGAAGAACATTCCCTGACATGTATACATAGTACACGCGACTATGAACATAAACTTTTGTGTATGTTCGATCCATATCGTATGTATATTCATATTGTATATGAAAATATTATTTATATGAGAATGTTGGGGGAACATACATGGCTAGTACAGTATGCAATTAGAACATTGGGAATGCAAAAATGTACATTCGTGGAATAATAAATGCTATCTGGGTAAAAACAAACATGTGAACATGAATAGGCCTTTTCATCATAGAAATTTTTTTTGCGCATGCGCTGAGTTCCGCCATGTTTTTTCGGACAGATTTCGCATGTCAACATTGGAAACATTGAATTTTGTATAAATATTACGTTTTTTAAACAAATAGTGATAAATCTGTTGCTAATTTTCTGATTATAAGTAGTGCGATATCGTGTAGTTTATTTGAAAAATTTGAGAACAAGGAGCTATGGGTAAAGGAGCTAATAAACGCTGCTGTTTTGGCGTGTGTAATAGTGATTCTCGCTCCAAATCTTTCAGAAACTGTTTATATTATTTTCTGTCATTCCCTAAGCCGTGTGCTGAGTTCAGAAAAGGTCGTATTAAATGCTCAAGAAAAAAACATGCAAGACATTGCCAACAGTGCGAAAAATGCGAGTCGTGGGTGAAAGCTTGCCGACGTGGTGATGGAAGATTTTCGTCGATAGACGATGTTAATAAAGATACATACATCTGTTCTCTTCATTTCGAAGGAGAAAGTGGTCCTAACAATGAAGACGAAATTCCAATAGACCATACCAAAAAGAAAATTGAAAAGGTAATTATTGCTTTAGTCAACTTTTGAAGCTTCCATTCTTATAACCTATGTTTGAGAAAATAATATATTACTGCTTTTAGAAAGTAAAGAAAAGAACGAGCTTGTCCGAAAAATACAAACTAAACAATAAAGAGAGTTGTACTATTGTTAGTAAAGAAGAAAAATCTGATGTTATGGATCAGGATCGAAACGAAATTCTTCAGTTGCAACAGGTATGACATAGATGTGAATGTAGTATGTATTTTGTAAAGTGAAGTATATTTTAATCATTTAACCTTTCATTACATTGCAGGATTGCAATGAGGAATTCAGACCTGGATATGGTTGCGTTAATGAGCAAACAGTACAAATCGATGTTTGTGGTCTTGGACCTGTCAGAGTGTGTGTTGACAAAGTAACAGCAGGCGACCAAGAGGATATATTTGAAGCAAATTTTACACAGGAAGGATTTGGCATGTACAAAAGAGTCAAAGTGCAAGACGGAGGAGATCCAGTGATGGTTCAGACATGTGATAACTATACTCAAACTGAAATGGAAACAAGTGATAATTTTTGTGAAACTGACAGTTCGAAAACTCGGAACAAAGGAATTCAAGTCAATATTCCTGAAAATGATTATATGAAGAAATTTGAAAAATCTGTTGCAAGCAACGAAAAGCAATGTTTGTTTTATACAGATTTAACATATGATCAAATCTTGTCTTTGCACAAATTTTTAAGTCCTCAATGTGAAAATTTGGATTACTGGGGAAGTCGAGAAAAGTCACAATCAGGTATAAATAGAAATAAACAATGGAAGTTAACCTCGTTACAACAATTGTTGCTCATACTAATAAGATTGCGTGTGGGCTTATTAACGGAAGATTTGGCTTATAGATTTGACATTTCAGTTGGACTTGTTTCGAAAATATGTACAACATGGATTCAGTTGCTGTACAATGAATTTACAGTGCACCTAAAGCCACTAATGTTTCCTTCAAGGCATATAGTAAAAGAAACACTTCCTCATATTTTCAAATCAATGAAGAACATTAGAGTCTTAATTGACTGTACGGAGTTTTATTGCCAATCACCGACAAATTTTGAACAACAGGGAAATTTGTATTCAGCATACAAAGCTCACACTACTTTTAAAGTTTTGATCGGTACAACCCCAAATGGTTCAATTTGTTTCGTGTCGGATGCGTTTGAGGGATCAATTTCCGACCGTGAGATCGTAATACAATCAAAATTTGCTGATCAGTTAGAACCCCGTGACATGGTGTTAGCAAACAGAGGTTTTACAGTGCATGATGTCATGGAATCTAAGAAAGCATCGCTCAATATTCCTCCTTTTCTTAACGGCAGAGATCGTTTGACACCTCAAGAGGAGATGCTCACAAAGCGTATAGCAAAGCAACGTATATATATTGAACACGCAATTGGTCGAATAAAAAATTTTCGTATTTTACAAAGGGAAATTCCTCTCAATATGCGTGGATTAATGCCACAAATTGTGTTTATATGTGGATGTCTTGTTAATTTTCAGACTCCGATTGTTTTTGATGATGACATCTCGTGAAAAAATTTTCTTTTGAATAAACTTTGAAAATGTAACATTTTTTATCAATAAAAATAAAAACATTGAACTCGAGAATTTATGCATTATTTATTAATGAAGACATTATTTGCACATATATTTACAGTACATTATATCTGTGCCTTGGTACAAGAAGTGTCTTAAGTCAATAATTCATTGACAAGTTTACTTCAACAAATAACATGTTCAAGCAAAAAATAAAAAGAAAAGTGATTTGTTACATTGTAAACTGCAAAGTTACTGATTCAATGACAAACTGAACGTAAGATTCCTAAAAATATATAAAATAACACATTTATAACAGAAAACTTCGAACGTAGAAAATTTTCTTATATTGAAGACGAAATCTGTAACCTAGTCACTTCTTGTACCAAGCTATAGATATTACTTATCACTATAGTTGCTTTTTGGTAAATTACCATAATACTCATTCTTTAACATTCGTATATTTTAAGGTGGCCATTATTTCGGCGATGTCTGAATCTTTGAATCTTTAACATTCCCTCCCCAAAAAATCAATCGAGGTATAAAAAAATTGGGTACAATTTGGATGAGTTTGGGTAACTTTAACACGTGCCACCGAGCTGTTTTTGACATTGTCAGTTAGTTGTCAAAATTCATTGCACATATTCAAATAGACAGATTTACATTAGAAAAAAATAGTTGACCAATTTTTTTTTTTTTGCTCACGACTACCTTCCATAATGTATCAAACTCTGGCAAGTTTCAGACATTTCTGTTCATTTCGGCAATAATTAGAAATACTCAAGTGAAACGTGCAAAGAAATACATGTATTTCCCATTTAAAATTTCAACTGCTCGGTGGCACATGTTAAGGTTATCCAAATCCATCCAAATTTTACTCAAATTTTTTTCATAATACCTGGATTCATTTCAGGGAGTGGAGTGAAAAGAATTCCGACTGCCAAAATAATGCCACCCTAATGTATAGGAAAATTAAGATGTAGACCTTTCTATTCACTTTTTTTATTGCTTAGATAAGTCAAAAGGTGGTAATCTTCGTGGAATACGCATTTCGAAATATTCAGGACACAAAATGTTTTGATGAAACGCAATGGCGCGATTTATCACTGGCATTATAAATTCTTTGTCGTAGAATATTCTTTCTAAATGAAAACCTTGGGGGGTCCAAATTAAAAAGTCGCACCACAATCTTTCGGTAATCGCCATTTGCATTTGTACTTGATAATAGTACTTATGTGTTTTTTTCAAAGTCATTTTGTGACTTTCAATAAGAGTACAACAAAATGAACTTTTCTGGGAAGGTGTCAGTTTGTGCAAATCTGTAGGCAAGAAATTGTCGAGAATTTTGGGACATTTAATTTCCAGTAATCCTTGAGAATTACATCTCAAGTCTGTCACAAGTGCATCTGGTGATGCTCCCAATCCTGGGAATTTTGAATTTACCCATAGACCGGTATTCGAAACGTCGAAAATGCCCATGGCCTTGTAATGTTCTTTTGCATTGTTTTCATTAATTTGCCCATACTTCATGGCTTCCGTATTAATTCTGTTATCATGCCACAATTGTGATTCTACTGCAGCAAGAATTTGTTTCTTGTTTTTATCGGAGGAAAAGTACTTTATATTAGACGCAGTTACCAATAGCTTTCGTAATTGCCACCATTCCTCACTTTCATTCTGAATGCCACACGTGGCATCAAAAGGCCCGACTAGTTCTTTCGTAAGACTTATCGTTAATCTAAATACAAGAGTTCGCAAGACACTTTTCCTACCTAAGCTTAGTTTGTAGTCTTCGTACCTAGGAACAAGCAGTAATTCCCACATGCGTGGTTGTTTATTGGATGAAGTCCTACTTTTTTGTAAATCTGCTAGTAATTCATTCACTTTTTGCATATTCATTTGACATTTAAAAGTATCAGCAGGGTCATAACGTCTTTTCTTTGTGAAACTATTCTTATTTGAGTATTGCTTCTCATCAGCGGTGTGTGGTTGCTTTTTTTTACGACCCTGATTCCAAACACACAACTGACTTGTACAAGCATTTTCTTTTTCTTGTTCTTTTTGAAAGTCTAATAAAGTGTACAATAAAGCTGCAACGTGGGAACAACGGCCTAATCCTGAAGCTTTGCAATTACATTCACCAACAATAACCTTCCCATTACTGGGATTAATCATCAATTTAACATTATAAAATTTACCAGCTTTAAACGATGCTTGGACTTTACATTTAACACAATAATACTGTTCAGGTGACGAACCATCGAAGACTTCATATACATGACCACTCTCAACATAAACTCTTCCCCTTTTCAAAGGTTTCGAAGTGCTGTAATCTTCTTTATTTGGCCCTTGGAAATCGTCGCTGTCATAATCACTGCTGTTGACACCAGAGACAATGCATGTTGAAATGATGTAGTCGTATATTGACGAATCGTTGAAGTTTGATGGTACTGTCGTTGTGGGGAAAACTTTCCAATTGTCTGCAAATTTGGGAATATTGTTGAGAATACTGCACTGCTTCTTCTCTTCTTCGTCAAACCATTTCCCTTTATCCACAGAAAGATCTACGGGAACCTCATTTTCAACTGCATTTTTGACCCTACAAAAAATAATACAAACAGAAAGTATTATCACTGTATAATCAATGAATGCACGAGGAATGTCGTCAACTCTTCAACATTCACATGTTAACTTAACACAGTTGTTTTCTCTTAATGCACTTGTACAAACACTGATGTGTTGAGAGTGTAAATCTAACCTTGCAACCAGTTCTTTCTTGGTTCCACTCACTTTACGGCCATGACATTTGAGCCAGCGCCTTAACTGAGCGCAAGTGTGTTCCTCCACAATTTTGTGTACCAATTTCGCACCGTCAATTACGCTTTCACTTAAATTAATGTTAAAATATGATGCAGGCCCAGCCATTTTGCTAGAAAGTGTCCGAAAGTTTCGTATTTCCCGCAAAAAACATGGCGCCAGAGCATGCGCGTGACCATGATGAAATGGCCTTGAAAAGGCCTATAAAAGCCTGTAATAAAAAAAATCAAATAGAACGCTCAACAAGTTAGATTTCTTATGTTTGGTTCATTTCATATGGAAGGAAACACCTAACGTACACCAGGGTGCAAAAAGTCAGATATAGAATGTACTTCGAACCCAATCCTTCCCAGAGAAGTGGAAGACAGCAAAAATCATCTTGATACCCAAGCCTGGGAAATCCATAAACGACCAGGGGTCCCATAGACCCATATGTCTTTTGGACGTGCTGAGCAAACTATATGAGATCCTCATCAGGGACCGAATTGTCCGTGAGCTGGACCTAAACGAAGGAATCACCGATAACCAATTTGGTTTCCGAAGAGGACGGTCTACGATTCAGGCAGCCCAAAAGGTCGCACAACTGGCAAAGGCCCCAGGGAAAACCTGGTGCACACTAATAACCTTTGACGTGAAAAATGCATTCAATTCAGCCAGCTGGGGCCTTATTATCAGGGCCATGAGGAGTAAACACATCTCTACCTACTTAACAAACATAATCTCGGAGTACTTTAAGAACAGAAAGATAACCATAGCAGACGAAACTCACGAAATCACCGCGGGTGTTCCACAGGGGTCGGTTCTGGGGCCCACCCTGTGGAACATCATGTACGATGGTGTACTGCGGATCCAGCTCCCCAGAGGGACATATCTCGTCGGGTACGCAGATGACCTGGCCCTCATCGTTACGGCCGAGAAGATCCCGGAATTAAACAGAAACACAGCCACTGCAATAGAGAAGGTGTGCCGCTGGATGGACGAAAACCATTTAACGCTTGCCCCCCAGAAAACGGAGGCCATGATCATGAAGGGACCCAGAAAAAGGGAGGACGTCAAAATCAGCATCAGGGGTACTGCCATTACCCCACAAAAAACAATAAAGTACCTGGGCATCGTCTTCGACACCCAGGGAACGTTCGGGGCCCACGTCCTACAAGCCGTGGAGAAAGCGGAAAGCAGGATCACCGCCTTAACAAGGATCCTGCCAAACGTCGGGGGACCCACCATGGAAAAGAGGCTTGTCCTCGCGGGGGTGGTACACTCCACCATCCTGTACGGAGCTCCGGTATGGTATAACGCCCTAAAGATTCGTAGATATAAAGACAAGATCATAAGCGCACAGAGGAAAATCCTCCTCAGAGTTGCGATGGCCTACAGAACGGTATCCGCAACGGCCCTCCAGGTGATCACCGGCTGCATCCCAGTACATCTAATGGTAGGGGAGAGAAAACTGCTGGAAAATGTTCCTCAAGATGAACTGACGGAAACCAAAGCCCAAGTGAGGGCGGACATAATAGACATCTGGCAGGAACTCTGGGATCAAACTACAGACAAAGCCCAATGGACGAAAAGATTGATACCTCGTTTGAAGGAGTGGGTGGACTGTAAGCACAGGAGGCTAAATTATTTTCTAACACAGGCACTCACAGGGCACGGTTCTTTCCGTGCATTCACCAAAAGAATTGGAAAACATGAAGACGAAAATTGTACTTACTGCGGTGAACCCGACACCGCAGAACACACCCTTTTCGAATGCGCAAGGTGGGAAACTCAGAGACAGAGGACCTGGCTCACGCTAGGGGCCAGATTAACTCCCGAAAATCTGATATCCGAAATGATGGATCACAGAAATAAATGGAATGCCATATCGGCATTAATCACCGACATCATGTCAAATAAGGAGCGCGAAGAACTAAGGAGCCAAAGAGCTTAACAGTACCGAGGCACACCCGCGATGAATGTCCAAACAGGACGATACCAGGGTGGCGGCTTTCAGGAAAAAAAAAGGAGGAGGGGTTTTAGTTGGTAGGCATTCTCTACGAAGGGAATGAATCCAACACACCCCGCCGCCGAACACCTTCCAAAGATTTCCCCTCCTCCGAAAAAAAAAAAAAAAAAAAAGATATAGAATGTGACGTAAATCTTATGTCATTGCTATAGTAATATTTGGTATTTAATCTATAGTCTGTTTCTTATACAAGGGTATTATAGTATGTTTCTTATATCGAATTTCTATGTCATATTCAATTTGCAGTGTTTACCAAGGTTATTATAGTGTTGTATTATTGTATACATATAAATATTTTCATTTAAGTCGATATTGACGATAAGACGATTGCTCATTTGGAACGATATTGATTTTAAAATTGAAAATATTGTCTACTATTAATTAAACTCATTCTTTATAGGATTTCGTAACCATCAGACAAAATAATCTACGAAAAATGAAAATTGTCCACTATTGTCTACTTGCAACAACTTTTTGGTGCAATAGAGCAATAGCAGCTGACATCACAAACAGATGTTAAACGAATTTGTTTTGCATTTGAATTCATACTAAGTAAGCTGCTGCCAAAAAGGAAAAGGTACATTTCATTATAAGTATCATGCAGTCACATATTTACTTTAAGGTGGCCATTCCCTAGAAAGAGACATCCGATAGGGAAATATTTATTATTTTTGGCACTAACTTTTTTACTTCCCTCGCATACCGAAGGGAAGTATTGTATTCGAGAAAAAGTCACCCTCCGAGATTTTTTCGGATTCTGACGTTTCAGAACACGTAGATTCCGAAAATATAGGTTTTTCAATTCCGTCAGTCTGTCTGTCTGTCTGTTGGTGCATTTACTAAAAAAACTACTTGACGGAGAGCAGTCAAATTTGGCAGGTAGTTAACACTAGTGTCAGCGAAGAACTGGTAGAATTTTCACTGAAAAATATACAGGGTGGACCGTCTAAACGGAATAAATAGTGAAAAAAATTTTTTTCTGCTCAAATTTAAAATTTCCACGTTTCATGACGCGCTAAACCTATTTCTGAAAAAATAAATTTTTGAAAATTTTTACTTCCCTCGAAGGGAAGTATTTTCAATCATTTTTGAAAAAAATTTTACCACTAAAATATAGGAAGAAAAAATTTTTTTTTCTTCAAATTTAAAATTTTCAAGTTTCATGGCATTCTAAACGTATTTCAAAAAAAAAAAATTTGAAAATTTTTTTACCGACATTTTTGAAAATAATTAAAATAGGTGGAATTTTTTTTTGTTCAAATTTAAAATTTCCACGTTTCCATGGCATTCTAAACGTATAAAACAAATTTAGAAATTTTTCTGAAAAATTTTCTTGAAAAAATTTATGTATTCATCACTAAGTCTTACTAGGTATAGAATAGAAGAAAATATTTTTTTTCTCAAATTTATGATTTACACGCTTCATGACATTCCAAAACTACTTCGGAAGAAAAAAAATTGTAACATTTTTTTACCATTTTGGAAAAAAAAATTACCACTAGAATAGTTGGAAAAAAATTTTTGCTCAAATTTTAAATATACCCGTTTCATGACATTCTAAACCTATTCAAACAAATTTTAAAAAAAATTGATAAAATCTATTTCACTACTTACTATAGAATAGATAAAAAGAATTTTTTTGTTTAAATTTAAAATTTCCACGTTTCATGACATTGCAAACCTATTTCGGAAAAAAAAAATTGCAACATTTTTTACCATTTTGGAAAAAAAACTACCATTAGAATAGACGGAAAAATTTGTTTTTGCTGAAATTTAAAATTTTCACGTTTAATGACATTCTAAACATATTTCAGAAAAAAAAATTTGAAAATTATTTTCACACATTTTAAAAAAAAAAATTACCACTAAAACAGATGGAAAATTATTTTTCTTTGCTCAAATTTAAAATTTCCGTGTTTCATGACATTCTGAACCTATGTCAGAAGAAAAAAATTTTTTAACGACCACTATACTTCCACTTCACTGCCTGAAAGTGGAACTGAAAATGTGTCTAATGGCAATAATATTTGGCATATGCTATTATACTTATTGGAAAATATACAGGGTGGTCATCCCAAGAAATAATTCATGGTAGACCTGTTATTTAGTATTGAACTTTTGCTGTTGGATGAGCACAATTTTTTTGACCAAAAGTTATCAGGACTTCTTTGTAATAATTACAATAACTATATTTCCATTATTATTCTCAATGTCATTTCATATTTAATAATTTTTTAGTGACTGCCATGCACAAATAACGAGGGAAGTTCTGTGTAAATACCTTTACCGATTTTTTCTTAGTACATATATTTAAAAAAAACTATAAGACTACCTAAATAGAACTATAATAACACTATTACTATGATTTTTCACTCAATAATTTCAGTGGTTTGCAAAATAGTTTATTTTAAAACTACGAAATAGGAAGATTAGCATAATTTTTAAATTTAAATTAAAGTATTTTGCAAACCACTAAAATTAGTGAGTAAAAATTCATAGCAATAGTCTTGTTAAGGTTCTACTACCTAAGTAGATTTTTTAAATATACGTGCTAAGAAAAAAAAGTTATGGCCAAAAATATTAAATATTTCCCTATCGGAAGTCTCTTTCTAGGGAATGGCCACCTTAAGAGCACAAGATATTATTGTTAGGTACCTAGCTAACAATATATTTTAACCTAACCTAACCTAACCTAACCTAAGTAGATTTTTTAAATATACGTGCTAAGAAAAAAAAGTTATGGCCAAAAATATTAAATATTTCCCTATCGGAAGTCTCTTTCTAGGGAATGGCCACCTTAAGAGCACAAGATATTATTGTTAGGTACCTAGCTAACAATATATTTTGTTATTTTTTTTGGGCAACTTGCAGGTTGTTAATATCAGCTTCATTTCCTGAATCTTAAAATGGGACCATGTATGTTAAATGTGAGTTTACATATGTACCGCTCAAAGGAAGAGTTACTGACATGGAAGGAAAGGTTACCGACGCAGGTAGTAGATTACAACCTCTCCCTTACAATATTACATTAACTCGATCCATTTCATAAATCGACCAATAACATTAAAGATTCTGCGGTGATTTTTACAAATTGTAATGTTGAGAAAAGTGAAACTTTCATTGTTCTCAACAATACAATTTCAAAAAAATCGGTAAAGGCATTTACACAGAACTTCCCTCGTTATTAGCGCATGGCAGTCACTCTAAAAAATTAATAATTACCAAATGACATTGAGAATAATAATCGGAATATAGTTATTGCTATTATTACAAAGAAAACTTGATAAGTTTTGTTTAAAAAATTATACAGATTACTCACCCAACAGCAAAGGTTCAAAACTAAATAGCAGGTGCCACATATGGCAGGCTTGCGCAAATACCTTTACAAATGTCCACCATGACTGAAATATTTCTTGGGATGACCACCCTGTACATTTTTCAATAAAAGTATAATAGGTGCATATGCCAGATATTATTGCCATCTGTCACATTTTCAATCCAACATTCACGTAATGGAGTGGAGGTATAGTGGTGGTTAAAAAATTTCATTTTTTTTTAATTTTCAAAAGATGTTGATAAAATAATTTTCAAAATTTTTTCTTCTGAAATAGGTTTAAAATGTCTAACGTAGAAATTTTAAATTTGAGCAAAAAGGAAAGTTTCCTTCTATTCTATAGTAGTGCTAAAAAAAGTTTAAAAATTAAACATTACATATTTTTTAAAATAGGTTTAGAATGCTATGAAATGTGAAAATTTTAAATTTGAGCAAATAAAAAAAAAATCGATCTATTTTAGTGGTAAAAACTTTTTGAAAAATGTTGGTGAAAAAAAATTCAAACATTTTTGTTCTGAAATACCTAGGTTTAGAATGTCATGAGACGTGAAACTTTTAAATTTGACCATTCTAGTGTTAAATTTTTTTCCAAACTGGTAACAAAATGTTGCAAAATTTTTTTTCCGAAATTGGTTTGGAATATCATAAAACGTGGAAATTTTAAATTTGAGCAAAAAAATTTTTTTCGTCTGTTCTATAGTTGTGATACATAAATGGATTAAATTTTTTTTTTAAAATGTTTCAAAAACATTTTAAATTTTGTTTGAATAGTTTTAGAATGCCATGGAAACGTGGATAGTTAAAATCTGAACAAAGAAAAAAAATCCTATCTTGGTAAAATTTTTTAAACATAGTAAGAAAAATTTCTAATTTTTCTTTTAAATAGATTTAGAACGCTATGAAACGTGGAAATTTTAAATTTGAAGAAATAAAAAAAATTCCATCTATTTTAGTGGTAAACAAATTTTCAAAAATGGTAAAAAAATTTTCAACTAAATTTTTTTTTGAATCAGGCTTAGAATGCCATGAAACGTGGAAATGTTCAATTTGAAGAAAGAAAAAAAAAAATTTCCTTTTAGTGGTAAAAAATTTTTCAAAAATATTGGTGAAAAAAATTTTCAATTTTGTTTTTCCTGAAATAGGCGTGTCATGAAACGTAGAAATTTTAAATTTGGGCAAACAAATTTTTTTTTTATCTTGGTAAAATTTTTTTCAAAAATGTTGGTGAAAAAAATTTTCAAAATTTTTTTTTTCTGAAATAGGTTTAGCGCGTCATGAAACGTAAAAATTTTAAATTTGAGCAAAAAAAAAATTTATCTTGGTAAAAATTTTTTCAAAAATGGTGAAAAAAATTTTCAAAAATTTTTTTTTTTCTGAAATAGGTTTAGCTCGTCAGGAAACGTGGAAATTTTAAATTTGAGCAAAAGCAATTTTTTTTATCGTGGTAAAAATTTTTTCAAAAATGGTGAAAAAAATGTTCAAAAATTTTTTTTTCTGAAATAGGTTAAGCGCGTCATGAAACGTGGAAATTTTAAATTTGAGCAAAAAAAAATTTTTTTCACTATTTATTCCGTTTAGACGGTCCACCCTGTATATTTTCCAGTGAAAATTCTACCATTTCTTCGCTGTCAGTAGGGTCAACTACCTACCAAATTTGACTGCTCTCCGTCAAGTAGTTTTTTAGTAAATGCACCAATAGACAGACAGACAGACTGACGGAATTGAAAAACCTATATTTTCGAAATCTACGTGTTCTGAAACGTCAGAATCCGAAAAAATCCCGGAGGGTGATATTTTCTCGAATACAATAAGTAGTGGGTAAATAAGAGAGCTGCCGGAGCAATCATTTTTGATGAGTGATGAAGGTCAAAGTGATGAGTGATGAAGGTCAAAGTCATCATTCGTGATGAAGGTCAAAGTCATCATTCGTGATGAAGATCAAAGTCATCATTCGTGATGAAGATCAAAGTCATCATTCGTGATGAAGATCAAAGTAATCATTCGTGATGAAGGTCAAAGCGATCATTCGTGATGAGGATTTCCGAGAATTTACGTGCAGGTATGCGAGGTATCAAATTACATTTCCTGGAATTTGCGTGCAGGTATGCCAGGTATCAAATTACATTTCCCAGAATTTTAACGCACATTTGTAGAGGTCACCAACAAGTCTCGACAAGTCTAGAATGTACGTGTGTATCAAATTTCATTTCCTGGAATTTTAGAATTACATAACGGAGCTACATGGTAACAAACATTCGAAGGAACACCCTGTATATGAGCACATATAATCCCTGTATACGATTCAATTAATATGCTGTTAAGTATATATGACCACAACAATTTCCGTAGCCCCCTAATAATACAAAGTGATTAATCCGAATCAATGCATGTACTAATAATTATAGGAAATATAAAAATACCCTATAACATTATTTCCGTAGCCCCCTGTATATAATAATACAAAACGATTAATCCGAATCAATGCATTATACTAATAAATATAGGAAATATAAAATGTCCACGTAAGTTGGCCTTTTCTGTGGCGTACGGCTGTGATTCGTTACGTGCAGTAATGGGTGGCCGGCAATTTTCTTGCTGCCGGGTAATGGAGGCTAGGTTTGAAGTGGTCAGAGCCAGGAGTTGCGCTAATTGTTCATAAGTGGGTAGTCCCAAGCTCGATTGGGGTTGGTCCGTTATGGCGGCAGAGGGGACTGGGATCGTTCCAGTCGTTTGGTTTTGGAGCACTATTTGTCTTTGGGGCGTAGCACTAGGTCTTGCCGTCTGGTACGGCGGGGTGACGTGGTAGGCGCCGGCCGACGAGGTAGGCGTGACGAAGTACTGTGCGTTGGGCGGCGTGCTTGGACTTGGGCTGGTTGCTGTTGGTGGTACCATGCAGTGAGGGGTGGCCAGCTGGCGGCGCGGTGTCAGCGAGGCGTCGCTGAAGAGTTGGGGCCAGTCGGGTGTGGCAGCAATGGTGTACTGACCGCTGGGCAGCCCTGAGCCAGAGTGGGAGGCTTCCCCATGTGTGGAAGCGAATCCAGCGAAGCGGCGATCTCCCAGCGTCGAGGAATCGTCGTTGGCCCGGGATGCTGTTGGGTCCACCATACAGCGAGGGGGCATCACCATATCATCATCACCACCCAATCTCTGTTCCATCGCCGAGTTTCCATGCCACGATGCTGCGTTGCGCTCCATGCAGTAATGGGGCATCGCCTGAGAATCGTGGCTACTCCATTCCATATTTGTTGCCTGGGCTTCATGCCAGGTGGCTGCGCTGCGTGCCATGCAGCGAGGGGGCATCGTCGTGATGACGTCATGCGTGACCCCAGTGTCGTGTCCTATGTTGGTGGCGAGTCCTGCCTCGCTATGCCTAGGCGCGGAGCCCGGCGACGCACAGTAGTGGGGCGCCGTCGTCGCGACGCCATGCGTAGCACTTGTGCCTGTGGAAAAATCAGAGGACATGCTTACCTCGCCGAGCCGGGTTGCTGTGTTGCTTGCTGTGCAGTGTGGGGCCACCGTCGTGGAGACGTCGGGCGTGACCCCCGTACCCCTTGTCAGGGCGTCGTGTTGGCGGAGCACTTCGTGGTCAGATGCTGTGAGGGGCGTCGTGCAGTGAGGGGGGGCCGACGTGGAGACGTCGCTCTCGACCCCAGTGCCTACTGCCTTGCCACTCCGGGTATGCATTGCCACTTGACACTCAACACAATAAAACTCAAATAAAACACACTGTCTGGTTACAACACAAGAGGAAGGGATGACCTCGTCAGCATTGGCGTTGGCTTCTGCGCTCAACTGACTTCTGTTTCGGCAGAAGACTATTAGTTGCTGAAGGCTGGAACATTACTACTTGAAGGACCGATCACTACTTGCTCGCTGAGAAAAAGTGTCCTCTTATATAGACTTTCTTGTGCTCAAATGACTTCTGCTTCGGCAGAAGACTATTTTCTTGCGCTCAAACGACTTCTGTTTCGGCAGAAGACTAAAACATGAGTCATAATTTGTTCTCGATGCCGACGCCGATGACAAAAAATATCCTATAAAACATTTTTCCGTAGCCCCCTGTATATAATAATACAAAATGATTAATCCGAATCAATGCATGTACTAATAATTATAGGATATACAAAATGTATATGGTTAACAATTTCCGTAACCCCCTGTATATAATAATACAAAATGATTAATCCGAATCAATGCATTATACTAATAAATATAGGAAATATAAAAATATCCTATAAAACATTTTTCCGTAGCCCCCTGTATATAATAATACAAAATGATTAATCCGAATCAATGCATGTACTAATAATTATAGGATATACAAAATGTATATGGTTAACAATTTCCGTAACCCCCTGTATATAATAATACAATATGATTAATAGGAATCAATCAATGCATTATACTAATAAGTATAGGAAATATAAAAATACCCTATAGCAGATTTTCCGTAGTCCCCTAATAATACAAAATGATTAATCCGAATCAATCAATGCATTATACTAATAATTATAGGATATACAAAATGTATATGACCACAACAATTTCCGTAACCCCCCTGTATATAATAATACAAAATAATTAATCCGAATCAATGCATGTACTAATAATTATAGGAAATACAAAATGTTCATGGCCACAACAATTTCCGTAGTCCCCTAATAATACAAAATGATTAATCCGAATCAGTCAATGCATGTACTAATGAGTATAGGAAATACAAAATACCCTGTATGTGATATTTTTAAAAAACCTGCATGAAAGTTTATCAGAATACATAAAAGATGAAATGACCTATTCCAAATGTGAGTATGTACTGAGAAAGTAGAAAATACCATTCAAACTTTAGTTCAATAAATGCAACAAAATAATAAAATACCCTGTATACGACTGAATCGATATGCGCACATTCCTAAGTATAGGAAATATAAAAAATACCCTATAAGACATTTTTCGTGCCCCTCTATACGAGTCTCAATTAAAGAACAGACTTCGAGAATGCATTAAAAGCAAGCTATATCATTTACAGTACACCGCGTAGGTAGGTTGGTAACATAAACATCTTGTCAGGTGGAATAACTCCAGATAAAATAGAAATTTGATTTAAGTCTACTACATTGTATCACTCTATACATTATGGGAACACCTAGGGACTTCATATTCCAGAATTCTCTGAATAAAATTTATCAGAACGCATAAAATATGAAATTAGATGTGCCCGACACGTCGCCAATCGCCTATCACCGTGAGAATAGATATTTTGTGCAAATTTCCACAAATGCATGCTCGCTATCGCGAGGTATTTTTGCATAAACATGGTACAAGACACCCGTGATAAGAAAAAACGTTAAACCTGAGAATGCAAAATAGCGGTGAGAAGAATTTTTCGTAAACAACTAAGGGAATCATATTTCAAGGCCAGAGACGCAAATTCGTTAGAACTTACATGTCGGAGAGGAAAGATTCAAATTAATTTCAAACTCGATTATCAATGAAAACCTAAGTAACATATATTTAAGACTGGCCCACTAGTAATCAAATCAAAACAATTAGCACAGTCTTTTGAAATCTAATACCCTGCTATTAATTACATGCAAAAGACGCGTGCCTTATGCCGGGAGACAGAAAATATGTGAGGTATACACCAGATTAATTAAATTGCATTTGGGGACTATTATTTAGATATGGTTTAAAGTATGAAATATGTATACAGTGGGGAACAAAAATATGTGAAATATACCAATTCAATTACATTACATTTGGAGTTATTCTTTAGATACATGGTTTAAAGTATGAAATATGTATACAGTGGGAGACAAAAATAGGTGAAATATACTAATTTAATTACTCTGCATTTGTGTACAGGGGGATTTAGATATATGGTTAAAAGTTTTAAAAAATACATTAGGACTATGTGAAGTATGAAATATGCATACAGGGAGGACTATGTGATATACTAATTTAATTACTCTGCATTTGGATATATGCTTTTAAGTTGGAAAAATATACAAGGGTCATATGAGGAGTATAGTCATGTGAATCACCGACTCAGGATGTTCCCATACAGGGCGCTATTTAGAGATGGCCAAAGGTTATTTAATTTTAGAATTGCAAACTGAGCTACCGATACAGTAAAGGATCAGGTTCATAATGCACGTGTGTAAAGGTTATATGAAGGCTATATAGATCAATAACCCTATGGGAAAGCATCGTAACCGTCCTTCTCACAGGTTTCATATTACAACAGGGGAATCCCCAGCCCCAACTACAGCTTATATAATGTCAGGAAAGTAATATTCTTCAGTACTGTGCAGTCTATTTTACAATAATGAAGTGCGAACACTGCAAGAAAGTTTTCTCAAAGAAAAGTAATTTAATTCGGCATATTCGCCAATATTGTCCTGTTCTAAAAAGTAGAAGTGTAGCTTGTGAGTCACCAAGCAAGAAGCAAAACTTCGATGATGTGCCTTCTACAAAGTGGTATTAACAAAAAACCAAATTCTACAAGCGGTTAAAAAACTCACAACTATTGTGGAAAAGACTTCATTATTGTCTAACTTACGACGTCATATTAGTAATAACAAATGTCCTGCCCTGAAGGATATGTTTGTAATTGAGAGAATGAAAATAAATCATCCTATTGTGAACAGTTTAGGAGACGGAGTGGAGAAACTACATTCAGCATTTAAAAGCAGGATTGCTAGTTATCGTTTTAGTAGTCCTAGAAGCCACATCAATTATTCCGATTTTCTAAAAGAAGTCAAACAAAAGGTATTGGGTAAGATTAATGAATATTTGGAGAAGTACCGGGCTCTCAAGATTAATTTTAAAGTGTTTGGGACTTATACTATCCCTGAAAAGGAATTAAGTGATATTAGGTCGTTCGATACAAAATATGAAGTAATTACTATTTCAACGAACCTGCATCAGATTTTCGAAGAATTTGGTGAGGAAATGAATGTACAAACACCCGAATTCCAGGAGGGAAAATCGGGTTGGTTATTAAGACGTATACTATTTCTTGATGTAAACATAATAAGTTTGCACCAATAGATGTCTTTATCATACATTAAGTTACCCAAAATATAATCGAGTACATCTTATAACATGGAATTGTTTGCAGTGGACAGACTACGTTTCCATAGGAGAATCGAGGCAGCTTCAAATATACTTAATTATATTAATCTTAGATGTAGAATGTTTTCTGAAAGATTTGAAATTAAAAAAAACATGTAACAAATACAATTTGTTTTATTTAAATAAAATGTTTCCAGGTTTATACTAATTCATTTATTAATTCAAGAATTATGCTTATTGGCTAACATACAGTTTCCCTTCCTTTTTTCTTCTTAAAATCTTTTTAACTAGATAAATATCAAAATGTTCAACATTCTGAATTTCATAATTTGAATAAATATATCTCATGTGTTCTTTAAAATAGCCAGCTCCAAATTATTACATTAAAAATATCGATAACATGAAGATATACTATGCACACAAAAGCCTACCAAGTAGATTGATTATTCTAGATCGAACACTGAATAAATAAAATCAATCACCCCTAAATTTTAGCATAAACAAGAATCATAAAAATTTAATATGTTATGTACAGGGATAATCAAAAATTATTCCGATATACGACCATTAATACGTAATATACAGCGTACTCAATAAATAACACATTTCCTAAAAGTATACAGACCTAATAGAAATGAAGACTTGAGATACCCTTCTACACTGTCTTTCCTCAAGTTTCTTCCCAATAATCTCAAATAAAGCTAATATACCATACATCCAATCATCTTACGAAATTGATATATTTTATTGATTGAAAATTAAAGAAAATGTTCTGAAACTAGGGATTGAACATAAAACCTCTAGATGTACAGTGTTGTACTCACATAAAAATTAATGAAAAAAAAATCTTACGTGCTGATTAGAAATAAAACAATAGATTTAAGTAATATATTATTTATTAATATTTTACATTATACAATGTTACACTCTACACAAAAAACTCAAATGTGATTACACAACAAACAGAATCGAGTTAAACAGCACATAGAAAGAGGGCTTTCACAAGCATGACAAACCAAGGCACAGTTTCCTAATTCCAAACCATAATCAGTTGTATGTTGAGACACCTGGGAACTTTCGATGTTTGTGTTAAAGCTCATGGACGCATCAAGAATAACTCGTACAAAACGTTTCACCTCATCTCAGTCTAAAGCAATAAAGTAATGCTGACTTAGACATATATATATATTCATGGGCTCAATTCTGCACAAATTGCAAACTATTAACTTCATATCACTTTTCTATTCTGGATTCACTGTCTAGATCCTAACTCTTCAGAAAAGAATATCAACCATATATGATTCGACCCACTCTCCATTCTCGGGAATATCTCAAGCATGAATGCCAATCCACTATTTTGCATGCTTTATATTGCGTTATGTTGCATTAATCTTAAGTGGTGAGATGTATTAGAATTATTACAACATATGTAATCGATAAAGGGCTCTCACCAATCCCACTTATTTTCAAAAGATTTTAAACTTAGACGTGGAGGCGTGTGAAAGCACAGGAAGAAAACACCAATAATTATTATACCCCCAGCCACAATCCTGAAGAATTTATAAAAGATAAGGATGTGATCAGAGGCCAACCTACCAACAAAGAAAAACAGAAAAAACAGCAATCGTTTATACCTCACGAAGGACTTAAGATGTGGGATGGTAAAGTATTCAAAATAAACAAATATTCTGTAGTAAACGAATTATATTTATTGTTTAATAAATTAAATTTATAAAAGACCTGGTTCATTCTTTACCCCTCTCTCTTTATAATATAATATAAATTCATATTAATTTAATAGAACATTAGTGTGTTTATAGATGAAAACTTAAAAAAATGTAGCAGGAAAGTGAAAAAATACCGATCCCAATTTAATACTAAAAAATAATTAACAAAAAGCTCCTCCATACCCAACACAACTGAACATGATATATGAGAAAAAATTCAAAGGTGTAATAAGACTAATCGGACTTCGTTCCCGCTACTCCGCAAACCTCAAGCTATAACATTTATTTTTTCTATCTCGATTCAACATACGCTGCGGATTCGCTAACAACATCTTCTTCATACATTTACATCTGTTAGAAAAGACTCAAATACCACATTATTGCATTATATTTAATTTGTGTCAGTAAAAAATATGCTACCAAAACATCTAAAAAACAACATTTTCAAAAAAATTACATCTTAAATTCATTGAGCTCATCCACCTTATGCGGGGGTTCTCCTTGTGGAACGGACATCATGTCGAAAAACATGCCGGAACTCGAACACATATAAAAAATACACTTGCATGTAGGAGCTATTTTATTACACTATATATTTTTCACGATTCCCCATCAACCTTAAGAAAAATCATACATTGTCAGAGGAATACATTGTACAGTTTGATTTAAAATTTTATCAATATACCCATGAAATAACGCAGTGTTGTACAAAAACCACATTTTCAACTATATTTACATCTACTTTACACACCATTCACACAGAACTGTGAAATAAAGTAGCTCTGTGATCTACCGATGATAAAGGCATTGTTTACTTATAAATAAAAAACATATACATTATTCATTGTTTTATTTACCACAACATGTTTACATAAAAAGGTATTTAGAATTATTATAATATATCAACCACACATTTGAAGTCACCATTTACATACATGGTATCTGGATTGTGAGTCTGGTGAACCATCCGCGTGACTGCATCATTCAGCTCTAATATGATGTACGAAAATAATTTTCTGCTTGAATCCTCGCTCACCCAAAATTAATGACATATATGTAACATAAAATCAATTATGCGACAAGAGGTCTTCTAGGTTGCATGTCACAATTCACCCAAAATTAATGACATATATGTAACATAAAATCAATTATGCGGCAAGAGGTCTTCTAGGTTGCATGTCACAATTTACACAAACGGTGAATATTTTCTCATTTTTGGAGACATTGTACTCCTTCAATACACTTTTACACCTGATGCACAGCCACGTACAGATAGGCATAATGAGGAAGTGTTTGGAACAACGGTAAAATATATGCTACCTAAGAACTTTACTATAATATCTTTAATTTTTACATGATTCATCAATTTTCAACTTTAATTACTTTGCATTTGTGTATATTGGTTATTCTTTATACATGTTTACTGTATGATGTTGAATGAGCAAGTAGCTCCTATTCACCCCAATTTACCCAGATTTTATTCCATTTACCCCTCCCAAGCACAGTTCTGAAGACATATATGCTACCTATAACCCCCACAATCGATTCAACGTTCGGTGTTAAACGATCCAGCTATCGATTCCTAAAGTAAATGATACAGAAGGCACAAGTTTTAATTCTTAATTTGATTGTGCATGAGATAAATATCTTGCCCTAAGTGCAGCCAGTATGCGTCGGTGTCGCCTTTCGCTTTCCTTTTCCTCAATTGTCTGCTTGCCGTTTTCCGAGCCCGTCTCCTGGTCATTAGATATCTCTGTGTGTATTCTCCATACATGACTCTTTAGATAGTCTTTTCTTTTAAACGCCCTATTACATAAACCACAGTTAAAGAGGCGGTCTTTGTGGATAAATGAATGACGACATAAGCCACTAGGCCAAGAGAATATTTTACCGCAAACATTGCAGGTATACATGTTTCCACTGCTAGTTAATGTCACCAAATGATTAATCATATACAGCGAACTTTTATTTATCCTGTTCTCAACAATTTTCAACTTTAATGTATTCCCATTTAAAATTACTCTGTTTCCATATTAAATTACCCTGTTCCCATATTAGATTACCGTGTTCCGATATATAAGTTACCCTGTTCCCATTCCAAATTACCCTATTCCGAAATAAAAATTACCCTGTTCCGGTATTAAATTACCCTGTTCCAAATTAAAAATTACCCTGTTCCTATTAAAAATTACCCTGTTCCGGTATTAAATTACCCTGTTCCCATTCAAAATTACCCTGTTCCGAATTAAAAATTACCCTGTTCCTATTAAAAATTACCCTGTTCCGGTATTAAATTACCCTGTTCCCATTCAAAATTACCCTGTTCCGAATTAAAAATTACCCTGTTCCTATTAAAAATTACCCTGTTCCGGTATTAAATTACCCTGTTCCCATTCAAAATTACCCTGTTCCTATTAAAAATTACCCTGTTCCGGTATTAAATTACCCTCCCGTAGTTCCAAAAAATATCCGTAGATAATTTGTGTGCGAAGACAAGATACAATCTACTTTGTGCATTAACAACTCGCGGACACTATATTTTCTACATACACGTGCTTTATTATAGCATCCCTTTAATTTATGTATGCATACAGGGGTGCCAGAAAATATGTGTGGTATTTTAATTTAATTACTATGCATTTGTGTATTGTGATAGTAAATTATCCTGTTCCCCCCAAAAAATACCCTATTCCCATACTAAATTACTCTGTTCCGATATTAAATTACCTCATTTGTGTATTGTAATATTAAATTACACTATTCTTATTAAAAATTAACCTGTTCCAAAAAAAATTACCCTGTTCCTATATTAAAGTACTCTATTCTTATAAAAAAAGATGTCCTGTTCTCACAACATTTCACTCTTTTTTCATTAAAAATTACCCTATTAGGTTGGATAGGATTTCGTACATATAGGGCCAAATATTAGGTTAGGCTCTCCGCTAGGTTAGATAGGATTTCGGACTTATAGCGCAAAATATTAGGATAGGTTAGGTTCGGTTAGACACGCATCTAACCGAACCTAACCTATCCTAATATTTTGCGCTATAAGTCCGAAATCCTATCTAACCTAGCGGAGAGCCTAACCTAATATTTGGCCCTATATGTACGAAATCCTATCCAACCTAATAGGGTAATTTTTAATGAAAAAAGAGTGAAATGTTGTGAGAACAGGACATTTTTTTTTATAAGAATAGAGTACTTTAATATAGGAACAGGGTAATTTTTTTTGGAACAGGTTAATTTTTAATAAGAATAGTGTAATTTAATATTACAATACACAAATGAGGTAATTTAATATCGGAACAGAGTAATTTAGTATGGGAATAGGGTATTTTTTGGGGGGAACAGGATAATTTACTATCACAATACACAAATGCATAGTAATTAAATTAAAATACCACACATATTTTCTGGCACCCCTGTATGCATACATAAATTAAAGGGATGCTATAATAAAGCACGTGTATGTAGAAAATATAGTGTCCGCGAGTTGTTAATGCACAAAGTAGATTGTATCTTGTCTTCGCACACAAATTATCTACGGATATTTTTTGGAACTACGGGAGGGTAATTTAATACCGGAACAGGGTAATTTTTAATAGGAACAGGGTAATTTTTAATTCGGAACAGGGTAATTTTGAATGGGAACAGGGTAATTTAATACCGGAACAGGGTATTTTTAATAGGAACAGGGTAATTTTGAATGGGAACAGGGTAATTTAATACCGGAACAGGGTAATTTTGAATAGGAACAGGGTAATTTAATACCGGAACAGGGTAATTTTTAATAGTTTCAGGGTAATTTTGAATGGGAACAGGGTAATTTAATACCGGAACAGGGTAATTTTTAATAGGAACAGGGTAATTTTTAATTCGGAACAGGGTAATTTTGAATGGGAACAGGGTAATTTAATACCGGAACAGGGTAATTTTTAATAGGAACAGGGTAATTTTTAATTCGGAACAGGGTAATTTAATACCGGAACAGGGTAATTTTTATTTCGGAACAGGGTAATTTGGAATGGGAACAGGGTAACTTATATATCGGAACACGGTAATCTAATATGGGAACAGGGTAATTTAATATGGAAACAGAGTAATTTTAAATGGGAATACATTAAAGTTGAAAATTGTTGAGAACAGGATAAATAAAAGTTCGCTGTATATGATTAATCATTTGGTGACATTAACTAGCAGTGGAAACATGTATACCTGCAATGTTTGCGGTAAAATATTCTCTTGGCCTAGTGGCTTATGTCGTCATTCATTTATCCACAAAGACCGCCTCTTTAACTGTGGTTTATGTAATAGGGCGTTTAAAAGAAAAGACTATCTAAAGAGTCATGTATGGAGAATACACACAGAGATATCTAATGACCAGGAGACGGGCTCGGAAAACGGCAAGCAGACAATTGAGGAAAAGGAAAGCGAAAGGCGACACCGACGCATACTGGCTGCACTTAGGGCAAGATATTTATCTCATGCACAATCAAATTAAGAATTAAAACTTGTGCCTTCTGTATCATTTACTGTAGGAATCGATAGCTGGATCGTTTAACACCGAACGTTGAATCGATTGTGGGGGTTATAGGTAGCATATATGTCTTCAGAACTGTGCTTGGGAGGGGTAAATGGAATAAAATCTGGGTAAATTGGGGTGAATAGGAGCTACTTGCTCATTCAACATCATACAGTAAACATGTATAAAGAATAACCAATATACACAAATGCAAAGTAATTAAAGTTGAAAATTGATGAATCATGTAAAAATTAAAGATATTATAGTAAAGTTCTTAGGTAGCATATATTTTACCGTTGTTCCAAACACTTCCTCATTATGCCTATCTGTACGTGGCTGTGCATCAGGTGTAAAAGTGTATTGAAGGAGTACAATGTCTCCAAAAATGAGAAAATATTCACCGTTTGTGTAAATTGTGACATGCAACCTAGAAGACCTCTTGCCGCATAATTGATTTTATGTTACATATATGTCATTAATTTTGGGTGAATTGTGACATGCAACCTAGAAGACCTCTTGTCGCATAATTGATTTTATGTTACATATATGTCATTAATTTTGGGTGAGCGAGGATTCAAGCAGAAAATTATTTTCGTACATCATATTAGAGCTGAATGATGCAGTCACGCGGATGGTTCACCAGACTCACAATCCAGATACCATGTATGTAAATGGTGACTTCAAATGTGTGGTTGATATATTATAATAATTCTAAATACCTTTTTATGTAAACATGTTGTGGTAAATAAAACAATGAATAATGTATATGTTTTTTATTTATAAGTAAACAATGCCTTTATCATCGGTAGATCACAGAGCTACTTTATTTCACAGTTCTGTGTTAATGGTGTGTAAAGTAGATGTAAATATAGTTGAAAATGTGGTTTTTGTACAACACTGCGTTATTTCATGGGTATATTGATAAAATTTTAAATCAAACTGTACAATGTATTCCTCTGACAATGTATGATTTTTCTTAAGGTTGATGGGGAATCGTGAAAAATATATAGTGTAATAAAATAGCTCCTACATGCAAGTGTATTTTTTATATGTGTTCGAGTTCCGGCATGTTTTTCGACATGATGTCCGTTCCACAAGGAGAACCCCCGCATAAGGTGGATGAGCTCAATGAATCCTTAAGATGTAATTTTTTTGAAAATGTTGTTTTTTAGATGTTTTGGTAGCATATTTTTTACTGACACAAATTAAATATAATGCAATAATGTGGTATTTGAGTCTTTTCTAACAGATGTAAATGTATGAAGAAGATGTTGTTAGCGAATCCGCAGCGTATGTTGAATCGAGATAGAAAAAATAAATGTTATAGCTTGAGGTTTGCGGAGTAGCGGGAACGAAGTCCGATTAGTCTTATTACACCTTTGAATTTTTTCTCATATATCATGTTCAGTTGTGTTGGGTATGGAGGAGCTTTTTGTTAATTATTTTTTAGTATTAAATTGGGATCGGTATTTTTTCACTTTCCTGCTACATTTTTTTAAGTTTTCATCTATAAACACACTAATGTTCTATTAAATTAATATGAATTTATATTATATTATAAAGAGAGAGGGGTAAAGAATGAACCAGGTCTTTTATAAATTTAATTTATTAAACAATAAATATAATTCGTTTACTACAGAATATTTGTTTATTTTGAATACTTTACCATCCCACATCTTAAGTCCTTCGTGAGGTATAAACGATTGCTGTTTTTTCTGTTTTTCTTTGTTGGTAGGTTGGCCTCTGATCACATCCTTATCTTTTATAAATTCTTCAGGATTGTGGCTGGGGGTATAATAATTATTGGTGTTTTCTTCCTGTGCTTTCACACGCCTCCACGTCTAAGTTTAAAATCTTTTGAAAATAAGTGGGATTGGTGAGAGCCCTTTATCGATTACATATGTTGTAATAATTCTAATACATCTCACCACTTAAGATTAATGCAACATAACGCAATATAAAGCATGCAAAATAGTGGATTGGCATTCATGCTTGAGATATTCCCGAGAATGGAGAGTGGGTCGAATCATATATGGTTGATATTCTTTTCTGAAGAGTTAGGATCTAGACAGTGAATCCAGAATAGAAAAGTGATATGAAGTTAATAGTTTGCAATTTGTGCAGAATTGAGCCCATGAATATATATATATGTCTAAGTCAGCATTACTTTATTGCTTTAGACTGAGATGAGGTGAAACGTTTTGTACGAGTTATTCTTGATGCGTCCATGAGCTTTAACACAAACATCGAAAGTTCCCAGGTGTCTCAACATACAACTGATTATGGTTTGGAATTAGGAAACTGTGCCTTGGTTTGTCATGCTTGTGAAAGCCCTCTTTCTATGTGCTGTTTAACTCGATTCTGTTTGTTGTGTAATCACATTTGAGTTTTTTGTGTAGAGTGTAACATTGTATAATGTAAAATATTAATAAATAATATATTACTTAAATCTATTGTTTTATTTCTAATCAGCACGTAAGATTTTTTTTTCATTAATTTTTATGTGAGTTGAAATAGCTTAGTGGTACCCCCCACTAAGCTATTTCAACACTGTACATCTAGAGGTTTTATGTTCACCTAGTTTCAGAACATTTTCTTTAATTTTCAATCAATAAAATATATCAATTTCGTAAGATGATTGGATGTATGGTATATTAGCTTTATTTGAGATTATTGGGAAGAAACTTGAGGAAAGACAGTGTAGAAGGGTATCTCAAGTCTTCATTTCTATTAGGTCTGTATACTTTTAGGAAATGTGTTATTTATTGAGTACGCTGTATATTACGTATTAATGGTCGTATATCGGAATAATTTTTGATTATCCCTGTACATAACATATTAAATTTTTATGATTCTTGTTTATGCTAAAATTTAGAGGTGATTGATTTTATTTATTCAGTGTTCGATCTAGAATAATCAATCTACTTGGTAGGCTTTTGTGTGCATAGTATATATCTTCATGTTATCGATATTTTTAATGTAATAATTTGGAGCTGGCTATTTTAAAGAACATATGAGATATATTTATTCAAATTATGAAATTCAGAATGTTGAACATTTTGATATTTATCTAGTTAAAAAGATTTTAAGAAGAAAAAAGGAAGGGAAACTGTATGTTAGCCAGTAAGCATAATTCTTGAATTAATAAATGAATTAGTATAAACCTGGAAACATTTTATTTAAATAAAACAAATTGTATTTGTTACATGTTTTTTTTTATTTCAAATCTTTCAGAAAACATTCTACATCTAAGATTAATATAATTAAGTATATTTGAAGCTGCCTCGATTCTCCTATGGAAACGTAGTCTGTCCACTGCAAACAATTCCATGTTATAAGATGTACTCGATTATATTTTGGGTAACTTAATGTATGATAAAGACATCTATTGGTGCAAACTTATTATGTTTACATCAAGAAATAGTATACGTCTTAATAACCAACCCGATTTTCCCTCCTGGAATTCGGGTGTTTGTACATTCATTTCCTCACCAAATTCTTCGAAAATCTGATGCAGGTTCGTTGAAATAGTAATTACTTCATATTTTGTATCGAACGACCTAATATCACTTAATTCCTTTTCAGGGATAGTATAAGTCCCAAACACTTTAAAATTAATCTTGAGAGCCCGGTACTTCTCCAAATATTCATTAATCTTACCCAATACCTTTTGTTTGACTTCTTTTAGAAAATCGGAATAATTGATGTGGCTTCTAGGACTACTAAAACGATAACTAGCAATCCTGCTTTTAAATGCTGAATGTAGTTTCTCCACTCCGTCTCCTAAACTGTTCACAATAGGATGATTTATTTTCTTTCTCTCAATTACAAACATATCCTTCAGGGCAGGACATCTGTTATTACTAATATGACGTCGTAAGTTAGACAATAATGAAAAGTCTTTTCCACAATAGTTGTGAGTTTTTGAACCGCTTGTAGAATTTGGTTTTTTGTTAATACCACTTTGTAGAAGGCACATCATCGAAGTTTTGCTTCTTGCTTGGTGACTCACAAGCTACACTTCTACTTTTTAGAACAGAACAATATTGGCGAATATGCCGAATTAAATTACTTTTCTTTGAGAAAACTTTCTTGCAGTGTTCGCACTTCATTATTGTAAAATAGACTGCACAGTACTGAAGAATATTACTTTCCTGACATTATATAAGCTGTAGTTGGGGCTGGGGATTCCCCTGTTGTAATATGAAACCTGTGAGAAGGACGGTTACGATGCTTTCCCATAGGGTTATTGATCTATATAGCCTTCATATAACCTTTACACACGTGCATTATGAACCTGATCCTTTACTGTATCGGTAGCTCAGTTTGCAATTCTAAAATTAAATAACCTTTGGCCATCTCTAAATAGCGCCCTGTATGGGAACATCCTGAGTCGGTGATTCACATGACTATACTCCTCATATGACCCTTGTATATTTTTCCAACTTAAAAGCATATATCCAAATGCAGAGTAATTAAATTAGTATATCACATAGTCCTCCCTGTATGCATATTTCATACTTCACATAGTCCTAATGTATTTTTTTAAACTTTTAACCATATATCTAAATCCCCCTGTACACAAATGCAGAGTAATTAAATTAGTATATTTCACCTATTTTTGTCTCCCACTTTAAACCATGTATCTAAAGAATAACTCCAAATGTAATGTAATTGAATTGGTATATTTCACATATTTTTGTTCCCCACTGTATACATATTTCATACTTTAAACCATATCTAAATAATAGTCCCCAAATGCAATTTAATTAATCTGGTGTATACCTCACATATTTTCTGTCTCCCGGCATAAGGCACGCGTCTTTTGCATGTAATTAATAGCAGGGTATTAGATTTCAAAAGACTGTGCTAATTGTTTTGATTTGATTACTAGTGGGCCAGTCTTAAATATATGTTACTTAGGTTTTCATTGATAATCGAGTTTGAAATTAATTTGAATCTTTCCTCTCCGACATGTAAGTTCTAACGAATTTGAGTCTCTGGCCTTGAAATATGATTCCCTTAGTTGTTTACGAAAAATTCTTCTCACCGCTATTTTGCATTCTCAGGTTTAACGTTTTTTCTTATCACGGGTGTCTTGTACCATGTTTATGCAAAAATACCTCGCGATAGCGAGCATGCATTTGTGGAAATTTGCACAAAATATCTATTCTCACGGTGATAGGCGATTGGCGACGTGTCGGGCACATCTAATTTCATATTTTATGCGTTCTGATACATTTTATTCAGAGAATTCTGGAATATGAAGTCCCTAGGTGTTCCCATAATGTATAGAGTGATACAATGTAGTAGACTTAAATCAAATTTCTATTTTATCTGGAGTTATTCCACCTGACAAGATGTTTATGTTACCAACCTACCTACGCGGTGTACTGTAAATGATATAGCTTGCTTTTAATGCATTCTCGAAGTCTGTTCTTTAATTGAGACTCGTATAGAGGGGCACGAAAAATGTCTTATAGGGTATTTTTTATATTTCCTATACTTAGGAATGTGCGCATATCGATTCAGTCGTATACAGGGTATTTTATTATTTTGTTGCATTTATTGAACTAAAGTTTGAATGGTATTTTCTACTTTCTCAGTACATACTCACATTTGGAATAGGTCATTTCATCTTTTATGTATTCTGATAAACTTTCATGCAGGTTTTTTAAAAATATCACATACAGGGTATTTTGTATTTCCTATACTCATTAGTACATGCATTGACTGATTCGGATTAATCATTTTGTATTATTAGGGGACTACGGAAATTGTTGTGGCTATGAACATTTTGTATTTCCTATAATTATTAGTACATGCATTGATTCGGATTAATCATTTTGTATTATTATATACAGGGGGGTTACGGAAATTGTTGTGGTCATATACATTTTGTATATCCTATAATTATTAGTATAATGCATTGATTGATTCGGATTAATCATTTTGTATTATTAGGGGACTACGGAAAATCTGCTATAGGGTATTTTTATATTTCCTATACTTATTAGTATAATGCATTGATTGATTCCTATTAATCATATTGTATTATTATATACAGGGGGTTACGGAAATTGTTAACCATATACATTTTGTATATCCTATAATTATTAGTACATGCATTGATTCAGATTAATCATTTTGTATTATTATATACAGGGGGCTACGGAAAAATGTTTTATAGGATATTTTTATATTTCCTATATTTATTAGTATAATGCATTGATTCGGATTAATCATTTTGTATTATTATATACAGGGGGTTACGGAAATTGTTAACCATATACATTTTGTATATCCTATAATTATTAGTACATGCATTGATTCGGATTAATCATTTTGTATTATTATATACAGGGGGCTACGGAAAAATGTTTTATAGGATATTTTTATATTTCCTATATTTATTAGTATAATGCATTGATTCGGATTAATCGTTTTGTATTATTATATACAGGGGGCTACGGAAATAATGTTATAGGGTATTTTTATATTTCCTATAATTATTAGTACATGCATTGATCACTTTGTATTATTAGGGGGCTACGGAAATTGTTGTGGTCATATATACTTAACAGCATATTAATTGAATCGTATACAGGGATTATATGTGCTCATATACAGGGTGTTCCTTCGAATGTTTGTTACCATGTAGCTCCGTTATGTAATTCTAAAATTTCAGGAAATGAAATTTGATACACACGTACATTCTAGACTTGTCGAGACTTGTTGGTGACCTCTACAAATGTGCGTTAAAATTCTGGGAAATGTAATTTGATACCTCGCATACCTGCACGCAAATTCCAGGAAATGTAATTTGATACCTCGCATACCTGCACGTAAATTCTCGGAAATCCTCATCACGAATGATCGCTTTGACCTTCATCACGAATGATTACTTTGATCTTCATCACGAATGATGACTTTGATCTTCATCACGAATGATGACTTTGATCTTCATCACGAATGATGACTTTGACCTTCATCACGAATGATGACTTTGACCTTCATCACTCATCACTTTGACCTTCATCACTCATAAAAAATGATTGCTCCGGCAGCTCTCTTATTTACCCACTACTACAATACTTCCCTTCGGTATGCGAGGGAAGTAAAATCACCAGAATCTTTAATGTTATTGGTCGATTTATGAAATGGGTCGAGTTAATATTATACATACGGAATATTTTTACTTCCCTCGCATACCGAAGGGAAGTATTGTATTCGAGAAAAAATCACCCTCCGAGATTTTTTCGGATTCTGACGTTTCAGAACACGTAGATTCCGAAAATATAGGTTTTTCAATTCCGTCAGTCTGTCTGTCTGTCTGTCTGTCGGTCTGTCTGTCTGTCTGTCTGTCTGTCTGTTGGTGCATTAATTAAAAAATTACTTGACGGAGAGCAGTCAAATTTGGTAGGTAGTTAACCCTACTGTCAGCGAAGAACTGGTAGAATTTTCACTGGAAAATATACAGGGTGGACCATCTAAACGGAATAAATAGTGAAAAAAATTTTTTTTGCTCAAATTTAAAATTTCCACGTTTCATGACGCGCTAAACCTATTTCAGAAAAAAAAAAATTTTGAAAATTTTTTTCAATCATTTTTGAAAAAATTTTTACCACTAAAATATGGGAAGAAAACATTTTTTTTTTCTTCAAATTTAAAATTTTCACGTTTCGTGGCATTCTAAACGTATTTCAAAAAAAAAAAATTTTTGAAAATTTTTTTACCAACATTTTTGAAAAAATTTTTACCACTAAAATAGGTGGAATTTTTTTTTGAAAATTTAAAATTTTCACGTTTCGTGGCATTCTAAACGTATTTCAAAAAAAAATTGTTTTTGAAAGACTGAAAATTTTTAACCAACAGTTTTGAAAAATTTCAAAAAAAAATTGACATTTTTAACCACCACAATACTTCCACTTCACTGAGTGAAAGTAGAACTGAAAATGTGTCTAATGGCAATAATATTTGGCATATGATATTATACTTATTGGAAAATATACAGGGTGGTCATCCCAAGAAATTATTCATGGTAGACCTGTTATTTAGTATTGAACCTTTGCTGTTGGATGAGCACTATTTTTTTGACCAAAAGTTATCAGGACTTCTTTGTAATAATTACAATAACTATATTTCCATTATTATTCTTCTTCTTCAATGTCATTTCATATTTAATAATTTTTTAGTGACCGCCATGCACAAATAACAAGGGAAGTTCTGTGTAAATACCTTTACCGATTTTCTCATATGGGAAACGTTTCCATGGAAGTCGAGAATCGAGCCCCTGCATGGATTAGTAAATTGCAAAATTACTTTTAAAACATCAAATATATTACTTCCCTCGCATACCGAAGGGAAGTATTGTATTCGAGAAAAAATCACCCTCCGAGATTTTTTCCGATTCTCTCGTTTCAGAACACGTAGATTTCGAAAATATAGGTTTTTCAATTCCGTCAGTCTGTCTGTCTGTCTGTCTGTCTGTTGGTGCATTTACTAAAAAACTACTTGACGGAGAGCAGTCAAATTTGGTAGGTAGTTGACCCTACTGACAGCGAAGAAATGGTAGAATTTTCACTGGAAAATATACAGGGTGGACCGTCTAAACGGAATAAATAGTGAAAAAAATTTTTTTTTGCTCAAATTTAAAATTTCCGCGTTTCATGACGCGCTTAACCTATTTCAGAAAAAAAAAATTTTGAAAATTTTTTTCACCATTTTTGAAAAAATTTTTACCACGATAAAAAAAATTGCTTTTGCTCAAATTTAAAATTTCCACGTTTCATGACGCGCTAAACCTATTTCAGAAAAAAAAATTTTTGAAAATTTTTTTCACCATTTTTGAAAAAAATTTTACCAAGATAAAAATTTTTTTTTTGCTCAAATTTAAAATTTTTACGTTTCATGACGCGCTAAACCTATTTCAGAAAAAAAAAATTTTGAAAATTTTTTTCACCAACATTTTTGAAAAAAATTTTACCAAGATAAAAAAAATTTTGTTTGCCCAAATTTAAAATTTCTACGTTTCATGACACGCCTATTTCAGGAAAAACAAAATTGAAAAATTTTTTTCACCAATATTTTTGAAAAATTTTTTACTACTAAAAGGAAATATTTTTTTTTCTTTCTTCAAATTGAACATTTCCACGTTTCATGGCATTCTAAGCATGATTCAAAAAAAAAAAATTAGTTCAAAATTTTTTTACCATTTTTGAAAATTTGTTTACCACTAACATAGATGGAATTTTTTTTATTTCTTCAAATTTAAAATTTCCACGTTTCATAGCGTTCTAAATCTATTTAAAAGAAAAATTAGACATTTTTCTTACTATGTTTAAAAAATGTTACCAAGATAGGATTTTTTTTCTTTGTTCAGATTTTAACTATCCACGTTTCCATGGCATTCTAAAACTATTCAAACAAATTTTAAAATGTTTTTGAAACATTTTTTAAAAAAATTTTAATCCATTTATGTATCACTATAGAACAGACGAAAAAAATTTTTTTGCTCAAATTTAAAATTTCCACGTTTCATGACGCGCTAAACCTATTTCAGAAAAAAAATTTTTTTTTAATTTCTACGTTTCATGGCATTCTAAAACTATTAAAAAAAAAAAAAATTTTTTACCATTTTTGAAAATTTTTTTTCTACTAAAATGATAATTTTTTTTTCTTCAAATTTAAAATTTCCACGTTTCATAGCGTTCTAAATCTATTTAAAAGAAAAATTAGAAATTTTGTTTACTATTTTAAAAAAATTTTACCACTAAGATAGAATTTTTACTTCCCTCGCATACTGAAGGGAAGTATTGTATTCGAGAAAAAATCACCCTCCGAGATTTTTTCGGATTCTGACGTTTCAGAACACGTAGATTTCGAAAATATAGGTTTTTCAATTCCGTCAGTCTGTCTGTCTGTCTGTCTGTCTGTCTGTTGGTGCATTTACTAAAAAACTACTTGACGGAGAGCAGTCAAATTTGGTAGGTAGTTGACCCTACTGACAGCGAAGAAATGGTAGAATTTTCACTGGAAAATATACAGGGTGGACCGTCTAAACGGAATAAATAGTGAAAAAAATTTTTTTTTGCTCAAATTTAAAATTTCCACGTTTCATGACGCGCTTAACCTATTTCAGAAAAACAAATTTTTGAAAATTTTTTTCACCAACATTTTTGAAAAAATTTTTACGATAAAAAAAATTGCTTTTGCTCAAATTTAAAATTTCCACGTTTCATGACGCGCTAAACCTATTTCAGAAAAAAAAAATTTTGAAAATTTTTTTCAACATTTTTGAAAAAAATTTTACCAAGATAAAAAAAATTTTGTTTGCCCAAATTTAAAATTTCTACGTTTCATGACACGCCTATTTCAGGAAAAACAAAATTGAAAATTTTTTTCACCAATATTTTTGAAAAATTTTTTACTACTAAAAGGAAATATTTTTTTTTCTTTCTTCAAATTGAACATTTCCACGTTTCATGGCATTCTAAGCCTGATTCAAAAAAAAAATTTAGTTGAATTTTTTTTTACCATTTTTGAAAATTTGTTTACCACTGAAATAGATGGAATTTTTTTTATTTCTTCAAATTTAAAATTTCCACGTTTCATAGCGTTCTAAATCTATTTAAAAGAAAAATTAGAAATTTTTCTTACTATGTTTAAAAAATTTTACCAAGATAGGATTTTTTTTCTTTGTTCAGATTTTAACTATCCACGTTTCCATGGCATTCTAAAACTATTCAAACAAATTTTAAAATGTTTTTGAAACATTTTTAAAAAAAATTTTAATCCATTTATGTATCACTACTATAGAACAGACGAAAAAAATTTTTATGATATTCCAAACCAATTTCGGAAAAAAAAAATTGCAACATTTTGTTACCAGTTTGGAAAAAAATTTAACACTAGAATGGTCAAATTTAAAAGTTTCACGTCTCATGACATTCTAAACCTAGGTATTTCAGAAAAAAAATGTTTGAATTTTTTTTCACCAACATTTTTCAAAAAGTTCTTACCACTAAAATAGATCGATTTTTTTTTATTTGCTCAAATTTAAAATTTTCACATTTCATAGTATTCTAAACCTATTTAAAAAAATATGTAATGTTTAATTTTTAAACTTTTTTTAGCACTACTACTTTCCTTTTTGCTCAAATTTAAAATTTCTACGTTTGACATTTTAAACCTATTTCAGAAGAAAAAATTTTGAAAATTATTTTATCAACATCTTTTGAAAATTAAAAAAAATGAAATTTTTAACCACCACTATACTTCCACTCCATTACGTGAATGTTGGATTGAAAATGTGACAGATGGCAATAATATCTGGTATATGCACCTATTATACTTTTATTGAAAAATGTACAGGGTGGTCATCCCAAGAAATATTTCAGTCATGGTGGACATTTGTAAAGGTATTTGCGCAAGCCTGCCATATGTGGCACCTGCTATTTAGTTTTGAACCTTTGCTGTTGGGTGAGCAATCTGTATAATTTTTTAAACAAAACTTATCAAGTTTTCTTTGTAATAATAGCAATAACTATATTCCGATTATTATTCTCAATGTCATTTGGTAATTATTAATTTTTTAGAGTGACTGCCATGCGCTAATAACGAGGGAAGTTCTGTGTAAATACCTTTACCGATTTTTTTTTATGTGGTTTATGATAACTTGCCAGCTCGGTGGCCGCAGTGCTAATGTGTTTGGCTTGCGACCACGGAGCCCCGGGTTCGAATCCTGGCTAGGGTATGGATGTTTAGTGGCGTTTTTTCATGTGTTACCGAGATGATAGCAGTGAGCTAGACCACTGTTGGGTAGCACAACATGTCTAGTTGCTGTTATCTCTCCTGAGTTCGAGTCTCAGCTGTGGTAGATGGCAATATCGCAGGGAATGGGTGTTGTGTTGATGTCTATGTGTGCGTGATCTAGATAACTGTCTGTAATTGGGATATCCATTCTGTAGACATGTTTACCAATAAAAAAAAAAAAACAAAAACTTAAAGAACAATTTTTATAGCTTCTATACATACTTAAAGGCGTTAAAGAAAAATATTTTTTAATTGTTATTTACGTTAAACATTTAAAATTATACAGGGTTGGGCAAATGTGTGGAAACACCTGATTTCTGGCTAAACTATAAGTGCGATTAAAAAATACTCTTAACAAAAGTTTTTGCAGTATTTTTATTCTATTCAGTGATGTACTTTGATTTTCAACAGCTATCCTATTTTTCGAAATGTGACGTCATCGACAGTTTTTTTAAATGGATAACCCTGTATATTTTTACATTTTCAGATAGACAATTTTTCATCAATTATAGTGATATAGGGTTTGGTGGGTGTGCGGCTTGTGGTTTTTTAAATATTATATTTTCTTAGAAAATTCATGTACGAGAAACATTTCCTGGAATTACTTCATGCACGCGGGAGATTCAGTAAGAAAATTTCACACCTAAATATGTATTTTTAGTAAAAGCAAATATCAAATTTGACAGAAAAATTTCCACTTATTAATTTCGTTCAGGGAGGATAAAAATTTCCGGAAATTTTTTGGGTCGTTATGGTAACGAAACCAAAAACAAACTTCTTATTGGCTAAAAAAGTGACGTGTGAAATTTTCTTAATAATTTTTGTAATCGATATGCAGTGTCTCCATGGATAAACTCCGGAAGAGGAAAAAGTTTTCTATTTGTGGATTTACGGAAAATGTTGTCCTTCATAAAATCACCTGCTTGTGCTGAAAGATCATAGGAATATACCATTTTTTTGAATTTGTATACAGGGTTTTCAATAATATACATGTCCCAACTACTTATACAGCTGATTATACAGGATTTTCTCTAAAACTACCAAGAAATAAGTTTCTCTAAAATTAATATTAAGTGAGACATCAATAATCTGTTAAAAATATTCATTAAAATTATTCTCTCACAAACTACCCCTTACAACTGACTAACTAACTTTATTTTTTCTAATTGCGCTCCCATATTTTTTCGGTGATTTTGGAGAGCTAATAAGCTTATAAATAGAGGGGTATATCATACTTGGCATAAATAATTCGCAAAACTACTACAAAACACCTAAGACAGATTTACAAATAAGGGATAAGAAAATGGCAAAAAAAACATTGTTTTATTATGGTACATTTTTTTCCTATTTGCACATGGTAGGTAACGATGTAAAGATATTTCCAATTTACCTAAACTTAAAATTAACTAAAACACTATAGAGGGTTGTTTTGAGTACTTTGGAGTAGTAGTTTTATTAATTATTTATGTAGTGGGGTCGGGTAGCTGAAAAAAACTTCACATCTGGCAACCAATGCGCCCCTTTGGATTCAGATAGTACATGGACAGACGAGTCTAAAAAGCCCGGGACACAAATTTTCCTGGCCCTTTAGCGGTGTTCATGACATAATCAATATGGCCGCCAAAGTTTTGTGACATACTTCTACATTTCCTTATATAACCCAGGTTTGCATTTTAATATCAACCTATATTATTAGTGAGTATTAATCAGGAGAAAACGCGCTTTCGAACAATATATTTGACATCATTGTTTAAGTTCAAAATACTAGAAATCTTTGTAACTTTATTAAAATTTTTGCTTTCATTCTGATTTTTTTTCCAAACATTTTGCTTGATGACTTGGAATCCATTACATGTAGCTGAATACGTGTCCCATACTTTTTTTACCTTTCGAACGGTATGTATGACTTTTATTTTATCACAAACAGTTGCTGAAGATTTGTCAAGACAATATAGCGTAGCACAGCGAGTCGTTATGCTAGCAATATAATTTATATGGGTTCCGAAAAATAATAGAGCGGCTTTATAATTGTTTAAGAAGCAAATGTAATTATTGTTTTTTTTTATGTATATGTAAATACATTCTAGCTTTTTCTAACATTAACTTTAATCACAGCCAGCCGAATGTAACACCTAAAATGTTTGATGGATCATCCATAATACACATGCTTAATCCTGGTATTATTACAATATTTTCCGAATACTATGAACATATTCTCAAACCATATTTCACTAATCAACTGAAGAATAGTTCACGACTAGATATTTTATTCGACAGATATGCTAGTAACAGTTTGAAGGCTGATACCCGAGAAAGAAGAGGAAATGGCATAAGTATTAAAGTTTCAGACTCAACTGCATTTCCAATGTAAGCAATTTATATGTGTCAATGAAAACAAGACACAATTGTTCCAGTTGCTAGCTAAGAAAACGGTAAAAGACGATTATCCAGGAAAACACGTTGTCTGTTTTTTATGCTGACCGAGTCCTCACGTCAACAATTATGGATGTATCAAGTATTTCTCCCGCCTTCCACGTAGAAGCAGATGGCCGCCTATTTCTCCATGTTAAGCATGCAGTAGAAGTGGACATACTCGCATCTTAATACGAACTGCGGACTCAGATATAGTTGTTATTTCAATATCACTGTTCCCACAAATTCAAGATATTGATGAACTATGGATTGAGTATGGTTGCGACAAATACAGGAAATTCATACCGGAAATTTGCAGAAATTTGTTGGCTTATCATTTTGTAACTGGTTGCGACATAATTTCCACATTTTGTGGCATTGGCAAGTAGACAGCTTGGAAGGTCTGGATGTCATTTCGTGAAATTGATTGTGTATGGCATCAGCTCTGTACAGGTACCTCTGATATTGATGATGAATGACATGATCTGTTGCTGCGATTTGTTATTCTACTTTATGATCAAGCATTAGATCTTCAGAGCCTCAATGCCTGCAGACAAGTGTTATTTACAAGAAAGAGTCGAGCAATCGAAAACATTCCTCTACGGCAGATGCTTTAACACAACACGTCAAATGAGCTACTCTCCAAGCAAGAACTTGGAACAACAGCCTCGTTGCACAATACACAATACCTTCGTCAACCAAGTGGGGATGGATAGTAACTTCAGGAGGATCATACCGACCTGTGTGGACAACAATTCCAGAAGTGTCAAAATACTGTGTACAACTTACCTCCTGTACTTGCCGCAAGCGATGCACATCTTGCAAATGTGTTAAAATGGGAATCCGATGTACGAAACTTTACGTATATGAAGGCCAGTGCTCCGACAGTGATCGGAATCACAAGTGAATTTACACAAATATTTGACAATGTATAGGATATTATTAAATTAGAATAATATATTACTTACTTTTGTTTCTCATTCTTGTACCTAATGTTTGAAACTTATCTTACAGTTATGCATTAAGTGTGCCTCATGTCATTGCTTTCAAAACGGAAATGAAAGATTCATCGCCCTAAAAAAGCTAGAATGTATTTACATATACATAAAAAATTACAATAATTACATTTTCTACTTAAACAGTTATAGAGCCACTCTATTACTTTTCGGAACCCATATAAATTACATTGTTGGCATAACGACGACTCGTTGTGCAACACTACATTGTCTTTTCAGCAACTGTTTGTAATAAAATATATATACCGATCAAACGGTAATTTTTTGATGAACAAAAAAGTATTGGACATGTTTTCAGCTACATGTAATGGATTCCAAGTTATTCAGCAGAATGTTTAGAAAAAATCAAAATAAAAACAAAAATTTTAATAATGTTAGAAATATTTCTGGTATTATGAACCTAAAAAATGACGTCAAATATGCCGTTGGAAAGCGCGTTTTCTCCTGATGAATAATCATTGATGATATAGGTTAATATCAAAATGCAAACCCGAGTTATATAGGGAAATGTAGAGGGGTGTCACAAAACCTTGGCGGCCATATTGATTACGTCATAAACACCGCTAGAGGGCCAGAAAAATTTGTGTCCCGGGCTTTTTAGACTCGTTTACCCATGTACTATCTGAATCCAAAGGGGCGCATTGGTTGCCAGATGTGAAATATTTTGGTATAATTTTTAGCTACCCGACCCCACTAATGCCAAGTATAATATATCCCTATATTCGTAACTATCTAAAATCACCTAAAAAATATAAGGGTGAAAAAAATAAATTTGGACTCGGTTCTAAGGGGTAGTTTGTGACGGGATAATTTTAGTAACTATTTTTAGTAGACTTTGATGCCCCACTTAAATTGCATTTTACAGAAGCTTATTTTCTTTACTAATATTCGAAAAAATCGTTGTTAGGTCATGTATAATTTGTAAATGTTTGGAAGTAAAAGTTGTGTAAATATTAAACCATGGTTTATGTTTTTTGCAGATATATCACAGAAGCACAGCAAAAAGGAAAAAGTTCAACGTATTCGTTGGACAGAGGAGCAAGGAAATACAATACGAAGTTTTTTTAAAGACCACATAAATAAAAAAATTGTTCCAAAAAAACACGAAGTTGAAGCCTTGATTAAAGATAATGAGTTGTTTAAAGAGAGAAGTTGGGTAAAGATCAAGGCCTATGTTTACAATTGTTATAGAAAAAGATAATTTTTTTTAAATATATGCCGTTTAATGCAATGCAGGTTTTCACGGCCGTTGTCCAATGAAGTAGATTCTTCCGGGTTTTGCCGCGGTCGTCGAACTTGACTTAACGTTTCGCTGATCATGCTGTCAGCTTCTTCAGAAGGGTTCCAAAGACTGAACCCTTCTGAAGAAGCTGACAGCATGATCAGCGAAACGTCAAGTCAAGTTCGACGACCGCGGCAAAACCCGGAAGAAACTACTTCATATGTCGTTTAAGTTTTTAACTGTTATTGATATTTTTTTATTGTAATGTCTGTAATGTCCGACTTTTATTTTAAACTGTCATAAGAAAATTACAAGTGAATTATTTATTATTTGTTTGCTTATAGTAATGAAACATATTCTTTATAGGATTTTGCAAACAGTGGAAAGAAAAGCTATCTATGAGAACTAAAGGAAAAACTATATATATAAATATTAATGAAATCTTTGCATTCTTTCGATAACCTGACTTCTGGTTATGCTACCAAGTGCACTTGGTAGCCAATGCTCTCCTACTCCGCTTGATTAAAGAAACTACATAGAGGTCAAAATAAATCGTACAGTCGGTTACAGCCTAAGAGTACAATTAATTATTTTCTATGGGCCTTGACAATTAGAATGTGACCGACTTGTACAGTTTTTCTTACCTCACATGTATGTCAGTGCCAACAAACAGATTTATTTACTGAGAATCAAGCAAAAATTCAGACCAAATGCAAGACGCGATGCAAAATAAAAGTAAAGTCGATTATGCATCGGCATATTTCATAAATTGAGGATTTCGTACCAATTATTAGACTAAAATTTATTAGTAAATAACAGACGATTAAGTAAAAATAACTAAATAAATATTTTTAGAACCAGTACGTTTTCAGCCGATGACACCCATATTGCCTCTATACATTTTTTATATATTCACCCTCACTCCCTACAACTTGTCTGTTTTTCCAATTAATACAGATATTTTTCTATACCACTGTGTCCGCGGATTAGTTCGAATTTCGAATGTCGACTTCAAACTTAAAAGTTATGAACCAGTAACAGACACACGAATAAACGCCCGCATAAAAAACAGACATTTACTTTCAAGGTTCCATTTTAGTTTGTAACCTATGGAACCTTAATAAAAGTTCTAACTGAGAAAATGACATGGAACCTTACTAAAAATACTAAACATGAAAGAATTACTGCTTGCTAGCCTAAACAACAAAATTGTACCCTACAGAATTCGCGACTATTAAATCATACAGTGTTGCAAAATTTAGGGCTCACCTGAGTCACAGCAACATATTGACCATCTCCGAAGTGTATATCTTGAGCGGTGTATATAAATAGCGCCCCCTGCAGTTACTTTCAATGAACTAAGTGGTGTATATGGTATATGTTAATGGTAAATTGGTCAGCCCGACCGAAAACATGGGAAAATGATCGTTGTGTCTGTCCCTGTCTAATTGTATAGATATACAGTGGGATACGTTGGTCAGCCCGCAACCGGGACGACCAGCGTCGGATTGGGCTAACCTGCGACCTATATACATATTGAACGGGCTGCCCGCAATGACTGTGTACATATCTATATATATATATATATATATATATATATATATATATATATATATTTTATATCACTTATTTTCAGTTTCACTTTTTAAAAAATGACTGTGTACATATCTATATATATATATATATATATATATATATATATATATATATATATATATATATATATATATATATATATATATATATATATATATATATATATATATATATATATTTTATATCACTTATTTTCAGTTTCACTTTTTAAAAAATTTTATTTTTACAAAAAAGTTACAATTAGAATATTTTTATTTCACTTTGAAAATATTAATTATTTATACAATTGTATATAATGCTATATGAACTGGTTACAATATAATATGTTGACTGACTCTGATAACGTCGTGAGTCGTATTTATAACATCCTATTTGCTGACGCTGGCATAAGCATTTCTCGGAAATTAATGCTATGCAAGCGTTTCACATGGGAATGTTTTATCTAGGAAGCTGTTATCGCTTATCTCATAAAGATATTGAGTTACTCAGCATATAACAACTCCCCTTTTTTTGAAAAGTCGGTGTTATTCGCCGACTTTTTGGGGAAAATCGGGCATTTCTTCTTCTTCCGTGTGTAGATGGGGTCTTCTTCTCAGGAGGGTGTTGATTCTCTTCAGCATCTCGTTAGGAGTTGCGTCTTTGGATTTCTTACAGGGACAGCATCTTCTTTTGCACTTCCAGGCGATGTAGGAGGTGAGGATACAGATTCCGAGACCAATAACTATGTACATGGTAATGGAAAAGTGTTTAGTTATAAATGGCTCGTTTATTAATTTGTCCAAGTCTCTGGAATATTGTTCGAGTTTGTGGTTGGCTATATCCAGATTTTCGACGTTTAAATGATCGAATTGAAGAGGTTCCAATTTGGGTAGTTGCATTTTTTCGGGGATGTCACTACAGCAGTCATAGGGTATAACCACTGGGTGTGAATTGTCTGTAATGTTGATAGTATTACGGCCTTCTGCTTGCACTTTCGTTATACCGACAAACGCGTAACAGTCCTGATGAAGTTTTAATATAGAGTTCTTATTAACACTGGTGATTTTTGTGTCCATTTGATTACAGTTTATGGTGATGTGAATGGGTTCAGAAACAATTACTAACCACACATTGTCTTGTAATTTCTGAACGTTATAACCTTGTCCGTACACGAGAGAACTTTCACAATTTTCGGGAACTTTCCTGAAGTTTTTTAGTAACTGGGCCTCGCATGCTGCACTGCTGTCGATCGGGTAGGCATAAAGGTCAGAGCATAACTTCTTGCGAGCATCTAGTTGTTTGCATGTGCTCAGATCTTTGACGGGGATGTACATTAAAGAATCATCGTTACGTGCAATGAATTTTTGAGAAAATGACAAAACGTGGTGTAGGCCAGTTCTATTGTCTAGAATCGGGATGGGGTATAAATGATACAAAGTATAGAGTTGTTGTTCCACTAATGGTATTCTTAAGATAAAAACGAGATCTGATTTTGACTGAAAGGCTTCCAGTTCGATAATTTCCAAGTATTGGGGAATTTCTGAATATTTTACTGGAAGGGGTAAATTGTTTTTAACTAGATTTTGAGAGATTTTTTTGAAGTGCGGTAATCAAACTTTCGGGTGTAATGATTGAAGAATGTATTATTTTTAGACGGGCAAAGGTAATTGAATTTAAAATGTCATCTAAGTTATTCTGAAGGTACAGATAACTTTCAGTTAGTTTTTCGCATGTTTCAACAAATTTTAGTTCGGCTTGAACCAGTGCAACTCTATCATTTACATTATGTAATGCAATTTGAATTTTTCTCATGTCTTCGTTAAAGGTTTTTATATTGGTTTGCATGTCTTGAAATGTTTCATTAAAAGTCTTTATGACGGTAGAGGTAACAGATATTTGATTTTTTAGAAGGTTTTCTATTTGATGTTGGTCATTATTTAATTTATTGATACTGTCTGTGAAGAATTGTCCATCTTCAGCATCTAAATTACCGGTAATGGCTTTGAAAACGCTACCTACTCCGTTTAGTATACCGCGTTTGAATCGCTTAGTGTTAACAAAGACTTCCTCAAACTTTACATTAAGGGAGTTCGATATCTGGTTTAGAAGCGTTATGTGCGTTTTGACTTTGACTAGGAATTCTTTTGTTTCACGTGTGTCAACGGCGAATATATCGACGATTGATTTTAAAATTTTGTTGTTGTTGATGAAGGCTTCTTCAAGGCTTGATAGATTTTTATGGACTAGCAGAGTCCATTTATCATTAGAAATTACTATCCTTGTTTCATCGTGGTAATAGACTCCGACGGTGTTATTGATCGGTGTTATTTGGTACTGGGATATGGCTGCTCCGATCAGCAAGGTGAACCTGTAAGGCAATTTAGGCTTCAAAATATGGTTTTAACCTGTCAAAATTGGCTTTAGTTTTTTGTTTTGTTTTTTTGTTAAGGAGGGTGGCTGAGTTTTTATGCAGTTCCAGAATCTCAAACGGCCCGTTAAATTTGTTACTTAATTTATCGGTAATTTGGGATTCCTTTACGTATACCTTTTGACCAATTTGATATTCGGGGGTTTCTTTTGAAACATGGGCGTCAAATCGAACCTTTGCTTTTTGTTTTTGATTTTCAGTCCTTTCGCGTGCGACTTTATAATAGTGAGAGAGGCGATTATTTAAATCTCTGACGTATTTTGTGACTAGTTCCTCTTGATTATAGAGTGTCTCGGGCGGTCTGCTAGACGTGTGTCCGAAGACTAACTCGTAGGGTGTAAATCCGTGAGTTTTATTAGTGGAGGTGTTATAACATATTATCGCGTAAGGTAATATGTTGAAGGGGTGTTCGTCAGGGTGCTCCGTCATATGTATTCGGATCATTTCTAATAAGGTTGCATGAAACCTTTCCAAGGAACCATTCGATTGTGGGTGTCCTACACTAGAATGTGTTATTTTGATGTCATAAAGGAGGCATAAGTCTCTTAAAATGGCGTTATCGAATTCTCGACCGAAGTCGCAGTGAATTCGAAGAGGTGTTCCGAAGTGCTGGAAGTAAACGAGTAGAGTGTTTGCAATCGACTTCGCTGATTTATCTTTGATGGGATATGCTTGGCTGAATTTTGTCAGTTCGTCGCGTATTGTAAGCGCGTAATTTCTTGTAGGAATTTCTAGAAGATCAATGTTAATACGTTCGAAAGGTGACTTAGGCGTTTCCGTAATTACTAGGGGTGAGTCTAGGTTTTTTCGACAGATTTTTGTTTCTTGGCAACATTTGCAAGTTTTTACGAATTTTTCGACATCCTTTGTCAGTCCTTGCCAATTGTATTTTTGTCGAATGCGCCTGATGGTCTCATTTATTCCGCGGTGAAGATGAGCTTTGCCGGTATGGTATTGATCGATAATAATCGGAATTTGGTCATCACTAGGTGTCTTAGTAACGTTCTGGCATATTTTGAGTTTCACGTCTTTTTCTGCTAGGAGAAATGACAAAATTTCGAGGATGGGGAGATCGATATTGTTTTCAATATGGTACGTTTTGGAGTCATCGAATTCTTCCCGACCGTTGTATAGTGAGATAAACAAGTTTTGGATTACAGTTTCGGGGTCGTATGGTAGAGCTACGATAAAGTAATTTCTATGTCGCACCGACTTACTGGATAATTTATTTATTGTTAAATTCCGAAAGTCTGCGTTTTCTTCGAACAAATCTTCAATGATTTTGTAGTGAAAATCTTTGAGATTGTTTTGTTGGAAAAAGGTCACGATATTTTTGTTAGTTTTATCTAGGAGTTGTCCGTTCAAGAATTCAATTTTGGAATAGTCGATAAGCGACTTTGTTTTGTATAGCTTTATGAAAGTTTCGAATTCTCTTAGAGTGTACTCTTCGTTGGTTTCTGTATCGTCACTTTGACTATCAGAATCGGCTTCTGCTGAAGTCGAGGGCCTTTGGATAGGGTACGTTAATAATTTGGATTCCGCTTGAAAGTTAGAAAAATTTTGTATGTGATTTATTTTTATGCGGGAAAGAGCGTCTGCGTTCTTGTTAATGCGACCGGGTTTATATTCAATTTCATACTCGTATTCTTCGAGTTTCAGGCGCCAACGTGCTAGGCGGCTACCGGGGTCTTTTATTGAGAAAAGCCACGTTAGTGGTCTATGGTCGGTTATTAGTTTGAATTTTCGACCAAAGATGTATGGACGGAAGTGTTTTACAGCCCATACGATGGCTAAAAGCTCGCGCTCGATAGTTGAGTATTTGGTCTCAGCTTTGCAAAGTGTTCTTGAGGCGAAAGCGATTGGTAAATCTTTTCCGATGGGGCCTTGTGAGAGAACAGCGCCGATGGCGAAGGCGCTTGCATCAGTGGTCAGTAGAAATGTTTCGTCAAAGTTTGGATAGATAAGAACTGGTGTCGAAGTAAGGGCTTGTTTTAATTCTTCGAAAGATTTCTTGCATTCTGAGTCGAAAACAAAAGGAACATCTTTTTGTAACAATTTGGTAAGAGATTTGGATAACTTCGCGAAATTACTTATAAATCTGCGATAATAACCTGCCAGACCGAGGAAGGATTTGATTTCCTTCTGGTTAGTAGGCTGTGGAAAATTTTGGATGCACTGAATCTTATCGGGGTTAGGTTTCACTCCTTCTTTGGTAATGAGGTGACCTAGATATGCGACCTCCTTACGAAGAAATTCGCATTTATCAGGCTGGATTTTTAGATTGGCATTTCGAAGACGTTTGAACACTTCTGTGAGGCGAGAAATGTGTTCATGGACTGTTGGGGAATATACGATAATGTCGTCCATGTAGACTAGACATCTCTCGTTCTGTATACCCATGAGAATGTTATCCATAACTCTCTGGAAGGTGGAAGGGGCATTTTTAAGACCGAAAGGCATACGAACGAATTCGTAGTGTCCATTGTCTACACTGAAGGCACTTTTTGGTATATCTTTTGGATCTATCTCTATCTGGTGGAACCCAGATGCTAAGTCCAATGTTGTAAAGTATTGGCACTTGCCTAATTGATCCAAGAGATCAGAGATATTTGGTAAGGGGTATTTGTCTCCTACAGTTACCTCATTGAGTTTCCTGTAGTCCACGACTACACGCCATTTTTGCTTACCAGAAGCATCGAGCTTCTTAGGGACGACCCACACTGGGGATGACCAGGGGGAATTTGAGGGACGAATAATATTTTGGTCTAACATTTTGGATACCTGCGTTTTGACCTCTTCTTTGTGTATCTGGGGGTATCGATACGATTTTGTGAAAATTGGTTTCGCGTCATTGGTATCTATCGCGTGTTTAATCTCGTTAGTGAAAGTTAGTTGATCGCCTTCAAGATAAAAGATGTCCGCGAATTCTAAACAAAGTTGAGTTATTAAATTGTTTTCCTCCTCGTTTAGGTGGTCCAGACGGAGTTGATTTTTTATTTCATACTGTCTGTCGAGGCAGATTTGGGAGTTTTCTTCGCCTATATTATTTAATGAGAAATTTTGGATAGGTTCTAATTTTATATTTGAAAAATTTACAGTTTTTGGTACTGCGTTTGCGTTTAATATAGAGGTAATAAATTCGCCTTTGTCGTTTATTTGGACTATCGCGTTAGGGAGTCTTACCTTGTCTACTTCGGTAGCTTGCAGTATAGCTTCCGTGTTTTTTAAATGACATTTGAGTTTGGTAATTTCTTCTGTACGCGGTTCAACTGAAATTATATTTGAAATGTTACGAATAGTATCTTGAGCGTCCGGGTTTGGGTAAATTTGTACATTTGATAGACCCTGGTCTGTGACTTTATGAATCGGAATTGTTTTGAAATTTGTTATAAGTTTTTTGTTTTTTATATCCACCATACAATCATAGCGTTCTAAGAAATCAGACCCTAGGAGTCCATCGAATTCTATGTCGAGATCGCATATGTAAACTTTGAACGGTTCGTTGTTGTCAAACGGGATAAAAACAGATTCATTAATAATTATTTTTTGTTCGGTTATGCCTTGGATAGTAACATTTTCTGGACATCTCCTACTATAATTTCTACAAATTTTTGGTTTAAATATAGACAATCCGGCTCCCGAGTCGATTAATAGTCTATGCGTGTTAGTAGCGTCATAGATATAAAATAAGTTTTTAGATTTGACAGACAACAAGGGGCTTATAGAAACTGTTGTTCCGGGAAATTGAGATTCGGGTTGAAATTGTCCAAATTCATGTTGCTGAATTGGGTTTGCAATACTGTCATATTGGAGTCCCTGATTTTGTGATACGGTGGGTCCGACTGGGCATGAGGGCCTGATCGAAAATCCCGGTTGTATACAGGGGTTGCGTCGAAAGTTGGTTCCTCTGTGTAATAATTCTCGGAGGGATTATTAGCAGTATAATAATCCTCATTAGTGTTGCTATATTCCGAAGTATTAGCTGTATAATAATTCGGACTCGCGTGGGGGTCATTATCCGTATAATATCCCTCATTACTATTTTCGTACGAGTTGTCAGAGTAATAATTTTGATTTTGTTCTAGATTTTCGGGTTCAGTATTTTGATTGAAATGAAGTGTTTTCCTATTCACATTTGGTTTAAAATAGTTCGGATTCGGTTGAATCGCAGGGGGTCTCGCATTATTAAAATTTGGGTTTGGTGTAATAACTGGTGGTCTTTGTTGCTGAAAGTTTTGAGAATTTCCGGGGTTTTGGTTATAATAGTTAGGTCTTTGTTGTTGGAAATTTTGCAAATTTCCAGGATTTTGATTATAATAGTTAGGCCTAGGGTAATTTTGGGGTATGCCAAAATTTGGAGGTCTAACATTTTGTTGTCTTTGACGGCATTCGTTTGCGATGTGTCCCGCACGTTTACAAAATGAACATTGCTTTACTGCTAAAGGTGAATTTAGGTTGCGCATAGGTGTAATGGCATTATTGTTGCGATTAGTTTTTTGCGTTTCAAAGTAATTTAATTGGAGCTCCCTTCGAACTCTCGCTATTGCCGTTAGCATATCTGGGGGATCACTAGCCCTAACAACATGCGCGATTTTAGGTTCTAATCCCGTGAGTAGAGTGTTCAAAACCATACCTTCAGTTAACTGTATTTGAGCTTGTTTTTGCATCGCCGTTAGTCTTTGTTTTTGAACAGAAGCATGCATTTTTGCTTCGTGGGTTTGTAGGCGCGCAATAAAAGTAAGCGGGGATTCACTGGGGAGCTGTCGCATCCTTTGCAAATCCTGTATTAGTGAAGTAAGATCTCTACTATCTCCGAAATGATTTTCTAAGAGTGTTTTAATTTCATCCCATGAAGTGGGGTTTCTAGAGTTCACTAGTTCAGCTGCACGACCTTTTAATTTGTTTTTTACATGAACCGTTAAAAGAACTGTTTGATTGCCAATTGACATGTCGTAAGCAATTTTGCATGAATTTAAAAATGTATTTAAATTAATTTGATTACCGTCATATTCTGGGACAATTGAAAATATTTCACTCAACTTATATGGTTCAACAACATCTGGTTGAGGTTCATTTGGTTGTTGTTGTTGTTGTTGCTGCTGTTGATGAGCCATATTTCTAGTAGTTACTGGCATAAACTAATTTGAATTTTGAGGACTTATTTATTTTACTTATAATTCAGAGACAACAGAACTGTTTTTACCACAATAACGAGCGAGAAATAGTACGATTAATAATTAAAATAAGTTTTGCACTTGAATGATTCAATAAGTACTTACACGTAAATCTTCATTTAGACGTTGGTCCTTTTTCTGTTTTAAGGGATTGGAATCCGCCACCTGTTGTCAAAGGTCTCCTTGTTCCGGCGATCCTTTCCTGAAGTTAGGCCCTTTTTGGGGTGCTCCTTGTTCTTCGGGGAGGTTTTCGTCAGTTAGGCTTTTCTTCCAGGTGTTTTTCCAGATCCTACCGACTGCGCCACTTTTATATCACTTATTTTCAGTTTCACTTTTTAAAAAATTTTATTTTTACAAAAAAGTTACAATTAGAATATTTTTATTTCACTTTGAAAATATTAATTATTTATACAATTGTATATAATGCTATATGAACTGGTTACAATATAATATGTTGACTGACTCTGATAACGTCGTGAGTCGTATTTATAACATCCTATTTGCTGACGCTGGCATAAGCATTTCTCGGAAATTAATGCTATGCAAGCGTTTCACATGGGAATGTTTTATCTAGGAAGCTGTTATCGCTTATCTCATAAAGATATTGAGTTACTCAGCATATAACATATATATATATATATACCGATAAATGGCACGCAATGGAGCCCGGAGACGGATCGGCCGCTTCTGAGCCCGGCACTTGTAAGGAGTTTAGGCGTGTATACTTTTCTTTTAGTGCTTTAAAATCATTGAAAACCTATAGAGGGGAAAGCAGAGGGGTAAAGATTTGCATAGAGTATTGTCGGTAGAAACATTTATTACCTTGTGAAACCCAAGAATGTATCTTTAAAACGTTAAGAGGCCTACTTGTATAAAAATATATAACGCCGAGTCGCTGTGAAGCCCAGCGATGTTGTCACGTCCACTCATAGCAACTCGCTTCGACGGTATACTGCTATCTATTTTTAGATTCAAGGTTAAGTTCTAAATAATATGTAAATATTCTACAATAGTGGTTTCTTGATTTTCGGGCTTCTCATAGTAGTGTCTGTGTCACATATATATTATAACCAGATTTGGAACTGGATTGCTTTTTGAACAGATCCGGTGAAGGGTTAGGGGGAAATAAGTAAAGCAAGCTGGTAAGAGTACAGAAAATTGAAATTTGGTGTAGGTACTAGAAGCCAAGGCCTAAAATTTTTTTATAATATTTTCCATCCTCCCAACAACCCGCCACTCCATTATTAAAAGGGCTGATAAAATAAAATTGAGATATTCACTTGAAATTTGGTATACGTATAAATTATAATGACATTCGGAACTGGATTATATTTTGTGGTTATTCAGTTGAAGGGTTGGGGGTTAATTAGGGGTAAATAGGGGAAACTAAGTATAGCAAGCTGGTAACAGTACAGAAACTTGAAATTCGGTGTATGTACTAGAAGCCAAGGCTTCAATTTTTTTTATAATATTTTTCAACTCCCCACCACTTCTACTCCATTATTAAATGGGTTGATAAAATAAAATTAAGATAGTCATTTGAAATATGGTACATGTATATATTATAATGACATCTGGAACTAGATTATATTTTGAGATGATTCCCTTGAAGGGTTGGGGGATAAATAGTGAAAAATAAGTAAAACAAGCTGGTAAGAGTACAGAAACTTGAAATTTGGTGTGTGTACTAGAAGCCAATGCCTTAGATTTTTTTATAATATTTTTTAACCCCTACCACTCCTACTCCATTATTAAATTTGGGATTTGGTGCATATACTAGTGTTGATAAAATGAAACTGAGATTTTCACTTGAAATTTGGTACACGTATGTATCATAACGACATTTGAAACTAGATTATATTTTGACATTATTTCTTTGAAGGAGTGGGGTGGGGGTAAGTAGAGGTAAGTGAGGGAAAAATAACTAAAGCAAACCGATAAGAATACAGAAACTTAGATTTGCTGTATATACTAGAAACCAAGGCCTCAGATTTCTTTCTAATATTGTTCACCCCCCCCCCCCCCCCACCACCACCACCACCACCTCCACTCCATTATTAAAGGGATTGATAGCATAAAATTGAGATATTCACTTTAAAGTTAGTACATGTATGTATCGTAATGACTTCTGAGCTTTAATTATTTTCCCCTATTTACTTCTATTTAACCCCCAACCCTTCAACGGAATCATCTCAAAATATAATCTAGTTCCAGATGTCGTTATAATATATACGTCTACCAAATTTCAAGTGAATATCTAAATTTTATTTTGTCAATCCCAGTAGGTAAAGAATGAGAGAACTAGAACCCCCTACCACAAAACCCCCCACCACACCACCCCCACCAATCGGAGATTGGTAAGTGGGGGTGGTGTGGTGGGGGGTTTTGTGGTAGGGGGTTCTAGTTCTCTCATTAATAAATGAAAAAGAAGGGTGCTGTGGTGGGGGTTTTGTGGTAGGGGGTTCTAGTTCTCTCATTAATAAATAAATGAGGAGATAAGGTCGTGGGAGGTTTTGTGATGGGGGGTATTCTATTTCTCTCATTGCTCTAATTGGGGTAGATTGTAGTGGAAGGTTTTCTAGAATTCTCATTCATAGGAAATGTACTGTTCCTTGAAAACCAGTTTTGAGCGGTTAATATAAGAAGTGATACTCAATAATTTTACTTCTCATCGTTAAGATATTCTTAAATTCGTTTACACAAAGCATAATTTTGATAAAATGGCATTGGAAGGTAGTGGTAATATGAATTACAAAGATAATGAGAAATCAGTATGTGCATATGAGAAAGTTGAAGAAAATATTGAGGCAGCTATTGAAAAAATTTTAAATTTTTGGTTTCATGATGCTCTTCCGAAGACACCAGATAATGACTTAAAAGAAGAATCAGTGGATCATGAGGCATTACGTACATATATGCTATTTAATTGTATTCGGAAAGTGATAAATTCTGAAAGAAAACATAAAATGTTTATGGCTAAAAAAATATTGCAGGGAGTTTTAAAAGAAGAAATGAATCAACGGCATGATATCCATTTATCGACAGACTATAACGCCGAAGGTATTCTGGGTCAAGTACTGACATTAGCAGATTTACCAGAATTAATGACATTACCAATAAAATCATATACGAAGACAAAATATCCATATGATACCGTTTCGATGCACTCCCGAATCCCGGATTGAGAGTTCAAGAACGACCTCACACCACTATCACCGCCTGCCACGAGACGTCTTAATACCTCCCACCACTGTACAGCTCAACCATATGAAGCATATGGGGAGTTCTAGAACTACCTCCCATCAAATATTTCAATAATATACGCTTGTATAACAGCATTTTACATAAATTGCCACTAATAATCTTCTTCGATTCAGTTTCTCAAGATGATGCAAAATAGTATTTTCGATTTACCGGAGCTTAAATTTGATTTGTTTAGTGATTTACCTCCAGCACATCAAAGTAAGAATGACTTAGTGGTGCTCGGTAAACGTACATATAAGTTGAACAAATCTCAATGTAAATTTGTGTCAACAGGCTTATCATATGAAGTGTGCTATAGTCCTTGTGTAATACTATCAGGAAATAAAAATGATGTGATAGTTTTCGATGAAAACGAGTGGACTCAGTTTATTGCAAATGAAAGAATAATATCAAATTATTTATACACTAATGATAAAGTGGAACCTATACGTGCTGGAAGTTTTTCTATATATTTTGAAGAAATTACTACATCAAGAGTGATAAAAGTTTGGAAAAATAATTCATATATCTACTTGGGACATGAAACAATCTGCAAATTGTGGGAGCTGTTACCACTTGTTAAGTACCGAGTTGACATGTTAAGAAGATCGCAATTTGCAAATTATTTCAAGATTGTGCAAAAAGGGTTACAACGTCAAGGAGGAAATGTGTTTGATAACGTAAAGAATTTACTTCCACCGAGTGAAAATTCTAATAGTGAAAATTTTGGTATGCTAATGGAATTAATGTACATTTACCCAAATATATTCGAAGCTGAGTGTACTAGCAAGGTGTAAAATGAAGAAAGTGACATTTAATGAAAAAGATAATCAAATTTATTTCCTTGTAACATGGAATTTTGCCTACAACTCATCAAGGAAGGGGCACTGGATGTCATTAGCTCATGATAGAGGACGTTTTCAGAGAAGAATAGCATTAATTTCAAAAATTATTACACCTATTTTAGATTATAATCATAGATGTAAAGTATATAACGAAAGATTTACTAATGAGATGTAAGCAATTATTAAGTACATTTTATATTTTTCTGTGTGAAATTGGTATGTAAATAAAATAGTTTATACATATAATTTGTTTTTATTAAAAAATTAAATATTACATATTATCTTTATACAATTTGCTTATTTGAAATCCATGAATTATGTCTCTTGTCTAATCCCAACCATTTAACATAAAGCTGATTCCCCTTTCTTCTTAGAACTTTTTCCACAAGATATATGTCAGGATACTTTACTCTCTGAATTTCTTGTTCATAAAAACCACCTTTAATTTCATCACCGTCTTGATCTTTTAATAAATATGTTCTAGGATTGCTTTGGTGAACTTTCCTGATTTTAAAAAAATTTCATTTGACCAATTAGGTGTATACCCTTTTGAAAAAGCCTCACGATATTTACTTATCCTCACATGATCATTGACTTTGAATTTTTGTTTCCTTGGATCGATTGTCTTTAAATTGCTATAAATAAATCGCAGTAAATATTTTTCATGTTTCTTTTTTACATCCTTTGGTTTCATCCCTATGGTTTTGTGTTCAGTGTCATTGTATTTCGCTACAATATCCTGTAAAATCTTTAACCACTTGTAATTTCCTTGCAAACTAAACTGTTTCCACATTTTATTTTTTAATGTTCTATTCGCTCTTTCTGCAACACTTGCTTTGAGATTTGAATATGTGTTATAATGATTAATTTTTTCTCATCCATTAATTTATTGAATTCTTTATTGTAAAATTCTTTTCCCATATCCGTTTGTAAATTTGTGGGTTGTACTTTAACCTGTGACAATATATTTCTCATTGCTTGGGTAACCACTTTCCCACTTTTATTTTTTATTGGTTCGCACCAAACAAATTTTGAAAATACATTAATGACTACTAAGATGTATTTATAACCTCTATTTATTTTCGCGTATGGACGCATTTCTATAAGATCTGCTTGATAGAGATCATTGAGACCTTTAACAATTACTCTTCGCCTTCTAAAATGTTTTCTAGCTGGTCTATGGACTTCGTTTACTATTTCTTCTTTAATGTTAGTCATTTTTAGTTACTGGGCACTGTAGCACAATTTCAACGTGCAAAGATGGATGGTTCTTCGATACTAGGAAAGTAATCTCATCACCTTTATTTATGACTTTTCCAATAAGTTTATCTTTTGTAAAATTAGTGGTACCCACAAAAATTGTTGCATCAATGGGTGAAATTTCAATATTTTCTATTTTACCAGATACGGGAAATTTGTATTCAGTTGCTGCGTTTTCAAGTGTATAACGTAATAAACTTTGAGACTTTTCCAGATGACCACGTATGTTTATGATGCATTTACTATGATGTGAAGATGGTTCACAAATGTAAAATGGTGATGATATTGGTGAAGATGTTAAGACAGGTGAATAGATGGAATGTGGTGATGTGTGTGTTGATCTACTTCGCAACATGTGTCTTCCAAACTTATCGATAGGCATTGTAAAAGCTTCAATGTTACGCACTAAATGAGATCACTATTTTTTTACACACTATTTATCTTATTATTTCACCCTCCCTCAATTCTTCTATTATAGAAATTATTTCATTATTATGACTAGTGTTTCCCGCTAATTGTGATGCTGTAAGCAATTTTAAACGATCTACAATTTCATTATAGTCATCGAAATGCTTATATTCAATTTTTTTGTTATTAAGCTCCATCATTTTCAGACTTCCACCTCTTTTCCCTTGACTTCTCGTTTTTATCAATTGTGATGAAGGCAGTGAACTGGATCTCGACCTTCTTCTTCTTCTTCTAGCGGGGCGAGGAATGGTCGCCGCACTCAGGCCTAGTGGCCCATTGTGCATCCGCTAACGAATTTATTGAAAGCCCCCACTCAGGCCAGATTCTAGTCCGAAGGCCAGAATCCTGCTTATGGGGGCATTTCTTATTTCCTCCAGCACTGGAAAGCCAATGCCGAGGTGTTTATACCTCAGGTTCATCAACCTAGGGCAGGAGGTCAGGACGTGGATAGAAGTTTCTTCCTCGTCCTCGCAAAACCTGCAGTCGGGGTGGTCCACCACCCCCATGGTATGCAGGTGTTTTCTGAAAGAGCCGTGTCCGGTCAAAAGACCTATTACGACTCTGACTTGTCTCCTGCTTAGTCGCAGAATTTGTTTTGTTCTCTCCGGCAAGGGTCCTGAGATGAGGAGCTTCGCTTGCCGGAGTCCTGGGTGGGATGTCCAGTAGTCAATGAACTGGGAGCGGGCCCAGTCCTCTATTGACCTCCTGGCGTTGGATCTAGGGTAACCTAGGGCCGGCTCCGGACCCAGTAGAGGCTTCCGAGAGCCTCCTCTTGCCAGAGCGTCTGCCCGCTCGTTACCTTCAATGTTGCTGTGTCCAGGCACCCAGAGGAGCCTGACCCAATTGGATGAGCCAAGTTCGCAGAGAGCCTGTTTACAGTTTTGAACCAATTTTGATTTGGTTCTTGCCGATGCAAGGGCCTTGAGGGCCGCTTGGCTGTCACTACATATGTGTATGTGTTTGTTGGAGTATTCCCTACGGATATTCTCCTGTGCACAGACCAAGATAGCAAAGATCTCAGTCTGGAATACTGTGGCGAAATTGCCCAGGGCATAAGAGAGCTCAGCCCTGGGCCTTTCTCCATATATCCCTGCTCCGGTACCTCCCTCTAGCCTCGATCCGTCTGTGAACCAGACGATATCGGCAGGCCCGAGTGTGCCCTCGAGTGGGTTCCAGTCTTCCCTTTTGGGGATGACCACCTCAAAGGGTTGTGCGAAGGAGAAGGAAGGCACGACGTCATCACTCCTGGCCTCCAGGAGTGGGTGGGCCTCTATCGCATCAGATAGGGCCCTTGTGTGGCCTAATTGTTCTCCTCCGAATTTCCACTGACCACCGCATTTCAGTCTGTAGGCCGCTTTCCGAGCCTCGGCCACAATCACCAAGTGAAGGGGCACGAGGTCCAGGAGGACCTCCAGAGCTGCCGTGGGGGTTGTGCGCAATGCTCCTGTGACTCCCAGACAGGCAAGTCTTTGGAGTTGTGTCAGCTTCTGCCGTATGTTACGCCCGACTACTGCAGGCCACCAGACGACAGAAGCGTACGTGATCATTGGTCTAACTATGACAGTATAGTACCACATTGTTACCCTGGGGTTTAACCCCCAAGTTTTACCAAAGGTTCTTCTACATACCCAGAGGGTTGTAGTGGCTCTTTGTATTTGTCTCTCTATGTGATCTTTCCAGGTCAGCTTAGAATCCAAGATGACCCCCAGATACTTCACTGTCCTTGAGATCGTTAGAGTGGTATTGTAGAGCACAGGTGCGACGAAGCCGTCTAACCTGCGTCTCCTTGTAAAAATGACCAGTTCCGCCTTGGAGGGGTTAACTCTAAGGCCCTGGTCGTTGCACCATCTTTGTACGATCAGAAGGGCCCTTTGCAGGAGCCCGCTGACCGTATTTGGGAATTTTCCCGAGATGATGATTGCGAGGTCATCCGCATAACCCTGCGCAAAGAGATCCTCTTTCTCGAGTTCCTGTAATAGGCCATCGAGAACGAGATTCCATAGCAGAGGAGAGAGGACACCACCTTGTGGGCAGCCTCTTCTCACTGAAACTTTTACTGCCACTTCCTCGTTGGCAGCTGTGATTTGCCTTCCCGCCAACATGGCCCTCAACCATCTGATGATGGTGTCCTCGATGCCATGATAGGCTGCGGCGGCGCAGATTGAATCGAAGGAGGTATTGTCAAACGCTCCTTCGATGTCTAGGAAAGCCCCGGCCGCAAGTTCTTTGTGGAGCAGCGCCTTCTCGATCCTCGAAACGATCGGATGAAGGGCCGTCTCCACTGACTTCCCGGCCTGGTAGGCGTGTTGTGACGGGTGCAGAGGCACTGAGGTCAGTGCCCCGTCTTTGATGTACCTTTCAACCAACCTCTCTAATGTTTTGAGTAGGAAGGATGTAAGGCTGATTGCTCTGTAGGACTTGGCAGTGTCGTACGATGTGCGTCCTGCTTTCGGTATGAAAACAACTTTGACGGCTCTCCAGGGTATAGGAATATACCCCAAGGCCAGACAGGTTCTCATCAAGTGATAGACCGGACGTATGAGTGTCTCCATCCCCTCTTGCAGAAGTGCGGGGAACACTTCATCCGGTCCCGGGCTTTTGAATGGGTCAAACGTGGAAATAGCCCACCTGACTCTTTCCACTGTTACCACCCTCGAAGCTGTCCTCCAATCCGCTGTGGTGACAGCGGCGCGGGGGGGCCGAGGGGGTGGCATGTCCTCCGTCTCCACTACGGATTCGGGGAAATGTGTTTCTAGTAGATGCTTGAGGCGCTCCTCAGAGGTGGCCGTTAGCCCCCCCGAGGGAAGCCTCAAGTTCACTATTTGAGGTGGTTTGTCTTTCTTGAGGGCTTTGCAGAGCCTGGCGGCTTCTGGAAGAACTTCGATGCTTTCGCAGAAGTTCCTCCAGGCTGCCCTCTTATTGCTGCGAATGCAGCTTTTGTAGAGGCGCTGGGACCGTTTGTAGTTGTCCCAGTCCTCCGGGAGCTGAGTGCGCATAGCCCCATTGAAGAGCTTGCGTGTCTCATTACGCAGGTTTTGAAGTTCCCCGTTCCACCAGGGAACTTTTCTTCTTCCTTTACTTCTTTTTAGAGGACAACTGCTCTCATATGAGGCAGTGATCGCTTCGTTAAGAAGTTTCGTGGAGGATTCTACTTCCTCAATGTTCCTGGGTATAATGACCCTAGTTATTTTTCCCGAGAGGGCTCGCCTGTAGGCGTCCCAGTCGGTATCTCTGGGGTTCCTGTACCGGCTCTCTTCCGAGGAGAGAGCCGAGTCTAGTTTGAACCTGATGTGACGGTGATCCGATAGTGAGGGTTCCGTCGAGACATTCCAATTTTTAATCAGTGGGACCACAAGTCTGTTTCCCAGCGTGACGTCTATGACCTCTTGCCTTCGTTGAGTGACGAAGGTGGGCGCATTTCCCCGATTTATTATCTCTAAATCGGTAGTGTATAGGTACTGTAGTAGGCTGCTGCCTCTCGGGTTGACCCCTGTGCTGCCCCAGCAGGTGTGGTGAGCATTGGCGTCACATCCCAAGATAAGAGGCAGCCGCCTATCAGTACAAAATTGGACCAGCTCCTCAAGTTCGGCTGAGGGTGGTGGTGTTGGCGAGTCGTAGGGGAGGTAGACAGAGCCAAAAACGATCTCTGCTCTGCCGGTTTCCTCCCTAAGACTCACTTTGATAGCAACAGCATCCCTGGAACATAATTCGGGAATTGCTGTGGCTTTAATTCCTTTCGAGACATAAATGCATGCTCTCGGTGTTTTGTGGGCGGCGGAGTATATAACCCCATGCCGCTTATCTAGACCTCGAATGGAGCCATGGCGGACCCAGGGCTCCTGAATCAGGGCTATTTGTGTCTGTCCCCCAGCGGCCTGTCGACTCACTATTGCGGAAGACGGCTCACTGTGTTGCAGATTGATTTGGAGTATTTCCATTTTTTTTTTTTTTTTTTTTTTTTTTTTTTTTTTTTTTTTTTTTACTTACTTACTTACTCTACTGCTTCCGAGCCCGACAGCGCCTCCATCGCTGCGTCTGCCGTGCTCGGCTTATCACTGCCACTTGAGATGGCACCTGCTTCCCGGGGATGAGGTTTGGGGTCCCAGAAGGTCACCTTTATCACCCCCGCCTGAGCACGATAGCCCAGAGCCTCGATTTTCGCCGCGGAGGCCTCGTCGACGCCCAGGATTAGTCGGAGCCCCTTGGCTTCAACCATCCTAGCGTCGTGGACCTTCCACAGTTCCGTACGGAGCTCCGGGTTATGGTGCTTGAGTCTATTTAAGATGGTGGCTTGGTCCGCGGGCCTTCCTGGGACCGTAGCCACCATCTTCCTGTACTTGGGGAGATCTTCCCCCTCCAAGAGCTGGAGTGCCACACCGTCCACGGAAGAGATCTCCCCGATGGCTGATCTCAGCCATACTAGGGACATCTCATTCCCGCAGAACAGCTCTACCACTCCCTGCTCTGTCAGCTTGAAGCCATCGAAATCGGGGAGGGGCCCCCCTGAGGGGAGCCCATCCAGGCGAGTGTCGAGGGCCTCCTGCAAATTGTGGGTCAAGGCAGTCGTTAGACGCATTTCTGGAAATCCAGATGCGGCCACCGCCACCTTGACCCCTTTTTTGGCAGCCTGACTGTAGGAGAGGTCAGGCCTGGCTCTTTTGGTGGGTTTGGAGGCGCTAGGAGGGGTCTCTCCCTCAGGACGGCCCCTTTTGGGGGCCGTTGCCCGAGGTGTTCCCCTCTCAGCATTGCACTCCGCCCGTGCTTTTTTTGCCCTTTTACGGGCCGCGCCGCTTCGATTCCGTCGCTTGGGTTGCCCATCTATTAAGTTGAGCCCTCCAGCGACGGCTGAAGTTGAGGTTGAGGGGGCCCCAGGATCGGAGCCCCCTTCCTGTGTGGGAGGATTGGGATTGGGGAAGGCTCCTTGTGGGGAGCCTTCTCCGGTTCCAAGGGATTGGGTTGCCCCATCTGTGGAGCCTCCCATTCTTAGGAGTGGGGAGGTCCCTGAAACGAGACTTTCCCCGGGGGAAGTGAGAGAGGAGGCCCTGTGTTCAGAGCACTCCTCGGGGGGGTTTTTGTGTTTTATTTTGCTTTTTATCATGATTGTTCCCACGAGTAGACAGGAAATGTGGTCGACCCCCGCAGAGCCTGTTACGGGGGCAAGGCTAAATACTATGGGAGGTCGCCCGGTTTCCCATAGGCATCGTTAGAGATACTTCACCCAGTACCATTCAGCCCTCGGCACGATGGCTTACACCTTAGCTTGGAGGATGTTTATTGACCTCCCGGTCTAGATCCGCCGCATTCTGCTAAAACAGTGCCACCTCGTGTAGGATGTGATTTTTCATCACGTGCGGACGGTCTTGTGCGATGAGAAGCTGGGGCCGGAGCACTGAAGACGCTATCATCGCACCTGGCTTGTTCCACCCCACCCCGGTGGGCTCAATTAAGAGGCCGAGTGAAGCTTCACAAGCCTTGGCACCGGATCTCGACCTTGGTACTATAGCTGGTAAAGTAGAGGGAGGCTTTATTGAACTAGTTTTCTTAGCCGTCTTTTCTCGCGCCATCGAATACAAACTAGTAATTCGTGGCTTTATAATATTTATAAATTTAGGAGCATTTGATGTAGATAGACCTTTTTCAGGATTGTAACCTAAGTATTGAGTGTTAGTTCTTCTAATAATATCAATATATTGGTCCACATCAGTTGCTCGATGTCCTGCTGGAAGTTTTTTATACATCAGTTCATACAATCCAGGCGTACCGGTATATTTATATTGATCATTAATTATAAAATCAGCTCCTTCAAAATCAATGGTAGAGTCACCAATCGCAAATTTTTCTGTACGCGGGTCAAAGTAAACACCAAAGGTATCATCATACTCATTTTTAACATCTTCAATTTTACCGATTATATACGCTCGTGGTAACGGTTTTTTGAATTGTTCTAAATAACGGTCCTGTTCTGTCAATGTTGTTGTATCTGCTATCGGTGCTGGAAATGTTTCATCAAAATAACTTTCGCCGAATTCTGGTCTAGATGTAGAAGGATCATACTGAAATGTTTCATCTTCTAAATTGATAGGAGCGGTTGTACGATAATATTCTAAAGGTGCTTGATTTCTTGGTTTAGGGCTAAAGCTTTGACGGCTCAATTCATCTTTAAATTCCCTTTTCAAATCAGATTTTGGAAGAATATTATTCTCAGTTTTACTGAGACTTGATACCAATTCTTTAAGTGGTTGAGTTATGGGTTTGTAAGTTTTCTCTAATTGTGACTGTGATTTGACAATATCACTTTTCAAGCTTCTATATTTCGCTTTTAACGCCTTCCTTGCCTTCAGCAGCTGCACTGCTACTCGATTATCCATGTTTACTGATCGTACGACCAGTACATTCACCTTATATATGTATGAATTTGTCGAATCCTTTACGATACCTGCCAGAATTTATAGCACAATCTTTATCAATCACAACAAAGCCATATTTATCTTTCCAACAAAATGCGCATACTTCTTTGAAATTTTGAAAATTCATATCAACACTCACGTGATCATCAAAAATATGTTTCAGGTTAGTCATATCTTGTTGGAATATAACAATGAGATTAGCATTATCTCTACATAGTTGTTTAGGAATTGATGAGTAAGTTTGACATAAATAAAAACAGTCGGTATTTTTATGACGTCCAAAACAGAAGTAGCTTTTAATGATATTTTGATTGCATGATGCTAAATCATCGAATATTATAACAGAATTTGGTTTAATATCTTCAGGTGGTATAACGGAGTCACCATCATCGTATTCGTAATACCCAATTTCTTTTACAGGTTTCATTAACTTTCTGAGGTATTCATATTTGGGTTGATACAAAGATTTAGAATATATGTAAATGTTTTCAAATCGTAAACCATTGGGATGTTCCAATAAACTAAGCATTACATTTGTTTTTCCGCAACCTGAACTACCCACCAACAACCCTCGTTTCGATTGTCCTCCAAATAAAATGCCATGTTTTTGAAATGTTTCAGTCAATGAAACATCATCATGATCTTCTACAGATAAAAGAGTTTTTTGTTGCTGAATAAACATTTTAACGATCATATATATTGGACCTTGACTTTACTATAAAAATAGAAGCACATTATAATAAGGACTATAGTGAACTGAACTGTGCTCGATTCCTGAATCTATATAAAGGGTTTGAAACAAAGAGCATATTTTATTTGTCTCACGTTTTAGATATAATGGATAGATATAAAAGTTCTGTACACACTAGTAATCACATCTCTAAACGGAGTGGACGTGGTTTGCTAAATAAAATAATCGATAAACTTCCAATAGAATTACATTTACCTGGATATAATTATTGTGGCCCTGGAACGAAACTTACCAAGCGATTACAAAGAGGTGATAAAGGTGTTAACAGGTTAGATGAGGCGTGTAAACAACACGATATAGCGTATTCTAAATTTCAAGACGTCGAGAGTAGAAATCAAGCAGATAGGGCATTAGCTGAGGCTGCGTTTAAACTTGTAAAAGCGTCTGATTCAGGTATCGGTGAAAAGATTGCTGCATTAGGTGTTGGTGGAATAATGAAAATAAAGAACAAGTTGGGAATGGGCTTAAAAGTCCGAAAGAAATCTATCACAAAGAAGAAAGGAGGTAAAATAAATTTAAAAGTTGCTGTAAAAAGGAAATCCCTCCCAAAAAGACGTAGTCGAAAAGTTAAAGTTATTCCAATCCCCGAAAAAATAGGGGGTTTTCTCCCATTCCTATTACCCATTTTGGGAGCATTGGGAGCTTTAGGTGGGGGCGCAGCTGGTATTGCAAAGGCGGTTAACGATGCTAAGACAAATCGCGAACAATTAGCTGAGCAAAAGAGGCATGATTTGGCGATGGAAGAGTCTACCAAAGGAAACGGACTATATCTGGGCCCTTATAAGAAAGGCTTCGGATTATACTTGAAACCCTATCAAAAAAACTTCCAATAAAGCTACCTCGTCGACCGTTAACTAATGTAGACTTACTGAAATACTCGAAAATTCTTAGAATCCCTAATTTTCGAGGAGTTTTCATGAGAGATAAACTTCCAAAACATATAAATAAAAATGAATCTGGTATTGTGAATCTAGATATCGACGCTGGAGATGGAACTCACTGGGTAGCATATACAAAGAAAAATAATAATGTGAAGTATTTTGATAGTTTTGGGGATTTGCGACCTCCTGAAGAGTTAATCAATTATTTTCATAGTGATGGTAGCTTGAATAAAATCAAATATAACTATAATTCATTACAAAATTATGATTCATATATGTGTGGACATATATGTCTAGCTTTTTTATATAACTAATATAAATAATGTACTCCACTCATTTTGTAATAAACGTTTAACATAACAATATGTCTTTCACTTTTGCTCTTAGCGACGCGTCCTCTATATTGAGTTACAATTTCAACCCCCCCATTTATTTAGAAGATGATGTAGATTATGAAATTGGACTGACAAATTTTGATACCTACAATATTATTCCAAACATTGATAATAGCAACAATACCTTTGTTTGGGGGGAAAACGATGAATATGTTATCAAAATTCCTGAGGGTTGCTATGAAATCGATGATATCACAAAATATTTGGAGGATCAGACAATTAAGGTAGATGAAGATGCCTTTATCACGATTACTGCAGATATTAATACTTCTAAAGTGAATATCCGTTCAAATAGAAAAATTAATTTCGCTGTAGAAAATTCAATTGGACCACTACTAGGATTCGCGGCAAGACAGTTGAATCCTAATGAGAATGATACTTCAGATTATACAGTAAAAATTTCCAAGGTGAACACTATATGCGTCGATTGTAGCATTGCAATAGGATCATTCTTTAATGGACATCCCGTACACGTTATTCATCAGTTTTTTCCGACAGTACCAGTTGGGTATAAAATAGTGGAATCACCTTTAAACATTATTTACTTCCCAGTAAGCGTTAAGACTATTAACAACATCACAATCAAAATAGTTGATCAAGGTGGAGAGCTTGTCAATTTTCGGGAAGAAACTATAACCGTTAGATTACACCTTAGAAAATTAATTGGTTAATAAAATGGTGTTAAGATTCCATTCTACAACATCACACAATAGACACCAACCATACTATAAAAGGGTGAATAAGGTGAAAATTGGCAGTTCTAAAAATAGTGTCAATAGATTAACATCGGAAAATAAAAAGTTCTTAGAATCTCTAGGATTTGAGGTCTTAGTATAATGGAATTACTTAATATCACCGGTCAACCTTTCAGTGACAACTCTATTGAAGATTATCAATTTCATACGTATCAGCCAAATATCTCTGGAACTTTAGATTATAACGATGAAACAAGAATCCCTATACAGGATTTAGATGCCTACACTGCACCATGCAATAGTTATTTATATATCGAAGGAAAACTCACACAAGAAGATGGGTCTGCGACTACTAAATTGGAATTTATTAACAACGCGATCGCTTTCATATTTCGAGAAATTAGATATGAAATGAATGGTATAGTGATAGACTCCGTGAGAAATGTTGGTTTAGTTTCGACTTTAAAAAGTTATCTATCATATAATGAAAATGAAAGCGTTTTCTTGCAAAATGCTGGATGGTTCCCAAAGAAGAAGCTGGGCATATCAGACAAAATTATAGTAGATGCAAATGGGAATTTTAATGTATGCATACCATTAAAATTATTGGTAGGATTTTTTGAAGATTTTCGAAAACTTGTCATTAACATGAGGCAGGAATTAGTACTAATACGTAATAGTAATGATATAGACAGCGTTACGAGTATAGATGATACTCAAAAACCAAAAATTACTATTACTAAATTATTTTGGAAAGTACCACACGTGACCGTCAGCATCTCAGAGCAACTTAGACTGAATAAAATTACCAATAGAAATATGGAGCTTCCTATAAAATTTAGAAGTTGGGAACTAATTGAATACCCTTCCTTACCTACCTCAAACCGACATACGTGGCCTGTGAAGACATCTACCAAAGTTGAAACTCCTAGGCATGTAATAATAGCTTTCCAAAAAGATAAAAAAGGAAAGATTACATCTGATATGAGTAAATTTGATAACTGTGATCTTAAAAACGTTAGAATTTTCTTAAATTCCGAGAGATATCCGTACAATGACTTATATTTAGACTTTAAAAACAACAAATATGCCACCCTCTATGAAATGTTTCCTAATTTTCAAGAATCATATTACCCTCAAAAAATAAATCAACCAATTTTCAACCCTGCTGAATTTAAAGAATTAGCACCAATAACTCATATTGATTGTTCGCGGCAAAAAGAAATAATACAGACTGGATCCGTAGTTATGAGAATAGAATTTGAGACGGATGTCCCTACTACTGCCGATATTACAGCATATTGTCTCATACTGCATGAGAAGCACTTTACTTATAATCCTCTAACTAAAATTGTTCGACAACACTGAGATGTGTGAGACTTTCTACAACATGCGCATGTCACATTTTTACTATTTAAAGAGAACAAAACCTACCCATGTCAGTATCATAATGAGATCAGAATACATAGAAGCACTGAGACAACATCGAAGAAAATTGAGGGACTTAAGAAAAGCTGTGGAATTATACAGTATGAACGTTAGTGTATTAAAGAAATTGTGTAATTTGAAAATATGACTCTTATTTTCGATGTGCAAGGATTTAAAATAGAAAAAAATAAATTTATAGTTAAAGAGTTCGCAGCCTATGATGGAGTAAAAGTATGTCACTACATATTTAAGCCACCTTTCCCATTTGAGATGCTATCACCAGATTTACAGCAGCAAGCCCACTGGTTAACAAAGAATTATCACTGTATTAAATGGAACTATGGATTTACACCATTGCATCTATTCCATAAAATTATTCAGAATTTGAGCTCAAACGCTGACTATGTTTACGTAAAAGGAAAAGAAAAGGCTGACTACATCAGACAGTTCATTTCACAACCAGTAAGAGAATTCGAAGAACAACCATCTTTAATTATGTCTACCGCGAAATGTTTTTATCATACTAATACTAAATGTATTTGTGCATTGTCCAATGTTTTTTATTTATATGAAACCTTTGTAATGTCTTAAATTTTAATAAATAAATAAATAAAACAACACTGTTTTTTATTTTAGTTTAATATAATATGTGGAGTATAATATACACAGAAATTAATTCTACAAGTTTATTTCCTACAGAATCATTTGACTCGACCTCAATACATTTGTCACCCGGTTATGGTTCATCACAATCGGCTTCATCACAGTCAGTTTCATCACTATCAGTTTCATCGACAAAATGTAGTTTATTTACAAGATCTACGCCCAAATAGTTTTTTAATGGATGTAGAAACCCCTCTAAATTTAACTCAATTAATCCATCGACTAAACATTCCAAAGAAATTTTTCCTTCTGAGTAACTTTCACACACTTTTAACCCATTTTCATAATTTTTTGCAATTTCGTTGCACTTTTCTTCACTGTAAAATGCTCCCAGTCCATAGACTGCTTCATGTTCGGCATCAAACTGGAGGTTAGAAAACTTTTGATGTAAATAGTCTATCCCACTTTCTAAATCGACAACCTCAATTTCTTTTACGTAGCACATCCACATATTGAAAATATATTTATTGATATACTACAATTTGGTATGATACTGGTTGTAGTGAGACTTAACCAAGTTTGAAGTTTTATAATACTAACCCCACTTAGTAAATCCTCATACCTCCTACCTAATATTTCCAACATTACGTTAACTCCCACCTAGTAATACCTCCCAACTAGATTAAAATAAATAAATAAAACAAATAGTTTATTGGTATCATTTATTGAAGTATTAATTTCAGGTTTAAAAATACAGTTAGTTACATTATTCACATAATTTCAGTTTTAAAAAATACAGTTAGTTACACTATTCACATAATTTACAGTTTTTAACAGTATCAAGTTTTATTATTAGTATAATTAATTACACAGAGGAGTTTCAATTTAATAAATATTTTATATAATTAAAGCAAAATTATTTATATAGAATTCATCATCATTAACATCATTCATTGTTTCATCAATTTCTGTGGCTAGTTTTATTAACAAATCTAATAATTCATCACTTGTGCATTGTTTATTATCTGAATTTAACTTAATAGATTTGTGACCCCAAGCTAAGGTATTCGGTAACCCAGCAATAACATAACGTTTATTATCATTTGAAGATAAGGCAACTTTGTTTTTTAATTCAGTATACATCGTATGTAAATGCGATCTAAACACATACATTTTGCGATAGATTAATCCACCTTCTTCCACAATTTGTTTATAATCAACAATACTTAATTGGTTTTTAACTATATTTTTTGATACCCCTTTAGCTTTTTTTGTTTCACTTTCATTGAGTTTTACGCAATATGCTTTCGCCCCAGTTCCATAAAAACTTTGTACAGGAGCGCCTGCAAATTCATCTTTCATTTTCCCCACAATGGATACCGTTTTGGGTACGCCATGAATATTATCATTAGTATAATTTGATGTATCGAACCAACCTAAATTGTTCTTTATGTCATCATAAACATTATCAGTAAATATTTCTAAAATCAAAGAATCTGTGTCGGTGTAGCACAAAGTCGCATTATTACCGTATTTTTGCTTGATGAAATCATAATAGAAATCATATATTACCGTTTTTGATATCTCTAAAATTGAGTAACCCACATATAATGGCCTATTATAACAGATCTTCAGTTGAGACATTTCTATAGCTACTAAATTTTCTGAGAACACTGAACATGATTTAAAATTAGGCTTACTTATGTACCCTTCAGCTCCAACACTTCCACGAATATTTTCCCAGTGAGAAATAAGTTTTATATCTACTCTATTTTCCACATTTTCCATAGTTTTACCGAATATTGAGTTTATTACAAATTTGAAAAGATCTCTTTCAAAAGCATTTTTGGATGCATTTCGCAACGCCGTAATCAAATCAACATAGGTTTTCAACCAAGGGGATTGTGAAAATTCTAAAACTCTATGAATTTTTTGTAATTTTAAACCGTGTTCTAAACATTGCTTGAGATTCCTGTAATGTATGATATAGTTAGTTTTATTATGTAGGTTTAAAATAAGTTTAGATTGTTTGCTATTTGGCGGAATTAAATTTTCTGCGCAGAATGGTAAATCATTATGTGCATCATGCAAATTTTCAGGATATTCCAAATCCACTTCTAATACATACCCCTTTTCAGAATCGTTACTTAAAAGCGAACAGTCAAAAGATTGAATTTCGTTGTCGTTTAACCATCTAAACCCCCCCAATGGTAAACTTTGACTCATACTATGACCATATAGATTCGTGGCATCTAAATAAAGTAAATATGACGTAGGTTTTGAAGAATTATAATTAGAAATAAATTTATTGTTGGCAATGGACATTCTTTTACTGCATTGACTTACACCGCCGCGTATGCCTTTTCTAAAGAAATGAAGCATATCTATATCAGTAAGGAGTTCAAGCTCAACACCCGTCTTACGCAACATAGCATCCCAACTTAATGATGGTGCCGTGATATATTGTGCAGGATCTAATGTTAATTTTTGTAAACAAATTTTACGAAAGTTTTCAAAAATATCCGCCAATAGCAATACGTCCGATTTTAGGTATATGTCTGAGTATTGACCCAAAGTCTGACATTGAAAGGTGTTCCAAGTGGCATGCGCTCGACTATAATCCTCCTCAGTAACACCATCACCACGCAATACATCAAAAAATAAATTTTGTGTAGGTAATTCAGTATCGTCCAATTTACCCATTGAATCCACATAAGAGTAAGGGAAAATTCCTTTGCGACGTATTAAATCAAATTTGGATTGATCATTGAAATACTTTCTTATTTCTAAACATTGTTCAGATTCTAGTGTTTGACTTAATTTATCTAAAGAAGCTGGCAAGAAGCGATATGAATCGAGAAATCTCAATTTTATAAATACATTATTTTCTGCACCTTCCTTTCTTTCGACTAAAATATGTTTTGAAAATGATATATACTTCTCTTTATTTTGCGCTATGACATCAATTTTCTCTTTATTTAAGGCCAATTTTTTAATAAACAAATGCGAATCATAATTTGTTAAATTGTGAAAGAACACTGGAATGAATTTGGGTAATTTAAAGTTTAAATTACAAACAGTGTGAGCTGCACCTCTGTAATTCCCGGTTAAATGACAATGATCACGAACTTTCTGATTATTTTCCGTGAAAACCTTATTACAAATGTAACATGTACTACTATTACTGAAATCCGTCAGTTGTTGCTCTGAAAGTGGCAACATTGGTTTAATATCTTTTATGTGTTTATTATATAAATTGAGCACACATTCTTCTAATTTCTGTATAAAAACATAAGCTGCGTCTGAGCCGCGGTAATGAACTAATTGCGATGCTGAATCATCAAAGCTACATTTTACATAAAAACAAAATGAATAGGGTTGATGTTCATACGTTTTTATAGTGAATGAATTGTCATCTTTAGGTTGCGCGTGATGTATAGGTTTTAAAATACTTTCAAAATCTGCATATATTACAAATGGAACTGTTAATTGTTTCTCAAAGTTGACAAATTTAAGAACACTGTCAGGAATGGTTTCACCGAACTTATTTATCACAGAATTAGTTGTTGGTAATTTTGTACAAATAAAATTACAATCATGTTTTTCATGAAGGCGTAATGCCTCGCGCGTTCGAAAAAAGTAGAGACAGCCGTTGCAAATAAACGTTTGTCCGTTATGCTTAGATCTCTGTCTAGAAACTAGTCTTGACAAATCTTTAATGAAACAATAATGATTATTTCCACCATCATCCGTAATAAGCAAGAGATTAACGTGAGTATTTTGCAAAGTTTTGGTGAAGTATAGTGGACCGACAATTTCACAAATAATTTTGCCATCTTTAAATTGATTATTGATACCAAATACATTTATTGAAATGTTGTTTAGTTTTTCGAACTTGGGTATGTCTCTTAATTTAACAGGAAATTCAATACCTTCAAAGTTCAGTAGAGTGGAATAATGTGGATATGATGATACTCTCTGCGGAAGTCCTGTTGGTGGAAAAATTGCTGCGTTGACGGACCACGCAAAGCACATTTGATCATGATTGCATACATTCACAACAGCCTTTTTTGCTTCAATCTGCTTTGGTAATTTTATGTAGGATGAAGCAAAAAGCGGATTATATTTATTTATATTAACTTCTAGGAACATAATTTGTTGTAGACTCCATCCTAAAAAATATTTTATAAGAAAGAGAAAATGGTGTAATTTTAAAACATATACCTGAGTCCTTTTCTTGCATATGTGAGGCTTTTTCCATAATATCCCTGATAAATTCGTTATAGATTTCCGTTAAATCGGTAGAGATAGTCAAAATTTTATTTTTAGTGTTAAACGATTTGAGATCGAATATATCTTTTTCAGGTATGATGTACATTGAAAATAATTCAAAATGTATTTTTAGTGCACGATATCGTTTAATATAGTCAGCAATTACTGAAAATACTTTCTCCTTGATGTCTTCGAAAAATTCATAGTGATCGATGTGGTGATGTGTAGTGGTGAAACGATAGCTCGAAATTCGACACTTAAATGCACTGTTGACTCTTTCAACACATTCCTCCATGGTATACAAAGTATTCTTTTTGTGCGCGTTACTTCTAATATGAGCATTTAAACAGTTTCTTTGAATTCTGACATGACATTCAGGGCACTCAGTAAACTTATTATCGACATTTGACGGGCCCGGTAAATTTATGATTTCATCTTGGGCATTTGACGGACCCGGTAGATTTATGATTTCATCTTTTATTTCATTATCGCACTGTACGGGTGACATTTTCAGTTTTTTCTCTGGTACGGCTTCATGATATCTGTATGGACAACTTTCTTTCTCATGACGTAATAGACTGCTTTTTGCAGAAAAGAATTTATGACATCGAAGGCACTGCATTACATCACTATTTACTAAACTATTCTAAGCACTGAACAATTGTAACTAACTGTATTTCTGCTAAATCTGAAATTAATACTTACTGGACGTACGATTCTACGTGCTTATATACGAGGTAAAACAAAGAAGGTTGTTCGCCAGAGAGCCACAAAACTAGTTTAACCGGTCTTACGAATTGTGTAGCTGGATTAACCAGTTTAAGATCGTTTTTAGCCATAATAAGACACTCGGCCAGTAATACCTGTTTTATATTTTACATTTTCATTTTGTAGTAAGACTGTCATTAATTTGTACAACTACAGGTAGGTACATATACATATTTATGCAAGTCATTAAAAAGACAAAATTTCACCAAGGTTACGCAGGAGAACGCTCCATTTGACTAAAAATTACGTAATTTTCGCCGCTACGCGGCCTCATGGCGCGAAAGTCAGCGGAGCTGAATTTCTGACTTACGCGCCCCTCGCCCGCTTGCGGCTAACGTTAACAATTTTAAATGTGAATTTTTATTTTTATAACAATAATTAAGGATGTTAACAGTTTAAAGCTTTGTACTATTAGAAGAGGTACGTGGAAATCTCTATTAAAGGAATGAATTGTTTCGGTTACATGTTCTCAAATGTAAATGTTATTTAATGCATGAACTTTACTTTAAGATTGTGTTAATTCTTTATGGAATAAAATATCGGTGATATCTTTAAGTATTCCCATTCGATCGCTACCAATCGCAATTTTACGACCTCTGAAACTTGTAGTTTCGTACTTTGTGATATTGAAATGAGTATAATTTCAGGATATTATGTTTTACTTTCGTACAAGCTTGTGTGATACATTTTAATTAGAAATGAGTACCTAATTATGTTATTGGAAATCGATATTTATCGTTTAAAATAAATAATTAATCATCATATGCACCGAAAACACATTTCATGAATATTTCGTGAAATTCTACAAGAGAAAATATATATCTTTACTTTTTGTGAATATGCAAATTTCATATAAGTTTAAAAATGATCTAATATTAAATTAATTCGTGACCATTTTTAACAAAACCATTTAGAGATAAAAGGTAATCTTTGAAGCCGGTAAATTCATTTATTGCAAATTTCATTTGTAATTGTTCAATGTTATTTAATTTTGTGTAATAATTATAGTAGTAAACAACCACGATTTGTCTTTGCTGATAAAAATATACGTTCTACAATTTATTTATCCTTATCTGCTCTAAGATTATTATTTTTGTTATCAATCATTCATATTTTTAATGTAGCCCAAACAATAAAATTGAAAAAGTTTTCAATAAGACCCATTACGGTCTGCACGGCGATAATTTGACAGATTTGCAGTAAGCTGTAACTTCACTCGGCAATATTTTGCGAATGATAACAGTACCCCGATGGTTTATTATATATTTGAGAAACATGTTTTTGCATCATTGCGTATGAAGTATAATGAAAGTAATTAATTTTATGCATGTACAAGAACTGACATCGAAGTTCGGTAAAATAACATAAGTTACGCATAATTTCATGACTACTAATTAACAATATGGTAAATATGGTGTATAATATGAATATCCAAGCATCGAAAGAAGAATGTTAATAGTCTATATCTAAAGCGAAGCTAAACATCTATTTTTGTCTGGGTACCAGGTAGATAGGTGGTACCGGTGACCACTCAAACATAAAACGTGAAAGTTGTTACAAATATAAAATGCAAATAACCTACGCTGGTCCCTGAAGAATTTAATTCTTTATTTTTGTCTGTGTACCAGGCAGATACTGGTACGGTGACCGCTCTTTGTCTTGTATTTATTTCAAACACAAAACACGAAAGTCGTTACGAATATAATATGTGAATACCTTGTGGTGGCCTCTGAAGCCTTGCTTGAATTCTTTATTTTTGTCTGGCTATCTCTGTAACATGGTCGTCTTTCGAGGGGATAAAGAATGTTGCCTGCGTTTAAGGTGGGCTCAGCTTTTTTATTTTTTCTACATAACCATGAACCAGCCCCGAGTTGATGTGAGTTCAACGAGTTTGAAATATTCACGGTACCTGCTAAGGACAAACAACTGGTCCTCGCGGAATGTTGGCGCTTGCAGTACGGTTTAATTTAGCTTAAACGGTGTGGGTTAGCTAAGGTCAGCTTCCACCGCATCAATACTAGTCCCAGCAAGGTTGCAGTAAGGTTTAATTTGGCTTGAACGGTGCGCTAGTCTCCCACCGCATTAGTTTCACATCGACTATTATTTAAAGACAATCCCGAGTTTGCAGCATCACAGTTTGTTTCAAACAGTTAAATAGAAACTTAAAATATGAACTCCAAAATCATCAATAAAATTGTTTACCCGGCGAAGAAGCCCAGTCGGCTTAGCTGTAAAAAAAGTGTCAACGAAAGTGACTTATATGAAGATATTTCATTTGAAGAGAAAGTTGTACGGGAATTGAACACTGCAAGAATGGACGACACCATAGCGTCTGGAATATGTGTATTATATGGAAGCTTTTCAGATTTGAAACCAATATCGGGGACACCAGCTCCAGCTGCACCATCTTGTGCGACTCCTACATCATCTAGTGCGGTTGCTATGGCGTCATCTTGTGCGGTTGCTACGGTGGCATCATCTTCGTCGGGGGCAAAGGTAATTTCGGCATTACCCAGGTACATGGACTTCAAGCCGAGCATTAGTTCATCACCGCAGAGGGATGCCGAGGAGGAGGCGCTGCTCTCCATAGATATGGCAGCATATTTGCAGCTAGTTAAGAGTGAGGCGGAAGAAGAGAAACAGAGAATGGTTACTCGTAAAAATATATTTTTAGATGACTTGCAGCAGTACATCGAAGCCAAGGCAGATAATTACGTAGGTAAGCTTAAAGCCTCTAAAAATAAGCTTACCAACAAATTAAACCAGTTGAGGCAGCATCGAAAAACTGTGGACGGTTTAATTAAAGTGCTTTCCGTGCAGGAAGAAAAATGTGAGAGTGATCTCAAATATGTAGACTATTTTGTCAAAAATTTCCCATTCGAGAAATAATTTTTAGAATAATGTCTCGAATGGGGGATTTTATTCGCACATTCAAATAAGTGCATTTGTTTATGTTAATTTTGATTTTTGTATATATATTGTTTTAGCATGTATGTTTAGATATAAGATTGTAAATATTAATTTTAGTGTATTGTAATTCTTTTCATATTTTTAATAAATGCTTTATAGTTCTAATAAATGTTTTATTTTTATCTCTATTTTATTTTCATTTAAACTGCTTCTTTCTGAAGATTATGATTTAATAAAATGAATAATGTGATAATACATTTTATAAATATGCATTCTACTTTTTAAAGTAATGCACGAAGATATTCTGCAATAATATATTTGCAATAAGAATATTAATATGGTAATTAATTTTGAAGTAATATAATTTAATTACTCAAACAAATTTTATAAATATGCATTCAACTTTTTAAAAGTATGCGCGAAGATATTCAGCAATATTATATTTGCAATAAGAATATTAATATGGTAATTAATTTTTGAAATAATATAATGTAATTACTCAATTTAAAACTGTAAACAATTTGATAAGCTTAAGCTTAATGTTAATAGTCATTTCATATTTCTAGTAATAATTCTTATTACGTTTGAAGATCTAGTTATACTTACCACATATTAACAGTATCACATAAAAGTTTATTTCATTTAGTACTTTTTTAAATCCACAGATATTCATGGGAAATATAACTAGATATATTATCAAATTTATTTAATTTTCAATATAGTCGATATAAAACCAAACAATTTTAATTTTTAAAAGTACCTTCGAAAATAAAGTCACTAAAAATGTATGACTGTTAATAATAAAAGACAACAGTAAGTTTCAGTTTTTTATTCAAACTTTTGTCACAAATATGTACTCAAATAAATAAGAAACATATTATTTCGATGGTAACAATGAATATGATTTCTGTACTTCTACTACTACCAAAAAATAGTTTATTTTCTAAACCAACAAAAGTTTGCCTCTCTGATACAAATATTAATAAAAAGTACTATAAATATTACTAATTATATTTAAAACGATCAGAATGTATAAAACACGATTGGTTTTCTTGAAACATCTACAAGATGTTGATCCGTGTGAGCACGTAATTACCGTCATTTTATTGGGATGCGAAGTCATCATACCAGAGTCTACAGCTGTTGCAAATAAACTCTCATTCATAGTATTTAAATCGAATTTTTCTTTGATTAACTTCGCATACAGGCAATTCTTACTATACTTCAAATGATCCTTAATGGCCATGTCACCAATTATCCATCTATGAATTTCTACTTTACACCAGAAACATCGCACAATATCACTTTCACCTGTATAGTAAAAACCTGCTAATGCAAGTTCAACAGGGGGTAAAACACCAGTCCACCCATCAAATGACAGTAAACGTTCATCAAATGTATTATATGAGAGATAACTATATATGCCTGAAAAATCTTCAAGGCACATTACTTCTGTGAGAAGATATTTTATTTTGTATAATGGGTACTTGAGCCAGACAGTAATAAGAAAAAAATGCGTATATATAATTTCTTAACTGTTAATTGGTCTTGACCAGTTTGTGCGAGGAAATTCTCTAGTTGGAGAAAGTGATCTCGTTGGAGAGAGTGGAGGTATATACTAAACCTAATGGGAGCTTAACAGCATACTTTTATTTCGGTGAGAATTCTAGAAAACCTCCCACCACAATTTACCCCAATTAGAGCATTTACTTATCAATGAGAGAACTAGAACACCCTCCACCACAAAACCCCCACGACCCTATCTCCCCATTTATTTATTAATGAGAGAACTAAAACCCCCCACCGCATCACCGGCAAACCCCCCACCACACCACCCTCCTTCTTCATTTATTAATGAGAGAACTAGAACCCCCTACCACAAAACCCCCCACCACACCACCCCCACTTACCAATCTCCGATTGGTGGGGGTGGTGTGGTGGGGGGTTTTGTGGTAGGGGGTTCTAGTTCTCTCATTCTTTACCTACTAATCCCTTTAACAATGGAGTGGGGGTGGTGGGGGGTTGAAACATATTATAAATAATCTGAGAACTTGGCTTCTAGTACATGCACCGAGTTTCAAGTTTCTGTATACTTACCGGGTTGCCTTACTTACTTTCCCATATTTACCCCTATTTAACCCCCAACCCTTCAGCGGAATCATCTCAAAATATAATCTAGTTCCAGATGTTATAATACATACGTGTACCAAATTTCAAATCAATATCTCAATTTTATTTTATCAACCACTTTAATAATGGAGTAGGGGTAGTGGGGGATTGAAAAATATTGTAAAAAAGTTCAAGGTTTTGGCTTCTAGTACACACATCGACTTTCAAGTTTCTGTACTCTTACCAACTTGCTTTACTTATATTCCCCTATTTACCCCTAAATAACCCCCAACCCTTCAATGGAATCATCTCAAAATATAATTTAGTTCCAGATGTCGTTATGATACATACGTGTACCAAATTTCAAGTGAATATCTCAATTTTATTCTATCACCCCCTTTAATAATGGAGTAGAGGTGGTGGGCGGTTGAAAAAATTATAAAAAAATTTGAAGCTTTGGCTTCTAGTACATACACCGAATTTCAGAATACTGTACCCTTACCAACTGGCTTCATTTATTTTCCTCTATTTACCCCTATTTAACCCCCAGCCCTTCAACGAAATCATCTCAAAATATAATCTAGTTTCAGACGTCATTATAATACATCCGCGTACCAAATTTCGAGTGAATATCTCAATTTTATTTTACCAACCCTTTCAATATTGGAGTAGGGCGTGGTGGGAGGTTGAAAAATATTATATAAAATCTGAGGCCTTGGCTTCTAGTGCGTACACCGAATTTCAAGTTTCTGTACTCTTACCAGCTGTGTTTACATGTTTCCCCCGATTTACCCCCCCCCCCCCTTCACCATATATCTTCAAAAGACAATCCAGTTCCAGATATCGTTATAATATATACGTGTACAAAATTTCAGGTCAATATCTTAAACCGTTCCAGAGAAAACGCGCGGACAAAAAAGTTACAGACAGACAGAAAAGACCTTTTTCGCTCAAATTTAAAATCTCGATGTTTCATGACATTCTAAACCTATTTCAAGAAAAAAATAAATATATTTTTATGATTACTTCCAATCCACTACGTGAATGTGGAAGTAAAATACATTATTTATTGGTAATTTTTTATTTTTTCTATGCCAGTATTAAAGAGTTTTTTAGATAAAAGTAAAATGAAAATTAAAAAGAGAGGTATTAGGGGAAACTGGACTTCGGAACAGAAAACAATTATAAGGACTGCTTTTCCCTTTTAACATTATTTGTGCTTTTCTCTTAATTTAGCAGTTTTCAGAGAAATGTTCATTAAGCAAAAATATGTGCATGTCAATAATCCTAACCCCATTGATGAATAAAATTTCTACGTAACATAACAGGTTAAAAAGTAAATCTTAATATAGTATGTACAACATATACAGGGTGTCCATGGATGTGTTTGGCAAGATACGAAAAAGTGTAAGCTTTTATAGAAAATTTTGCTTGCAAGAAAATAAACTTGACATTTATTTAAGTTTTTTTTGCTGGCCCTTAAAAAATACAAAAACGTAAAATTTTGTCTACATATCTATTTGTCACTTTTCTCAAAAGCATTTGCTTTAATTTAAACCGTGACTCAAAATCCAAAATTTAAGTTAAAAATTTAAAGTTTAAAAGTAACGAGTATTAAGAGCACATTATATTTTACTCTCACAGTCAAAACATTTTAAATAGAAACCCAATGTAAGAATAGCCCTTTATTTATTTATATTTTTATTGAAGTGTTATTGTACTTTCCAAGTTTTTAAACATTTTCTTGTTTGTTTTAAAGTTTTTTTCTTTAAATTAGGATTTGATATTTAGTTTAAATATGTTTGTATTTGCCACATCAAATTGGGTTTTTCAAGATTTACGTATGAATTTTAGAATTTTGGATTTTCTAATAATTTGATCTTAAAATAAATAATTTAAATATTATTTTGTATTATTTATAGATACGTCACTACGTAAGTAGGCTATTGATATTTTATTCTATGGGGAATTCAGACCAATATTTTTGTCTTTTAAATTTTCATTACACTTCATTTTCGAAAAAAAACTAAATAACCTTTGCTCTGCACATCTGTAAAATTTATTGCGAAATACTGAAAGTATATTAATATCGCAAACAATTAAATGCCGAGCAAAAAGTATACTATGCTCGTTGTAAAGCCCGACCTCATATTCATGAAAATATATTTTTCGCACGTTGTCGAGCTTAGCAGTGTTGTCAAGTATAGGGCCAGGTAACGGTACGTTTAAATGAACTAATTTTAGTGTATAAATATTATACACAAAAGCGCCCTCTACAGTGAGATACTTCAAACTTTTTGTATAAGTGAATGCATAAATAGTACCTTGTGAAACCCCCCGAGAAATTTTGGCGGGGGTGTGTGGAGTACAAAGGGTATTGAATGGTTGTTATATACACGGGCCTCGTTGTGAAGCCCAGAGCCGGGCTTTATAACGTCTCCTCGGGCTTCAAAGCGTTTTAAAGATATATTGTACGGGCCTGTATAAGAGCGTTTATATGTCTATATATATATATATATATATACGTTTTCTTACCATGTTGAGATCCGGATAAAAATTGGACTACCCGAGGTCCGCCACAAATCAAAGTAATTTTAGAGTATGTATTCCATAATTAGCTTAGAAATCGTTGGTATTAGTCGAATCCGTCGAGAGGGGTAAAGGAATAATGTTTTGATTTTTTTTTATAAAAGTTTGGCCGGGTGAGATCCGTTGGAATCTATTAATAATTTACGCACAAGTAGAGATCTTCTAATGTATAAAAAGAGCAGTATATCTCAAGACGAGCTCCGGCATTGTTGCCAAGTATATAATATATAATATTTTAAAATTGAGGTAGTTAGTTTCTAATCTACGATTATTGGGAGTGATTTATAGCGCTCGTATTTTCTTACAAAATTTGTTTAAAGGCGATGACAAAAAGATACCCCATCGAACACTTCAAATTTAAAAGGTGAAAATGATTGCAAAACATGTAAAAATCACGTTACGCTCGCCAGACTAGTAAAAATTTGTTAATTCTTATTTTTATGAATTTTTGAATTTAGCTAAAAGAAATTATTCTTCTTTTGAAAAGACCTGCTTGAAATTTACGCAATTTATACTAAATAATGAACCATTTTTGACAAAAATTTGTCTGGCGACCATTTTTGTTAATTAACTTTTGGCAGAGCTTTTCTTATAAATTGTTTTTTTATGAAAGTGCGCTTCATAACACCTCCTTGAGTTTTGTTTTAAAATGAAATTTAAGATCTCTCCTATCTATTACAACTTGTCTGTGTGACAATTTTTGTTAATTAATTTATCAGACTTAATTTTGAATGCGCAGCATCAATGCATCAGCATCAATTACTAGCATCTCAGAACTCTTCCTTAAAAAAAAACTGAGGCTTAAGATCTCTATGCATAAAAATTTGCATAACATTGAAAACATGTTTTTCACCATGTTTCACCTAATTTTTAAGCACCGTGACGTTTTTTATTTTAATAAGCTTTTACAATGACCGCATCAAAACAGCATTTTTTCTGAATTTAAGTTTAAGATCTCTTTTATGCATAAAACTTAATTACAGAAAAAATTTAAGGTGATGTTTTAACGTGGAAATTGTGAAAGCTTATTTTTTTATAAAAGAACGTTGCTTAAAAATTAAGTCTGACATGTTGAAAAACATTTTTTCAATAACACATAGTCTGGCGGGCACATGATTTTTATATGTTTTGCAACCATTTTCACCTTAAATTTGAGGTGTTCAATGGGTACCTTTTTTGTCGTGGGAGCTCGATCTAAAACTTTTCGTGGTCGAATTTGCACGCTATTTACCTAACTATAGTGATTGAAACTTCCCTTAAAAAATTCATTGTCAAATTACGTCTGATTTTGACAGGAATGCATTTCTTATGAAAAGATTTAGTCACCAGTCAGCCACTAGTTGTTATTTTTACCTTACCTTATCTTTACCAGAGCAAAAATTACAGTCGTTGACATGTAAAGACATTTTTCGACATTAATATGACATAGATATTTTATAGTAAGTAGATTTGGAAAAATAAAGATATTTACACATATTTTGTTATGTTTTACTTCCCTCGCATACCGAAGGGGAGTATCGTATTCGAGAAAAATCACCCTCCGAGATTTTTTCGGATTCTCACGTTTCAGAACATGTAGATGAAGAAAATATAGGTTTTTCAATTTCGTTTGTCTGTCTGTTCGTGCATTAACTAAAAAAACTACTTGGCGAAGAACAGTCAAATTTGGTATGTAGCTGACGCAACTGTCAGTGAAGAAATGCTTAGACTTTTAGTGGAAAATATACAGGGAATAGATAATGGAAAAAACATATTTTCGCTCCAATTTAAATTTTCTGTTTCCTGACATTCTAAACCTATTAAAAAAAAATCGAAAATTTAAGATAGAAAAAAATGTTGAATTTTTAAAAATATTGAAATGAGAAGATTGTAAAAATGTTTGTTTGCTCAAATTTAAAATTTCCATGTTTCATGACATTCTAAACATATTTAAAACAAAATATATTTTTTTTTAAATCAAAAAGAAAAAAATAAAATAAAATGGATGGAATTTTTTTCCCTCAAATTTAAGATTTCCGTGTTTCGTGACATTGTAAACCTATTTCAAAAAATAATTTTTTTTGAAAATTTAAAATGAAAGAAAATTTTGAAATTTTGAAAATATTGTATAAAATGGTCAATTGTAGAAATTTTTTGTTTTCTCTAATTTAAAATATCCACGTTTCATATAACATTATAAACATATTTTTTTTTTTTTGAAAATCAAAAAGAAAAAAAATTTGAAAATTCTTGCTTCCATGGCATATCGATGGGAAGTATTGTATTCGAGAAAAATTACCCTCCGAGGTTTTTCGAATTTTCACGTTACAGATCATGTAGATTACGAAAATATAGATTTTTCAATTCCGTCAGTCTGTCGGTCTGTTGGTCTGTCGGAGACCAGTCAAATTTGGTAGGTAGCTGACGCCACTGCCACCGAAGAAATTGTTAAACTTTCACTGGAAAATATACAGGGATCGTCTAAAGAGATAGATATTGGAAAAAAAATATCTCTCAAATTTAAAATTTCCACGTTTCGTGACATTCTAAACCTATTTTTTTTTAATATTTTGAAGATTTGACAGAAAATAATTTTGAACTTTTGAAATTTGGAAAATTTGAGTAAAATGGATAATGAGAAAATTCTTCTTAGCTCAAATTTAAAATTTTCACCTTTCACGACATTCCAAACATATTCCAAAAAATATTTTTTTTCTGAAAATTTAATGGAAAAAAATAGAAATTTTAAAAATTTTGTTCAAAATTTTTAATCGAAAAATATTTTTTTTGTCAAATTTAAAATTACCACGTTTCACGACATTCGAAATATGCTTAATGAAAATCATTATTTTTTTTACCACTACCTACTATAGAATAGATGAGGGAAAAAATCTTTTTTCCTCAAATTTAAAATTTCCATGCTTCATGACATTCTAAACTAAAAGTGAATTATTTATTATTTGTTTGCTTATAGTAATGAAACATATTCTTTATAGGATTTTGCAAACAGTGGAAAGAAAAGCTATCTATGAGAACTAAAGGAAAAAACTATATATAAAAATATTAATGAAATCTTTGCATTCTTTCGATAACCTGACTTCTGGTTATGCTAACAAGTACAAATTTTTTTATTTGCCATTCTCATTTTAACACTAGCATCCAACCTAGTCCCCTACGGTTAAGCAGGCTAAACTAGTATCTACATGATCCCCTACGATATGTAAATTCAGTTAAAAATGAGAGCAATGGCCTGAAATTAATTTATTTACGTACCTTGTCTTTAAAAATTTTTTCATTCTTATGAATTACATTTTCATAAAATCTCATTCAGTTTCTTGGAAATGCTTAGCCATTGAAACGTTTTTCGTCTTAGTTTTGCGTGGAACATCGTTATGAGTGGCTTTAGGCTTTTCTGATGAGTCCACAATAAGGACGAAAAACGTTTCAAAGGCTAAGTATTTCCAAGAAACTGAATGAGATTTTATGAAAATGTAATTCATTAGAATGAAAAAATTTTTAAAGACAAGGTACGTAAATAAATTAATTTCAGGCCTTTGCTCTCATTTTTAACTGAATTTACATATCGTAGGGGATCATGTAGATACTAATTTAGCCTGCTTAGCCGTAGGGGAGTAGGTTGGATCCTAGTGTTAAAATGAGAATGGCAAATAAAAAAATTTTTACTTGTTAGCATAACCAGAAGTCAGGTTATCGAAAGAATGCAAAGATTTCATTAATATTTTTATATATAGTTTTTTCCTTTAGTTATCATAGATAGCTTTTCTTTCCACTGTTTGCAAAATCCTATAAAGAATATGTTTCATTCTAAACTATTAAAAAAAAGTTTTTGTAAATTAAAAAAAAATTAAATTTTTAAAATTTTTAAATGGTGCAAAAAAATTTATTTTGCTTAAATATAAAATTCCCACTTTTCATGACATTCTAAGCATATATCAAAAAAAATTATTTGTTTTAAAAAGTACAAAGAAAATATAGAGCAGATGATGGAAAAAAGTTATCAGGTTTTCTCTGTAATAATAGGGTTAACTACATTGCGATTATAATTTTTATATATCATTTCTTAATTAATAATTTTCTAGAGTGACCGCCCTATATAAATAAAGAGGGAAGTTCTGTGTAAATACCCATGCCGAGTTTTTTACATAGCTGATTCATTCAGGAGGTAAAATGAGAGTTACAGGAAATATGCATAATTATTTTAAAATATAAATAATTCTTGATATTCCGTTTATTCAAGTAAAACTAAAAAGTCTACCGAACCAGTGGATTTTCACGAAACTTTCTGGATTTTGTTCGTATTAATGTCTGGATCAAATTCCATAAAAAAAATCCGCTATTGTCCCGCAATTTTATAGACAACTTGTCGAAAAATAACAATGTTTTACTCTTGTAAAATTTTCGAAAAACTGCTTATTTTCCGAGATATGGCAGTTCGAATTTTTGTAGGGAATAAAAAGTGACGAGAAAAAATCCACAAAAATTCTTAAAAATTTATTATTAAAATGCAAGTCTTTTTTCCTTTATGACTTTTTCCTGAAGTGCACCCTGTCCAAGTTTTCCCGAAAAACATGAAAAAATGGCCCTTATCGGCCCTCGTAAACCGTGAAATTTAAAAACCTGGAAAATGCAGACCTGCAAATTTTTCGAGTTCAACAGTTTTTCACAACCAAAAGCATGATCATGAAAAATTGTTGAAAACTCGGACTAGGATGTTGCCTCATGTAGGAGGGGAAATCTGTTTTTGTATGTCTCTCAAAGTCTAAGCTCAAGAGAAATGGTTACAAAAATATAGGTTTTTCAATTCCGTCAGTCTGTCTGTTGGTGCATTAAGTAAAAAACGACTTGACGGGGAACAGTCAAATTTGATAGGTAGTTATTGATGCTACTGCCAGTGAAGAATTGGTTAGACTTTCACTGGAAAATATAGAGGGTAGACCGTCTAGGGAGTGGATCATAAGAAAATTTCTTTCGCTCAAATTTAAAATTTCCACGTTTCATGACATTCTAAACCTATTAAAAAAATTATTTATTTTAAATTTTGATGAAAGGTAATTACCCATCGGGAGATTATGTCAAGGTAAAATATTTAAAAATCCACCAGTGACGTCCTTATGAAGAAAAATGAACTTAATTTTCCAAAAAATTTTATTAGGAAAAGTTTTAAATGTAAAACAATCTCATAATCTTATTTGTTGTTATCGAGAACTCACTAATACCGAATTTCAATAGTATACTTTGAGCTCACTTAATAAGAAAATAAAGTTTTTCTTTTTGAAGTACCAATTATTAATCATTCAACTCGGCATTAGCGAGTTTCTGATAACAACAAATAAGATTATGAGATTGTTTCACAGTTAAAACTTTGTCTAATGTCTTTTTTTTGGAAAATTAGGTTCATTTTTCTTCATAAGGACAAACGCCACTGGTGGATTTTAATTTACCGTGACACAATCCCCCCCTTTTTAAATTGCATTTTTAATAAGGGGACTGCCCCCTTGGTTGTGATATGGAAGTCTTGAAAGTTGAGGCATATTGTAGACTAGATGCTAGATGGAAAACATTTCTTTTGGCTCAGATTTAATATTTCCACTTTTCATGACATTCTAAACCTATGTTAAAAAAATGATATTTGACAACTTTTTAACACAATTGACAAGAATGGCACCTATTATGGTTTTACTGAAAAATCCTAAGAAATATTTCAACCATGGCGAAAATTTTTAAAGATATTACGCAAGTCCCATATTTGGGACCTGTTATTTAATATTGAATTTTTACTGTCGGATGACCTCTTCGCCTTCACCCAACCATCCACAGTTGCTCCGGGTGGACACATGCCATCGAGGTCTCCCCATTGCCCATCTACTGACGTAAGTGTCCCCGTGATCCCAAAGCTATGTTATCAGTGTATTAACTTAATTTAATATATTCATAATAAAAAAAGAATCAACATGAGATCCACAAGGTTGCCAAATTGTCGGATCTCAATTTGGTCAGATATATCACACATATACATAAGGTGTCGCTCGCCCCCTACATACAATTCTTCAAACTTAAGGTGTATAAGTTCAGATAAAAATGAGGAAAATGAGATCCAATCAAAAATTTAACAGCGGCCTGCGCAGGTTCTCTTATGTCTTAAAAACTCTATATACACGTCGAAAAAGACGAGATCCGAAATCGGATCTCGCCTTCCAAAAATGATCTCATCTTACCTACTTTTTAACACAAAATGATCTCATCTTGACCGTTTATATATCTATATATATATATATATATATATATATATATATATATATATATATATATATATATATATGCATTTAGTACTTATACGCCTCCGAATGTTATACTGTTAGGAAGTGTTTGCCTCCAATTTTACTAGTTCGACTCCGATTTCGGAGTCGGAGACGTTTTGTGTTGTTTTCATCGCGAATGTCTTGATAATCAGTAAATTCATGACTCATTATTATCAATAATGATCAGCTTTACTTGTGCGCATGGCAGATTATGACAAAAAAGGAAGAGATAAAGAGATAAAAGCATTTAACGACACTTTTTTCGGAGGCAGGAAATACCTATAAACATATATAAACATACACCATAGTCCACTACATTTTTTACCAGGTGGCGCTGCTGTTTTATACATTTGATATATATAGGTATTAAAAGCTTCCTTACAGTAAAGTAGCGATTTCACCTCATAAACTTGGCAACCGAGTAAAGAGGCATACTATTCCTATATATATCTGTAGACATCCTAACTAAAATTATCTTACTAAGACTATAAATGACTTTTATACTGTGTGTCGCCGGATGGACCTAACTCTACTTAGAATTTTCCTTATTTCGCATTTTAAGAGAAAAAGTCATTCTTCATAAAAAGGTTTGCTTATTGTGAAAAGTCATTAGCCATACTCACACTTTCAAGATAACATACAGGTTGGTTAGCAAATAAGGAAACGTAAATTTGTACCATGTTGTATCTCAAAGTTGATATTTTTGTGCAAAAATATCAACTTTGAGGTACGACATATCTGGACTACTATTAACATTAGAAACAACTTCTTTCAGTAACATTTTTATATTCCTTTCAAAAAACTAATACTTTACTCTTAAGTCTGAGTATGGTTAATGACTTTTCGCGATAAGCAAAACTTTTTATGAAGAATGACTTTTTCTCTTATAATGTGAAATAAGGAAAATTACAAGTATAAGCAGGTTCACCCGGGAACACACTGTATACAGAAATAATACTTTCTAGAGATGAATGTTTTTTTATATTTTTTGAATTTGGGAAATGAAAAACGTTTATTTTGCAGAAAAAATTACTGAGAACTATGTTTAAACTCAACTTCTGTTATTTTAAACAAATTTCCTACATGTCAGATGTTTTGTCAGATATAACATTGATCATCTTTAAAAATGTGATAAATACATATAGCACTTGTTCAGAAATAAATATTTTTTACCCCTTTATAGCTTGGAGCAAATTAAAAATAGTTCTTTTAATTACGAGCTTCGGAAGTTTAGTTTTAGGTGTGAGGTGATTTTTTCATAGCCGAGGTGAAGCCAAGGCCTTTCAAAAAATACCTAATATCTAAAAGGGCTTTCGCTTCGCGTAATGTATTAAATTTTTTCTACTACCGAAAGATATTATGGAATTCGATAATTTAAAACTAATTATTTCATGATATTATTTGATATTTTTAATAAATATTATAGCGTAGGAGGCTTTGACAATTGTATACATGCCAACGAGACAATTACTATCTGTCACCGAGGTTTGTAGTCCGGGCAGGAGCTTCACCCGTATTGGCGAAAATATTCCGGTAAGATTTTTTTGTGGATTCTTATGTAAAAAGGGTCCCTTTAAAGGGTTCCGGATGTTTCCAGGCCCAATTGTGGTCCCAATTTGTTATAAACAATTTTTTTAAACAAACTCCAAATTTAAATTTTTCGGTTCGGATTTTTTAGGTATTTTGGGACATTCTAAACAAAAAAGTATTCTTGTGATTTTTCTCTAAAATCAATATTTTTTGAGATATACGCAATTGAAAGTTCCGAAAACAGCGAAAAAGGGCAACTTTGACCCCAGAAAACTAGGTGAAAAACATCGAAATCCAATGTTTCCAACGTGCATAGCTAATCTTTAGATCTCCCTCTACAACATGCTGAAAAGTTTTTCCCGTTTATTTAACTTTAACTTTTAGCTATATACAGACTGTCTATTTTATGAGGGCCACACCAAATATCTCGCTTAATATCTATTGTAGAAGAATAAAGTTTTAGAAGCAGTTATCCCATTTTTTGTGAGCTATATTTCAGTAAAAAGAAATTTGAAATCCATAGCCTACTTTATGAGATATATTACAAAAACCTGAAAAATAGGAAAACCACAAACGGTTATAGCTTCCTTATTTGAGGAGATACGAAAAAAGTTAAAGGAATGAAAGTTGACGGCAAAGACAATAAGAATAATAATGTGTAACAAAAAAATCGAAAAATGCAGTTGGCTTTGACATACGCTATTGTGCAAAAATGAAAAATACATATCTCAAAGTAGGCCATGACGCCATTAATTCCGTTATTTTTTTCTCATTCCAACGATATAAAACATGTCACAGTAATTTTAACCGATAGTGTCAATATTTAATATTTTACGAATACCACAATTCATATAATTGAATCGTAACAATCAGCTGTGCCATAATAGTAAAAATTCACTTTATAATAATTATAATTCCGTAATTATTTAATACAATTTAATACAAACCAATAAATATCTCATAAATAAAAATACAAGTACAAAACGAACATCCAAAGAAAAAAACGAAAAACTATGTATAACAGTACTACCTACTACTATATTGAAAAAAAATTGTGTGTATTTATTTTTCTAACTACAAATGCTCAAATTGTGCACCATGCATTCTGACACATAAACGTGCTCTACGAGACATTCTGGTTTTGATGTCCTCAATATTTTCAGGGGCAGTTTGAAATACCTTGTCTTTAATGTAACCCCAGACGAAAAAATCCAAGGGAGTAATATCTGGTGATCGAGCTGGCCATAGAATGGGTCCATAGGTGCCTATCCAGCTATCTGGCATAACTTGATTTAAATAATTTGTACATATTACAGCAGTGTGAGGTGGAGCCCCATCTTGTTGAAAATATGAATAATTTAATCTTTCTGCCACTGTTAATTCATAAAGAAAATCTTGAAATTCGTTTTGCAGGAAATTAAGGTATCTACGAGCGGTTAATTTGCCATCATAAAAATAAGGTCCAATTACTTTAGTCCCTAAAAGACCCAACCAAACATTCGTAGAAAATCTTTCTTGGAAAGCAGTCTCTCTGCACCAATGTGTATTTTCTCGTGTCCACTTATAATGCATATTTCTATTGAAAAATCCATTATTAGAAAAATTTGATTCGTCCGACCAAAGAATTTTGCTACATATCAGCGCGTCATTCCTTTTCTTATTTAATAACCATCCACAAAAAAGGTATGATTTCTCTCACGCGATTTTCGGGTGCCGTTGGCGGCTGCGACTGACCGCTTCGACTGCTATACATGTAATTAGATGAGAGTGTTTTCTTTCATGCCATCAGTCGCGGCGTCTCAAACGGCTGACGGCAGCGACTGGAGGAGGATGATGTTCTGCTTGAAAGTGTTCGGGAATTTAAAGTTATACGACCATGAAGATAAGGATTACAAGGATTATTACATAAAGGCTAATATTTGGTCCCAGATTGCCACAAAAGTTGGAAGAAATGGTAAGTAGACACCATTAGAAATATATATTTTATTTAAGTATATTGTCTAAATGTTATTTGTGGCATTATCTTAATTTTTTTTCTTCTTCAATTCTTTGGGAATTTCACTGCCACATGTATGTTTCCTTTCTAAGCGGTGCTAGGAGAATCTACAAAATATATCACAATTAACCAGTATATTACTGGTAAAAAACCTCTACGCCCGTGACGTTTACGTCAAAGGATCAGTTAAAGGTTGGTTTTGATAAATAAACAACACAAATAAGTATAAAAACTTGAAATTAAATATTTCGCCGACGTTTCGGAAATCTAATCTGTTTCCTTTCTCAAGGCTTTTTTTGAAAAATCTTTTTTGCTGTGTATGACAAATACACTTAGAGCTGTGTATTTGTCATACACAGCAAAAAAGATTTTTCAAAAAAAGCCTTGAGAAAGGAAACAGATTAGATTTCCGAAACGTCGGCGAAATATTTAATTTCAAGTTTTTATACTTATTTGTGTTGTTTATTTATCAAAACCAACCTTTAACTGATCCTTTGACGTAAACGTCACGGGCGTAGAGGTTTTTTACCAGTAATATACTGGTTAATTGTGATATATTTTGTAGATTCTCCTAGCACCGCTTAGAAAGAAAACATACATGTGGCAGTGAAATTCCCAAAGAATTGAAGAAGAAAAAAAATTATTTAAGTATCATTTCAATTTAGCCAAATGTAACAAAAAAAAACATTTAATATTATAAAAATACATTTCCATCGGCTAATTAAACAATACATCATTTGATTTAAGTAATATCTTTTATTTCTCGCTAGAAATTCTTGATGTACGTGCATTTTGCCACTGCGCTGTCCCCTCATTATTAACAAAGTCTGTGAAACCATTCCTAACAGTAAAACCGATTTTATTAGCGTACCGTCCAGTTCTTCTTAAAGGATAAACATGCTTTGGAACATCGACAGTGGGGTCATAATGATAATGTGGTCTTCCATTTTTTTCCAAATAGCCATCCCTTAATAAATTGTGTAAACAGCAAGCTGCTATTATCAAGTCATCACATGTTTCTGGATTAACGGCTATGTGACTATAAAAAACTCGAAAAACTTGGCTTAACAGCCCAAAAGCATTTTCAGCTACACGACGAGCCCGACTTTATCTATAGTTAAAGATGGTTTCTCTTTTTTCCCGCCGTGGTTTTTTAGCAAATGGTTTCATAATATGTTTATGCAGACGAAATGCTTCATCTCCAAGAATGACATAAGGCAGACTCTTCTGTGAATTTGGATGTCTTCTATCATGAGGGAATATCTCTCCCGAAAGTATCTTCTTACCAATATTAGATTTCTCAAATATACCACTATCACCTTCTTTTCCATATCATATGATCCAACATCTATTGTTATAAATTTATAACTAGCATCGACAATAGCAAACAAAACAATTTAAAAATATTTCTTGTAGTTAAAGAACAAAGATCCGGTGTTCTGTGGGCAAAAAATTCGAATATGTTTGCCATCTACGGCGCCTACGCAATTAGGAAAATCCCATCTGTGCCAAAATTCCTCTGCAGTTCTTTTAAAATCTATCTCTGTTGGTGTATGTAAAAATAAAGGTACTAGATGTTTACACATTATCTTTAGAGTCTCTTTCACAATAGTATTGATGTAAGAATGTGAAATGCGGAAAGCAAATGCAAGTGATCGAAATGATTCGCCTGTTGCCAAGAACCTGAAAAATTTAAAATCATTAAATTCATAATATTAGATCACGCAGTCTATTTACTTAACAAACGGTGATCGGAATTTTGGGTTTAATTTCAGGTACGTCGTTAACAGGAATTTATTAAAATATGCTAAAATATGCATATATTTTAGTTCACTGAAAAATTAATTAATTTTTGTTTATTTTTCCTATAATATAATAATATAAAGTATAAGTACATGCCAGTAAGTATTAAATTTGTATTACTTGTATACTTGCAGTTGAAGATTGTAAGGCACGATGGAAAAATATTAAGGATAATTACGAGCGACATAAAAGGAAACAGAATTTAAGTACCGGATCGGTCGCATCAGCCCGACAGCCAACTTGGTGTTTGTACCGAAAACTGAATTTTTTGGAATCAGTTAAAAATGAAAGACGATCATTTTTTTGCAAATCGTATTTTACAGTTTGAACTAATTTTCCGTTCTCTCTCGTTAGTTGCAGAAGCAATGTGGAAAAAACCAATGTGGAAAAAAGCGACGATGGATTTCAGACTGAAGATGACGCTCATGACTCTCCCGATTCTGAGACTGAAGAAACCTACACTGAATATTCTGAAAATACTAATGATTTTAATGATTCTGAAATATTAGGATTTCCTGAAAGCTCATCAATGAAGGGAAAAAATAAAAGAAGCTTTTCTAATAACTCATCGACATCAAAGAAATTAAGACTAAACACTATGGAAGACGAAATACGCAGTGTGACTCCTGATACACAATCACGAAGTACTCCAATACCTTCTTCAACATTACACAGGCAGTATTGGGCGCGAAAATTAAAAATAATGGAAACTTTACAGTCACGGTCCCAAGAAAGAATGGAAATATTAAAAGAGATAAGCAAACGTCAAGAAAACATCAAAGTTACAAAAGACGACGACATTGACTTATTCATGAAAAGCGTAGCAGTAACTATGAAGAAATTACCAGCTCATTTTGTAGCTACTGCAAAAATGAAAATTCTTACTGCAGTTACTGAACTCGAGTTAGCCGCGGCATCTGGATTGACCCAAAATACTGGCACAACAACAGCAATTCCTCAAACGGTGTATTCATGTTCATTCTCTCCAGTTACAACTGTCCCTTCCGCAGGTTTGGAAAATGTATCTACTATGACTTCACCTACAACCGACGAAGTAACTTATTTTAATCTGTAGTTACTATTAAATAGTAATAAATTCGTTTCCTATAATGTAGTACTTTAATTTTTTTAGAACATCAATGTAAAACTGACTTGCACAAACTCATGGTAATGCTAAAATATTCTTGAGTGTATAATACATACTTTAACGTTACAGCAAATCTCTCTTTAGGCCCAATAGGATCAGGAAAACGATGGCTACCAGGTATTTTTAGATCTTCTGCTATTATATTTAGTACAAAATCAAACTGTTCAATGTTTAATCGAAAAAATTCTCGAACCTTGGTTACGTTGTGAAGCAAATGTCTCTCAATTAATAAATTGTAAACGCCTTCTTCAGGTCGTGATATAAACATCTTGTCAACTTCATCGTTGGGTAGGAGCATTTCCAGTATTTCATCTTCAACTTCCTTTTCTAAAATCATTAACGCAGCAAGATTTTTAAAGTCCATGACAGTACGTTCTCTATGAATATTAACACTAGACTAAAACCAAATTCCAATATACGCGCACCGCAAATCGCGTGAGACAAAACACTGTAAACACACCGCCAATCGCGCGGCTCAATCGCAGCCGTCAACAGCGATCGAAAATCGCGTGAGAGAAACCATACCTTTACTCTCCTTGGCTTATCTCCCTCATTTAAATGTTGAACTTTCCTCATTTTGTAGCATCGAAATCCGTTTTTTTTCAATATTTTTCTTGCACTGTCTTTTTTTATGCGACAGTTTCTCTGAATTTGTCTCAAAGAGGTTTCCTCATTTTGGTTAACATAATTCATTACTCTATTCACTTTTCTTACATTATCCGCAACATGCGCTCGCCTTACTACTTTTTTTGAAAATGAACCGAGCGTTTTTAGATTTTGAACTAACTTCCTAAACATAGTTCGATTTGGCTGCGGAGCATCTGGAAATCTGTCTCCGTAAACCGTGACTGCCATCTCAGCGTCAAAATTGCACTGACAATAAATGCTAATCATATCGAATTTGTTATTATTAGTGTACACCATAATTACTGATATAAAATTTGTCTTAGAACTCGACAACGCAACATACAACATACAACAGTGACAATCTGTCAAATTTATTAATAACTGTATACATTGTTTTTCACTAATTATGGCACAGCTGATTGTTACGATTCAATTATATGAATTGTGGTATTCGTAAAATATTAAATATTGACACTATCGGTTAAAATTTCTGTGACATGTTTTATATCGTTGGAATGAGAAAAAAATAACGATAATAATTCCCTTAAGTTCTTAAGAATTTTGAATTACATACATTATTCTACAATAGATACTTACCGTGAACGGCTCATGTTAAAACAGATAATCACTTAATACCGGGTAAAACACGAACGTGCCTGGTAAAGTACAATTTAGACAATATTAAATAATCATATCAAATGCACATGAGCGCACAGTTCTCCTGCGCAAGCGCTAGAGCATTTGTTTACTATAGAAATCTGGCAACCTGTAAGGAGGCAAACTCTACCGTTATGTATAACAGTTTTATATACATTGAGTCAGAGAGGTACTATTTATGTAACGAGGTGTAAACATACCAATCGTATGAACAAAAAAGTGTATGTAAAAAATGACAGAAATCCTTTCCCCTCTCGACGTGCCCTTGGTAAGTGAAATATGGCGGTTATATATATATAAACAGAACTATTCTATCACTATTAGTTCTAGTGGAGGTGGGGGCGCCCGAAATGTATAAGGAGGCGGACAAGATACAAATGCACATATATATATACATATATATATATATATATAAAAAAATTAGCAACATTCTAATTCTTAATGAAACAATAACTTTCACTAGTGTCTAGAAATATCTAGAATACTTAATCCGATGACTGCGACCATCCAGCGGATCGTCTAACAACCTCTAAAGATACCCCATTCCGATAAGCAGCAGAGGTTGATGCATGTCTGCAAGAATGTGGTTTAAACCTTCCTGTATCTACCCCCGCTTCTGTTAATGTGCATTTAACCCATCTCGATAGGGATTGTTTGGAGATAACCCGATGAGGTTTGGATGTTGACACAAATAAATGGGATAATGCTTCCGTTCTTATGGCAGCTGTTCGTTCAATGTATTCAATTAACACAGCAGCTACACAAATCTCTTCCTTATCATAAAAAGGTATTTGAAGGCAAGGCTGTGAATTTCCAGGACGTGATGTTTTAATTTCGTCCGGTATAAAAATTTGTATGCCTCCGCTAGAAAAAATAATATTTTCAACTCTAATCAAATGTATTGTTTGCAGTCTATGCCCTGTTATTAGAACCAATAATGTTGACAATTTTTTTGATAGGTCTAATAAACTCAAATCTTTATTTGGGTATTTACTACCAAGGTACTCAAGGACTATACTCGGATCCCAAGTGAAATTATATCGGGGAACTTGTGGTCTTAACCGAGATACCCCTTTTAAAAATCTTCTTATTCTTATGTCATTGCCTACATTGCCTGGCAATATCAGTGATAGTGCTGACCTGCTCGAATTAAACGTACCATATTTCCATGTTCTTGAGACCAGCATTTCCTGTAGGTATGATAAGACCTGTGGTACATCCGCTGTGAATGGACAAGAACGATTTTTCAAGCAATACTCCCACCAAGTTTTGTATGTTGAATTATATTGCTTTAGGGTCGATGGGGATAATGACTCAATAGCAGTCGAAACTGAAGTGTCAGGTAACATCATACGTAGGAATGCCTGGCGGACAACTTCCCGGCAACCAGGGAAAGTTTGCCTGACAGCGGGTGCGTGTAGCTAAAAGGAGAAATTAATAAGTTAGGTTCAACGAAGTGGAAGGGAAGACTGGAACACTGACATCGTTACGTGAAAATGACACCCTGTGTTAGAGCGGTGCGGATGCTGCGGAGGGGTCAGCTAGCCTTGTCTAACACATAAGGGCCTCATTTGCAAATGCGACTGTGTTCGCTAAAATGAATATTATACGTAATATTCATAATAGTAATATTATGACTCAATTAAATTAAACTGAAAATAATGCAAGGTTAATTTTAAGTACCATATACTTACAATAAAAGTACTTAATACTTGCCGAATGCCGAGTCGATAGTCGGTTAAAGTAAACTTAAAATAATGAAATATCGCATTTTTTGGTAGGTTTATATTATTTGAATATATAAATAAGCAATAAAGAAATGTATAATAATAATAATAATGTTTATTACTCCTCTTAAATGTTACAATATACAAGTATTTCAACATTATGGGATCGTCAGGTAAGATAAGTAAGCTATAGTACTTAATTATAGTAATTGAAACAAATAAAGTATAAACAATTATATAAGTCACAGAGTGATACAAACATACAACAATAAATATACATACAATAAAGACATACAAACATATCAAACATTACGACGTGGTATTATCATTAAAAAAAATCGTCTATTGAATAATAGGATTTACATATATTAAAAAAATTTTTAACTCGGCCTTAAATCTGGACATTTTTAAATTACAATCGATTTTTTATACCTACATTTAAACACAGAATTTTAAATTGCACGTATTACATAGTATACTTATTAAAATTTTATTGTCTACCTACATACATATTATTACAATGATAAATACATTAAATTAATCTAAACTTGATAAAATATCAGTTTTGTGCAGTTTTTGTCTTACTGATAATTTTTCAGCTCCTACAACTTGCATTGTTGTCTTTTGCATGTGTTTACTATTATTCTTATATCAGCATAATAATATGCATTTGCAATATATTTAATAATTTGCACTTCATGTAGGTCTTCCGAACAGCTAACTGGGTGGGATGGTAGAAAACCAACATTGTTTTTATCTTATTTAAAACATGTTGCAAACCACCTTTAAGTTACGTTTTTTAAATCCACTTTTTCCATATACCCCATTAGAATTTCCGCTCTGAAAGCTTTTTCGCAATATTTTATAATTTCAAACACTACTGGAGAAGGAAAATATAATTTACCTCTCGATACAAATTTAGTAAAACTTGCATAATCGTCTATATTTACTTTACCGAATAGTTATATGATCGTCATGCCCATTTGTTATTAAATTTTTTTGTCAATGTGGGCATGAATTCTTAGCCAACATTTTCTTGAGGATAAAACCAGCAATATAATATAAAATATTTTCCTGGAAAACTGATATTGAAATTTTATCCAATACCTCCTAACTTAATATTCGATTCAATGTATGGACCCCTCACTTTAGCCGCGAATATTTCAGAAACGGAGGATCGGAAAAAATTGGAAAAATTACGTGTTCATTATGTCTCTATTCTAAATCATTCACTGAAATTTGAATAATGTGCATTAGACGGTTTTAAAGTTCTGCTAATTATATTGAAAACGCGCACGTTTTCCAGCAGTTACTACGTGTGTGGGACAGAGACAGGTACCCACCCCTCAGCATCCGTACTGCTTCAACACCTAGTGCCACTTTAGAGTTATATTTGTATATGGTGTAAGCGTTCCAGTCTTCCCTTCACTTCGTTGGTTAGGTTGAGGTGTTAAGACAAGTTCACTAACTAATAACTGTTTAAACAGTGGGTACCAAGGCTGTGAGGGCCACATAGGTACCACGACTATGCCTTCTGCGTTATCATTAATTATTTTATTGAGAACTCTCAAAATTAAGGAAAATGGGGGAAACGCATAGAATCGCAAATTGTTCCAATTTATGGTAAATGCATCACATCTTAGTGAGCCATGCAGGATCCTTTTTCCATGAAATATATCTATAGCATTTGTGATTTACCTTCGATGCAAACAAATCGATTTCTGGTTTCCCTAACGTTTCAACAATTTTCAAAAAAGCAACATTTGACAATTCCCATTCAGTCTCGGGAGGGAGTATGCGTGAACTCTCATCAGCCATATTGGCTTTAGACTGAATGTAAGTAGCAAATAGCCAAATATTTTTACGCTCGCACCACTGCCATATCTGTTTTGACAAGATACAGAGGTTCTGGTGTTGTATACTTTTTTTTTTTTTTTTTGACGGGTGGAAATGCTTTATGCACTGACTGAGGGTACTTGTTCTTCCTTTTCCCCAGTTCTGTGTGAGACTTCCTGTCCTGGCATACTCACTAAAACCACCCCTTTTTTTCTCCCCTCCTCTAACCCGGAACCGCTTATCGCATATCGTCAGGTTAGGTGGTGTCTGTTCATCTGCCTACGTCATCTCATTATCTATTTCTACCTTGTTGAAATCGTCTTTCCTCCGTCTCTTTTTCCTTCATTATCTTTCTTATAAATAAATGTATCAGTCTCCAGTTTTCCTTATCTTCTATCATGCTCGATATCAAATTTTGTATAGTTAGTGTCCTTCCTAAGTCCTGGTTGATTTGTCTTCTTTCAGCCTGCCATCTCCCGCACTCGAATAGGGTGTGAGCTGCAGTATCCACCTCTCCGCAGTACTCGCAGTTGTCGTTTTCTGTTTTGCCGATTCGCTTTGTATAAGCTTTGAATGAGCCATGCCCCGTGAGTATTTGCGTTAAGAAGTAGTCCGCCTTTCTGTGTATACATTTCACCCATTCACTCAGGTTCGGTATAAGTTGCTTTGTCCATTGTGCTACATTAAATGTGCCATCCCACCTCTCCTGCCACTTCTGAATTGTGCGTGTTCTTTCTATTACTTTAATTTGCTGCATGTTTTCCTCCCTCCTGTGATATAAAGTCTTCCTCTCCTCTGCTAGTAAGTCAATGGGTATTATTCCTGCGACAACTTGCACTGCTTCCGCTGAGACCGTGCGATAGGCACTTGTGACCCTAATGAGCATTTTCCTTTGTGTCCTGATAACCTTCTGTCTGTACTTCCTCATTTTAATATAGTCACACCAAATAGGTGCTCCATACAGTAAAATTGATTGCACTACGTTGTATAGCATTTCCCTTTTCTTTGACCCGGGACCTCTAATATTAGGGGTAATTCTAGTTAGGGCAGTTACTTTTTTCTCAGCCTTCTCGACCGCCGTCTTTATATGTTGACCAAAACTCCTGTTCTCGCCTAGGGTAATACCGAGGTACACTATGCTTTTTTTGCAATGTAGTTGTGCTTCTCCACACGTAAAAAACACATCCTCCCTAGCTCTTTGTCCTTTAAGTATGACTACTTCCGATTTATGTGGGGCGAGTTCTAGTTCATTATTCTGCATCCAATTATTTATTTGCTGTAGAGCTTCGTCTCCTTTCCATTTTAGTTCTTCCTTGGTTCTAGCACTGACCACCACTGCAAGGTCGTCCGCATAGGCTAGTGTGTACACCCCCTCCGGCATTTTCTCCCTCAAGACGTCGTCATACAGTACGTTCCACAGAGTGGGTCCCGGGACCGACCCCTGTGGCACTCCAGCTGTAACTTCCATGCAGGTACCCTTTTCTATATACAGGGATCTCTCCTCTAAGTAGTTGTCTACTATGTTCAGCAGATATCTTGATACCCTTCTTTTCTGCAGGCTCCTTAATATGTGATTCCATGGTGCGGTGTTAAAGGCATTTTTCACGTCCAAAGTGACCAGAACTGCCCACTTGTGGTTTCTCCGTTCCCTAACTATGCTCATGACTTTCTCCACTGCTTGTATAGTTGATCTTCCTTTTCGAAATCCATATTGGTTATTTGAGAGTCCTCCAGTCGTCTCTAGTTCCTTTTCCAGCCTATCTCTTATTAGGCCTTCGTATAGTTTACCAAATGAGCTTAAAAGGCAAATTGGTCTAAAACTCATGTCCTCCGGTTTTCCTTTTGGGATCAAAACTAATTTTGCCTTCTTCCATCTTCTCGGAAAACTTTGCTCTTTGAGGATCCCATTTATTAGATTAAGCATAACTGTTGGAGCAATCTCTTCGATTTTTTTACTGCTTCCATCGGAACTCCATCCAGGCCCGGTGCCTTTCCTGTTTTAATTTTTTTGAGGGCATTGTTGAGTTCTGTTTCCGTAAACAGCTCTACCTCTTCCTCAACAGCTATCTTTTGCCATCTTTTACTTTTTTTTGGGAATAGCTTTTACTTTTTCTTCTATAGCCAAGTTGAAAGGGGCGTGCCCAACCAATTTTTTAGTTGCTATCTTATATCCTGTACCCCATATATCTTCTTCAAGTTCTTTACACAGGTTTTCCCAGCATTGTTGTTTCGTTCTCATAATTAACCTCTGCAGCTCCTTCTTGTTTCTTTTATATCTTTCATGGGTTTCGTTTTCCGTTCTTAGTCGTTGTCTCGCCGCACGTGTAGCTTCTCTTCTGCTTTTAAGACACTCAGCTCTCTTGTCTCTTATTTCATTTGTCCACCAGAAGGGTGTTTGTAGTTTTTCAGTTCCTACTTGACTGCCTTGATATGCTTCTCTCCCTGCGTTCTCTAGCTTCTGCATAGTCTCTATCCCCTCTTCCAGTTTCCAGCTCATAAGTTCCCTAAAGGTATCCCAGTCGCAAGTCCGATCCTTACTTTTCCCTTGTCGATTTTCCCTTCCTCCAAGGGAGATCTCAAAGTAGATATATTGGTGTTGGGTGGACGTTTCCTCATCTAGTACTTCCCATCTACCTATTTCCTGTTGTATCTTGCGCGTGCAGCATGTTATATCTATAAATGATTCAGACCTACCTCTAACGAAGGTTGGTTTATTTCCGTCATTTAGTATGTATAGGTTAAGAGCAGTCATCCATTCTTCCCAGTATTCACCTCTTTTATCGGCTTGCGGAGAACCCCAGCTTGGAGACTTGGCATTTATATCCCCCGCCATAATTTTTTCTCCAGCCTTGCTACTGACATCGTCCATTAATTTGTCAACGCTGGTTTCAAACTCATCCATTCGAATATTCGGGGAAATATAGCAACAGTATATATGACATTTTTTTAGTTCTATTCTGATGTACCCTTCTTCAGGGCACGCCCTAATTACATCCATTCTTTTATTTATGAATAGTATGGCTACATCGCTCCTTTGGTCTTTAATCCATTGGTTGCTTTCAACAATTTTCTTATTTGGTTCGCCAACAATTAGAATATCAATATTTCTTTTAATCGCCGTAGCGTACGCCAGGTCGTGAGAGGCCCTCGACCTTCCTAAATTGGTCTGTAGTATTTTAATTATGTTTGTATTCACCGCCCGCAGTTGATGGATTTCTCCCAGTGCCCCTTAATAACTTCCTAAACTGCGGAAATTTAGTTTGATCTACTCGGTGGCCCTCTACTTTACACACTATACAAGCTGGGAGGTTTTGGCAATCCTTTGCCTTGTGTCCCGATTTTGTGCATTTAAGGCACAATTCGGTTCTGTCTTCTTGCGTACACTCTTCCTTTTTATGTCCAAAGAGGTGGCACCTGAAACACCTTACCAGGCTGACTCTCTTCCGTACCCTGCATAGTACCCATCCTATCTTTATTTTGCCTCTATTTACTATTCGTGTAGCTACTTCTTTTTTCAGGGCCACAGCGGCATTTTGGTTTCCGTTTTGGGTTGGTCTTAAGGATATAATTCTTATTTGGCTTCCCGGTATACCTTCCGTCTCCATAATTTCTTTCCTTAGCTCATTTTCATTTATGCTCGCGTCTATATCCGTGATGTGAATCGTTGTTTCATTCGTTTTAATTATTACTTCAGTGTTATCGTTTTTCTCCTGAATAGTCTGTTTAAAGCTTACAGCTTTATCTCTGCCACCTAGAACTTCCAGGAAGAGATCTCCGTTATTGGTTCTTTTAATAGTTTTTATCTTTAATCCTTTCTCCTTAGGGTCCACAGAGTTTTTAACAGCTCTCAATAGATCTGCGTAGCTTTCCCCTTCTTGAGCCTTGACTATTATTTTTTCCCTACCTTCATCTGGCCTCCCTTGTTTGCGCCCTTCTGCTGCTGATCTTCTTTTATATATCTTTTCTTCCTCCTTCATGTCCAGAGTGATATCTATATCTTCATCCCGAAATACGTATTCCATGCATTTTTGCAAGTATACAGATTTTAGCTTACCTATTGTGAGTATTTTTACACGCTTCTTGTTTTGTTTTTGCACTTCGTTTCTTAGTTGTATGCACAGTTTGTACATAATCTCCGCATCCTCGATTCCATTTTTGTCCCCACTCATTGGCAGGGCATATATAGTATTTTCATACTGCGTCTGCGCGTTGTTGCCCTTGCTACTCACGATCTCTACTTGCATTCTCACGTATTCCAGATTCCCCTCTTGAAGTCCTGCCTGGACTGTGGGGACTACAGCGGGGTAGTGACACCGTATTATATTTAGTTCTCCCTCATTTTCTTTAATGCCAGGGTCCATGAGCAGTACAAGATCTTCGTCCGCCTCCGCTTGGTATGATTTAAGACCTTTCTGTAGCAATCCTCTGTCCACTCTTCGTCTATTATTTTCACTAGTTGGTTTAAGTCCTTTTCTGCATCAAGTATAGACTTGATTTTTTTATTTAGTTAATTTTTTTTTTATTCCCATTCTTGATCTATGTCGTTTGGGTTCGCCTGAATTCCAATTGATTCTTTCCCCATGTGCATTGTTTCACTTGCTTTGCCCTTTTCGAGAGTCTCTACCCGTTTCCGCAAGTCTTGATTTTCTGACCGTAATAATTGCTCGAGGTCCTTTCCCCCCATAGCTTTTTCCATCAATTTTTTTTGTCTCCCACTTTGTAGTTTTTCCGCGTAGTACGCTAGTTTACCACTAATCTCCATTAGCTCTCTCTTCGGCTTGTAAGTTTCGGTCACCATCTTTTCCAGCAACTTTATTTGCTTTAGCACCATGTCCAGGGTCTTCTTGAAGGCATTTCCTTCAGTTATCATTTTTTCACTAGATATATCTGGGGACAGTTCCCCCTTCTTACGCTTTCCTATTTGCGTTATACTCGTAGTATCCTCTTCTTCCGCATTAATCTCCTTATTCGGTGTACTAACGTTTTTTTCCTGTTCGTAGTTGCTTTGGTCGACCGCACCAAGAGGCGGCTCATTCAGTTTCAAGTTCACCTTGGGAACTATACCCCTATTTTCGATACTCGATGTAGAGTGCCTCCTTTCTGGAGTCCTCATCAGCCTGGTGCTTCTTTGGAACATCCAAGCTTCTTTCCTGTCATCGCCAGTAGTAGGGATATGCGCGGGGGCCTGGTTCGCTACCACCCGTGCACCGCAGTCTCTGGATGACGACCCAGGAGAGGCCTGCTTTACCACCTCTTCCTGTGCCGGTTCTGAGGTACCGACCCTCTGTCCCGTAATAATTTCTTCTATCTTTGTGTCACTCATGTTGTCGTTTCTTGGCTATCCTCCTGAATCCGCGCCACTGAGCCCAGGGAACTTTTTGAGAGGATGTTTCCCTCTTTGGTATCCCTCTTTGTCTGGCTTTTCACCCTCGACCCGTTCGGCATGGGAGGCCCTACCAGTAGCTAAGCTACCGCCGACGTGGCTCTCGGGATCATTAAAGCGCGCAAGCCCCGCCACCGCGTCAAGGTGGAGATACCATCGGGGTTTTACCTTCGATGCAAACAAATCGATTTCTGGTTTCCCTAACGTTTCAACAATTTTCAAAAAAGCAACATTTGACAATTCCCATTCAGTCTCGGGAGGGAGTATGCGTGAACTCTCATCAGCCATATTGGCTTTAGACTGAATGTAAGTAGCAAATAGCCAAATATTTTTACGCTCGCACCACTGCCATATCTGTTTTGACAAGTTACAGAGGTTCTGGTGTTGTATACTACCCATGCGATTAACATATGAGATTGCAGTTGTATTGTCTATTCTCAATAAAACGTTACATGAATGTAAGTTTCTAGCAAAGTAATTCAAGCCATAAAAAACTGCTTTTAGTTCTAAAAAATTTATGTGATTTTTAGCCTCTGCATCTGTCCACCAGCCATGGACAGTTTCATCACTGGATACCGCCCCCCACCCCGTTTTTGAAGCATCACAATAAATATCAATGTGAAAGCTATCTTTCTTGATTTGATTAACTCCATTGGAAATATGAGATTTCCACCATAATAAGTCGCTTTTAATTGCATCTGACAGAGTCATAGAAGCATTATAGTTCTGGTTAGAAGCTTTAAGGGCAAGATATTTTTGATGTTCTAGAGATTTTGTATATAGTGGGCTATATTTGAGGGCTGGGGTTGCTGAAACAAGTAAGCCAATGAAACTTGCAAAGTATCTAATTTTACATTTTTTTAAATGTAATACTTTATTTACATAAGAATTTATTTTCTGTCTTTTATCAATAGGCAACTCAATGGTCATATTTGTGCTCTCAAAAATAAAGCCCAAAAATTGACACTTAATACTGGGGTTCAATACACTTTTCTCCTTATTAATGATAAAACCAAGTGACTCTAGGGTCTGAGTAACATGGAGAACAGAACTTAGACATTCGCTTCTAGAATTTCCAAAAATTATGAAATCATCTAGATAAGCAACACAATTAATGCCCTTCTCTCGGAAAATTTTTAATACTGGCTTAATTATTTTTGTAAACAAATAAGGTGCAATTGAGAGTCCAAACGGTACACAAGTAAATTCATAAAGTGACCTATTAAACTTAAAACGAAGAAATTTTCTAGAGCTTTTATGAACTGGAATAAGGAAATAGGCATCTTTCAGGTCTACGGTTGCCATAAAAGAACCCTTCTTTATCAGTTTCATGACCGTTCTAGTATCTTCCATTTTAAAATGGGGTGCCTTGATAAAAGTGTTTAACTTTTTAAGATTGAGAATAAACCTTTTTCCCCCGTTATTTTTATCAACCAAAAAACAGGGCGATAAAATTTCATCTTTGTGATATTTACATTTAGAAATCACGCTTTTTGCAAGGAGATCATCTATACAAGTTTGCATTTGTTTTTTCTCCAATAACGGAAGTTTGGGGTCAACAGGGGCAAAAGTTTGATAAGGCCTCTTAATAAAAGGTATTTTATAACCCGAGAGCCATTGGCATATCCTGGAGTCAACAGCAAATTCCTCCCATTTTGTTTTAAATTCTGAGAGCCTGCCTGCCAAAACACTTACCTGTGGCTCTACCGCTGACGCCGATTCCCTGACTGTTGCTTTGGGCTGCGGTATTGTCCCCTGCTGTAGCTTGTTGTCCTTGAGGTTTGTGGCCCTTGACGTCGAGGCAACCTCATGTTCCTCGATGGGCCTCTGAAGTTTAAATTACTTCTCGGTTTATTCCCTGTGTTAAACGTTGGCTTCTTGACCAACGTATGATTCTTTAACTCATCACCAGACTTTTCAATTGCCTTTGACGACTTCATACGATCTCCTAGATCGGACCCGAATAAAAAGGGACCAACGGGCACAGATTTGGTAATTTCTCCTACACTTTTATTAAGTGTAGGCAATAAAAAATACTCGTCGTTGCAAGGAGTGTCGATACTGCAAATCGCACAAAATTTTTCCAGCATCTGCAATTGAAGAAATTAAATCTTTTTTCTCAGCGAACTCAGCTTGTAGCACAATGTTAGCAGCTGTGCCAAGTGCAGTTAATCCTTTACTCAACTGGTTTTGCAGCAAAACTTGAGAATTATCCTTGCTCACCGAGTATTTTGGAACGGCCAATAGAACTTCAGGATTTAATTCTGGTGGTTTTAGATTTGAGAAATTAGTTGGTGGTACATCATATTTTTCTAATAGAGCAGCCCTATCGCCTTTCTCCAAACCATTAGAGAGAATATTGGCCCATCTGGGTACCAAATGTGGGGATAAATTAAAAGAAAACGAGTCTTTGGGATTTTTGGGGTCATCTCCCAACATATTTAAAATGTCATCAGCAATACTGACCTCCAAAATGTCCTCCTGGTTATTGGGTGTCACATTTTCTATGTTTTCTAGTGTCATATACTCCGGCTCCCCAACAGGTGTGTTGGAGATTGATTATCATCTGCAAATTCAATTGGAGAGGGAGTCCCTTCGGGGAACGAGCCCTTGAGTTCCTCGAGTAATATGAGGATGAACCTGACTCTTGCGGAGTACCGGCTCTTCTTCGCTGCGAGGCTGTCTCTTGCGAAGAACAAACCTGTTGCCGATTCGAACTCAGCTCTTGCGGAGCTTGGTTAATGGCACTGATTCTGGAACTACGAGAACTTGAATTCCTCGAGTAGTATGAGGATGAACCTGACTCTTGCGGAGTACTGGCTCTTCTTCGATGCGAGGCTGTCTCTTGCGAAGAACAAGCCTGTTGCCGATTTGAATTCAGCTCTTGCGGAGCTTGGTTAATGGCACTGTGTCTGGAACTACTAGCAGTGCTAGCAGAGCGAGATGAAGAATATTTATAACGTTCTCTCTCAATATCCCCAAGCCTTCTCTTAATAATATCCAACTCATGTTCAAGCTTTCTTGAGGATTTCTTATGACGTGATTCGTCACGATGCCGCCCCATGGTGATAAGTATATGGGCTATATCCTGAAAATAAATCGCTAAATAAGGACGACAGGTGGTCAGACGCAAACCGTGCGCAAACCACGTGTTAGGAAGGTTATGATAATATATTAGAATAAAATTTACGTTATATCGTAAGATTTCTTAACTAACAATAATTTGGGTTTAAATAAATATATTCAATGATAGGTTGATTTTTACTTACGTATATTTTACGATTTTAATGAGAATTGAAAAATGGAAATAAAATAACTCAACATATGCCATCTGCACAAGAAACAGTAATGACATCACAGTAGATGACATCTACAGGCTGCTGGCTGGAGTGGATCCTGTACGATAAAAGTTTTCCTATTTTTTAAACTCTTGTGCCATCTAGTACAGAAATGGTGTACTACCTAGTTATAAACAACAGTGACCTGTTCGGAACGAGGAGCTGGGGTATAATTATAAAATGTAATGTCTGAATGTCTGAACCTGAACTTGAGTACGAGATGTTGACAACACACTTATAAATGTGTATCTGCTTCTATTTATATAAATTCTTTGGTGAGCACCGCCCAGATGGCATTTATTATTCCGCGATTAACGCATTGCAGTATTCCTTCATAAATAAGGACAAGCACTATCCACTATCCTTAATAAGGGATCCCTTATTTGCGGTTCAAACTGCGCAGGCGTACATGTAAAAATAACGCTTACTTTAAAGGTTTGTTCATTTGTGTTGATTTAAAGCAGCTTTAAGCAGTTAACTAAAGATAGTGCTATCACAAAAATGTGAGTGTGAGAGAGATAACGTGTATTAAAGTTGCTAGAAATCAACACAAATGAACAAACTGTAATACTGCTTATCCTTATTGCACGTCCAATAATTCCCTATTGAGGCAAATAACACAACTTTGATTCTGACTTATTGCATTGCAGTTCCATTCTTCGAGCATATACTATATGCTCGAAGGTTCCATTCGTGCGTAACTAGGTTATGTAAAACGTCACTTTTTATGTCAAATAGTCGTCAAATTTAGAAATATACTATTATTCCTGTTGTAAAATATTAAAAATAATTTTAATATTTTACAACAGGAATAGTATATTTCTAAATTTGACGACTATTTGACATAAAAAGTGACGTTAAGGTAAATTTTAAGTAAGTTAATTTTACAATCAAACTGGTCTTATTTTCTAAAAAGGGGGCTCCAATTTACTCAAAAAGACCATTCAAACAAAATTGTTTGGAGTCGATTGTAGACAAAACAAAGATGAATTTTTGTATGATATGATTCATATGATATAATATTTACATATATTTAGGCTTATAATGGAGATTCCTCGCAAAGAATTTATATGAATTCTTTGATTCCTCCATGTTGGAAGCAGGTATATTGGCTGGTGGTAATATAAGGTTTGTTTTGGTTTTGAAAAATACCAGTCTTCGGATGTCAGGAACATGCGCAGTTAGTAAGTTCAGGACCCGTTTTACTAACTGCACATGTGCCTGACGTCCGAGGACGTCCTCGGACAGGCTATTTCTCAAAACCAGAACAAACCTATAGAATAAACAAATACAGATCGGCTGATTCTGGTTCCCGATTTTCACCGAAGTGAGGATTAGTGATGGGCGATATATCACGAACTGTGATTTAATCACTGATATTAAAAAATCACAGGTAACGACTGTGTTAATAAAGTTGGTAGAAAAACGTGACGTGATCACGACTTTCCATATACCAATATATTTTATCAAAAGCTTTGGCATGATCAAGAAATATGCACATACAAGGAGTTCCTTTATCCATGTATCTATATATCTCTGAAGTTAAACGTTCAATTGCGTTTTGCGTAGATTTGTTCTATTGAAAACCAAATTGACGTTTTGATATTAATTTGAATTTTTTTGTATAACTGTTTATTCGATTCTTGATAAGTTTTTCTAATATTTTTGCAATGTTTGATATAATTGAGATAGGTCTATAATTAAAAACATCCGTTTTATCGCCGCTTTTGAAATTCGGATTGATAACAGCAATACCATATAGTTAGCAAGTGCTTCGCCTGCCGTTGAACAAAATGGAATGGAAGAATTACCTACCAAATTTTTTATAAATATTTGAATGAGAGAAATACTCTACTCTATTAAATCAAAATCCCATTAAATAATAGCAGCTATAAGATCTATATAAATAAACATATATTATTATTCACTATTTAAGTTGTACCTTTGTATCGCAATCCGAGGCTTATATTAAAAAGGTTTCAATACTGTTATAAACAATAATACCAGCAAAAATTTAAATCGCTGGTTGATCACTATAGCAACCTAAATTTAAATTATAAAAATTTATTGATGCTTCCGAAATGTTTATATTTGTATAACTTTACAAAAACATGCTATTACGGAGTTCAAACAAGCGTCTCATTTAAAATTTAGTGCTTTTGCTTTATCGTCAATCCACAAATTAGGTTAGTTTTGACTATATCATTCAATATGTATCATAATTAATTCATAAAATATCATACGTATTACATATCTTCATATCTACGGCCGCATAGATTACCAAAGTAGCGAATTCACCATTCACAGTCTGTCGACGCTTATTTAGGAATAGAGAACAATTAACAATTTATCCCATTCGCTGCATTATGAAAAGTCGTGATCACATCACGTTTTAAATTCACTGATATAAGAAAATCACAGTCACGATTCACGTTGTGATTGAAAAATCACGATATCGCCCAACACTAGTGAGGATAACGTCGTTCATACGACGCTCGCTAAACGTACGGAAATTACGTCAGGCGCTAAGTTATTACCGCATGTCTTAACGCAGATTAAATATGCGCATGCTTAGATGTCAAATAACGCGATCCTGTAATAGCGGATGCCGTTATGTGACAATGCAATATCTCTATGGATCGCTGGCCTATGCGCAACGTTATCGCGTTGTGGAGCGACAGGTCCCGGGTTCAAATACTGCCCACTTGACTTTTTTTTAAATATTTTGTAACGATTAATATCCTTTTTCACAAATTCTGGTTGGATTTGACGACAGAAATGTTCTTTTTTTTCATATAATAATTTATCTCTTTCATGTGATGGTAGTTGGGTTAGCTAGGTTGATTTTTTATTTTGCTAAATAATTGTTAATAAATTATCAGCGCTGCAGGCAGCATTAGCGTCGCAGACAAAAAGGGGGGTGCGGGGGGGTGTCCCCCCGCCTTGCTTTTCAGAAACCCATGGTAGAAACTAGAAACATATACATATTATATATTTATTGCAGTGTTGCCGACTGGTGGACTTTTGTCCTATTTTCGGACTTTGAACATGTACCCGGACTCTTTTGGACTTATTTTAATATTAAATGTGGAAATGAAGATTTGTTTCTTGTAATAGTGAGTAATCGTCGAAAAATTCCCCCCGCTCTTAAAGATTTCGAGAGCGGAGAAAATGTGTAGAGAAATCGTCCCCCGGCTCTCCAAAATTCCGGCCGAGGGGACAAATGTGCATCAGAGAAGAAATCCCCCCCCCCTCCGCTCTTCAAAATTTGCAAGGAAACATTTTCAATCTACCTGCCTTATGCCTTAATATTTATCTATATAGCCGGAAAGGTTGCGGCACCACCGAATCGGACATTCTTGGACATTTTTATGTCAGTCGGCGGATAATTACATAACGTCATGAGATTCGCGTGTAAAATCGTGTAATTTGGATATGCTCGATGGAAATTTTTACATTTTGCTATTGGCAGCACTGACCGATTGTACCACACAACCACGATCAGTAAACTATTTACTGATCGTGCCACACAACCACACTGTAGTGCCACAGACCAAAATAAATACACTGTGCACTCTGCGTTAATAAATATTATAGGTACAGGATAGTTACTAGGTAGTACTAAACCACAGTACAAGTCTTCTTTATACTGTGTTAATACTGTCTAAAAGTTCAACATGAGCACTGTTGGAAAGGTAGTAAATCAGGCGAATTGTCATTCTGAGTCAGGGTATTTATATTAAATATACTATTGTAGGTGATAACATGTAAAGCTGCTGTAGCTTGGGGCCCCAAGGAAGTTTTAAAGATAGAAACTATTAATGTATCTCCTCCACAAAGCCACGAAGTGAGAATTAAGATTATCTATACTGCTGTTTGCCATACTGATGCTTACACTTTAAGTGGTCAAGATCCTGAAGGATTATTTCCAGTTGTTTTAGGACATGAAGGAGCTGGCATCGTTGAAAGTGTAGGAGAAGATGTAACCACAGTGAAACCTGGTTAGTATAATTAAATATTTCTAGAATACTGATTTAATGAGTGTTTTTAGGGGATCACGTTATTCCTCTTTATGTTCCTCAATGTGGCGAATGCAAGTTCTGCAGATCCCCAAAGACAAACCTCTGCCAAAAAATTCGAGTTTCCCAAGGTAATGGAGTGATGCCGGATGGTTCATCAAGATTCTCTTGTAATGGAAAATCTTTGTACCATTTTATGGGATGTTCAACTTTCAGTGAATATACAGTTGTAGCAGATATATCTGTGACTAAGGTAATATAGGTATTCATATTTATTTAGAGAACAAGGAATTTCAACTTCATGTTAATATTAAAAAAATCTGGTCTTGAAGTCAATTTGTAGTACACAAGCTAACCATTATACTGTTCGCCAATTTACTGCACTTTTTATTTAATTGTTGCACATTCTATAGAATACCTACTCTTCGCTGTTTTTTTTTGTTAATAAAAAAAATATTTGCGAATAGTATAATAATTTAGTTTGCTAATACAAACAAGGCCATCACTCGCTAATAATGCGAGTGACGGGCTTATCTAACTCTGAATGAATGAAAGCCACCAAAGCTTGGTCCATAATCTCATCGCATTTGTGACAAAGTTATTGCTGTTAAGTTGAATAGGGACTATTGCTGATTTTGTAATGTAAGTAAATAAGTAAAGTAAAGTATTTTATTCATCATAAAATTTTATACAATACAAAAGTATTAACTTATCAGACTAGTCATGAAAATATAATATTTCTGTCACAGCTTTACATTACAATAAAAATCTGGCTTTAGAAGTTACATGAAAAAACATATTAAAAAAGTATATAGACAAATAAACAAAATATAATGACATTACAATTTATATAATATTCAGATTTGCTTTATTATTTTCACAGTATTGAAAGAACTCATTCACAGTGTAGAATGTGTTACTTAATAACATGTTATGTGCCTTAGTCTTGATATCTTTAACATTCTTTACTTCTGTCACAAGATTGATTTTATTAATACATTTTATACCCATGTACTCTGGAGAGTGTTGGCCAGAGAGTAGGGTTGATATATATCTTCACCTCTACGGGTGTAGTATGAGTGCACCTCATTATTACACTAGTAGATAAATGTACAAACTTGGTAAAGTTAATATGCCATGCATTTTAAATAATGGTTTACTCCCATGTTAGCTTTTGGTCTATGTTTAACCCTAAAAATTTTGTAGTACTTGTACTTTGTATACTTATATTTTGGACTTTTAAAAGTAGATTGTAATTTGGAGGGATATTTTTTGGTAGAAATTGCATGTAAAAGATTTTGCTTGCATTTAATGTAATAGGTTTGATGCATCATTACTTTTTTTTACAAGGTCTTGTATATTTTTGTCTTTTAACGATATATTTGTATCATCTGCATAGAGCACGATATTACTTGACGCATCACATATCTCAGTTATGTCATTTATGAAAATAATGAAAAATAACGGACCTAAAATAGAGCCCTGTGGTACCCCCAGTTCATTTTTCATGGTGACAGACTTTTTATCATCCAATGTCACTGTGTTCTGTCTTGTAAATATGACACAACCCATTCATGTGCGATTCCTCGAACTCCAATGTTATATAGCTTTTGGGTTAATAGGTTGTGATCAATAGTATCAAAAGCAGGGCTAAATTCATAGAAAAGACCCAAAACTTTACTATGATCATTTAGTGCTGCATGGATAAACTCAAGGCGTTGTCGGATGGCTGTATTCGTGAACTTTTTTTTTCCTAAATCCATTTTGATTTTTGTTGTATGTAATAATATTATATAGCTAATATAAATATATAAATTTAAAGAATTTAAATAATTAATAACTTTTTTATTTATTGATTGATTTTATTCAAAAACGATAGGATTCTTCCTCTAGCTAACACTAGGTTAGGTTAGGTTAGGTTCATATGTGAGTGGGCTCCTGTCAGACCCTCCACTGCGACCATCAGGTCTATTGTGACTCACTCCTAGTTATAGTTCACCCAACAGATTCAGCTTTTTAATAAAGCTGATAATCTTGTTGGGTGAGAAACCGTCCAGGTCCTCTGGCTTCAGTCGCCCTTTGCCAAACAGTGAGAACCTGGTTCTTTCTGCAGCAGGACAGGTACATAAAATGTGCTCTGCCGTTTCATCATCCTCCAAACACAGACGGCATTCGGCGCTTTCCACCAGTCCAATTCTGTGTAGGTGATGATTTAATCTGCAGTGCCCAGTGTATAGGCCAATTAGAGTTCTTAGGTGTAGCCTATTCAACTCTAATAGTTTTTTAGTTCTTGACTTCAAGGGGTATGTAATAAACTCCTTTGAGTGAACTAATCCTGGTAGTTCCTGCCAGTGCTGGATTGTTTTCAATTCAGCCCAGGCTAGGATAGCAGCCTTGGCAGAATTTGCGGATATGCCAAGTGCCGATTCTGGACCTATAAATTTGGTTGCCGCACCTTCTCTGGCCAAGGAATCGGCAACTTCGTTGCCCTCCATACCAGAGTGGCCAGGCATCCAAATCAGAGTCAGTTTGTTGTTTTTGCCCAGTCGGGCAAGAGCTTCCTGGCAATTCCTAACCGTTTTAGAGTTACAACGGTAGGATCCAAGGGCTTTAAGAGCCGCTTGGCTGTCTGAAAATATTTTTATTGATCTGTGTCTAGGTTGCGTCTGTTCGAGCCTCCGTACACACAGTTCAATGGCATGAATTTCTGCCTGAAATATAGTCGCATTGTCACCAAGGCTCGAAATTATCCTTACCTTTGGCTTGCGACTATATACACCGGCTCCAGTTCCATCAGGGGTTTTGGAGCCGTCTGTAAACCAACAACTATCTGCCCTTTGTAGGTCGGTTTTGTTCCGATCCCATTCGTCTCTTCCAGGAAACAGGACTTTAAAGGGCAGTTCATGGTTGATAAAAGTAGGCATCACATCTGAAGGCATTCCCAGGATGTTGTGACAGTGTAAGTCATCCAACAGCCTATTCTGCTCCATGATGCTAGCCTGCGGCATATTAGTTACTGCTTGATAGATTCTGTATGTTGCCCACCTGGCCTCTCTCTCCAGGTAAATATGGAGAGGAGGTAGTTCCAGGAGGACTTCCAGAGCAGCTGACGGTGTGGTGCTTATTGCACCAGTTATTGCCAAGCCTGCTTGTCTCTGTAATCCAGAGAGTTTGGTTTTGGTCGTTTGTTGCAGCCCTTTCGACCACCAAACTATTGAAGTATACACTATCATTGGTCTGATGACCGTAACGTATATCCAATACAATTGCTGGGGACCAATGCCCCAAGATTTTCCACAAATTCTTCGACATGTCCACAGGGACAGTCTCGCTTTGTGGATTATCTTTTCCAAGTGGGAATTCCAGTTGAGTGACTTATCTATAGGCCAAGCAAATGGGTAGGTTAAATCGCAAAATGTGTCCGGAGGGAGATCTCTACGGGAAAAGTTGTATTGAGCTGAGATGTAAAAAAAGCCCTAATATACTACTAGCCCCACCCTTTCCTTAAGGGCAGAAAAAGGATGAAATAGTTTATTTTTGCGTATAAATCGAGAATGATGGGAGATATGGAAAAAGGTTTCAGATAAAAATTGTAGAGCTTAAAATTTTGCATAAAAAAGGCCATATGCGTTTATACCGTATTTCTGATGGTTTGGCTGTAAAACCTGTATGACGCTTAGGGGCTGAATGGATTGTTAAAAAAAATCGTAAAAATCGAAAAGTTGATATTTTTCATTATTTATTTTTTGAATCTCCTTAGAAAAATCCTCAACTATCTTTACAGAGATAAAGTATCTTTGTCAACTTGTTTATATAAAAGTTATGAACATCTGAATTTTTAAATTGACGATTATTCAGGGTTAAACGTAGCGAAAAATATTTTTTTAAGCAACACTGTCTTCTTCGTGAAATTTCCTTACAAAAAGTCCCTTACCGTTTTTTTTTATCTCACATACCAACGTTGATATCTAAATAAAATTTAGTAAGGGGTCCAAAGCATTAAAAATTGAAATGACCCATTCCAACAAGGTAAATAAGTTTTGAGCTCGGATATCGAAAGAGGGTCCTAATGGGCATCAGAAATGGCTTGTTGGACTTTTGTTGAGGATTGCACAACTTCTCCACAAGAAAAAAAGATGGCGGAATGTTATTTCAAGAATTCGTGTTTTTAAACGTATACCTCTCGCTAGAAAATTAACTACATGCGATATTGATCTGATTTTTTTTCTTTACATACTACTGACATGAGCGCATATGTCTGTACTAGTAGAGTTTCAAAATCACTTACGGTTTTTTTCTAATTAAATCCTAAATCACAGGAACGAAATTTGTGTGTTTGAAATTTCGACGTGCGGACAACTACATTAAATGTTTCATTTTATTATATATTATATGCGAATGAAATATAGTATAAAGATCAACAAAGTTTTTGCAAAAAAAATTAACTCGATATCTCATACAGTTTTCGAGTTGCAGATTTTTTAATTCGATCGTAATTATGTCTTGTTATGATAACGCGCAACGTGACAGCTGCGGCAGGATTCGGTCTGTGTAATTGTGGATAGACATTAGTCTAATACCTAATTTGATTATGGTATTATATTACTATTAATCAGTAGGTCACCAATTGTCTGAAAATTAGACAATCATTTATGTGTTATGTTACAACTACGTGATTTTAAAATAGAGTCTGTTAAAATATAGATGCAGAAATAATGATTTAATGATTACTGAAAAAAGGAAACTTTGAAGTACGTCCAATTTGCTTAGAAAATTTTCAGTTACGTCATTTTGGCTTAGAAGGACTGTATATATTGAAAGGTGCAAATACAGTATGAAATCGTCAATAAATTATACAAATTTGAGATTAAAAAATAAAAATTGTCCGAAATTTCATATTTAAGAAAATGTATGGTATGACTTAAAAACCCATCAGAATTATATGACATAACAGACACAATTCTTATTTTAAACTGGAATTACTTTATAAATAGTGACAAATATAAAGAGAATAATCTAAAATATATTTTAGAATATTGGTGTAAATAATGACATACCTACGTTGCCCAATAATGTGAACTTGCAATCATGAAGAAGGGAACACAATAATATTTGCGCAAGGTATGTTTAATTTTTGCAAAATAGAAAACCTACAAAAATTGCGTGGGTACATGACAACAAAGGGTATCTTAGGATACTCACGAAATCAGTAAATAATTAAGTGAAAAATATGAAGAAGAAAATGTTTTAAAAACGTTATTGGCAGTCGGTGTATTGTGTAACCTGTCAGTTAACCTTTCCGAAGAGGATAAATGAGCAGTTATTGTTGCCTTAAAATGAACACGCCAACTATATATTTTGATTAATTTTGGAGATAACTGCGATGCAATTGATGATCGTGTAATTTAAGATGCTCGTAAGTCCTATGTGAATCTATCCATACAGATTCACATAGGACTTACGGATTAAGGATTTAAATTCACTACGGCCATCTGTAGTGAATTTAAATCTTTAGATTTGCTAAGGCAGTATTTATTTTTCCTTAAGGTTATTAGGCTTACGTTAGCTACGTCCGCGTCCTTCACAAGACACTTTCTTACTGCATTTAAAACGAGCATTACAGGGGACGGTAGTCCAGTGGTTTAGTGTACTTAGCTTAGCTAGCAACTGAAGAACCTAGCGAAGTAGGTTAAAACCCTGCTCACTGCGAAATACTTTTAATTGTAAAAATTATCCACAAAAAGTGGTTTAGACCCTTACCTAACACAAAATCCTGGATTTATAACAAATTTTCTCGACTTGAGAAGCAGTTAACAAAGCACATAAAATTTTAGTGTCCAAGCGATTTTCCGATCTCCTTCCCAATTTACCCTATCCCAGAAAATATCTGATACAGAATAACCAAATAAAATCACAAATGATGACAAAAAGTCACAACTGGTTCTAAAGAAAACAAATAGTGGAATTGTAAAGTAAACTGTGATTAAAAATGTGCGTCCACTTGGTGTTCTGTTGCATGTGCAGCCTTTCCTAACAATTGTTTTAAGGGCAGAAATAATACAGAGCAGTTTTTAGCAGACAGTGCTTCTTAATAGTAATGCCTATGTAGTGGTTTGTCAATGCTTACTGAGCTGTGTATACTTATTATGCATTATTATTATTATTATTATTATTATTACTTATGTATATATTACATGTTTTGTGTACGCTTTTATATTTTCATATTTGTAAAATGCTAAGTATATCATTTGTACTACAATAATGATATACTTAATAAATAATATCTCTATACAACATCTTCATAATTAATAGATCGTGTAAATAATCAGCCAAATGAGTTCCTTTTTACCTGTTAATATTTTTGCAAAATTGTAAAAATGTAAATAATAGCACAATTTCAAAAATGTATTGGCTTAATATCTTAATGCATTACAGTTTGCCAGAAAACAGCCGCATGCTAACAGGAATACCACGAATCTAATTATGGTTTATTTTAAAAAGTCGTTAACTCAAAAACTGTATAAGATATCGAGCTGATTTTTTTTGCAAAAACTCTGTTGATCTTTAGACAATATTTCATTCCTATATAGTATATAAAAAAATTGAATATTTAATATAGTTGCCCGCACGTCGAAATTTCAAACACACAAATTTCGTTACTGTGATTTAGGATTTATTTAGAAAAAATCCGTAAGCGAGTTTGAAATTTAATTAGTACAGCTCGATGCGCCCATGTCAGTAGTATATAAATAAAAAAAATCAAATCAATATCGCATGTGGTTCACTCTCTAGCGAGAGGTATACGTTTAAAAACACGAATTCTTGAAATAACATTTCGCCATCTTTTTTTCTTGTGGAGAAGTTGTGCAATCGTCAACAAAAGTCCAACAAGTCATTTCTGATGCCCATTAGGACCCTCTTTCGATATCCGAGCTCAAAAATTATTTACCTTGCTGGAATGGGTTACTTGGCGATTTAGACGGCTTTCGAAGGCGTGGACCCTCTACTAATTACTATAATTCCTACAATTTTTATTTCACTCGACGGCACTGGAATATAGTCTAAGAGCTACTGGCCTCGACAACATACCCATTTTCACAAGGCTGGAAGTATACCAAGATGTTAGTTTAAGGCTTCCCAAAGAAGGAATGGCCGGTGTGGCGAAAGGATGTCGATGGGGTGTGCAGTGAGCACTCTTGAATTTGTGAAAGTGGTTGCTGTTTAAGTTGATATTTAGTTTTTACTTCTACAAAGTTGCATTTTCAGATATCAAATAGGGAGCCACCGTGCAATCACCTAACATATTTGTAAAAGCTAAAAACATTATTAATCCTGTTCCTTAGACCTGGCAGACAAAAAAAGTGATAAGAGACCATTTGCTGGTGGGAACTTCACTAGATGACTCTTGAAAGTCGACATGCTTTTTATGGGTGGTGGAAGTTTTTGTATAGAGCTGATATTTTTTATCGATTACTTGTCCCACAATGAGTACAAAAATATGATTGAAATGCATATTGGTTGGTGGGTTTCCAGAAGCAGAAACTGTTAACCTGCGAGATATTTCACTGTGGAAGACAGATTTGAAACAAGCTGATTGTTTCTTTATCGATTAATTACCACTCGGTAATTACGAAAATACGATTAGCATACATATCGTTTGGTGCCTTTCTAGAGGCAAAACCTGTTAATCTGCATAACAGATTTGTAACAAGCTGTTTTTTTTAATTAATTCATTTATATTCAACAAGTAGAAAAATAATGGTCTCGAATATAGTGATATACGCCTCTGAAGTCGTGAACAAATTCATTAACTTAGACATGAACTATTTCTACTTTTTTTATAGTTTTTAAACGTTAATCGCATAAATGCGATGATTTTAGAATAATAAATATCCGCCAAAAAGTTCAAAATTAATTTAAAAAAGTTCAAGACAAAAAAAAAGTATACCTGTACAGAATTTGAACCGAGTAATCATCTGTGAAAGTCGTCGCTTAACGCGATGTGCTATGGCCGGGATGAATTTGAAATTTCCAATACTCTCGTCGGAAAATGCAAAACATGAAATTTTTAAATGGACGTAACTAAATAAATGCACCAGCAGGAAGGCTCCCGAATGTCGATATCGAGTGATCGAAATTGGCATTTTCACGGCATCATGAATTACATGGGCGACATCGAAAATTCGAGCCGACAGAAGTGAAAAAAGCATTATTTGACATTTTGCGACATTGATTTGTTTTTTGTTTCATTAACCTCACTAACTGTACGTTAATAACCGGAAAACTCGGAAGAATAGATAGATTTTAAGTCCTTTATGTATGAACGTTATGCTTTATTCGTTATACTGCACATGCGCAGTCGTTAAAAAATAACCGAATACCTTATTAACCGATAGTTTTACAGTATTTGCGTTAGAGCAACGTTCGCTTAGTAACGTATAATGTTTTACAACGTTGCTCGGTAGAGAACATTCACATCTATTTATAAATTTAATATATGAATATCTTAATACTTGCATTTAAAATATATGACTCCTGGCTCTATTTAATACACCTTTTAGATATTTTTAATTGTGTTCGTAATCTCTAATGAAATTATTGCGTGAAAATCAATCCTTGGCCTTGGTATTTTTGTCAGGGTGTGAACATAATTTGACTTTTTGATATTTAAACTAAATTTTTCAAACTAAACGAAAAGTAGGATTATATATGTTTACATTGTTTAGGTAACGTCAAGAAAGTAATAAAGGCTTGGAAAACTCAAAACGTGTCAAGATATACCAGAGAACCTTATTTTCGAGCTAATGCGCATACTCAGTGTACCCTTTTACGCTTAACGTATTAGCAAATTTAAGTCGCCTAAAATCTCCCTAATATCACTTAAAATATAGCGTAAGCGTAGCAAGGCGTAATTCTGTCCCAATTCCGACGATACAGGTTAGGTGATGTTTTGAAAATGAGATAATGCAAGATAAGAACTGTGTTAAGTGACCTGGATATCTATTCAGAAATAGGCTTGTGAAAAAACGCTATTGGCATTTTCATTCAAAATTTACTGAAAAATATATTTTTTAACTATAAAAATTCATATTGAAAGCACGAACAAGATGTAATTCATACTTTAATTATATAAGCAGAAATGTTTTGAATGAGAGAAGTTGAACTTTACAAAAAAATCTTACAATGTGGAATATATTTTAAATTACAATAATTGATTATATATTTAGAGATCATCTTGGAAACAAATGTATGAGTATCTTGGAATGAGAAAGAATGCTATAAAATAGAATTGCACAAAGTTTATTACCTGGAGACCTCAAATGGTGAACTTAAAGCAGATCTAATAATCTTTAAAAAAATGTTTTTTTCTGCCTTCGTTTAGGCACCACTATTTTTGTCTGTCAATACAGTTACATTCCTAATACAACTGTGCATACATTTTTAAACAAATTTTGGGCTCAGTTGAAGGGCAAAATTGACTTATTTTGAATACCTGCTAACAATTGTGGTGTACTGAGGAATGTAGTAGTATAAACCAATCACCGTAGGCCGGGTCATGAGTCCCCAAAATGATTTGAATTAGTGCCTGGGCCATGGAATAATAAATATTTTTTAACGGAATGAATACCTGCTAGGAACTGCGGTATACGATAGTCTGTACAATTTTGAGTTGATGAAAAAAGTTACAAATTTTTGCTGGTAAAGTAAAAATCGCGGCAAATTTAAAAATTGGCCATGATCCAACCGAATGAATACCACTTCTACATTAGAACTAAATGATCGTTTAGTCTCTATTGGCTTATGATTGATTTATCAAGGTATTTGTCAAGCCTTCAATAAAACTTTATAGCTGTTAAGTTCAAGTTAGGAGGATCAAGTTTTATAGAAATTAAGGAAATGTTGTGATTTTATCATTGCTTCATGAAATTAATTTGAGGAGGTTGTTAATGCTGGGCTAAAAATCTAATATGCTTTGAAATCAGTAAGTTTCAGGTCGAACCTTCATAAAACTAATTGCTTGCCAGAGTTTTAATGAAGCAAACAAATATCTATATTAAATCAGGCGTAAAGTAATTGGTAATGTAATAGGTATTTTAAGACAAAACATGTCTGAAGAAGAATTATTTACAGCTTATAGAGTTTATACATTCATATTTTACTTTCAGTATTTTGGCCAATTATTGTTAATTAACAAATGGCTAATATTTGAACTGTATCATTTTGAAACATATTTACTTCATACGAAACGTCCAAAAAACATTTTAAACTTATAAAAACTGTTTTTTCAAGCATTTACATTTTATTGTTCTAAATTATCCTGAATAGCTTTTTTTTAAATTTATGTATCGAGATTACCTCTTGTTTTGTTGCACCGTGCTCAATTGTTTCCGGCTTACTTAAGTTAATAGTTAGTAGTTAAGGTATGTATTTAGGGGAATTTTTCTGCTAACTTCTCTTTATAAAATTATAACCTTATTTTTCTTGGCTAATGTCAAATATTTGTTCTGTTCAGAGACAACTCTGTTTTAGCCCGGGAGGCAGCGACAGATTTTCCTATAAAGCTAGATTTTTTTCCAAAGAGAGTTTAGATAATATCTACAATGAAGGTGCAATTCTACCAAACTCTTAGTGGTGCGTAAATGAGTAAAGAATTAAACAATATGTTGCAAAAAAATAAATAGACGAAAATATCGTTTTTCGAATTGGCAAAAAATGACGATTCTCCTTCGCTTCTGCTGGCCCCAATTTTCGATTTTCACCTCGTGATTCATGTTGTATGGTCATTGTCGACCTTCTCGCCACCGAGACAAAGAACGGGTCTCCAATATCACCGTATTTGTTCAGTTCTTATGTTTGAAAAATTGACTAGCTGTCATGGCAATCAGTGACTATTTTTAAGTGGTTTCCCGAGTTCGAATCCCGCCCGGGCATACTTTTTTTTTTTCGCTTTCAATTTTTTGGAGGATATTTTTTATTCTATAATTGCTATTCGCTCCGTTCTATTGCATTTCTCGGAGGTTTTGCATTTTCCGCCGCGAAATATTAATCTGCACTTTTTCGATTAAGAATCACATTCTACCTCCGCTATAGGGTTACATCTTTGGTAGACGTTGCAAAAACGGCAATACGTAGTCAAATCACGACAATTATATTCCTCATTAATATTAATGAACATACAGTATTTTTATAGATCTGTTGAAAACCTTTTATTTACTCCATTACATTATATGTTTCGCTAAGGATAGATAGTGCAGATTAATATTCGGCGGAAAATTCAAAACTTTTTCGAGAAATGCAATAGATCGGAGTGAATAGCAATTATAGAATAAAAAATATCTGCAAAAAAATTCATAACGAAAAAAAAAACAAAAAAGTATCCCCGGGAAGGATTCGAACTCAAACCACTTAAAAATAGTCGCCGATTAGCACGACCGCAAGTCAATTTTTCAAACGTAAGAACTGAATAAATACGGCGAAAGGAGACCCGTTCTATGTCTCCATAGCGAGGAGAAGGTCGGCAATGACCGTACAACGTGAGTCGCGAGGTGAAAATCGAAAATTGAGGCCGACAGAAGCGAAGGCGAATCGTCATTTTTAGACAATTTGTGACAATTCGAGAAACGAAATTTTCGTCCATGTATTTTTTTACATGTTTAATTTTTCACTCATTTATGCACCAGTAAGGGTTTGGTAGAATTGCACCGTCATTATAGATACTATCTAAACTCTCTTCGGAAAAAAAATAGCTTTATAGAAATGATTTCACGAAAACTGTCGCTGCCTCCCGGGCTATTTCTATGTGTATGTGTGTGTTTGTGTATTTATTGCTATTTATGGTTTTACAAGATGCTAAGAGTTAACTATCTCGAGTTCATATAGACGAAAATTAACTTTATTTTAAATTCAAGTTGTCGCAATTCTCTTTCTTTTCTGATAAAAAATTTTCAAAATGGCCGAAAAAATTTGTAGTTTTCAACAAAAGGTACATTTTCTGAAAGTTTGAAGCCGATCGTAATTCTTGACGTCCCTTGGCGTTAAAATGAAAAAAGCTTTTTAGCCGGTTTATTTAATGTTGCATGATATATACATACTCAAATGACCCAAAACTAACGCAGATTTCTTGAAATTTTAATTGAGAAGATTTTGATTTTTTGTTTGTCCCGATCGGACCCCAAGAACCGGAGATATTCACCTCTTTTACCTAAATAAACGCTGTTCAAAAAACAAAATTGTTTAAAAAAAAAAACGCAATAGGCTTTGGAAGTCCAAAACTTAGATATATACTCCTGATGATGATATAATTTTTGTGTTACAAAACTATACACATCAATGTCCTTTTTCACCCCAGTAAGTCACTATTGGATTATTATATTTTCAAATAAAAAAAACGAATGTATGTAGGAATAGAACATGTAGGTATATGGAGGTCGGAACATAAAGAGATTTCCGATGAAACCGGTATAAGCTCTACCATTTCTACAATTTTTAAGATAAGAACCTGGAACTTTCACATATTACTCTTGAAATAATGTATAAGAAATCGCTATAATTAGGTATGCTAAATACATATTTTTTAAAGTTATTAACGTTTATCTTTCACGAATTTTGGAACAAAATACCTTTTTTTTCTCTCTTAAAATTAAGAGGGTTAATTTAATTTCTAAGGTAAATTTCTTTGAAGTGTCGTAAAGTACACACTACAAGGTTCAAAAATCGCCCAAAGAAATCCAATAACGTAATTGAAACCAGAGTAATAGATGGTTAAAGTTAGTTATACATATCAAATTTTATCATTTTCTCAAAATTTTGAAATTTCGGAAGTGTACATCTTCAAAAATAAATTTTTGGGATTTTTTTCACTCACTGGATCTTTTTATACATTACTTCAAGAGTAATATGGGGTTCTTCCTTATCTTAAACAGTGTAGAAATGGTAGAGTTTCTAAGTACAGATTTCATCGGAAATCTCTTTATGTTTCGATTTCATATACGTACTATTCCTACATACATTCTATTTTTTAATTGTAAGTATAATATGTTCCTTTTTTATGTAGATCTTGTTGAGCTCAATTAGTTCAAAAGTTACAACAAATTTGGTGTAGCGCGCCCGAGACAGCGCTCGCTTCGCGCGCCTTTCGCATCGCCACGTTCCATTCTTGTGCGATCTGAAGCCTACATTTTTCATTGTAAAAAATAACTTCATATACATTGTTTATGTAAAATTTCCCGTACTTCGAACAGCGCTATTAGTTTTTTTAAGAATAAAATATTTTAATAGATATTTGGCAAAAACTGGTATTTGGCAACTATTTTGTTCAATAACAAATGACACTCAAGGACTATCTATTGTTGGTAACTTTTGATGAAAAGTTACGCTTCTTGGAATTATTAAGTAATACATATTTTCAGCCTCATTGACTACTAGATATGTCAATATGTCGAGTTTTTGAAAAATCCTGGTTTCATTTTTGATTGTTTGAGATATTGAATTTATTTTATTATATATTTTTTTTCAGTGTGAGTAAACGTAAAATGAAAATAATGTATGAACTTTTCTTACCGTTTTCAATGTATAATTGTAGATTTCAAAAATACTTCATTAATCGAATACACTTTATGTCACTAATACAAAATTTTATGGTAAAGAAACATTTATAGACGTAAGATATACGTAATATAATATTCGAGCAAGAGATTTGGGTCGAAAAATTTAAAAAAAAAAGCAAAAAAAATTTTTGTTGCTACACAGGATTTGAACTCTTGACCTCTAGTGTGTAAAGTATTTCTGTTGCCGCTACTCTATTTGAGGTCCGTAAGTCAAAAGTTTGTAGAAGTGAATAAATAAATATCGGGGGAGATCTAACCTAACATTTTAATATATTTCCAGCATTGTGACAATGGGTTGCCGAGGCCAGTAGCTCTTATACTATATAGCAGTGGCGTCGAGTGAAATAAAAATTGTAGGAATTATAGTAATTTTATTTAGATATCAACGTTGGTATGTGAGATAAAAAAAAACGGTAAAGGACTTTTTGTGAGGAAATTTCACGAAGAAGACAGTGTTGCTTAAAAAAATATTTTTCGCTACGTTTAACCCTGAATAATCGTCAATTTAAAAATTCAGATGTTCATAACTTTTATATAAACAAATTGACAAAGATACTTTATCTCTGTAAAGATAGTTGAGGATTTTTCTAAGGAGATTCAAAAAATAAATAATGAAAAATATCAACTTTTCGATTTTTTACGTTTTTTTTTAACCATCCATGCAGCCCCTAAGCGTCATACAGGTTTTACAGCCAAACCATCAGAAATACGGTATAAACGCATATGACCTTTTTTATGCAAAATTTTAAGCTCTATAATTTTTATCTGAAACCTTTTTCCATACCTCCCATCGTTCTCGATTTATACGCAAAAATAAACTATTTCATCCTTTTTCTGCCCTTAAGGAAAGGGTGGGGCTAGTAGTATATTAGGGCTTTTTTTTACATCTCAGCTCAATACAACTTTTCCCGTAGAGATCTCCCTCCGGACACATTTTGCGATTTAACCTACCCATTTGCTTGGCCTACTAGGGTGACACCTAGGTATTTCACTTCTTCCGCAAATGGAATAATTTCACCCGATATGGAAGGTGGTTCCAAGTTGTCCAGCTTCCTTTTTCTGGTGAAGGGTATAATTACCATTTTGTGGGGGTTAACAGACATCTGCTCTCTCTCACACCAGATGTGAATAGCATCTAGTACCTCTTGAAGGGTATTTGAGAGTACCTCTTCAGATTTTCCTCTAACCAGAATGACTAGGTCGTCAGCAAATGCTTGAATCTCGACTTCCCACAGGGAGATAATGGCAAGCAGGTCGTCCACAAGGAGTGACCACAAGAGCGGGGAGAGAACCCCGCCCTGTGGGCATCCCCTCGCGGCCCTAAAGCTCACCGTTTCCCCCTTTAGAGACGTCGTGATGATTCTGTTTTCTAGCATAGCTCGAATCCAGTCACTTATGGTTGGCTCGACTCCTCTGGCAGCTGCTGCTGTGTATAAGGAGTCGGGCAGTGCATTATTAAATGCTCCTTCAATGTCGAGAAATGCTGCCACCGCAATCTCCTTTGCCTGTAGGGATTGGGTGATTTTCCCAACCAGGTTATTTAATGCTAGTTCTGTTGATTTGCCCGGTTGATAGGCATATTGATGGACACTGAGAGGACGTATACTCAGGATGTTTCCTCTGATGTTCCCATCCAGTACCTTCTCCAGACCTTTCAACAGAAATGATGTCAGGCTAATGGGCCTAAGCGATTTTGGGTCAGGTTCTGTCCGACCCATTTTTGGTATATATACCACTTTAATCGCCGCCCAACTGGATGGAATATAATTCCATACCAGACTAGCTCTGTATAGTCTGATGAGGAAAGGTAGCAGTACCTCCAGTCCATTTTGTAGTAGCGCTGGAAATATGCCATCCTCACCAGGCGATTTGAATGGTTGGAACGATCCAATAGCCCATTCTACCGCTGAGGCTGTGATAACCTTTTTTGCCACCTGTCAATCGTTTTTGTGTGGACGTTTTAGTCGTCCCCCCAATGGTGGCGGCAATTGATTATCCATCAGAATCGAACTTCCTGGGAAGTGGTTCAGTGCAAGAATTTCTAGGGTTTCTTTTCCAGATTCGGCAAACGAGCCATCCGGTCGTTTTACCATACCAAATACTCGAGCCGGTTCTCTGTAGATGATCTTGTGGATCCTAGTGCTGCCAGGTAAGTCAGTAATACCCTCGCAGAACTTCCTCCAGCTAACACTAACTTCAATCAATCAATCAATCAATCAATCTTTTATTGCCATAATTTACATCCAAATGGACGGGGCATCGTCAGGTACAAATTACAAAATTACAAAATTTATGAGTTAAAACTTAATTGCCTAGGGTTTACACACTAAAAACATAGGAATTGAGACGAAGAGAAGTACAATAAAACTATAAATTTACATTTTTCCAACAGTGGAAATTGTAAAAACATTTATCCTGTAGATAAATACTTACGGAGGCCCTGAACTTATGTTCACTGTTTATGTTCTGTATTTCAAGTGGTAATTGATTGTAAGCAGTGAGAGCCCTATAATAAGGTCCCTTCTCGTAGAAGGCAGAGTTATGCTGAGGCGTCCTCAATCTGTCAGCATTTCTTGTCACAACATTCATATTCTCTGAGTAGCTGTTTTTGTTTGTTGTAAATACATTCTGATATCTTTTAACAAACATTACAAGGTTCAAGTAATACAATGATGGAATAGTCAGGAAGTTCTGCTCTTTAAATAAAGGCTTGCAAGAGGTGTTTCCTCTAAAATTATACATGCACCTTAGGATACGCTTTTGAGTGACAAATATTTTGCTGGCGATAGCAGAAGATGCCCAGAATATGATACCATATGAAATGATAGACTGTATGTAGGAAAAATAGAATATTCTTAGCGACTCGATGGACAACTGGTCTCTGAGCATTCTCAATACTCCACAAGCTGCACTTAGTTTAGAATTTAACTGGTGTACATGATAGTCCCAACATAGGGTAGTGTCTATCGTGACTCCCAAAAATTTTGTTACGTCAGCATTTGGTATAGATTTTAAGTCAAGTTTAACATATAAAGATTCAGTTGTATTTTTGGTTTTTGAAAATGTAACCAGTGAAGTTTTATCAGTATTTAGCTTAAGACTATTTTCATTACACCACTGTGTCATATTATTGATAATAAGTGAGGATTTACGCGATAGTGTCGGATAGTCAGGGCTAGCTAGGATAACCGATGTATCATCAGCAAACTGAAAGACCGAGTCTGCTCCTAGTTTATCACTTACATCATTTACATAAATTAAAAAAATCAAAGGGCCCAATACGGATCCTTGTGGGATGCCTTGCATTATTTTGTTTTTACCTGAGTAGTGTTTACTGACACTTACAACTTGATACCTATTTGTTAAATACGACTTTATAAGATCCAAACATTTGCCTCTGATACCATAGCTTGCTAATTTTAGGTAAAGAATCTCGTGGTTTATGGTGTCGAATGCCTTCGACATATCAAAGTACAGCCCAGTAATTTTGTTTCTTTTGTCTAACGCGTCATGAATTTGTTTTAATGCATTGAAGATTGCAAGTTCGGTGGACATTTTTTCCCGGAATCCATATTGGTGTTTCACTAAGATGGCATGTTTACTTAGAAAGGATAGTATTCGATTATATATCACTCGTTCGATAACTTGCTGTCCAAGTTTCAATTCAACCCGATTTTTTATTCATAAGTTATTGTGCTTACAAGAAATGTGACGGACAGACAGACAGACAGACGGACATTTTTAAAGTTCAGAATTCAATCCCAAAATTTTTTCCCTATGAGTGATATTACCGGTTTTGGAAATGTGCCGATTCAACGCAATATACTCTTCGTTTTGTATTTGCGAGGAGTATAATAATGGTAGTAAAGTATGGGGTACACTTTCCGTTAAAAAATGGCCAATTATGTGCGAAAGCTAGTATAGTATCTAACTTAATATACAATTGAAATGTATTGACCCCTCACTTAAACCACGGATATCTCAGAAACGGAGGAGCAGAAAAAAATTGAAAAAATTATGTGTTCATTATGTCTATAAATCATTTACCGGAAGAGTTTAGCAGGGTAAACATGGACTGGATGCCCCTCGGGAAATTGAGATGATATTTTTACCTTGACATCACATTACTTAGAGGAACTATTCTGCATTATATTATACCCCTGCCCCCTCTGGCTTTTAGAATAAATTAATTAATCGAATTTTGAAAAAAAAAAATGTTTCTCTTTAATAACGAAACCAATTTTTATCATTTTTATATACGTGGTAGACATACCAAAGAGGTATTAAACAAAAATATATTCAGTATCTGTAGCAAGTAATATACCAAAATATTCGAAAGAAAAATTTTAAAACATAAAAAATTTCGCGTATATTGAGAGACACCATCATCAATTTTTTTTTCAAAAATACCCCCTACTGTGCTCTAACATAATTTTTTCAAAATTTTCATAAGTCTTAAAAAAATCGTAATCACTAATCATATATAAGATTTAAAATTTTCCTAATAGAACACTCCTATACAATTAATTCAACTCCACACTTTTTTGTATTCATATACATATATTTTATATGCGTCAGGAGTGTCAAAGGTAAGGGTAATGAACACCCATACTCTATGCGCACTCCTATTGGGCAACAAATTAAAATGCGTTTTTTTTAAATCTCGAATTCATGTCTATACATGCTTTTCTTTAATATACTTGTACGACGTTATGTTACTACGAGAAGTGCGAAGAAATAGCGGTATAATATAGTGACTTTACAGATATTGGTAATATTCATTGCTGATTCAGTAATAATCTCAACTGAGTGACAAGAATCCTAAACGTGTAGTTTGTGATCGTTTTGTGTTGAAAGCGGCAGGACAAAAAGAAAATTAATGCTAGAGGAAGATATAACATTGTGTCAAAATGTGTTACAGACACCTGAAACCATTTTTCCAAATAGTGCGGTATATATTTATTTATTTATTTATACTACATATATACAGATACAAAAAATCCATTTACATATACACAGTAATAGACAGGCTGGTTAGTAACACAAATTATACAACTAAAAACAATAAGCAAAGCGTCCTGAGTAAGCTCAAGAAGAGACATGAAAGGTTTTTCACAATATAGTATAACAGATAGGAAAGTAGTTTACTTGCTAATATTAAAAATATCAACGTCAAATCGTCCTAAAAGGTTATTCACGAATGACAAAGAATCTTCAACTGGCAATTTGAGGTTGCAAATTTTAAACAGATTGTGCCTACGCCTGATACGAACATCCGGTACATTAATAATAATAATAATAATAATAATAATGGTCTTTATTAGTTCATGTAAGTAATTTACAGTACCCATAGGGTGTGGAACATGTCATAGCACTTAACTAATATAAAATTAATAAGATCTAAATCATGATGAGATTAACTAAAATAGGCGATACAACAATAACAATTAAAATAATATTTCCAATATAGAAAATACTAATCTGAATATGTCTAACATAATAAAAGGATAACATTAAATGCCAATAAAGGTAATATTACACAATAAGATAATGACGAAAGGCAACAGTAATAGTAAAAACAGTAGAAATTTCAGAGCTATTAATCTCACAGAGAAATTGACGAGGGAAGACTTTGACAAAAGAAGTCTCTATCCTTGTAGTACTCATCCAGGCCGTAGTAGGTCTTCTGCAGTAATAATTGCTTAGGTTTGGGTTTTAATTTATTTGTAGGTAAATTTCGCAGTTCTGATGGAAGATTATTAAATACTTTGATTATTGAACATCTTACATTTTTTGCGATATAAGCAAGTTTTGTTTTTGGTTGTGTTAAGTCTGTTTTATTTCTTGTGTCATACATGTGATTTTTGTCACAGTCAGAGAAACGATTCTTGTTTGCTTTTATAAATATCACAGATTCATATATATACATACTAGTAAGAGTAAGTATTTTCCTCTCCAGGAATACTGGTCTACAACTATCTGTTTGTTTCATCCCCATGATATTACGCAAACATCTTTTTTGTAGAACAAATATTTTGTGGATATTCGTGGAGTTCCCCCAAAACATTATGCCATATCTTATCCTGCTTTGAATGTAACCGTGGTATGCAGTCATGGCTGCTCTAATACTAATGGTTTGTGAAATTGTTTTCAGTGCATATATGTATTTCGATATGTTTTGTGCTAGTGTATCAATGTGACATTCCCAACTAGCAAGCAAGCAAAATAGACCAACCGCATAGGCAGAATAATTATACGAGGTCAAGAATTACTTAATTTCATTTTAACCACTTATTATAAAGTAATAATAGCCTGAAATTCGTTGCTTAGGTTGTAAAGCACTTGTTTTTTACTCAGAAGATGTGTTCATGACCCACTGATCTTGTAAGTAACTCTGCCGAGTTAGAAATTACCTAAAACCTACCTCAAAAATACCCTCAAAGTTCATAGGCACATTAAGTTATTTTGAAAGTCAAATTAACATAAATTTTACCTAAAAACTGTCTTCAGAGTCCATAGGTCTATTTAAAGACATTCAGCAATGTAAGAATTTACCACAAATTGATTTCAAGAATTACCTCTTAGTCATACACATAATAAGTCATTTAATAGGTTGCAAATGACTTAATTCTAACCACTCAAAATTCAAAAAAAAGCGAAGTAATATTTTAGAAAACATCTGTCAAAATAATTACCATTCAGTAACCATAGTCAAAATTACCATGGGTAATGACCCGTTGGAAATAACGACAATAGACAAAGTCGAAATTACCAGTAAAAATATACCAAAAAGCATTTTGGCCTAGTTTAGTCTTCAAAGGCGAGCTAAACCACAAACTTCATTAGTTAGGCACTAGGTATCGGTTGTTGTAGAGTGACGCCATGTTATATTGTACAGTAAACATTAAAAACAAAATATGGAGAATAAAAATAGATTCAAGCCTTACCGATATTCCACAAATTATTATAGGGTTATAAAGAAAATAGGAGGAAATAATAATGACAAGACACTCAAGAGAAGATGTCAAGTGACAAATACAAAATCTGATGTGATAACTGTGGCATCTGGGACTACTTTTATTAAAAACAATAATCAATTAACTGAAATCAATCAAACAACAGATTTTTGTGATAACTATAGGGTATTTCACATTGAGTTAGAAGGTAGGGAGAAGACATCCTATACAAATTTCCTATACAGAAACGGCATCAGTAGGCGTGGCTAAGTGTAGTAACAATATGGTGGTTTTGCCAGACCCGGACTAATTAAAATAATAAGAACTTTGTACCCCGACGAGACGGTCTATCTGGATAACATAAATAAATGTTCAATTCAATAAATGCAAGAGTTTTAACAGTTTTTATTTACCTTGATATATAAAATGTGCAATGTTATCCTAAAATAAACCATTTGTTTCTATTCTACGAAATATATAACCTGAGTATATTAAAAAAACATTTAATTAGCTGTTTTTTTTTAATACGGCTCTGTTTGTTGTTTACACTACCTATGAAATGTTATTCTCGTTAATTTCTTCTTGTCAACACCATCTCTAGAAGAGCAACTTCTTTTAGCACACGACACCATAGTCCTTTTAATGTTTATTGTCTAAAATTTAACAAACTATCAGTAAAAATCACGATAAATCGCACAGAAAACAAACTGTCACTATTTGACGGAAATGTAGTAACAAGATGGCGAAATGATGCCGTTTTTGATCACGTGACAGCTTCTCCCTACCTTCTAACTCAATGGTATTTCATGATGATAACTATAGTGTATTTCATAACATGGCGACGATTTTAAAATACGCCATTATAAAACAATCACCACTAGGTCACGAAAATTACTAAACTGGGACATTGGACCTAACAATCAACAGTGTAGAGCAAATTGACCTATTTTATCACTTACTTTAAAGTCTATATTTTTTAAATAGGAAATGTGGACCTCAAAATCGAAAATATTGGTTATATTGCCTTCGGTCTAAGAAAACTTGTTTTATAGGTTTATATTCGAGGACAATTAGACTTTCAAGTTTAACATGTAAAAGACTCCATATTTAACTTGAAAAATATTCGTTCGCCATTTTGAAAGATAATGGCACACTGTTTTGAAGTTGATATTTAAATTGATTGTTTTGCAAAATATACTTACAGTTACTTCAATAAATCATATTTTAATTTCCAGAAATCAGTTGGACATATTGTTAGACAATTACCACAGTTTTAAAAGATTTAAAAAAAATAACATTTTTAATTTTTATTTCATTTCTATTTATTTTAAGAGCGCACACTTTTTTTAGAAGTACAATAGTTATATTTACAGTAAATTTTAATTCGCAATTAATTTTCTTCCAAACATGGTGAGAGATACCATTCCAAATATAATTTGATTAAATCCACTCATGTGTCCCCTACCAATTGTATATTTCTATCATCGATAAACCATGTACAACTTATAACGTAAAACATGGGCGTCATGTTGGTCATTCTGTAATTATTAACCAACCTGCAATTCTAGTTCCCCTTCTCTTAATTGTTTTTGTGGTATGGGTAAATAGCTATTATTTAAGTAATAAATAAAGAGTAATTACGTTAAAATTACCACAACTTGACTTACTGACAGGGTTATGTTACCTTTAAATGTCTTTGACATCTTGAACAAAATGTCCTAGCTTGCCTAATTTTTACTTCAGATTTACTTTAATTTTTTTCCCCATATTGGTAAACTTGTGGTTACTTTTAGGTAAAAATTCCTATCACCAAATTAGTCAAACCGAAATTCTGACCTATTAGTAGGACGAATTAACGTAAACTTGACAATACATGTTGGTTGGGTTTCCAGTCGAGCCTGGAATCAATTTTCACTCCCAGGAACGACACATTCTTTACCGTTTCAAGTGTTGAAATTTCATTAGTTAAGGTAAATTCATCATTGTTTGGATGAGAAAATTGTATTACTTGGGTCTTTGTAACATTTAGTTGTAAGTTATTTGAGGTAAAGAACATCTCCAGATCGCTGAGGGCACTATAAACCTTCGTATTTGTATCTACTACATCAGATTCACTAAATATTATCGAAGTATCATCAGCGTACTGCAACATCGTTTCATTTACAATGGTAGGCAGCTCGTTTGTATAAAGTAGGTATAATAAAGGTCCTAAGATGGATCCTTGAGGTACACCTACTGTTATGGGTTTTGTTTCTGATTTTAGAATGTAGAACTGATTTGTCTGTTTCAACAGTACACTGAAGTCGCTTGTGCAGATATGATTTCATCAGTTTTAGGTGCACTCCTCGAATTCCATAAATTTCCATTTTTTGTAACAGTATGTCATGGTCAACACTATCGAAAGCTTTAGTTAGATCTAAACACATTGCTAAAGTATATTGCTGATTATTAAGTGAATCTAAAATATTTGTCAAGGCTTTATATAATATGGCAAGTATTGTTGATTTATTTTGTCGAAAACCGTGTTGGTTTTCAAGCAATATTTTATTTTTTTCAAGATAGCTCATGAGTCTTGTGTATATAATTTTTTCAAAAACTTTACGTAATGTATTTAAGAGTGCAATTGGTCGGTAGTTATTAATTAGGTTTTTGTTGCCTTTTTTATGTATGGCTTTGATATGACTTAGTTTTAGTCTGTCAGGAAATATTCCTCTGCTTATTGACAAATTAATAATATACATTAGAGGTGGAGTTATTTCTTCAGCAGCATACTTTAGCAATATTACTGGTATTTCATCTTCGCCAACCGATTTTGTATTTTTTAACACAAATTTATTGCATACAGTATATCAGGTACAGTAATATTACATTGTAAGACATTAAATATAAACAGAATTTGAGCCATTTTGCGACGCTTGCTCAACGCGGTTATATTAAAATCATTGAGTTGGCTATGGTATGATACTAAGAAGGGCCAAGCTCCATATAGTCTCAGATGTAGCGACCTAACAAACCTTTTTTGTATGCGCTGCCTGTCATATAAACATGTATAAGCGAAGAATTTCTTGATGTTTCAGCAAAATCGATCGAAATTAGAAAATTCTTCTACAGACCTTGAGTCAAACCTAGAATAAGAACCAGATGTTACCTACGAAATACAAAGTAATTCCGACGAATTTTTAGAGCAATATCTTGAACTTCCTGTAAAAATATACAAGATAAGATAGTTTATTAATGTCAAAATACATCAAAGAATGTTTACACGCGTCAAATATACAAGTAGGCACTAAAACAGCTAGATAATATGTACTCCAGAGAAATAAGTAAAAAAAAAGGGCCATCTGCGGAATGAGGCCGAACAAGCTGAATTTTTGCAGAGACCTTCGTTTTGATGTTCCAATGAAGCACACAAAAATCTCATATGCCTACCCTTGTGCGTCTTGAGATATCGAAGGTCAAACGTCATTAAAATCGGTTTTTCGCGAAAATATCGCTTCCAGTGCATCTGACGTCATAAGAACTCATAACAAAACTTACGTAAAATAGTATTCTCTACAAAATTGTTTATATATATTTTTTTCGTACGACCAACCGTTTTCGAGATATAGCATGATAAAGCGGGAAAAGTTAAGAAAAGTGCTTTTATAGTTATAGCTCTGCAGTATAATACAGTATTACCTATTACGAATGCGCGCTCCCGCTTTATCATGCTATATCTGGAAAACGGTTGGTCGTACGAAAAAAATTTATATCAACAATTTTGTAGCGAATACTATTTTACGTAAGTTTTGTTATGGGTTCTTACGACGTCAGATGCACTAGAAGCGAGATTTTCGCGAAAAACCGATTTTCATGACCTTTGACCTTCGATATCTCAAGACGCACAAGGGTAGGCATATGAGATTTTTTTGTGCTTCATTGGAACATCAAAACGAAGGTCTCTGCAAAAATTCAGCTTGTTCGGCCTCATTCCGCAGAGGAAGTTTTATTTCTCTGGGGTAATGGTAGAAGAATAAAATGTATACAAAGATATAAGTATACAAATTAATACAAAACAGATAAAAGCAGAAACAATATGTGTCTAAGAAACATGAATACATGGACATATTTAGGGAGTTGCCCTATTGTTTATAAATTATATTAAATCAGACTAAGGTCACTAGATAAAAATTCATCTGTGTTGTGGAAAGGGCCGTTAAGTAGATAATTTTTTATTTTCTTTTTAAATTGAATTTCATTTAAATCTCTTACCTGGGGAGGCAAGGCATTAAAGAACTGTATTCCTAGATAACCAGTGGTGCCACCTCTGGTTCTACTTAGTCGCAGGAGATTATTGTTTAGATTATCTTCATTTCTAGTATTATGGCAATGAACCTGGCTTCTGGTGCTAAATGACTCCTGATTTTTTAAATATATGGAATACATAAGTACAGGGTACAGTCATGATTCTCAATTTTTTGAACGTTCTTTACAGTCATCTCTAAATTTTAATCCGGATGTTGTTCGTATATTCATAGATATTGTTTCATTCGCTCTAGCATCGCAGATTTAATTACTGTATCTGAAAAAACTCACTTACATTGTTATTCTAGGCAATTTATTTTCATGCCTACAGGAAACACATTTTGGCACAATGTTATATCTCCTGTAATTAAGATTTTTTTGTCCTGTGATTTTCAGTACTAAATGACCACACATGACACATTTAGGATTCTTCTCACTCTGCGTTTTCGTTAATTAGTATTATTAATAAATCCGAAAGGAATATTACTACTATTCGCAGTCACTATATTATACTGCTATTTTTTGCACTTTAATATTTACACGAATAAATAATCACTGAATTGTGCAACAGTCAAATCTCATAATAGCGTGACGTACAAGTACATGAGAAAAAAACGAATGTTAAGTAAGTAGTCTATCAAATATATAAAACAAAGAGGAGAAATAAATAACAAACAACGAAATAAAAAACATAATATATTGCTATTCCTTTTTGTTGTTCTTTATCTATTTTTGCACCTGCTTGTATCATGAATGTTTGTATAGTTGAAACTTTTTTTTCAGATTGATGATAACGCACCTTTTGATAAAGTTTGCCTATTAGGTTGTGGTGTGCCAACAGGATATGGTGCTGCTCTTAATACTGCAAATGTAGAAAAGGGGAGTACCTGTGCTGTATGGGGTTTGGGTGCTGTAGGATTGGCAGTAGGATTGGGCTGTCAAGCTGCTGGTGCTTCAAAAATTATTGGTGTTGACTTAAACCCATCCAAGTTTGAAGTCGGTATGATTATTAATTTTATGCACTCACTTCCTATGTACCAGCCAGTAGGAACAGTCTTGTAACTGTTGAATGGTCAATGGATTATTTTCAAATTCACCAATTCAAAAGTTACAAGAGTGTCCTATTGACTGAGCCACCCGGTGTAACTGTTAAAATATTAAATTCGGCGATAAATGTTCAGAATCATTCATGAATGAATTATTCTAAAAGTACAGTAATGTTACATGTTTACATCCCCTAATAATCACCCCCAAAACCGTGGGTTCAGAAATTATAATACTAATACTATTAGTAAATTACTATTTACAGTACGTATTACTACACTAATATAACATTAAACACTATTTGTTACGTGATACTTCACTTCTAGTTCATCTAATCATTCTAAACTTATCTGAACGTAACTGCCTGCTCCTCCGCTGACTTGGTCCTTATATACCCCACAAATGACCTCTCGAATATTCAGGTCTCCTTCTGGAAGAGAACCTCGCATAAACCAAACTTGTCTAGAATACAAATCTCGATTTTGCTTCCTTTAGAAACCATTCTTAGCGCCATATTTGATAGAAGGGCTGTACTGTAGTATTCGTTCTCAATAACGGCCTTGTATAAAATATTTTAAAATTACAGCATGGTGTACCACAGGGGTCCGTACTGGATCCCATAATACATTTCCTAATTTATATCAATGACTTTCCCCAGTCAATTAGAGATAATGTTAGTGTCCTATTATTTGCCGATGATACAAATTTGACGTCTAATGGTACCATCAGGTATTGCAAAACGAAGTGCCTCACGCAGAATTGGTTTATCTCGAATAAGCTATGTTTAAATGTGACTAAGACAGAAACAATGATATTTAGTTTGTGCAGTTAATTATCCAGAGTCTGTTAAATTCCTAGGAGTTTACTTAGACCTCAATTTATCCTGGGAAAGTCATACCAACTACGTCTGTAGCAAAATCTCCAAATATACTTATCTGTTGCAAAACCTTGTTGACAAAGTTTCACTGAATACTCTAACCCTTGGCTTCCTAGAGTATCGCCCACTCCATTTTATCATATGCAGTACTAGTCTTGGGACATGCCCCATCTTGTGCCGCTGTATTTTCTGCTTAGTGAAAGGCAATACGAATCATATAAAGATAACTGTCTAATGTCTTACTTATATAAAGAAAAGTGAAGAATCGTTCGAAACCAGAAGCCACATACATTCTTATAAAACCAAAAATAACTATAAGCTAAACATAAATTTCCATAGATTAAATAAAACCAGGGATGGCACTGGATACTTGGGTTTTCAACTTAAAATGCTCTGCCACCTGAAATAAAATTGTTAAATAAAATTCAGTTCAAAGACAGGATAAAAAAATATTTGCCTAATAATGCTTTTTATAGTGCAAACGAATTTTTAGATAGTAACTGTTCCTTGATTACAAACTAATGTATGTATCTTGCGCAGTATTCTAGAAACAACAGAGGTAAATTACCATACCATATACCTGCTATATTTTTATATTTATAGCTTCTTTTTACTTCCACATTCACATAGTGGATTGAAAGTATAGTAATCGTAAAAAAAAATTCAAATTTTTTTTTTCTTGAAATAGGTTTAGAATGTCATGAAACGTCGATATTTTAAATTTGAGTGAAAAATGTTTCTGTCTGTCTGTCGGTCTGTAACTTTTTTTTGCCCGCACGCTTTCTCCGGAACGGTTCAAGAAATTGACTTGAAATTTTCTACACGTATATGTTATAACGAGATCTGGACCTGGATTGTTTTTTGAAGATATCTGTTGAAGGGTTGGGGGGTAAATATGGGAAAATATGTAAAGCAAGCTGGTAAGAGTACAGAAACTTGAAATTTGATGTATGTACTAGAAGCCAAGGCCTCAATTTTTTTTATGTTTTTCTTCCCAACTTAGTCTGTTATCAATATAAACCTCTAAAAATTTTGTTACATTTACCTGTTCAATTAATCTATGCTCTACTTTTATGAGATAACTTTCGTCAGTTGTTTAGCTTCTGGACGTGTAATTGATAAACACAGTTTTAGACGCATTTAAATACAGTTTATTGCCTTTAAACCATGTCATAAAAGTATTAATCATACTTTGCATTTCTTGTCGACATCTTTTTTCGTCAAATCAGTACAGAGCGATGTGTTGTCATCCACAAACATTGTTAAATTATTAAGAGGGAACAGTTCTGGTAAGTCGTTAACAAATATTAAAAATAATAGCGGCCCCAGTATAGACTTCTGTGGTACACCTATTTTGATATATGATTTCTCAGATCTGGCCCCATTTACTTCCACTACTTGATTTCGATCAGATAAATATGAACATAACCATTCATTTATCGTGCCCCTAAAACCGTACACCATAAGCTTTTCCCTGAGCAAGTCATGGCCCACTAAGTCGAAAGCTTTGCTCAGGTCAACGAAAAGGCCCATTGATGCACGGCCTGTATCGAGATTTTTTATAAAGATTGCTGCGAAAGTCTAATATGGCAGATTGAGTATTTTTTCCTTTTATAAAACCATGTTGAGCTGGTCTTAGTATGTTATGAATGGAGACAAGGTGTTTTAATTGGTTAAATACTACTTTTTCTAATATTTTTGACACAGTGTACAGCAATGATATTTGACGGTAATTCTTCATATTTATTTTATCTCCTTTTTGAAAAAGTTGTATTACTTTTGCTGTTTTGAATATGTTAGGAAAAATTCCAGATTCCAGGGAAAAATTTGTTGTAAGCGGATAGACTATGAAATTGACAGATTTCTTTACAATATTTGTTGTGATACCATCGAGATCAGTTGCATTTAAATTTTTCATTTCTATGATTGCATTAAAAACTGCATTCTCTGAACATAGTCATAAAATTCTCACTGCTTTTAAAATCGTTGTCAACTTTACAGTTTTTTAATTTTTCATGTAGTTGTTCAGGCATATTTATGAAAATTCATTAAAATTATTTGCATTTTATCATGTTTTACAATTTTACTAACAGTATTTTTATTAATTTTTTGTTTCTTCCCTGTATCACAATTAATAATATTCCATATGGTCTTACTTTTGTTTTCAGATTTCTCATATAACTTATCATTCTGCAGTTTTTTAGCAGCTGTTAAAACTTTTTTGTATATTTTCATGTTCAATATCAGCAATATTATTATTTGTTCTAATTTTTAGTTCATGTAAAATGTTCAGTTGATTTGAGGAAATTCTTATACCTTGTGTTAACCAGTACTTTTTATTGTAATTAGTTTTAGCTTTAGTGACAGGAAAATACAGCTCAAAGTAATATTTAATTGTTTCACAAAATATTGTAAAACCCTCATCAACTGTATTACATTGATCTATTTGAGCCCACATTTCTGTACTTGAGTAGTTCATAAATATAGTAGTTCTTTTCACTAAAAATTCATGAACAAATTTTTCGGTATTTTCATCATACTTAGGGCCGGTACTTTCATCTATAGATAGCGACATTTGTTCTGCAGAATAAGCCTTATCTAGAAGATAAGCAAAAAATCGGTATTTTCACCTACAAATAGTGATATTAGTCAGATAAATATGCTTATTCTTAGGATAAACTATTCGGCACCCAAACCGACGAATAACGCTTTTATCTACCGGATAAATGAAGCCACGCCTACTCGCCTGGCAGTGTTATTCTATTTTCTAACCTAAGTTTTGAAAAGTTGATATTGTTTTGAATTTAACAAGACTTGGGCCAATGGTAACTTTTACATAACTATGGGCGATTTTACAGACTTTCACAAAGTCATAGCGGGAAGAATAATAAAAAATATAATAACTGCTATTTGTTTATTTCTTCAATTTGTCCAAAAATGTATCACATAAAACACAGTTTTTTAGATTTAATTAAAACAATTGGTATTTTTAGCAACTCCATTTCTCTTTCATTTTATTTTATATACACCATTTAAAAATTTGCAGACACAAAATCGCACAGAAGCTAATGTACTTATGTAATGACAATGACAAACAAAAACAACTATGAAGTATGAAAATGACTCAAACGTCATAAACAAGTAAGCAGTAGTAGGGGATTATTTCTATCTTTATTTGAAGTATGTAGTTACTGCATATATTTCTCTTGCTTTACCACATCTTAAGTTGGCAACACATACTCTGGGAAGTATCTAAAATCTTATCCGTCGAATTGCTATTCGTCGGATAAAGTATACTTATACTTAAGTGAAAGTACCGGGCCTTAATATTCAAAATAGTGGTGGGTCGAACCAGCTATTTTTGTGTAGCAGCTAATTCTGCTACTGCTAATTTCATTTAGCAGTTAAAAATAGCTGCTATTTTAATAGCAGCTTTTTTTAGCGCTAGTTGTTGATTTGGTTAAATGGAGCGTATTAGCGTATTAGCAGAATTAGCAGATAGCAAATGAAACTTTACCTTCCACGCTGAAGCCATATAGCAGAAATAAAAAATAAATGCATTCGTTGTATAGAGAGGTTAAATGTGATTAATTTTAAATGAAATATAAATTATTCTATTGCTACTTTGACGGTGAATACCTACATTCGACGTCGTAAATTAAATAAATGATAGGTGGCTCATATTACAACAATATATTAAGATTTGAAGACATGTCATGTCGGCTGATTTGAATTGACTGACCGATTCTTACGTAAACTATAGGTACATATAGTTTAAAAATTAATATATTTCGCTTTTTGGAAACAAAGGAAAAAATGTGTTATAGGTTATTAAAAAATAGTTTTACACGATTTACATAGGTATTCCATTCATAAGTGCTGTACTGTGGACAAGCTAGCTGCTCGCTCTAGCAGAATGAATGTGCATACTGCTCTACTGCTATTAGTGCTATTAGACCGACGCCACCTGCTTGTGTTGTGTATGGGCGCGTTGGCATATTCAGCAAGTAATTTCAACCTGCTATAAAAATAGCAGCTATTTATCAGAGCTCGTAGCAGTTGCTACTGCTTCGAACCAAATAGCAGTTAAAAAATAGCAGACTGCTATTTAGCAACCCATCACTAATTCAAAATTTGTGACGAGCGATCAGATACACCATTAAAATCAACTATATGGGATATTACATAGTTCTTAATATCAGAATCTAAACAGATATAATCAATTGCACTGGCTGAATTTACAGCATATCTGGTTAGTTTGTTAATAATGGGATTGACATTGTATGCATGTAAAATATCTATTAGTTTATTCCGGTTTTCTGAAGTAGATAAAAAAATTTATATTAAAATCTCCACATAGAATAATTTCATTTTTAATTTTACACTGTTTTTTTTATAGTGACTCTAATCATGCAAGAAATTCACTGGCATCGGATAGTGGCGATCTGTATAAACAAAATAAATATATTTTTTTTGCGTAATCTTTGATATCTAATTTAGCTCCGCACACTTCAAATACCTTCTCTTCTGACACATTTGCAACATTTTTGATTTCGGAAATCTGAGCGTTCAAATAATTTTTAGTATATATTGCTACACCTCCTTTATTGAATTGCGATATATAGAAAATACTTGCTAAGTTGAAGTTATTTATACTTAAAGATTTATATTCGTTCTCTTTCAACCAATGTTCAGAAACGCATGCAATGTCAATTTCATTTATGTTCAACTCAACCTCCAATTAAAATCTATCTTATTTTTTATACTTTGTACATTTTGATGAAATAATTTTATGTACGATTTATTGCAATTGTGGTCCACTAATTGCTATTTATCTGTGTTGTTTTTTACTTTTTGCTTTTCTAAATATATTTTTCTTTGCAACACTGGGCAGTTATAGTCAAAAATGGAATGATTCACATCAAATTCAGTATTCATTTTCTTATTTGCTTCGATACAGTTCATGCATTTCTTGTTATTACTTGTACAATTATCTTTAGCATGGTCACAGGATTACTTACATTCAGTTATTGCCATATAACGGATTTTAATTTTTTTAATGTTGGATGAATTTAAACCAGTGTAACATTAATAAACTGTCTCAGATAGAATACATATAATTTTTTAATATTCTTGAATATCGAAAACTTACCACTTTAAATTACCAACATGTAAATACCAGTATGTTTTAAAAACACAATATTAAGAAATTATATGTATTCTATCCGAGAGAGTTTATTAATATGATACTGGTTGCAATCTAGAAATGCGAATAAGAACATTAAAAATGAGAATAAAGTTACAAGGATGTAACATCTGAGGTTATGTAATATGATTAACATATTGCTATATTATTATATTTTGTACAAAGGTGATAGAATCATATCAAAAACAACTTATAATGTAAGATACCGTTTACAGATTTACTTTCAAAGACTCGTACGAATTTTGAAATTTTCAGTTATTTTTCACACTGTAATAATTTTCATGTATCATGAATTTATTTATTGAATTTAAAAAAAGGAACACAACAGAAATGGTACAGGAGCCAGCATGCAATTACCTGACAGTGGTTCCTGCTAGAAACATTATTAATCCTGTTTGTTAGAGTATGGCAGGTAACAGAAGTGATACAAGAAATTTTCTTAGTGGGAACTTCAGTAAATAACTCGAAATGTCTTCTTGAATTGGTGCAAGTATTTGTTTCAAGCGAATATTTTTTTATCGATTACTTGCCACTTTGTGAATACAAGATACAAAAATACAACTGGAGTACATCCTGGTTATTGGAAGTCCAGCGGCAGACATTCTAAACTTATAAGCTATGTCACTGGGCATTACATCTGATTTCTTTGGTGTCAATTAATTACCACTTAGTAATTACAAAAATAAGATTGACTTACGCAGTTAGTGGAGTTCATAGGGAGACATGTTGAACCAGCAAGGGATCTACTTTTTATGCATGATTAGTAAATGTCAAGTTGATTTTTTTTTAATAATTAATTTCATTTATAAATTAAGTTTGCACCGCTAAGAAACATTCTCATAACACTTCTTGTCTGCCATGCTCTAAGGATTAACCATGTTTCTAACTATTACAAATGTGTCGGATAATTGCATGCTGGCTTCTGTACCAAAACATATGTTTTTGACATTAATAATAAAGTTGAATGGTAGATGCCTTTTATGTCAATGAAAAAAAATGACGTAAAGAGGGGAATAAAAGTCTTATGTCTCATAATTATTCTTTTAATATGCAACTTTTTGAAACTTTGCATAGTCTACAACAGATACAATAAATTATTTGCAGATTTGTCAACAAATGACTTTCAAGACCTGTAAATGTAAACAAAAAATTACTCGTAATAATCAATTTATTATATAGAATTCAAAATAAATCAATAATCTTTAATTCCACAAACTCCTATAAGTGTATTATTTATCAAGTTAGAATCAAATAAATTTAAGTTGAAATTTGTAAAAACTGAAGTCATATTTATATATTCTGGCGAATACTTCTTACAGAATTCAAATATATCTTTTAGTTATAAATAAAATAACACCAGGAGTTTTAAGTGAGACACCCTATATATTTACCTAAAACTTCTTTATTTCCATAGATAATTTTGTATCAACATAAGTAGGTAACGTATGCAGCTTGTACAAAAAGTTAATGTTTTCAATTCACCTGTACGATTTTTTGTGTTAACAGTTTATCTTTCAGTGAATAATAAAATAAACAACCAATGCCTCTTCCTCAGTGGCAATATCTGAATGACTGATACGTAGGAAATAGAAATACGTTTCAATAGTGAACACCACTAAACGCATTGCATCATAAGTCTTTATTTCTTTAGTTATGGAGCACCGCTTCTAAAAATTTTTTAAAAAATCGATAATAAACTACTCAAAGCAGTACTTTTTTGGTAAAAAGTTTGTGTACGCGAATCGTTATTTTCATGAATAAATAATTATTTTAATACATTTTTTTTTTTTCATTCGAAAGGAAATCATAAAATCCGCACATTCCCTTCCCTAAAAATAATATTTAAATTATACCCGTGTACTCAATTATTCTCATAATAATTAACACGTAACTTACAGAGATAGAAAATGGAAACGAAAAATTATATTTGTTAGGGTACATAGGTTACTAGTGACAACAGGGGGCTAAAACTCGAGGAAAATGTTTATTCTCCAGTTGTAGATCTACTGGCACTGAATTAGGTCTAAAAGCCTCTAAAGCCATTTTGCCTTGCCTATTCTGCTACGCCCGAAAAATTATGAATTTTAGAGCGATTTAAAAAACTTGAAAAAATTTCAAAGTGAGGTTAAATTAAATTTAAGAAAAATATTGCCTGTAAGTACAGATATTAAAAATAGAGATATATACCTACAATTTTTGTTTAAGCACCTCTACATTCGTGTCCGATCCCAGAAATTATACCAACTTTCCTGATTTTCATTTTTTCGTAACCTTCTTGAGAATACTATTATAATATTTTGGATTTAAAGGAGTAAGGTGGTTTCTTTGATTTTTTGTTAGTTTTGAGGTTAAATTTCATTATTCTTACATCGGATTTAATCAAATCGATAGATAACTTTATGTTTACAGCTTTATCCGAATATTTTTTCTGTCTTTTCAAAAGTAAACAGAAGATATTTTTATTCGGCAATCTAGGTACTTATTCAGATTTATACAGTCTAACGATAAAAAAAACAGCAACTATCAGCCTCAAAAAGGCCAAAACGCGTCAGTATTTTGGTCTTCTTATCGTCTCTGGCGCTTGCTCTAAATGAAACGAGGTATTGAGAGAGAAATGAAAATAGAAATGTTTTTATGATTTTTCAATATTTACATAAGAACATGTCCTCCTAATATTTCGCAATTTCAAATTATGTGGAGAAATTCAGGTTCGGAAGCGGAAGAGAATTTTACGTGATAACTGATGACCCACAAATTTTTAAATATTCTAAGCAGCGCCCAACTCGGCACACTGTAATCCTTTAAATTAAACCCCGATACATTTTTTAAAAACACCTAATAAATGGTCATTCTGACATTGTTCGCAACATTGCCAATATTATACAAATGTTGTAAATGCTGTCTGTTATACAAATGAAACCGATAGCAGCCATATATAGTGGAACTAAAAATTTAATTTGCGGGTAAAAACGTAACTTTCTGACCTCCACACAAAAATTTGAATATAGGTTTCTGATGGCATCTATAAGCTTATAAAGTTGAAAACAAGGCAAAACATTGTCACCTCCGAAATCGAATGTAGCAACGTTATATATGAGGTGGCAAAAAATGTTTTCAAGATGGGCGAGAAAATATATTTGTTGTCATTTGGTCTAGAAATAAATGCCAATAAAGTGGCGAAGATGACTTTAAAAGAATTTCTTTAAATGTTGATGGAAAGCTGGCGTCCAGAACTACATTTTGAAAAAAAGGAACCATTTTGGACTTAATGTTACAAAATGGCGGGCAGTTCAAATTTCAGATAAATTTATTTGTGTCCACAAGTTTCAATATTTGGGCACTAAAATTTCAGGATGTTTTGTTTTCAACAAAAGGTATATTTTCTGAAAGTGTGAAGCCGATCGGAACTCTTGACGTCCCTGAGCGTTAAAATGAAAAAAAAAATTACTTTTTATCCAGTTCATTCGATTTTGTATGTTATGTACGTAAGGTGCAAATTTGGGCCAAGAGTGTCCTCAACCCCCAGAAATTACAAATATTATTATTTCCTGAGTTATCCTGATTTATCACTTTTGTACAACTCTTGGCAACAGCGTGCAATGGTTCAAATGGCTCCACACTCATATTGTAGTATGTGGTCAAGATAATAAAGATATTTTCAAGATTACGCCATTTTCACTGGATTTCAGAAAAAAGTTAATTACTCTTAAATGGGAGGAGACGATTAAATACTGTAAACAGCAAAAGAAAAATCCAAGTGTAATAGTTAAGCGGTCTTCCCCCAGAAATTCTTAATATCAACTTAGATACTTTTCTCACAGCCAAAGACGCACTTGCCCCAATTGACGGGGCAAGTGCGTTTTTGTGACTATAAAAATAAAAATATCGCGAAAATTTTACATCTGCAAATATTAGTTTGGTATTGGTATTATAAAACGGAAATATTCCAAAAAGTATGCAAAAAATTATTTGATCAATTTTGCTGAAAAACAAAGTAGTTGTGATTTTGTAAAGTGTTACTAATCAATTATGGGAGTGCACTTGCCCCACATTACCTTACTCAAATGAGCCACAACCAACGCAGATTTGTTGTAATTTTAATTGGTTTTTAGTTTGTCCCGATCGTACTTCTGGAACCAGAGATATTCACGTTTTTGCCCAAAAGAAACGCTTTTCAAAAAACAAAGTTGTTCATAAAAACTTCAAAACTCCGATATATACTCCTGGTGATACCCCAGAAGGTATGAAATCATAATATTACTGTTACAAGACTATGCATATCTCATCGTTTAAGTATTTGGTTTTTTTTACTGCACCATGAGTATTTTACATTTTTCGAAAGAAAAAAATGTATGTATGCACAGACCCTATTGGCAAAGAATATGATGGTTAGCTAGTTTTGCATTAATTTAATTTTCACAATTCATTCATCGGGAGATAATTAAAACCATTCTGAGGCAGCGCCTCCCTCCAGGATGTACATACATAACGTATAAACACAACAAATTCACTTATAACTTTACAGTACAAAACTAATTAATTTTTAAATAACTTCCAATTACCAAGTTGCATTGAGTTTCTCAAAGTGAACAGACGCTCCGAAGAACGCTCTCGAAATAAGCTCTAAAACATACGTTAAAACACCGCTAATTTATATAAAATTTAGGCCATCGATAGGTTAAGAAATTCTGCGTGTTGTGAAGTGAAATAGTTAATATACAAAGTTTATATGGAATAAATATTTAATTATTTCTAGTACAGGGCTTTCTGTAATATAAAAGTAAGTGCCGTGTGTTACGATAAACCTGTTTGTACCCACAAAGACCTCTTGAAGTGCCAGGGTAATAAATATATCAGTGTCAAGTAATATAAGCACTAGAACCCCAGTGCTTTCTTGGAAAGTGTAAATAAACAATTCGCATGAAGTGGAGTTTCATAGTTTCAACAAACATCACCAGCCTACTACAAGAAAGAAAGATAAGATATATCTTTAATTAATTCATAATTTGCCCCTCTATTTTTTAGTATTATTTTTTACTTTACTTTTACAATATCTTATTTTTATTCCCATTTGGAAAACGGCAGTTTGAATTAGGCACTACAAAAATCAAAACAATATACAGGGTGTGCGGAGGTTTCTCTCGGGCCGCTTTCTCATTTGCAACTCGCTGTAAAAAGTTATTTTACCGCGATACAGATAACATAATAAAAATACTCTCTTACAGCAAGCTAATATTGGTTTTGAAAAACAAGGCAAATAAAATGGACACACTAATACAGGACATTGAAACGAGAACACTGATGTGTTCTGGTACATTACCGGTACAAAAAAAAAAAAAAAAAAAAAATCGACGGCGACGGAAACTGCCTATATGGAGCATTAAGCCACCAACTGGAGGGAGAAAATACAACATCACAGGCACATACCAATGCGACGAAAACCCTTTGGGGGGGCCAGGATACAATTGCAGCAACAGCAAATATGAAAAACAGGACAATAATAGTACATCAAGAAGGAGAGCATATAATCTTCCAGCCTACTAACCAACAGGGAAGAGAGAACACACCACTAGAGATAGTATATAGGAAGCACGGAAACGAAAGAAATCACAACGATAGCGTGATTATTGCACAAGAAAAACATGAAGCAGAACAACCAGAAGAAACATACGCTCGAACTGGGGCTATAACACCCCGCTCAGAATTAGAGGAAGCAACGCACATAAACAGTACCAAATATCACAAAGAACGGAGGAAGCCAACAGTCAAAAATTACAACACGATGACATCACTCTGGCGACATAGAATGTCAGAGGCTGCATAGCGAGAGAGAAAAGAGAAAAAATCGATGAGGCTCTTATGATGGAACACATACACGTTGCATGCATACAAGAGACACACATGATAGACAGAACTGCAGTTACTCAAAACTACAAATGGCATCTTAGTGGAGGGAACAAAGAAAAAACCAGCAGAGGAGTCGCATGGGCAATAAGACGGAACACCCCTATCCAGATAAAGACAAGAAAAGTAAACGAAAACATAACCATGGCAGACTTACAAATTGGAAAGGAAAACATATGCATACTAGTAGTACATGTGCCCTCCGACAAACGAGCAGGACGAGTATTCAGAGAGATTACCCAAGAGACTAGAAGAAATAGGAATAGAAAAATGAACATAATAATACTAGGAGACTTCAACGCGTATATAGGAAAGGACGACCAAACACATGAAGACAAGAACATCATAGGAAAAACCTTACTTCACACATGGACAAGCGATAATGGAAGCTCGCTAAAAAACTTGGCACATCTGTTCGATCTAACAGTTAGAAACACATGGAGCAAGAACCTAACCTGCCTTAATACCTGGAGTAAAGGAAACATCAACTCTCAAATAGACCATATCCTAGTGGATAGAAAAATAAGGGACAGGGTCAAAAACATTAAGGCAAAACAAGCAACAAACGTCAAAACAGATCACAAAATATTATATGGAACACTAGTAATAAAGAAACAAGAAGCAAAAAAAAAAAAAAAAAAGATACAACAAAACAGCAAATGACAAATGGAACATCTCACTGCTACAGAACGAAGAAATAAAAAAGAAATACCAGGAGGAGATAGAAAAACAGTTAACAGGAAAGGAACTAAATTGGTTAACAATGGGTTTAAAAATCAAAATAGCGGCGAGGAAAACGTTGAAAAGGAACAAATCCCCTATGAGCCCGACAAGAAAAGACACGAAAATAAATTACGAAAAACTAAAGAAAATAAAGGCCACAGGAAAACAGTATACACCAAACATAGACAAAAAGATAATAGAAGCGAGGAAAGAAAAAAGAGACACAGAGAGGAGGCACGAACAGAAAAAATGCAGGGAATTCTTCGAAAACATAGAATCCACTCCAGCAGGACAGAGATTAAACCAAACTTTTAGACACCTCAAAACATACAGTAGAAACAACAATATGCAGTCAAGAAAATACATACCACTGCAGCATTGGGTCAGGAAACTAGAAGAAGGAAACGCAGAGAGAAGTCAAATAGAACCAATACAAGAAATGGACCACTGGCCTCTGGGAAAGCCACCGTCAAAAGACGAACTACTAGAAATAATGGCCAGAGCTAAAAGAAACACGGCCCCGGGAATAGATAAAATAAATAACGAACTAGTATACTATGGACCGGACAACATAAAACAGCTAATCTTAGAAATCATCACCAACGCATGGACGGAAACCACACCCCTGCCTGAGGAATGGAATACAACCATACAGATACCGCTCCCTAAAATCAAATCACCACAAAACGTGGACGATTACAGAAGAATAACACTCTGCAGTGTGATATACTCAACTTAATCACCGAAAGTAATAACTGCCCCTCGAAAATGTGGCAATGCCTGAAAGATATACAGGGTCAAAAGAATAATGTAAATATCAAAAGCATAAAAAACTTAAATGGAGAAATTATTTTAAATAAAAATGAAATTACAAATCATTATAACACATTTTTCAGTGAAATAGGTAAAAAGTTGGCAAAGAAAATTAAACAAAAAAAATGCCAAGATCCACCTAAATTCCGTCTGGCTAATTCATTTGTAGTCACATATACCGATGTGCAAGAAGTAAAAAAAAATATTAGTGAACTTAAACTAAAGAAAGCTCCAGGAGTTGATACGCTCAAGGCTGAAACCTTGAAAGAAATTTCTGACTACATTGTGGAACCTCTGACATACTTAATTAATAAATAAATCACTAGAATGCGGTATATTTCCAGATGCCTTCAAAGTAGCTATGATTAAACCAATCTATAAATCAGGGAATAAACAAGATATAATAAATTATAGACCAATCTCTCTTATATCTAACCTCGGTAAAATATACGAGAAAATACTTAAAATTAGAATATGCTCCTTTTTGAAAAAATATAAAATTATGTCGGACAAACAATACGGATTTATGGAGGGTAGATCAACGAATGATGCAATAGCAGATTTAACTAGTAAAATATATAACGCTCTGGACTCTGCCGAGCCGTCACTATGTGTTTTCGTTGATCTAGCCAAAGCCTTCGACACAGTTAGTCATCCGGATTTACTAGATACTCTGGAAAACATTGGATTTAGAGGAATGTTCCATAATTTGTTAAAGAGCTACCTAACAAATCGAAAACAGTTTGTCAACCTAGATAACTTTAATAGCGACATAAAAGATATATGTTATGGAGTTCCACAAGGTACAGTGCTGGGACCAATTTTATTTTGTATCTATGTCAACGACTTATTTCAAATTCCAATTGATGCTGAAATAATAAGCTATGCTGATGATACGGCTATTTTCTTTAAAGATAGTTCATGGGAATCGTTAAAACTTAAAGTTGAGAGGGATTTCAAAACGATAGTAAATTTCCTTAATAGTAAAATATTAACAATAAATTTTGATAAGACGCATTACTTACCGTTTTCGAGTTATACCAATGGGCTTCCAAAGTACAATTTAATTAGTATAGAGCAAGGAGACTCTAAAATAGCAATAGCATCGGTCAAATCAATAAAATATCTAGGCATCACCATTGACTGTCACCTAAAGTGGGATATACATGTAAATAACATAGTCAAAAAATTAAGAAGTCTACTACCAAAATTCAAATATTTTAAGCAAATTTTTGATGAAAAACATCTAAAAATAATGTATCACGCATTGGCGGAATCGCATATTACTTACGGAATTATAGGGTGGGGGGGTGTAACAAATTGTTATCTGAAAAACTTAGAGACCGTACAAAAGTGGCTATTAAAAGTTATGTACGATAAGGAATACGACTATCCATCCAACGATCTGTACTTAGACAGTCGCGTTCTTGATCCCAGGCAACTTTACTGTGAAAAGATTTTAATCGAAATTCACAAAACTAAAAATGATATGAGAAAAAAGGATCATAAATATGAAATAAGAAATAAAGAAAAATTAATATATGTGCCAAAAATGTACAAAACCATCGGTCAAAGATGTTACCGATACATTGGAGCAAAAACATATAATTTATTACCTGATTGTATAACAAATATCAATTCACTTACCTCATTCAAAAAAAAAGTCAAAGAGTGGATAAATCACCAACCGAGATTTATGATTAACCAGTTAGTTGACTTCAAAAACAACTAACAATAGTTAAAATCGCAATAGAACTTGAAATACTCATCAGAAGTCGTATTTATTCATCTCAGATTACATTTAGATTCTATCTATATCTTAGAAGATACCATTCTTAGAATATTGCTCATTCATTAATTAAAATATCTTAGATAATAAATCATTTATTAAAATCTCTTAAATAATAACTTAGTTAATACTATTAATTATCTTTACTTACCTTTAGTCTTGAAAAATATATATATATATGTATGTGTATATATATGTGTGTATATATATGTACACATGTATGTATATGTATGTACATATATATATATATATATATATATATATATATATATATACATGCATTTAGTACTTATACGCCTCCGAATGTTATACTGTTAGGAAGTGTTTGCCTCCAATTTTACTAGTTCGACTCCGATTTCGGAGTCGGAGACGTTTTGTGTTGTTTTCATCGCGAATGTCTTGATAATCAGTAAATTCATGACTCATTATTATCAATAATGATCAGCTTTACTTGTGCGCATGGCAGATTATGACAAAAAAGGAAGAGATAAAGAGATAAAAGCATTTAACGACACTTTTTTCGGAGGCAGGAAATACCTATAAACATATATAAACATACACCATAGTCCACTACATTTTTTACCAGGTGGCGCTGCTGTTTTATACATTTGATATATATAGGTATTAAAAGCTTCCTTACAGTAAAGTAGCGATTTCACCTCATAAACTTGGCAACCGAGTAAAGAGGCATACTATTCCTATATATATCTGTAGACATCCTAACTAAAATTATCTTACTAAGACTATAAATGACTTTTATACTGTGTGTCGCCGGATGGACCTAACTCTACTTAGAATTTTCCTTATTTCGCATTTTAAGAGAAAAAGTCATTCTTCATAAAAAGGTTTGCTTATTGTGAAAAGTCATTAGCCATACTCACACTTTCAAGATAACATACAGGTTGGTTAGCAAATAAGGAAACGTAAATTTGTACCATGTTGTATCTCAAAGTTGATATTTTTGTGCAAAAATATCAACTTTGAGGTACGACATATCTGGACTACTATTAACATTAGAAACAACTTCTTTCAGTAACATTTTTATATTCCTTTCAAAAAACTAATACTTTACTCTTAAGTCTGAGTATGGTTAATGACTTTTCGCGATAAGCAAAACTTTTTATGAAGAATGACTTTTTCTCTTATAATGTGAAATAAGGAAAATTACAAGTATAAGCAGGTTCACCCGGGAACACACTGTATACAGAAATAATACTTTCTAGAGATGAATGTTTTTTTATATTTTTTGAATTTGGGAAATGAAAAACGTTTATTTTGCAGAAAAAATTACTGAGAACTATGTTTAAACTCAACTTCTGTTATTTTAAACAAATTTCCTACATGTCAGATGTTTTGTCAGATATAACATTGATCATCTTTAAAAATGTGATAAATACATATAGCACTTGTTCAGAAATAAATATTTTTTACCCCTTTATAGCTTGGAGCAAATTAAAAATAGTTCTTTTAATTACGAGCTTCGGAAGTTTAGTTTTAGGTGTGAGGTGATTTTTTCATAGCCGAGGTGAAGCCAAGGCCTTTCAAAAAATACCTAATATCTAAAAGGGCTTTCGCTTCGCGTAATGTATTAAATTTTTTCTACTACCGAAAGATATTATGGAATTCGATAATTTAAAACTAATTATTTCATGATATTATTTGATATTTTTAATAAATATTATAGCGTAGGAGGCTTTGACAATTGTATACATGCCAACGAGACAATTACTATCTGTCACCGAGGTTTGTAGTCCGGGCAGGAGCTTCACCCGTATTGGCGAAAATATTCCGGTAAGATTTTTTTGTGGATTCTTATGTAAAAAGGGTCCCTTTAAAGGGTTCCGGATGTTTCCAGGCCCAATTGTGGTCCCAATTTGTTATAAACAATTTTTTTAAACAAACTCCAAATTTAAATTTTTCGGTTCGGATTTTTTAGGTATTTTGGGACATTCTAAACAAAAAAGTATTCTTGTGATTTTTCTCTAAAATCAATATTTTTTGAGATATACGCAATTGAAAGTTCCGAAAACAGCGAAAAAGGGCAACTTTGACCCCAGAAAACTAGGTGAAAAACATCGAAATCCAATGTTTCCAACGTGCATAGCTAATCTTTAGATCTCCCTCTACAACATGCTGAAAAGTTTTTCCCGTTTATTTAACTTTAACTTTTAGCTATATACAGACTGTCTATTTTATGAGGGCCACACCAAATATCTCGCTTAATATCTATTGTAGAAGAATAAAGTTTTAGAAGCAGTTATCCCATTTTTTGTGAGCTATATTTCAGTAAAAAGAAATTTGAAATCCATAGCCTACTTTATGAGATATATTACAAAAACCTGAAAAATAGGAAAACCACAAACGGTTATAGCTTCCTTATTTGAGGAGATACGAAAAAAGTTAAAGGAATGAAAGTTGACGGCAAAGACAATAAGAATAATAATGTGTAACAAAAAAATCGAAAAATGCAGTTGGCTTTGACATACGCTATTGTGCAAAAATGAAAAATACATATCTCAAAGTAGGCCATGACGCCATTAATTCCGTTATTTTTTTCTCATTCCAACGATATAAAACATGTCACAGTAATTTTAACCGATAGTGTCAATATTTAATATTTTACGAATACCACAATTCATATAATTGAATCGTAACAATCAGCTGTGCCATAATAGTAAAAATTCACTTTATAATAATTATAATTCCGTAATTATTTAATACAATTTAATACAAACCAATAAATATCTCATAAATAAAAATACAAGTACAAAACGAACATCCAAAGAAAAAAACGAAAAACTATGTATAACAGTACTACCTACTACTATATTGAAAAAAAATTGTGTGTATTTATTTTTCTAACTACAAATGCTCAAATTGTGCACCATGCATTCTGACACATAAACGTGCTCTACGAGACATTCTGGTTTTGATGTCCTCAATATTTTCAGGGGCAGTTTGAAATACCTTGTCTTTAATGTAACCCCAGACGAAAAAATCCAAGGGAGTAATATCTGGTGATCGAGCTGGCCATAGAATGGGTCCATAGGTGCCTATCCAGCTATCTGGCATAACTTGATTTAAATAATTTGTACATATTACAGCAGTGTGAGGTGGAGCCCCATCTTGTTGAAAATATGAATAATTTAATCTTTCTGCCACTGTTAATTCATAAAGAAAATCTTGAAATTCGTTTTGCAGGAAATTAAGGTATCTACGAGCGGTTAATTTGCCATCATAAAAATAAGGTCCAATTACTTTAGTCCCTAAAAGACCCAACCAAACATTCGTAGAAAATCTTTCTTGGAAAGCAGTCTCTCTGCACCAATGTGTATTTTCTCGTGTCCACTTATAATGCATATTTCTATTGAAAAATCCATTATTAGAAAAATTTGATTCGTCCGACCAAAGAATTTTGCTACATATCAGCGCGTCATTCCTTTTCTTATTTAATAACCATCTACAAAAAAGGTATGATTTCTCTCACGCGATTTTCGGGTGCCGTTGGCGGCTGCGACTGACCGCTTCGACTGCTATACATGTAATTAGATGAGAGTGTTTTCTTTCATGCCATCAGTCGCGGCGTCTCAAACGGCTGACGGCAGCGACTGGAGGAGGATGATGTTCTGCTTGAAAGTGTTCGGGAATTTAAAGTTATACGACCATGAAGATAAGGATTACAAGGATTATTACATAAAGGCTAATATTTGGTCCCAGATTGCCACAAAAGTTGGAAGAAATGGTAAGTAGACACCATTAGAAATATATATTTTATTTAAGTATATTGTCTAAATGTTATTTGTGGCATTATCTTAATTTTTTTTCTTCTTCAATTCTTTGGGAATTTCACTGCCACATGTATGTTTCCTTTCTAAGCGGTGCTAGGAGAATCTACAAAATATATCACAATTAACCAGTATATTACTGGTAAAAAACCTCTACGCCCGTGACGTTTACGTCAAAGGATCAGTTAAAGGTTGGTTTTGATAAATAAACAACACAAATAAGTATAAAAACTTGAAATTAAATATTTCGCCGACGTTTCGGAAATCTAATCTGTTTCCTTTCTCAAGGCTTTTTTTGAAAAATCTTTTTTGCTGTGTATGACAAATACACTTAGAGCTGTGTATTTGTCATACACAGCAAAAAAGATTTTTCAAAAAAAGCCTTGAGAAAGGAAACAGATTAGATTTCCGAAACGTCGGCGAAATATTTAATTTCAAGTTTTTATACTTATTTGTGTTGTTTATTTATCAAAACCAACCTTTAACTGATCCTTTGACGTAAACGTCACGGGCGTAGAGGTTTTTTACCAGTAATATACTGGTTAATTGTGATATATTTTGTAGATTCTCCTAGCACCGCTTAGAAAGAAAACATACATGTGGCAGTGAAATTCCCAAAGAATTGAAGAAGAAAAAAAATTATTTAAGTATCATTTCAATTTAGCCAAATGTAACAAAAAAAAACATTTAATATTATAAAAATACATTTCCATCGGCTAATTAAACAATACATCATTTGATTTAAGTAATATCTTTTATTTCTCGCTAGAAATTCTTGATGTACGTGCATTTTGCCACTGCGCTGTCCCCTCATTATTAACAAAGTCTGTGAAACCATTCCTAACAGTAAAACCGATTTTATTAGCGTACCGTCCAGTTCTTCTTAAAGGATAAACATGCTTTGGAACATCGACAGTGGGGTCATAATGATAATGTGGTCTTCCATTTTTTTCCAAATAGCCATCCCTTAATAAATTGTGTAAACAGCAAGCTGCTATTATCAAGTCATCACATGTTTCTGGATTAACGGCTATGTGACTATAAAAAACTCGAAAAACTTGGCTTAACAGCCCAAAAGCATTTTCAGCTACACGACGAGCCCGACTTTATCTATAGTTAAAGATGGTTTCTCTTTTTTCCCGCCGTGGTTTTTTAGCAAATGGTTTCATAATATGTTTATGCAGACGAAATGCTTCATCTCCAAGAATGACATAAGGCAGACTCTTCTGTGAATTTGGATGTCTTCTATCATGAGGGAATATCTCTCCCGAAAGTATCTTCTTACCAATATTAGATTTCTCAAATATACCACTATCACCTTCTTTTCCATATCATATGATCCAACATCTATTGTTATAAATTTATAACTAGCATCGACAATAGCAAACAAAACAATTTAAAAATATTTCTTGTAGTTAAAGAACAAAGATCCGGTGTTCTGTGGGCAAAAAATTCGAATATGTTTGCCATCTACGGCGCCTACGCAATTAGGAAAATCCCATCTGTGCCAAAATTCCTCTGCAGTTCTTTTAAAATCTATCTCTGTTGGTGTATGTAAAAATAAAGGTACTAGATGTTTACACATTATCTTTAGAGTCTCTTTCACAATAGTATTGATGTAAGAATGTGAAATGCGGAAAGCAAATGCAAGTGATCGAAATGATTCGCCTGTTGCCAAGAACCTGAAAAATTTAAAATCATTAAATTCATAATATTAGATCACGCAGTCTATTTACTTAACAAACGGTGATCGGAATTTTGGGTTTAATTTCAGGTACGTCGTTAACAGGAATTTATTAAAATATGCTAAAATATGCATATATTTTAGTTCACTGAAAAATTAATTAATTTTTGTTTATTTTTCCTATAATATAATAATATAAAGTATAAGTACATGCCAGTAAGTATTAAATTTGTATTACTTGTATACTTGCAGTTGAAGATTGTAAGGCACGATGGAAAAATATTAAGGATAATTACGAGCGACATAAAAGGAAACAGAATTTAAGTACCGGATCGGTCGCATCAGCCCGACAGCCAACTTGGTGTTTGTACCGAAAACTGAATTTTTTGGAATCAGTTAAAAATGAAAGACGATCATTTTTTTGCAAATCGTATTTTACAGTTTGAACTAATTTTCCGTTCTCTCTCGTTAGTTGCAGAAGCAATGTGGAAAAAACCAATGTGGAAAAAAGCGACGATGGATTTCAGACTGAAGATGACGCTCATGACTCTCCCGATTCTGAGACTGAAGAAACCTACACTGAATATTCTGAAAATACTAATGATTTTAATGATTCTGAAATATTAGGATTTCCTGAAAGCTCATCAATGAAGGGAAAAAATAAAAGAAGCTTTTCTAATAACTCATCGACATCAAAGAAATTAAGACTAAACACTATGGAAGACGAAATACGCAGTGTGACTCCTGATACACAATCACGAAGTACTCCAATACCTTCTTCAACATTACACAGGCAGTATTGGGCGCGAAAATTAAAAATAATGGAAACTTTACAGTCACGGTCCCAAGAAAGAATGGAAATATTAAAAGAGATAAGCAAACGTCAAGAAAACATCAAAGTTACAAAAGACGACGACATTGACTTATTCATGAAAAGCGTAGCAGTAACTATGAAGAAATTACCAGCTCATTTTGTAGCTACTGCAAAAATGAAAATTCTTACTGCAGTTACTGAACTCGAGTTAGCCGCGGCATCTGGATTGACCCAAAATACTGGCACAACAACAGCAATTCCTCAAACGGTGTATTCATGTTCATTCTCTCCAGTTACAACTGTCCCTTCCGCAGGTTTGGAAAATGTATCTACTATGACTTCACCTACAACCGACGAAGTAACTTATTTTAATCTGTAGTTACTATTAAATAGTAATAAATTCGTTTCCTATAATGTAGTACTTTAATTTTTTTAGAACATCAATGTAAAACTGACTTGCACAAACTCATGGTAATGCTAAAATATTCTTGAGTGTATAATACATACTTTAACGTTACAGCAAATCTCTCTTTAGGCCCAATAGGATCAGGAAAACGATGGCTACCAGGTATTTTTAGATCTTCTGCTATTATATTTAGTACAAAATCAAACTGTTCAATGTTTAATCGAAAAAATTCTCGAACCTTGGTTACGTTGTGAAGCAAATGTCTCTCAATTAATAAATTGTAAACGCCTTCTTCAGGTCGTGATATAAACATCTTGTCAACTTCATCGTTGGGTAGGAGCATTTCCAGTATTTCATCTTCAACTTCCTTTTCTAAAATCATTAACGCAGCAAGATTTTTAAAGTCCATGACAGTACGTTCTCTATGAATATTAACACTAGACTAAAACCAAATTCCAATATACGCGCACCGCAAATCGCGTGAGACAAAACACTGTAAACACACCGCCAATCGCGCGGCTCAATCGCAGCCGTCAACAGCGATCGAAAATCGCGTGAGAGAAACCATACCTTTACTCTCCTTGGCTTATCTCCCTCATTTAAATGTTGAACTTTCCTCATTTTGTAGCATCGAAATCCGTTTTTTTTCAATATTTTTCTTGCACTGTCTTTTTTTATGCGACAGTTTCTCTGAATTTGTCTCAAAGAGGTTTCCTCATTTTGGTTAACATAATTCATTACTCTATTCACTTTTCTTACATTATCCGCAACATGCGCTCGCCTTACTACTTTTTTTGAAAATGAACCGAGCGTTTTTAGATTTTGAACTAACTTCCTAAACATAGTTCGATTTGGCTGCGGAGCATCTGGAAATCTGTCTCCGTAAACCGTGACTGCCATCTCAGCGTCAAAATTGCACTGACAATAAATGCTAATCATATCGAATTTGTTATTATTAGTGTACACCATAATTACTGATATAAAATTTGTCTTAGAACTCGACAACGCAACATACAACATACAACAGTGACAATCTGTCAAATTTATTAATAACTGTATACATTGTTTTTCACTAATTATGGCACAGCTGATTGTTACGATTCAATTATATGAATTGTGGTATTCGTAAAATATTAAATATTGACACTATCGGTTAAAATTTCTGTGACATGTTTTATATCGTTGGAATGAGAAAAAAATAACGATAATAATTCCCTTAAGTTCTTAAGAATTTTGAATTACATACATTATTCTACAATAGATACTTACCGTGAACGGCTCATGTTAAAACAGATAATCACTTAATACCGGGTAAAACACGAACGTGCCTGGTAAAGTACAATTTAGACAATATTAAATAATCATATCAAATGCACATGAGCGCACAGTTCTCCTGCGCAAGCGCTAGAGCATTTGTTTACTATAGAAATCTGGCAACCTGTAAGGAGGCAAACTCTACCGTTATGTATAACAGTTTTATATACATTGAGTCAGAGAGGTACTATTTATGTAACGAGGTGTAAACATACCAATCGTATGAACAAAAAAGTGTATGTAAAAAATGACAGAAATCCTTTCCCCTCTCGACGTGCCCTTGGTAAGTGAAATATGGCGGTTATATATATATAAACAGAACTATTCTATCACTATTAGTTCTAGTGGAGGTGGGGGCGCCCGAAATGTATAAGGAGGCGGACAAGATACAAATGCACATATATATATATATATATATATATATATATATATATATATATATATATATATATATATAAATTGCTATGTAATGTCGTAATATGCACATATTATATTGTTATTATCGATTAATAAGTATTAGTTATACCCACGAAAAAGGTTTTACCTTCTGTGGGTCCTTCTAATGTTTATTTCAATCAGTAAGTTTTAATTGTAAAATCACTTGTTCTGTATTATTTATTCAAATAAACATTATATTATTATTATTATTATTATTATCACCGAGGAAGAACAAGACATTGTTAAATTTCTAAGAAACATGACACCACATCTGGATTCCTCTGGAATGAAAATAAACTTCAAGAAGAGCCTAATAATGGTCCGAGACCCATTGACAAAAACAAGTCCAACAAGTGGGGAAGAATACAAAATAGGAGACTACACCCTGAGAACCGCGAATAGAATGAAATACCTAGGAACATACCTAACGAATCAACTAAAAAGGAGGGAGACAGTGAGGGAAAGAATCAAAACAGCCTACAGAGTCACAAGAGCTCTACTACCCTTCATTGAGGACAACAAACCACCATGGTGCCTAACCAAAAAGGTATACACGACCATCATAATGCCTACGATGATATATGGAGTCAAAAACGCAGTAACGACAAAGGCCAACAGAAGAAGCCTGAGAAGAGCTGAAAGGGACATTATCCAACTGCTAGCAAAAACAGGAAAACCACAAAAACGACAGAAAACGTCAACATTACTAGAGGGAAGAACAATAATCATACACAATGAAATACTGGGGACACGTCCAAAGACGAGACACGACATACCTACTGAAGAAAGCGCTGCGAATGAACAGCAACAAACTGAAAATAGGGAGGCCATGCTACACATGGATTACAACAATCGAGAGGATTATGAATAAGCTAGGAAAGGAGTATACACACTGGGAAAAGTTGGCACAACAGAAAATGGAATACAATAAAGAAATATCAAGGATATACAGACTGCCAGACTCAGAAACAGAAGAAACAGAAGTAGAATATAGGAGAGAAGATGATCACAGACAGAACCTAAGAAGAAGCATATCACAAAAACCTGAAAGTAAAAAGAAGCACGAAAACCTAAAAAAAGCATCTCACAAACGCCCACACTTTCCATCCGATGAAGACAGAAGGAAAACAAGAAGAAACATCTCACAAACACCTACACACTCCATCCTATACTCCTACCCCATGCGTCATGCGGCTCTCGCTGCTGACAACAAGCATGTCCAATGTCCAATCCAGCGTATGCAGCTGGTCCGGCGGTATATAAAACACCGGGGGTTTGTTCCGGCACACGGTGGGATGATCGAGCTGCGTGGTGGAACAAATCTCCCTGCACCGGAATTGGCAGCAATGCCCACCTTACGCTGGCAAATCAATCAATCAACTTCCAATTACCAAGTTGCAACAAAAAATTGACAATATTCTCTTTATATAGATATATTCATATGCGAGATCCATGCGTTTGCTTTCTATTCAAGATATTTGTCATGCAATGACTTCAAAAGTAATTTATTAATACTTTTGGTAAAAACCTTTATTTACTTCAACATCCATATAGAATGTACTTCCATTCTATAGTAATCGTAAAAAAATTACAATTTTTTTTGTTGAAATAGGTTTGGAATGTCATGAAACGTCAAGATTAAAATCTTTTGAGGGAAAAAAGAATTTCTGTCGGTCTGTAATTTTGTTTTGCGCACGATTAGTCTTCAACAATTTAAGATATTGACTTGAAATTTGGTACACATGTCTTATAGCAAGATCTGGAACTAGATTTTGTTTTGAACTTATATATCGACCTTTCATAAGAATGAAAGGTTGATATTTACCTCTCATTGGGAAAAATAGGTAGAGCAAGCTAGTTTAAAGTCCAGAAGCTTGTGATTTGGTGTATATACAGGGTGTCCCAATAAAAACTCCCAGGCCGGATATATTCTAAACGAATAGAGATATTTTAATTCTCTAAAAGCCAATTTGTAGAGCATAAAGAGAGCTTCATTTTTTAATATAATTGTTTTTTTAATATATCAGTAAATAGATGACGCTGTACTCTAAAGAAATATTTCGATGGGAGAAACTTTGAAATGGGGTTTAAGTGAAAGAAAATGCATTTCTAAGCAGATTATGTTCTAAAAAAAAAATACCATAAAACTAACCGTTTTCGAGATATTTGAGTCCAAATGTTGGTATTTGCCAATATTGAATAATTGTAATCTCTTCAACATTTCAGTCCTTTAAGAGGGACCATCTGTATTTAATTTACAAATGTTAGAAGAAAATATTTAAAGAATTTTTCATATCTTATGAATTAAATATATTCGAAGCAACCCTTGGATCAAAAACTAAAAATATTATTTATCATATAATTCAAACATTTAAGCAATAAAAAAACAATTACGAACATAAAACAATTTTTACGAACTAATGAAATGAAAATAACTATTTTAATAGGTGTTCAAAATTATTGCCATTTTCATTGACACACATCGTAAACCTATTAATTAGTTCAGTTCTACAAACTTTTAATAATGTATGCCGATTAATGGTGGCAACACTAGCATAAATTTTATTATAAAGATCTGCCATGTCCTCTATTGGTTCTTTGTACACTTCACTTTTTAAAAATCCCCATAAATAAAAGTCTAATGGAGTAACGTCAGGAGATCGAGCGGGCCATCTACGTACTCCATTGGTACCAATTCATCTTCCTGGGTATGTTTGATTTAAATAATTAACAACGTTGTGATGATTATGTGGGCCTGCTCCATCCTGATGAAATCACATATTATCCAACTGAGCGGGCAAATTCCTTAATAGTACTTGTAAATCATTTTGCAAAAATTGTAAATATCTTTCACCTGTAAAATTTTCATGGTAGAGGTATGGGCCAACAATGTAACCATTAACGATACCACACCAAGTGATTCTGGGATCTGGTATGATCATCCACCTAGGATTATCTTGAGACCAGTAACGACAACTATGTGTTGTGATACTCCATTGTTGTGGAATTGACTTTCATCACTCCACATAATTGTATCTAAAAGATTTGGATTTTCTTCTAAAAGCCACTTTACATTAATGCAATATTGCAGGTGCCATGCAAATTTTCATTGCGCGCATGCGTACATCCAGCTATTTCGATCAGCTGATGGCAATATTTTTCATTGCGTTGAATTAGGGCGTGTTCTAATTTGATTGCATTGCAGATGCAATATAGTTACTTTATTTGGGAATATTTGGGTTGCCAACCACACATTAAAGGAACTAAGCAACAAACATACTATAACTTATTCTGTAATTCTTTTGGGAAATACAACTGATTTTCTCTCTTTCTGTTTATAGTGATTCAGTGATTGTAAAGTAAATAAACAATAAACATAATCATAAAAGTATTTCTTCTCGTCTGGTTGGTAGTCCCAAAGATTTCACAAAATATTGCAGTAGTGTAAAGTGCTTTGAAGATGCAAAAATTATCACGCAAAGTTTTGCATGCCATCCATTTCATTGCATTGCATAAATGTAAAGCCGCTTTAAGAGAATTGAAAATTGCGCGAAAAAATCCAATGTCCATTCATTGTCCCTGGAATCAAATGATGAACTAAATGAACTTTATATGGAAAAAATTTGTTTGTTTTAAGAATTCTGTGGCAGGTGGAACGTACAATATTTGTTTCTTCCGTCAACTTGCATACTGACATGTTTGGGTTATTTTCTACTTGATGTAATACCAATGCAATATTATGATCAGTTGCAGTTATTTTTCTTCTTGTTGTTTTTGGTTTCTTAAAACCTCCATAACTTTTCAAATTAGAACACAAACTTACAAAAGTTTTCCGATCTGGTAAAGGTTTATCAGGAAAACGTATTTCATATAAACTTACAGCTCTTGAAGCATTTTTACTGCATTCCCCATAAATTAAAATCATGTTTAATTTATCTTCATTTGTATGAAAAACCATATTTAATAATAAATATTCACAAAGAAAACAATAATTAGGTACAATAAGGCAGTTTTATTGACACACCAATAAACAAAATGTGACTGAAATTAAGAAATGTCAAAACTATTCCAAAGGTAACTTTAATTGTATTTAATTTATAAGGTATAGGACTTATTATCAAAGAGTTTAATAACTAGAGAAGACAAGCCGTGGATTTGCCGGGAGTCGCGATTAGGTCACGTGTTGGAGATTGTAGGCTCTTCGTCCTTGTCGCAGACCTCGTACCCTCTCTCTCCACTCTGTTTTACAAAGCAACACAGTCTTACCCGGCGCGCTTTGATTTAACAAATACCGTCAATTTTTAATCTTTGTTTTGAATAGCGTTCAGCTTTATTTACAACTACAAGTGTTTTCTCAAATTTTTCTTCTGTTTATAACGTTTAATCTGTTTATCACGAAAAATGTTACCATTCATTTTAAATATGGTACAATTTAAGAAAATCTTGAAAGAAAAGCTACATATTATATATAAAGCTCTGGTGAAGTTTATAAATTAAGAGTGAAAGTTCAAAGTATAGTTTTCATTGATGATCTGTGGACTAAATGTACCTATTGTTTTAAACTATATATTGCGGTTATTTGAAAACTACTCAGTGCTGAATGGTTTAATATTTGAAACCTGAGTCTAAACACTGACTTAGGTCCATTTTCCCAGTTTTGTAATGTAAAACAACAGAATTGAGTAGTTTTTAAATACCATACGATATATTTTAAAACAATACAATCACTCGCCAGATCACTCGATGAATTTAGAATAAATGCCATCTAAGTTATATTAGAAATGTTAAACTTGTTGATAATAAACTATATATTTAGTAAATATATTTTTGTTAAATTGTCATTTACAGACATGAATGCAGAAGTTCAGCGTAGTCGGCATTCAACTTACTGCTAGCGATAGTAATAACTGATAAATAAAACAATAAAAGGAAAGGAGAATATTTAATAAAATACATAAATTAGACAATAATAACATTAATATGACATGACAAAAAGTTCTTACAAAAATTACAATGATTTGCACAGCTCCGTGCATAAATATACCATAGACGATGAGTGAACCGTCAGATAAATTATGTCTACCTTATTATAACTAAGTCCTTTGTTTGTTTCTTTTCATGAGTAATTTTACAAAATCTACGCATTGTATCGCACAATGGTTAACTGCTTAGCCATAGCCATTTTTACTGCTAAAAAACTAAAAGGAGTGACGTGTACCTTGCAAATTGCAAATCAGGCCAGCGAACGTGTTTTGCCTGTATCTGCAACACAATTACAATGAGTACTAACAACTCATCTGGATCCGCAATAATCCAAGGAATGATGTTTTTGTTGACAATGTAGTGAGACCATAACCTAAAAAATGGATCTGTGATAGTAATTATTCATAAAACAACCTTAAATTATGCAAGTACATGACGAAAATGATTTATAATTTATAACTAATCCTTACCTTTGCGATAATAAGCTGTTATCTTGTAAATTTCTTGGAGAGAACTTCTTTCACCCAACTACTAACAAATTGGTTATAAACTTCGTCTTTTGAATGCCTTGTACTCATTCTTTTAACTATGCACTCCTTTCAAAAATCATGTAATTACAATATATGTATGTCTAATATTCGGAAATACATCGGCATCTGTACTAAGGTCTTCTTTATTTAAATATATAGCGATTTAAATTGATAGCACCAACTTTCTTCCATACACCGATCCTGTACATCATAAGGTAATTTCGTAAAATATAAACTCATCTCCATCTTAACAAACAAAATTCGCCACATGAATTGATTAAACATAATTGTAGATGTTAAATAATCCAAAATTAAGTTTTAAAACATCACAGAATCCACAAAATATACAGTTAAAACAACACGTTCGATCGGCGAATTACACAATGTCGGCCATTTGTTTTCCCTCGGTCTGTCATTATATTGCAATCGTTACCTCCCCTCATGTACTGTGCGACAAAGAGAGAACGAACTGTGTGAGAAGGATGAGAAGACTACAGTCTACCGCTGCTTATACATTACGCTTATGGAGCTTGTTTCCTCTATTTGTTAAACTCTTTGCTTATTATACTCACTAGATACCAAATATTTTTAATTATAATCTAACCTAATAACAAATCAATTATAAAATTCTTTAAATATTTTCTTCTAAAATTTGTAAATTAAATACAGATTGTCCCACTTAAAGGACTGAAATGTTGAAGAGATTACAATTATTCAATATTGGCAAATGCCAACATTTGGACTTAAATATATCGAAAACGGTTAGTTTTATGGAATTTTTTTTTAGAACATAATCTGCTTAGAAATGCATTTTCTTTCACATAAACCATTTCAAAGTTTCTCCCATTGAAATATTTCTTTAGAGCGCAGCGCCATCTATATACTGATATATTAAAAAATGAAGCTCTCTTTATGCTTGGCTTCTACAGAATTAAAATATCTCTATTCGTTTAGAATATATCTGGCCTGGGAGTTTTTATTGGGAGACCCTGTATAGTAGAAGCCAAGGCTTCAATTTTTTTTATGACATCTGCCACCCCCATTTCCATTATTAAAGAGATTAACAAAATAAAATTGAGATATTGGCTTGAAATTTGGTACTCGTATGTATTATAATGAGATCTGGGGAATTCTTGTATTTTGAGCTTATTCCATTGAAGAGTTGGGGGGTAAATAGGTGTAAAGAAGTAAAGCAAGATAATAAGTGTCCAAAAACATGGGATTCGGTGTATATACTAGAAGCCAAGGTCTCATATTTTTTTATGACATCTCACCCCCACCAGCACCCCATCCCCTCCATTAAGAGGTTAACAAAATGAAATAAAAATATTCACTTGAAATTTGGTACTGTCGTGAGCAAAAAAAAAATAGGACAAGTCTTATAACGTATTTTTTCTAAAATCTAGTTGTGTACATCTAACTTTAATTTTTGTGACCTTGTCAGTTAGTTGTCAAAATTCATTGCAAGTGTGCCAAAACTAATATGCCCCATATAAGCAATTTAGTTAAAGCTGGAGTTATTGCTAAAGCAGAAGATGGATGGTCAATGAGGCAAATTGCACCGTCTTATAATATTAACAAAAATTCTGTATTTAACATTTAAAAAAGTGGAGAATAAATGGTACGATTAGTAGAAATCCTGGATCAGGGCGACGAAGGATATCAACTCAACAAGATTTGCAATTGGTAAATAAATTGGAAGAAAATCCATTTCACTCCATAATTCAAGCTGCTGAAGACCAGCAGCACAGAAATACCTACTTAAAGCTGAACATACAGACACTTGACTGGGATTTTCACTTGAATTTTTAGTGCATGATGTAAATTTTCAGAACAATTTAATCTTTACAGATGAAAAAACTTTCCAGTCTACACACCCTGTGGAAGACGTCCATACGTCCCCATGGACTACTCGTAAGAAGTATCCAAAAACGAAATCTGAGACCACGGAATGACCAAGAATTACTGGAAGTAGTAAATAATGCATGGGAAAATATTACTAATGATTATTGTATAAGTTTATTTAATTCTATGCCAGACTTATTGAAGTTATAAATAGAAATGGGGCAATAACTAAATATTAATAGTTAGTTTCTTGTTTCTTGGATATCCTTTGTTGCTCTGATCCAGAATTTCCACTAATTGTACTGTTTATTCTCCACTTTTTTAAAATGTTAAACACAGAATTTTTGTTAATGTTATAACGCAGTGCAATATATCTAATTGACAATCCATCTTCTGCTTTAGCAATAACTACAGCATTACAATAAAACATATAATAAAAGTGCTAACTGTTTTATTTCAGTTGCTCATTACATATTCAAATAGAGACAGATTTACATGAGTAAGAAATAGTTGTCCTATATTTTTTTTGCTCACACAGTACACGCATGTATTATAAGAGATCTGGAACTAGATTAAATTTTGAGCTCAATCTGTTGAAGTTTGATAGTAAATAAATAGAGCCGTTATAACTTTCTAGTAAGAGATTTGGTGTATATACTAGAAATCAAGGTCTTAATTTTTTTATGACAGCTGCCACCTCCACTTCATTATTAAAGTGATTAACAAAATGAAATTGTGATTTAGTGATTATATAAGAACAATAGTTCTCAAACAAATTGTTGGCAGCCACTCCCATTAATCGTCGGCCAGTCTAAGACGTATTGAAACGGCATATCGTTTTATGGGTTTTTGGGGCAAACAGTTTCAAATATTGTATTATTAAAATTCTATGAGCAATTATTTCCACATACTGGAGTGGCAAGTGTAGATCAAGATATTTTTGTTTAAAGAGACAAGTGAAATCAGGATATGAAAGTTAGTGATTCCTTAGGCAGCAGTTTTTTCTCATTATAATTGCAATCAGCTTGGAACTACTTATATCATGTTATTCTTCAGTTACAGAGCATCGTTCATCATAGAATATGATGACAGATTCGATGGTTTAAATTGGGTAAGAGTTTTGAAAAATAATGCTAAGACATCTCCTAAATGCGTGAATTATCACGCAGCCCATATATACTTAACTCTCGACTCTATTGGTAATAAATTAGATACTGCACTATTCAAAACTTTGCATATTTTAAAAATGCAAGAAATATCACTTTCTGGCCGCCTTCACTCATATTTTTCATAAAAACACATACCTGGAGTTCACAAATGACGAAAAATTTACCATATTTACTTATTCTCCATGATATTTAGCTTCAGGTGGTTTAATCAAGTACCATAAACAGGAGCGATGGATCTTTAATGTCTATCAATGCCAGATGTCAGAAATATCAAATAGAATTTTATAGATTTGGACGATAAGAATAAATAGTGTAGCCTCATAAAAAAAAATTTCATCGTATAATTTGATACATCACATAGACTGTGCCACTAGAATAACGAGATATAATAATACATGTATAGATAACATTTCCTCAAATTATCAAATGAATAATGTAGATGTACTTCATTCATATCTATGAGACCATACATACCAGGTTTGTGAATTTTTAATAACTCTTAAGGAACAAAATAATTCTAGTTGTGTTTATAGAAGAAATTTTAATGATAGCAATTTACAAACTTTTCAAAATTTGATTGCTAGGGAAAACTGGCAATAGGTATATGATGCCAACAGTTTTAACGCAAAATTTGAAATATTTAACTCCACATTCACTTATTATTTTGATTGCGCATTTCCAATAACGAAGGTTAAAACGAAAAACAAATAAAAAGTGGCTTACACCTCATATAAAAAGTTTACATGATCAATTGTGTGAAATGGAAAAACTTGAAAAACAACTGCAAAACCCTATATACACAGCTAGATATAAAGAGTTTAAAATATTATACAAGTTAATAGTAAATGAGTATAAAACAAAAATCAATGATGACAGGATAGCTTGCGCTGATAATGTTATGAAAGAAAGCTGGAAAATAATAAGTGAGCATAACAAAGGTCATGGCGAGACAAGAAGTTTTTGCTTATCAAAAAATAACCAACTAATTACAAACCCGCTAGATGTTGCTAACATCTTTAATGATTATTTTACCAATCAGAACAAATCTTGTCGCAAACCCAATCCTGATAATATAAAAATAAAAAACCACCTGCATAGTTTTTATCTGCTACCCACAAATGCTGAAGAAATTGAATGAATTATTAATAAAACAACTGCTAAATCAGCAGCGGGGATTGACGGTATTAATGGTAAGGTATTGAAATCGGTAGGTCAGTTGATATCTACAGTTTTATTTTATTTAATAAATGAATCATTTAGTGAAGGCATATTTCCACATGCACGAAAAATATCCAAGTGCATACCTCTACACAGGGTGTAATTAGTTTCATGTCATTAAAAAAAACTGGTAATATTGACCGACTAGACAAACAGAGAAAACCTATATGACCTTTTTCTCTAGGGGCACTTTGAAAAAAACTGCCCTGGGATTACATTTTTAATGTTATGGTAGGAAAGATATGAGAACCACTGTTTTTCAGGGTCAATGGATGTTATAGTTCCGAATATTAGAAATAATAAAAAACTGTAATACCCGACTTGTGTTCCCATCGGTAGAAGTGCGGCACTTTGATGGGATTATTTATATCGAACTTTTTATACCACTAATTATGAAAATGTAAATAATTCCTTCTCTTTCGGCACAACGCAAGCATAGCATGGCCGCAGGGGTTTAAATAGGATTTGTTTACATGTGTTTTTTAATTTGGAACAAAGCTATTGTAGCTTTTATTGTCCTTTATAAGAATTTGTAAAATTTAAAAGTGATTTATTAACATTTGTAACATTGTGTTAAAAGCTTAAAAAATTAGTAATCGTTTTATGAAATTGGAAAACGAACAGTTAGACGTCCGAGATACGATGACAGAAAATAGTTGTGTATTTTAAGTTAGGAAAAAATCTGATTTTTTTAACGAATTGAGCGCATAATTTTTCCCAATCAGGTATCGAAAACTAAAAATCAAGTCTTTGGTCTCTATGAAAATCAATGTAAACAATAATAAACAAATAAAAACAAGACAACGAATACTAATAATAATAATCATACCTTTAATGCCCAATAGGTAACACCCAATAACTGAACAATTCTTTTGAATTTTTTACAAAAATTGTTCGAAATGACCTCCATCTCCACGTATACACATTTCGGTACGTCGAACTAATAACATACTTACTCCGTTCAACACATTTGGTAAATTAGGATAATTTTTTTATGGTTTCTATGCACATTAAAATACGTCGTTGCAATTGTTCTAAAGCTCTTCCGCACCAGCTGCATTTCCACCACTTTCTCCATGTACCAAGTCCATATCCGCGAGCTCTGGATAAGTGTAATCTCCCATAATGTCCAAAATCTGCGTTTTAAAACACCACACCAAACTGTGAATTAATGTTATCAATAAAGAAAACAAAAAGAAAAACTTGGTCCAAACTCCAAAAAGTAACACAAAAAGCACGAACGAGAAGTAGTGTCTTACGTAACTAAGTACTAACGACTTGAACGAAGTCAATAAAATAAATCTTAACATAAGTGGCACAAAATTCAAAAAGAAAAGCAACAGGCAAAACCAAGGAACGGGTACGTCGCGTGATGCGTACGTTCTTTACCAAGTAAGGACAAAACTGAAATTATTACTTGAGAATATTACAAGGGAGAGATAGCACGCCTAATAGGATAATTGGCCGCGAAGAAGCAAAATACATGACGATGTCCTCTGTCGGTCGCTTTTAACTGCTTTGTCGGCATGCTTATTTGCAGGAATGTCAGAGTATCTCGTGCGACAAGACGCGAGGCAATAAAACCTACCCCAATATGCCAGCAGTTCTCAAACTAGGTTATTAAGTATTTTGGAAATTTTTGTTTATTTTTTTTCTCCAAAACTATGAGCTTTAGACCCCATGTTATATAAGGTTTTTTTGTTTGTCTTGTCGTTCCCTACCACCAGCTTTTTTTAATGACATGAAACTAATTACACCCTGTATAAAAATAAAGGGTCAAAACAAGATGTAGCCTATTACAGGTTAATTCAACTTCAAAGTCAATTAGCTAAAATCTTTGAGCTGGCATACTGTAATAGACTTTCAGTAGCTTTATTTTATGACCTGAGTCGTGCCTTTGATACTGTGGACTATAAACTCCTCCTAAATAAATTATACGGTATTGGAATTTGTGGTGTAACGCACAACTGGACCGCCTCTTACCTGTCAAATAGATTTCAAAATGTTGTGGAAGGAATAAAGTCAGTTTCAATAAACATTGAGCTAGGTGTACCTCAAGGCTCAATTTTGGGCCCTTTGTTTTTTATAATATTTATTAATGACCTTACTGATTATTGCATTGCCTCTGACAAAACCATTCTTTATGCCGATGATACAAACTTCCTAATGTGTCATAATAACATCAACACCCTTGCACAGAATTGTAATACAGCATCTACACAACTTGATGATTGGTGTAATAAAAATAGACTTGTGCTTAACGTAAACAAAACATTTCATATGAAATTTTATACGAAAAATATTACTCCAGATTATAACATGTTAATTAAATTATGTGACAAATCCATACCTAGTGCTGATAACATAAAATTTCTTGGCTTAACTATTGACCATAAACTTACATGGGAAGTTTATATAAATAATGTCTGCTCTAAGCTTAGCAATATCTGTTACATTATCAGAACCCGAAGAAATGGTCTCCATTACTATTTTAAAAACCTTGTATTATGGTCTAGTACAGTCAACCCTGCAGTATTCTTTGATTTTTTGGGGTTCATCAGCCTATCTAGAAAGGGCTTTCATAATTCAAAAGAAGATACTCGGATGTATGGTCAACGCTCATCCATTAACAAGTTGTAAGGCAATTTTCAAGAAACTCAACATATTAACGTTGCCATGCCTATATATTTTACACCTTGTCCTGCACATTAGAGCAAACGAAAATAATTTTGTGAGAAATCATGAGATACACTCTCATAACACTGGAACTAATCAACTAATGCGCCAACCCTTTTCAAGGCTCGATATAGGACAAAATCTCCTAACTATATATTGGAACAAAATGCTACAATAAAATAAACTTTTTTAAAACTACTGACAGTATGAATGTCTGCAAAAATAAATTAAATGAATTTCTTATATCAAATTGTTTTTATTCGGTGGATGAACTCTTGGAATATCAGTAATGTTTTTTTAACTATTTTTAATAATTTGTCTGTATTAAGCTTTAATGTTTCTTTTTTCTTTGAATGATTTGTTTTCTCAACTATTTGTAAACTGTTTGTAACTTTGACTAGTCAGATAAGTTGAAATTCCTGTAGTGTATTAACTTTTTATGACGGATAAATTATTATTATTATATATAATATAACAGTGCATAGTTTGTTGCATTCATGTGATTAGTTGAACTCGGCTTTGCCTCATTTAACAATCTCCACATTTATGCGTCAAAACATCGCTTTGCATATTTGTTACATAAATAGCAATTATTTGTCAGTTAATTTCATTTTTATTTCATTATAGCAAAGAAATTTGGTTTTACCGATTTCATCAATCCAAACGACTATGAAAAACCAATTCAAGAAGTTTTGATTGAACTAACTGATGGTGGTTTGGATTATACATTTGAGTGTGTTGGTAATGTAAAGACAATGAGAGCAGCCCTAGAGTCATGTCACAAAGGATGGGGAGTCTCCACTATCGTTGGAGTTGCTGGTGCAGGTCAAGAAATTAGTACAAGACCATTCCAACTTGTTACTGGACGAGTTTGGAAAGGAACTGCTTTTGGAGGTATGAAAAAAAAATGTTTGTAGTTACAACTAGAGAGTTGCAGCCTAAATGTTTCTCTTTCAAGAATAAAACGAAATTAATTTCAAATTCCGATGGGTATTCTCAAGTTCCTTTACAAATCCGACTCTTTTGGCACATTTAATGTCTTACATACTTTAATTTTAAGAACAATTTGTAATTTTTCGGAAGTAATGTGCATATTTGTCATAAAATAATTTGGCATTATTATCTGATTTATTTCTGGTCATTTTTATATTAAGTATAAGATATTTGATTTAGGACTGACAGTCAAATCTAAATAAAATATTGTACAACAATTATGCAAAATAGAGTCGGGTCCACTTTAAAATGACCGATGTATGAATTAATATTGCACATACGTTTTCACTATCTTTGCATACAAACTTAAAGCAACAGTCTAAAGACATTGTCAAGTATGTCCACCAAGATTCTTTCCCACTTCTTTTGAGACGGAAATATGAAATGTACACTGAGAAGGGAGAAACATAGTCATAAGCTCAACGATTCTCAAACTGCGTGATTTAACGACGAATGTTATTTATTTCCGTGAACTAACACCACTCTAAATATGAAAAACGTCTTTATATGAAATATTTAAGTTATTTTTAGCGGTAAATAGTGGATATTCATCCGTCAAACGAACAATGTCAAACCACTAAATCTTACAATTTTCTATTACGTAGATATTACACGTGTTAGATTAGAATTGACACAGGATCGCGTAGCTCAATTGGTAAGATACTGGAACGGGAGTAAATGTATGGGGTAGTTGCGTGTTCGAAAGCTCATGTACTTTTTTTTATTTGATTAAGCTCTATTAAAAGTTAATAATTTTCCTTCTAAAATTTTTATTTTATTAAACCGCGACATGAGTTTTGTTAAAACTTTATTTTCCCCAAAAATGTCTTTTATTACTACTAGCGCGTGTTTAGCTCTAATAAAATCAACTTTCTTACTTTTTCTTATTAATTCACCAATGGTGAAACGTGCGTCGAGTAGATAAATTGTTCAAGTGTAGTATTGTATTGTTTATGAAAACGTGTCGTAAATTGTTCAAGTGTAGTGTTCAAATGTTTTAGTGTTTATGAAAACGTGTCAATGCGTTGTTCTTTCAGAATTGTTTTAATTTATTTGTTTTAAAATTATTGTTAATTTTTTTTAATATTTATTTGTCAACCAGAATTTTTATTTATTACCGCTAAAAGAAAAAAAATTATTTTCGTTGTTCTCATTGATTTCAGGTTTTTTTTATTATTGTATGAAATGTCTTATTTTTATTAATATCGTTTCCCCTACTAATACTACGATCCTATCCTTTCCTGGCAAGAAATGCCCATACCTCCCCGTGTTACTTGCTGGACTGTAGCAATATTAGTATTTGATTTCTTTTTCTGATCACTCATTGTAGGTAGCTGACGCTACTGTCAGCGAAGAAATGGTTAAACTTTCACTGGAAAATATACAGGGTGGACCGTCTAAAGGGAATAAATAATGAAAAACGTTTCATGACATTCTAAACCTATTTCAGAAAAAAAAAATCGAATTTTTTTTTACCAACATTTTTGAAACATATTCTTACTTTCTTCTTCCTTCTTAAAAGATGTGTTTGCTCAAATTTAAAATTTCCACGTTTTATAACATTTTTTAAACCTATTTAAAAAAAATATGAAATTTTTAACCACTACTACTATATATACTTCCACTCCACTATGTGAATGTGGAACTGAAAATGTGACAGATGGAAATAATATTTGGCATATGCACCTATTTATTTGATATTGAATTTTTGCTTTCGGATGACCACTCTGTATATTTTTTTGACCAAAAGTTATCAGGTCATCTTTGTAATAATAGTGATAAGTACATTCCGATTATTATTCTCAATGTCATTTGCAATTAATAATTTTTTAGAGTGACAGCCATGTACAAATAAAGAGGGAAGTTCTGTGTAAATACCTTTACCGATTTTTTTTACATGCAAATACCTTTATGCAACTAAAATACATAAAATTTTTGTCGAAACTAATCAAATATTTGTGAAATAGACACAAGAGTTTATGATTTTTCATATAGTAATTAACGGTAGGGGTAAAATTTGCCCTTTTTTATTGTCCTATCTGCTTCAAATTTGATATATGGGGTCCTTGTTGTATTCTGTGCACTTTTTCTTCATAAAATTTTTCGATATCTTAACAATTTGACCCATTTTTCGGTACCACCGTCAACTATTTTTTACAGTCCTGCCAAACCGGTGATCACATGACATGTGTCAAAATGTAATTTTTTGTTGTTGGACATGCATAAACGAACCCCCAATAGTTTTTTTAGAAATGTCAATAATACAATTTTTTCCCATATGTAACCAACTTTATGGCGGACACTGTATAATCAGAATTCCACTAAAATGACGAAGTTACTAAATTAATAATCATAACATTTTATGATATCTTTCCTATTTTTTTAATAATTATTTAGCGACATCATTGCTGTTACAGGAAGGAACTGTTTGAAAACTACTGGCATTTCTTATGCATCAAATAAAATCTTAGTTTAGACGTTTTAGCGGCCATGACACAAGTCAGCTTAAATTGTACCCGACTCTACCCATAATTTCATGTAATGTTTAAATCATGTAAAATTTGTTCTTTAAAAATCAATGTGTTCAAAATAGTTCTTATTCTTGAAGTATTCTATTACTAAAATTTTAATCATCACGTTATAACTATATGAATTTTAAAGATTTTGAATATGACCCGAAGAAGCGTACCTAGACAAAAGCAATAAAAAAAAAACTTTTTTATAACGTCTTGATGCATTTGAATCTTCTAATTATAACAATTTTCAGTAGAAGTTATATAGTAATTATATGTTATATAAGAAAAAATTTACACCTGTTTAGCAAAAATACACAAAAATTTTCAAACATCATTTATTTTTAGGTTGGAAAAGTCGCGATTCTGTTCCGAAATTGGTTAAAGAATATTTGAACAAAAAATTGAAATTAGATGAGTTTATATCACATAATCTAACATTTGAAGAAATCAATGAAGCATTCCATCTCATGCATAAAGGCGAAAGGTAATATTTAATTGTTTATTTTTAAATTATGTCAAATTTTTTTTTTTTAGCATTCGCACCGTTTTATCTGTTTCTGAGTAACACATTATACATGATATTCTCAATATAATATTTAGTATGATGATTTCATATTGTTTCCAATAAAAGAAAAACTTATACATATTTGTTTGTTTTATTTATTAATAAAATGATTTATAGTTATAATGAGGAATATTGAAGACAATTAAGATAACATTTTTTGTGCTAACATTTTACAAATATAATTGTTATTAATAGTAACTAAAAGGCAAACAAATTCCTTATCACTAGCAAGAGACTTTAGTGACCTTTCAGTAAGAAGATTAACTAATGAAAGTCCTTCTTCCTCTTTGAGTGACTCTGGCACGTGCCGAAGTAACCGGCATATATTCTTTGCAACATTTACTTCCTCCTCTATGGTCGATTGCTCTTGAAATGTCTGTTCAAATTTAAATGTTATTAGTTAATATCTTTATTTAATTTATATGACATAAATCTGTTAGTTCTACAACATTAGGCCAAGTTTTTATAAATAATATTAAATAAATTAGCTGTACAAAACTTTATTTTATCATTTATCGTCAGAACAAATCAAAATATACATTCATTAAGTGAACAAACGTGATTTTAGTAGCAGAAATAGATCAATGTTAAATAAGTAAAAAACAATGAAGTAAACATATTGATTATGGTGGTTAATCAATTTGGTTACTGAGGGGGAAATAAAAAGTTCAAAAAAGTTGGTCTAAAATAAATTTTACTCACCTGGATAACTATTCCATAATTTTGAATGCAATGTTTTAATGCAATAAATATTTGGTTATTTGTACTAGAGTTTTGTGTTTTCACTATTTGACACAATAGTATCATAACATCAGTTAATAACTCCATACTTTTTTGACTCCCACATATACTGATTATTTCTTCTGATATGTCTAGCCATTCAGGTGTTACAGAACGTGGTAAAATCTAAAAATGATATATTGAATTTTAAAAAGTCTCAAATATTTATTTTAATTTTAATTAGTTCAAACAATAACAGTTAATGGAGTCAAATACTGATTTAGGTGGAAAATTTTTGAAGATGGAATGCAACACGGTGTTTATTTTGAAGAAGAATAATAAGATTCCGAAATTTCTCCCTCCGCAAAGGGGTGCAACCATGTTTTTTTGCCAAAAAGGGGTATTTTCGACATTTTTAGGGGTGAATTAAAAAAAAAAAACGTTTATCACCAGTTCCATAATGAGTTAAGGAACCAAAATGGTATCCTTTTATTGTCAATGTTGAGGGAACTTCTAGTTCAAATTTATATATAAAAAAAATTGAAAAAATTAAATTTCGGCTAGTTTGGTCAAATCTTGACCGATTTGGCTGAAATTTGTAGCGAAGGTAATCATTGTCACACAAAAACTGCCCTCAAAATTTCAGCTAAGAATATTTTGCTGAAATTCCAGTTTCGGTCAAGTTTTCTGAAATTTTCAAATCAAAATATCTCATGTCCTACAAGTCGAGTCGAAACGTGCTTGGCGGCAAAAGATAGCTTATTTTATGTACTTTCATGTGAAATTAACCAAAAATTCTTTTTCAACATTCAACAGTTTTTTAGCCATTTACGGTATATACAGGGTGGCTACTTTTTATATTGAACAGTATTGCTATCTGGTACGGTTAAACGAGAAAAAAGTTTCGTATTTTGAGAGTCAATAAAATGGGCTATAAAAATTAAAAATATTCCGACTGGTTCCGGAGATATCACTATAAAACCCGAAATAGCTCATTTCCTGTTTTTTTCTCTAGCGCTGTAATTACGAAAAAAAAAAAATGAAAAAAATCATTTGAATATTTTATAAATTGACTTTGCTGCAACTGGTCGTATTTAAATTTTTATTACGTTTCGTCTCTCCAGGGCCACCATCAACAATTTTTTTTTAAATACGGACCTGTCTTTTTTACTTAAAATTTTTAAAGCATTTGAAATGCTAAATCCGTGGGTATGTCACACTTGACAATTTTACAAAGTTTGGTCAGAAAAATAATCACAAAATAATCATTTTATTGGAATTGCCCTTCACAAAACTGTTTTGCTTGTTAAGCAATACAAGGGGTGATTCATCATTTGAAACATTAAAAGTTTGTTTTATGAACAGTCCAATGTATTGACTAACTTTACTAGTCTAGTTCTGCTCAATATTATTAGGGAAAATGGGCACGAAATAAAAAATCATTATCAAAATTGATAACAATTGTATTTCTTTAAACAATAAATAAAATTTATAAAAACATAGTAACTTGGTGTGTGAACAAGTAACTTTACAAAAATTGCTGAAAATGACCACCATTTCTCTGAATACAAAGTCGCGTTCTCTTAGACATTTGTTAAGTAGCTTTAGCAATCATGTTTGGGGTAATTTGGGTGAAAGCTTCAACAATTCTCCTACGTAATTCATTGACATCTTCGACCACGTTGTAGTAGACTTTGTTTTTTAAGAAACCCCATAAGAAATAATCTAGAGGATTTAAGCAAGATGAGCGAGGTGGCCACCTTACTGGTCCATTGGTTCCTAACCACTTTCTTTGAAAATGCTTGTTTAAATATGTTCTGACTGCATTAGCATTGTGAGGACCACAACCATCTTGCATGAGCCATTTTATTTTTTTTTCGAACCAGTAATGTCGTTTCATCGAATACTTCGTTCAATAAATTCATATAATTTTCAGTTTAAATTGCCCTCTATGATCTTTGGCCCAACTATAATGTTGCAAATTATGCCACACCACAAATTAATAATAAAATCGTACCTGAGGCCGTACTTGATGCGTTAGATGGGGATTAATAGTTGAGTAAAAGTGTTTGTTTTTCCTGTTAAACATTCCAGAATTTGTAAAGGTAGTTTCATCAGTCCAAAGAATGTTATTGTAGAAATATCTATTATGAGTTAATATGAGAAGTATAATAGCAGCTAACAAAAATAAACGTCACCAATACGGTAAACTATAATAAAATGACATTTAATGACATTATTTTGTTTTTCAAGGCACACCGAAAAAAGGTGAATAATATTGAGTGTATTTGTTCACACACCAAGTTACTATGTTTTTATAAATTTTATTTTTTGTTTAAAGAAATACAATGGGCTTGTTCAGCATTTTTTTTTTATTTCACAAATCGAAAGTGCAAGGATAAATTAATGGATCTGCAAAATATCAGAATCTTATTCGCACGTTTAGTATCTTAAAAACTATTACAAATTTCCATCTCGCGAAAATGGGGCGTGGCCAGGCGCTACGTCACTATACGCATAGACTCGGCGATCTCAATAGACTTGATGCTCCTTATTGGTTATAATTATAAGTGTTTTCGAAGTATTGCTTGTTTTGCTTACTACTTGACAGTAGGGAAGTACAATTTGGTGAAATGTCAAAAAATTACAATTTTCTCTCGCTCCTGCCAGAACGAATTTTCGATTTCGACCCTGCAATTTACGATTATAATTCATCGCCGACCTTCTCCTTTCCGTAGACACATAGAACGAACTTCCACTCGACGTATTTATTTAGTTACCAGCGTTTAAAAATTCCATGTTTTTCGACTTTTCAGGTTAAATTTGAAAGGTCCCAGAAAGCCATTTTTCTTACGTCACTTTCGTATAGTGACGTCACAAATGAGCGCTCGGTTTTTGCAACTATTACTAAATTCAACTCCTTATATCTCGAGAACGGAAAAAGTTAATAATACGAAATTTTAAGTGTATAATGAGAATATCGAGTACTATATGAAAAAGTATAAAAACCATATAAAAAGAATATCATGAAACAAGCCCATTGTTAAGTTGATAGTGATTTTTTATTTCGTGCCCATTTTCCACAATAATATTGAGCAGAACTAGACTAGTAAAGTTAGTACATTGGACTGTTCATAGAATAAACTTTTAAAGTTTCAAATGATGAGTCACCCCTTGTATTACTTAACAAGCAAAACAGTTTTGTGAAGGGCAATGCCAATAAAATGAAAGGTGATTCTTTTTCTGACGAAACGTAAAATTGTCAACTGTGACATACCCACGAATTATCATTTCAAATACTTTAAAAATTTTAAATAAAAAATACAGGTCTGTATTTAAAAATAAATTGTTGATGGTGGCCCTGGAGAGACGAAACGTTGTAATAAAAATTTAAATACGACCAGTTGCAGCAAAGAAAATTTATAACAAAATACTCAAATGACTTTTTTCATTTTTTTTTTCGTAATAACAGCACTAGAGAAAAAACAGGAAATGAGCTATTTCGGGTTTTATCGTGATATCTCCGGAACCAGTAGGAATATTTTTAATTTATATAGCCCATTTTATTGACCCCCAAAATACGAAACTTTTTTCCCTTTTAACCGACTTTATAATTGCTGTGGTTTACGAGATAGCAATACTGTTCAATATAAAAAGTAGCCACCCTGTACATATCGTAAATGTTGAAAAAAATAATAATATTGACTAACTTCATATAAAAGTACATAACATAAGCTATCTTTTGCCGCCAAGCACATTTCATTCGACTCGTAGGATATGAGATATTTGGATTTGAAAATTTCAAAGAATTTGACTGAAACTGGAATTTCAGCAAAACTATTCAATATTTTTAGCTAAAATTTTGAGGGCAGTTTTTGTGTGATAATGACTACTTTCTCTCCAAATTTCAGCCAAATCGGTCAAAATTAGACCAAACTTTTTTCTTTTTTTTTTACATATATATATATACATCTATATCAGGAGGGGGGATGGTGGAAGTTTCCTCAACATTGACAATAAAAGAATGCCATTTTGGTTCCTTAACTCAATATGGAACTGGTGAAAATAATTTTTTTTTAAATTCACCCCTAAAAATTTCCAAAATACCCCTTTTTGACCAAAAAAATATGGTTGCACCCCTTCGGAATTTTACTATTCTCTAACAAAACAAACACTTTTCACCGTGTCGCGTTCCATCTTCAAAAATTTGCCAATCAGCCCTTTTTTATTTCACTATTTGACTCCACTGATTTGAAGGGTATAAATTTAATATGTATGTTTACTACATATACTCAATAACCTAAACACATTTCATAATATCTAATATAAATTGTTCCTCATGGAATAGGCACCCCAAATTACCGTTTGTTTTAGTATTAAGAGTAAACAATGCGAGTAGATCAGTTACAAATTCTATGCGGGTACAACAAATGATTGCTGTAGCCAGCTCTAGTTTTTCTGTCTCTACGTCAGTACTTTCTTTGCAATTGAAGTACACATATTATGAAAGGTTAAGCTCACATCGAGACGTGCGCCTCATACCTGCTACGAGTCTTTACTGCAATGGATTTTAAGAAACCCTAATATTTTATATCTTAACATTTTTCGCTAGCTATCTTACTTTAAGAGATAATCGGCCGTTTCCATACATATCAGCGACTCCTATATATACCAATCTTGGCGTTTGATGTGCTTTTTTCTAAGTCTGTCTTTCTAAAACCGATAATATTGCTCGTAGAGAAAAGAATTTCATATCATTGTGTTGGTGATCGAATTCTGAATAACTTTCAAAATTTCTGTCCGTCTGTCTGTCCATCACGTTTCTTATAAGCATGATAACTTAAGAACGAAAAGTCCGAATGCATTGAAATTTGGATGGTAAGTAAGTGTTAGCTAGAGGAAGATCCTTATTTAACAAAATCGATCAATAAATAAAAAAAATTATTAATTTTTTAAATAAGAAAAATATATATTTTGTAATGAAACTAAAAATGTCGAAAACTAATATTTTTTACAAAGAAAACTGCGAAGAGTATAACGGTTAGCTAGTTTTTAATTTACTTTTTGTAAAAGGAGTTGGTCACTAATATTAATATTTTTTTGTGATCCAACCTCACTCCACTTCATCCAGCTTTTTAATTACTATGGCATTTCTCTCTGTTGATGTTCGGCTGGCCCTGGACATGGATGTTCGGGTGGGATAGATTATAGTCCAGCGGCGGCCCGTGAAATTTTGGTAAGCTATAACTTACTAATGGAGCATGGGACCCATGCCAAACTTTAATGGATCACTACCAAGGCCAAACGGAGATGTTTTGTGGAAAAAAATATTTTATTGGAATTTGCGAATTTTTTTTTCAAAAAGTGCATTGCCCACCCTGGGATGTGGAAAAGTGAGAACGGCATGATTTCGCCATCTTGTTACTACCTTTCCGTCAAATAGTGACAGTTTGCTTTCCATGCGATTTATTGTGATTTGTACTGATAGTTTGTTAAATTTTAGACAATAAACATTAAAAGGACTATGGTGTCGTATGCCTATAGTATATTCGCCAAGCTCTGAGAGCTGTCACGCGCTGTTCACGTGGGCTTAGTTCACCAGAGCCATTCATGCGTAAAATTATTAAAAATACAGAAAGTTTCCTGATCGATTTTAGAACGAGTGAATATTAATGAAAATGTAGGATATTGTTCTTTTAAACTTAATAATACACTACCATAAACTTCAAATGGATTCACTAAACTATTTATGAGTTATAATAATTCAAATTTTCGGACAAATGTAAAAACACTCTTACGCAAATGACATACAACTGAAGTCGAGAAAACCGTTGGCAATCTCCTGAAAAATGCAACCAATGAGGATGGAACATGTCGCGATCACGAGGCAATCACGCATATTTATTACTCCCAGCCTTCCGTGTATACACTTTAAAAGAAGTTGCTCTTTTAGAGATGGTGTTGACAAGAAGAAATTAACGGGAATAACATTTCATAGGTAGTGTAAACAACAAACAGAGCCGTAATAAAAAAAAACAGCTAATTAAATGTTTTTTTAATATACTCAGGACACTCAGGTTATATATTTCGTAGAATGGAAGCAACTGGTTTATTTTAGGATAACATTGCACATTTTATATAATATCAAGGTAAATAAAAACTGTTAAAACTCCTGCATTTATTGAATTGAACATTTATTTACGTTATCCAGATAGACCGTCTCGTCGGGGTACAAAGTTCTTATTATTTTAATTAGTACGGGTCTGGCAAAACCACCATATTGTTAATACATTTAGCCACGCCTACTGATGCTGTTTCGGTACAGGAAATTTACATAGGATGTCGTCTCACTACTTTCTAACTCAATGCTTAGTTGTCACTACTTACTACAACAGGGAAATTATCTTACACTCTCCCCCTCTGCACGTCGTACACGGTTCTCCGGCGTAGTACAGGACAAATTACCAGAAATGGCTATGTCTTTTCAGGCGACCTCGTTTCTTCTTAGGGAACAATGGAACTTAAAAGAAGCATGGAAACTAAAAACAAGCATCTCACAAACACCTACACTTTCGATCCTATATTTCTACCCCAGATTAGATGTCTGGAATCGGCAGCAATGCCTACCTTACGCTGGCAAATCAATCAATCAATAAACATTTAAGTTGTTATTATTATTATTACTAACTTTAATAATTACAATAGTCCTACTATTATTCAAATTGTACTTTTACAGACAATAAACCGTAGGCCGACCCTATGCATTTGGTAACTGTAACTTTTGTTACTTTTTGAAAGACGCAATAAAATTAAACAATGCTTGGTCCTGTTTTATAAAGTACGCACAACTGTGGAGCACACTGTTTGAACTTGAATTTTACTGGTTGACGTGACAAATGTCTAACAAATAGGTACCGAGCACAGTGGCGGCTCGTGATATTGTCTGCAGAGGAGGCTTGATATTCTGAAAGACAACTGATGTGCAATATGACTATAATTTGTACATTTCCCCACCACCCCTGAGGTATTACAACGGCGTGTTACATTTTTTTGCCGTGGGTTGTTCGCCAGGATACCGATTCACGACTTGAGAGAATAGAACTAATAAAAGAATAGAATGAAAAGGAAATAGAAAATATGATGAGATGAAAAAATCATTCTCATGAAATTCTCGTTCCTACGACTCGAGTATCGGTATCCAAAGGAGTCCTACTATCCCACTTGTAATTAAATTATATAACTTTTAATAAAAATAAAAATAGTTTTGGTAAAAAAATTAAAGTGTTTTTCTACAAACAAAAAATTGTATTCATTATCACTGCCAGGCGTGTAAAATTAGAAGTTTTAATAGAAATTAAAATAGTTTTGAGAAAGAAGTTATATAAAAAAAAATATAACCGCGGAACTCTATATTATGGAGAATTATAAAAAATATTTCCTAAAAAATAAATAACACAAATAAATATTTTTTCTAAAATAACAACTACCTATATTAATCTCTGCTTTAAAGCCTGAATATTTTTATAAATGAGTGGTAACCTGCGATTTTTGGAACTAGCAAAATGGTTGATTATTTCATCATAAAATGAATCGCGTTTCCTCAATTTTGACAAAAAACGTTTTTCTATTGAAATAAGCGATACATTTGAAAGGCGGTCTTGACTCATTTTGTTTCTAGTAAAAATGTTTTTATGCGTTTAAGTGCTGAAAATGATCATTCTACAGAAGCTTACCGGAATTGTCTCAAAAAATAGTGGCGTTATTCAAAAAGTTCTCTAATTTTGGGTCATAAGTTTTTAAAAAATCAACCAGCTCTTTGAAATTTCCTTTATTGCACGATTCTCGTTTTTCGTCACGTCCTCGGAAAGAATTTTCTTGTGAAGATAACTATATAACGGCATCTATTAACCTCTTTAATATTTCCCTATTCTCACGGACCTTTTCGTTAACATTTTCTATTTCTCTCTTATGTGCAGAATCCAAGAAATTTACAATATTTTGTTTACCAAACATTTCGAATTTAATGCAAGATGAAATGTGCTCCTGGGATTTTTCGTGCCTTTCTAAACCTCGCGACAAATTTTGCAAATTATTAAACCCGGCCCTGCCCCAAATTGAGGATTGATCATTAGTAAATAATAAACATCTCCAACAATATAATTTGTTTCTAACTATTGATGCCGTTAACCACTCGACATTTTTATAATTGTTATCACAAAACCCTCTATTTTGTTTACCACTTTTAAAAACTAATGAAAGCATTGCTGGTGTATGCCTGGCATTTCTTTTCATTCTTACCTTTTCGTCTTAAATAAGAGTAGTAAATCCATTTAATAACAAATAATCCACCACGTCTGGACAACAAGACATGTTGTTGGGAATATTTTCACCTAGAGCACTTATTTCTAGCCCGCCTATCAAATGTTTTATGTATTTATACGTCAAGTTCAAAGAATTTATGTCAAGTTATTCTTATAACCGGCTAAACGCAACTGTCAGACGTCAGTTCGTTTTCTTTGTGAATCACCTGACTCTTGAACATGCGCTATAAAGAACTGAGATCTGGAGGTTAGCTTCATACTTGGCTATTCCAAGTGTTGCTATTTTACACAGCGCAAAGAAATTCAAGGTCATTCATGTTATAGTAAATGCGGTAAAGTTGGAAGCTATTTCGTATTAGCCTCCAGCGAACCGCAGTGTTCATTCAGTAAAAGACCGGCCGACCGGAAAATATGCATACAAAGACTATCCGGACTGTAACGTTATAGGTATGTTTGTGGAAAGGAAATGCAAAAATGTTATATATAAACTGAAAATTAATTAATGAATAATAAACAATAAAAAATATTGAAAATTGAGATATACCTAATAGAAATTTCTTAAGATATTACTTTTGAAGATATGGTGGTTCTTCCGAGGCTCAGCCTCCCCTGCCGAGCCGCCACTGACCGAGCAAGCATTTACCTAAGAAGGGAGACACTGTACGCACCAGCAAGTCAGTTCTGGTTTGGGGGCTTGAAACAGAAGAGATCTGTTGAAAACACCTTCAATAAATTTAGTAATAATTGTTAGATCTGATGCCTCTCTAATTTGTTAATTGTGCATCAATAATTAGTGCCTTAAAGTACAAGTTATCTTGAGTTTTACATATGGATAAGTGTGGAATTCCTTTCAGTACAGTAAATGCTGAGTGTAACAAATACGTATTGACTATGTCGGCCGTAAAACTTGAGTATTTTTCATTTTTTTTGGGTTCTGATATGAATATACAATTTAAGGTCGAGTCAAATCTTGCATATCGTTGAATAGCACTTGTGTTAAAACTGAAGTTGTGTTAGAAACACTACATTCCAGACAACCGGTTGAAGATCAATGTAAAATTGATTGACACAAAGATTATATTAGAAATAATATAATTACAAGTTTGTACATTAAATTCAAACTAATTCAGTGCTTTGTTGGATCATATGGGCTCCTTAAATTTGTGAGTGGTAAGCCGCTTTTCCGAGAACAACATAGCAGTATTCTTAGATGATAAGAATATTCCACCTTGTTGATATTTAGCAGTCTACAAACATTTGGTGAGATAGAAAATTCCTATTTAGTGATTACTGTTTTTATTTTTCGTTAACAGACCTCAGTGCTGTCAAGCGGTCGGGGGCACGGATTATTTAATTCCAAAGGGCTTTTAATCTGGCAAGGCATTTTAAATAACTCCTATGTCGAATATCTTCTGTTTCGATTGGTAAAAACGCTTACGTTTAACACGTTGGCTGCGACGATATATGGATGGGGGCTTGCCGTGTGCGACATTTCTTTATGACGAAAAACAGTATAAAATAGGTTGATATCACTGCATATATAACGATATGTCATGTTGGTATTGTTTTCTGTCAAATTTGACACAGGACGTACATGCGCGTCCGCCGCATATTGCATAGAAATTTGAAGCCCTGTGCGAGTGGACGCGCATATGCGTCCTCAACAAAAAAAACTAAAGATGTGAAATTATAAACTTCTATTTTCACTCAAGCCATATTAAAACATGAAACAACTAAAAATGAAGTGCCATAAAGCTACAAAATAATATTTTATATAAAATTCTTATAAAAACAAAACATAACCTATGTTGCCTTGTGATATTTCGCAAAACATGGTTCGAGACAGAGTCCTGGAGAGTCTGGGCACATAGTGCAATGATACAAAGAGTCCTTACGAATTTTTTTCTTGAAGCAAACTCTGCATTTTTTTCTGCAAGTTTTCCCCTGCGCTGTTTTTTTTTCTATTTTTTGTGGCAGATGAGGAGCAGATCTCCTAGTAGGTGCCTTAGTCTTTGTTCCATCTTCTGGAAGCATTTTCTCTAGCACTGCCAAGCGAAAATCGTAGAAAGAAATATGTTTTTCTAATTTTTGGTTGTACAGATGCCAAGAATTATGAAGCAGTATTTGAATAATATGGATACCTACTTTCTTGTACCACCGCAAAATTTTTCGCGTACACGGATAATATGCCATCATTTGGTCCATGCGGTCTATCCCGCTCATACTTTTATTATATTCGGAGATCGGCAAAGGTTTTTCCTTTTCGTCACCCCACCTGTTTTTCACCAAGGTCATCTCGTTTCGGAATTCCGTTGATAGATAAGTGACATCGCGTTTGTCCCGCCATTTCGCCACCATAACACCATCCCGATACGCAGCTCTTGTCTCGCCTTTTTTTAATTTGGCCTTCATAATGTCTTTGGGATTGTCTTTCCTATCAAATCGGAGGGTCCCTGTACAATATGTCTTTAAATCAAGTAATTTTTTCGCCAAAGAATAGCTATTATAGAAGTTATCCATAAAGATTGCATGTCCATTTCCTAGGTACTCACGCATTAGGTGTAACACGACCTTGCTAGTATGTCCTTTGCCACCCAATTCATCAAGTTGACCTGTATATAAAGCCAAGGTCAGTACCAAACCTTCAGGTTCAGTTAGGACATAAAGTTTGATTCCGTATTTGTGTCTTTTATTCTTAATGTATTGCTTGAAGAGAAGCCTTCCTCTCCACAATAACATCGATTCATCAAGTGACAATCTCTTCGAAGGATAATAAATGTCCTTCATTTTTTTATGAAAAAAGTCAAGCAAAGGACGAATCTTATAAAGACGATCGTTTGGTGGAGTTTCGCCTTCTGCCGGATTTTCTGCGAAATGGAAGCAGCGCAAAATGAGGAGAAACCGATCGCGACTCATATATTTTGAAAAACTGGTCAATCCAAACAACCAATGAGTCTTCCAATAATCTTGGATTTTATTACATTTTATAGTTCCCATATGTAACAATAATCCTATAAAACGTATCATCTCATCGATCGTGACGTCAACCCATTTTGTAATTCGAGAGTTCTCGGTCGTTTTATCAGATAAAAATACAGTAACAGCATACCTATTTGTTTCACGAACCAGCAAATTCAATAGTTCCTCATCCAGCAATAAACGGAAGTAATCATACGGACCAGCGTCTCCATCTAGGTTCACTAATAAACCGCTAGTTTTCAGAAAAGTCATTTGTTTCATTGCATCTGCAGCACAATCTTCTGTCCATGATGTTTCTGTTTCATTCATAGATCCCTCTTCTATTACATTTTCATCAATTGAGACACCATCTGAAGTCGGAGCCAGATTCTGTGCAACAGCATTGCGAATATCCTCAATATCTAAAAAAATTTGTTTGAATTGCAAAAAACAGAATATAATAATTTGTTATTACCATCGTCAGATGATGTCGAATCGTCCTCTTCTGATGGAATGAATTCGTCCCCACTTTCCCCAGAATCATCCTCACTAGTTGCCCATTCGGAATCAGATGCTAACAGTGCACTCAGCAACTCTTCTTCCGTCAATTTTTTACGGTTTTTCACTTCTAATTTGGCTTTTTTTACACCTGAAGGACCAGCTGTTACATCATCGTTAGCAGCCATATTCGACATTGGTAAAATGGCGCTTAAAAGTATCAAAAAACGAAAGAGCCCGAAACTGCTGTTGTCACGTAATAATTAGTACCTTTCCTATATGCTGACAACACAACCAACCGCATTTGCCATGTGCTGAAGCTGTACTGCCGACTGCAATAACTCTATGCACAGGACGCTCATGCGCGTCCGTCGCATACTGCTTAACCCCACCTAGGACGCGCATGTGCGTCCTCCGCATTGAACGTGTTAAAAGTGCTTAGTCCAGTAACTTTGTCGTCGAGTTTTGTGTATATATTCAATTCATGTTTACAGTTTCATTTTATGTTTACCCTTACATTTCATGTTTACTGTCAGCAATTACCGTTGAGATTTAACTTTTGTATGATTTTCCTGCCGAAATCTTAATGTCAATGGCAGTTTGTAGTATGGCTACTTTATTTTAGATTGATGAACTATAAGTATTGTTTTGATTTATGTCTTCACGAGTTGCCAGAAACGCAGCAAAAATAATATCGTTACCTTGTTTAATTTAATTTACTTGTTGATCAACGATACCTTTTGATTTTTTAGTAGTTTTTTGTTGTTACTATATGTTTATTATAGTATCTATGTGTATTATGCAAAGGACTTTTAAGTTAATATATTGTTGTTACAATTTTGTCTTTGAATTCATTACTAGGTTATGTTTCATCAAATTAAACCGTTTTTGAGTATTATATCAATTAACGTCACGTAGAGTTATGCAACGGTCACGTTTTAAAAGAAGATTCAGTGCCTTACATTAAATAAAACCATGTATTTAACACCAATAAATAAGAAAAAGAAAAAAATGTGTGCATTTATAAAATTGTTTTTGTACGAAAGTAAAATTTTATCTTCAAGTCAGGTATAAAGACCGTTTGACCTTTAACGAAGTACCGGATGGTACGGGGAGGATAAGGGTGCAGCGAGGCACTTGTTTGTTCAACGGGAATATGTTTTTGGTTTAAAGCGGGAATCATGGTGTTATGAGTTATCATTCAGAACGCACGCAATTTAAGTGCTTGCGAATTTACGTTTTTGGTCTATTTTCCGTTTGTTAAGAAAATAGTAAATTACTATTGGAGAAAGTATGTTCGAGTGTTGGTAGAAAATCACTTACCGTACTGTTTAAGTTAATGCTTGGTGAAATGGATTAAGCTAGTACTAGTGGACAATATCGTGACGTACTACTGTTAGTGCCATGGAAACTCTTGTTGAGACGCGTCGTTCTCATAAAACTGTGTCTGTGAAATAAAGGTGGTACAGCAACCATAAACGTAAGTTTTTAACTCTCCAACCAAATTATTCATAACAACGAGACTCACGTGTTACGTTTTTTTGAACACTTCGGTTAGACATTAACTAAATAGTTCGGGCTCCAGATTTCATGTTTGTAACTTTGTTGTTGTTAACATATGGCATTTTATCGGAAAAATAAGGTGTGACATTCCGGTTTTCTTGTCCCCAAGCTGTAAACTGTACCGCGGAAGGTGCTTAATTACTAGTTTATTAATGAATGGTCACATGTTCATTGCCTAATTTATCTTTGTAGTTTATTGTTATGTTGATAAGCCGATAGTATCGGATTGTAATTTATGTTTGTATTTTTTATCCTTGGAGGCTTTCGAATATAAGCCCTATTTTCTTTGTTATCTTAGTAAAATTATTTGAATTCAATTTTGAATATTATGTTAATGTTTTACCCTAAGAGTTATGTGTTAATTTTCTTTCATGTTGCAAATTTAACATTAAGATAGAAATCAAGCTTGATGTAAGTTATCCTACTAATTAACCATACTTAGTAAATAACTTTGTTGATCTGTGGACACTTTGTAAACAGTTAATTTTTAATATACCCTGTTTTGCTACATATGTTTTTTATTAAGTATGGTGTATAATCTGGTTTTGACAAAATACTTGCTTGGATCAAGTTAAGCAGTTTCAAGTAAATAAGTCCAGAGGTAAGAGAATGTAACAGGTCTGCCAGTTGGTCAAGTATGTATCTACGCCAACGAAATAGTCTCATGCTCTGGGTTGAACCTTGGTAAGTGGGGTAAAGTATTGATGAAACTTTAAATGTTATAGTTATAATAAGCATTTGGTGACAAATATTATCTTTTGATTTAGCCAAATGGCTGTCAGAATATTACTCACCCCTTGAGATGAGTCTCTATGCTCGGCTTTATGAATTCAGAATTTTAAAATAAGATAACCTAAACAAATTTGAGGTTATAATTTGGCTCTCCTGATACAGTCTTAATCGTAGCCAATAATAAACCAGGAAGCAATTGGTTTACTATCACTGTTGCTTCTGACGAATAGACTTTAGGCAAGTCCTCCCGCAAGTCGTGTGTATAATATTAGAGAATAAGAGAGTAGCTATCATGATAGAAAATATCATTTTAAGTTGTCATTATGTGTACATGTGCTTTTAGAGTAGAATAGAATACAATTACAATTAATTAACTGCCCATTTCTTTCTTCGATTGGAAAAAAAATATCACAAATACAGAATAGCCAATGTATTGTTCAAGTAGTAAACATGTTTCACCACCATTTGTTTACTGTGAATTATCTAAATCATTATTTATGTTGTATAAGTGAGCTTTGTAGCTACTTGCAATAGTGGGTTACTTTTGCATACAGTCATTTTTTGAAATTCCTATATGACTGAAACGCTATAGAGGCTATTTTAAATTTGTGGGATTTCTAAAGAGAAAACTTACTTGCATTAGTTGACTAACACATCCAACATAATTATCAATATTAAAATCAACACATATACTTTTGAAAAATGATGTTTCCACGTCAGAAGAGAGGTAGTTTTTATAGTAGATAGTAAAATCATCATTGGTGTCCATCACGGTGGCTGAAAAATAAGATGACTATAATTTAAATGATTCAGGGAAACAGGAAACAAAATTGAGTTAATTTAATTCTAAACTCAATTGATTGCCAAAGCAAAACAGGTGCTGTCCAAAATTCAGTTGAATTGGTTTACTGATTTTTTTGTCTTTCGAGTTGTTCAAAACAAAAAACATGGTTCCACCTCAGTGGTTACGTGAAGTCAGAATATAATTTGAAAATTATAATGAATATATTAAAACATTGTGTACTCGATGAACGGGTGCTTTATTATTAAGTTTGTATCTTTTCAAAGGAAAGTGTTTATTAATATGAAAAGACAAGGTATTTACTAAGAACTCGGATAAGTGTGTTGCGTTGAGCTTTGGGTTATCGAGTAAACCCCAGTCAATATTGTATAAAGATTCCTTTAACTTGTCCATGCCTTTGGCATTAAAGGATCTTCTCAAAATGTGCTTTTTACATTTCTTAGCATTTTTTATTACAATAAATTGTCCTAAATGATTGGATAAACAGGGGTCAACACCAGTCCAGTAACTATCGTCGTCAAGATTTGTAAGAATATTGTCAATGCAGGTCACTGAATGTGAGGCAATTCTAGTGAAATCCGAAATTGTGACATCAAGGCCAAAGGAAGAGGATAACATACCAACTCAGATAACGCAGGAGACATGCACCTGAAATTTATGTTAAAATCCCCGGTTATTATAATTTTGTTATATTTAGTAGAGCAGTGTATTAGCAGCTGCTCTAACAAGTCAAGAAAAATCTGAATGTCCCCCAATGGGGACTTATATAGGTTAATGAGAAGAATTCTAGAATGTAAAATTTCAATAGCACAGAACTCAGCATTAGTGTGGCTACAATATTCACTAATATCAAGCAGCTTAAATTTAACAGTGTTTTTAACAAAAATGGAAACCCCGCCATGTTTATTCTTATCTCTACAGAAGCAAGCAGCCAGTTTGTAGTTCGGTATATAAATGATTCTCAAGGCAGTTAGATCTAATCAATGTTCAGAAAAACACAAAATGCCATAGTTATCTTTATCTAAAAAAAGTGATAACTGATCCAACTTATTTGATAAGCACTGGACATTAACATGGAATAAACTTACCCCATCCCTTTTATAATCTTTAGAATTTTTTGACGAATTTATTATTATTTCTTCACTACCATTTTGATGCTCCTGTTATATAGACTGATTAATGTCTAATGTCTCTAGTCACTGCTAAGTGGATCACCCTAAATATTTTTAAAATATAACATGTTTGTGCCCTCTATCATCCCATTTTAGAAAACTTTCGATATCTCTTATAAGAGCCAGAACATTTGAACGATGCAAGGCAGATACATACTGTACAAAATTAGTTACTCTAAACACTTAAGTACTTAATTATTATAATTATTACTAATGACAAATGATAAAAAATAATTGCGATTCACTAGTTCAGAAGAAGTATTCCATTTAGAATATTATGTATATGAGATTTAAGACAGCATTAAAATACACATAAGTTCTATTAAGTTTATATCTTACCTTTGAAATCACAATTTGGATTAACGTTGCACAATCTCTTGATAATGTTAACAACATATCTAGCATTTTGGTGATTAATGTTATTATAGCCTAAAAATTTACAGCGACAGTCGTTCATGATATTCAATAATATTTCTATTATATTCCTGGTTTCTTCTGTTACAGGTATATTAATTGCAACTTCCTAGAAATAAAATGTTTGTACATCACTCATAACTATAGTTTTTTCATTACCAATAATATTTGCAAAATGCAGTTTAACTCCTCAAAACATTTTTCCTTGTAGAATTTTTCTAATAATGGAAATAATATTTTAAATATTACTTCAACATTTGAAAAATAATTAATTTCTAAGATCATCTTGAAAAGGTCTATATACTTGTTTATATTTTTTGAGTTTGGCTTATTATTCATTATAACATCCATTAAAATATCTGCACCTATATTGTCAATCTTTGCAATTTCTTTTAGACTCGATAGTGTATGTTTTAAACATGTTATATAGAATACATTTTTAAGACATTCATTATAAATATAGGTAAAAACAATCTTAGGATTTTGCAGAACCAATAAACTAATTTCTTTAACAAAATCATCTTCTCTAGTAGCTCCTTCATCAAGTTTATTAAATATTATCATTAACTGCGATTGAACATCTTCGTTAAGTGCATTTATAAATTTGTTTTTATAAAAATGTTGAGTAGATATCAAAATCAATTTTTCTAATGTTAAAGTGGATGCACATTTCAGAGCTAGTTTCTTTGCTTCTGGGTTTTTTGACTGAATACTTAGATCTAACAATCTTGCAACATCACTTTCACTACATAAATGTGCCCAAATAGCAACACATTTCATGGCTTCTTCATTTCTAAAAATTGAGGTATTCAATAAAGCTTGAAACCAGCTTTTCTGATCTTGATCATTTTTGTAAATTTTATTTATTATCATTGAAGGATCGGCTTCTTGTATACGTTCAGCTAGAGTTTTAGGTTTCCTTGCAATTGTACTTAACATGCTTATCAATTCCTTTGCTTCTTTGTATTTATTATACTTCTCAATTACTAAATATGCTTTTTCGGATATAATACTTTGCAGAGGTTGGCCATCTTCATGAACCTAAGCAAAATCCAGTACATAATTAATTAAATACAATAATTAAATGATAAATAAACACTCACCTCAGCCCAAGAACAGAACACATTTATTGTTACATGTTTAACTATGGAGCAACAAGTTTTCAGAATATTTTCAATAAATGTTTTTAAACTCAAATTCCCCACACTGCAATATAAAAGCAACTCAAGTAAATGTAGAAAAGTATACCCCATATGTTGATAAATTTGTACAGTTTTCAAATTTCTTGTTTGATCTGCATACAGGCCAGTTAAATTTTGTAAAATTATGTTTGTTACTTCTGAAATGTTGTAAACACTGTTTTCTGCCTAAAAGGTATGGTACTTTTGTACTAATATCATCAAAATGACGAAGAAATATTAATTTGGAAATGGTAGAATCCTTAACGTTGCCTCACAAAGGTTTTAGGATTTTTAAATGTACCTAATCTATTAAAAAATATATTAGAGCAACTGTACAACATAATGTACAGATTTCATACGTATAGTTGCCTTCATTCGTTTAGTGCAGGTAAAAAATCTGTAAAAAACGGACCATAAATTTGGCTAGTTAAGATAATTGATGTCTCACAGAGCCGTACTTACAATTTTTGTGCACACTGATAGAAATTTAAATCTGTTGAGCAATGATGAATTTTGAGTCTAAATTAGAATGATCAAATATTCTCTTATTGCTCAGTTTCGGCAATAATAATTTAATCTATTGAATTATTATTGTTGCCAAGCAAGGACCACGAGGAGATACGAGCAATTCCTTGCCAAAAAATGTGGGTTTAGAGTTAATATTGCTATTTATATCAATAATCCTAACTTGATCTAATTGACCCAGATTAAATAAATAAATTCAATTCTAGAAAACAAATAAACACTTATTAAATAAATAATTCAATTCTAGAAAACGAATAAAAAAGGATCAAACAAATAATTTCGATTCTAGAGAACTTCGAAGAACTTCGAAATTTTTTAATACGTTGCAAATATTCATTCATTACGCCACAGTGCAATTCGGTAGCTTTCCATAATACCTGCTCTTTTAGTAATCACTTTAAAGTTAAATCCTATCTTTAATAGCCATCGTCTAAGTGTTTGTTCACTAAATGACACTACACCTGTTGTTTTCAGTTCCATATGTACTGATTGTACTGTTGGTATCTCATTTTCCTTATACTTACTGTAAATTAAATCTCAACAACTTCACCACAGACGAATCTAATGCTCGTGATTTTCCTTTGTTCGATTTAGCTTTTCGATCATATGGTCCTTCCTTAATTAATTTATAAATAGTTGTTCTGGAATTTCTGTTAAGTAGGCGGTTTTTTCCACAGCTCCGGTTTCTTCACCTTCTTTTATATTTTTATAAACATTTAAAACTACTTTTTGGGTATGTTCACATAAATGTTGTTTAGAAACTTTCTCTGTAATTTGCGAGCTGTTAATAATCCCCATACTTTCCTGTCATTCTCTGCTAGTGCTAGGTAAAGAACCTTCCCAAGGCCTAAACATTTTCACGATATTATTTTACCACAGCCACTTATAAACACAAAACACCCGAATAATTCACTAGTCGCCAAAGTATTTATAAAAACACAATTGCATAAAATACACTAAAACACAAAGGAAAATATCATGTACCTGTTAAAGTATATTACCCTTTTAAGCTCTTACAATCTAAATATAATGTAAACACAGATCACCAACTATATTTATTTTATAAAGCACATACAAATATATTCTTAACTAATGGGGTTAATTTGAAATTCCGTGACACTGACAATATTAAAAGTTCGACTCTGTCGTCCCCGCTAGGCCATAAAATCTGTTCTGTGGGGGCGAGTTAGTAAACATGAAAATAAATAAATTAAATAATTGGAACAGGTGTGTTTTCGTCAATTTGTTACTTTAATCATTCTAGAACATACTTTATGTGAATAATTATGTTCTATGTATTAAGTAGTATAATATATTTAATATGTTATAGAGGAGTTAGCTCGAAAATCGACATGCCCTGATCTCCCCTCAATGCTGTAGTCAAGTATAAGCGGCACAGCTATGAGGTTTTTTATGTGCAGTAAACGAATGAAGACAACTATACTTGTGGACTACTTATGAAAATAGGAAAATGAACAAAAAACAACAATAACTTACAAGGTTAATCAATAATCTATCAAATTACCTATATGATAAACAAGCTGGATTCAATAAACTAATTTTTCTTACTTTTTGTGTATATTCAATTGAGATCAATTTATTGGCTGCTGCTTTAAGAAACATACATGCACAATCCAAATGTACTCTAGGAACAGCATTTTTCAAACAAGGTATAATTTCTTCCAACAACTCAACAGTACAAGTGACAGGTAATTTTTCCAGAACTTTGCAGTAATATTTACACAAATCTAAACCATAAACAATATTCGCTAGTAAGCATTTTGATAGTTGAGGCATTATATTAATTAAGTGATGATACTCTTCTTGCTCCAGTGGTTCTTTGTAATTAGTGTTAATTGCAAGAAATAACACAATATCTTCTAGTTGCTTATCATAATACATACTATTAATCTTGCCATCTTTTATATAATTTCTACTAGATAAGAATTTTTGTATTTCTATCATAACATCCAAAATTTTTTGTTCGTTTCCTGCAAAAAGACACTACAGATTACCAATTACCTGTGCAATAATAGTTTATTACAGACCAGGGTGGAAAGCGTTTCATTGTTGCCGAGAGATAAGATAGTTGACCAAGGGGCGAAGCGGCGAGGTCAACTAATTCTCAAGATAGCAATGAAACTTTTCACCAAGGATTGTATACTATTTTATTCACAATCATCCTCCTTAAAGGCTACTTATTGACTACGTAATTGAATAAGGAACTAATTTGTTAAAGGTGTTTTATTGTTTCATATGTTCAATTGTACCTGAAACATGACAATTCCACAAAGTGCTAGGGGTTTTGAGAACGGAGTAAATTTATCCACTTATTGATTTTTTAACTATAACTCAAAAACGATACATTTTTAGTAGTAGTTTATGTAACGCTCACCTTTTGAAACACACTATAGGTTAATTTGCAAATTTCAATTACGTGTGCCAATACGATAAAGCGCGCCATTATTCTATTTATTATTTAAATTATACGCGTTTAAATCTTATCGGCTAATCATGACAAATGCTTGACCAATAGCCAATAGTAAACGAGCATAACCATACGCCAACTCTGAAAGGGGAGACGCTAAAAAGATGGCGTAGAGGCGGTTGGCCGTGTAGGCCGTAAGAATTAAAGCCATCATATAATCGTAAATATCTGTATATAGTGATTAATAACTACTAACAGAATCAGTAAAGTAGTTATATTATGCTGTTTACCAATAAACCAAAGAATATTATCCTTATCCACCAAATTTGCTAAAGAAGAACACAACATAGAAATTATTCAACCTCTCTGCAAAACAAGACAACCAGGAATACACAACCGAAGAATATATCCGGACCTAACTCCTTGGGAACACATTGTCGCACTAAACAATCGGAAATGAAAACTGAAACATGAATATATATAAATATATATTAACTTTTTGTAATTTTTTTTTTCACAGAATATAAATATGCTGTAAAAATTAATATGTGTAAATAAAGCATTGTAAATATTTGTAACAGGCTGAAGGACTTCGGTCGATGGCCATTTGGCGAAACAAATAAAACACAATAAATAATAATAATAACTTGTGTTATTGTGTACCATTGCCCATAGCTACAGCAAGGCAATGTTTTCATCGAACTAGCTGTAAGTACAGTCTTTTATATTATGTATGCCTCTCGTGATACAAATGTTACTGTTTGAAGCCAATTGCGACAATGCTGAATTATTGATGGCTTCAATACCTCATTCCACGTTTGGCCATTAATATTTCCTATTTTATCCAGTGTTCAATTAAGACTTCTCGTACCCCATGAAAAGATTATAGTGCGGAAACAACTTCGTTTTGGTGGCGTAGCTATACTGTCCCGTTATTTTGATATCTCCCGTGTGTAACTTACTTATTTACTCCTTATTATTTCTCAAAAAACTTAATCATGAATAGAGCAATGAGACTCACTCAGAGCGTAAGTTCTCCTTGACCCTGGCAGCAGATTTAGTATCACTTACCTTAATTATTGTACTGCACTGGCATCAACATATATTTAACGTAATGGGGGCAGGGCTGGCAGAAAACCCGACCTAAAGATAAAAGGAACCACCCTATCTCGGTGTGACGAAAACTAATAATTATTAAAATAAAACTCGATATAACTAACGCGAACAAGACAAAGGAAACTCCTTGTTATCTTAATTTCGAGCCTCCCAAGAATCAACAACGTTAATAAATAAACAATATATTAAACTACTGTGTCATCATTTGAACAGAATGCATTATCATTAAAACAAATCATATTTCCTAACATGAAATTTAACATCTAAAAACACCAATCAGGCCTGATCAAAAACCAAAAACAACATTAGGTAGCATTACCATTCAGTTACATTTGTAACATAACTGGGTCAAGTTAATAAAATTTCATTTAAAACTACGAATCCAGAGAACAGTACAAAACAATATAAAAAATAGTTACACAATATTTTACAATGTATTAAACTACAGCAACAATATACGGTACGTAAAAGATAACGAAATCTCAACTAAAGACAGGCGAAAGCAATAAGTCTATACTGTAAGCCCGCACGAAAACTTTCTAGAAAACCAATTGTCAAATATCACGCACTTAATTCAATAGTGTGTTTCAACTAGCTAGGGAATGTCCAACTAACATGAAAGTGGTCAAATTGTTCACCGATCTCACTCAGGGAGGAAAAATCCATCATGAAACTAGTTCTTTAACACTACTAAAATTATTGTTTTTCACGCGCGTAGCACTTGAGCTACCACAACTAGTAGATAAAATTTAAAAAAACTTACATTTTCAGTCCTGGACACCGAAGGTCAAAGTACGGCACTCACCTAAATTGAACGTACATACGTACAAGCTACACACTAGATAGGAACATCAAATCACAAAATATCATGGATGGCATCAAAGCAACCACTTCAGATTTATCACGCAATTTGCTGCTATTTAAATTTTGATGATTTTATTTTATATTATTTTGACGAAAGTTTTTGAAGTTTACCTACACCCTGATGTCAATTGCTCTTACCTTTGTTTGTGTATTTTTCAGTAAACTATTAAAGTAAGTTAAATTCAATGATTCGTTTTATTTCACTTAAGAAATTATAACGTTTCATTTAAAAGTGGCACTTTATAAAGCCAAAAAAAAATTTTTTAAACAAAATAAATCAAGAGAACTATTTTTAAAAAACCGAAAAATCTCAATTTTTTGTTTTGTTTTTTTTTTAAATTTTTGTGTATAACATTTTTCTGAGTGGATTTAGATATAGGCATTGGTTCACAAAAAAGAAAGCGTAATTCCCATCAAAATGGTGACCGATAAAAGCATTTTTGATAAAAATTGGCTGAGATACAGTAGTTCAAAGTTACCTGCTTTTTTACGATTTAACGACTTTGTACTTTTATACCATGTTATTTTAATTTATACACGCAAGAATTATTTTTATTCAATACCAAAATACTTTCGATTTAACAATGATGTCTTATAAAGATATTTGTTTAAAATTTTGATATTCATGTGATCTTAGACATAAAAAAAACTTTAATGTCGTACTAATTTATAGCTGTTTTAAAGACACTTTTTGAAAATTACATATCTATTATATTTATCCCACAATGTTTTCGAATTGAATATCAATATCTTCATCAACATTGTTTTCGACATCTTTTTCCGTAACTTCATCCATTTTTAGATTTTTTCCAACCTCATTCAATTTAAAATATTTCCTTTCCACTGTTGAATTTGGTGGTACGTCCTTAAGCCGTGCTGTTTAGTAGCATCAGAAGTTGGTGGAAAATGGGCTAGATAAAATTTTGTGCAAATATCAAAACTTTGAACAAATAGTTTTACTTTAAGAACTTGTTAATTACATAATGTGAATTAATAAATAATACATACGAACAAATAATAAACAAGTAATAGATATGTAATCTTCAAAAAAAGTATGTTTAAAACAGCTATGAATTAATATAGCATTAAAGTTTTTTTTGTGTCTAAGATCATATGAATATCAAAATTTTCAACGAGTACCTTTATCATTATCATTGGTAAACCAAAAATAATTTTTGTATTGAATAAAAATAATTTATGCGCGTAAAAATTAAAAGTAACCACAAGGTATAAAGGCAAAAAGTGGCAAAATCGTAAAAAAGTAGGTAACTTTGAACGACTGCATCTCAGCCAATTTTTATCAAAAATACTTTGACGGGAATTACATCAGCTGTGAACCAATGCCTATATCTAAATCCACTCAGAAAAAAGTTATAAACAAAATTAAAAAAGAAAAAACAAAAAATTGAAAATATTTTTAAATAGTTCTTTCATTTATTTTGTTTAAAACATTTTTTTTAACGTATAAAGTGTCATTTCGATAGGAAATTTGATTCTCTACAAAAAATCGTAATATGTGTATACAGGGTGTCCCGAAAATGGTGGGCAATCTCTCGGATTTGGGTAGAACTAGTGAAAATAAGGTCACAAGTTCGTATATTTTTCTTTCCCCCGAGGTGCCCCTACGAAGATATTCGCTCTTGAAGTTGAGGGTTAAAAATCGATTTTTCGCGATAACTTTTTTATTGTTCAATCAATTTTGGGTCAGTATAATAATATTTCAATCCAGTTAGGTCAGTGTATTAGAATCTTGGATAACATTATTGGGGGCTCAGGGGCAGAGTACCCATTTCCTTAACAAGTTGTAAAAAAAATTTTAGCCTACTTTGTTTTATTTCTAAGGTCATTTTCAACATTTTGAGCCCTTTTTACGTAAAAAACGTATACTTGTTTGATGTCGGTAATATTTTCGAGATAAATGCACTTAACGATGAAATTGCGATTTTCAATTGAACAAATAATAGTAATTTTTTTAAAATAAATAAACACGAGGATTATGTACAAAACAACATTTATTTCTCTATGAGGTAGTAAGTACTTACCTACACTTATAAAAACAAAAAATCTTGAACACACTAAACACAAAATTTGAAACCTGACTGTAGAAAACTAATCAGGGACATGGAAAAATGAAGATTTATGAAATTTCATAACAAATGCTCAATATGAGCACCTCCTTCTCTAATGCATGCTTGTCTCTTGTCTCTACTGGTGTGGCATATATGAGACTCTTTAAATGCCCCCACAGGAAGAAATCAAGGGGATTTAAATCGGGTGATCGGGGAGGCCAAGAAACAGGCCTACCCTGACCTATTCACCGGTTTGGATATACTCTATTCAAATGACCCCATCATGCATAAACCACATGTTCTCTCGAGATGCAATGTCAACGTCTTCTAAAAGTTGTGGTAACTGCTGTAGGAGAAATTCAAGATAAAGTTGCCCATTCAATCGATTTGGTAACACGAATAGGCCCAACAAGTACCGGCCAATAATTCCGGCCCAAACATTAATATGAAATTGCCTTTGATGGCGCGTTTGAATTGTGGCATGTGGGTTTTCCTCGGCCCAAACGTGTAAGTTATGGGAGTTAATGACTCCATTTCTTCCAAAGCTCACTTCATCCGTATACAAAACCAATCGAATGAAGGCATGGTTTTGTTCATGGTTCTGTATAAACCACTGCGAAAATTGCACCCTAGCAGGAAAGTCAGCTGGGCTAAAGGCATGTACTTTTTGTATATGGTACGGATGAAGCAGTTGCTCTCTCAAAATTCTTCCAACAATCGATTTTGGGACATTCATTTGTAATGATAATGATCTGATACTGACAGATGAATTCGCAGGGACTGCATCCAATGCGTTTTCTTCTACTTCAACAGTACATGTTGTCCGCGGAGCACCCCTGTTTACGTCATTTGGCGCAAATCGATCTAAGTAGAGACAGAATTCTTAGATTTTTAGTTTTCAAAAAAATTATCTTATTTTTTACCAGTTTCACTCAGCTGTTGATCAACACATTCAAAAGTTTTGCAATCAGGAACACTTCGATTGCGATACCGTCGAGCGTATGGTCTTTTTGCTTTCAAGGCATTATAAGAAGCCATTCCATACACTAAATGCATATCTGCATATTCATTGTTAGTGTAAGCCATATTTCAACCGATTAATTACTAAATTAAAGTCGGATTAAGCTAATACTGAAAAATTATGTCACTCCAATTATCTGATATTTTGATCCATGGTAACCATAAACTGTCATTATTACTCGTTTGGTTTTGTACATAAACAGCTATGTAGCTGTTTTTTTAAATATTTAAAAAAATTAATATTAACACGTTCAATGGACCCCAGAACTTGGGCTTCAGCATGTTGTGGCACCATTTATTGTCGTTTTTTTTTCTTCAAATAATCGACGGGAAGGTCATACATAATATGACAAAATAAAAATTACTATTATTTGTGCAATTGAACATCGCAATTTCAGCGTTAAGTGCATTTATCTCGAAAACGGTTCATCTTACCAACATCAAACAAGTATACGTTTTTTACGTAAAAAGGGCTCAAAAAGTTGAAAATGACCTTAGAAATAAAACAACATTGGCTGAAATTTTTTTTACAACTTATTAAGGCAATGGGTGCTCTGCCCCCAAGCCCCCAATAATGTTATCCATGATTCTAATACACTGACCTAACTGGATTGAAATAATATGATACTGACCCAAAAATTATTAAAATCGATTGAAGAATAAAAAAGTTATCGCGAAAAATCGATTTTTAACCCTCAACTTCAAGAGCGAATATCTTCATAGGGGTACCTCGGGGGAAAGAAAAATATACCAACTTCTGACCTTATTTTCACTAGTTCTACCCAAATCCGAGAGATTGCCCACCATTTTCGGGACACCCTGTATACTAAAAATGTACAGTTTTTGAGTTATAGTTAAAAAATTAAAAAGTGGACAAATTTACTCCGTTTTCAAAAATCCAAGCCTAAATTTAATAGCACTTTGTGGAATTATCATCTTTCGGGTACAATTCAATACATGAAATAATAAAACACCTTTAACGAATTAGTTCCTTTTACCCCTGTTTCTTCGACATAGTCAATAGCCTATTAATGAACAAAAAGCCAATAAATTGTTTACTAAATTTTTAAATAGCATTTTATGTTTCATTAACCCTTAACTGGTCCGGCATCGTCTCAGAGACTATGCAGTTCAAATTTTTATTAATTACTGGGACCACCTACAAACCTGTCCTTCCATCTAATCCTCCCTCTATTAGAGTATGAGACGTGGGGATATTTCCGACTCAATTGCATTATTAACGTATAAGTTGTACAGTGTCGGACTGGGGCGCCGGGCAACTGGGCAAATGCCCGGTAGGCCCCTCTAAAAACCCAAAATGTGACCCCCCTAAAGACCTAAAATGTAACCCCCTTGCCCCATGTAACATTTGGACATTCGCAAATCTCTATCTCAAAGCGTCCAATAAATGACTTTAATTTTGAAACTGGAAAAACGTGACAACACTTACAAAATAGATTGTTTACATTTAACAGTAATTTCGACATGCTTGAAGACTTGCGGAGATGTAATGGGAGAGACTTCTCATTTCGTGAGTGAAAAAATTACATTTGCATATGCAATTAGAGCGGAGAATCAGTTTTCTTAAAGTACCGGAAAACTATCCGTCGTAGAATAAAGTGAAGAATGGGTGATTTGTGCGCAATTAAAATCCCTGCATTATGAGACTCTCCAAATTAAAATCGCTTCAGCGGTAAAAAAGTTATTGTAAGAATACCTGCAATATAGTCGTTTTTTAATTAGTAACAACTTTTTAACTAGTTGTTAGAATTTTAGAAAACTTTCTTAGATAAATGTGTTTTATAGTGCTTTATAAGTGTGCAAAAAATGGGTGCTGTCGGTGTAATAGTTTTTGCACAATCTTTGTTTATTCCGCCAAGGGGAAAATGGACAACTCTGACCTCCCGGGGAGTTCGCAATTTTCAACTAAAATTGATTCACAAAACATTTCTGTAATATTCAAGATCTAACTAACCTTTTTGCAAAGAGGGTTGTGACTTATTACCTTACAAAATGGCTTGATTTTCGCTAATAAACAAAAGGTATAAGGTTTTTATTTTTTAATCTGCGTTCTTGCAAATTAGAATCTAGATTTACGTTCTTGTTACCCACTTTAAATTAATAATTCATATTTTTTACTTTGTTGTTTATTATTGGATATATTTTATTTTGATCATGTTATGTCCTAACAGAAAGTATGTAGCAGGGTAAGCATGGGCCGGATGCCCCTCAGGAAATTAGGCTGATATTTTTACCTTAACATCATCTGTAAGATATTACACCATTGTCCCCTCTGGTTTTTAAAATAAATTAATTAATCGAATTTTAAAATACATTTTTTTTCTCTTTAATGACTTAACCAATGTTTATGATTTTTATATATGCGGTAGATATACCAGAGGTATTACACAAAAAATTATTGAGTATTTGCATTAAGTAATATACCAAAATATACGAATTGAAAATTTTGAAACATCAAAAATTTCAAAAGTGCCCCCTACTATAACATACATTTTTTTCTAAATTTTCTTAAGGGTAGAAAAATCATAATCATTAATCATATATAATATTTATAGTCTTCCTAAACAATTAATTCAACTCTACATATTTTTTATATTCATATATTTTTATATGCATCAAAGGTATCAAAAACAAAGGTACAGAGCGCTCACTGTAAACATAATATACTTTATGCGCACTCTTAATACGCAACAAATTAAAATGCATTTACTTTTTAAATTTCAAATTCGAGTTTATATATGTTTTTCTTTGGTGCACTTGTATGGCGTCATGTTCTTACGAGAGTGACTGTTGCAAAATTCAGTGATTATCGTTCTCATGTAGTGACTACAAATAGTAGTAATATTCCTTGCGGATTTAGTAATAATATTAATTAACGAAAATGCAGAGAAGAATCTTAAAGTGTGATGTGTGGTCATTTTTTGTTGAAAGTCGCAGGACAAAACAAATCTTAACTACAGAGGAAGATATACAGCATCGGACTGGGACCAAGAGGGCCTACCGGGCAAATTGCTTTGAGGGCCACATATCAAATTTTTTAATATATTTTTTTTACATACCCATCCCCTAAGTACTTTTTACTTCCTTCGCATACCGAAGGGAAGTATTGCATTCGAGAAAAAATCACCATCCGAGATTTTTTCGGGTTTTCACATTTCAGATCATGTAGATTACGAAAATATAGGTTTTTCAATTCCGTCAGCCTGACTGTCTGTCTGTCGGTAGATTAGCGCATTAACTAAAAAACTACTTGACGGAAAACAGCCAAATTTGGTAGGTAGCTAACGCCACTGCCACCGAAGAAATAGTTAGACTTTCACTGGAAAACATATAGGGTGGACCGTCTAAAGGGAATAAATAGGTTTCGTTCAAATTTTAATTTCCACGTTTCATGATATTCTAAACCCACCTCAAAAATTTTTTTTCAAAATTTTAAATAGAAAAAAATGCTGAAATTTTGAAAATTTTGAAATTTTTTTATAAAAGGGTGATGGAAAAAATTTTTTTTTGCTCAAATTGAAAAGTTTCACGTTTCGAGACATTCTAAACCTGTTTTAAAAAAATCAATATTTGAAAATTTAAAACAGAAAAAAATTATGAAACTTAAAATTTTGTAAAAATGATGGAAAAAAAAAATGTTTTGCTTAAATTTAAAATTTCCACGTTTCATGATATTCTAAACATATTTCAAAAAAAAATACATTTTTAGAAAATTTAAAAAAAATTGTGAACATTTTTTATAAAATGGTGGGTGATAAAAAAAAAATTTTTTTGTTCAAATTTAAAATTTCCACGTTTCATGGCATTATAAACACATTTCAAGAAAGAAATTTGTTTTGAAAACTTAAAAAATATATTTATTTTTTACCACTACAATAGAGTAGATGATAGAAAACATTTTTTTCTTCGATTCTAAAATTTCCACGTTTCATTATATTCTTAACCTATTTCAACAAAAAAGTGTTTTGAAAATAAAAGAAAATCCCACCACTATACAGCAGATGATGGAAAAAAGTTATCAGGTTTCCTCTGTAATAATAGGGCTAACTACATGGAGATTATAATTGTCATATGTCATCTCTTAATTAATAATTTTTTAGAGTGACCGTCTTGTATGAATAAAGAGAGAAGTTCTGTGTAAATACCTTTACCGGTTTTATTAAGTTAGGTATCCCCTTGGAGGCAAAATAAACAGTTTTTTTTATTTTTTTAAAAACGAATACACATTCTGTCAGATACGTAACATGATCAAAATAAAATATATCTAATAGTAAATAACAAAATAAAAAATGAATTATTAACATAAAATTAGTAAAGAAACCGTAAATCTACATTTTAATGTGCAAGACAATAAATTAAACTTCAACATGCATTCTAAAATGGTAAAAAAAAAATGCATATCCAGAGCGAAACATTTCAGAGTATTAACATTCAAAAATAAGGGGATAAAAACCACAGTAGCTGCCAAAATATATAAAACAATTTGTAGACCTATATTAGTATACATTATACATGAACAGCAGAAATCCAGCTAAAAAAAATTTAAGGACAGCTGAAACGACTGCACTAAGGAAAATTACAAAGATTCGGCACCCACACAATCCTTTACACAACCCTCCTAATGCACTTTTGTATGAATTGATGCAAATACTGCCTATCGAGGAGAGAATACAACTTCTCAACGAAAAATTTGCACAGAGAAACTACAATATGGAAGTAATGCAACCTCTAATAATCGCTCGAAACAACAATACACCCAGATTCGCATATCCGGAAAGACCAATTTTTGATCAGATGATATTGATGTCGCAGGAGTACTGAAGCACTACGTCTCACATTGGATTTTTTTTTTTTTTACAATTTATCTATGTAATCAACCTTTTGTTTCCCACCATATTTTTTTATACAAAATGTTAAATATAATATTATTATCTCCTTGGCTGAAGGACCTAGGTCGATGGATTGTATTTTATTACATTGTATATTAATGCAATCAATAAATAACTTTTATTATTATTATTATTATTACTAATTTGCAAGAAAGCAGCTGCTAATAAACAAAAGGTACATATACCTTTTGTTTATTAGTGAAAATCAAGCCTTTTTTTAAGGTAATAATTCATAGCCATGCTTTGCAAAAATTGGTTGCTCTTTTCTGCAAAAAGATTAATTAGATCTTGAGTATTACAAAAAATTTTTGTGAATCAATTTTAGATGAAAATTGCGAAATACCAGGGAGGCCAAAGTTGTCCATTTTTCCCTCGGTGGGATAAACAAATTAGGATTAAGCAAGAACTATTACACCGACAGCACCCATCTTTTGCATACTTATAAAGTGTGTATAGAACACACGTTTTTATTTTGACAACAAATTAAAAAGTTATGATAATAATTAAAAAATGACTATATTGCAGGTTTTTTGCAATCACTTTTTACCGCGATTATAATTTGAAAAGTCTCGTCTCGTAATGTAGGGATTTTAATTGCGCACAAGTCATCCATTCTTCACTTTTCTCTACCACCGATAGATTTTCCAGTATTTTAAGAAAACTGATTCTCTACTCTAATTGTTGATAAAAACGATGATGCAAATAAAATTTTTTGGCTCACGAAATGAGAAGCCTCTTCCATTGCCTCTCCCAAAGCCATTCTGCAAAAATTGCGGCTCTACTGATTTACCTAAAAATTCTGCCTGTTTTCCCTTCATTTGCCTGGCAATACAGCACGAGCACAGGTATTTCATGTTTATTTCACGAGCCGGGGCTCAGGGTAAAGACAAAAAATATCAATCAAAAGCCGCGTCACCTCCTCCACTTCGCTTGTTCAAGCAGGTCGAAATTACTATAATACGAAAACGGTTTATTTTCCACTGTTGTCACGTTCTTCAAGTTTCGAAATAAAAGTGAATTACTGGACGCTTTGATATGGGGATTTGCAAATGTCCAAATGTCACATGGGGTAAGGGAGTCACATTTTGGATTTAAAGAGGGGCCACATTTTGGGTCTTTGGAGAGGTCTACTGGGCATTTGCCCGGTTGCCCGGCGCCCCAGTCCGACACTGAAGATATAACATTGTGCCAAAATGTGTTTGATGTAGGAATGAAAATAAATCGCCTGTAATAACAATTAAAGCTAGTTTTTTCAGATACAGTAATCAAATCTGCGATGCTAGAGTGAATAAAACAATATCTATGGGTAGATATTTGTACGGGGAGGTCAAGATACTGCTCTGAAAATTCGTCGGGGACTAGTGTGTATTTCATAGGTAACACCTAGGTCTAATTCTGGGTTTGATTCAAGTTCGCACTGTTCTGTACAAGTACTTCATAGACTTTGATCGATTTTGCTGAAATCTCCTGAATTTTTTCGCTTAGGTACATATTCTTATATGACAGGCACCGCATACCCCACTATTTGGAAAAATGGTTTCAAGTGTCTGTAACACATTTTGACACTTTGGCAACAAAATATATATGGTACCGGACCAGTTAAGTAGGCAATAAACAAAAAATTCTTGTCAGAGGACAAATAATGTCAGTGACGTCCTGTCGTTTTTATATAAATATTTATTCAGTTTGTTCAGCTAGTATTTGTAGAATTAATTGCTCTGTTTGTGTCCAGGTTTGTGTGTGTTTGTGTACACATGCTCCATGTCTTTTAAATTATATTTTCTACAACTGAAGTCTGAAAGAAAACCAATACAAAACATAGGTTGGCAAATGCCCACTTTCCATTCTGAAACGTCACATTTCAGTTCAATTGTCGAATGATGAAACTAATGAAGTTGAAATCTTGAAATGTTATATTTTCCAACTTTTGACATGTAAGACAATTTGATTATTTCTGCATGAAATTGAATTGAATGATTGTGAATAAAGTATATTAATTTCAGGTACTTACCACCTTTATGGTTTATTTTCGTAAATTCCCCGGTAATTTTAGTTACACTGATTAAAATGCCTTGAATTGCTACTAAATCACCACTTAGTTCCATAGTTGCGAAAAGTTAAGGTTCAAACCTAACCTAAACACTAGAACCTCAATTTAGATTTAAAAAATCATATTTAAATGTAATACTCCCCTTCTTCTTCTTCTATCTGCTGGTATCCTAAAAATTTACCAAAGATTAAGTCGGCTACAGATGTAACTACATATTTGAACGGTATATGCATGCCCAAGTTTATTATACAAGTATACCGGAAAGAGAGATATTGCAGTCAAATATTGCATAGTTTATCTCAAGTAGTCGCCAAATTTAGAAATATATTATTATTGTTGTCAAATATTACAAAATCATTAAAGGTGCATTTTAAGTAAGTAAATTTTAAAATTAAACAAAATTTTATGGAGTCGATTGAAAGCCAAAACAAAGATGAATTTCTGTATTTGATATATAATATTTACATACATAATATAAGTAATGTTGGAAGCAGGCATATTGGCTGGTGGTAATATAGAATACATTTAAATACAGATCGGATGATTTTCGTTGTTCCCGATTTTAACCGAAGTGAGGGTAACGTCGTCTACTCGACGTACGCTAAACGTACGGAAATTATGTCAGGCGGTAAGTTATTACCGCATACCTTAACGTAGATTAAATGTGCGCATGCTAGATGTCAAATAGCGCGACAGTGAATTACGATGTGACGAGTGACGATGCAATGTCTCTCTAATAAAAGGTTTGTTTTGGTTTTGAAAAATACCAGTCCTTGGATGTCAGGAACATGCGCAGTTAGTAAGTTCAGGACGCGTTTTACTAACTGCGCACGTGCCTGACGTCCGAGGACGTCCTCGGACAGGATCATATAAGGTTTGTTTTGGTTCGCAAAACGGAACAGTTTGGAAACTGCGCAGGACAGTATGCGTAGATGCAAAAAATCCGCAACAGTCCGAAACTGTCGATTAACGCGCCATCTTTTAATGTTTCTTCTTATTACAACCATTCAGGAACTTTGAATTGGCTGCCTTGAAAACGTTTCATGTGTAATTTTAATTTTAGCAGTTGACACAGTTTTGAAGAATTATATTTTGTATTTCTATATTTTTCACAAAATAAAGTAAGCAAATACTTCAGTAAAACCTTGTAGAACTATGTCTGGTAGGTATATGTAATAAATAATATGAAAGAGGACGAGGCCTACACTCCATCGTACATTAAGAGAAATGAAGTTTTCACCGACATAAAAAATGATTTAAAGGCATATTATGCCGAAGAATTAAGCATTCAAAGAGAACGATTGCAAATTGAAAGAGAAAAGCTGGAACATAGAAAAAAGAGAACTCGTCTCCTATATAGAATTAACATTATCATTGAGATATAATAATGATGATAGTTTGTAGAACTTCCCTAATAGCACATGGACGTCCCGAAAACGTCCCAAGAACGTACTCACAGGACATGAAAACGTCCCGAGGACGTACTCTACCGACGTAAGACGTACCGAGGACGTTTGAGGGACGTTCCGTGTCAGCAAAACGGGGTGTCCCGAGGACGTCCCACCCAGGACTTATGTGGGACGAATGTAGGTCTAGAGAGGACGTCCTGAAAACGTTGTTGGGACATACTATGCAAAACATATAGGTACCTCCCCCTCCACCACTTTTAAGGTGTATTCACAGCAGAGGGTATTTATGTTCCTTTTTGGGTTTTCTAACCACATGCATTTCTTTCGAAATAGACTCCAGTGATTGGATTCTATTTCCAAGGGAATAAATGTGGTTAGAAAAGCCAAAAAGGAACATAAATACCCTCTGCTGTGAATACACCTTAAGATAAAAAAATGACAATATATAATTACCATATGTAGAAAAATTATTCAATTAGATTGATTTTAATACTTATTAGTACTTTTATTTATCAACACCAAATGACAAATTTATGCGAACATTTTATTTCTATTGTGCTATTGAAAAATAAGTTATGGCATTTGTATTTTTTTTAAATTAACTTCTTACTCTACAAATTCAAGTGTCAAGTGTATGGGATTTAAAAGTTATATATTATAATACCTAGTACAGTATAATATAGTTATATACATTAAGTCATATTGAATATTATAAGAAATTAGCCAAGTATGCAATAAAACGTAAGATAAATGTATATCTCACCTTCTCTTAACGTTTTGCACACTTCGTCTTTTTATAATTATCTTAGTTTATATTATTTTCTAATATTCTCTCTTTTTTGACACCCCTGTTCTTTCTTTTGCCCTTTTCAATCACGATGTAATAGCCATTTCGGTGTCCTTCCAAGACTTTGAAGTGTTAGCGACTGCAGCAACTCCTGTGCAAATAAAAGAAAAATTAACATTTCAGATGAAATCTTGGCAAAAAACATTAAGACTAATATATATGCCACTTGATGGCAAGCTTATATTTAAAACAAATTGTTATAATTTTCTTGGTGTCCTATTTAAAAAAAAATCACAGTTTAAATGTGAACATTTTTTTGTTTAACTGACTTTTGCATTTGAAAGGTTCCCTTGTTCATTTAAAAATTTTAAGAACACCTCTTTACATGAATGATCGATTCTACAAATAATACCAAAGACCGAGAGAAGCAGAAATATATGTTGTGACTAATGCAGATTAATAACATTATTATAAGTTTAACGTTGTATTTTTTGCCAATATTCTTACAGAATTCAAGTAAAGAAAATGGCTATGGTTTAAGATGCATTAGGATTTACGGTTAGAAGCAGGTTTATTAGGTTGAACATTGATGATGTATAAAAGTTTTTGTACGTATACGTACAGCATAATTTCAGAAAAATATAACAAATAGGGCATATAAGTTACAAATTTGTAAATTTTCCTCAAAAAGTACTGTTACGGATTTCCACCTTTTTGGGAACACCCTGTATGAATCCGTGGGTTCTAAATAATTTTAACAAGAGATTAAACACTACTAACACTTTATTTAACTATTTACTGACTACAATACTTCAAATTCACTTTATTTACTATTTATCTAACCTCACTTTTCACTTTTCTACTTGTTCACTTTTATAAACTGCTTTCTTCATAAAAACTTCCTCTTCCGCGCTGGTAATCGCGCCTTATATACCCCGAATTTGACTCTCTAGATCCATCTAGAAACATTCAAGAATCTTCTCCAACAACATTCCAGAAAAGTCCGTTTTATTCTCTTGGCTTCCAGTCACAATTAGTAGGCATAGGCGTACCATCTCCTATTCCAAGGGGGTGTAATTCATAACACTGCCCCCTCCTTAAGCCTGATCGTCCCGATCAGGCAACTCAGAATCATCGATGTATTTCGCCAATCTGTCCAAATGCACGATCTTCATCTTGGACTTTTTGCTTCGCTGAATCCGATAGACGACGTCATTAATTCGGGTAATAACAGTGTACGGTCCGTCCCAAGGCGGTTGAAGTTTCGGTGACCTGCCTTTCTTCCGCTGTGGGTTGTACAGCCAAACCAGGTCTCCTGCCTTGAACCCTTCTGAACTACCCTTACGGTCATATCGAGCCTTCATTCTGTCACTGGCTATGGTGATTTGGTCTCTAACTAACTCATGGACATTCCTTAGCCGTTCACTCACTTCATCTACATAGCTGCATGTTCACAGGAAGCCGTTCTCCACCTGGTGTTCCAAACATCAAATCACACGGCAGTCTGATCTCATGTCCAAATACTACACGAGCCGGAGTTTGTTTTGTAGTCTCGTGGATAGCAGCTCTATATGCCATGAGGAAAAACGGTATGTGGAGATCCCAGTCACGTTGATTTTTATGAACGACTTTAGAGAGATGTTCTTTCATAGTCTTATTATGTCGCTCCACCATTCCAACTGATTGCGGGTGAAGGGCTGTCGTCCGTGTTTTGTGTATTCCTAATAAATTGCAGATCTGCTGAAATACCCCTGACTCAAAATTTCTCCCTTGATCTGAATGCAGCTCCAGGGGTACACCAAACCGACATATCAAGTTATCTACCAAGACTTTGGCGACAGTAACCGCTTCCTGGTTCGGAATTGCGTAGGCTTCAGGCCTTTTACTAAAATAGTCCATGGCAACCAGTATGTACTTGTTACCGTCCTTGGTTACTGGGAATGGTCCGGCTATATCGATCGCAATCCTCTCAAAAGGAGCCCCGACGTTATATTGCTTCATTGCACCCCTACTCCTAGTCTGTGGTCCTTTACTGGCTGCACAAATTTTACAATTACGACACCAAGCTTCAACATCTTGACGACTATTTACCCAGTAAAATCGTTCACGTACTTTATTCAGGGTCTTGTTAACGCCGAAGTGTCCACCGGATGCTCCATTATGCACTTCTTGAAGTACTTTCGGTACTCGACACCTGGGAATCACTAGACGCATAACAACTTGCTTCCCATCTGGGCTCTCCCATGCTCTTTTTAACAGCCCGTTCATAACTCTAAGTGAGTCCCACTGTGCCCACAAAGCCTTCAATCCAACTGCTTTGTCCGAAACATCCTTCCACTCTGGTCGAGTTCCTTTTTCCTTTGCTCTCAATATAGCCCCAATCTCTGCATCGTTCAGTTGTTCTTGTCTCAGGGCTTCAGTTGTCCAATCATTCGGAACGTCTATTTTAATAGTGTTGACTACTCCCGCGCCCTGCTGTTTTTCCACGTGGCGGCAGTGCTTGCAGTCGTCCTTGCATGGTCTTCTAGATAATGCGTCTGCGTTCTTATGAGATCTTCCTGGTCGATGCTCGATTTTAAAGTCGTACTGTTGCAACCGTTCTATCCAACGAGCCAGTTGACCTTCTGGGGTTTTCAACTGCAACAGCCATTTCAACGCAGCATGGTCGGTCCTGATTTTGTAATGTCGCCCGTAGAGATACTTATGAAAATGGTCCACTGATTTGACGATGGCCAATAACTCTTTCCTGGTTACACAATAGTTTCGTTCTGGTTTGGAGAGCACCTTGCTGAAGTACTCGATCACTCTTTCCTCTCCGTTCTGAATTTGGGACAGCACACAACCAATCGAAGAATTACTGGCATCTGTATCTAAAATAAAAAGTCCATTCTGTTGTGGGTATGCTAGTACAGGACCAGTGCATAGAGCTGCCTTCAATTTTCTCCATGCCATTTCACACTCCGGTGTCCACTGGTACTGAACTTTCTCCTCTGTTAGCCGGTGTAATGGCTTCGCAATGTCTGCAAACCCTTCCACAAAGCGTCTATAATAAGTGCAAAGGCCAAGGAACCTTCGTACTTCATGAACGTTAGATGGCCTTGGCCAATCTCGTACGGCAGAAATTTTGTCGGGATCCGTTTGTATTCCCTCCGAAGACACTACGTGACCAAGGAATTTAACTTCTTTCTGAAATAAAAGGCACTTCTTCGGGTTCAATTTCAGGTGTGCATTTCTGACTCGTCCAAATACTTCTTGAAGATTTTTCAAATGTTCTGTAAAGTCTCGTCCCATAACCAGCACGTCGTCAAGGTAAACCAGGCACGTCTTCCAGGTTAGCCCTCGTAGTACAAATTCCATCAATCGTTCAAACGTGGCTGGAGCATTGCAAAGTCCAAAAGGCATCACCGTAAATTGGTAAAGACCACTGCCTGCTGAAAATGCTGTCTTTTCCTTATCATCAGGATGAAGCCCAACTTGCCAATAACCGCTCCTAAGGTCTAACGTCGAAAACCATCGTGAGCCTCCAATGTACTTAACGTGTCGTCAATCCGGGGTAATGGGTAACTGTCTTTCTTCGTCACATCGTTCAGTTTTCGATAATCGACACAAAATCTTAACGTTCCGTCCTTTTTGGCAACCAAAACTACTGGCGATGACCAGGGACTTGTTGACTCCTCAATAACTCCATCTTGTAGCATCTTATCTATCATTGCTGAGGCTTCTTCTTGTTTTGCTAGCGGAAGCCTCCTAGGTTGTTGTCGAATAGCAGGTGAGTCACCAGTATTTATCCGATGCTGGACTATATCTGTTTTTGTAAGGGCCTCGGTACTTTTGGCAAATACTGAACTTTCCTTTTCCAGGAACTTGATCGCCTCCTCTCGTTCATCCTTAGATAAATGCTCCAACTGGGAACTCAGCAAGGTCAAAACTTCCTGGTCTATATTTGTAGATGAATTTCCCTCCGTTTGTTCTTCGCACCTTGCTACCCACATAACCGGTTCATAGGAGCCAATCGGTTTGCCTTCTTTAATTGTTACTGCATGGGAATTTAAATTGACGACTCTAATTGGGATTTTATCTTTAGTCCGGGTTAAAGTTCTTGCCACAACAATATTGGTTAGGGACTTAATCGATTCGTCACCTTCCACCAGGCCAACACGGTAGCCTCCAGGATTTCCTTCCAAGGCAGCATCGATGATCTGTTCCGAATGAGCAGGAATCTTAATCGTCTTTGTTGTCAATAGCCTTGCTTTACGGAATTGGTCATCTGCGGTTGCCAGGATAAATTCCTCATTTCCAATTTTCAAGACTCGCTCCCCTACGTCGACAATAAACCTCTTCTCCTCCATGATGTCCAGTCCCAAAATGAAATCATCTGTAATGTCAGCCACAATGACCTTGTAATTGAATCTCAATCGTCCAACCTGCAGTTCCAAATTGACCTCTCCATGGACCGCAGCCCTGTCTCCCGTGGCTGTCCGAATAATTACTTCATTTTGCTTCTTCTTAATCTGCAAGCCTGATATAAACCCTGGCCGCACTATTGATGACGTAGCGCCGGTGTCAACAGTAAACACACACTTTCTTCCATTCACATATCCTTGCAACAGCAGACTACTTGGAATTCTTCGCAGCTGGGAAATCTTTATTTCTCTGGGGGCACCGTGTTCCCTAGCCAGCACAGCCCCCTTGGTGCTGGCTATCTTTAGTTTTCCTGCTGCTCTTCTACATTTACAGCATTTACTCGTCTGTCCGAGTTCTGCTGTCGACAGTCTCGTTTCATATGTCCCATCCTGCCGCAGTTGTAGCATTTAATACCTCCACTTGGCCTTTCTCTGTTCTGTTGGTTTTCCTGTCTTCTTGGAGGATTCGATTGAGCCAGTAATTGACCGATCATTTTATTCGTTTTGAGAATCGCGTTCAAGATAGGGTTTTGGTCTCTCTCTTCTGGCAGCGATTCTTCAAGCATCATAGTCCGTACTCTTGACTTTGGAGTATCCCTATAGACTGCTTCTACCTCTAGTGCATGCACCAAGGCTTCACTACTACTTTTATGTCGGGATAGCCTGAGGACTCGCCTGATCTCCTCGTCCCTTATCCCGTCTAGGAATGCCCCCACTGCCAATTGCTCTTTAAATTCTTTTGGCGCATTAGGATAAGCTAAGTGTGCCAGTCTTTCCACTGCAGCTTCAAATTCTTGCAGACTCTCTCCAGCTTTCTGAACGCGCACTTTCAGCTGGGTGTGGTATACTTGAGCAAGGTGTTGATCTCCATATCGTAGATCTAAGGCAGCTTCTAAAACTCTAAAATTACGTTGTTGGTCCGCCGGAATTGTCTGGAGCAACTCCAATGCTTGGCCTCTTAAAGCTACGATTAATGCCTTAGCCTTCTCTTCGTCATTCCAGTTGTTTGCACTTGCTGCTGCCTCAAACTGTGTCTTGTAAGTCATCCACGAACTTTAACCATCAAAAGAGGGAATTTTTAATCGTTGGCCTGATGACACCACTTGCTGGTTTCCTCTATCCCTCAACTGTTGTTTAAGTTGGTCTATTTCTCCTTCTACCTGGTGCATTTTGTCTTCAACCTTGTCTACTTTTTCTTTCACTTCGCTCACTTCTTCTTTAACTCCACTTAATTCCTCCTCGACTTTGTCCATTTTTACTTCGATCTTATTTTTGAGTTCTTCAGCGATTGTAAACAAGGCATTCTGTTGTGTCTCTATAGCTTTTTTTAAGTCGTCATTTTCCTCTTGACGTCTTCTCTCTTGATCCTCAAACATTTTTCTTAATTCTTCTTGACGTTTTTGGTCTTGTTCTTCTTTTTCCTGTAGGCGTTTTTGTTCTGTTTCTTTCTCTTCCTGGCGCTTTCTTTCCTGATCCATCATCATCTTTTGCATTTGGGCCATAAAGTCCTGCATTTGTTGTTCGGATGCCATGCTTCTGGTCGTTACCGGCATACAATTACGTTGAAATCAAATAAGTTTAATAATTACGTCACTATCGGTAATGGGACTGTCCAGAAAACCCTCAAAACGACACGAAAAAGTCTTATCTAGAGTCTTCGTCACTTAAACTCTAATGTCCAAATAAAATGTCCAAAAAAATGTCTCAAAAAATGCACTTGACACTATTTTCCTGTTCGAAAACAACCATCGAACAACGTCCAGTAAATTAGTCCTCCGTGTTAGCACCAACTTCGAGAATACACTGCCAAACCTTCTCGAACACTTCCGAAGAATCCTCTTGTCAAAATTCCGCTTCCGACACCAAAATGTTACGGATTTCCACCTTTTTGGGAACACCCTGTATGAATCCGTGGGTTCTAAATAATTTTAACAAGAGATTAAACACTACTAACACTTTATTTAACTATTTACTGACTACAATACTTCAAATTCACTTTATTTACTATTTATCTAACCTCACTTTTCACGTTTCTACTTGTTCACTTTTATAAACTGCTTTCTTCATAAAAACTTCCTCTTCCGCGCTGGTAATCGCGCCTTATATACCCCGAATTTGACATCTCTAGATCCATCTAGAAACATTCAAGAATCTTCTCCAACAACATTCCAGAAAAGTCCGTTTTATTCTCTTGGCTTCCAGTCACAATTAGTAGGCATAGGCGTACCATCTCCTATTCCAAGGGGGTGTAATTCATAACAGTACCTTTATTAGTTTTTTCCTTATATTAATTTACTGAAATCCCTAAATATACTTTACAAGTTTGTTGATGTTTTCTGGCAAATGTTTTTATTACTCGATGTATCAAACCTTACCTATTAAAAGTTTCATCACCTCCACTTGTTCATCAGAGATGTCGAACCATATATAACACTTCTTTTAACACACTGCATGAGTAGGTACTTCTCTTCAATTTTTACTTCCCTCGCATACCGAAGGGAAGTATTGTATTTATAATGTTTAACCAACAATCTTCTTTTAAGTGAATAAGTTCGCTCCATGATAAACAACTAAAAACTACATACTCAGGTTCACAGGTGATCTCCCATAGAATTTTAACAGAGCCAAATAAGGTGGGTGGTAGTATATTTATTATAACCTACAAATAAGCCGCACCAAATTTATCTAGAATAAAATATCGATCTAAATACTTATATATTAATAAATCAATTAAATAGACTTACCTGTTTTTGGTACTTTCTTTTGTAGCCGTTAAAAGTGACTAGTGCCAGTGTGCGGAAGAAATAAAAATGCAAAAAATTTGTAAAAATGATGCAATGCATGCCAAATTGAATTTCCCAGTTTGACAGCAACTGAGTAACATTACATAAGCTCTCCTTAAATATTGCGGTGAAAATGGCTGTAATATAACCGAAACTCATGAAAAAAATAGTTGAAACGAATATAAGATTTCTGAAATCAGAAAAATCAAATTGACAAAATTTAAATGGACCATGAAATATGAAAATATTTTGTTATCAAAAGAAATTTTGTTAGTAAAATTTTTTAAGGATTGTAATTTCATTTTTACAGTTTTTAATTTCCTTTTTTAATCATATCCTCATCTGCTCAAAAAAAAACATCACTCCTAGAGGTTATTTCACAAATGTGTTTAGGTTTGTCTTGACTAGACTCTAGCAGGATGTCCTCAAAACGTTTTATTCAGAACGTTTTAGGAACGATAGCAAACGGACGTCCTTGGGACGTACCATGTAAACCCGGGACGTTCAGACCAAACGAGGACCTAAGTGAACGTCCTGGGGACGTTTGGTGTTATCAGGGTTCTTACTAATTTTTTTTTATTTTTGTGATATTTGTTTTTTATAACAAACGGACTTTAATTTTAATTTCATATTTATTATTTATGTAAATACACTTAAAAGTGTGACACACAGTATCTACTCACTTAAGATGAAGATGCTTGTTTTTTTTCCGATTTGAACCCGCCATATGTTTACTGAAGTAAAGAACAAATTTAAATCATAATAAATCGTATTGGGCATTTTTTTATTGGAAAATTTTATTAATGAAAATTGTTCACAATTATCCAAAACGTTAAGTCCAAAATTTCATCCAAATAAAAAAAATTATATAAATGTACAAAATTTCAAAAAGTTACAAATTACTCTACAACGACCTGACAGCTTATTGAGTTTAAATTCAAACGAATTTTTTAAGATGATAATTGCGAACGGACATTACTTTAAACATAATTTCAATTTTTTTCAGTTTTGATTAAATATTTTGGGCATAAGGGTTTTTGGAGAATTCTGAACAACTGTCATTAAAAAAGTTTTCTGATAAAACATGCCTAATATGTTTTAATATGATTTCTTCGGCTTATGTGCCGCATATGGAGTAAAAGTGACATTTTTTGTGTTAAGGATGTACGTGACAAACGAGCAAAGCGAATCCAGCAAGAACAGCTAAGAGAAAAAAAAAACTCTTTTACTCCACATAAAACATGTTATTTTTTCTTCAAATATATGAATTAAATAAAATAAAGTATAAATTAGGTACTGCTTTGAAAATAAAATCCTAGGATTGAAAATAATATATTTTTTTAAAGTAATGTCTATCTATTTATTTCTCATTGAATGAAAAAGTAGCATATTTTACGTGGAGGAGTTTTTTTATTTTTTTTATCTCGGCTGTTCTTGCCGAGCTTGCTTTGCTCGTCTGTTAAGTAGGTACATCCTTATTGACACAAACAGTTTTACTTTTACTCCTTATAAAATAATATACTATTTTCAGTTTCTGAGTAATCAGTGCTGGGAGTTTATGTGGAACACCCTGTAAACATACAATTTTAACTAAAATATTGAACACATTTCAATATATTGATTGGTGATCAGATCAGAGCGCCATACTGGTAGCAGCGAAACGTGAAACGCAAAAGCGCATGCTCAACAAAAACAGTCCAGATTTGTCCATACTCGAGGGCATGTACGATTTCTGACGGTCCCTGACTATTTCTAACAGAAAACCAGAACAGATGATCGGTGAATCCGAACTAGTCAAAGACAAACCAGAACGCGTTTTACTAACTGCGCATGTGCCTGACATCCGAGGACGTCCTCGGACAGGGTATTTCTCAAAACCAGAACAAACTAGAGATGGGCGGTCCGGATCCTTTAGTGGATTCGGTCCGTTTTTATCCGTTCCGCTTGTGGACCCGTTCAACTGGATTCGTTCGATTGGATCCACTTCAAAATTTCCTCATCGTGACGAATGGGTTTGGATAAACAGTAAATAAAATCTTGAAATCACGACGCAGGCACTTCCTAAGTATTAAGTGTGCACATGGGATATTTACTATTTATGGAGCGACGACAGTCAACTCAAACTTCATCAAATCTATCCAAGCAGTCAGTTAGAGTCCAGGGTCCGGAGTTCAGCTCAGAAGAGTACCAGGACTTACATACCATAACAGATCAATGGACTGGACCGCGGACCCGGTTCGATCGACATCGTGGATTCGGTCCGACCCGTTCCACCTTCGGATTCGTTCACTTGGAACGGGTCTGCTCGGACCGCCCATCTCTAGAACAAACCTATAATTCTTTATCTATGGACAGCAGGGGGATTATGAAAATACGATCCGTATGGTGTTTGCGAACCGTAGCGAAACCACTGAACTCTACATAATAAATGGAAGACCAATACAGATATATGCGCGTGAACAAAATACGGCCTACATGCGATTGAAGGTCGGCGGCATATGCGTCGCCGCAGTGGAAATCTAATATTAAAAGTATGTTGGTGCTTGAGTCAGAATGCTTCTTGAAGACATTATGCGCCGACGCCATTATTCTTTGGTTTGTCTCCCGTAGCGGGAGGTCTTGGATTAGTGCAGAATTTCAGAGCCGTCGTCAAACAATTCTCTCGTTTTTATCGATTCTTTTATTTAGCAGGTATTTACAGTTCGTGATAAGTTAATCAAACAATATGGTCCGGAATTGTATTGTAGATACTGTGTTGCAAGAATCGGGCCAAAGGTTTGTTATATTTTAAGTAAGTACCTTGTTCTTGCCTATTCTATAAAATATACTACTATCTAAATATCGGCGACAACTCCGAGTTTTGGGATCTTTTCTTTTAACGTGGGTAATTTTGCCTGAAAATTTTTCGATAGGCTATACTTTCCGAGATATCTACTTAACTCTACATGATAAATATATAGAATTTCAGTGGAAATTTAGGATACAAAATTCTCTAACCTCACTTATTTTCCATATTTTCCGTTTTCAAATTTTAAAGTTCATTGCTATTTGTGAATCTACATAAATAATTTGAAACAATCCAACATTATTTGCATTACTGATATTGACTTGATCTATTCTAATTTCAATTTCTAAACAAAATAAGAGACAAGCGTCTAGAGCGACCGAAATGCGAAAGCTTCGAGCATGCGCATTACATTTTTTTTGTCTCCGACCCTAATACTGCCTGCGGCACTAATAATTATTAACAATCGGGTATCAAAATAAAAACCTACTAACCTAACCTAAAGAAATCACACAAAGAATGAAATTATTATATTAAATGAAGGAAAACCTGAAGAAATCAGAAAAGAATTTGTAAAAAATATATTAATCGTTACAGAATTTAAAAAAAATTCTGCGGACGTATGAACTTGAACCCGGGACCCTTCGCGAAGTTAAAGCGTAACCTATGCGCTAACCATCTCGCTGGAAGCTAACGCTAGGGCAAAGAAGAAATAGTCAAACTAATGATATCACGTGTTGGGCGTGTCGAAGCTTTCGCATTTCGGTCTCTCTAGACGCTTATAAATAAACAAGAGGTTATGTTTAATATATGCAATTATTATTACTGTGTCCTTGTTGCTTTGTGTTTATACTTATAAGTGACCTTAACTCCCAGTAATTCTTATTGCATTAATTATTAGTATTATTTTCATGACCCAATATTATTTTTTGTACTTCTGTGTATTTTGTATTTATATTATCATCATATATTAATATAATTATTTTGTATATTAATATTATGTATGTTACAATTAATTACTCATTATTTCATAATAATCATTAGAAAAAACATTTATCATCATAATAGCTTTTTTGTAATCTTTTATTACATGCGGGTAGGGTTGAAAATCAACTAAGCATGTTGAATCCTCATATCTTTTGTGTAACTTTGTAACACAATACAATTTTATTCTATTCTACTCTAAATTATATTTCGATCTCTGAGGTAGAAAATATGACTTCATTTTTTGGCGGACTCTATATTCAACTCTCATCAATATGATCGTGCATTATCAAGAAACATTACTAGAAAGAATTAAATAATTATATATGTTTTGGGAATGGCAACTTTTTTTGTTCTTTAATAAAAATTAAGACAAAGGTTAACTATATATAAGAAATGTCAATCTATACACGCGTATTTTTGATGGTTTCTGAAAAAAAGTCATATTAAAAACACTTGCAATAGAAATAGAGCCGGCTCTGGCGTGTTACACAATGCGATTGCGCCGAGACCTCCCGTCGCCATACTTGCGCGAGATTCAATTTTACATACAAATAGGAATAGACATTGGCATTCCATTTATATGGTACAGTTCAGTGAGCGAAACTCGATACGACTCGAAGTCGAACCGTGAACGAAATTATGAATTCAGTTCTGATACATCAATAGCCATCGTCGGCAAAGTTCGTGAAATTATATCTAATGGCACATGGTTTTGATCAAATGGAATGTTTGAAATGTGTTTTTTGACATTTGACATTTTAAATTGAGTTAGAAGGTATTAAACGTTTAAAAATAAAACTATAATAACTAATACCTCATTACCTGACAAGTTATACAAGTAGAGGTAAGTCATTTATTATATTAATGATGTATATTAGTTGATCTTGAAAATTATATTTATCAAACGTTTTCCTTGTCTATTTTAGATGTTGCCCATCATAAGAATAGCTCCAAGAAACCGCCAAAGAAGAGAAAGAAATACTCGTCTAATAGCTGCCCGCAAAACTATTCGAGAACAAAATGATCCCTTCAGACTCCCTGAAGTAAGGTTTATTGAATTATTTAGAGTCAACAAAGAATTAGCGAGGTACCTAATAGCTCAACTGACACCACATCTAGATGCCCCAAGATCAAGAAGAGGAATTACAGCAGAAAAAAAAGTTATGGTGGCATTGCGCTTCTATGCAACAGGGTCATATCAACGGTGTGTTGGTGAAGAATATAATTGTGGTCTCAGTCAAGCATCTGTACACTTTTTTATACATGAAGTTACAAATGTGATTGTAAGATTTTTAGCACCGCAGTATATCAAATTTCCAGATACTATTGCCCAGAGAAGTAATATAAAAGCTGAGTTCATGAATAAATTTGGGTTTCCAGGAGTAGTAGGGGCAATAGACGGTACCCATATAGCTATTTTAAAACCAGTCCATAATGAACAAAACTTCATTAATAGAAAAGGTAAAGACAAATGTGTACTTCACAAATATTGTAAATAGGAAAATTAATTACCATTGGCAATCCACAGCCACTATATACTATTTTTTTATTTCAGGTTACCATTCCATAAACTGTCAAATAGTTTGTGATGCAAAATTAAAAATTTTAAATATATTTGCAAATTTTGGTGGATCAACTCACGATTCATTCATTTGGAATCAATCGCAATTGAAAACTTACCTAGAAAGAAATCAGCAACAGGGAGAAGCGGGGTGGGTCATAGGGGATTCCGGATATCCTCAAAGCCCTATATTAATGACACCCTTTATAAACCCGCTAGAAGGTACACCAAAAGCAAGGTATAATAACGCCCATATTCGAGCACGTAATACAATAGAAAGATGCATCGGCGTGTTGAAAATGAGATTTCGATGCCTTCTTAAAGAGCGGACAGCTCGTTATAGGCCGGAATTTGTATGTAAATTAATAAAGTGCTGTGTTGTTCTGCACAATATGTGCATTGATAGACATATGCACTTAGAAGACGAAGAAAATATTGAAAATGATGGTGATGTTCTACAACTACCAGTGGGAGAACAGGTGGAAGAATTGACAATCAGGCAAAGAATAGTTCAGAGATACTTTAGATGAGATGGAAGTGAAATAATTAATAATATACATGTAAATAATTATTCTAAATAAATTTTTTATTGAGTATTTTCTTTTATTATACATACAGAAACAAATAGTTATTACTATAATTAAAAAACAATATAAATGAATAAATATGTAAATATACAAACGAAACAAGTATTCTAATAATTAAAAAATAAATATATAAACAAAATAAACAATCAGTACATATACATAAAAAAAAACAATTCTACTAAATATCAAAAAACTGTTTTTTAGAACAACATCGAGAAAACATTTTATTTATCTAGATAAATTATCCTTTAATTCATTTAATGTTGTGTTAATGGCTATTAATGCATTTTCCACACCATGAACGGAGTTTCGTATTTGTTTTAACTCTCTGATGGTTTCTTCATACAGTTCATTTTCTTTGTCAGCTTGTCTTTTCCTCTTTTTTCCTTTAGGTTGCAAGACGTAACAATGATCCTCTGGAATAATTGTAATTTCTCTTTCTTCCTCCTTGCTTTCACTAACACCTGTATCGACATCTTCCAAATATGGCTATAAATAAATTGAAAAACATAATCGTGTATCGGGGCATTTAAAACAATAACCTTACTTCTGAACTAACATTAGCATCCATGTCGGCATCAACTTCATTAAGCTCAATTGTTGCACTTGTGCTAAGGCTTCCAGGCACTCCACACTCTGCAGTTCCAACACCTTCGTAAAAAGATTTGCCAAGTATCGCCAGCACCCTCTCCTCCCAATCCTTTAAAGTTTTGCCAATTTCTGGACCTCCACCAGTTGCTGCAATTTCTTTTTTATTGAAGGCTGCTTTTTTTTTTAATGAATATTTAATATCAGCCCAAGACTAAAATATAAAAAGATCAGACTTTTATGAATATATAAACAACTTATAAGTATTTACCTTTTGCCATTTTCCCACTGGCCTGCTCCCATGACCAAGTGAATTTAACATTTGTGATAATTCCTCCCAGAGTTTCCTTTGGGTAGCTTTGCCCGTGGGTCCTGTAAACTGCCCCCTGGCAAATGCTTTATGCTTCCCCAGATAGCATTTATTATTCCACGAATGTACATTTTGCATTCCTAATGTTCTAATTGCATACTGTACTAGCCATGTATGTTCCCCCAACATTCTCATATAAATAATATTTTCATATACAATATGAATATACATACGATATGTATCGAACATACACAAAAGTTTATGTTCATAGTCGCATGTACTATGTATACATGTCAGGGAATGTTCTTCGTATATGTGTTCATGTACATCGTATAAACGTTCGTCGATGATTTTATCTGTATGATAGAGGTGTACATTTTGTAGAAATATTTGGATCGCATGAACTAATAAAAATAAAACTGCATCACAACTGATGAGACTACCTATTGCTACTTTTATATAGTATCTACTTTAACCTTTAACCTTAATTATAATAAAAATAAATAAATGTTTCTCTATCCACATTTGATTTAAGTACATTTATAATCATTCCCTGTCCAGTGGTGAATAACATCCATTTTACAAATTTTAAATCGTTGGCAAAATTGTAGATGTGAAATATGATTTGAATTTGAATTCAAACTAGGCTTGTGATCGCGCGCCACGGTCCCTAGGCTAGTGCGCATGCTCAATATTCTCATTCCATTCCGCTAGGCCTCTGCTGTCAAAATTCAAAATGTCAAATGTCGATTTCAATTTGTTTATGGTTTGTGTTTTGTTTGCCTATGATTATTACTACATAATTGCATTGCAGTAAGTATTTTACAATAATTATGTACAATAATACACCTACCACATAGTTTAAGGTCCCCTTTATTGTCATTTGCCGATATTTTAATTTATGTTTAGACACTAAAGTTGAATGTACTTACACTTACCTATCCCTTTGTACTTTTATCAAAGATTAGGTCTAATCTTTGCTTTTATTGTAATACGAATAATGATGTTTGTAGGCATCGATTTTTGGGGAAAAAACGGAGGTGGTTTAATTCGAAGTGACTCGTTCCACGAAAAGAAAGTTTGGTGGTCACCATTTAAACGGAAACAATTTGATAAATCATTGAAAAACAAGAGAGATCCCATATGAAGCGTGGACACTATAAATCTTGTTTTCAAGCAGGTAGGTTCGATCTATTTCAATATTAAGGAGCTTTTATTTATGTAAATCACAACCATCGGTCTTGATTGCAACATATAAGTTGTCATATTTGTACTAATTTGCTTTATACCTATTATAGAAGATTATAAGCTGCAGTTAAATTGAAAAGAGCAGAACTCACATCGGATATACAGAGTGAACAAAAACGAATCAAAGGACTATGTACAAAAAGCAAATTATTCCTCCCAAAAGATTATTATGAGATGAAGATAGTGATATCGAAGAACATATTGGAAGACGTCGACTTCCCAAAGTGAAATAAATTTTGCTGTTACTAGAAGTTGAGGGAAAATATGTTGTTCTTCTAATAACTTTGGTAGGTATTAAAATCACAAGTACAAATATTTCCGAATTCCAAAAAAATACCTGTTTTGTAAATTAATGATAATATCGTTTTTGATTATTTTTATTTTTTTCTGCAAGATGTTTATAAGATGTTATATATTTTTCAACTTTATTATGGCCAGTTTTTAAAGTGAAACAAATATTCAAATATGCTCTCGTTTCTTTTACAGTTGGAACTAGCATGCGTATCCCCACCTCCTCTAGACAGGAAGAGAATACTTTCTCCGAAAAATTGGAAAAGCCAAAAGAAAGTATTCAGCCAATAGGAGCAGTCACAGATCATATGTTGTGAATGCCAAGTGGAGTTTCGCAATTACAAATATCAGCATCGGCAACATCTAGACACTGGTTTTGGAAATGTAAGCCCTCCAATTTTTACTGTTTTTTATTTACTGGCAAAACGTTGGTTATAGCAAAATATGACAGTTCATAAGTAGCAAAGAACAGTTTGTTGTTAACAAAATATCAATTTAAATTCTTGACACAATTGTTTTCTATTATTGCAATTCATTTTTGTATAGTAGACGCAATCGTTATAGTGGCTCAACGGGTGAAAGTATAATAAAGACGGAAAATGTTATTCTTGCCAGTTAAACCTCGTCTTGTGTCTCACTCGTAGAGTCACTGTAACGATTGCATCTACTATAACAAAAAATAAAAATATATTTAAAGTAGCACCAACTGTTTTATTTATACCTCTTCCTATTTTATAATTCAAGATGCACAATAATTAGTAATATGATCATCAGAAATAATGTGTTAAATTTGATTTTAGAGTTGAAATTTTCAGTGATAAATGTTTGATGTATTTTAAAATGATTTTGAACAGATCTTGTATAAACGTAAAACTAATTTTTTTACAAATGATATTCTTGGGTGTTTGTAAAGTACTGTTATAACAAATTCAGCATTTGTGTGCTCTATTCAAACAAAATTTGATCGATAAACCATGATTGACTTTAATTGAAAACTAGTGGTAAAAACAAATTTTCTGTGCATACATTCCACATTTACTTACATAATGTTCTTCACGAGGAATGTGTATTGTGGAAAATTAGAATAAGTAATAATTGACTGTAACAATTAAATACTAAAATTAGATACTGGATTTATTATATGCAAGTATTTCACTCATACCATGTATTCTCTTCAGAGTTTAATTATTATAATAATTTATTATTTATTGAAATCATAGATGAGTGGCTGCTTCATCATGAACATACTCAGAATGAAGCAGCGACTCATCTATGATTACAGTAAGTCATAAATTATTGTAGTAATTAAATTCTGAAAAAGATACATGGCATGAGTGAAGTATTTATAGCTGCCACTGATACATAATGGTCATTCCTACGAAGGTAGTACGCGTATACCGTGAACGTGCAGTGTACATTATAAATGTAGCATGGACCTTCCTCCTATATACCTCATGTATCTAGCAATATTTCAATATACCTTTTTGGTTCATATCAAGTACCATTTTGGTTCATGGGAATGTTGTGGGAATCTTATTCGGATGTTGAGAAGCGGTCATCTGTACGCCTCTCTGACATTCAGATTATATACATTACATGCAAAATGAATATTCATTCTTAGTTCCTTGGTACATAAAGTACATTCCGAGCACATGCTCTGAATGCAAAAATGCTATATGGGTCTCCATGAAATCGATTAAAACTGTCCAGTGATTGTCGTTTATTTTAAAGCTCATCTGAAAGTTACATAGTAAAAAATATTAATGACAAATATAAATTAATTATTACTACTATATACTTACTATTTTGTTCTATCTAAATCTAAAAACATAAATATCAGTTTACAATAAGTTAGGTTACATCGTCTGATAACCACTACCACCAACCACCACACCGCTAAAGATAATAACATGCGAGAGATGCATTAGTAAAAAGAGATGAACGCAATCCGATAGCTCTTTAGCTATCGTCTATTTCCCCACGATCAGTAAACTATACGGTTACCTCATGTGCGACGGGCGACGTCACTTGTAGACCCTGGACACATCTGAGAGTGTGCGCAAGGACAGAGTTTAGCTACATCCAGAGCCGGCCGTTTAAATCTTTTTTTCATTAGTAATCTATGAATTCTTTAATACTTTAAGCTATCTGTTCTTGCTCCATCAAAGATCACACCCTTCGCAGGTCGCAGATATATTTTTTTACTGAAAACCGTAAGTAGTTATAGGTGCAGCTTTTATTAATTTTCGCTGGGCAGAAAAATATCTAGTGCCAGCCCTGGTTGGGTCTACAATACACGTCATAATTCCGTTTCCCGCTCCGCGCGTTTCCTTCGCCTTAATGCTGCTGATTGAGGCAACCGTATAGTTTACTGATCGTGCTATTTCCCTACGTGTCAGGAACATTCTGTACTACGGATTTTGTGTTCGTAATAGGACACATCGGGAAAAATGGCGGATACGATACGTATCGAACGTTCATAATCCTGCTGCAGGAACATTCTGTACTACGGATTTTGTGTTCGTAATAGGACACATCGGGAAAAATGGCGGATACGATACGTATCGAACGTTCATAATCCTGCTACAGGATATTTCTCAAAACCAGAACAAACCTAAAATAAGTCTAAAACCACGCTTAGTTATTTGCTTTAATAACGTAACGTAATTAACAAGCGTCGCGTCGTGCGGTATCACTGACTGCCAGTGACTGCAATATCTCTATTATGTCACTTGACTGACATTTTTATAACCTCTGAAAGTTTCTTCTTGAAAGATTTATGTCACTTGGACTTACTTGATTCTGATTGACGTATTAATGGTTTTCAAAATTTGTTTGAAATATTTTGTCACTTGATAGACGTTGAATATTTCCACCATCAATTATGGATAACTGGATTAACAAATACTTCCCTCTTCAAAATCTGCTTTCAGGATATTCCTACGAAGCTCTGGAAGGGACACCTAAAATAAAATAATTTCTATTTTTAAAATTCCGTGTTATAACTGGGAATTTTACATAAAAATTCCGAATTATATCACAGAATTTTAAAATTCCGACTTATAAATCGGAATTTTAATTCAAAATTCCGAATTAGAAATCGGAATTTTAAAATTCCGAGATATAACTCAGAATTTTAAAGTAAAATTCTTAGTTATAACTCGAAATTTTAAAATTCCCACTTATAACTCGGAATTTTAAAATTCCGACTTATAACTCGGAATTTTAAAATTCCGACTTATAACTCGGAATTTTAAAATTCCGACTTATAACTCGGAATTTTAAAATTCCGACTTATAACTCGGAATTTTAAAATTCCGAATTATAACTCGGAATTTTAATATTCTGAGTTATACAGTGTCCGCCAAGAAGTCTGTACCATATGGAAAAATTTTTAATTCAATTGTTTTTTAAACTGGTTTTAACATAATTAATAACCTTAAAAGTGAATAATATGAATTTATTTAATAACTTTCGAAAGGTAATCAAATACGTTTTGAAAACAAATGCTAGGCTTTTGACGTGTCGATGCCTTATTAATGTCTCTAATAAAATCAATTTTTTTCTATTTGTTGATCGTTTAAAAAATTCAAACTAAAGAAAAAATTGAAATTATTTTAATTCGAATATAGAACCAACAGGGGACGCCTTTATCCAAAAATATTCCCAAAAATATGTTTCCCATTCAGCAGTTGGGCGTACTTACTAAAAATTCAAAACAACCGGCTCAATTGAAAATCTTTACAAAAAGCCACACACGAATTATTGTAAAGTTGATAAATATAAAGAAAACGTTTTGCTTGAAGTAGTAGAACATAAACAAACTTTGATTGCCACAATTTCCGACAGAACTGACGTAGGAGGAACTACTAATAGTGTAAGGAGAATTTTGAAGAAACCCAAATTTCGTCCCTACAAGCCAAACTTTATTAACAAGCTTAATGGACGAGATCTATCTGTTGCTACACAGATTCTATTCACAGACGAAGCAACTTTGTCCTCAAATGGGGTAGTAAGTTCCCAAAATTGCAGGTGGTGGGCTGACGAAAACCCAGGATTTATGATTAAATGTAAAGACCAGTACTCTTTAAAAACCAATGTTTGGTGCGGTATTTTTAATGGCAGACTAATTGGCCCCTTTTTTCGGCATAATCTCAATTTGGAATTTGAACTTTCTATGAATGAAATTACTGAACTAATTGACGACATGTGGTTGGAGGAAAGAGCCGTTTTGTGCTTTCAACAAGACAGTGCTATTAATGTAAGAAATTATCTGGACAACTTGTTTAGAGGTAAATGGATTGGCAGATATTCACAATACCCATGGCCAGCAAGATCACTGTACATAACGCCTCTAATTTATTTTTATGGGGTTACTTAAAAAATAGAGTTTACCATAGATGACGCTTCCAAAATATCGATCATTTAGAATATACCATCAGGGATATCTGCCTTGAAATAGCCCCAAGAATTTTGAGAATTTTGCAACACGATAATAATGTGTATGGAAAGAGAAGGAAGACATAAACATGGTTTAAGGTTAATTGTATTATTCGCCTTTTAGATTATTGAAGTATATTTAATTTGAATTTTTGGTTTTATTTATCTGATCTAAATTTGATTTAAATTAACAATCGTTGCTTTAATATTTAAGCCTATTATCGTGCAAAATTCACACACACAATAAGTGTTCAGAATTACTGAAAATAGTCCACAATTATCCTATCGTTTTTTGTAAAAACGATAGGATACATTAACATTAATAGCTCTGTAAATTGAAGCGCTGTCTTGTTGAAACCACAAAACGGCTCTTTCCTCCAACCACATGTCAATTAGTTCAGTAATTTCATTCATAGAAAGTTCAAATTCCAAATTGAGATTATGCCGAAAAAAGGGGCTAATTAGTCTGCCATTAAAAATACCGCACCAAACATTGGTTTTTAAAGAGTACTGGTCTTTACATTTAATCATAAATCCTGGGTTTTCGTCAGCCCACCACCTGCAATTTTGGGAACTTACTACCCCATTTGAGGACAAAGTTGCCTCGTCTGTGAATAGAATCTGTGTAGCAACAGATAGATCTCGTCCTTTAAGCTTGTTAATAAACTTTGGCTTGTAGGGACGAAATTTGGGTTTCTTCAAAATTCTCCTTACACTATTAGTAGTTCCTCCTGCGTCAGTTCTGTCGGAAATTGTGGCAATCAAAGTTTGTTTATGTTCTACTACTTCAAGCAAACGTTTTCTTTATATTTATCAACTTTACAATAATTCGTGTGTGGCTTTTTGTAAAGATTTTCAATTGAGCCGGTTGTTTTGAATTTTTAGTAAGTACGCCCAACTGCTGAATGGGAAATAGATTTTTGGGAATATTTTTGGATAAAAATATCAGGCGTCCCCTGTTGGTTCTATATTCGAATTAAAATAATTTCAATTTTTTCTTTAGTTCGAATTTTTTAAACGATCAACAAATAGAAAAAAATTGATTTTATTAGAGACATTAATAAGCATCGACACGTCAAAAGCCTAGCATTTGTTTTCAAAACGTATTTGATTACCTTTCGAAAGTTATTAAATAAATTCATATTATTCACTTTTAAGGTTATTAATTATGTTAAAACCAGTTTAAAAAACAATTGAATTAAAAAATTTTCCATATGGTACAGACTTCTTGGCGGACACTGTATAACTCAGAATATTAAAATTCCGAGTTATAATTCGGAATTTTAAAATTCCGAGTTATAAGTCGGAATTTTAAAATTCCGAGTTATAAGTCGGAATTTTAAAATTTCGAGTTATAAGTCGGAATTTTAAAATTCCGATTTCTAATTCGGAATTTTGAAATAAAATTTCGACTTATAAGTCGGAATTTTAAAATTCTGAGATATAACTCGGAATTTTTATGTAAAATTCCCAGTTATAACACGGAATTTTAAAAACAGAAATTATTTTATTTTAGGTGTCCCTTCCAGGGCTTCGTATATTCCATAGATAAAGAATTATATATATGATAGGATATTCTTCTTAACACCTCCAAAGCTTAACGTATGCAAGATCGCTAAAGAGTAACGTATGTTACCTTCACTTATAATTAATATACTTGGGACAAATATTTAATATTTATATATCTGGATAGTAATATTATTCTAACCTATTAATTTCACTTTTTTCTTTTATAAAATTTGTTGGTTAACTTTCTCTGAATATATTTAGCTGTTATCTTTTCAGCGCCTTGTAATACAAAGCTTTTAATTCGATTAACTTCCAATGTTTCGATTGTTTTCTGCTATTTAGATCTACTAATTCTAAATATAATTCTAATTTCATGTTTTAACTATTCAGTTTTGTTTATTCTTTATATTATTTGAATACTGTTTCTAAATCTTTAATTTTCCCGATAAATTTCTGTTTTCTATTATTTAGAATTATGTGAATAATTTTAATTACGGGCGCGTGCAAAATCTGACAGCTAACGAGAGTGGAGGGCATATAACCTCAATGTTCCAAATTAATTATCGTGAAATTCGCTGTTTTCGTTTGCTTTTTTAACTTTCTTGTGCTACCAGCTATTGAAATAAACATTTTTAAGTTTAGTTTTCATTATATATAGACAATTAAGTGTTTTGTACAATAATATTTCCTTTGATTTGGCGAGATGTGCATTGTTTACCTATGTGTTTTTAGTTATTTTCTTCGTATTTAAACAACGTATGGGATTGATCTTATTGTTATATATAGAGCATATTTAAATTATTAAAAATTTAAATGCTGTTAATTATTCTGTTACCAGTTTACCACAAAAAGCCATCATATTGTATGGAATCTGGTTGTCAAAGTTTCACTGAATGCCAATTTAAGCTTTAAAAGGTATGTAATTATTACTTAACATTGGAATATAAACATTATTATGTAACATATTTAATAAATACTTAGTGGTATACCTACCGCATGCACGAAAATAAAGTTATAGTTATTTCAGATTGCCATCGAATTACATCAAAGAAGATAAATTTGTGGTCCATGAAGAGTTCAAAAGAAAAGTGATTAAATGCTTTAAGGCTGCATAACCCATAAATTTATTTGTTAGTCAATCTTAGATGAGTTACCTTACCTAGTTCAGCAGGTTTTTCTAAAAATTATAGAGTATAAAATATAAATTAAATTATTATCCATAAAAAGTGTCCGTTAAGATAATGTCTGGAACTATGATCATATTTCACCTTTGACTGAGTAAGATCGGATCTCTCTAAGGCTCTTTTCGCTTTGCTCTTTGGATTGAGCACAAACTTTTCTTTTTTTGGTGTAAATCGATGGCATTCTGAAATAATTAATAATTTTATTTTCGTGCATGCAGAAGGTATTTACTACTATGTATTTATTAAAAATGTTTTGTTATATAATAAACACTAAATTCTAATGTTAAGTAATAATCACATACCTTTAAAAGCTTAAATTGGCATTCGGTGAGACTTCGACAACCAAATACCACAGAATATGATAGCTTTTTGTCGTAAACTGACAACAGAATTATTAACAGCATTTAAATCTTAAATAATCTAAATATGCTCCATATATAATAATAAGATCAATCCCATACATTGTTTAATTACGAAGAAAATTACTAAAAACACATAGGTAAACAATGCACATCTCGCCAAATCAAAGGAAATGTTATTCTACAAAACACGCAATTGTCTATATATAATGAAAACTAAACTTAAAAATATTTTTTCAATAGCTGATAGCACAAGAAAGTTAAAAAACCAAATGAAAACAGCGAATTTCACGTTAATTAATTTGGAACTTTGAGGTTATATGCCCTCCACTCTCGTTAGCTGTCAGATTTTGCACACGCCCTATTGACATATTACATATAATCTTTAAAATCTACGTATAACAAATAACTATTCCAAACTCAAATAAATATTATTTCATACATTTAGATGAATAGTAGTCGTAAACACAAATTGCTATTAACTAAAAACATAATGCAATGTTTCAGACTGACAGATTCATGAATATTGGTGTATTAAACTAAACAAAGGAAATTGATACTCCAATAAACATGTATTATCTTACTATAAGTCCTTTCTTTCAGCATGATGTGAAATATTCATAAAACAACTTTATGTAATGATATTTGAAAATATCTGATGAATACCTACTTAAAATATCATTCATTCTTTTGCAAGCTATATGGACTTTCTTTTTTTGAAGCAATCACACTGCAATGCAACTACTAGTAATTGTCTTTGATTTAATATACATTTTGTGTATTTTTTAAAATGTTTTTACACAATTAAGATTTTCAGCCCTACGATTTTGACCGAATGTCAGATTTTAGAAATTTTACTTTATTGTTTTTTAAGTCCATTCTAAACTATTTTAAATGAGAGTGAAAGTCTCTAACAGTTCATGTTTTATAATATATTATTTAGAATAACCTTGTTAAAACTAAATTAACTTCATTTTTTGTTTATTTAATTACTTTGCTCAAAATCAATACCAAGTTTTATTCTCTGCATCCTACTCGTTCAACATAAGTGAATTTGAATCAATTAAACAGACTTCATGCACCCTGCTTCTGTATGCTCTGTTAAGGTGGCCATTCCCTAGAAAGAGACATCCGATAGGGAAATATTTATTATTTTTAGCTATAACTTTTTTTTCTTAGTACGCATATTTTAAAAAACTATAAGAGTACCTAAGTAGAACCATAACAAGACTATTACTATGAATTTTCACTCAATAATTTTAGTGGTTTGCAAAATAGCTCGATTTAAATTTAAAAATTGTGTTAATTTTCCTATTTCGTAGTTTTAAATCGAGCTATTTTGCAGACCACTGAAATCATTGAGTCAAAATTCATAGTTTGTTGGAGTTTGGAGTTTGTGGGAGGGCAGTCACATTTAGGTGACCGCAGCACCTAGGCCCCATTGGGCCCCTTGTACGTCCTCCCGAGGGATACAGGATTCCACCTAGGCCTCCAACCATCCTAATCTTGTGAAGAAGGTGGTGATGCTGCCTAGGGGAATATCCCTCAAGTCGGCCAGTGTAGGCCAACGTTCTCCCAAAATGGATTCTCTGCTAGAGGAGACTGCCGGGCACTCACAGAGTACGTGTTGGACAGTCTCGTCTTCTTGTTCACAACCTCTGCATAGGGGTGTGTCATTTAACTTCATATTATAAAGGTGCTTCCTCAGCTGGCAATGACCAGTAAGAATTCCTGTCGCGAAGCGCAGGTTCTTCCTGGACATTCCCAGGTAGATCATCGTTGTATCCTTGTCAGGGTATCTAAGCAGATCCCTGGCCAACTGACAACTATGAGTTTCATCCCACAGTTTTTTAAATTTTCTGTGGGTGTCTTCTTTAATCATTAGCATTATTGCTGAGGTCGGCAGTATGTTGGAAGGGCCAGGTCCAAGTATACTTAGACTGGCTGCCTTCTTAGCCAGACTGTCAGCTTCCCTGTTGCCTCTGCACTGTGCATGCCCTTTGACCCAGCATAGAATGACACTGTTCATGCTGGAGGCGCCCACGAGTGCCTGATGGCATTCCCATACTGACCCTGTTGTTATTTTGTGTCTCTGTAGGGCCAGTAGTGATTGTCTACTATCAGTGTAGATTCTTATTGTTTTTCCCGTTATTTGTCTACGGGAAATTTCTTTTGCGGCTATGGTTATTCCCGCCAGTTCTGTTTGTATTATACTGGCTTGTTTGTCCATAGCCCATTTAATTTGAATTTGCAGGTTCCTGGAGTATACCCCACAACCTGTTCCTTCTTTCTTTTTCGATCCGTCTGTGAAGATGTTAACTGTTCCTTCACTGACGGCCTCATTGCTACTGTTGGTGTGTATTTCATAGGGTCTATCAAAGATGAACTGTGGAGAAATACCATCTGCGCGTACCTGCAGAAGTGGCATTTGTTTAATTGCCTCATTCCACAGCCGGCATCTGGTCACTCCACATCCTATGTTTGGCTGTATGCCAACGGATTTGAGACGTGCCATAGTAGTTAGGGCCACCTCTTCTAGATATATGTCTAGTGGTGGCAGGCACAGCATCACTTCCATTGCTCTTGTTGGTGTTGTTCTCATAGCTCCAATTGTGTTTAAACAGGCTACTCGTTGTACCTGGCTGAGCTTACGTTTCGCTACAGTCTGCTGACTCTTAGGCCACCAGACGATGGCTCCATAGGCTATCATTGGTCTTATTATAGCAGTGTAAATCCACATAGCCACTTTGGGTTTCATTCCCCAGGTTTTCCCTATGGTTCTGCGGCACTGCTCAAAAGAGATGTAAGCCTTCTTTAGTCTTCTGTCTAAATGAAGATTCCATGTTAGTTTGGCATCAAAAGTTACTCCAAGGTATTTTACTTCTGATGCGAAATTTAGTGTGGTATTTAGGAGAACGGGGGCCGTCATTGGCCCCAATTTCCTTTTCCTTGTGAAGAGGACCAGCTCTGTCTTCCTGGGGTTGACCGACAGAGAGTGTTCTCTGCACCATCTTTCGATTATTCTCAGGGCCATCTGCATTCGATCACAGAGGACTCCCTCGAATTTACCACTAAGCAGTATCGTTAGATCATCTGCGTATGCAATTGTGTGGAATCCCTCGGAGTTGAGGCGGCGCAGGAGGCTGTCAAGAACTAAGTTCCATAGAAGAGGTGATAAGACACCCCCCTGAGGACAGCCTCTTGCAACCATTCCTCTAACAGCGATGTCTCCCATGTTAATCTGTACCGCTCTTTTTGAGAGCATGTTGGATATCCAGCCACTTACGATCGGAGAAACGTTCCTGCTCGTGAGGGCTGCTGTAATTTTTGGAAAGGTGGTTTTATCAAAAGCGCCTTCTATGTCTATGAAGACACCCAGGGTGGACTCTTTATTGTCCAAAGACTTTTCAATCCGACCACTAACCGCATGAAGGGCGGTGTCGGTGGATCTGCCCGGGGTGTATGCATGCTGATTGGGATGTGTGGGATTAGCAGTAATCGCAACATCCCTCAAGTATCGCTCACATAGCTTTTCCATCGCCTTGAGAAGGAACGAGGTCAAGCTAATGGGTCGGTATGCTTTGGGGGTAGTATAGTCTATTCTTCCCGCCTTTGGTATGAACACTACTTTGACTTCTCTCCACACCTTCGGAATATAAAGGTGTGCTAGGCACGTCCTGAATATTGCTGTCAGGTGCGGCACTATTTCATCCAGACCCCATTGTAAAAGGGCTGGATGAATGCCGTCAGTACCTGGCGATTTGAAGGGGGAGAAGCCCAGTATTGCCCATTTAATTCTGTCTTCACTCACAATTTGTTTGGCAGTTTGCCAGTCCAGTTCGGTGGGTTGAGTGTCGGTTTCATTTGGCCATTCCTTCCGATCTGTCACTACAGATTCTGGGAAGTGAGTTTCCATAAGCAACTCTATAGGCTTTCATGTAGGTCATTGGTACTGGTACCATCATCCTTTTTCAGTAGACCTAGGTGATTGTCTTTGTTTTTGGCAAGTATTTTATGTAGCCTAGCAGCCTGCGAGTAATCCTCGATCTCCTCACAGTAGGCTCTCCATGCCTCTCGTTGTCTCTGCCTGACTAGTTTTTTGAACTCTCTTTGATTGGTTCTGTATAGCTCCCAATCTGATTCGAGTTTTGTCATTTTCGCCTTGTTGAACGATGTCCTAGCTTGTTTCTTGAGGTCGGTCAGCGTCTGGCACCACCATTTAGTGGCTTCCCCAGGCTGCTGGTGTACGGCCTTCAAGGGACACGATGCTTCGTAAGCTTTTCATAGCGGTTTGAACAGTTTTAACATACTGCTCAATCTCTCCGTTGTTTTGTGGCACCCCGTTGTGTACATCCCTCAGGTTCTCCCTGAGTTGACGTCGATATTCATCTCTGTCAGTGTCTCGGGGGTTCCTGAGGAGTTTTCTTGGTGCTTTGATTAATTTAATGCCGAATTCAATCCAGCGGTGGTCTGACATTGAAGCAGCGTCAGACACATGCCAGTCTTGGATCGAGTTGGATATACGGTTTGTAGCTAAGGTGATATCTACTATGGTTTGACTTCTGGAGTTAATAAATGTCGGTGTACAGCCTTGGTTAATTATATTAAGGTTATTACCGATTATATAGTCGTAAAGTGACTTACCTCTAACATTGTTGTCTTTGTTGCCCCAGGTTACATGGTGAGCATTGGCGTCACATCCCATGATTAGTTCCCATTTCTGGGTGAGGCAATGAGTTACCAGGTTCTCCATTTCCCTTGTCGGCGGTGGTGTTGCCTGGTCCTGGGGGAGATACACTGATGCTATTACGACTGTTGTTGGTTTGCCTGATATTGCACATTCCACCCTCACGGCCGTGAGATCAGAGGTTGAAAGGTGTTTTAATGGCTGGATTTTGATGTGCCGGGGGGCATAAATCGCTGTCCTCGGCGTCATTGTTGGTGAGCTGAAAATTACTCCGCTTAGTTTTGTTAAACCAGATATTTTAGATTTAACTATCCAGGGTTCTTGGATTAGAGCCAGTGTATCCTGCTCCACATCGAGTCGTCGGCACAATGTTGCCGTTGCCGCTCTACTGTGTTGCAGGTTACACTGGACTACTCTTACCTTGTTTAGCTCGTTCTGTGGCGAACGTTGTCGCTCTGCCGCAGACTGTACATGTTGTGGTGGGCGCTGGCGCTCATCCACTGGTTGGTGCGGCGAGCGTGGCCGCTCTGCCGCTTGATTGGCTAAGGTTTTATTATCCATATGGGTTATTTGTTGATTTCGTCCATCTGGTTCCCCACCCGCCACGGAGCCCTCTTTGGGGATGTCGCACGGCAAGCCCGTGCGATCACCAAGGATACCAGATGGATATAGCCCCCAGAGACAGGCAACGCTGTGAGAGGGTGGCGCAAACCTGACTGCCGAGGCGATCGACAGCCAGGTCCACGGCCCCCTACGCGCCCCCTGCCGCCAGAGACTCACCCTGCCGGCCCTCATAGCAATAATCTTGTTATAGTTCTACTTAGGTACTCTTATATATTTTTTTAAATAAACGTGCTAAGAAAAAAAGTTATGGGCAAAAATAATACATATTTCCCTATCGGATGTCTCTTTCTAGGGAATGGCCACCTTAAGATAAAACTGTTATAGTTATTTTCCAAAATGTATACAAATTTGTGAATTTTATTTATGATTTCAAACACGATACCTAGGTATAGTGTTCCACAGTATGAATGACACAGCAATATATATATACCGGGTGCCACAAGTAAGTGACTCACCCTTATATTTCCTTTATTTTTTAACTTATTCATTTGAAATTTGGGGTGGATAAACTACCTGTAAAAATGGATTTTTGGACATGAAAAATGGTATGAGACCATTTCCGGTTTACCCGGAAATGACCGCAACTTTCGAATTTTAAATGGAACACCCTGTATATTTTTACATATTTGGATTCAAGACAACATTCTGAGTATACCATGAGAATTTCGCAAATTTTTGAGTTGATGTTCGGTTTTTTTAAATATTTTAAGATATTCGTCTAGAGTGCTTTGGAATACCAAAATTTGTTCTACGGCATGTAAAGTCCAAGGGAAAAATATAATTTTTCATTTGATTTTATTAATAACCATTTACGAAGCCTCCAAAGTTGAACATATCACTTTTTTATCAAAAACTTTTTTTTTGAAATGGGAAGGTGGTGGCTCATTGTGTTCAATAAATTATAGATTTTTTTCTGAATTCATTGATATCCATTTCAAATCTATGCTATTTGTGTTTCTATTTTATTTAATTTGTTTAAAAATAAAATATCTATACAAAGTAGTGGCTCACCCCTTTTTTATTTTTGAACATATCAAAATGAAACTAGGGGGCCTAGGGTCATACAGAAAACTGCATTTTTTGACATATGAAGTAATTTAATACCACTTCCGGTTTCGCAGGAAATAACCCTAACTTCTGATTTTCAAATGGAACACCTTGTATATTATTACATGTTTGGATTCGGAATGAATTTTTAAACATGTGTGGTGATTTTTATAAATTTATGGCAAGTTGCTATTTTTTATAGCAATTATAAATTTTAATCTAGACTGCTATGAAATAAAAAAATAAGTACTTTGCCATTTTAGATTGTACAGAAAAAAATATTTATGCATAGTTGCTATTATTAACCATGTAGGCATTTTAATGCAAATAATTTAGTTTTTTTGAAATAACTCTTTTTTTCAAATGGGACGGTGGTGGCTCCTTATATCCATTAAATTGCCCTTTTCTACGAATCCATTGATATCACTATGCTTGGGTTTTTATTAACATTTGTTTAAAAAACTGTAAAAACAGATTGTACTTGTGGTATTTTAAATCTACAGTTATTATTATACGGCTATCAAGAAATTTCACATCAAGTTACCCTTGCATTTTAAAAGAGAAACAAAATAAACGAAATGACAGTTCTCTAACTGAAACTTTGCGTCTTATTTACAGGGAATATCGTGAAAATGGATTTATAATGAAAGATTTCCAGAAAGAATATGTCCATCCCGACATTATTTTAAGAAGTTGGAAAGGAACATGCGGTGGGAACCAAGGGTACGCAACCCAACGTTCGTAGTAAGTGAGGAAATGAAAATTAATGTGCTAGCCATAGTAAACTATGATCAAACTGCTTCTACGAGACAAATCGCAGAGGAATTGGGTTCAAATAAGGAAACTGTAAGACGCATATTAAAAAAACACAATTAGGTGTTTTCACTATGTGCAAATTTGCTTTTTTGATATTATTAAAATGAAGTACTTGTTATATTAAAGCACTTATTGATATTTAAACAGCATTCTATCGTCGATCAAATTAAAATTTCAACAAATAAATAACATAAAGTTGTAGTAATTGAACGAGTACGTAAGACACTTCAGTGACGTCATCGGTTATATTAGTTTCTTAAATCGCGTTTAAGAATTGTTAAACACAACATTTTATTCACCTTATTTACGTTTTACATGTGATTAAATATATAAGTAACGCCTACCTAATATGGGATTTGCAAAAGCTACTTTAGGAAATTTATCTGCAAAATAACTTGTTTATAACACAAAATGACACTGACAATATAACTGATGACGCCATGAGTGCGCAGTGAATTGATGTAGTGTTTTTGGTGAAAAAATTTCAATACAAAATTAATATGGCTTATTTTAAGGTATTATTCGACTGTTTCTCAAAATTCAAGTGTTTTTAACTATAATAAAGCATCATCTTCACAGAGAAAGCGAATTTGAAATTTGTGAAAACACCTAATTATCATTCTTTTAAATACAACTTACACCAGCATCTTTATGAAGCTGATAATGATCGAAGGGTACAATACTGTGAGTGGTTACTTAATATATGTGAACAAGATAACAGATTTTTAGAAAATGTGTTATTCTCAGATGAATCTAGATTCACAAATAATGGAATGTTTAGTCGACACAACACTAGATACTGGTCTCAAGAAAATCAACATTTTGTCCGAACCAATAATTTTCAAGAACGTTTTGGCATAAATGTATGGGCTGGCATTTATGGACACCGCATAGTAGGGCCTATTTTGTTTCAAGGAAAATTATCGGGTGAAAGATACCTCGAGTTTCTACAAAATGAGATATGTGATGAAGTTGCAGAGCTACCATTAGCTCAATTTAGGAACTTATAGTTTCAACAAGATGGTGCTCCTCCGCACAATAGCAAATTGTTTTAAATCATCTCACTGGGATGTATATGGTGAACAAGTGATAGCAACTCATGGTCCAGTACGATGGCCTGCCAGGTCTCCGTACTTAACCTGTTTGGATTTTAATTATGGGGATATCTCAAGGATAAAGTGTACGGGATACCAGTTTTGACATTAGAAAATCTAGAAAATAGAATAAGAGCTGCATTCAATACCATAACACCTGAAATATTAGAAAACGTCATTCGAGAGACAGAACATCGAGCAAGAGAGTGTATAGCTCGTTGGGGAGGCCACTTTGAACAATACTTGTAATTTTTGTTAATTGTAAATATTTTAATTTCGATTCAGTTTTCTTACAATGTGTTGTTATTTAAAAATTTTGATTTAGAATTTTAAATAATAATAAACATACGTTTTTTTTCTTCTTTAAAATGCAAAGGTAACTTGATGCGGAATTTTTTGATAGCCGTATAATAATAACTGTAGATTTAAAATACCACAAGTACAATCTGTTTTCAGTTTTTTAAATAAATGTTAATAAAAACCCAAGCATAGTGATATCAACGGATTCGTAGAAAAGGGCAATTTAATGGATATAAGGAGCCACCACCGTCCCATTTGAAAAAAAGAGTTATTTCAAAAAAACTAAATTACTTGCATTAAAATGCCTACAAAATGATTAGTAATAGTAACTATGTATAAATATTTTTTTCTGTACAATCTAAAATGACAAAGTACTTATTTTTTTATTTGATAGCAGTCTAGATTAAAATTCATAATTGCTATAAAAAATAACAACGCCATAAATTTATAAAAATCACCACACATGTTCAAAAATTCATTATGAATCCAAAAATGTAATAATATACAGGGTGTTCCATTTGAAAATCAGAAGTTAGGGTTATTTCCTGCGAAACCGGAAGTGGTATTAAATTACTTCATATGTCAAAAAATGCAGTTTTCTGTATGACCCTAGGCCCCCTAGTTTCATTCTGATATGTTCAACAATAAAAAAGTTATAGGGGTGAGCCACTACTTTGTGTAGATTTTTTATTTTTAAACAAATTAAATAAAATAGAAAAACAAATAGCATAGATTTGAAATGGATATCAATGAATTCAGAAAAAAATCTATAATTTATTGAACACAATGAGCCACCTTCCCATTTGAAAAAAAAAAGTTTTCGATAAAAAAGTGATATGTTCAACTTTGGAGGCTTCGTAAATGGTTATTAATGAAATTAAATGAAAAATTATATTTTTCCCTTGGACTTTACATGCTGTAGAACAAATTTTGGTATTCCAAAGCACTCTAGACGAATATCTTAAAATGCTTTAAAAAACTGAACATCGACTCAAAAATTCGCGAAATTTTCATGGTATACTCGCAATGTTGTTTTGAATCCAAATATGTAAAAATATACAGGATGTTCCATTTAAAATTCGAAAGTTGCGGTCATTTCCGGGTAAACCGGAAATTGTCTCATACCATTTTTCATGTCCAAAAATCCATTTTTACAGATAGTTTATGCACCCCAAATTTCAAATGATTAAGTTAAAAAATAAAGGAAACATAAGGGTGAGCCACTTACTTGTGGCACCCGGTACACAGTGTGACAGTGTGTCCCAGGATAGATGTAACAAGAGGTGTAATGGAACAAAAATTTTGGAATTTTGGAATGATATTTGGGGATTGACTCCTGCTTGTTGTAAAACTAAAGTATACCAAAAATGACTTGATTTGGTGTTCTACAGGGTGTTTTATAAGCAAAGTTGTAAAAATCACCACTAATAAAGTACCTTTATATTTCAAAATATGAAGAAATTCCACTAAGAAAAGTTATTTAGAATGCAATTTTATACCTCTATACCAATTTCAGGAATATAAAATTATTTTTTTGAAACTTCCCATTTTTTCAATAAATTAGTATTCTATTTTGAACCATTCAATTAAAACTGCATAGAAATTATTTTTTGTGAATTAATATTTAAAGTTATGTAGAAGCTAAAAGTAGGATATGAGAAAAGTGGATACACATTTATAATTTATTATTATTATTGACATATCTGTCAAACGTAGTCAATATTATCCTTAATTTCTGTTTCAAATTAACGAACCAAGCATAAAAAATTAAGTGAAAATGGTACTCACAGTGCGTGAAAAAATTTATATTGTGCAAAGATTAAAAACATTAAGGCTAGACGCGCACGGGTGACTTTTGTCACGCAACTGTTTTGTCACCTTCCTCGGAGTCCATCGAGCCTTATGGAGATGCGCTCGTGAGCGCATCTCCATAAGACTCGGTGGACTCAGAGGTAGGTGACAAAACAGTTGCGTGACAAAAGTCACCCGTGCGCGTCTAGCCTAACTCTTTACTGGTTAATAGGTTACGTTTGGCTTTCAATATCCCAAATCCTCCTATCGATTACCTACTTTTCACAAAATAACCCCCCCACACTAGGAAATGGAAATGGCAAAATTATGTTTATTTAACGTAAACCATCTGACCCTCGTAGAAGTTATTATTTTTAGTAAAGCTTGATAGCTATGTCTTTCCAGTTTTTTTTTCTATATAAAGAGCTGTCTCTAAGGACAGAGTGTATTAATATTAAATAGCCCACTAAGCAAAGGCATGTATAATATGACCTGTACTTATTAAACTAAATTTTTTAATTTTTAAGAGGACATTTGCCCTGCATTAGGCAGGTATGGGTCCTCCGCGGGGTTGAGAGACGAAGTTGTAACAAAAAACAGTACAGTTGCCTTGGAAGGTCAGGCAGGCCGGTGTTTTCAACGATATTCAATTACGCTCATAGTGAAGTACAGGTCCGTACTAAATAAATTGTGTAATAGAGTTGGGACGTTGCACGCACGATTGTTTTTTATATTTTTGGCTTTACAAGCTTTATTTGAAATCGGCACTATAGAACCTCAAAATCGTCATTAAAGTGCTAGAAATAGTATAAGTATCATTATTGTACGATTTCTTGTAGTTGGCAGATAAAGTCAGAGCAACATATTCATTGCTTGTAATATACCTACCTAATTGTATGTGTTGTAATAAAGTAAGAGTAAATACAGTTTTCTAAATTATTCTTCATCACTAAATATTACTTTAATTAATTAGTTAAAAATAATGATTTCCTTACAAAAAAAATTATTCAGATTTGATATTTAAATAATTATGACATATCTATCTTAATGTTACATAAAATTATTGAAAAAATAGAGTTGATTAATCTTAATTTCACAATTTTTGGATCTCAAGAAAAACTTAATATGCAACTCGGCACTAAAGTTTATTTTACTACCGCATCCACGTAGTGGAATGAAAGTATATACTGATCCTAAAAACAATTTTAAAAAATGTTCGTTTATAACTTATGTGGTTTATTTGCGGCGCGGCGCCTCGGTGCTACTAAACACCTACCATGTGACTAAAAAGAAAGTTATAAAATTTATATTATAAGAATATTTTAAAAACAGCTAAAACGAAAATAATTTCGTTAGACGATATGATAGACCAAAGTTAATTTTTTGGATAAAGCTGGGTCGTTCATTTAATAGTGTTTAAATATTTGGAAACAGAAATTAAAATATTAAATTGGATACAAGACTTCGAAAGAGTAAGAAGTATAAAATAAAATAATAATAATAATAAAAGTACTTTATTGAGTAAAAAAAAAACCCAAATTGCCATTGACCGAAGTCCTTCAGCCTTTATAAAATAAAATATTTTTAAAAACTCTTCAATGAGACTATTTTATTAAAAGAGCACTAAAAAGTATAAAATAATAGATATTAGATAAACGAAACAAACAAAGATAACACAGCCACACAAAAGAAAAGTTCTATACCAGAGACGTGACTGCATAGATTTTGTGTATTTTTTATACTGAATCTGAATCAACAGCCCAAAAACGGAGTTACAAGGTGATTTTTTAGTAAAACACAAAAACATCCCCTAAAATATAGTGAGGATAAGGTAAAGCTCTATAATAAAATGCATCAATTTGTAAATACTTTGAGAAAACATTTTAAAATACAATTTTGATCATAAAAAAGAAATATATGAAAATTAAATCCACACCCTACGATCAAATAACGAATGTTAGTGCATGCGTTTTTAGAAACATCGGACAAAACCGACAAAGAACTTAAACAAACAGAAGAATACTCTTGCATATTTTTGTAAAAGAACTGTTCCCGATTCTCAAAATTATATGCCAGATTTAAGATCATATGGTTTGGAAGAAAAAATTATGAACGCTGTTAGGTACTTGGCTAGTCACTCAAAAAGTCTTATTATAGACGTCGATAATAATTTAGTTGAACAGTTTAACTCAATAGTCGCTAAATATACAGGGGGGAAAAGGATTAATTTTACCACAAGGCGATGCTACCAAAGTAGGTGCATGGCGGCAGTTGTTTCAAGAAATACACGACGACCCCTTTACGTTACTCATAAGTATTTAAACAAAGGCGATAGCCCAGGAAAATGTCTGAAAAATATAGAAGCAAAAAGAATAGAGCTTACAGAAACGAAAAAATCGAAAGTCAAGACGTAAAGTAACTTATAAAACAAACAAAACTGGAAGGGATAAAGATTATGGAAACGAATGTCAAAAACCCGATTTAGATGAGGATGAAATGGTAAATGCAAGACAGGCGTTTTTAGAAACATGGGAGAAAACCGACGAAGAACTTAAACAAATAGAGAGGAAAACTAGATTACAAACAGATAGTACTGATTGGCGACAACAGAGAAGAAACCTACTCACCGCATCTCTATTTGGCAAAGTGTGTAAAATGCGTCCTACTACAAGTTGCCAATCCACAGTGAGAAGTATATTATATAAGGAAGATATATTTGCGAAATCTGTTGTTTGGGGGAAAAATAATGAGGACAGAGCAAAAGAAATCTAAATCGGGTTTTTGACATTCGTTTCCATAATCTTTATCCGTTCCAGCTTTGTTTGTTTTATAAGTTACTTTACGTCTTGACTTTCGATTTTTTCGTTTCTGTAACCTCTCTATTCTTTTTGCCTCTATATTTTTCAGACATTTTCCTGGGCTATCGCCTTTGTTTAAATACTTATGAGTGACGTAAAGGGGTCGTCGTGTATTTCTCGAAACAACTGCCGCCATGCATCTACTTTGGTAGCATCGCCTTGTGGTAAAATTAATCCTTTTCCCCCCTGTATATTTAGCGACTATTGAGTTAAACTGTTCAACTAAATTATTATCGACGTCTATAATAAGACTTTTTGAGTGACTAGCCAAGTACCTAACAGCGTTCATAATTTTTTCTTCCAAACCATATGATCTTAAATCTGGCATATAATTTTGAGAATCGGGAACAGTTTTTTTACAAAAATATGCAAGAGTAGAACAATTTTTATGTTCTCCGAAAATGTGACTTACACTGTTCAAGATGTCACTTTTTAAATTTTTAATTTTATTAGGTTCATCAACGTCTTCTTCTTTTCTATACCGAATAGCCTTTGTCACCGATGTTCTTGCTCGTAGAATATTTTTGGCTATAATATTTCTAAGAGCCGTTGGAACATTTTTAGTTTTTGAAATTTCCATCAATTTTCTGGCATAGTTGCGCAATAAATGATTACGGCATTCTATTTTATCCACGACACAATTTTTATATGGCCTTTTATCTAAAATCGTTTGGTAACAGCTGCTATCGCCATCCGCAATCATCCTATTGTAAATTAGATTGTACATCTCTACACTCCTACAAAAACTCTCGGCTATTATGGCCGACTCCATGGCAGTGGAAGAGCCGCTCCAATTCATATAGCATGGATGTTGTTTGGGTTCAACTCCCTTACTTTTGGCTCTTTGACATACAATGCAAAATTTGTTTTTTATTCCCAGAAATAGTACTTTCTGAGTTTTAAATCCAATTATAGCAGCTACACCTGACAAGGAATTGTAATTGCCACCACCACGATATGACCTTTTTGCCCACGTCGCATCACAAACAACAGTGATCATTGGTTTTCCCTCTTTGCTGACACTACCACATTCAATTGCTAACTTTGCCTCTTCTTCGGCAGCTTCTTTCATTGAATCCCATGCCACATTTTCCCACGCGCCGCAGGCGGTATTATGCGCTGTCTGATACAATTTAAAACCCATAGAAGGTATATCCATTGAACTTAGAAAGGACTGCATTTGGGTGAAGCCAGCGCCAATGTTCATTATTCCAACAACCGCCGACGTATTGATGTCCACTACTTTCGGTTGTTCTGGGCATGTGGAAACTGTACCTGTATAGTTGCACATATTACATTTAAAATGTAATTTTGATCGCAGACCATGCCTGTGTTCACCAATCAGTTGCAAATTATGGAGAGTACACCCAAAAGTGTGTTTTGAACGGTCACGTAACGACACCAAAGCCTCAATAAATTGTTGCAAATTAACAATTCGATTGCCCTCAATAACAGTAGTCTCACACTTTTTATTTTTTTTATTGTCCACATTAGACAAAGGTGCTGATTTTCTAATTTCCTTCTCAGGGGTTGATTTATTTATTAGAGCATCTACATCATCAGCAAACGGCAACTCTTCTTGTGGCCTTGCTGAATCTATGGGCATCTCCTGCCAGTTTTCAGATACTAGTATATCTTCATCTTTAGACATTCTTGATGGTCCTGGCATTGGGGAATCTAGGCATGTCTCGCCAGTACAATTTTCTGATGACAATACATGTTCTTCCTCGGGTTTTGAAGATGGTCCTGGCATTGATGAATCTAAACACGTTTTCCATCTCTTTAATGTCACTGGTGCATTGTAAGACATTTCTTCATCAGGAAGATTTACTGTCGCGGTATTATTGGCTATGATATCAGCTTGCAATATGGCTTTTGACACACATGGAAGACCAGTACTTCGTGCTCTAGAAAAAAATTAACATAGATATTTTATTTCGAAAAACTTCACAATTCAATTAGAAAAATTGCTCACAATTTGAAAACTTGCTATTTAGCCCAGGAACCTCGAAAAATATATCACACGGAAACCTTTTAACGTTTTTATGTAGGTACATTAAAATAAAAAGTTATCAGTTCAGCTTTCATGGAAAGTGAAAAAATAATTGCAGACAAAATTATGGTTATTCGTAACCCCCTCCATAAATATGGAAAAATGACTTCTATAGTGTGTTTCTACAATAGCACACAATGTATATAAAATTAAAGAGTACAAATATGCAAACAATGAAAGTTCTTGAGCAACACAATCATTAAATTTTTGTTTAGAATGAAACAAACCTGAGTCATGGTAAATTTTAGGTGAAGCGTTAATTTCGAGTGTATATCGTCAGTGACCTGACAATATTCTAAATCATTCATTGAAATATGAATAATATACATTGGACGTTTTGAAGTTCTGCTAAGTTATATATTGAAAAATGTTCTACTTTTCAAGGAAATTTTGACCATACCAATTTTAAATCCATTATATCTTGAAAAATATGCCTACTATAGAAATAATATTTTAGATTACGATAAAGCACGGCATTTTTTGTACGAGGAAATTTTTTCATAATTTTTTATTCTAAAATTTTGCAGTTATTGTCAACAACGTTGAACAATCGTTAATTATATAAAATGTAAGCATTTTCGGAAAAAGAAATTGGTATATATCAAATATTAATTTAGTTATTAAGCTCAATAGATAATATTATTGCCAGCTTGCAATATGTCAATTATTGGAACATAATTTCACATGAATTATTGCAAAATTATTTTTCCTGTAATGATAACTAGCCAAAGAGCCCTGTCTCAGAACTACAATACTACAATTTCCTAATAGTGTGATAGATTTAGTATAAATGTACAGACTACGCTAACGAGGGAATTTCTGAGTAAATATAATTTCTGTAAATAATTTCTGAATTTCTGTCAATCGCTATAAAATAGATATTATATGTTACTTACCTGTTGAATTTAAGGATGTTGGACGGTTTTTTACGTATAGCTGACAGCCGCAGTTTATATTTTTTACCCTTACGATAGTCCATGATGAGGTGATAATCTGTCTCAGCTTCACAACACTAAAACGTACAAAGTTCAAAATGTTTACAACTAAACCAACACTTCACTACCACCACTTTAACAAAGGTTCATATGTTTCTTTTAAAACGAAATATCTAAAAAATATAACAAGTAAATCGCAAATAACAGAAATAGTGGAAGCCGCACCTGCATACGATCCCGAGTCATGAGTATTTACAAATATAAATAAGCAATGCGTTGCTCAATACTTCAACGACGGCGCCACCTGACAACGATAGAATATCTCATATTTTCTAGCGACAGGGTTATACGTTTCTGTATAGATTTACAAAATAAAATTTTTCTTTTGCCAAAATACATTTTTTTTTAATTATAGAAGGCATCAATTTAGACCCGTATTGTGGCAGAATTAATTTATTTTGTCATTAGATGTATGTTTTGAAGCGTACAAAATCAGCAATAATTCCTCTTTTCCCTAACTTTCAGCATATATAACAACCAAAAAAATGCAAAATATTAAAAATGTGTCACAATAGATGCGTGGAGGGATCTTTCCTCTTTCGAATACATTTTGTTTCAAATTTCTCTCTCATTTATTTATGTGGAAATTACCTATTTTCTGATACTCTGTAATACCTCCTGTGAACAGGGCAAATGTCCTCTTAATATGGTGATTTATTTCTTTCCCTCTGATAAACTTGAAATCCCAAAAATCTTCAATCTTTAAAGGTAGTACGTTGTTCTTCTTGTAAATTATAATAACCCCTAATTTAGAAGGAAATTTTATCGGTGTTTTTGAGTACTCACTGACCCAAAGAAAAAATCATACCGACTATAATGATCTAATTCTTAAGTCAGTTGTACACATAAAACTGTATATTATGAATTTTTTGTTTTCCTACCTACTGTATCCTCTAATTAAACATGTAAATAACACAGGTTTAATACCCCCATATCAAAATGTTTTTGAATGGCATTATTATATTATTTCAGGTCAGTCTCATTTAGTTTCGGTGTTGCTTAGGTTTGGTTAGAATTGGTATACTATCATCTCTGATTAATATAAACTTTAATTCTATTGGCATCTATTTGTTAACAAGATAGGCGCTCAAACCCTTACCTATTTTTCTTTGATATTTGCTACTGAATAAACAATAGTCCTACTATTATATTAAATTATAACATATTAATCCTCTTTTAACCTTTTGGTTGTTTTCCGTCTAAAATAAAAAGACAATTCGTTACTCACATAAAGAACTAAACACTAGAATAGCTTCTAGTTTCCTCTTAATTACGTATATTTTATGCCTCTCATTTCGGAATTTTGATACACTATATCTACACACAAGTTATGACATAATGACCAATATGGGTCGGCATGGGAGATGGGGATTGGTAAATAAGTTTTTTGGGCTCTAAAGTAGTGGTCTGATCCACACCAGAGGCGTAACTACAGTTGGTCTGTCAGTCTTTCCTAAATTATATGAGAAAGCATACTATGTACTAGGCTATACAATTTTCTGACATATCAAAAGATACTCACCGACAAGCAGTTCGGTTTCCGGAAAGGTGTGGCAACGCAAGATGCAGTACTATCCCTATATATTTTCATATTAAATAATTTTGAAGATAAATATAAAACTGTATGTGTTTTCTTTGATCTAACACGCACATTTGACACAATCCAATAAGACTTGCTACTAGACAAACTTAGGTGTTAGAGGGTCTGCTCTAACTTGGTTAAAAACTTATTTGATAGATCGGCAACAGAAAGTAATTTTGAGTCAAACTGGGAAAAACTACGTTTCTAGACCCGGACAGGTGGCTACAGGGGTTCCCCAAGGGAGTGTGTTGGGCCCCTTATTATTTATTGTACTTTTTAATGATGTTGTCCCCTCAGTGCACGACACATTTATTTCCCTATTCGCAGTTACCGCTGACAGTAACATCAGTCTATTACACAGGCCTGCGAAACATAACTTTTATTTTAAGGGGAAATAAAATAAAAAACTTTTTTTAGGTACTTAGGTATGTTGAATTAAAATATAGCGCTAGTTTTTTTACAACACATCGAGAATTATTTTTATGCAAGATATGCATATTTACAGATTTTTGAACAATTTTTATGAAGAAATAAAATATAATGAATGCAAAACTGAATGTTTGATTATAAAATGAACAGCATTAGTTTTAAACAAGATTTACGATCAAAAAGACATATCTTTTTCTACTTTTGTCGAAACTCTTGTTCAATATTTTTCTCTTGTACTTACTTACAATTCGGTTTATTTCTCTTTAACATCCAGCAATAATCAGCCATCAGGCTGACGTCCCACCTTCCTTGATATCTGTTTTCCATAACCTTAATGTCTTGATGAAATCGCTCCCCCTGCTCTTCACTTACAACACCAAGATTCTCGGGAAAGAAGTCAATATGAGAATGCAGAAAATGCAGCTTTATACTCATATTACAACCCAGTTTTTTCAGACTATTAAGTATGCTGTTGACTATATTTTTATAATCAGGGCTTTTTCTGTTTCCTAAAAATTGTTTTACAACTTCCTTAATTGACTTCCAAGTGAGCTCTTTGGTCATATCCATTGTTTTTTCAAAATCAACATCTTGCATTAACTTCCTTATGTCCGGGCCAACGAAAATGCCCTCTTTTATCTTTGCATCCGATAAATGCTTAAATTTATCACATAAGTATTTGAAACAGGGACTGTATTTAGGTAATGCCTTCATAAATTGCTTCAAAACACCTAATTTGGTATGAAGTGGAGGTAGCAGAATTTTGGAGCCGTTAACCAGCACTTCGCGTTAGAACATTTTTACTTCCAGAACTTAATGAAGCTCTCTTTGGCCATTTTATTTAATCCAACGTTTTAGTGAGGCTAGATGGATATTTAAATATCAACACTAATAAGAAAGCAGAAAAAAATATTTTTCTCAGAAAACTTACGCGACAGAATTTTTAAAATATTTTTCTCATAGATTCGTACCTAATACCTACCGAAATTACTACTCAGTTTAGTCAAGGGAAAATCATGTTATCTACAAAAACAAATACCACAGTTTCCCTGACGGAGAACTACTGCTCGACTAACAGCTTAGCTTTAAATAATTTAAAAATTAACCTAATGGTATTCTCTACAAAGCAGCTTGACATCAACTTGTTAGTAAGAGCTAATAATAAAACCATCATACAAAATAATGCTATAAGGTACCTTGGTGTACATATCGACTCTCATTTAACATGGAATGATCACATTGACTCGTTACTATCCAAATTATCTACACATTGTTTTCTTATATGGCAGATGAGAAAATTTGTCAATACAGATATATCAAAAATGTATTATTATGCATATGTACAATCTAGCCTTAATTATTGTTATCTGCTGGGGTAAACTGCAGTCACATAAATGAAATCCGTATATTGCAGAAAACGATTTTACGTACTATGACCTTTAAGAATCTACGTCATTTCTGCAGAACTCTATTCAAAGAACTTGATATTTTAACAATACCATCTCTTTACATTCTCAGATGTGTGTCCTACGTAAAGCCTCATTATGACAACTATATTCCCAGGGATAACTTTACTTATCATGATTCAAGGATCAGTCAAAATCTGACAATTCCCAACATAAACTGTCAATAGTAGCAAATGGCCCCAATGTCATGTCCATCAAGCTATATGATAAACTCCCTAAAAACATAAAAAGTATAAATAGCATTCACCTCTTTAAGAACACAGTTTGAGCCACTTTAATCAGTCACAGCTTTTATTCCATAAATGAATATTTAAGTTGTACTAGTTTTCAGGAGCGTACTTAGTTATATTAGCAATTCTTGTCCTTATTCATTGTTCTGTATTCTGTTTACTATACTATGGTTTCGTCTAGAGTTGTGTTTTACTATATTTTATGTTTTACAATTTTATGACTATATTTCTATACCTTTGATAAGGTCCTATGAAAACAAACATATTAAAAAAAAAGATATGGTTCCGAAATATAATCATAATTATGATACTACCAAAGAAAGTAACAACTTAGGTATAGTAGACCTAATCGTTATAGTGGGTGAAAGTATAATAAAGACGGAAGAGTTATTCCCGCCTATTACCTCGTCTTGCGTCTCACTCATAGAGCCACTGTAATGATTTCTTCTCATAGGCGCCGACTTCTCGGGTGTTCCGGAGCTTGAAGAAGTCAGGTCGGGGGCGGAGCCCTGGGTCAAAAATATTATGGTTGTATTTATATTTTTTTACTCCAAAACTAACAGGACTGGGCTTCGTAGTAGTAGTAGTAGTAGAAGAATAATAAGTAGGTATATTATTTTGTTCTTGAAGAGAGAATTTATTTTTGTTAATACTATCGTAAATATCTAGAACTGTTAATATTTGTTTAATACTGCTTATTTTAATGTAAAAAATATTGAAATAAAGTTTTTGTTTTAAAATTGTCTGAAATATTTAAAGTTCATGAAAATGTTGCAAAAACATCAAAAGTGCTGTGACCAGCAGGGGTACCCCCCGAGGGTGCTCAATACGATGGTTAAATTTTTAGGCCTACCACTCCTTAGGTACTAACCCTAAACACGAAAAACCACCGCTCTTCGCGTTTTTTCCATTCTAGGCATGCAAGGGCTTGTTGGATCGGGTTTATCTGGCAGGCCATATGAACTTTGACCATCCAACATATCATCAACCTCCGGGGTTGAAATTACCCCCTGATACTAAAATCTTCCTAAAAATTTCAAAATTGATAAAAATGTTTCTATTCGTTTTCAAGGGTGCTCAACACGACAGCAACATACATTTCTCCCCTACCCTCCACTAACCACCCCCTTCTCAAATTTCTGGCTACTGGGCATGTAGAGAATCGTTGGATGTTACGCATTACACCCCCCTGAGGCCTGGCAAGTGATACGCCCATGATACTAATAGCTGAAATTAAGCACCAATGGTTAGGCAACCAGTAATACACGCCATCTCTTCTGGAAGCCTGTAGATGATTCTACAGTTATATTGTTCTGGAATTGGAAATCTCTAGATGGATCTAGAGGCAATTTTAGAATATATAAGGCGAAATCGACGGCGGAGAAAGGAGTGTTATTAAAGGGAAGTTTGGTAGCGAAAACTGAGGTTGTAAATCCAAAGTGTAAATATAAACATTGTAAAAGTTAGTTTAGAAGTATTGTGTAATCGGTAAATTATTAAATAAAGTGTTAGTGGTTACCCCTCGTTAAAATTATTTGAAACCCACGGATCCATACAGGGTGTTTCCTAGGGGCGGAAACACGTAACAGATCGAAGTTTTTGACAAGATTTCGATATTGTAAAGCACGTTGAGTGCCAAGATATACTATCGCCCCCGGGGTTAAAAACTACCCCCTCCCCTAATACTAAAATCTTCCCAAAAATTCAAACTTTGTGAGAACTGTTTATCCACATTTTCGAGGGTGCTCAATATGATGGCAGCATAATTTCCCCCCCTACCTTTTACTGAACCACCCTCAATCCCCAAAACTACCATCTCGTCCATCTCGTAATATTTCTTGCTACTGGGTATGTGGGAAAGTTTTAATCAATTTTGAAATTTTTGTGAATTTAGTATCAGGGGAGGGGGTAGTTTAAACCCCGAGGGTTGATAATATGTTGCATGGTAAAAGTCCATACAGTCTATCCGAATAACCCGATCCGACGAGTTCTCGCATGCCTAGAATGGCAAAAACGCAAAAAGGGGGTGATTTTTCGCATTTAGGGGTAGTTCCCGAGGGGCTGGAAACCTAAAAATATCACCATCGTATTCAGCACCCTCGGGGGGTACCCAGGTTTCATCCTGGTCACTTTTCAAGTTTACCCCTTTTTTCAAATTTTCTTATGGACTATATTATATAGTAGGTATTGAGGAAGAATTTGTGGGCCCCCGGCCAAAATTTCAAAAGTCGGCGCCTATGTTGCTTCTGCTATACACTGTTACATATGGAATAAAATTGTATAATGGAATCCCAAATTAAACAAAAAAATACCGAACAACTAAATGTTTCTATTCAGTTGAATGAATATTTGAAATATTAGGTGGTTTCAATAGTTTAGTTATGCTATATTACTTACACTTTATACATATTTACATTTATGACATCTCTTTTCTGTTTTATCTTCTTACCTAGTTTTAAGCACCAATGAGAGCACTTGATTCACTTGTAAGATGCTCAATTTTCTTTTGAGACTAATCCCATACCAACGCGGTTTTTTGGATAATAAACAATTATTATTATTATTATGGAATTTTGCACTCCTCTTTCGGGAGGAAATTTTACTGATCCCCTGGCATTACACCAAGAAATGCAGCTCTGTTGGAGCCCATTCCAGGTTATTGGGCTCTTCTGGCGACGATGGTCATGTCTCCTCCAACAAATCAGAGTCCAGATCTCAACAAGGGATCGCAGCCTCCTACTCCAGAATTTTTCTTAGAATATGCGCCATTCCCAACAGTGCTATCTTCTACACTTCATTCGCGCTCGGTTGACCAGGGAGCTGTTACAGACTTATTATTATTTATTGTTGTAACAAATTTATCCAGCTCTTTGGACCATTTGATAATTTTAATTAATTTAAAAAACGCTTTGTTAAAATTTTGTAGGAAGTCGAGCTTTCTATACTATCTGCTGCAAAATCTTTCTATTAAGGTAGGTTATATCATAATATTTAATTATGTTCCTTCCTTAAGCCATACACACATTCTAAAGGCGAGGACATGTGTTGTTTAATAGTAAACATAGCTTTGATCACAGGTACTCACAAAATATTTCAGCCGAAAAAAATTACAGAAAAAGGTCCGTTTTATTTTATTTTTTTAGATGCTCCAATAATAAAATTTACACAATAGTGTTTAAAAAAAAAATGTGTTTACAAACCACTAACTTTTATTATCCTGGTTCAAATACAAACAGATAAAACAATATTTGTGAAATTAAAAAATTAAACTTAAATAAGAAAAACAATGCCATCAGCTAACATGACTTGGTTATCATCGGTCATCTTGTCTATAGCAGCATTAATTTCTCCTTGTGTAAATGGTGATTCATTGCTAATGTTGACAAATTCTCTAATGCGAATCAAACTGAGAGATTGCGACCTATTTTCTCTAAACGCTCTCTGTAAACTGCTCTTGAATATGGATAGCCTAAAATAAATTTTAACATTTAATGCCCTTATCTATTAATACTAGTATTAATGATAATAACCCAATGAACAATTTTTGTTTTGTAAAGGCACTGAAAATCACAATCATCAAATTATAAAAACTTTCGTAACGTAAATTGTTGAAGAAAACTTTTCAACGATCACTTTTAAAGAGTGGCATGCTCTAGAAGGGTCATCACTACCACTATTTAGTAATTTTTAGATATCTCTAAGTTTTATAGCAAAAAGTAAAAGAAATGTAACTTATACTCCTATATAACCTCTTTATAAACTTTTAGACGTATTGCTTACTGTTTCTTTCACCACAAACTTCCTTTTCTTTCTTTAAATGTAGATGTATTAAAATTATTATATTTTCTTTTCTCGCAGCATGGAAGCTTTTATTATGCCTATGAAATATATAGGCACAATTAAATATATATACTTATATATTATATATTTATTAAATCATTGTTCTGTATACAACAAATAGCAGAGTATGCGTTCAATAGACTTTAACCGGCGAATACAAATAAAAACTACAGTAACAGTTACTAAAACTTGTATAAGTCTGTGATGGAAATATTTCTGTTGTCACTTTAAAAAATAAGGTCGTAATATTTTATGACTCTTTACAACTATTTATTAATCTTATAAACCGTATGTACATATGAATTCACAACCTTAACAATCCACTTATAAAAACAGTCAATTACTGACTAATATTTATGTGTACTGTATTATGTATTTTATACATGTACTTTCTTTCACTTATCTTATACTGTGATCGAAGGAAATAAATTATTATTATTATTACTGGCGTGTGCGGCATCCTATTATCGAAGTTCGTTCCCACCAACAAACAAATTCAGTAGTGTAGACTTCATTTTAATGTTGGCCACCATGGCCAAGTGTTGAATCAGAAAAGATATTAAATTGGTATAAAAATTCAATGAAATGTTGACTTACAACATAAAAGCCTACGAACTGTATGTAGCGAAGGTGAAAGAAGCTTCTGAAATAGACTTGCAACGTTCAGCTTGGGCACAATTCCGCATTGTACAAACATAAGGAAAAAGTTTAATCCATATGTTGAGAGATGGGTAATTTATTCGTTCATGCAAAAAAAAAAAAATAGTACATCGCCCAGTACACACTGAACAGGTCAAAGAATATAGAAAAAACACTAATGATACATGACATTAATATGACAGAAACTATTATACAAGCAAAATTATTTAAATACAGACTAGGACCAATATAGTATTGGTCCTAGTCTGTATACTGATACTTTTACTAACATATAATAATTAATTAAAAAGCAAAAATAAATTGTAATGATTCAGTCTAATACATCAGTGTTACGAGAAAAAGAAATAAAATATACAGATTCGAAAATTGCAGCTGGCAATACGTAAACGTGTATCTGCGCAGGTAAACCACGCCTTGTCGTAGATGAACGCAGGGCATTGGTATTCGATCATAGCACCACCGCTTGGCCTTGTCATTGATCTATTTATTTATTTATTTACTTATTTATTTATACATAATCACTTAGGCTGTTACAATACAGATGAGAACACCAATAAAAAGAAAAAAATACATAATACAGTATACAAGGTGGGACAATACGTAGTAAATATAAAACACAATAAACAACAAATATGACACTAATACAGATTAAAACTCATTGTATGAGTATAAACATTTCTCAAGTAAAAATTGTTTGAGACTAGATTTGAATTTGTTAAAATTGTTGACCTCCTTAATCACACTAGGTAACTTGTTGTATAAACTGATACCAGAGAAATGAGGTGATTTTTCAAAATGAGAGGTATTATGATGAGGCAGAGCTAATAAGTCATCATGACGAGTATTATAATAATTATGGTACCTTGTAACAGTTTTGAATTGATCAATGTTACTTTTAATGTACTTTAACAAAGAAAAAAGATATATGGATGGTACTGTTAATATTCTGTGACTTTTAAAATTCTGCTTTCTGCTTTCAATAGCCTAGCCGTAAATATGTGGGAATTAATAAATTGATCTCAATTTTGTTAAAATGCCGGCTGTTTATACACTTTGTTAATTTATTTGTGATAATTATTAGTTGATTTTAATTTCTGAGAATTGTTTAATTTAATTTTAATGCTCTATTTTTATGTCGTTTTTAATAAGAATTATTATTTTATTCCCATAGCCTTTTTGGCTAAAAAAGAATCTGCAGAAACGCTTTCAATAGAAGAAATTATTTGTCAAAAATGTGACAAATAACTAACTTTTGACGAGATAGTCTCGTTCCTTGTCGAAATTATTAGCGACGTATCCTTCTTCAGTTCATACGATGTACCAAATTCAATGTCGACTTGATTACTTTCAGAACTTGCGTTCACGAATTATGGGGCGGGGCGTTTATTCCCTATATTGCGAACTACAATTTCTGAACCTGTATAAAAAAAAACAACAAAATCTGTATGAAAAATGTTAAAAACTGGTTCTCATTGAAATATTGTAAAATTTGGAACAATTATTATTATTATTATTACATTAAGTCAGGTAGCGAAGCTGTTTAAACTTTTAATTAGCAAAGAGTATTGACGGAAGGTCAACAGTTTTTAAATGAATTTATTGACACTGCACAAACACAGTCATTCGATAGAGTTTCAGTTCCTATTTACTCTGTTGGAGAGAAGTGCTGGTGGCATAGTTATGAAATTTGTTCCTAACTAGTTTACAAAAAAATCCGTAAATCGATTGAACAATGCCCATGAAGTATTTTGTAGGTTTCTATTAGGTCACCACGAAGCCTCCTATCTATTAGGGTTGTCAAGTGCAATTTTGTTCGCAGGTTAGATAACAAATTGCAGGAGAAAGTTTGGTAATCTGTCTTTGGGTTTGTTCTAGGGCTCCATACTGGTGCTGCATATTCAAGCATGGGCCTAATATGGATTTTACATATTTTTTTTAAGGAGTTCCGGGGAGATGTTTCTTAAAGTTCGAGAGACCATATTGATGAGTCAGTTTGCCTTTTCTATGATTTTTCCTATATGAGTTGCCCATTTTAGGTTACTGTTGATACACCAGGAAGAAACCAGTGTTGTTTCTTGGATATCACTTTGTTGTCGATGAAAAATGTAGTAAGTTCCTCTACCAAAATTTTCATCATCTTGCTAGGTATGGGGCTTAAGCTTACTTACAGTTTGATAAGACTCGTTAAATGACCCACTACTAAAGGGTTGTTCGCAAGGAATGATGAATATATATTAGCTACTTGTGGACTACAGTCCAGTTTAATGCCCTTGAGAGCATTTATTACCTTGTTGTCTGTTATGTCCACCACAGTAAGAGAGTTTGCTACTTTTGGACTGTGAGGAATATCTGGAAGATTGATCGTGCTGCCAAAGCTTTTCATGAATCCCTTTGCAAACATGTCAGCTACTGCTTCAGGATTGCTTACTCATCCCCACATATGTACATTTTTCATCTCTCTCACCACATATATTTTTCACATTCATTTTATCTATATTAAATGTTCTATATTTTGATATCTATTTTATATTTTTATACGTTCGAATTTTACTTCTTAAAAGTAAATTGAAATGAGTTTACTGGGCGCCAAACAGTTTCTTAAAAGCTGTTAATATTATAGACTATAGAACACCATTAGCATGACTATCTATAATCTATAGAATGACTCTTACTCAAGGTCCAACGAAGTCGGTTCAATAAATGCTCATCGATCAAGATAACAATCTAAATAAATCAAACTCAGTATTGAACGAACAAAGTATTAATTTAATAACAAATTTGAACTTGGAATGTAATTAACAAATTTAAATAACAAAATCTAACTTAACTAAAATGATAAATATGGCCTTTATTTAAAATAAATATGTACCATGGATTTCTGATATTGTAAAGCTTTACCTTGTCTTTCTTTCGACTCGAGTAATGTTATATTATAACCTCTAACTGGTTATTATGATCCTTGAAATATTATGTCACTTGACTGACTTTTTAACCTCTCAAAGCTTCTTATTCTTCTTCTTCTTTACTGGATTGACGTTTGTTTCTAACCTCCAATTTATTTTCAAGATTTCCTTGAAGTATTTCTATCACTTGCTTGACGTTTGAAATTTCTTCACCATATAAATTTGCTAACTGGATTAACAAATACTTCCCTCTTCTAAATCTGCTTTCCGGATAATCTACTTCATAATACTTTCAAAGTATACTCACTTCTTATATTTAATCAACTTTTACAATTTATTCTTGATATCAATATATCTGGATTGTAATTTTCTAACCTTCAAATTATTCACCACTTTTCTTCTATTTTCAACTTATTAATTATTTCAGGATGAATATTTTTCGCAGCTCGCTGTTCAGCGGTGTCTGATCAACTGATTTGTTATTTTTAGTCGTTTCATTGGGTTAATTTCCAATATTTCAATTGTTTTTTTCTATTTTGATCTAATATTTCAAAATTTAATTTTAATTTAAAACTTAAACTATTCAGTTTTGTTTGTTCTTTACATTAATTGAATACCGTTTTTAATTCTTTAATTTTCCTGATGAATTTCTTATTCTACTTTTCAGGATTAAGTGAATAATTGTAATTACTCGAAATATATTAACATATTACATATACTTTCTTAAAATCTACTTATAACTACAATTAACAATTCCAATCTCAAATAAATACTAATTCATACATTTAGATGAATAGCAATGATAAACACAAAATGCTAGTAGTTAAAAACGTACTGCAGTTTTCATACTGACAGGATACTGATATTATAAACTAAAACAAGAAATTGATACGCCAACAAACATTTAACATCATACTATTAGTCCTTTCTTTCTGCATGATGTGAAATATCATTTACAAAACACCTTTCTGCAATGATATTTGAAAATATCTGAAAACTTAAAATGTCATTCAGTGTTTTGTAATCTATGGACTTACTATTTCTGAAATAACCACGCTGCAATGCAACTACTGTTAATAGTCTTTCATTCAATATTCATTTTGTGTAGATTTACAGTGTTTCTACACAATTTATGATTTTCAGCCCTAAGTTTTGACATGAATGTCAGATTTTATACATTTACTTTATTGTTTTTCAAATTCATTCTAAATCATTTAAAATGAGACTGTGAGTCTCTGCAAGTTCATATTTTATAATATGCTATTTAGAATAACCTTGTTAAAACTAAAATACCGTCATTTTATGTTTATTTAAATATTTTGTTCTTATTCAATATCAAGTTTCATTCTCTGCATCCTACTCGCTGAGAACAATTGAACTTGAATCAATTAAATAAACCACAGATATTCCTGCTTCTGTATGATCCGTTAAAGTAAAACTGTTATGGTTATTTTCTAAAATACATACAATTTTGTGAATTTAATTTATGATTTCAAACACGATACTTAGGTAATGTTCCACAGTGTGGATACACAGCATAAAACCCCCTAAACTGATAGAATTTTGACATGTGAAAATTTTGTTAGTTCTAACAACATGATGTGACATTCACACTGTCAAAGTTTATTTACAATTTAAAAGTGATCTACTCAGGATCATTTGGATAACTCAAGAGTAATCTATCCTGGATCATATGGATAATTTATCCCCATGTGACAACTTCCCGGTAATGATTCTTCCTTATTATAATTTAAAACATTTTCGTTTTCATTTAAAATATTACCTACTTCAAATTGTTGCGCATAGCCCTTTGCTATTGTAGGTTCATAATCAATTGAATTTTTGTATTTTTGAGACAAATTTTTAAAAATTCTATCATATTTGGAGTAACGACTTATCAGAAAGGTTTCAGGCTTCTTATCATTATTTAGTTGAACACATGTGGTTCCCACTATATGCTCACCGCGACATTCATTATCATTATTGGACTCTATGCCATTTGATACATTAATTATTTCGGCATCATTGCCATTTAATTCATTAACTATTTCGACACCTTTGCCATTCAATTCATTAACTATTGCGGCACCTTTGCCATTCAATTCATTAACACTACAGAAAGGTATTCTTTCACCTTCTATTTTTAGGATTCTTTCTCCTAACATGATAATTGCCTTTATTTCTGATAAAATGTCTTTTCCCAATATAACATCAAAATTCATTTGTTCTACAATAACAAAATCACCATTAAAGTTTTGATTTCCAATCTTGAAAGTAGTACTTAATACCTTGTTACACTCGGCGAAGTTTTTCCCACTTGCATTTATTAAATTAATTCTTGTTATTTTTATGAAATTATTTTTACCCTTATTCATATTGTTAAATATCGTTTCACTAATTAAACTTATCTCCGAAGCAGTATCGAGTAACGAATTTAACTTTATATTATCTATTTCGATTTTTATTATGGGTAATTTTACATTTTTTGTTCCAATAGAAATTTATTCACCAATAATAGATACACATTTGGTACATTTGGCAAGTCAACACATGTATAGATAAAAATGTATACTCAACAAATCGAAACTTACACATGTATACACATATATACATACATACACACATACAAGTAATGGAAATATATATTATACAACATAATAAATAAATACATAACAAATAAATAACAAAATATGTCAGTGGCCCTATAGGGGCAAAGTCATTGGAAATATAACAAATAGTAAATAAAGATTTAGTTTTTTAATCAGACAACCAGTTAATAGAAACAATCCTTAATTATCTTGTATGTTCAGAAAATCAGTAATTGTATAATACTCATCTCTTAGCAGATTTGTTTTTATTTCTTTTTTAAATGTGTTCGGCGGAAGATCTCTTATGTTATGTGGTAGACTATTAAATAATGTAACACAATTATAATAAGGTGAATCTTTAAAAGTTGTTGTTTTATGAGCAGGTATCAACAGTTTATCGCCTTGCCTGGTATTATGTAAATGTCTGTTTAGGCTAGTGAAAATTTGTGGATTGTGTTTAACAAATAGCAAACACTTATATATATAAATGCAAGGGGTGGTGAGAATTTCCTTTTCAATGAAGATATTTCGACAGCTTTCATTATAATTCATGTTAAATATTAACCGGAGTATTCTTTTTTGTATTATAAAAATTCTTTGACAATGCTTGCCCCATGCCAATATATTGAAAGAGATATGCGAAAACACCATCGCATAGTATATATTTAACAGACCATATTCATTGAGATCTTTCATTTGTAATATTGCATAATAAGATTTATTCAACTGCTTACATATATGTTCAACCTGGGAATTCCAGGTTAACTTATTATCGACATAGGTCCCTAGGAATTTAGTGATATCAGAGAGTGGATGAGTTTCTAATTTTATGGGTCTTCTCATATTAAAGTTTATAAACACTGTCTTCGTATCATTTAAGATAAGTTTATTACGATCACACCATGCCTTCATGTCATCAATCACAGAGTTTATTTTATATTCTAATTCTTTAAGTGATATGGCTGCTACGGTTACTGTTGTATCATCCGCATACATTATGGTGAGACCGTCTCTGATGTGTACTGGCATATCATTTACGTATAGGGCGAATAGCAGTGGCCCCAGTATAGAGCCTTGAGGAACTCCTAAATTTACATTATATGTTTCTGACTCAGTCTTATTACACGCTACTGCAAGCTTCCGCCCCTCCATGTAGGAGTTTATCCATTGTAATAGATTTCCCCTTATACCAATATTGGTTAGCTTTATTAGGAGTATATCTTTGTTGACAGTGTCAAAGGCCTTCGACAAGTCAAAAAATATAGACACAACATATTTGCCCTCGTCTAATTTCTGATAAAGATGATTTAAAAACTGGCATGATGCCGTTTCAATGGATCTGCCTGTCCTAAATCCATGCTGGTATGTTGTCAATATATTTTCCTTACCAACAAAGGACATTATTCTAGTGGATACAATTTTTTCAATTAGCTTGGATAGGACACTTAAAAGGGATATCTGTCTGTAATTGTCGATATCATTTAAATTGCCTTTCTTGTGAATTGTTATAACACATGCCTTTTTTAATATATCAGGGAATACTCCTTCTTTAAACGATAAATTTATTAAGTATAATAGAGGATCTGATATTTCCTCAATAATATTTTTAAGTACATGGGCGGTTAGCTCGTCAAAGCCGGACGATTTTTTATTTTTTAGATTTCTAACAGTGTCTAATAGTTCTTGCTCGGTAACTTCCGAGACAAATATTGACCGCTCCGTGTAGCTAGCAACAGTGCAGGGTTAAGACATATTATAAGCAAAGTACCTATTTATTTTCTCACTGGCCACAGATGCAAAATGCATCGCAAAATAGTCAGCTACATTACTACCAGTTATTGTATTATTATTTATATATAGTGTTAGTTCCTTATTTTGATTATTTTTATTTCTACCTAAATTATTATTTATAATTTTCCAAATCTCTTTAGATTTATTTTCGGCATTGCTTATTTTTTGACTGTAATAGTTTTTCTTTGCAGATTTGATGTTTCTCTTATACTCCTTTTTCCTGTTTGTGTATATTTTAACTGAGTCAGGAACATCCGAGTGCAACATTTCTGAGAACAAGATTTTTAGTGCCCTGCCCTCAGATACTATTTCTTGTGTTAGCCATCCTTTATCTAATTTGTTTGTTTTACTTTTTACACGCCTATAAGGGCAACTAACATTGAAGCTCCATAGTAATGACTCAACAAAATGTTGAAAGGCAGTGTTTGTTTCCAAATAATATGTCATTCCAATCTGTGCAAGTTAAAAGATATTTAAATTCTCTTAAGTTATTTTCGTTGATAACCCTTCTATAAAATGTTGACATATCACTGTTTACCTCAGTTGTAGCTACTGGTGTATATGATAATATGAGAGCAAAATGATCCCCTAATGAAGGATTTACAACACTGACGTTATAAGTTATCATGGGTAAATTTGTGATCATGTAGTCAATGCATGTTGAACTAATGCACCCCCTGCTATCTCTAAACACTCTAGTTGGTTCATTCACAGTTGGAATTAATTGAAAAGCTTCAAATAAGTCACATAATAATTTCCTTCTTTTATCATGAGCAGTTAAATAATCAATATAAAAATCGCCACAAAGAACAATATTTGGACACATTCTAGATGCTAATTTTAGAGCCTCATTTAAATTCTTCAAAAATAAGTTTAGGTTACTATTTGTGGGTCTGTATACATTAATTATAATAATTTTTTTATCAGCGATATCGATACATATTGCACACATTTCTATGTGACATTCAATAGATAAGTCATTGATTTTACTAATGTTATATGAGCACAGATTTTTTTTTACTAGTATTAAAGCTCCACCATGAATATGATCTGTACGGGAAAAATGAGATTTTAAATCATAATTAGGCAAAACGATATTGTCAATGTTGCTGTCCACTAGCCAGTGTTCGGTGATACACAGAACATCTAAATTATTCTCATCTACAAAAATTTGAATTTCATTTAATTTATTTGTTATACTCTGCACATTTACATGTAATATTCTAAAGTGTTCACTATTTATTTCTGTGACGTCTGGGATATGTCGAGATCTAAAAAATGTGTATTCGTTTCACTAGAGGTTATATTGGAAACATTCAAGATTTCGCCAACCACAGACCTACTGTTGTCCAGCCGTATTCTAGATTTTGAGATGTTTTGTGCAGCCAGATGGTTATCTGCATTTATAAATATTAAGTTCTTATATATGTTTCTATTAGTGGTCAGACCGATTATTTTATTACAAATCTCCATTTTATTCGATTGTTCTACATTTACTAAATTAATTGTACCTGGGACATAGTTATCAAGTTTAGTGTCCACGGATATAAGCCCTTTCCGGTGCGTACGGCTGTGATGCGTTCCGTGCAGTGATGGGTGGCCGGCTATTTTCTTGTTGCCGGGTAATGGAGGCTAAATTTGAAGTCGTCAGAGCCAGGAGTTGTGTTAATTGTTCGTAAGAGGGTAGTCCCAAGCTCGGTTGGGGATAAGCCGTCACAGCGGCAGAGGGGACTGGGATCGTTCCAGTCGTTTGGGTTTGGAGCACTATTTGTCTTTGTGGCGTAGCACTAGGTCTTGCCGTCTGGTACGGTGGGGTGACGTGGTAGGCGCCGGCCGACGAGGTAGGCGTGACGAAGTACTGTGCGTTGGGCGGCGTGCTTGGACTTGGGCTGGTTGCTGTTGGTGGTACCATGCAGCGAGGGGTGGCCAGCTGGCGGCGAGGTGTCAGCGAGGCGTCGCTGAAGAGTTGGGGCCAGTCGGGTGTGGCAGCAATGGTGTACTGACCGCTGGGCAGCCCTGAGCCAGAGTGGGAGGCTTCCCCATGTGTGGAAGCGAATCCAGCGAAGCGGCGATCTCCCAGCGTCGAGGAATCGTCGTTGGCCCGGGATGCTGTTGGGTCCACCATACAGCGAGGGGGCATCACCATATCATCATCACCACCCAATCTCTGTTCCGTTGCCGAGTTTCCATGCCACGATGCTGCGTTGCGCTCCATGCAGTAGGGGGGCATCGCCTGAGAATCGTTGCTACTCCATTCCATATTTGTTGCCTGGGCTTCATGCCAGGTGGCTGCGCTGCGTGCCATGCAGCGAGGGGGCATCGCCGTGATGACGTCATGCGTGACCCCAGTGTCGTGTCCTACGTTGGTGGCGAGTCCTGCCTCGCTATGCCTGGGTGCTGAGCCCGGCGACGCACAGTATTGGGGCGCCGTCGTCGCGACGCCATGCGGAGCACTTGTGCCTGTGGAAAAATCAGAGGACATGCTTACCTCGCCGAGCCGGGTTGCTGTGTTGCTTGTCGTGCAGTGTGTGGGGGCCACCGTCGTGGAGACGTCGGGCGTGACCCCCGTACCCCTTGTCAGGGCGTCGTGTTGGCGGAGCACTTCGTGGTCAGATGCTGTGAGGGGCGTCGTGCAGTGAGGGGGGGCCGACGTGGAGACGTCGCTCGCGACCCCGGTGCCTACTGCCTTGCCACTCCGGGTATGCATTGCCACTTGACACTCAACACAATAAAACTCAAATAAAACACTACGTCTGGCTTAACAACACAAGAGGAAGGGATAACCTCATCAGCGTCGGCGTTGGCGTCGGTGCTCAAATGACTTCAGTTTCGGCAGAAGACTATTAGTTGCTGAAGGCTGGAACATTACTACTTGAAGGATCGATCACTACTTGCTCGCTGAGAAAAAGTGTCCTCTTATATAGACTTTCTCGTGCTCAAATGACTTCTGCTTCGGCAGAAGACTATTTTCTTGCGCTCAAACGACTTCTGTTTCGGCAGAAGACTAAAACATGAGTCATAATTTGTTCTCGATGCCGACGCCGATGACACCACCCCCCTTTTTTGTGACTTTATTGAACATTAATAAAGGCATACAGGTTATGTTTCAGTTCAATAATTTCAATTATATAATGTAAGAGTGAGTGGATACAATATTTTCAAAACGATAACCTAAGAGTAAGTGTTAAGATATTTCAACAACTAAGATATTTTAACATATATAGACTAAGATTAAGTGTGGTAAGATATTTAACTAAGTAACTAATAATAGGTCCACTAAGATATTTTAGATAAAACAGGATATTTAAAATTAAAGTATTTTATGTGACAAATCATAAATGTATTCTAGTTTGAACAAAGTTTTTTCGCCCTGTGGCGATAATTATTTACATTGGTATATTATCGCAAGTTTCGCTCTTCTGGACGTCGTCTCCGCGACGCCCGGGGCTGCCTGATCCTGTTGCGAATTGGGGGGCTGCTAAGTCCTGCTGTGTTGCTCGCTAAGGCAACGGGATTCTGGAGCGAACCTGTGAGGCTGCAACGTCCTGCTGTGTTGCTTGCTAAGGCAACGGGAGACTGGAGCGATTTATTGAGGCTGCAACGTCCTGCTGTACTGCGGGCTAAGGCAGTGGGATACTGGAGCGCCTCGTGGGGGCTGCTAGGTCCTGCTGTGCTACGTGCTAAGGTAGCGGGATCCTGGAGCGGTGCGCCGGAGCCGGCTGAGCTCGGGCTGGCGTTCGAGTTGACGAATACTCGTGTCCGGACTGGGACAGGCATCTGGCTGGCGGATGGCTGCTGTCGGTCGTGGCCAGGCGTGGTCACGGCCTTCGCCCAGAACGGCATCGGGAACAGTATGGGCGTCGTGTCGAGCGGCTGCTCTTGTCTTGACGTAGAAGGCCCAGGGTCTGCTGGCGGCGGCGGTGCGGCTGACAGCGCCGGGGACTTCTCATTCTTGTTTGTTTGTTTCCTCTTGGCTGAGGTGGATGGGCCAGGCACGACTGGGGGCAGTCGGCGGGCTGGAAATTTTGGTTTAGCGGCGACTGTGGTGCTATGTCCACGTAGATAGTCGCCATGTCCACGGAAGTAGGTACCAGATCCACGGATGTAGACTTGTGCGTTGGCATCTGGCTTTGGGGCAGCGGGCACTACTGATCCTGTGATAGTAGGCGTGACTGGCTTCTGGGCAACGGGCGCTACTGGTCCTGTGACAGTAGGCGTGGTTGGCTGTTGGGCAGCGGGCACTACTGATCCTGTGATAGTAGGCGTGACTGGCTTCTGGGCAACGGGCGCTACTGGTCCTGCGACAGTAGGCGTGGTTGGCTGTTGGGCAGCGGGTGCTGCTGGCTCTGGGGAAGCGGGCTGGTGTCCTGTGACAGCAGGTGCTGCTGGTTCTGGCGGGGCTGGATGACCTGGATCCTCGGGATCGTCGTCCTCGTCGTTGCTGTCGTCATCGTCGGTATCAGCTGCGATGGCTCGTACGGCTGGAGGCACTGGAGGTCGCTTGTCGGGTTTCTGGCCTGGCATGGGCCTGATGTCATCAATGTGAATGGGCACTGGGATCTCGTTCCTGAGAATTTCGTACGTGTTATCACCCAGGGCTCGAATGATAACAAAAGGTCCCTCCCATGTGGGTCCAAAGCTGGTCCGGCGCTCCTTGAAGCCTCGGCACATCACTCGTTGCTGGGGTCGATACTCGATCGGGGCTGTCCTTGGCTCTGGGAAAAGATTCCTCTGGTAGACTTGCTGTCGTTGCGCCGCTTTCTCATGTCTGCTCCTAGCTGCTCGTCGAGGTTCTGGTAGCGGGCGGCGTTGCTCTGGGTGTTGCCAGTCTCCTGGGCGAGGTAACTCGGTCCCAAGCAGCAGCTCGCTGGGTGAGTAGCCGGTGGCAGCATTTTTTCTGTTGTGCAAGGAAAAGATGATCTGCGGCAGCACGACGTCCCATCGGTTTTGTCGTTTTCCCATCAGCTTTTCTCGTAGGGCCTTCTTTATCTCTTGGTTACGCCTCTCCACAGGATTGGCTCTCTGGTGGTAGATCGGCGATGTAAAATGTCTGATTTTATTCCGCTTGCAGAAGTTGAGGATCTTCTTGGCGGTGAAGGTGGGTGCCTTGTCGGTGATGAGTTCATCGGGATATCCCCATCGGAGGCAGACTCGTTCCAAGGCCCCTAAGATGTGGTTGGCATCAGCTTGGGGTGCAGCTTCGGCCTCGATCCACTTGGAACAGAGATCTGTTATCACGATGATAACTCGGTTATGGGTTGGTGTCTCTTCGTAGGGTCCCATGACGTCTAACGAGAGTACTTGCCAGGGTTTGGTGGGTGGTCTCGGGCGGAGTGGAGCGGCAGCTTGAAGGGGTCCTCGCTTGGTTGCAGCACATACCATGCATAGTCGCACATGCGTCGTGACGTTCTTGCGGAGTTGGGGCCAGTAGTAACGGTTGTTCACTGCCCGGTACGTCTCGTCGCGGCCTGGATGACCTGCATGTGGGGCGTCGTGGTAGTGGTGCAGAATGCGGGGCCTCAAGGCTTCGGGCACAACGAGGGCGGTCCTCTCTTCAGTGACATGCCATAAGCGTCCATCTTCTACCCTGAATTGTTCTTTCAGTCGTCTTTCCCAGGGGTCTAAGCCTCGTTCCTGATCCTGGATGTCCCCCCAATGTCCGATGGAACCAGAAATAGCGTAGTCCGCGAGTTGGGCGGCCTTGATCTCATCGAACAGAGTGGTTAGCTCCTCAGGTTCGGCTTCCATCATCAGAAGTTCCTCCGTGGTCGGGGTATCGATGATGGCCCTTGGCGTGGTTGGTTGTTTGGTTGTGGATTCCTCGTCAGGAGGTAGCAAGCGGGAGTCATCGCCGGTATCAGCTGGCATGGCTTCTTGGGGATGACGCGACAGGAAGTCGGGCAGCTGGTTCAATCGTCCTGGACAGTGTTCTACGGTGAAGGTGTACTCTTGCAGCTGCAAGGCCCACCGGGTGAGCTTGGCCCTCTCGTCCTTGAACTGATGTAACCAGTGCAATGCTCGGCTGTCCGTGACAAGTGTAAAGTGCTGGTCCTCCAGCCAGTGGCGGTATCGACGACAGGCCCATACTACGGCGAGTGTCTCCTGTTCATTGATGTGATAGCGTTTCTCAGGTCCTGTAAACTTTGCACTGGAGCAGGAAATGATCCGTTTCTCCCCCTCTGGCGTTTTTTGATACAAAGCCGCACCCATGCCATGGTTGCTTGCATCGGTTTGGAGGTAGAAAGGCAGTCCTGGCTCCGGTCTGCAAAGGGCTAAAGGCTGTGATAGCTTCTCTTTGATCAGTGCGAACGCTGTCTCCGCTTCTGTGTTCCACTGGAACCTCTCCTTTCCTGTTAGGTTTGTCAGCGGGGCTGTCAGCTCGGCAAACTCGGGTACAAACTCTCGTAACCAGTTGGCGGTGCCTAGGAATCCCTGGAGTTCCTTCTTGGTGCGAGGAGTGGGAAAGTCTCTTATTTGGATGACGTGTTTCTCCTGGGGTTGATTTTGAGTAGTAGTAATCCTGTAGCCCAGGTAGTCCAGCTCGGAGGCTCCAAATCGGCACTTCGGGAGTCCACAGTGCAATCCATGTATCCTCAGACGCTCTAATACCAGAGCCAAGTGACGAAGGTGGTCTTGATGATCTTCAGAGTATACTATTATGTCGTCTAGGTATACTTTCACGAAGACATCTATGAAGTCGGCCAGCACTTCTGTCATTAACTTCTGGAACGTTGAGGGGGCGTTGCGTAGCCCGAATGGCATCACAAGGAACTCGAATGTCGCTCCGTCTGGGGTACTGAAAGCTGTCAGGGGTACACTATTCTCGTGCATCGGGACCTGCCAGTATCCACTCTTTAAGTCCAAACTAGTGAAAACCTTCGCTGCACCTAGCTCTCGGATCGTTTCCCTTATCGGCGGCAACTGAGACACTTCTTCCAACGTCTGGGTGTTCAGCTGGCGGTAATCGACACAAAAGCGGGAAGTCCCATCCTTTTTGTTCACAATGACGATCGGTGAGCAGTAACGGCTGTTACTGCGTCGAATTACCCCAGCTGCCAGCATCTTCTTCACTTCCTCAGTGATTATTGCCTTTTTATTCGCCGAGTACTGGTAACGTCGTATTTTAAATGGTTTGTCGTCTTTCAGACGGATTTCATGGGTAGTGAGTTGTGTAGTAGGCTGTTTGAGCGTCTCTTGAAATACATCAGAAAATTTAGTGATGACTTCCTCATACGCACGGCTGTGCGTCTCTGGTAGCTGCTCCGGGTTGGCTGTTACGGTGCGGGCCGAGTCCTCGGTCCTAACCTCCATGTCCCAGAACAGGGTGTGCCGTTCTGACACCCCTGCGTGTATGCAGTGCCGCGGAAAGTCGATCACCACTTCCTGTTTCGCTAGGAAGTCTCTTCCTAGGATGATATCCTTGGTCATATCCTCCAAAATATGCATTTCGACCGAAACTGTCCAGTTTCCGATCTGCAGGGGCACTTCCACGCTGCCTTGGGTGTGCTTGATCTCCTTGGCGGCAGCCAAGAGCACGGGCATCGTCGGATGATTAGTCCTCGGAAGGTCCTCTACGTAGTTGCTGTGGATGAAGGAATGAGTCGCCCCGCTGTCCAGCAGGGCCAGTAAACGGCATCCGTTGGCCTCGACCCACAAGTGGGATGATGGGCCGGGACCGGCCGTTAGTCCTATCGACGCACTTAATTCTGGAGCCGGGCACCCTGGCTTGGGCCGGCTCGCTGCTCGTTTCCCGCCTGGGGCTGACTGTTAGCTTGCTGCCGGGGGGCTGCCTGGCTTCGTTGCTGCGGTGGTGCCGTGGATGTCTGTCCAGGGCCTGAGTTATTGGTTGGACCTGCTTGTTGGCTAGGGTTGTTTGAATTGGCGCCATGCCCTCGGAAGTTGTTACCCCCTGTCTGGACATTTTCTTGGCGGAAGTTAGGGTTTCCCTGTTGGTTGGAGTCGTGTCCACGGAAATTGGGGTTGGCTCGCTGGTTGGAGTCGTGTCCGCGGAAATTGGGGTTGCCTTGCTGGGGCTCTGACTGAGTTTGGTTGGTGGGGCAGTCTCGGTGATAGTGAAATCCCGGGCACTTGCGGCACTTTGGTAGACTATTGGTAGTATTACTCGCAGGCGGGATGGTGGCTGGCCTCGGCAGCGGTCGGAGTTGCCTCTGAAATTCCCTGTAGTCACCCTCGGCGTTTTCAGCCACTCGGCTCAAGCTTTCCATCGTGGCCACTGGGACATTTCTAGTTGCGAATCTTAGTTCCGGTCGCAGGAGCTCGCGCACCTCCATAACCATCTCTTCTTCCGGCGTATACCGTTCTACCCTCAGCCAGAGTCCAATTTTGCGTTGTATAAAAACGGCGGCGGGTTCGTCGTCTTTCTGTCTCTCACCGTGTAACCTGGAGCGTAGCTTCCCCAGGGTGGCAGTGTCGTTGAACTGCCGCAAGAGCTTTTCCTTTAAGAACTCGTATGTGATGTTGTGGGACTTCCACATCTCCAGGGTGCGTCTGGCTTGACCCTCGAGCTGTTCTATAGCTACTCTCACTTTATCCCTGCCGTGGATGTCTTCATGGAGCATCGCCTCCTCGAGCTCATCCAGGAAGTTGACTGGATCCTCCCATTCCAGGCCTGAGTAAGTGGGCAGCGCTCTCGTTCTTCTTGTGGGCATCCTGTGATGACCTTGTATTGCGTGTATTGCGGCTTGAACGCTTCCCTCCATTAGTCTTGTCATGCTCTCTGCTAGGTTTTGTGTTGGGCGCCACTGGGGGTCCATTTCCCCAGGATTTGTGTGTTCGGGTTGTCGTGGATCCTCTTCCCTCCGGAAAGATCTGGCCTCACGCTGTTGGTCGCCATGTCCACGGATATTAGCCTTTTCCGTGACGTACGGCTGTGATGCGTTCCGTGCAGTGATGGGTGGCCGGCTATTTTCTTGTTGCCGGGTAATGGAGGCTAAATTTGAAGTCGTCAGAGCCAGGAGTTGTGTTAATTGTTCGTAAGAGGGTAGTCCCAAGCTCGGTTGGGGATAAGCCGTCACAGCGGCAGAGGGGACTGGGATCGTTCCAGTCGTTTGGGTTTGGAGCACTATTTGTCTTTGTGGCGTAGCACTAGGTCTTGCCGTCTGGTACGGTGGGGTGACGTGGTAGGCGCCGGCCGACGAGGTAGGCGTGACGAAGTACTGTGCGTTGGGCGGCGTGCTTGGACTTGGGCTGGTTGCTGTTGGTGGTACCATGCAGCGAGGGGTGGCCAGCTGGCGGCGAGGTGTCAGCGAGGCGTCGCTGAAGAGTTGGGGCCAGTCGGGTGTGGCAGCAATGGTGTACTGACCGCTGGGCAGCCCTGAGCCAGAGTGGGAGGCTTCCCCATGTGTGGAAGCGAATCCAGCGAAGCGGCGATCTCCCAGCGTCGAGGAATCGTCGTTGGCCCGGGATGCTGTTGGGTCCACCATACAGCGAGGGGGCATCACCATATCATCATCACCACCCAATCTCTGTTCCGTTGCCGAGTTTCCATGCCACGATGCTGCGTTGCGCTCCATGCAGTAGGGGGGCATCGCCTGAGAATCGTTGCTACTCCATTCCATATTTGTTGCCTGGGCTTCATGCCAGGTGGCTGCGCTGCGTGCCATGCAGCGAGGGGGCATCGCCGTGATGACGTCATGCGTGACCCCAGTGTCGTGTCCTACGTTGGTGGCGAGTCCTGCCTCGCTATGCCTGGGTGCTGAGCCCGGCGACGCACAGTATTGGGGCGCCGTCGTCGCGACGCCATGCGGAGCACTTGTGCCTGTGGAAAAATCAGAGGACATGCTTACCTCGCCGAGCCGGGTTGCTGTGTTGCTTGTCGTGCAGTGTGTGGGGGCCACCGTCGTGGAGACGTCGGGCGTGACCCCCGTACCCCTTGTCAGGGCGTCGTGTTGGCGGAGCACTTCGTGGTCAGATGCTGTGAGGGGCGTCGTGCAGTGAGGGGGGGCCGACGTGGAGACGTCGCTCGCGACCCCGGTGCCTACTGCCTTGCCACTCCGGGTATGCATTGCCACTTGACACTCAACACAATAAAACTCAAATAAAACACTACGTCTGGCTTAACAACACAAGAGGAAGGGATAACCTCATCAGCGTCGGCGTTGGCGTCGGTGCTCAAATGACTTCAGTTTCGGCAGAAGACTATTAGTTGCTGAAGGCTGGAACATTACTACTTGAAGGATCGATCACTACTTGCTCGCTGAGAAAAAGTGTCCTCTTATATAGACTTTCTCGTGCTCAAATGACTTCTGCTTCGGCAGAAGACTATTTTCTTGCGCTCAAACGACTTCTGTTTCGGCAGAAGACTAAAACATGAGTCATAATTTGTTCTCGATGCCGACGCCGATGACATTAGTTATAAAATCTCCTAACATAACATTAAATTTTTGTATAAATTTATTCAACTTGTGATTTTTACTAAAAGGTACAGTTGCAATTGAAATATTAAGATGTGCACATTGTTTCAATTTGGTAAATATATATTCGCCAATGTTTTTACAATTGGTATTTAAATTTAAAACAACTTTATCTAAAAATCCTGATTTCTATTATCATTAATTTGTGGTGTTGTTTCTATTTTATTTATATTAGAGTGCATATTTTCATCTACTCTATTTCCCCTTTGAATGTTAGTATTAGCAACTTGTGCATATGACTCATTATTTTTAACATAACCCCCTCTCTCTCTGCAATCATTATCATATTGACGTTTCTCAAAAACCTGCTTTTCATTCCTATAGTTGTCATATTTATATTGACCATAACCTCCTCATTCCTTTCTATCATTGTCATATTGACGTTTCTCATAACCCTGCTTTTCATTCCTATCATTGTCATATTGACGTTTCTCATAACCCCCTCGTTCCTTTCTATCATTGTCATATTGACGACCATAACCCTGCTTTTCCTTCCTATCATATTGACCATTTTCGGTCACCTGATTTTGACACCGCCGTCTGGAGGGCACACAAACCTCATCCAATCACAAAGGCATACAAATGTAAACAATTAGAGATGAGTTACTAGCAGATGCAGTTTAAATGTTATTAAAAAATAACAGCTTTTACCCATCTCTAAAAAATAAAATAATGAATTGTGTGCCCTCCACGCCGGCATAGTGACGTCAACCTAAAATGATCAATTGACCATAACCTTGGCTTTCTCTTCTATCATTTTCATTCCTATTCTGATCATAACCCCATTTGTTATAATACCTACTATTATTTTCCCTATTCTGACTAGACTTCCTATCAAAACTCTGATGATAATCATCTAATTCTCTTAAATAATCAATTAAATCATCTAACTTTGCAATTCTTTGCGTAATAATAACATTCTGGATATTCCCTGGAAAATGCCTAGCTAAATATCTGACCATTTCACTTTCTGTGAATTTTGGTTCTAAATGTCTAATATTGTATACTTTTCTAAGTACATAATTTTCCCTAGAAATACCTTTATTTTCTACATAGTTACCATTAAATAGGTCTTGTCTTATTTTCAACTGAGTGTAATCACTCCAATATTGTTTTAAGACTAGAGCTTCAAATTCCTCTATAGTCTCAAACCTGTCCATTATAACTGAGTACCAGATTTCCGCTTCTCCCTTTAACATGTCTTGTATGTTTGCTTTTAGGTTTGCATTTACGTGTTGTGTTTCCATGTGTTGTTTCAAACGTGAAATGAAAATTTTAGGGTGTATGCGGTTATCTCCGTAAAAATAAAATGGTGTTTTGTTGCATGTGTAAGTATGTGTGGGTAATTGTGTTAATTGTGTACGTGTGGTATCCTTCAACAACTTCGTGTTCTGTTCTATCTTGCTATCCTGTTCTTTTATTTTGCTATCGTATTTATCCTCCTGTTTCTTCATTCTGCTATCTACTGCAGTCATTCCATCTTCAAACATAGTTACTACTTCCTCTCTTATTTCTTTTACTGCCTCATTCACCTTAACACCAATTTCTTCATTAACTGACTCTCCCATTCGCTCCCATTTACTCTCTAAATCTTCAATCTTATTTCTTACTTCTGTATTGCTTTCTTCCATTTTCTGTATATTATCATCTATTTTTTTTCCCATGTTTTCTTCTAGCTTTTGCATATTTTTGTTAATGTTTTCTTCTAAAGTTTGATTATTATGTACCATCTGTGTATTTATGTTGCCAATTTTTTCTTCTAGTCGCTGGTTATTTTTGTCCATATTTTCTTCAAGAGTTTGGTTATTTTGATTCATGTTTGCTTCCAAAGTTTGGTTATTTTGCTTCATGTTTGCTTCCAAAGTTTGGTTATTTTGTACCATTTGTTCCTTCATTCCACCCATCATTTCCATGAGTTTCTGGAACATGTTTGTGTCTGGTTGTGTGTTTGTGTCACCAACTTGTGTTTGTGGAACTGTGGATGTACCTGGTGTAGTTTCTTCTTGATTCATTGTTGTCTTACCTGACTTTAACCTCATATAAATTATATTTGTATTTAACTTGACAATGCCTTGTTGTCAAAACTATCAAAATGTTATTTGATCTATTATCTTTCAAATGTATGCTTGAAATGATAAACTATTCTCAAGTTGTATTTATTTAATCGCTTTCCTGATCGCTCCACGTTAACAAGCCATAAATGTTCTATATTCTGATATCTATTTTATATTTTTATACGTTCGAATTTTACTTCTTAAAAGTAAATTGAAATGAGTTTACTGGGCGCCAAACAGTTTCTTAAAAGCTGTTAATATTATAGACTATAGAACTCCATTAGCATGACTATCTATAATCTATAGAATGACTCTTACTCAAGGTCCAACGAAGTCGGTTCAATAAATGCTCATCGATCAAGATAACAATCTAAATAAATCAAACTCAGTATTGAACGAACAAAGTATTAATTTATTAACAAATTTGAACTAGGAATGTAATTAACAAATTTAAATAACAAAATCTAACTTAACTAAAATGATAAATATGGCCTTTATTTAAAATAAATATGTACCATGGATTTCTGATATTGTAAAGCTTTACCTTGTCTTTCTTTCGACTCGAGTAATGTTATATTATAACCTCTAACTGGTTATTATGATCCTTGAAATATTATGTCACTTGACTGACTTTTTAACCTCTCAAAGCTTCTTCTTCTTCTTTACTGGATTGACGTTTGTTTCTAACCTCCAATTTATTTTCAAGATTTCCTTGAAGTATTTCTATCATTTGCTTGACGTTTGAAATTTCTTCACCATATAAATTTGCTAACTGGATTAACAAATACTTCCCTCTTCTAAATCTGCTTTCCGGATAATCTACTTCGTAATACTTTCAAAGTATACTCACTTCTTATATTTAATCAACTTTTACAATTTATTCTTGATATCAATATATCTGGATTGTAATTTTCTAACCTTCAAATTATTCACCACTTTTCTTCTATTTTCAATTTATTAATTATTTCAGGATGAATATTTTTCGCAGCTCGCTGTTCAGCGGTGTCTGATCAACTGATTTGTTATTTTTAGTCGTTTCATTGGGTTAATTTCCAATATTTCAATTGTTTTTTTCTATTTTGATCTAATATTTCAAAATTTAATTTTAATTTAAAACTTAAACTATTCAGTTTTGTTTGTTCTTTACATTAATTGAATACCGTTTTTAATTCTTTAATTTTCCTGATGAATTTCTTATTCTACTTTTCAGGATTAAGTGAATAATTGTAATTACTCGAAATATATTGACATAAGTATTACATATACTTTCTTAAAATCTACTTATAACTACAATTAACAATTCCAATCTCAAATAAATACTAATTCATACATTTAGATGAATAGCAATGATAAACACAAAATGCTAGTAGTTAAAAACGTACTGCAGTTTTCATACTGACAGAATACTGATATTATAAACTAAAACAAGAAATTGATACGCCAACAAACATTTAACATCATACTATTAGTCCTTTCTTTCTGCATGATGTGAAATATCATTTACAAAACACCTTTCTGCAATGATATTTGAAAATATCTGAAAACTTAAAATGTCATTCAGTGTTTTGTAATCTATGGACTTACTATTTCTGAAATAACCACGCTGCAATGCAACTACTGTTAATAGTCTTTCATTCAATATTCATTTTGTGTAGATTTACAGTGTTTCTACACAATTTATGATTTTCAGCCCTAAGTTTTGACATGAATGTCAGATTTTATACATTTACTTTATTGTTTTTCAAATTCATTCTAAATCATTTAAAATGAGACTGTGAGTCTCTGCAAGTTCATGTTTTATAATATGCTATTTCGAATAACCTTGTTAAAACTAAAATACCGTCATTTTATGTTTATTTAAATATTTTGTTCTTATTCAATATCAAGTTTCATTCTCTGCATCCTACTCGCTGAGAACAATTGAACTTGAATCAATTAAATAAACCACAGATAGTCCTGCTTCTGTATGAGCCGTTAAAGTAAAACTGTTATGGTTATTTTCTAAAATACTTACAATTTTGTGAATTTAATTTATGATTTCAAACACGATACTTAGGTAATGTTCCACAGTGTGGATACACAGCACTATATTTAAATATTAATTCTGGGAGTAAATTTTCTGTATTATTTTATCCTTATCTGTTACATCTATACCTAAGATTTTAACACCCTTATAGTCAGATGTTTTGGGAAGCATAACATCATAACCTTTTAATGTATGTGCGCGGAATAAGAACACTGGTGTTTGTATCCCTTAATTTTAATTTCATGATTTTCATTTTCTTCTGTCCCGTGTCTGCACTGTTCATACAATTATAGGTTTCCAATTATCAATTAACCACTCTAACTGTTGTTTATTATACAACAATCCTTGTAATTTAAGTATATAAGTATATCTGTTTCTTTTGCTAGATACTATTGTGTATTTAATTTAGGTTTCTTATCCATAGTGTATGAAAACCTCACATACTTTACTTCATACATTATGATGGTAATCCAGCTGAAAGTATTTATAACCATAAAAAATAACATGTATCAGTAACAACTGAATTATTTCACAAAAATATTTTAAAAAGCCGATATCTCAAAAATGGTGAGACATTGCATAAGGGTAAATATGGTGACATCAGTTTTAAACGACCCCAACTATCACTCAGTGAAAACTTTCTATTGATGTACTAAACACCCTGTATAACAGGTTGTATTTATGTTTGAGCAGATTTCATTTATATGCGGTTCCCATGTTAGTTTTTGGTCTATGTTTAACTCTAAAAATTAAACAGTATTTGCACTTTGTATAGTATTTGTACTGTTAAAAGTAGAACGTTATTCTCAGTGAAAACTTTCTATTGATGTACTAAACACCCTGTATAACAGGTTGTATTTATGTTTGAGCAGATTTCATTTATATGCGGTTCCCATGTTAGTTTTTGGTCTATGTTTAACTCTAAAAATTAAACAGTATTTGCACTTTGTATAGTATTTGTACTGTTAAAAGTAGAACGTTATTAAGAGCAATACTTTTTGGGAGGAATTGCGTTAAGGTTTTGTTAATACATAAAATGAAACTATCGTCATATAGCAATTTAGGATTTCGTCTGAGGCATCATTACTTCCTTGTACAAGTTTTTTCATATTTTGGTCTTTTATTAATATGTTTGAATCATCTGCGTAAAGCATATGGTCTGATGTACCACACGGCTCAGTTATATCATTTAAAAAAGCAAGCTAGCCATTATATCTATCTATCTATCTATACTCTTCGCCGATTTACTGCACATTTTTTATATATAAGATACTCTTCTCAGTTTTATTGTAAATAAATAATCTTAGTTTATGTTAGCGAGTGACCTTGGCCTTGTCTAAGATGAATTAAGCCGCCAACCATTTGACTTTATTACTTTTATAGTTATAGTTTATAAACATTATTGGAATTTATGTGTATACAATATTGCAAAAGTTATCGTGCTTATAAAAAAACGTGACGGACAGACAGACACGAGGACGGACATTTTGAAAGTTGTTCAGAATTTGATCACCAACATAGTGATACAAAATTTTTTTTCTCTACGACTGATATTACCGGTTTTAGAAATGTGTCGATTAAATGCAATATACTCGTTTTGTATTTGCGAAGAGTATGATAATGAAAAACAATTGGCCTATATACTGGCAAATTATCACCTACGCAATTGGACTGACGGAAAATACTGAATGTCATTTCTGTCTGGAGGATCACGACTAGATCTACATTAAAAATGTAGATCTACACGAAGACCTAGGAGTCACCGTAAGTCAAGACCTAAAATGGGCACCTCATATCGGAAAAATCATAAAAAAGGCAAACTCAGTCTCCTATATGGTTTCACGAGCTTTTAGGAACATTTCGCCGGAACTCCTTGAAAAAATATATAAAATCTGTATTAGGCCCACGCTTGAATATGCAGCACCAGTATGGAACCCATATTTCGTAAAAGACATTCATGCACTAGAGCAAACCCAAAGATGGATTACCAAACTTTCTCCTGCAATTCGTCATCTAACTTACGAACAGCGCCTCTCAAAATTGCACCTGACAACCCTAATAAATAGGAGGCTTCGTGGTGACCTAATAGAAACCTACAAAATACTTCATGGGCATTATTCAATTGATCTGCAAATTTCCTCCCTAAATACAGATAGAGGACTAAGGGGACACAACTATAAACCAGTTAGGATTAAATTTCATAAACTGTGCCGCCAGCACTTCCTCTCTAACAGAGTAAATAGGGACTGGAACTCTCTATCGAACGACTGTGTTTGTGCAGTGTCAACAAACTCATTCAAAAACTGTTATGACTCTTTCCATTAATACTCTGTGCGAATTAAAAGTTTAAACAGCTTCGCTGCCTAACGCTACCTGTTCTGCTGCAGAAAGAATCAGATTTTCACTACTTGGTAAAAGGCGACTCGAGCCAGAGAACCTGGATGGTATCTCACCGAACAAGATTATCAGTTTTATTAAAAAGCTGAGCCTGTTAGGTGAGGTGCGATAGACCTAATGGTTGCGACAGAGGTTCTGACAAAAGTCCATTCACATATTAACCTATCCTAAAGTGTATTGACGGAAGGCTGAGAGTAATAAATATGCGTGATTGCCTCGTGATCGCGACATGTTCCATCCTCATTGGTTGCATTTTTCAGGAGATTGCCAAATGTTTTCTCGACTTCAGTTATATGTAATTTGCATAAGTGTAATTATTATAACTCATAAACAGTTTAGTGAATTCATTTGAAGTTTATGGTATTGTAGTATCAAGTTTAAAAGAACAATATCCTACATTTTCATTAATACTCAATCGTTTTAAAATCGATCAGGAAACTTCTTGTATTTTTAATAATTTTACGCATGAATGGCTCTGGTGAACTAAGCCCACGTGAACAGTGCGTGACAGCTCTCAGAGCTGGGTGAATATACTGTAACAAACATTTGTTTGTTTTATACACTTGTTATGACATTTTTGTACTTTATATTATTATATACTTGTATATCTGTAGTTTCTTCATTTTAATGAATGAATGAATGGCTTTATTGAATAGGACTAATATCCTAATATACTTACAAAAACTATTAAATTAATACATATTACACAACATATGTCACAATGAAAATGGTAATTTAAAAATAAAAATAATTACTAAAAATGTAATACCTAACGTAATTTAATTATTGCACAACGTCTGTTACAATGAAAATGGTAATTTAAAATAATTATTAAAAATGTAATACCTAAGTTAATTTAATAAATGTAATACTTAATGCTCAACTTCTTTGAATCATGTTCTATATAATGTTTAGTCTGTACTACCCTTTATTTTTTAACATAAGTAAGAAGTCTACTTTTAAACTCGGGAACTGATTTGACGTTTTTAATAACATCTGGCAATTTATTGAAGTCGTTAAGGCCTTTATAAAATAAAGATTTCATAGATCTATTTAAGTGGTACTTTGGCAAATAAAAATTAGAATTTGTTCTAGTTGGATAACTATGTATTTGAGAATTGTAAATGAGAAACTCTGCAAAATAGGAGGGTAACAAATTATTCAGTATTTTAAAAATAAATATCATGGCGTTTAAATACAATCTCTCAGATATTGAAATCCACTGTAATGTATTAAGCATCAATGTTATACTTGTACATTTACTACATTTAAGTATTATGCGCATACCTTGATTTTGTAATTTTTGTAATGCTGATAATTTATTTAAATCGAGGGAATAAAGTAGGCTGGCACAATAATCAAAATGCGGTTGTATTATAACGTTATACACTGTAATTTTTGAGAAAGTTGATAGACATGACGCTATTCTGCTGAAGAAAAACAATTTTTTTCAAATTTTTTTATAGATATATGAATAGTGTGAATTAAATGATAGGTAATTATCTAGCATAAAGCCTAGATACTTATATTCTGTAACAAATTCAATGATATTGTCATCGATGCTTAACTTGCATTGCTCTATTTCGATGTTTCTATATCTATATGGTGTAGTTAATATCATTGCTTTTGTTTTACCAATATTTAATTTTAGTTTATTTGTAGTGAAATAGGTGTTGATCATTTCTAGGGAACTATTCATTTTTGATAGAGCCAAATCGAGGATACTATTTGAGACTGAAAGGAGTGTGTCATCCGCGAATAAATTAATAAAATCACAATTATGGAAAAAATTTATATCATTAATATATATTAAAAAGAGGAGTGGCCCTAATACACTCCCTTGAGGTACACCAATGTCATTGCTAAGAGAGCTATAAAAAGTGCTATCAATTTTTGTAATTTGCATTCTATTTGATAGGTAGTCTTTGAACCAGCTTAATACATTACCATCAATATCAATACTCTTCATTTTATTTAGTAATACAATACGATCAACTGTCTCGAAGGCCCGCTTTAAATCAAGAAATGCAGCAAAACAATATATTCTCCTTGATCGATTGACTTTTTCCATTTTGTTACCGTAAGTAATACATTGCAAGAAAATACCTTGCGCAAATTGAATATCACTTTTTTACAAATTGCTGAAAACACAATCAAATTTATCATAACGAATTATAGGTCAGTTCCTCCTTTCTTTTTAAAATAAATAATGCGTCAAAAACTTCAGAAACTCATATTAACTATTTTACTATTTAAAATTTAAACTTAACCATTGGTTACATATCTAATTGTAAAATAAATGTTGTGAAACACCTATACAGAGAGATCGAGAAAGACCGAATGTGCCGCTCCCTAAACATTTTTTGTGTGCCACTCACACTATTTTATGATACATTCAATATTTGCACGTTGGCGACTTAGTGATTTATATAGGTCGTGTGTGTGCAACGTCAAAATTTAGACATTTGTCAAAGTTCAGGGACATCAAACCCAAATTCCCAAAATGTTAAATGGTAACTAAACAAACTTTTCATTATATTAGTACTTTTGTGGACATTGTATCATACAAAATGCCAAGTTTTGGCTGTGCTATTAAATGTGGAAGTGTGGCAATACGAAATGACGCCAGTTTTTTTAAATTACCACGATTTTTCAATTAGGAAAAATTGAGGTTGAAACATGACAACTTCGTAAGCTTCGACTTTTGAATACCTTGGACTTATGCACTCCTTTCAAAAATCATGTGATTACAATATATGGGGTGTACCGTAATAACGTGCAAAAAATTTAACTACCAATTCCCTGTCGAAAATGAAAGTGGGTTCTTCATACAACATTTTTAAAAATAAGCATTTCTTGTCCAGTACACCCCCTTAAGGGGGCCTGCAGAAAAACAGTTTTTAATTTCTATCTGAAAACAACGTAATCGGAAAAGGACTAAATTTGGCACATCTCAGTTACTAATGAAAAGGCATCTAACGAAATTATTTCATCCATCTAGAGTGTATACAAAGGAGCGATATTAACTAACCTTCTTATAATTTTGTAAATATCTTTCTGTCTGCTATTTTTTTCTTTCAATTAAAATGGAACTAAACATTATGATTCATTTATAAACTTTTTTACCTCTCGAAAACATTTCGTAAAATGAACCGTTTTTGAGAAAAAACCAAATTACATATGTGTAGATCAAAAGCGATGAGCACTATTATATTATTCAAAATGCTAAGTAGGCTGGTGTTAAATCTTAATTTGACAGTATTATTTACCGATATGGTCATTTGGTGCTAAAAAATTATTTTCAGATAAAAATTAAAAACAGTTTTTGCACACCCTTTTAAGGGTGTGTAGCTGGACAGGAAAGGCTTATTTTGAAAAATTTTATATGAAGAACCCACCTTCATTTTCGATAAGGAATTATTAGTTAAATTTTCTGCACGTTATTACGGGACACCCTGTATGTGTGTAACATTTGGAAATACATCGGCATCTGTACTAAAGTCTTCTTTATTTAATATACAGGCATTTAAACTGATAGCACCAACATTTTCCATACACCTATCCTGTACCTACATCACAAGATAATTTTGAAAAATATGAGCTTGTCTCCATTTTAACAAACAAAATTCGCCACATGAATTGATTAACGATAATTGTGGATGTTAAATAATCCAAAATTAAGTTTTAAAACATCACGAAATCCGTAAAATATACAGTTAAAACAAAACACATTCGATCAGCTGATCACAAAGTGGCGGCCATTTGCATAGCTAGTAACATAGGAAATGGGGTGTTTGCATTTAAAAAAGTATATTTTTAATAGGCTCATTATGTTCTTCAGTAAAAGTTAATGGGTTTTGCATGGTTTCAGTTTTTATTTTACACTCGATAAGTTTATTTTTGAAAATTAAATTTAAATAAATAATCTTGTGACGTAGGAGAATTTTAAGCATATGTGTTAAATTTTGGAACTAATACCTCAGTAATGCAGAAATCTTCTCTGTAAATTTCGATCAAGAAAAATTGCGTCTTCTTCCAACATTACGCAGGATGTGTCATATTTTGAAGTTATAACAATACAGTTTTGTTCAGTTTGAGATTTATCGTTCGGTTTTGCGCTTTTGTTTGTGCTAATATAATAGTTAAAAATGGAAAGTGGCTATGAAAAAGCATATTCTAACAACTTGCCATTAGTTTCAATGGATATGATTGATGACTTTTATGTCAATAACATGTATTCTTTAGCTCTTGAAATGAGAGGTGTAAAAGAATTGCGTAGCAGTTTCAACTTTGGACCTTAATCAATAACACGTATTTTTACAAACTGGTGTAATTTAGTTTTGCATACCTTTCATGTGAAATTTCATTCTGACTATCAGCAATGCCTGTACTAGTTTGACTTTCTTGTAACTGTGTATCAGTGCCATTCACACCATTAACGCCATTTTCAATTATTTCTTCAGTCATGGTTTCATCCTGTGTAGTTCTAGCATTTCTGGTACTTCTAACTGAACTCTGAGTGGAAATTATTTCTTCATCTGAATCTCCTGCATCTGACCTCTAATACAAAAAATCAGATTATTAAAAATAGCTTAAGTATTAAGTAAAATGATGGAATAGAATTTACCAAAATTCACATCACCTTTGTTCATGCAGCAGGAACACCAGTTTGAAATTATCCCAATTGTAAAAATTATGAGCAATCATGTTAAGGTCGCCATTCCCTAGAAAGAGATGTCCGATAGGGAAATATTTACTATTTTTGGTAATAACTTTTTTTTCTTAGTAAGCATATTAAAAAAAACTGTAAGACTACCTAAGTAGAACCTTAACAAGATTATTACTAAGAATTTTCACTCAATAATTTCAGTGATTTGCAAAATAGTTATATTTAAATTTAAAAATTATATTAATCTTCCTATTTCGTAGTTTCAAATTAAACTATTTTGCAAACCACTGAAATTATTGAGTGAAAATTCATAGTAATAGTCTTGTTAACGTTCTACTTAGGTAGTCTTATAGTTTTTTTTAAATATACGTACTAAGAAAGAAAAGTTATGGCCAAAAATAGTAAATGTTTCCCTATCGGATGTCTCTTTCTAGGAAATGACCACCTTAAATGAAGACCACTACACATAGTAAGCACAAAAAGTAGTGATAAATTTCAGCCCACTGCTCGAACAATCCTATACTTAGAAACAGCAATCTCTTAACAATTCATTATGTATGGTACATGCCACATTATTAAGATTATAAATATATAATTATATTTCTTAACTTTTTGTAATTTATTTTAGCTTTAAATTTAATTAGGTAATGCTAAGATAGAAACAAAATAAAAAACTATAACCACAGTTAAAAAGACAGTTATTTTCAGTATGTTGTGTTATTGAATACTATGATGACATCTAACAGATTAACAAATTTATAAGCCTCCGATTAAACGATCAAAGAACTTATTTCTAGATACATAATGTTTACCGCTTTATCCATCACTGCAACATCATTAGTCTGAGACACTTGATAAACATCCCATAAGCCTTTATTGGGTAGTCGATTTATTCATGGCTTTCATTTGGATAATCATAATATTCCGGAAACGATTGATTCCGTTCGATTACTATACTCTATAATAATAATAATAATAATAATAATAATAATAATAACAATAATATTTATTAATTTCAGAAAATGTACAAGTATAGTCAAGAAACATTGTCGGTAGAAATACAAAGAAAATATCACAAATAACATTGTAAAAACATATACACACAAAAGAAAAAAAAACACGTGAACAGTGAGCGATTAAACAAATATTATAACTAGAACTACAGAAAACTAGTCCCACATTTTGTATAAAATTCGTCAACACTGTAGCTGTTCATGTCTAACAAAAATGATTTTAAAGCCTTTTTAAACTTAAAAAATGTTGTCATAGATTTAATATGCCCCGTCAAACAGTTAAAAAATTTACAGCCCATGAAACAGAGACTTTTTTGGTACAAAGCCGTTCTGTGTTGTTTTGGTAAAAGGAGATGTTTATTCCTAGTGCTATATGGATGATCAGTTCTAATCTCGTTAAATTTGCTTCTATTTTTGTAAACAAAACATGACAGCTCATAAATGTAAATAGAGTTCAAAGTAAGAATGTTTAAGTTTTCAAAGGCCTCCCTGCAGGAAGTATTATATCCAAGATTGGCTATTACACGTATTGCCCTTTTTTGTAGTAAAAAAACTCTATTTTCTTCAGATGAGGAACCCCAATGCACTATACCGTACTTTATGCAAGAATGAAAAGTAGCAAAATACAACTGTCTTACTATTGATAGGCTGCATTGTTTGGATGTTATAGCCAAAGCATAACAGGCCCTTGACAGTTTAACACACATATAATGAATGTGATTAGACCATTTAAGCCTACAGTCGATTTTCAAACCGAGCATTTTTTATTCATTGGCATACTCCACACTTGTAGTAGGAGATAGAAGGATATTAGTGTTGAAGACAATATTAGACTGCAAAGTTTTAAAGAGAATACAGGTTGTTTTACTTTGGTTAATACATAGTTTGTTATTTTCAGTCCACAATATTACTTTGGCATATATAGTTTTTGCACAGTTTTCAGCATCAGCAAGAGTATTAGATTTTATTAAAATGTTCATATCATCGGCATACGAAACTGTCAAACATGATGGATATTGAATATAATTCAGCATGTCATTGATATAAATAATAAAAAGTGTGGGCCCCAATATAGATCCCTGAGGCACTCCAATGCTGACAGTCTGCGAGTCTGATCCTCAATACAGACCTGCTGATTTTTATTTGCAAGATATGACGCAAACCAATCGTGAGCAACACCTCTAACTCCATATTCTCTACTTGACATGTCTGCCATTAATAGTAACAGGTGTTTCTAGTGTTTAAGATATTTTGTGTTGGAAACGTGTTGTACTGTACATTTTATTGCCAATATATATATTACATAGTGGTGTGGCGTTGTTCAGTTTGCAAAAAGCAGTTTAAATGTGTTAATCGCTTAGTTCATAAGTAAATATAATCCTCATAGTCATAACCTGATGGGGTTCTGTTTACAGTTGTAAAAAGACGAATAGCCTATTCCCTTAGAATGAAACATCAGAGCTCGGGAACTTTATCTCGGTGATGTCAAAGTCAGGGTTGGCTTAGCCAGGGCGGAAAGATTTTTATGCAAGTATATGATTGGTTTATTATAAAGACTCACTCGAACAGGCTGGGGGATGTAACATTGAACTAACCTTATCTAGTTTCGACCATGGTATGTTACATCCCACTATCACTTCAACTAAATCTAAATTAAAATTAGGTTGATTGTCACTATTAACATTCGTTTTAGATGTCCAAGAAATTGTTTTGTTGCAACTACTACAATAAAAATCTGTTCCATCAAATTGCAGTTCTTGGAAATCACGAATTCACAAGTATACTGCAGCCTGAGAAGCACTAGACACTTCTGTATACTGCTGAATCTATATAATTTCACTCTAGGTTTGCTAGCGTATGGCCAGGTGCTCATGAACTACTCTGTATAGAAGCCAAGTACTATGTAATAACGAAATCAGTACATTTTTACCTTTCAATATGTCCCTAAATCAACATAGATCTTGTTCTAAACTCTACTAGACTGTAATATTGCATGTCTACGTCACGTTGTTTTGTATAAAAAGTAGGTAATACAAAAATGACAAGAATTCATTTTGATGAAAACATTTGCCCTTCTTCACATACTCGTCACTGTTGCTTGTCTAATGTTATATTTACCAATCCTTTTTAAACGACTTTTATGTGACTATGTTAGCAGCAAACAAGGTGTGTACTAATGAGTATATTATATATCTAGGGACAAGTTCTTTGATCGGAGTTATAAGTTCATAAGGTGCGAGGCTCTTTAAATGTCCAGTTTGATTGAATTAACACGTTGACTGCCGCAATGTAAAAAAAAAAAAAAATCCCACTGGCCACCACAATGTTTTATTTTATTCTTACTCAACTTAAGTAGCATTATCCAATGTTACTCTTGTTTAAGCCAAATTTGGGCTAGAACATATATATATATATCAATGAGAGACAAAAGTGGGTACACGGCCACAAGGTATCAGTTTTGCATTAACAGCCACGTGTCTCAAAAGTGGCGTCTCACCACCAATAGCAACTGAAGTGCTCGCGCAGTCAAGAATGGAAGGGAGATTCCTCCACCCGGCATGCCTCAGTTCTTCGCAAACGCAACAAGTAGTAATAGCGGTGACAATTGTTTCTGGCATATGAAAGGTTAGATAAAACCCACGTGGCACGTAGTTAGTGTATAAAATAAATAATGTCTTATGAAGAGCGACAACGTCACTTACAAAACTTATGGCAGGTAAGTCATTTGTTGAAGATATTTCATTATATTATAAAACAAGGTCACACATTTTGTTGCAGGAAGTCTTATCAGATGAACAGCAAGATCTTTCCGGAGAAACATCTGATGAATACGTTCCGAGCAGTGATGAATCAGACCATTCAGATGACAATTTAGCCGTTCGATTGCGTGCCCAAAATCGACAATATTCCTGCAAAACGCAGTAGAAGTACCAACGTCCTTGATATCGCCAGTACGTCTCACGACACCAATACATCTCACAAGTTCATTGATTCAGAAACAGAAACCATTGAACAGGTTATAAGAGACTTCACTGTGAATACCAACAGTAGTGAGGAAGACAATGTAGATGAGGTTGAAAGCACGGATCTGGTTTAGGAAGATGTGACTGGCGAACATCTAAAACAGTTTCCTTTTACAATCCCTAATGCTGGTATCAGTCCTCAATTATACGAAAGTTATCACAATAAAGGTCCAATAGACTTCTATGAATTATTTATGAGCGGATGTCCTCAATATGATGGTTTTGGAAACCAATCGATATGCCAGTCTATGTAAAGCAAAAGAGTCGGCACCCAGGGGTAGAATACATCAGTGGCATGATACAGATGTTGCTGAAATGAAGAAATTTATCGGAATATTGTTGTGGATGGGGTTATGCCAGTACCCGACCATAGAATCTTATTGGTCGAGAAATTTACTCTACCAAAATACAATGAGAAAAGTAATGTCACGTAATCGTTTTCAACTAATTTTAAAAATGTGGCATTTTCATAATAATGAAGATATATTATTATTATTACAGCGCGAGCAGATCTGTGGAATCCGCAGCACTCAGGCCTGTCGGCCCATTGTGCATTCGCGTCATCTTCTAGAAGAGTCAAGTGAAGTTATAACTAATGAGAGGTTACAAAAAATATCACCTCTTTTCGACAAACTCAATGAAAAATTTCAAACAGTAGTCACACCAAAACAGTCTATATGCATCAATGAAACTATTGTACCATTTAGGAGACGACTAAGTTTCAAACAGTTTATAAAAACAAGCGTCACAAATTCGGAATCAAACTTTATAAACTCTGTTTGGAAAAGGGTTATACTTATAACTTTCCAGTATACTGTAGACAGGACAAGGTAGAAGGTGGCTCATCATCTGAAAACATCATCCTCATTCTTGCAAAAAATGTATTGAATGAGGGACGAACTATTTACGCAGACAATTATTATACAAGCGTGATATTAGCTCAAAAATTATTGGACAATAAAACACATTTGGTAGGTACTCTCCGATCCAATCGTAAACTAAACCCCAAGCAAGTAACTGAAAAACCTTTAAAAAAGGGAGAGACAGTACCTAGCTGCCGAAAGCAATTCTGGAGTAGTAGTTCAGAAGTGGAAGGATAAAAGGGATGAAATTATCAAGTTATTTTTAGTGGTTAATAGTGGATATTCATCCGTCAAACAAACAATGTCAAACCATTTTCTAGTATGCACATATTACACGTTTTTAGAATATTATGAACATAAGATGGCGTAGCTCAATCGGTAAGATACTCGAGTAGCAATAAATGTATAAATGGAGTGATTGCGAGTTCGATCTTGATCCTCACTTCTACTTTTTTTTTTTTTTATTTAAGCTAAAAAGTTAATAATTTTCTTTCTAACATTTTTATTTCATTAAACCGCGCCGCGCGTTTTGTTAAAACTTTATTTTCCCCAAAAATGTGCCTTTTATTACTACTAGCGCGTGTTTACATCTAATAAAATCAACTTTCTTACGTTACATATTAATACACGAATGGTGAAACGTGCGTCGAGTAGATAAATTGTTCAAGTGTAGTGTTTAAGTGTTTTAGTGTTTATGAAAACGTACCAATGCGTTGTTCTTTCAGAATTGTTTTAATTCATTTGTTTTAAAATTATTGGTAATTTTTTTAATATATATTTTGTCAACCAGAAAATTTATTTATTACCGCTAAAAGAAAAATAATTTATTTTCGTTATTCTCATAGAGATTTCAGATTTTTTTTTATTATATGAAATATTTTATTTTTACTAACATCATTTCCCCTACTAATACTACGATCCTATCCTTTCCTGGCAAGAAATGCCCATACCTCCCCGTGGTTCTTGCTGGACTGTAACAATATTAGTCTTTGATTTCTTTTTCTGATAACTCATTATTATTGAATGAATTGGGCAATTAATTTTTTGTTATCAGTTTCCATTGTGCCCGAGCCTATATACCTACAATGTCCGTCATAAAGTCGGCTACATATGGGAAAAATCTGTATTATTGAGATTTCTAAAAAGTACTATATTGGAGGTTCGTTTCTTTTTTCCATGCAAATACCTTTATTCAACTAATATACATAAAGTTAACTTTGAAAAAATAATAAAAAACATTCTCAATCAACATGTAGAAAATAAAATACCAAATTATCAATTCGGGTTTCAAGAAAAACGTTCAACAGTACATCCTCTCACAATTTTAGCTTCTAATGTACAAACAGTGAAACTCTCAGGATAACACAGTGCTGCAATCCTTTTAGACATTAACAAGGCCTTCGACAGTGTGTGGCATGAAGGTATATTATACAAACTACATTTATTAAACTGTCCAAAACATCTGATTCACTTAATAAAAGACCATCTGAATAATCGCAGCCTACAAGTTAAAATTAACGGCAGATATTCTAACAATTTCTCACCACAGAAAGGAGTCCCTCAAGGCTCGCCACTTTCACCTCTCCTATACAATATATACTGCTACGATATATACAACAATAACAGGGCAAACCAAAACACATTTAATAAGGACCTCTATATCCTCCAATATGCCGACGATACCGCGCTGGTATCTCACAATAGCTCGATTACTGGTACTGTAACTAAATTGCAACAACTTATGGACAGAACAACAACTTGGTTTAATTTATGGAGATTAAAAGCAAACCCAATTAAGTCACAGCTCATTATATTCAATCATACCCAAACTGATATACACCAACAATTTCAATAAATGGACAAACCTTAAAAAATAAACCCGTTGCTAATTACTAGGGTATACACTTAGACCACAAGCTTAATTTCAACCACCACACAAACCTCATAAAGAAAAAATGCATAGCCAGAGGAAAACATTTCAGAAGCTTGACATACAAAGATAAGAGAATAAACAAGAAAACAGCGGCACACATATATAAATCCATATGTAGACCAATTCTCGAATACGCACACCCATTATATATAAATTGCAGAAAACCAGCCAAAAATAACCTTAAAGTAGCAGAAACATCCACCTTACGCTAAATAACCAAAATCCGTCATAGAAGAAATGCACTACACAACCCTCCAAACAATCTTCTGTACGAAGCAATAAATATCCAACCCATAGCCCAACGCATCATGCATCTCTCTACCAAATTTGCAAAAAAACGAACACACTCTGACAACATTGCAACCATTTTGCAAGACACGAGAACAACAACGCCCGAAGCACAAGTACCCCGAAAAAACCATATTGGAACTCCTTAACCCTTTACTGCATGAATTTTTCTTTTCCTTTGAAAAAAATATATGTGCCCGAGATTTAGTTAAGGAACACATAAAAAATAGTTAAAAAAATCATTGTGAATATTTTTGGCAAATTTTTTTGGAAAACCCTTATGTGGTAAATTTACAACACCATACATTAATGCACACATTTATTATGAACTGAAATAAACTGCTGATGTATACATTTATTTTTGTACATGAAATTCCTTAAAACAATTTCTCTTCTTAGAGTAACATAGTGCAACACCACACTTCTCACATAATGTCTGAGTGTAGCCTTTACAACCAGGATATTTACAACGTATTTGTTTCTCAGTCCAAGAAGGCCAATGGCCAAATTCATCAAGTCGAACTTCTTTTACTGGAGCATGTTGCGCAGCTCCTTTCTTTTTTTTATTTTGCAGCATTTCCTCAACTGTTGGTAAACTTGGTCTGCCACGTTTTGTACCTGAACTGCTATGACCCACTTGACATAATGCTTGTGCTAAATTGGTTTTAAATTTAGATAGTGCTATATACTTATCATTACCTTTTTGTTTTTCTACACGTCTATAGAGAAGCCAGCTATTTGCTATAATCAAATCTAAAAGGTGGTAAAATATTCTCATATACCATTTTTTACTACGTATGAGAATTTTGCAGCGACCCAGTATACTATCTAAAAGATCCACACCACCCATGTGACGATTATATTCTTTGATTATGTAAGGACAACTAACTTCCACATTTTTCTTCTGCTTCTTGTCAAAGCGGACAACCATGTGGGATGGATCTATTCCAGCAAAAGTGGATAAGTGTGACAATTTTGTTGTCCTTCCAAGCCACAGAAGATATTTCTACACCATCTACCAGTCCTACAAATTCTACGCTGGTGCCTCTATCATTTTGTTTCTGAACTTTTTCATCGGGCAACTTACAATTAGGAATCCGGTTTCTGCGTACAGTTCCTAAACTGTAGATACCCTGCTGTGACAGATATACTAATAATGGAATCGCTGTATAATAGTTATCAAAATAGATTCTATGGTTCATATTTTTTGGCACAACCCGGCAGAGCCTTACCACAACATTCGAAGATGCCCCTAAATCCGGTTCACAGTCAAGTCTCTTTATTTGATCATTTTCCTGCCCAGAATATAATTCTAAGTTATAGGCAAAGCCAGAAACCCCACACAAGACAAAAAATTTAAAACCCCATTTATGAGGCTTGTTGGGTAAATATTGCCTCATGTAATGCCTAGCTTTAGTTGAGCATATTTGTTCGTCTATAGAGAGACAATGTTCGAGAGGAATTGATCTAAAATTTTTGTTGAGACTGTCAATAAATGGTCTAATTTTATGTAACCTATCATAGCCTGGGTTATCTCGGGGAAGCATTGTTTCATTATTGTTGAAATGTAGGAATTGACGAATTTTTTCATATCTGTTGCAGGTCATAGTGTTTTTAATTTTATAAAAACCAAGTTCTTCTGACCAGAAACAACGAACATTTGGCAAATGAATTAACGACATATATATTGTGACACCAATGAATTGTCTAATTTCTTTTGCAGTGATATTTAGTGGCTTATTCGGATCTTTTTGGATTGAAAACAAATTAGTTTCATCTACTATTTTGTGCAAGATTTCATCAGTAAAGAAATAGTTAAAATATTCATACGGGCCATCAAGTTCCAAAATATTACTTGGTAGCAAATCATCTCCATGAAATTGAAGCTGCTGCTGATTTAGGAGTAGTTTTGTTTTCTTCCATGTGATATCAATATCTAAAAGATACAAATGCTTATTATAAGTATAAATTTTCCAATAGTCTCAAATAAGTTACCTTTCTTCTTTTTTCCCTTATTCTTACATCTGGGCTTATTATTCTGTAGGTTATTATCATCTGTACTAGTACTTGCCAAATATTGTTCACATTCGGGTTCATTGTTGTCTTCATTTTCGACAAGTTCTTCATATTCTGGATCGGAATCTGCATCTAAATCTTCGTTTATAATGTCCGACTCCCTGTTTGGTAAATAGTTGGGATCGGCTACACTGTCGTCATCACTAAAATCGAAACCATCCTCGCTATCTGTTAGGTTATTGAGAATTTCTTCTAATTGCCTTTCATTGAGATAATCTTTGTGGGACATCTAAAAAAAATGTTTGTATGCATAGTGTTGTAAATATATAACAATGCTAAACTAGAGATTTTTTTTCATTATCAATGTAAAAATAAATGGTTCTATATAAATACATGTTATACTAACCTTATTTGAGGGTATTCTAATTTTTATTTTCTGAAATTTCCTTTTTGTGAGATGATTTTTCGAACTATAAACACAACACACGTGGTAGCTCTTAATCACATGTAAACACTGAGGAGAATTATGGTTTGTGAACATTTAGTGACATCTAGCGTATAATCTACTTACCACATAACATTAAATATGTGTTGTAAATATACAGCATAATGCAGAAATCGATTTATAAAATTCAGTGATGATTATGTGTACCTTTATTAGTTTGTTGTAAATTTAAGACACCATGCAGTAAAGGGCTAAAGAACTCAATGAAGAATAATTGCAAACAGAGTTTCGAATTTTTTATTTTTTTTTGTAAATCAAGATAATGCTTCCAATTGTAACTCCCTATAAACCTATATGTAAAATATATCCAAAATATGTAACTGGCTGAAGGACCTCGGTCGATCGCCATTTGGTTTTACCAATAAAGTACTTTATTATTATTATTGACAAAGTTTTTGTCGAAACTAATCAAATATTTGTGAAATAGACACAAGAATTTATGATTTTTCATATAGTAATTAATGGTAGGGGTAAAATTTGCACTTTTCTTCATAACTGTTTCAAAATTGATATATGGGGTCCTTGTTGTATTCTATGCATTTTTTGTTAAAAACATTTTTTGATATCTTAACAATTTCACCCATTTTTCGGTACCACCGTCAACTATTTTTTACAGTCCTGCCAAACCAGTGTGATCACATGACATGTGTCAAAATGTAATATTTTGTTGTCGGACATGCATAAACGAACCGCCAATAGAGTTTTTTTAGAAATGTCAATAATACAATTCTTTCCCATAAGTAGCCAACTTTATGCCGGACACTGTATAATCAGAATTCCACTAAAATGACGAAGTTACTAAATTAATAATCTCAACATTTTATGACATCTTTCCTATTTTTTTATAATTATTTAGCGACATCATTGCTGTTACAGGAAGGAACTGTTTGAGAACTACTGGCATTTCTTATACATAAATTGTACCCGACTCTAGGTATATAACTTTCTTATATTTCACTAACTACTGTTAAGAAAGATCATATTGTTTTTTCAAATTTTCCTCATTTTGTTGCATAAAAATATACATTTATTCATTGTCTATTTTTGTTTGTGGTTGGTTATCAGCCATGTGTACCCACTACACCATTTCAAAATCATAGGCCAAGCACGGTTTCTGTTCCTAACAGTCACTAGTTATATTCTCTATATGAAAAACACACAGTCGATGCATATATGTGGGCACACGCGGCGAGAAATCGTGAGAGTGTCTGAGACTCCTACCTGCGTACATGCGGCCACTACTATCAATTCGCTGAGACACCACGATGAGTGCACGCAGCAGTCAACGTGTTAACTTCCTAGCTGGCCTCCTGTCAAGTATATTAAACTGAAATAGTTCAACATGTTTAAGGAATGGAAAAACGAATTCCTTTTTATGGTTAATATATATTTTAACCATGGATCAAAAACTGAATTTTAATCAACACACATCAATTATTAAATCCAGAATAAAAAGCCGAGCAAAACACTTGAAGGGATATCAACAAAAACAGCTACAAAAATTTACACATCAATATGCCGACCCATACTTGAATATGGACACAATCTATATATCAACTGCCAAAAACTGCCCTAAACAACTTAAAAGTTGCTGAATCCGCTTCGCTGCGCACTATAACTAAAATTCGGCACCCAAACAACAACCTTCATAACCCGCCAAATAATCTACTATATGAAAAAACCAGAATAACACCAATCCTGACCAGACTCCAAATGTTGACAGTTAAATTTGCCAATCGACCACACAACATACAATTGATGCGACCTCTCTGCCGGACAAGAAGCCCCAACACATCAAAATTCAAGCACCCCGAGATGACACTGATGGAAAAAATATCTTCGCTAACTCTAAACTGATCTAAACTTGTTTGTTTGTTTTTTTTTTTTACAACAAAATAAATTGTATTCATCTTAAAACTATACAAAGAATATTGTAATATCAATAAAAAAGCAGGAAATACAGGCTGAAGGACCCCGGTCGATAGTCGTTTGAATATGTAATTTTTCTCTTATATATTCAATAAAGAACTTTTATTATTATTATTATTATTATATATTTTAAACTCACCGCTGGTCTAGCGCGTTTGGGTCTTTGGTCATCCTCACTATCTTCATCAGAGTCATCACCTCTCTTTCTCCTTTTTTTCTCTTTCTCCAACACTTTTTTAAAATATGCATACTGCACTAGTTCTATAGCTGCATGTGCATCCTCAGCCATCACAAGTCGTGACATTCTTGCTTTAGCATGAGCAGTGGCCAGACGAATCATCGTTTCTAATGTGCGTGGTGTTACTGGTTGCGTCTGCAAAGAAAGAATATGCATTCTTTACCTAAATAAATAAAAACTGAGTTATCAAATAACTGTATCTAATAGATCGAATGATAAAATAATAAAAATAAGAGTATTCAGTCAACGCAATCTAATGCTATATAATTTATTATTGGATAGTGATTTTAATAATGTATATAACATTGACAACACAAACAAGACTTGGGACTGCTTCTGGGGAATATTTTATTATTGCTTGGACATCGCTTGTCTCTTAGTTAATTATAATGTTAGATACAAGTAATAAATCACGAAATTATGTCAAAATACACCAATTACACATGTTCATTTAAACAAACAAATAACTACTGTTGATAACAGTAACAGGTGAGTATAGGTAACACAGGTAACATAACATTAGTGAATAATGAGCTTAACTTGCAGCCGTGTATTCCAGGCAGCATCTAGGACCAGAATGACTAAATGCTGACAGGCGGCGGCATCAATTGTTTTATAAACATTAAACGATATGACTAACACGTCCATCCTGACAGGAACTTCGTTCTCGAAGTTAAGTGAGGTTAGTTATATCTGAAGACAACACTTCACAAATCGGTCTGTTCAACTAGACTAATATCGTTTAGGTTCTGAAATAGTTACATAACAAAACGTAATATGACGATAGTCTATTCATTAGAAAACAGAACCCAAAGCTTTACAACTTTATCAAGTAACACAATGTATTTCTGCATCTTATGCATTTCAAACAACTGCAAAGGTCTTAACATGCCTGCTCTGCCTGTACTTTCATACATATGTGCGCGGCTTTCCACCAGTCATAACATTTGCTGGCGTTTGGCACCCAAAACCCATCTTTCAAAATTTTCATTCCGTCCACAGACGTGCTAAACTTGGTGTAAGGTTCCTACTATCTACTTTACAGATTAACAATGATTTACAAGTCTACAGTCCCGTCCGGCAGTTTTACCGACGTGATTAGACTACAGCCCACTGTTCACAATTATTATTGCAGATCTGACATTCCACCAGGTTCTACGACGCTGGCGTGATTAAACAATCTGATGTTCCACCAGGTTCTACGACGCTGGCGTGATTAAATAATCTGATGTTCCACCAGGTTCTGCGACGCTGGCGTGATTAAATAATTTGATGTTCCACCAGGTTCTGCGACGCTGGCGTGATTAATTAATCTGATGTTCCACCAGGTTCTACGACGCTGGCGTGATTAAATAATTTGATGTTCCACCAGGTTCTGCTACGCTGGCGTGATTTAACTTTTTATTAGTCTGTACAAGACTATCCCGTCAGGTTCTGCAACGCTGACGTGTGGTTTGAGCTTTCACATTTATGTCTCTCAAATTCTAGCAGCCAAAACACATCACACTCAACATTCATAAAAAAACAAGTAGTAAACTGTAAACTTACACTACTCTGTAATGGTACTAACTTCTACAAACGGGAAAAACCCTTCAATTTGTTAGCCACTTTAACTGGCGGTCGTCTCGACGTTTAGCATTAACTTTCTCGAGATTCAGAGTATTACTTTGTAACGCTTTCCTTACCTTTTCTCGGTCTTTGTTGGTATTACGCACAGGACGAATATCGTCCGACCAGTTTTGAACATCGGACTGTATTAGCGGAATAATCGCTTCAATACCCAACAGAGCCTATATCGGAGTCATCTTGATTGATTTTTGAATAGTAGAGTTCAACACGAGCTGTATTTTCTACAAATTGCTCGACCATTCTGACTTAACATCCGTCTCATTGTCATAATAATAACGTTACATGAGTATAGGAAGAGGGGTGAACCACCCCTAAGAAAAACAAACTAAACTCAAGAATACCTAGATGTACCAAAATACGCCACTTATAACATCAAGTTAAATTAAACTATGTGACATGTATCGATGTTAGGCAATGAATGAATCAGTTCACAGGGTTATTTCCTCTCTCGTTGCCCAGCTGAGTTGCCCAAAATCTGCATGTCTCAGCATCCAGAATCTCAAAGATGACCTTGGCACTAGCGATGCCAATATAAGTTCTGCCCGGCGTCGGCTAGTACTACTTCAGGTACGCCAAAGAGCGGAAAGAAATTCTGCAACTGACTCTTTGTTTCACTGGATGTCATAGGGTAACAATAAACAATATTTAGTAAATACATCTATAAGCACTAGAACAGTGATGATAACCTCTCTATGTGTGGAATACATGTTCAATATGTGCTCCTGTTCTAAGTGTAAAAAAGAAGGTTTAGAAGCTGCTGTAATATGTGAAATTTGTGATAGTGGATTCTGCGGCTCCTGTGCTAATATCTCAGCAACAGAAGCAAGAGTTATTACACTGAAAAATAGAGTTTTGCTATTTCTATGCAGTGAGTGCAAACCAATAATTAATGAAAAAATTAGCTTGGCAAAGCAAATTATCCTATACAAAAAATTAATTGAAGATAAAGAAACCATGATAAGTGATAAACAAAAAATTATAGATATCCTCGAGAACAAGAACAAAATTGAAAGAAATAAAAACACAATTAACTCGAAATGCATAAATAAGGAAATTCCCAGCGGTTCTAAAACAGAACCAGAAAGAAACAATACCAAAATTTATCAAGATGTACAAAGGAAAATAATGAAAAGTGTTATTGATTTGGCTAGTCCAATAAACAAAAACCCTCCTACCATCTTAGAAGAACAAAGCAAATCAGAACAAGAAAAAAGTCAGACATCAACATCAATATTAAACAATAAAAGCACTAATCTACAGTCAGACAAACATCCTGATAACACAGACTCTCAAGGCTATATAAGCGAAAGTGAAAAGTGGCAAACAATACACAGAAGAAGAAAATCTTTTAAAAGAAATGTAGGCCAATCAGATATTAATAATGAAAAATTTACTGGCGTTAAACCCAAGGTCTGGTTATATCTATATAAAATAACGGAAGATGTCATGGAAGATGACATAAAACATTATTTAAAAACTAAGACAGCAAACAACAGTGATGATTTTATAGTTAAAGATTTAAAAGAGCCTGGTAGTACATTTAAAACTTTCATGGTCGCAGCAGACTTTCAGTATAAAGAAACATTTTATGAGCCCTCGTTTTGGCCTAAAGGAGTATATTTCAGAAGATTTGATTTTAATAAGCATTTCGAAAAATATAAAACAAGACACATCATTAACAACGAAAGTGACGTTAGACCAAATTCTTTTTTAGAAGTGAGATCTTAGAAGCCAATGCAAACCAAGAAATAAGGAATGAGAGTGAAACAGTTTCAAGAAATCCCATAACCAAATATATTAGTATTTGTCATTTAAATATCAGAAGCAAGGTAACAAGGTACAAGATGTTGACTTGTTACTTCATTCTTTAGACTTTCCAGAAATTGTTTGCCTAACTGAGACGTCATGTAATTATTCTGAAATCAACTTAATAAAATTGCACTTTTATACTTTAACTGACTACCACTGTAGAAGTAAATCGAGTCTTGGTGGTGTTGCTATTTTTGTTAAAAATAATATAAAATTCAAAATTATGACCTGTGACATTAAGAAAATAGATTTTCTATTTGAGTATGCTTTTATTGAAATTTTTATAGATAATATTTCAGCTTTGGTAGGGTGTTTTTATAGATCACCCTCTCATGATTGCGATTATTTTATTTCCAACATAGATGACCTCTTGTATAAGTTACTTAAGCCTAATTCACCCACTTTTATTTGTGGAGATTTTAACTTAAACTTTGATGAAAATATCGTATGTAACAAAGTTGATAAATTATCAATTGTTTTTTCATCATATGATCTTAAAAAATGCATTAACGAGTATACACGTATTGATACAAATAGAAAAAGCAAAACTGTAATAGACAATATATTTTCTAACATTGATATTGAAATCTTAAATCCAAAAGTTATTCATTGTGACCTATCGGACCATTTTCTTCAAATTGTATATTTTCCATATGTATTTAATAAAACCCAGGCAAGTTCTTATATGCTCAAAAGATTTATTAACTCAGATGAAAAAATGAATTATTTTAAATATTTGCTGTCTTTAGAGACTTGGTCATTTCTTTACTCCCCTGATGTTAACAGTGATGACAAATTTACAAAATTCCATTTAAAATTCATTGAAATATTTGACATTGCCTTTCCCTTAGAAATGTACAGAGTTAAAGAAAACTTAAAGCCCAAAAAACCCTGGTTAACCCAGGACTTGATAAATGAAGGTATATTCGTAAGAGATGTCTACAAGTCTTATAAATTTACTGGCGATGAAGAGGTCCACATAAGATACAATATCTTGAAAAAGAATCATCAAAATAAAATAAATGTAGCTAAGAGACTTTATAATGAATCACTCATAATTAATTCAGAAAATAAGTCTAAAACAGCCTGGCAAATAATAAAAAATCAAAATCAAAATTTTAAATCCAAAGATTTGCCACACACATTTATAGACATCAATGGAGATTCATTGTCAGATATGCAATCAGTTGCTCAGGCATTTAATGACTTCTTTATAAACCCCATTAAACAACTTACCCAGAGTATGTCAGTTGAAAGAAACGCAGAAGTAAATGTTAATAATAACTCAATTTTTTTGTCACCAGTTACAGTAGATGAAATGAGTGCAATAATTAAATCCGTGTCTTTAAAAAATTCCTCAGGGGAGGACGGTATACCTTGCTCTATATTAAAAGGTATTATAGACTACATAAAAATACCACTTACTCATCTAGTAAATTTGTCTTTCCAAGAAGGTACTTTTCCCTCTTCACTAAAAAAAGCATCGGTTGTTCCCATACATAAGAGGTCTGATAAGTCGATTTTATCTAATTATAGAGGCATAGTACTATTGTCAGTATTCTCTAAAATTTATGAAAAGTCGTACTACATTCGACTTAATATATTTTTGAGTAAAGAAAAAATTTTGGTGAATAACCAGTTTGGGTTTAGAAGTGGTTGTTCTACACAAGATGCTATTTTATCATTATATAACTTTATACTTAGTAGCTTTGAAAAGAAAGATAAATGTGCATGTGTATTCTTTGACTTGACACGTGCCTTTGAAACTGTAGATCACAGCCTTCTTATTGATAAATTGCAAAATTATGGAATAAGAGGACCCGCCCTAGACTGGATTAAGACGTATTTACTAGATAGACATCAAAAAGTATCTTTAAATGTTAATAACAGGGTTTACAATTCTGGTCTTAACTGTGTTCCCACTGGGGTTCCCCAGGGGAGTGTACTGGGACCGCTATTGTTTATTCTTTTTATTAACGATATCCATATTCACATGAAAGGAACATTTTTATCTATTTTTGCCGATGACACAGCCACTGCTGATTCAAGCAAAGACTCACATACTCTGGCATATAAAGTAAATAATACAGTATCTTTAATGCGAAAATATTGCACTTGTAATGGTCTTGACCTAAATGTTCAGAAAACCAATTTCTTAACATTCTCCACTAAGCCGCTTGACTCTAGCTTGCTAATAAAAATGACAAATAAATCTATTGCACAACATGATACTGTTAAATACCTTGGGCTACAGATTGATTCTTATCTGTCATGGGGTAACCAAATAGATTTACTATTAAAAAAATTGTCCACTCATTGTTTCGTACTATGGCAAATGAGGCAGCATGTAAGTATGCACATTTTGAAATTATATTACTATGCATATGTGCAATCTTGTCTCGATTACTGTATTATTTGCTGGGGAAGTTGTTCTAGAGTAGGGGAACTTCTTGTAATGCAGAAGAAAATAATTCGTACAATGACTTTTAAATCTTCACGTGATTCCTGCAAAACTTTATTTTCAGAACTAGATATACTGACCGTTCCATCATTATACATTCTTAGATGTGTATTATATGTGAAATCTCATATCGACACGTATATACCAAGAGATGGACACTCAACTCATTATTTAAGGGAAAATTTTAACATCACTGTTCCACAGCATAGACTAACTACTGTAGCCAAGGGACCGAACATTATGTCCATTAAGTTATATAATAAACTTCCACTCGAAGTAAAAAAATTAAACAATATTAACAGTTTTAAACGTGTAGTACGATCCATCCTCACTCATAAAAGTTTTTATTCAGTCAGTGAGTATATGGGCTGCAATGACTTCAGTTTACATGACGTTTCTTAATTATATATGTCTTTTATTTGTATTTGTATTTTTAATTGTCTTTGTCTTTACATTTTAATATGTAATTTTTTTTTTTAATGATTTAAAATTGACAGATAGATATTATTGTTAATATTATATTTTTAAGATCTTTTTTTAACTCTCCCTCTGTTCTTTTTGACTATATTTCTATACTTTGTAAAGTCCATGAAAATAAAGTTATTATTATTATTATTATAACGTATGTTGGATTCAACGGACCTAAACAACCGGCATTCACCATGTGAAAAGGTTCATCAGGTTAGGCAAAGAAAGGAAAGTAAGCCGTTACTTTGTAATAGTTAATCATGACGATATAAAAAAGGAGGCCACTCTGTTTTTCATCAATAAGTTTACTGCAACATACACGCCACTGCCGTTTCGGCACCTTAACGTACCATTCTCAAACGCCGATTCAAAAGATTTTACATAGACTTGAAGTGCACCCGTACATACATATTCTCTTAACAAACCAAACAATGTTTTATACAATTGTTAACAAAACCTCTAACTCTAGGAAACCAAAAATGCTGTTTCTATTGCTGGAACTTTATAAGCCCCTCGTTATTAAATCGCTGAACTGGTCTAACAAAGATTTCATGTTCAAGAGGCACAATATAAACATGTCATTGTGCTTCGATAGACGATTCTTCAAACACTCGCCGAATACCAGGAATTCGACTCCGATGTACGACTGTTCCTATAGCGTCAGTCACAGCAATTAAATTTGTATCTTGATATAAATTACAACCTATCAAAACATCAAAATTTAAAACATTGTCGGGGACTAATAAGAATGTTAACTCGGTTTTAACTCCTGTAATTGCAACCTCAGCATTATGTTGTTCTCTTACTTCCACCGTGCCCGGTAACATTTCCCGTATAATAGGAACACCATTCAATTTTGTTTTGAAATTTGAAACATCGAACAATATTTCACAGAGATCAGCGATATATTGGAGCCTGTATCAATCAGACCTTGAAATTGCTTGCCAACTAAGTACACACAAGTAGGAAGTGCAGTTTTGCCTATGGTGCAAAAATTAACTTAGCACCTTTGTTCGATTGCTCATTTCGTAAACAATCTTTCTCAGAATGCCCTACCTTAGCCTAAAAGGTATAAAAACAGTTTCATCCCCATGCGATTCAGCCTTTTGCGGAATTTTCTTTTTACATTGGCTCCTGATATGCCCTAGCTTACCACATGCGGACATTTAATATTTTTATTGCTATTGTCTAATGGCAAAGAGAACTTTCACTTTTTAAATAAATTTGTCTCCGAGCTATTGTCATAGTCTCGCACCCTATTTGTAAAAGTGGTTAAATAAACAAGCAATTCTAATACAGTTTTACAAACTCTAGCCGTTGCGGCGTCGCGAGCATATGATTCCCTAATTCCATGAACAATTAACTTTACAAGGTCTTACTCTTGCCGGATTACCCGTAAATTTTCAACAAAGATGATTTTTTGTGACCTTTTGGACGTATTACAATGACTACTGTCAAAATTAGCAGCCTCGCTCAATAAACAGCCCAAATTATAAATGTACTGCATTCTCTTACCTCAGGTGAGCAGTCATCTTACTTCAGGTGACCAGTCGTCAATCGTGAGCATTCCTCTTACCTCAGGTGCCCAGTCGTCAACCCATTTTCGTGCATTTTAAATCAAATGACGACCATACGACCAACCTGTATCAGTACTTCCGCCCTCAAAGCCTTCACCCTCTCGATAATTAATTGCTCCATTTCCGGATGCCAGGATACACACTGTTGTGACACTATGAGCACTATCCACACTTCTGATGTTAGATACAAGTAATAAATCACGAAATTATGTCAAAATACACCAATTACACATGTTCATTTAAACAAACAAATAACTACTGTTGATAACAGTAACAGGTGAGTATAGGTAACACAGGTAACAATAAGATAAAAAATAATGATGAATCAGCATGGGTAGATGATGAGGTAAAATTTAAAAGTAGTGAACTAAGAGATTTGACTCAGTAAGTCTTTAAATAATAACGATATCGCAAGCCATTACAAGAATCCTAAATGGACATTCACTAACTTAATAAACGCAAAGGAAAGGGAATATTATAACACAAAAATATCAAAGCCAAATATAATATGTAAAGAGGTTGGCACCGACCTTCTTGGAGGTTGGGGGTTGAGCTACCTGACCAGGTGCATTTCCGGATGGCAGATAGGAGGATAGCCAGATTTCGCAAGGAGTAAGGCTAGCGCTGGCCACGCCGTCAGGAGACAGGGCTAATGACCCAGTCCATCCTGACTAAAGCAACGGCATGGACCAGCTCACGACTCACACTGTAAACAGTTTGGAGGTGCAACGACCCCCTGGCCAAGGTCAGGGGTACGTGTCTCCAGAGGGCGCGGGCATTGAACAACCTGAAGTGTAACTCGCATTGGCATGGGAGAAACTTTAAAATGGGGTTTATGTGAAAGAAAATGCATTTTTAAGCAGACCATGTTCTAAAAAAAAACATCATAAAACTAACCGTTTTCAAGATATTTGAGTCCAAATTTGCATTTGACAATATCGAATAATTGTAATCTCTTCATCAGTCCTTTAAGTGGGACAATCTGTATTTAATTTACGAATTTTAGAAGAAAATATTTAAAGAATTTTTCATATCTTATGAATTAAATATATTTGAAGTAACCCTTGGAAAAAAAAATAAAAATATTATTTATCATATAATTCAAACATTTAAGCAACAAAAAAAAATAATTACGAACATAAAACAATTTTTACGAACTAATGAAATTAAAATAACTATTTTAATAGGTGTTCAAAATTACTGCCATTTTCATTAACACACATCGTAAACCTATTAATTAGTTCAGATCTACAAACTTTTAACAATGTATGCCGATTAATGGCGGCAACACTGGCATAAATTTTATTATAAAGATCAGCCATGTCTTCTATGGGCCTTTTCAGCATATTTTTTTTATTGCGGAATCATAAATTTTATGAAAAATTAAAATACCCGTATTTTTTCAATTTCTATTTTGATGCAGATTAGAGCCAAAAAAAAATAATTAAAATCACCTATTTACAACTCCAATTTAAACGATTATCTGTAACGCGCCATTAATACGTCAGCAATCCCAAGCCAATAGTGTAAAAGGCGACTCGGCAACGTCGTACAAAATCAGCATTCAATTGACGTTTGTAGTGATGGGCGATATCGCGATTTTCCAATCACTCCTTAACGGCGACTTATATTTTTCACTTCCGGTGGTTTTAAACTAACGCCATCACAATCTGCAAGCTGATATGTTTACCGTTCGCCGTAATTTGTTTGTGTGAATGTATGGCTGCATTAAGCAGCAATGGACAAGTATGAATTAAAAGTAAAACGATGTAAATTACACTTTATATTAATATTTTATATAATCACGGTGATTTAATCGCGGTGATTTAATCACCGGCAGTGACATATCGCTCATGACTAGACGTGTGACAGCTTGTTGATGTTAACATTTTGGTTTTGAGGTTAGCATACATTGAAAGCCTCCGATTTCGATTAAAATGTCTAGCAAGCAGTGTTTTGTTCCATTCTGTGAAAATACTACCGAAAATGCCCCAGAAAAGACGACAGCTCAAATGAAAGTTTAAGGTTATCCGCTATCCGCAAGCTCGGTGATCGCAGTGTTGTCGGTTTGCAAGTTCTTCTGTTGTGTCCTCGATGATAATTGGTGGGATTACGTGTGCAACCAAGGCGCGTGAAACTCGAGCGTTTGAAATACCCCGTGAAAGTTGTTGTATTTTGCTAATTTATTTCTCAGAGATTGCTGTTCTAAGACGCCTCATTTTTAGATAAAAAATTATTTTATTTTCCCCAAATGACACCCACCATATTTAAATGTCAAAATTCGAATGTACTGTAAAGGCCCATTGGTTCTTTGTACACTTCACTTTTTAAAAATCCCCATAAATAAAAGTCTAATTGGAGTAACGTCAGGAGATCGAGCGGGCCATCTAAGTACTCCATTGGTACCAATCCATCTTCCTGGGTATGTTTGATTTAAATAATTAAAAACGTTGTGATGATTATGTGGGCCTGCTCCATTCTGATGAAACCACATATTATCCAACTGAGCGGGCAAATTCCTTAATAGTACTTGTAAATCATTTTGCAAAAATTGTAAATATCTTTCACCTGTTAAATTCTCATGGTAGAGGTATGGGCCAACAATGTAACCATTAACGATACCACACCAAACATTTACTCCAAAACGATTCTGGGATCTGGGGTATGTCTCATCCACCGAAGATTCTCTTGAGACCAGTAACGACAATTATGTGTTGTGATTACTCCATTGTTGTGGACTCGACTTTCATCACTCCACATAACTGTATCTAAAAGATTTGGATTTTCTTCTAAGAGAATTGAAAATTGCGCTAAAAAATCTAATCTCCGCTCATTGTCCCCTGGAATCAAATGATGAACTAAATGGACTTTACACGGAAAAAATTTGTTTGTTTTAAGAATTCTGTGGCAGGTGGAACGTGCAATATTTGTTTCTTCCGTCAACTTGCCTACTGACATGTTTGGGTTATTTTCTACTTGATGTAATACCAATGCAATATTTTCATTAGTTGCAGTTCTTTTTCTTCTTGTTGTTTTTGGTTTCCTGAAACCTCCATAATTTTTCAAATTAGAACACAAATTTACAAAAGTTTTCCGATCTGGTAAAGGTCTGTCAGGAAAACGTATTTCATATAAACTTACAGCTCTTGAAGCACGTTTACGACATTCCCCATAAATTAAAATCATGTTTAATTTATCTTCATTTGTATGAGAAACCATAATAATAAATATTCACAAAGAAAACAATAATTAGGTACAAGCCTCTTTAATTACCCCTAACTAGAACGTCACACCCAGGGAACAAATAAGCAAGGCCGTACTTTGAACTTATCTATCAACATCGCAAAGGACGGGCAATACGCCCACCAATGCGTAAGATATCCTACCTTGATGCAAAACAGAATAAGATTTTTTTATTTACCAGAAACGTCATTAAATTTTTGCCGAAAACATGATTTTCAATTCTCTAGCATTTTATGACCAATAAAATCTATCTATTTAGTTTATTCTGATACTAAAAAATTTTGATATTTTAATGGCATTTTTATAGTCTTTTTTATTTGCATTAAATATGTGGAGACAACTATACCTATCAAACTAAAAACAGTGATAACCTTGTTTATAGAACTCACCCTAGCAACATCATTATCCAAAACATCTTCTGACCTCAATCTCGAATACTCATCAGCAATGATTTCTGAAGCTTCCTCAGTTAAAGTGGGTTTCAAAATTTTTACAAAATAAATGTATTTCCTCATAAAATCTACACTTAAAATTTTATCTGTTCGTTTACGACTCATTCCATGTAAAAGAGCATCATATTTCTCATATATTGGAGTTGATTTTTCACCCTCTGCTTCTTCTGGGTTTATTGTACTTAAGATATCAGCATTGGAGTTCATTGGAAGAACTTCACCATCTTGTTCCAGAGGATTTCTGCAAAATGATTTTATTATTAAATATTAAATGATATATCTTCGGAAATAAGTAATAGTACGGCAGCCCGTGACCAAAATCAACTGTTATCATCTAAGCTAATTTCGATCACCAGGTTATAGTTTATTACAATACAAAACCTTTTTCCTCTGAAAAAAACTGCCATAGCATTGCAGTAGCCGGGAAAACGATTTTCCGTCCGTTAAAAAAAAGACGTTATTTCTTGTTGTAGATGTCGAATGAAACAAGAATCAATATAGAACGGAAATTTTTTATGTTGCATAATTTCAATAATAAAAATCAAAATTGTACAGAGCCTTCATTAATGACCGTAAGACACGTGGCCAGTTAGTTTGAATTTTATCTCTGTCATGTTTATCTCAGGTTTTCCAGGGATTTATCACGAATTTGTTGAATCCTACGTAGATCGCTCATTGCATCTTTACGGAGCCTAAGAAGCAAGCAGCGTCGCCCGATTTGACAATTCTCGAGCAGTCTCTAAAATATTAATCTGTGACATGACATCTAGTTATTTTCTAGGCCATAGACGTTACGCACGGAAAGTGTTTATTTCGTTATATCCAGTCCTTTTTCATTTCCAAGTTTTTTAAATTATTTTTACTATTGTAATTTGCGTATTTATCAGTTCTTTTCAGAACTACCTAATATACATTTGCTATTTTTGGTGGTAAGTAATAATAAAGGGAATGATAATTTTAGGTTAAGTGTATTTCTAATGTTTCAGATGTGTGCAATTTCCAATTGCTTTTACACCGGAACAAGATGCCTTTATTTTAATGGCCCATTTCCGAAGTGGATCTCGCAACGCACATGGATCGTGGATATATTCGTTTCAATCGTGCATTGATCAATTTGTGGAAGAATTTCCTAATGCAAATATTCCATATGACACATTGACCCATTGTAACCACATAGTCCTTAAACGTTTTGCAGATAAACATTGCATTTGCAAGGGAAAGCCAACTGGGAGGAAAACTATTTTTACTGAGGTGGTCATGAATGACTTACGGGAAAGAATGGACCAAAGCCCAACAAAGTCTGTATCAAAGTTATCTGCCCAAACAGGTAATTTATCTCCGACTTTTTTATCAATTTGATTACCTACATTAAGCTAGCTAAATAGCTAAAACTTTTGCTTTACACATGAAATCGGAGTTTGAATAAAAATAAATTAGTGGGGTTCTCTCAATAGTCGAGGAGCTCACAATATTATTTCAATGTCATTTCAGCATAGGTAAGGACGATTCGGAATTTTTACTGTTACATTAAAGTTGGCGATTTCATTTCACAGTTTGCCGATGAGGAATAGGGAACTTGCACATTTTTTTTATTGCATAAAAATGTGCAATGTAAAATATGAGGCATTAAATGAGTAATTAATTTGCTGTAAATAATTAAAGTGTTAAGCTTCAGCGGATCAATTAAAACAGTTCAGATGCGTGTGATGTTACACCATATGTAGAAGGCAAAGATACAAGGCCTATGCTGCAGTGTTAGCAATGCGATCTGACGTCACGGCCGTAGGTAGTATAGTAATTTTTTTATACAAATTCTTTATAGGGTACTGTATAATAAGGTCGCATTCAATAAATTTTATGGTTAGCAGACAGTCCCATTACCTGTCACAAAAACATATAGGCAGCTCTCTGACTATCATACTCACACATAATCTTGCCTTATGTAATGATTTATTTTTGTATTAATCTTTGTTTAAAAATAGAAATAGCTTCAAAAAGTTTAACAATTATTTTGTGCTGCTGGCTTTAGGGATGAGCTGTTGTTCCCTCTAGTAGTAAGTTGCGGGAAACTTTCATGATAGCCAACTTTAGTGTTATCATAAAAATTATAAATTATTTTTGCTCAATTGACATTGAAAAAAATATCGCTGGCTTTTCGACTATAAAATGACCTACTGCAAACAACAAATCAATGAATTTGAACTATTTCAGGTCTTTCAGTTGGTACAGCCCATAAAGCTTTAAAAAAAGCTACATTTACATCCCTACAAGGTAACAGTTGGGCAAGAACTATTACCCCTTGACTTTGGTAAACGAGAAAGATATTGTCGTTGGTTTAATGAAAACTTAAATGATGATGATGATGTGCTGGATTTGACCTTCTTCACTGACGAAGCATTGTTCCGCCTAAGTGCCAAAATTATAGGACATGGGCTACAGAAAACCCTCACTGTTATGTGGAAACAAGTTTAAATCCGTTAAAAATAGGTGTATGGGTCGCAATATCCGGGATAAGAATAATAGGCCCAATATTTTTTCAAGAAACCATAAATGGAGAAAGGTATCGAAATCTAATTTTAGTACCCTTTCTGAATCAGCTACATGACAATGAATTGCAACTTGATTACTTCCAACAGGATGGTGCTACTGCCCATGCAGCAAGAGCTACTATGCAATTTTTAAATTCTATAATAATAGATGAATCAGCCAGGGACTTTAGCCTGCACGTTCTCCAGATTTGACACCCCTTGATTATTCTTTATTTGGACACTTAAAGAACAACATTTTTAAAAATCGATTACGTGATCTTAACGAACTACAACAAGCAGTGGAAAGAGAAATTCGCAGTATAACATTGGCCAGCTGCAAAATAATTTGCAAAATGTATTTGATAATATAAAGCGAAGAGTGCATATATGTCTAAATGCTCAAGGCAATCATTTTGAACAATTACTGTAATTTTTTCATAATCTGTATTAAAATTTGTTTATCATCTTCTAAATTAGTACTTTTTGTACCGTACACTATAAAAAGGTAATAGAATTCTCATGAAATATTTTTTTATCAAGTAACTGTTTTTACGTACTATTCGAGTTGTGTGATTCATGTATTAAACGCATTGGTTGTTAACGTAGATTCAATACTTGTAATTTTATGTAGTTTATTATTGTTTTTGAACATGTTTTATTATTTCATATTATTGATTAATCCTATTAAATATTATAATTTAAGAAATAGTACACTTATAGGAGTTTGTGGAATTAAAGGTTATTAATTTATTTTGAATTCTATATAATAAATTCATTCTTACGAGTAATATTTTGTTTTTACAGGTCTTGAAAACCATTTGTTGACAAATCTGCAAATAATTTACTCTATCTTTTGTAGACTATGCCAAGTTTCAAAAAATTGCATATTAAAAGAATAATGAGACATACAACATAAGACTTTATTCCCCTCTTTACGTATTTTTTTTTTTTTTTTATTGACATAAAAGGCATCTACCATTCTACTTTATTATTAATGTCAAAAACATCTCGTTTGGTAGAGAAGCCAGCATGCAATTACCCGACCATTTGTAACAGCTAGAAACATGGTTAATCCTTAGAGCATGGCAGACAAGAAAAGTGATATGAGAATGTTTTTTATATTGTCTATAGTTGTTTATTTGTGGCATATTCAGATTTTCTTATTTTTTATTGGGTATTTTGCCACTGAAAATATTTAAGAATTTTAATGAAAAAACCTCCGCCAAACGGATCAGACAGAGGTAGGTTCTTGAGTACTTGTTTATCACAAAATGTCTCACACCTGAAAATATATAAACTAGAACAATGTTATAAACTAAAAAAATGAAAATGAAAGCTAAAGTCAGTTAAACGTTTCGGAAGATAGTCTACATCCATTCTCAAAACTTTTTGGTTGTCAACCACAGTTCGTTGTTTATATATTTCCATAGTCACGTGTAACATTAAATTATATTTCTTATTTTTACTTACTTCGTCTCTAAGGATGGGCAATCAACTAGTACAGAAATCTATTGAATAATTTGAAATGCATCTATCCTCGTTTAATAAAATAATCATGAATCTTTAAGTTTTCTTTTAGTTCCGTTGTTCTCTTTTTCCAAAATCTTTTACGTTTCCGCATTCACACGGAACACTATAAATACAATTTCTTGAATTTTGAACAATATTTAAAGGTTTGGTTTTTGATAAAACCGATCTTAGCATGGAGCCCGTTTGAAAAACCGTTCGTATGGAAAACCTATTCCCAACTTTTCGTAATTTATCCGATAAAGCATGTATATATGGAATTACTGCCATAGGCCTAAAGATCTCAGGTAAGTAAGTAAGTAGTAAAAAAAGAATGTTTCTTAGTGGTGCAAAGTTAATTTATAAATGAAATCAATTATTTAACAAAAAATCAGCTTGACATTTACTAATCATGCATAAAAAGTAGACCCCTTGCTGGTTCAACATACTTATCTCTGAACTCCACTAACTGCGTAAGTCAATCGTATATTTGTAATTATTAAGTGGTAATTAATCGACCACAAAGAAATCAGATATTTCTTCGTCATGCCTAGTGACATAGCTTGTAGGTTTAGAATGTCTGTTGCTGGACCTCCAGTAACCGGGACATATGCCAGTTGTATTTTTATATTTTGTATTCACTAAGTGGCAAGTAATCGATGATAAAATATTCGCTTGAAACAAATACTTGCACCAACTGGAAAAGACATTTCAAGTTATTTACTGAAGTTTCCACCACTAAGAAAATGTATTGTATCATTTTTGTTGTCTGCTAAACTCTAACGAACAAGATTAATAATATCTTTAGCTGTTACAAATGTGTCAGGTAATTGCATGCTGGCTCCTGTACCAGTGATGTTGCTTCTTTTCTTAAATTCGGTAGATAAATTAGTAGTAACACATGAAGATTATCACATGAAAAACTGAACATTTCGAAACCAGTCTCTGCAAATAAAAACACAAAAAGTATCTCACAATTAAATTTGTTTTTGATTTAATTCGATCACCTATCGTATGTTTAAAAATATAATAAGTAAATTATAATATTGCCCGTGCAGATGTGACCAACATAACCCATAACCTCAAATTATACGTATTGTTAGTTTATTCTCATATTTTTAATGTTTTTATTCACATTTCTAGATTAGACCCAGTGTAACATTAACAAACTCTTTCAGTTAAATACATATCATTTTTCAATATTATTGAATATTGATTCTAACTCAATGAAGACAGGCCTCTAATAATTATAGGTTGGATTTACAACTTGTAAATTGAGTACTTACATCTTCAAAATTCAACAATATTAATAAATTATATGTATTTATCTAAGAGAGTTTATTAATGTTACCCTGCTTCCAATTTAGAAATGAGAAGAAAGTTACAAAAACGTAAAATTTGAACGAGTAAAAGTCGACGCCACTGGATTTAGGGATTTCTGTTAAACAGGCGCGCCAACGGTGTTTAGTGGGTTGCATACATTTTGTGGTCACGTGTCTTACGGTTATTAATGAAGGCCCTGTATAAGAAAATGGTATAAAAAAGTTTATCCCTAATGGCTGAAACCTTTTTTAAATTATAAAATATGGTTCAAATAATCGGAAAAAAGTGAATGGACATTTCTTATGCTGTACAGCTGCACAAAATGCAGTGCGCTCGCATGTTGACGCGGTGGTGCGCGTATTTGATAGAGATGCTATATATACTAAATGCATCTTGACACTATGGCGCCCGCTTCATAGAGATTCTATACCCCTCCATTACCCATGGCACCGGCGTAAACATCTCTGTATTGACATCAGGCTTTACCACCGCGGCGCTGGTATCATAGGCAATATGGCCCCTAAGTTGTGCCATTTGTTTGCAAAACACAGTGTTATTGAATGAATACTCGTGTTTTTTTTCTAAAATTAAATACGCAAATTTATTAGTAAAATGGCTGTAGAGCTCGATAAAATTATGAGCTACGTGCAGTGCAATTCTATGTCCTGAAACATAAGAGAAAGACAGCAATTAACAGATTTCAATATGTTGATATTGTGTGGTGCAAGGGAGAAAAAATCAAATTGTTTTGTTTATGTCTATCTTTCTGAGCACTCGACATCTTTAACCAAAAACAAAATAACTGATTAGAATTTGTTGTTGATTCATAACCTGAAAACTAACTTTCCTTCTCTGAAATATAAATAACAAACTTGAAGGGTATAAAAGTGAATTATTTTTTGTTTGCTGATGATTTTAAAGAATAATAAAACATCGCCCCGGTACTAGCTTATTTAATCAATGAATCATTCAGTGAAGGAGTATTTCCATCCAACCTGAAGGACTCCATTGTTATACCTATTTATAAAAAGAGTGAGAAGGAAAGGCTTGAAAACTATAGAGCCGTCTTCCTGCTTCCAGTTTTCTCAAAGATCTATGAGAAAGCTTTCTACACCCGTTTAATAGACTTCCTAAATCAAAATACATTGCTGTTCAGTGGTCAATGTGGATTTCGTAGAGGATTATCAACTCAAGATGCGATTTTAGCTTCTTTAAATAGTATAATAAAGAGCATGGACGATAAATATTTAGTAACGGGCCTATATTTTGACTATACAAGGGTTTTTGAAATGGTGAATCATCACCTGTTTATGGCAAAACTGTACAAATATGGAATAAGAGGACGGCCCTACAGCTGGCTTCAGTCATATCTAAGGGGGAGGTCTCGGAAGGTTGTACTAAGAGCCGGGAACAGGGAATGCACCTCTGATTTACGCAAAGTCGAGCCGGGGGTCCTGCAGGGAAGTGTGCTCGGTCCCCTATTGTTTTTACTATTCATCGAGGATATTAAGCATTCCAAGCTAAATCTAATGAAAAACCTAATACTGTTCGCTGACGATGTTTCAGGAATAATAGTCTTTAAAGAGGACTTAAGTGCACAGGCCAATATGTGTACTCTCAATATGCAAGAATATAGCCATAGAAATATGCTTTTCCTAAATGTATCTAAAACTGAATCTACGCTTTACTCAATCAAAGAAAACAATTACAGTTTATTAATAAAAACAGAGAATGGCTCTATGAAACAAAAAACAGCGATAACATTTTTAGGAATAAAATTCAATCAACAATTATCATGGCACAAACAAGTAGACAACATCCTTAAAAAGATGGTATTCTTTTACTATATGGCTTTTACTATATGGCAACTAAGGTCACACGTGTCTCAAAACATTCTGATATCGTAACATGCACAGGTCAACTCTACGCTATCACATGCAATAGGGTGTGTGCACTACATAACAATTCACTTCAAATGATGCATTAATATCAAGTAATACATAAATATGAAAGCCTAAACGCATTCATATTAATCATATCATGAGATTAAAATAAATATTTAATAAACAAATCGACCTAAAATTCAAATATTTGAATGATTTCGAAAACATCATGTGACGTCATACATCTTATGTGTGAAGTTAGCAACGCTTTGCTGGCAACGCGTTGCTAACTTCACACACATTGATATAGAAGATGACGTCACGTAGCGTCAACGGGAGACAACGGAAATAAGTTTTGAGCCAATGTTAAAAGCAATATGTCAGATATTATTAATGTCATTAATATAATAAATAAAATAAATAAATAAATAAGAAATTTATTATGTGCTTATTAAAGACAAATACAGAGTGAATTATGTTTGTTTTAAATATTTTAGAAACAGAATGATAAAAGCATCAATTTTTACTACACATAAAAGGTGAATGTTCATCCATACAGACAATTTTCAACTTCACCCTTTGGCTTTAGTGACAAATGATAATAGGTATAATTAATACATATAAATACACAAATAATATACACAAATTTAGAACAATAACTAAGTAAAATTTACAGGTTTAAATTATACAGTTCACGTTTTGCATATTTCCTAAATTGATCAATTTTCATATTAAAGCAATTGTTAGGGAGAGCATTAATTATTTTAGTTGCTATGTAAGTAAAGCTTGAATGAAATAAAGTTGTAGTATGCTGTGGAATATCTAAATCATCCCGATGTCTAGTTGTGATATCATGTACATCAGACCTATATCTTAACTTATTGTACAAATATTTAGGCACTTTTTCAGTTACAATTTTAAATACAAAACATAACAAATGAATTTTTTGTCTTTCATCCATCCGTATCCACTTGATTTCGTTTATATGATAACTTGTAGGCTCTCTTCTGGGTAGTTGCAAACAATATCTTATTCCTGCATTTTGTACTCTCTGAATTCTTTTTTTTGTTTTTTCCTTTAGGCATGGGTAATATACACAGTCACAATAGTTAAACAATGATAGCACTAATGAGTCAACAAATAGAAGTTTGACGTCCCTAGGTAGAATATTTTTATATTGATAGAAAGCTTTCAGTCTCATGAAAGACACTTGAAATTTACTTTGCACATGTTGTTCGAAATTTAAGTTCTCATCCATTATTAGACCAAGATTCTTTACACTTGTTTTGTACTCTAGAGTTTTACCTTTTATTTTAACTTCATAGTTCAATTTTATTTCATTTAAAAAGTTTTTAGAGCCAAATGCAATTAATTGTGATTTTGTGGGGTTGACTTGAAGGCCAATGTTGGTTATATAGTCCACAAGTTTATTGACGTCTCTGTTTATAACTTCAATGGCCGCTTCTGTGTCTCCCTGTGTAAAACTATAAAGAAGCTGAAAATCGTCAGCATACATATATAGCTTGCAATGTTCTAAAATTACAGAAGCATCAAAAGTAAAGACGTTAAACAATAATGGTCCTAATATTGAGCCCTGAGGTACTCCTGTTTCGACAGTACTTGGTTGTGAAAAAATATTAACATTCTGTTGTTGAATTCTAGTAATAACCCTTCTTTCATTTAAGTAATCTGAAAACCATAGCAATGCATTTTCTCTAATGCCATTAGACTGTAATTTAGCTAACAGAAGTTGAAAATTCACAGAGTCAAAGGCTTTTGACATGTCCATAAGTATTAGAATAGTTGCCATATTTTTATCTTTTGCTGAAATAATATCATCTACAATACAAGATAATGTTGTTGCAGTGCTAAAACCTTTTCTAAATCCAGACTGTCGAGAGGGAAATAAGTCATACATATTTAAATGTTCATATAATTGATTATACACTATTCTTTCTAAGATTTTTGATTCGACAGGTAAAATATTTATTGGGCGTAAATCCTTAATCTCCTTCACTGTATCTGATTTTGGAATTGGCTGAATTATACTTGTTTTCCATTCTTTAGGCATTCTACCCATTTCTAGTGACATGTTTATTATATGAATTAGGGAAGGCAAGCAATAAGGAAGAATCAGCTGTAGCATATGTGCTGATATCCCATCAATACCAATCGATTTTGATTTAATTTTATACAATGCCTTTTTTATATCTTCTGCTCCAATTATTTCAAAACTAAAATTTGGTATGTCATCTTTTTCATTATAGTGATCTATTATATCTCTGCTTATTTGAGTTTTTGTCACACTTGTTTGAAAGAAGTTGCTAATAATTTGAGGATCATTTATATTTGGTGGTAACTCCAGATTTGAATCTTTTCTCCTTATTCCAAGTTTTTGTACCTCTGACCATATGTTTGAATTTTTGTTTTGATGCTGTCCAAATCTAAGTCCATAATATGCAACCTTTTCTCTATCTATTGCTTTTTTCACTTCTTTTCTAATCTGTTGATAATAAGCACGTGTTCCATCTGTTTGATTTTTGAAGTATTTCATTCTCGCTTTTTCTCTTTCTCTCATTAGGCATTTAATATTGAATGTAATCCAAGGTAGGTTTTTTCTTGGTCTTAGTTTACTTGTTTTAAGAGGAGCATGTATATCAAAAATCTTTACAATTTTTTCATTAAGGAGTTTTAACTTATTATCTACATCTTCTGTCATATAAATATCAGTCCAATTAATTTTTTCAGCATCCCCATAAAAACGTTCGATGTCCATATTCCTATAATCTCGATATGTTTTCACTGTCTCCCCCTCTGCATCTCTCTCCATTTTTAATGTGCAGTAAATTAGATCATGATCACATCCCAAGTCTGACATGTCAATTGTTCCCGATTCTAGAGCCTTCGTTGTTATGTCTGTAATTATTAAATCTATAAGAGTACCAGTTGTCTCAGTTGTTCTAGTGGGTTCTGTCACTAACTGGTTTAAATTAAATATTTGCAATATATTGGTAAAGTGTTGTGTGGCAGGTGCATTTTTCAACATATCTATGTTGAAATCACCCATACATATACATTTATCATAGCATATTATTTCACTAAACATCTCCTCAATTAGCTCCATTTTATAAATCGGTAACTCATGTGGTATATAAATGGATCCAAAGGCAATTTTCTTCTTTTTTATGCTAATTTCGATCCAGACTTGTTCAATTTCCTCTTTTTCTGTATTATTTGTTTTAATTAATTTAGTGTTTAGGAACTTTTTAGAATATATTGCCACGCCTCCAGCATGTTCTTTTCTATCTTGCCTGTAAATCTGGTATCCTGGAATATTTATATCGCAGTTTTTTATATATGGTTTTAACCATGTTTCGCTTACACCTATGAGATCGAAGTTAGACTGAAGTACGTAATTTTTAAAACAAAAAAATTTAGACATAAGAGATCTAATGTTTATGTGAGCAATGTTTATATTAGTATATCGGTTAGTATCACCAATATCTTTGTCTATAAAAAATCGACTTTGCTTTTCTTGATCTCCAAGTTTCTCAAATATGCTGGACACTCTTTACTCCATGTGTGATGGTGAAAATTCACTCGCTTCATGTTAAGTTTTTCTACTGCATATTTGCAGTTTACACATATAACCTCATTGTCCATAACGTCACACTCAAGGGTTTGGTGTGACGCTCCACATTTGGCACACACTGTCTGTTTATTGCACTGTTTTGCAATGTGGTTAAAGCCACAACATTTAAAACAAATTGGAACATCAACTGCATCATATACTGCACATCTATCCCAGCCAATATTAATTTTTCCACTTTTCAAAACTTTGTCATAACTTTCGCCATCCATTTGTACATATGCAATAAAACTTCTTTTATTTCTTTTACTTGGACCAACATGTGATACTTTAATTTCTGACTTTTCTTTTGATAAGATATCTTCATTTTGTACATACAATAGTTCTTCTATTTCTTCTGGTACATTCGTTTCTGTAATTCCTACTATCTTTACCTTAGGAAGATGTTTTTTTGGCTCACTTATATTATACTTTTCACCCATTTTGCTAGATGCTTCGGCCTTGAGTTTTTCTGCTGCTGATTTGTTTTTACATTGAATTATCACCCCTCCATCACGAGAATTTTTCATGCACGATACTGCAATTTTTTTAGGATCAAAAGAATTCTTCACTACCTGTCTTGTCTCATCATTTTTTTGATTTGCATTCTTGGGTTTAATTACCACTACCGGATCAGCCTTCTTTTTCTTTGCCTTTTCTGAGTATGTTTCTACTATATCTTCTTGAGTCTTCATCACCTTGCTAATGTCACTTTTAATTTCATTATTTTTAGTATTTATGGCCACTGAAAGGCTTTCAATGATTTTTCCTTGTGTTTCAATTATATTTCCTTGTTTTTCAATTGTAATTTTCTGCATTTTAAACTCATTTTGGATATCATTTAATTTACAAATTACTTCTTCTAGCAGTTTGCTGGTAGAGTTATCCTTATTTAATTTTTCCTCAAACTTCTGTTTACATTCTGCACACAAAAATATTAGTAATCGTTTTTTCAATGTGAAAGCTCTAACTTCAGAAGCAGTTAGATTGGTACATTTTTGGCATTGAGTTGTTTCACACCAATCACATGGTATCAATTCACTCTCCTTTTCTTTACAAGTACCACAATGAGTCATTGTATAGAAACATTTAAAATATCACATTAAAATATTTAAAGTCCGGTCCTGTTTTATTTTTATCTATGGGTAAATAAAAACCCACAAAAACTGACTATCAAGGAAGCAGATTAACTGATAGGTTTTTTGTTACTGTCCATATAATAAATTCTAGCACAGCACTTTGAATTGTACTTCATATATTACATGAGATGCAATCTTTGCCAACAACATTAATTACCACACCATTTAAGAAATCTCTAATTTCACTATGAGACAAAAGACCAACTTTTTTAATGACTTTTAACCTTGGTAAAACTCGAAAAACTTGTAGAGCACTTTCTAGAAATGTATACCAATCACACACACTAGACATAATAAGTCAGAAATATGAGTGGAGTAGCAAATAAGTGGTGTTTTGTGCCAACGTGCAGAAATACTTCTGTACATGCCCCAAATAATAACTTTAAAAGTGTTCCTAAATCCAATTATTCACGAAGAATGAAATGATTTGAAGCAGAGAATCGCAATGTTCCCAAATCGAAATGCGCATTTTATTGTTGTCAGTGGCGTAGCGGTCGGACCCGCAGGGCCCGCGGTGCGGGGGGGCCCCCAGCTGTTGGGGGCCCCCGAGTCTAGAAATTTATGACGCGAAAATATCATCGAAATTAAAAATTACATTCATCTTAAACATATTCAATAGTCAATATTATATATAAATATTTTAATATAATAATGGTTGATAAAAAAGTTATTTCGTACATAATTAATTTTAGTAGAGGCCTCGGATTTGTCAAATAAATGGGGTATAGAACAAGAATTAAAAAAAAAAGAAAAAGGCGTATTAAAAGTTTTTTGATGAATTAGCAGAAGATGAACGACTTACATATTCCGAAACATCTTTTAAAGTAGAGGTATTTTATGCCAACCTTGATATTGTCGTTTAACGGATTGTTGGCCGATTTTCTGGGATGAGCGAATTGATAAAGAGATTTTCCTGTTAGAATCCCAAAACATTATGAAAGTTGAATAACGATCAGCTTTATTTGGAAGCTAGCAATCTTGCTGAAAATTATTCTAAAGATTTATCGGCAGATTTTCCCCGCAAACTTCTGTATCTAAGAAATGTTTTGAGCACACAAATAATAGAAATTGCGGATTCTTCAGTCCTTTATTTTGCTATATTCCCTATAAAAAATCATAAAACTTTACTGTTAAGTGTTCCAAATGTTTTCATTGCCGCAAAATTGTTCTTAACACTACCAGTTACTGTTGCTACAGCTGAAAGGTCATTTTCAAAATTAAAGCGTATTAAGACGTTTGTACGAAATTCAATGACACAAGAAAGACTGCCAGCATTATGTGTATTAAGTATTGAGAAAGAGAGAGCAAGGAAGTTAGATACTGATCACATCACCGAAGACTTTGCTAAATAGAATGTTCGCCGCTGCCAAAAAACTTTATAATTTAAGTGAGTTTTTTATTTTGTGGGGGCCCCGACCATACATTTTGCGGGGAGGCCCCGAGATTTTCAGCTACGCCACTGATTGTTGTGAAGATCATTTTAATGTAAGTACAATTTATTTGTTATTATCATGGTAGAAACTAATCGACAATAGCTAAATGACTCATTACCCTTAATATTGTAAATAGATCATACTAGATATATACTTCCCTTAGAATTATGCTTGTATGATATGTATTTTGAATTGAAACTAATAATCTAATTACTTAGTTATATTTAACCCTATGAACTTCCACCTATGTTATATATTATTACAAGATATAAATATACTTCTTTATTATTTTCAGCTTGAGGAAGACATGAAAAATTACATGCGATACAAACTTATGGGAGGATATATGATTTTGAAGGAGGATGTAGTTCCACGCATATTTACCTACCAACCAGAAACAAAAAGAGATGTGTTTGCACCAGAACAATCTCTCCCTTTAAAGCGGCAAAGAGAACAGTTAGTTGAGTAGGCTTTAATGCAGGACACGAATTCCATTATATTAGAAGATGTATCACCCGTTACAGATTGACATTTATTTATTTATTTATTTATTTAGTTTCACAATCTACAGATTAATATCCATTTACAGATTGCACCTACACTTAATCTACACTTAAACTAGTTACTAATTACTGTAATTTTACATACACATATTTTTCGTACATATATCATTAAGATAACTATCAGAACAAAATGTACACTATGTTAACAATAATATTGAAAGGATGAACACACTAATATTTATAAGCCTAATTTAACATATGAGGAATAAAAAAAATAATAATAATAATAAATAAATTTGAACGAAAAATTTATGCAACAGGAAGGTTATCATCACATATGTGTTTTTTAATATTTAATTTAAATCTATAAAATGAATCACTAAAAATATCACAGCAATCTTGGTGTAAATTAAAATTAGTACACATCATATTAATTGGAGAATTGGCAAGATAATTCTGTTTTGGAGTGTTAATTAGAAATGTTTTATAAAAACGAGTTTTTTGCACCGGTACACAAAATTTAAGTGAACCCAATAACCATTCATCAGATGATTTTGAATTGACAACTTTATATAGATAACAGATACTGTATAAGACACGTCTATTAGCTAAAGAAAGAAGGTTGTATTGCTTTAGATTGGGCAGATAATCACTATTACTAGGATAGTGTCCTGTTAGTATGAACCCACAGTGTTTAATAAATTTTTTTTGGATGTTTTCTATTGCTTGAATATATTTAATATAGTAGGGATTCCAAATTATACTGCAATATTCAATTTTTGACCTAACAAAACTGTTATAAAGTATTAATAATGTTCTCTTATTTGTAAATTTTTTAGCATTTCTCAATACGAACCCAAGGTTTCGATAAGATTTATTGACTATGTCATCTATATGAGCGGCAAAACACAATTTAGTATCAAATTTAACCCCTAAGTCAGTGATGTCAGTCACACGAGTCAATATTTCATTGTTCACTGTGTAATCGTATGATATTGGATTTTTTTTGTAAGCATATGTCATAGTTTTACATTTGCCAATGTTGAAAGGAAGCTTATAAGTGATTGACCATTGATATAATTTATCCAAATTTAATTGGAGTTTTATGCAGTCCTCAGTGGACGATACTTCTTTATATAATTTAATGTCATCTGCAAATAAGAGAATGTTGCATTCATTTATGCAGTCAGCTATATCATTGATGAACATTAAGAAAAGCAAGGGACCTAAATTCGATCCCTGCGGAACTCCAGAAGTCGCAATGTACTCTTTAGATTTGTAGTTATTAATTAGGACATACTGCCTACGATTGCCCAAATATGAAGCCATTAGTTTTACAAGTGCTGAAGATATAGAGAAATTACTTAATTTGGACAATATCACTTGATGATCCACTTTATCGAAAGCCTTCGCAAAGTCAGTATATATAACATCTATCTGGCTGTTTCTTGATAATGCTTCCGAGGTATTTTGTACAAAGCTAGTTAGATTACCACACGTTGATTTGAAACGCTGGAATCCATACTGATAAGGGGTAATTTTGTTTTTGACTGCGTTGTACATATATTTATGAAGTATAGACTCGAATATTTTAGATATGTTAGTTAGAATAGCAATAGGTCGATAATTACAAATTTCATTTTTTGAACCTGATTTATAAACAGGACTTATTCTTGATTCTTTTAGTACATCAGGAAAAACACTCGCCTTAAGAGACAAATTGAATAAGAAGCATAATGGTTTAGCTAAAATATCTTTACAACCTTTTAAAATATATGCAGGTATCTGATCATGCCCTACTGCTTTACCACACTTAAGATGATAAGATAAGATAAGATAAGATAAGATAGTTTATTGGTGTCCAGTATACAACAGTATTTACACAAGTCAAAAAATACACAAAAATTTAATAGTTACATATACATACATTTTAAAATATTTAAAAAAGATATAATATAAAAGTAGATTTATGATATAAAATTAGATTTATGACATGAGAAGAACAGATAGCATATTTATATTTACAAACAGATAAAATTCGATAAAATGATTAAAAGAAGATTAAAGAGCATTTTCATCCATTTTTTTTTCTTTTTTATATTGCTATTAAATTACTATTTAGGAATTCCTGAAAGGTATAGAAGGCATTACGTAACAGAAATTGCTTAATTCTATATTTGTAATGAGTCTGTGTGAGGCGTTTAATTTCTTCGGGTAGAGCATTGTAGAACTTGATGCCCCAGTATGCAGTGCCATCCCTAGTTTTTGTTAATCTTAAGTAGCTAGTAATTAAGTCATTACGATGACGTGTTTCGTATGAGTGTATTTCGTCACGTGTTGCGTGTGTATTTAAGTTATTTTTTGTATATAATAAGCATTGCAGTATATATGTACATGGGACAGTTAAAATTTTAAGTTCTATAAACTTTGATTTACAATCATCTCTGAATTTGAGTCCTGCGATCACTCTCAGTGCTCGCCTCTGCATGGAAAACACACTGGACATGGAGGCAGCATGTCCCCATACAAGGATAGCATAACTTATCACAGAATGTATGAGGCTGTGATAGGCTGTGATCAGAGTTTCTGTTGACACCTGATGAGCTAGACTGCGAAGTAGATATATATTTTTGGAGATTTTCTTGCAGACATAATCTGTGTGGTTCGTCCATGTTAGTTTGTGGTCTATGTAAACCCCAAGAAATTTAACTGAGTTTTGGTTTTCTATCTGGTTCATATTTCTGAGTCCAAACACCATAGACTCGGTCTTAGAAGTATTAAGATTCAATTGGTTCGAGATAAACCAATTTTGTATCTTGGATTCAGTCTCCAACATTGCTTCTAATAAGACATCCAAGTTTTTGTTGCTTTTAGTAAGATTTGCATCATCAGCAAATAGGATGATCGACGTTGAACTGTCTATTGCAAGAGATAGATCGTTGATATAAATTAAAAAAAGTACAGGGCCCAAAACTGAGCCTTGTGGGACACCAGTATTTACCATAAGTCTGTTTGACTTAATATTGTTGTAGATAACATATTGCGTTCTATTGCTGAGATATGATGTTATGAGCATAATACTGTCAACTGTAAAGCCATAAAAATTCAGTTTATTTATGAGGATATTATGTGATACACAGTCAAAAGCTTTAGTGAGATCTAAAAACTTTGAGCAGGAGAATTGTTTTTCTTCGAATCCTGTATTAATTATGGTTGTTAATTTGTCTATTGCTAATGTGGTAGATAAGTTTTTTCTAAATCCAAATTGATTTGGATTAAATGATGGTTAATTGCTTCATAAACATCTTGTTCATCAATAGTTTTTAATACAATATGATCACTCATATTATTGTAATTAGTATTTTCAGTAAATGTGCTATTAGACTTAGTGAATACTGATTGAAAATGATCAGCAAATCCATTAGCAATATCCGCGCCGTTACTTAGTTTGTTTCCATTATACACCATTTCTAGAGGAATACGGGAGAAATTTTTCTTAGATTGTATGTACTGCCAGAAACATTTGGGATCATTTTGTATGTTATTCTCAACATTTGCAATGTATTGACTGTAAGCTGCTTGAATATCTCTTTTTATTTTTGATCTTAAAAATTTAAAGTCCTGCAAACATTGAGGCAGACCAGTTTTTTTGTAAGTTACCAGATTACGTTCTTTTGCTTTTATATCTAGAATGATTTCTCTAGTAAACCAAGATGGACATTTCCTTTTTTTTGACAGAACCTTAGGTACGCATTGATCAAAAACATCATACAAGATGTCATAAAATTTATCAAAAGCCTCATTAACATCATTAATTGCATACAATTGATTCCAGTTAGTGTCATGTAGTAAATTATAAAGTAATAGAAAGTTGGCTTTTTTAAAGTTGTAATGCTGTGTGGTGTTAAAACTGCACCCTTTAACCTTTGATTCTATTTCTGCGCAGATATTCAAACTTGGATGGTGTTGATCCTCCGGTACAAAAGGAAGTGGGTCCCTACTAACCGTACACTTTACATTAGAAACTGCCACATCAAGTTTTCTACCATTGCAATTTATGACATTGTTATATTGTTTACTGTCTGTTAAATTTATAAAGTTATCAAACCTATTACACACATTGGGATTTTGACCATTAATGTTTAGGTCACCAAGAAGAAAAAATGTATCAGTCTGGATGAAAGGCATCCTTTCTAGAGCATCAAAAAACGTGTCATAAAGCAAAAATGGGGAAGAGTTTAGAATATATGCTAATATAATATAAATAGGCTTAGGCATTACCTGCAATTTAATACATAAATAATCGCAATTTGGTGATCTAAAATTAATATTAATTTTTTTAGGCTTGAATTTACATTTTATTGCAAGGGCTACTCCCCCACCACGACACTTATTAATTTCATCTAAATTTCTATCATCTCTGAATACTTCATAATTAGATGAGAATAATTCGTTACTAGAAATTCCATCACACAACCATGTCTCTGATAATCCAATGACGTCGAAGTTCCTAGCTATAACACTTGTATAAAACTGATGCGTTTTAGTTCTCAGTCCTCGAACATTTTGGTAATAAATTGACAGTGGTATCACCATTTACAACTATTTAACTAAAGTCAATTTTTGATTTTACAAGCTCAAGTTGTTTATTGAACGCCTCACATTTTATACTGTAAACTGAGTGATCTGTGGCATAGTTAGTTTTAAGTTTGTTGTTGGAATTAATACAATTTACACATTTATTTTCGCTGTTGATACAATTGTCTTTTGAGTGAGCACCGGCACAATTAGGGCAAATTGTTTCATTCTTACAATTGTCTGCAATGTGATTAAAACCACTACATTTGAAACAGCGAGAGACAAATACATTTTCATACACAGGACAAGTTTCATAAATCATGCATACTTTACCCGCATTCATTAATTTTCTGAAAGCAGAACCATTACATTCAATGACTGCATAAAATCTGTCACCCTTTTTTGCTTTTTTGAATATTTTAAGTTCTGTCACATCTTCATCCGTGAGAAATGAGTTTTGATTTCTTAGCGCTTCAATAATCATAGGTTCATCTAGTTTCTTTAAGTTTGCAATTCTCACAGATGGTTTGCGTAATTTTGATTCCTCAACAACATAGTCATTTCCCAAATTTCTAGACATTGCGTTCTTGATTTTTGCTGTGGCTTCATTTGAGGAACATCTAAGAATCAGTGATCCATTTTTCCCTTGCTTCAACATACTAATTCCTGCAGAAACTTCCACAGGGTTAACTTTATTTTCTAAATCGCTTTTGGTTTTTCTAATATCTTGATGTTTATTCGGTTTCAAAATTATACAGGGTAAATTGGTATTCTGCTTGACAGTATTATGGAAATCACTTCTTTGGCTTTTGACAACATCAGCAAAATTCATTATCTTTTTATTATTGGTGGTAATTTCATTAAGGCTTGCTTTAAGATTACTTATCTCAGTTTTTAACATATCAATTATTTCATTTTTAGAATCAAGTAGTGTGTTTTTCGTCTCGATGTGGGATTTTAACAGGTTCAAGGAGTTGAAATTTAGACAATTATCACAAAGAAATTTCATTTTCCTTTCACTGAGTTGTAAGACCTTAACTTCTGAGGAAGTAAGTTTGGCACATAATTTACATAATCTGTCATTGCATCCGTCGCATTTAAAAGTGGGTAGTGATTTGCAATCTTTTATATTACATATTGTACATTCCATTTTAATATCCATGATTTAATTCCCATAATACTATTTATATGTACACCACTGATGTGTTGGTTACAAAAAACAAAAAGTTTAGAGTAAAAACACTTCAATTGTTCAGGAATGTGTATACACTTTTTCCTTAACAGTTTATATATAGTGATTTTTAATTATTTATATAATTATGTGGATTGTTCAATCAAACCAGTAAGATCATTCAAATGAACTGAAACTTAGACACAAGTAGATATCATTTTTAACTAAATAGAACATTTGTAAATCACTGTAATCTTTGTATTTCTGGAGCACTTCTTACACACTTCTTACACACACAAATCGATATACCAATCCAAAAGCACTGAGTAGGTCAGATTAAACGAACATGTGATGAAACATGTTTATCAACAAGATGATATTCAAATTGTGCTGGCTAAAAATATGGAAACGATATATAATGAACAGGAATATTTATCACGTTGTAAATTTTGATCAACCCAGTACAAGCACTGATCAGGTCAGATTAGATACAGACAAACATGTGTTAGAACAATTTTATCAACAAGACATAGGTCAAATTATACAGACTAAAAGTGTGGGGGTGCAGGCCAAACTATTTTTTCGTAGCAAATATGTGACATGTAAAATTAAAAGTGATGTTAGACACAGAGCTTCCTCAACAGGAAAATGTTTCGTATCCAATGATGTTGTTAACTTCACCAATAAATAATAAATAATATTAGTCCAAATAAAAAGTTTTTATTCAATCAAGTTCAGTTCAATTCAGCGACATCAAACTCAAAACTTATTTCCATTGCCAAGTTAAATTGAAAGGGTGAAGTTGGTAATGCGTTGCTGGCAACGCGTTGCTAACTTCACTTAAGTCGTAGAACGTGTTTTTGACAGATTGTAGATTGACATATATGATGAGTGATGTCACATATGAATAGGATATAGGTTTGCCCTTTTTGGTGGCGAATATTTAATTCAAAACTAAATTTCTTTTAAAATTACTTAAAAACTTTTTTTCGCCGAAAAATCGTTTCAGCTATACTAAATACCATGAGTACTTTATACTTTTCGATTAAAAAAAAATAGTGCACACACCCTATTGTTGCCTGGGGTAACTGTAGCAGAATGGATGAAATATTAATTGCCCAAAAAAGAATAATAAAAACAATACTGTTCAAAAGACCCGACTATTCCTGTAGAGAACTCTTTAAAAAACTCAACATATTGACGGTCACTTCAATATACATATTGCAAAGTGCCCTTTATGTTAGGGAAAACATTTCAAACTTCTTAACAGCAAAGGATATGCCACATAGCTATGCATTAAGAGAAATAAACACTTTAAGATTGCAACCTCACAGATTAGTACACACAGCGAATAGCAGTTACGTAATGCCAATTAAAATAGATAGATAGATAGATAGATTATCTTTATTGGTTCTCAAAAATACCTTTATGGTGTAGAACATGTCAAAAAATTACAAAGTTAATAAATAAAATGAAGTTACATGTCTAAAAACAAACTTTAAATGTACATTAAATAAATAGAACAAACAAACACATTAAAAAGTTAATTACAGTAGTATAACAGGTAATATAATATAACATTGATTATGAAAACATATTTAATTAGGACAGAAATTAGGGTCATTATAAAATTCTCCAATGCTGTAGTAGGCCTTCTGTACTAGGATATTATGTAACATTGTTTTTATCTTTTTTACCGGATGATTCCGGATTGAGATTGGTAATGTATTATAAATTTTTATTATGGAGTATTTCACATTTTTTTTAATATACGTAAAATTTACTCTATCAGTAATCAGATCATATCTATTTCTAGTATTGTGGCTGTGCTGCCTATTGCAGTTCTCAAGGAGATCCCTGTTGTTGCAGATGAAATTTACCGATTCATAGATATAAATGTACGGCAGAGTAAGTATTTTATTATTGATAAAATAATTTTTACATGATTCGTGATTCTGTAATTGATAGATGTTTCTTATACATCTTTTTTGTAATAGGTACAAAGATACGGAACATCTCTGGAGAATTAGCTCAAAAGATAATTCCATATCTTATTCTGGATTGTATGTATGAATGGTAAGCAATTAGGGCTGATCTGGCATTAACCATGCTTGAAATCACTTTCAAGGCATAGCAGTAACGTGCAAGGCAGCTTGCAAGCATCCCAACATGGCATCGCCAATCAAGACGGGAATCAATTTGAATCCCCAAGAATTTCACACTGCTTACAGTTGTAATCTGTTTAGTTCTATTAGTGACTGTCAACTCATTATTTTTTTGACTATAATCAAATTTTATTAATTTTTAATTGAGTTTTACTTGTGTTGAGTAAAAGATAATTTGCAGCAAACCAATTTTCTAAGGTTTCGAGTGTAGAAAAAATATTTGTAGTGAGATTTACAGTTGATGGATCACTAAAGATTAGAGAAGTGTCATCAGCAAACTGAATTACATCTTCGTCAATAGTGCATGCGAGATTATTGGTGTAGATAAGATAAAGGAGCGGGCCCAGCACAGAACCTTGAGGAACGCCCCTTTTAGCAGTGATAATTTCTGATTTTAATATTTCTCCATTCTTATCTCGTTCAACCACTCTCTGCACTCTATTTTGAAGATATGATCCCATCAGCCGCAGTGACACCCCCCCTTACCCCGTAATATTCAAGTTTATTTAGTAGTATTGAATGATCTACACTATCAAATGCTTTTGACAGATCCAGACACATAAGAAATGTAGGTTGGCGTTCATTTTGTGAGTTAATGATCTTGCACAGTGCTTGATATATGGCAGTAGTTGTTGACCTATTTTTCCTAAATCCATTTTGCGACGTGGATATGACGTTGAAGCGATCGAAGAAACATATTAACCTGCTGTAAATAATCTTTTCAAATATTTTACTGATATTTGATAGTAATGTAATTGGTCTGTAATTTGAAATCAAGTTTTTATCTCCTTTTACTTCCCTCGCATACCGAAGGGAAGTATTGTATTCGAGAAAAAATCACCCTCCGAGATTTTTTCGGATTCTGACGTTTCAGAACACGTAGATTACGAAAATATAGATTTTTCAATTCCGTCAGTCTGTCTGTCTGTCTGTTGGTGCATTTACTAAAAAACTACTTGACGGAGAGCAGTCAAACTTGGTAGGTAGTTGACGCTACTGTCAGCGAAGACATGGTAGAAATTTCACTGGAAAATATACAGGGCGGACCATCTAAACGGAATAAATAGTGAAAAAAATTTTTTTTTGCTCATATTTAAAATTTCCACGTTTCATGACGCGCTAAACCTATTTCAGAAAAAAAAAAATTTTGAAAATTTTTTTCACCAATATTTTTGAAAAAATTTTTACCAAGATGAAACAAATTTTTTTTTGCTCAAATTTGAAATTTCTACGTTTCATGGTATTCTAAAGCTATTAAAATAAAAAAAAATAAATTTTTTACCATTTTTGAAAAATGTTTTTCTACTAAAATGATAATTTTTTTTTCTTCAAATTTAAAATTTACACGTTTCATGGCATTCTAAGCCTTATTCAAAAAAAAAAAATTGAAAATTTTTTGAATTTTTTTTTTACCAACATTTTTGAAATTTTTTTTACCACTAAAATAGACGGATTTTTTTTTTATTTCTTCAAATTTAAAATTTCCACGTTTCATAGCTTTCTAATTCTATTTAAAAGAAAAATTAGAAATTTTGTTTACTATTTTAAAAAAATTTTACCACTAAGATAGAATTTTTTTCTTTCAGATTTAAACTATCCACGTTTCCATGGCATTCTAAAACTATTCAAACAAATTTAAAAATGTTTTTGAACAATTTTTAAAAAAATTTGAAAACATTTTTAATCTATTTATCACTACTATAGAATAGACGAAAAATTTGGTTTGCTCAAATTTAAAATTTCCACGTTTCATGACATTCCAAACCAATTTTGGAAAAAAAATTTTTGCAACATTTTGTTACCAGTTTGGAAAAAAAATTAACACTAGAATAGATGGAAACTTTTTTTACTCAAATTTAAAAGTTTCACGTTTCATGACATTCTAAACCTATTTAAAAAAAATATGTAATTTTTAAATCTTAAACTTCTTTTACCACTATTATAGAATAGACGGAAACTTTCCTTTTTGCTTAAATTAAAATTTCTACGTTTGACATTTTAAACCTATTTCAGAAGAAAACATTTAAATTTTTTTTTTAACATTTTTGAAAAATTAAAATAAAAATGAAATTTTTTAACCACCACTATACTTCCACTCCAATGCGCGAATGTTGGATTGATGTGACGGATGGCAATAATATCTGACATATACGCCTATTATACTTTTATTGAAAAATGTACAGGGTGGTCATCCGAAGAAATAATTCAGTCATGGTGGACATTTGTAAAGGTATTTGCGCAAGCCTGCCATATGTGGCACCTGTTATTTAGTATTGAGCTTTTGCTGTTGGATGAGCAATCTGTATATTTTTTTGACCAAAACTTATCAAGTTTTCTTTGTAATAATAGCAATAACTATATTCCGATTATTATTCTCAATGTCATTTCGTAATTATTAATTTTTTAGAGTGACCGCCATGCACAAATAACGAGGGAAGTTCTGTGTAAAGACCTTTACCGATTTTTTTATACAAAGCAATTATTTCTGCTACTTTTAATCTGTCTGGAAAATATCCGGTATCAAGGGTTAGATTTATAATGTGCACTAGAGGTGGAGTTATTTCAGAGGCTACTACTTTAAGGAGTTTCACAGGTATTTCATCCTCACCAACTGAATTGGTATTTTTTAGTGACATAATTGCATTGTATACTTCGTTATAATCAGTGTGGAATAAAATCAATGAGTTGACATTTCTTTGAATATTGTGTAGTGCATAATTTTCATTTCTGGCATTTAGATCTGGGCATTGATTGCAGAAAAAAGTATTTACATCGTTGAGAATTTCTTTTTGGTCTTTATGTTCGTCTTCTAAATTAGTGAGAATTGAATTTCTATCAGTTATATGTTTACCTGTATAATTTTTTACCAGTGTCCACACCGCTTTACTTTTATTCTGTGCATTTTGTATATAATTCACGTTGGAGAGCTTCTTTGCTTCTTTAACCGTTCTCTTGAGAATGCTGCAGTATAGGTTGTAATAGTTGCAAGTAACTAAGCCTTGATTTTTTAGTTTGAATAGGTATCGTTTTCTTTTACTAGATATTTTAATCCCTTTTGTAATCCAACTGTTTGGTCTTTTATTCTTGACAACTTTTTTATTAAATATTATTGACATTAAATTAACCAGTTTATTAGCAAATGTATTGCAAGCTTCATTTGAATCGTTTGAGTTAAAAACTTCAACCCAATTTTCGGTTATTAGTTCATGTTTAAAGCTTAGCATTTTTGTATCTGAAAATACTCTTCTAAATATTTTATGATTACAACTTTTATTTGGAGATGTTTTAACGTATATAGTTTGAGCATATTGGTCAGAAATAGCTGTTTGCAAAATGTCACTGGCAAAAGGTGAGTTAAAGTTTACAAATATGTTGTCTAAGAGGGTACCTGAATTTTTTGCAACTCTAGTTGGTAGAAAAATAGTCTGATCTAGATTAAATGATAAGAGTATGTCGTGAAATGTTTTTGTATAATTATTGGAAATTAGTAGATTAATATTAAAATCGCCACATAATATCAATTTATAAGTACTGTAATTATTTGAGAAATAATTTAACATGTATTTATTGAGTTAAAAAAAAAGTATTAATGTTACCTGTTGGTGGCCTATATACACATATTATTACTATTTTATTGGCCTTACTCACAGCATTTGAAGATTCTACATGACCTTCTACATTTTGTTGTTTTAAGCCGATGTCTTCTACGTAGTCAGAGGTTTTTGTTACAAATATACAGGACCCACCATGGATAGTAGACTCCCTTGCATAGGAAGATATCATTTTATAATTTTCCATTGATACTGTGTGGATTTCGTTTGGTAATAACCAGTGCTCTGTGAGACATATTATATCAAGAGGCCTTTCGAGGGTGTTTATAATTATTTCAAGTTCAAGTATTTTGTTTCTCAAGGATTGTATGTTTTGATGTAATAAATAAATATATATAATATAAATATATAATCATCTCCCCAAGGACGTTAAACAAATAACACCAGCCACATCTTATTTAAGAAAATAATTAAAGCCATGCTCTTGAAATTTAGTTTTTACTCATTGGGAGAATTCTTCTCATGCAACTTCAACTAACATAGGTCGTACCCCCAGCTATCATAAACGATTTAGGCGCTAGTAATGAGGTAACATTTTTGGGAGTCCACCTTGATAGTAAGCTAACATGGGAATCACACGCAAATTATATTTGTAAGTTCTAAAAAAATATACTTATTACGCAATCTTTCACGCAATGTCTCTCAAGAAACATTACTTACTGCATACCATGGCTCAATACATTCAGTTATCTCTTACGCTATTCCCATTTGGGGGCACTCATGTGCTAGTAGTGCAGTCTTTGGTATCCAAAGAAAAGCAATCAGGATAATTGCTGGTCTTAAGTATAGAGAAGATTGTAAATTGGAATTTATTAACTTAAATATTCTTACATTACCGTGTGCTTTCATCCTGCAGTCATTATTATATATAAAAGAGAATGAGGACAACTTTACTACCCACAGCCAAAACCATAGTTACTCAACACGAAATCGGGACAAAATAAATATAAATTTTTTAAGGTTAAGGAAAACTCAAAATGGTACAAATTATTATGGCATTTTGTTCTTCAATGTCCTCCCTATACATGTAAAGCAACTTGACATGAACAAATTCAAAATCTCAGAATTTCTTACTCAAAAATGCATTTTACTCATTTGAGGAATTCCTAGCGGCTGATTTTAATAATTGGTAATTATTAATATTGTTATCTTTGTTAAAATCTTAACATCCGTCTTTCAAATTTTAGTGTTCTTTACTACGTATGAATAGCCTTGTTCTATTTAACTGTAGGCTCATTTAATATTTTACTTATCTAGTCATTTTGTTTTACCACTAAATATTACTGTTATATAATATGTTATATATAATGTTATAAAACGGTTGATATTTCGTCTCTCGTCTCCCTAATGTTAGTGATATTTTTTTTTTATTACTTGAACAACCTTGTATTTATTTAATTGTAGACTTATGGAATATTTTATTTAACCTAGTCATTTTGTTTTACCGTTAAATATCAGTGTTATGTAATCTTATATTCATATTTTCCGCTGTACTATTGTTGACTTGTGTAAATACTTCGTGTATAACACACCAATAAAGTTTATTATTATTATTATCCTAGTTACCATCGTGGCTCTAACTTTGTCAATCTGGATGGATCTACCTAGTAATGGATTATAGAGCACATTTTAAATTCTAACTCATATTTTATTGTCTATAACATTTGTTTATTGTTTAATTGTAATTAATTACTAGATTAGATTTAGATTAGTTACCAAATTGTACGAAGCTTAGATCCTTGTTTGTGAATTGTTAAATAAATAAATAAATGTTCTTTATAGGATTTAGCAGAAAAAGTCAACTATGAGAAATAAACAAAAATTAAGTACTTAGTTATACCTACCTATCTAAAAATATTAATATTCAATCTTTGCATTCTTTCGATAACCTGCATTCCGGTTATGCTAGCATAACCAGATAACTTTTTTGCTGCTATTTGCCAAATAATATAAAGAATTTTCAAGGTAGTATAGATTTACCCGTTTCTAACGGTGTTGTTAGTATTTTCAGTTTTCTAACACGAGTAGAACCCAAAGAAATGATAGAAACTTCCCTATCAACCGTTCCCTCCACCAACCGATGGTACCCCCATCGGCAAAAAAAGCTCAAAAACTGGATTTTTATTAATATCAAAGCACGCATCGGTTTTTATTTTAATGAAATTCTCGTTTCAGTGCTGCTTTTTTTAACCATAGGGGTGAGGGATACTGAGATTACTGGCATTCCATTAAGTACCCAAAAAAACATGGGGAGTGAAGTTTTACGCAGCTGTATCTCCATATGACACGTTGCACTCTTGTTATTGGATTGCGACGGAAAATGATTTTTTTCAACATATCAAGTTGAAAATTTCATATCTTTCATACATGTTTTTTTTATATAAAACATAATTTTGATTAGAGAACGGACATTGGGGAGTAACAAAATTAGCCTAAAAAAAATCGGTAAAGTTATTTACACAGAACTTCCCTCGTTATTTGTGCATGACAGTCACTCAAAAAAATTATTAATTACGAAATGACATTGGGAATAATAATCGGAATATAATTATTGATATTATTACAAAGAAAACCTGATAAATTTTGGTCAAAAAAATATACAGAGTGTTCATCCAACAGCAAAAGTTCAATATACTAAATAACAGGTGCCAAATATGGAAGGCTTGCGCAAATACCTTTATAAATGTCCACCATGACTCAATTATTTCTTGGGATGCCATTATTCAATAAAAGTATATAATAGGATATGCCAAATATTATTGCCATCTCTCACATTTTCAATCCCACATTCACGTAATGGAGTGGAAGTATAGTGGTGATTAAAATATAGAACAAATTTTCAAAAATGTTTTCTGTCTATTCTAGTGTTAAATTTTTTTCCAAATTGCTGAAAATATGTTGCAAATTTTTTAAATTTGAGCAAAAAAATATTTCGTCTATTCTATAATGGTGATAAACAGATTACTAAAACATGTTTCCATTTTTTTTTTATTTTTCTAAAACATTTTTAAATTTGTTTTAATAAATTTCGAATGCCATGGAAACGTGGAAATTTTAAATCGGAAAAAAAAATTTCATCTATTTGTGGTAAAATTTTTTCAAAAATTTTTAATTTTTTTTTTTTTCTTTAAATAGATTTAGAACGCTATGAAACGTGGAAATTTTAAATTTTGAGAAAAAAAAAATTCATCTATTTTGGTGGTAAAAATTTTTTCAAAAATGTTGGTAAAAAATTTTCAATTTTTTTTTTCTTTTAAATAGGTTTAGAATGCCATGAAACGTGGAAATTTTAAATTTGAACAAAGAAAAAATTTTTTTTTAGTGGTAAAAATTTTTTCAAAAATTTTTTTCACTATTTATTCCGTTTAGACGGTCCACCCTGTATATTTTTCAGTGAAAATTCTACCAGTTCTTCACTGACAGTAGGGTTAACTACCTACCAAATTTGACTGCTCTCCGTCAAGTAGTTTTTTAGTTAATGCACCAACAGACAGACAGACAGACAGACAGACAGACAGACTGACGGAATTGAAAAACCTATATTTTCGGAATCTACGTGTTCTGAAACGTCAGAATCCGAAAAAATCTCGGAGGGTGATTTTTTCTCGAATACAATACTTCCCTTCGGTATGCGAGGGAAGTAAAAAGACGCAGAATTGAAATGCAAGTACTATGATATGCAACGATTAAAACGTCCGTTTTCGTTTTTTTGTTGTAGAAAAACTTCAAAAATAGACGAGAATTGTCGGAATGGATATTTGGCGATGACACGAATTTCCACTAGTTCCCCGTTTTCAGTATTTAACTCCTTATATCTTCACGCAGCACTCAAAATTTCCATTTTCATTTTTTCCTCGAACTATGCATATTTATGAATACCAAGAAACAGTAAACGGACATTAAGTGATTACTCAGATGACCCGTTATTTTTTACATGTTGAAGTATACATTTCAACCCTTTCGCGACGCTAAAAATTTCCGTCGCTCTGAACTTTTTTTTATACTTACTAACTAACCTGATTTATAGATTGATGATAATACTGATAATTGATAAAGCAAAAGCACTAAGTTTTGAATGATACGCATGTTTGAACTTCGTAACAACATATTTTTGTAAATTTATACAATGTAAACATTTCAGAAGCATTATATAGCTTATATTTAGGTTAGGTTACTATAGTTATCTACTAACGATTTTAATTTTTGCTGGGTTTTTGTTTATAATAGTGTTGACACCTTTTTAATATAAGCCTCGGATTTTAATAAAAATATACAAATTAAATAATGAATATGTTTATTTATACTTATAGTTCTCATTTCATATTTATCAAAAAGTTGGAATCTCGTATATACAATTTTGTTCAACAGCAATCAGCACTATTAAGTGGTAAACCAGCTAACCATTATGCTCTTCGCCGCTAAGGCACAGAATTGCCTGTTTTACGTGTTAATACATACGGTCGCAAACAAAAATGGACTCAAAGTAAGTGATATTAATTATATCGCAAAAAATATATTGGCATATATGGAAAGTCGTGATCACGTCACGCTTTTCTACCAACTTTATTCACAGTCGTTACCTGCATATTGCCCCATTTCAATTACTGTTCTTCAATTCTATACCTCTTAAATAAAAATTAAATGAGTAGGCTTCAAAAGCTACAAAACAGAAGTATTAGATTAATTCTAGATTGCTCTAGACTGACTCCTATTAAAGTGATGTTAAATGCATTAGGATGGCAAACATGTTTATACATAAAATTAAAAATGACTTAACTCCTAAATATCTGCAGAGTAAATTAGTTTATAATACAGATATAACTACAATACTAGAAATAATCTAAACTTTCATTTGCAAACATAGACAAAGAAAACAACTCAAAATAATTTATTTTATAAGGGGTTAAATGAGTATAATGTACCAGTAGGTATTAGCAATAGTCCCACATGAAATATATTTATAAGTCGACTTAAGAAGTATTTGTTGGACGAGTAACCGCCTATATAGTTTGTCAAATCTCTTAAATTAACTGTGATAATCTTGTTGAGGTATTGCTGTATTACTATCATGTGTTTTAGTTGCTTAAAGTGACATTTTATAGTGTGACATGTACATTTGTCTATCAAATGATTTCTTTTTTTATACATATTATTTTGTATTTATATGTATTCAAAATGTATTAGTCTTTTTTTTGCTAAATAAAGGATTTATATATTAAAAATTGATGCTTTATGTTAAATTTAAATACTGTTATGAATTACACCCCCTTGGAACTGGAAATTGATACGCCTATGCCTACTAGTGACTGGAAGCTAGTAGAAAGAAATGGACTTTTCTGGAGTGTGGTAAGAGAAGATTCTTGATTGTTTCTAGATGGATCTAGAGAGTCAAATTCGGAGTATATAGGGCGCGATTACCAGCGCGGAAGGAGAAGTTTATTAAGAAGGCAGTTTATAAAAGTGAACAAGTTGAAAAGTGAAAAGTGAGGTTAAATATTAAGTAAACAAAGTGTAAAGGTTATTTTGAATTTGAAGTATTGTATAGTCAGTAAATTGTTAAATAAAGTGTTGGTAGTGTTTATCTCTTGTTGAAATTATTTTAGAACCCACGGATTCATATAGGGTGTTTCCTAAGAGGTGGAAAATACATAACAATACTCTAAATAAATTTCCAAAAATCAAGTTGTCAACCCCGAAATTTAAGACTAGTAATCTGAGCTCGAACCAGAACTACTAACAATTTATCAATTGATGATTCTCACAAACAATATACAAACGTCCAAACTAATTGGAAACAAATCTGCCACGTTATGACATTTTCATAGTTTATGTAATACTACACTAAACTAGAACTAAAAATACAAACAGAATTAACATTTCAATGAATATATAGGTTTACCATAAGGATTTTCCCCGTCTTAGTCTTGCGAATCTCTTTTAAAACAATAGGCACACAGTTATCATTTCGTAAACTACCTCAGTTAACCACACTTGTGCATTATTGAAAAAAGGTTAGATATTCAGTAGGAAATAATATACCTCTATAAATACAATGTTTTACCTGTATCTGTGCATCCTTACGACATGGTCAGAAATTTTTAAATCATGGTCTTCATCCACAGTGTCCAACATTACAAATAAACAATCAAAACGTGACAAAAGAGAATCCTGAAGGCCAATATTTTCCATTGGAGTTTTATACTGATCATACTGAAAATACAAGGAAATATAAGTGAATGATTTATCATGAAGCAGATTATTTTAAAATTATACCAGTTCGTATAAAAATCTCACAGTATTTGAAAATTTACTAGATGATATTGTCTATAATTGTTTATTTGTGGCATATTCAGATTTTCTTACTAGATGATGATATCAAATTTTCATTAGGTGATTAGTTTGAAGGTTATTTGAAAGCCATCTTGCGTTTTTAAATTTAACAATGTATTTTTTATCGGTCACCTGAAAGACCATCAAATTCTGGATATAAATCATTTAAACATTAAATCCCTGAAGAGGATAGTTAGAGACATATTCAACATTATCTAAAAGATCTGTTTGAATAAAAGGTACTTTTTAATTTAAAGTTGATGGCCTAATGTTTTTAAAATTTTTGTAAATGATCTCACTATAAATATTAACGATAGGAATAATGTTACTTTCATTCAATACGCTGATGACACTAGTATGTTAGTTGCTGCCCCAAATTTCATGGAAATTCTCACCAGTGCCACATACTTTTACACTACAGTCTCAGAATGGTTTGCTAATAATAGGTTAATACTCAATAAAACTAAAACTAACGCAATACTATTTAAAACTAAACAAGGAAATTTTGAAACACCCAAGGACATTACCCTTACAGACACAAAAATTGAATTAGTGGAACATACCAAATTTTTAGGAGTCCATATTGATGACACTCTCAGATGGAATGTACATATTACAAATATTGAAAACAAATTAAATGGAGTATGTTACAGTCTGAGAATTCTATCAAAATATATAAATTTAACATCTTTAAAGATGGTTTACCATGCTAATTTTGAATCTATAATCCGATACGGAATTATCTTCTATGGACAAAGTACACAAATATATAGTAGAGACTCAGAATACGAAAAAGTTGTCTAGAAACATGTTCCGTGGAACATTGAAAAGTAAAAATGTACTGAGTACTTTATTATACAGAATCGGAACTTTTCTGTCTTGGCATAGCAATAATTGGCAATAAGAGCAAACGAGAGCGAAGCAACTAGGCTATTCTTTTCTATCGCATAACACATCATACAAAGTGCCACCTGCTATTCCCACCGCGTGGACTAGTGGGCGGGTCTCTCTGCGGAATTTCAATATGTTTACGTCTTACACCCTTCATTTCTCGTTTAGTGTAACAAGCAAAAGTTTGATTTATTTTTATTTATTAGAACTCAAAATGTCAGTTTATACGCCTACTGAAAAGGTTCAGATAATTAAATGGTATTTTAGTGGCAATTCTGCGCAGGACGTTGTGGATTTATTCTCTGTTGCTTTCAGAGATCGTCCTATTCCCACTCGTCAAACAATTTTGAATATTGTTCATACGTTCGAGTCTGTGGGATGTTTAAGAAATTGCCGTAAATGCCATGAAGATAATCGTGGACCGCGGGTACCCCGACTAAATACTGAGAGAATTGACAGGGAGGCCGATCTTTGTGGATTTGTTACCGTTAGTGATCCCTGCTCTAGCAGACAAATTGCAGAAGAAGTTGACATGAATGAAAGAACAGTTCGGAATATTTTAAAGAGGAATAAGTTCCGTTGTTTCAAAATTCAAAACGTTCAAGAAATATTCCCAGAGGATAATTTTAAACGAATGGAGTTTTGTGAGATTATGATGGAACGGTGCAACCAAAATGAAAATTTCTGTAGAAATATTTTATTTACGGATGAATCTTCATTCCCAATTCATGGTCGCCATAATCCTTCCAGTGCACGTTACTGGGCTGAGGAAAATAAACATTTATATGTCGATAAACGGACACAATATCCTCGAAAATTGAACGTTTGGACTGGCATGTTGGGTAATTTCATCATTGGACCCTATTTCATTGATGGCAACCTCAATGCCGAAAAGTATTTAAACTTACTCCAAAATGAAATAATTCCGGCTGTTCAAATTCTTCCTGTCAACTTTGAGGAAATTTGGTTTCAGCAATATGGTTGTCCGTCTCATAATGCGCTCAGAGTGCAAGAGTATCTTATAAACACTTTTCCTGAACGTATTATTAGCGGGAGAGGCACTATAAAATGACCACCTAGATCTCCAGATCTTACTCCAAGTGATTTCTTTTTATGGGGGTACTTAAAAGAAATCATTTATAAACACAGCCACGAAAGAGCCAACACATTGGATGAGCTCAGGCTTAAAATTATTGATGCTCACGGGAGTGTCACCCCGGAAATGCTCTAAAATGTCAGGACAGCATTTTATGACAGATTAGGGTATTGTTTGGCCGAACAAGGTGGTATTTTTGAGCCTCTCATAAAATGATATTTTGAGTGTTTTTTTAAACAATTTTAGAATTTTTCTTCCTTTCGCTTATTAATATTTCATCAAACATTTTTTTTACGTTTTAGAATTATTTTTATTTTATTCTTATATTTTATGAATCAAATTTTTGTTTGTGCCTAACGGCTTAAGATACTTTAACGCACTGAAGTGTAAAGAATTCTTTGACACGTTTTGAGAATAAAACGGGTCAAATAATGTCAGTTATTAAAATACGTAATAATATTAGATAGGCTGGACAGAGCCAACTACACCCTTCATTCATCTAAATGGTACTGAAATTTTTAATAGCAATGATGCACACAAATCACTTGATGGGGCGTGTCGCTCTTTGCACCTCTGCTGGAGTAGTGGTAGACATCTTTATTGTAGGCGGTCGGTTAAGTCCTTGAAACTAATGCAATACCAAGACCTACACATTCCGAATCTGTATAGTACTTAACATGTATATGCACCCCCTAAATTCGTCTGGCGATACCGGTGTCCAAGCACCCCCCAGGGGTGGAAAACCGAAAAAAACGAAAAATTAGGTATTTGTCTCATCTTTTTGCAAAAATTTTTATTTTTGATAAATTATATATTATAACAAAGTTATGGCTATTTATAGGTAAGAGAAATGTATTGTTAAAGCGTACACTGTCTCCTAAAACCTAGCATAGTTCTCTTATCGCGCAAATATTTATTTTGCTATTTTCGTAAATTCATTCCACTTGTGATTGTAGGCAGACGAACGAAAATTTGTAAAAATTGATAAGAATAAAAGTTGTAGTCTATACTATCTGGATTAGACTAGTTTTTTCGGTTTTAGTTTTGGATTATAAATAAGCGAGTTACGAAGAAAATAGTTAGTTGTTGTTAAAAATGTAATTTAACCCCCAGTTGCAACTATCTCTACTCTGTCGTTTTCCCTCGCACTTTAACACGTCTTCCCGCTCGTCACCTCGGCCCGCACAGCTCTTCTATATGCTCACATATGATGAATGCATGCATACACCTGTGTAGAATATTGATTCATTACATGTTTTTAGTGGTGTTTAATTAGATATTGTTATATATTTATAACATTATTGTGAAATATGGAGTCTTCATTAAGAAGTAATACCGAAAACGAATTAAATGCGGAATTTAAATTGCCGATTAAAAGTCGAAAATTACTTAATTCAAGAAAATTATTATCTTTTAATCATGAAGAGGCAGATACTAGAATATTGCTGCACATATTATCAGCCAAATCTGCAGGTTTTACAGAATGCATTAGAAGCTGTAAGGATACTTACTTCATTTTATAGAAAGTTTTGACATAAATGTTTACATGCAGACAGCACAAATGAAAATAATAGATATAAATTCTATCAATCTTGATAACATTTTAAAACAAAATATATTATTATTTCACGCACTAACTAGCCAATTTAGTGGAATTGGGAAAAAAGTGTGTGGAAAATTTTTGAAACAAATTTCAGTCTGCTATCGCGTTCATGTGAAAAGTCTGTTTCTTTAGAAGTAACAAAATTTAAGGAGTTGGAAAAGTTTTGCATGTTACTGTACTCTCCCATTAATTGCGATAATATTAATGATTTGAGGGCGAAGATGGCATCTCAAATCAGTGTAGATAAATTGCCCCCTATAAGTGACGCCTTGAATCAACACTGTTTGAGAGCATTTTACCAATTTATTATATGGATCAGTGCTTTAAACCCAGTTATTATAGTTCTCTGCATATATCTAAGTCACATACAATGTGTCGGTGCTTTTGACTTCGGGGTAAAGATCAAACACCCCGACATTTTTATTTGCCTTAATTATATGAAGAGAACTTAATATGCCGAATCTTTTGGAGTACTGGTGGAGAATAAATGAAGATAATTCTTATTCACCTATATGGACAAATAAATCGCCAATGCCAACTCTGACTGCAGAAATGTCATTTTCTTATTGTAAAACAGGTAAAAGTATCGTGAATCGTTTAAACCACGTTTTTCTAATAAATGTCATTTCAGTATGCGCAACCATGAAGTGCCAGTACAAAAAATATAAATTGTCGTGTTTGGGAAACTGGTGTTGTTTGGGTGGGAACTCTTGCCAAAATGATTACACAGACCAAATTACAGTTGTAGATGAAGAAATAGACGATGAATTATATTAGCAATATGATAATTTCAGAGATCGTTACTTTTGTATTTTATCATAATGTGCATTTTTCAATTAATATGAAAATGTATTACTTTCATCAATTTTATTTGTTTAGTATTATTCTTAATTGATTTATGAATAACAATATTTCTTATTATTATTGTGGCATTTCACACTCCTCCTATTATTATTATTAGCACTATTATTATTATTATTATTATTATTATTAAGACAAGTAAAGGGCGTGGGTAAATAATCATTAATTATAAAAGTAGTTTTTCCTCCCAAAATTCATCATTCTATATTTTAAAAGCTATGTAACTTAGGTCATTAGCATCTGCGTTAATGCATTTTTAACTTATTTTTGTTAGGACAATTACATCCTAAATTATTGTTATGTAATATCACATTATCCAGGCTAATTTCTGATGAATAATTTAAATGGCAATACTTTTACGACTATGCGAGCAGCGAGTGAGAGAAAGAGGGAAATAGACAGATCTTGCGATAGTTGCAACAGGGGTTCTGCGGGAATTCTGTCAATAGGTTAGTATTTCTTTTATAACTTTCTTATTTATAAGCGGAATATAAAAATCAAAATGGTTATAATCTAGATAGTACAGGCTACAACTTTTATTCTTATCAATTTTCTAAAATTTTCGTTCGTCTACCTACAATTAGGAGTGTAATGAATTTGCGAATATAGTAAAATGAATATATGCATAATAAGGAAGTTACATAGGTTTATAACAACCATTATCAGCTTCAACTAATGCAATTTCTTCACATATAATTTGCTATAACTTTATTATTATACATAGTAAAACAAAAATTTGGAAACTCTTAGAAAGACTAGGGAAAAATCTAATTTTCTAATTTTTTCGCTTTTTCACCCCTAGGGGTTGTTTGGACACCGATATCGCCAGACGAATTTAGGGAGTGTATACACAAGTCAAATACTATGCAACAACGTAATCCATACATTTTTACCTTTCAATGTTCCACGGAAGACGAGATAGATCTCGTTTTGAACTCTATACTAATATAGGATCTTTACAATACAAAAAAGAGCCCTCCGAAGTATACTTAAAGTGAACCAAAGAGAGTCATGCCGGGGAAAATTTAAAGAAAATAAAATGTTAACTGTCACAGGCATATATATTCAAGAGATCCTACTCTTTGTTTAAAAACAAAAACTCTTTTAGTGAATTTTTACCTGCAGAATATTATAATACAAGAAACTTTAATTACGTGTACCCTATACACAGATTGACACTATCAGAGAAAAATGTGCAGTATAGTTGTATAAAGCTTTATAATAAACTTCCACATAATATTAAAATTATTGAGAGCTTTCCTCTTTTTAAAAATAAAATTTTTAGGTTGTTATTAAATTTGGAACCTTATACTATATCAGAGTACCTATGTAATTAAATAGTAAATGTAATATATTGTTTGTAGATATAAATGTAGTATGTAGTGTTTCTGTGCCGACGTTTATTTTACTTAACGTTGCTATTACATGTATAATGTATTTTGTGGCGTTACTTGAAAATAAAAAATGTTTATTATTATTATTATTATTAATGTGTGACTCGAGACAAAATGAACAAACTACAATAATAATAATAATATTTATTGGTCTTGAGAAAATATAAAATTTTTTAGACACGTCAAATAAGTAATGTTACAACAACAAAACTACTAAAATTTCAGTCTACATGTACGCACAATTTAAATACATTCAAGGATTAAAAACAAAATTAATTAAAACAGTAATGTAGACAAAACAATATTACCAATTTACACGATACAGCACAATTTAAAATACATTCAAAGATTAAAACAACATTAATTAAAACAGTAATGTTAAAAAAACAACAACCAATTTACAGGATATAACAAGATGGTTATTATCCAGAAACATTTTTGTCACCAAAATCAATATGGTAGAATTCATTCAAACTATATAATGAATTTCTGCTTAATAAATCTTTTATTTTACTTTTAAATACTTTCATTGGTAACCTACGAAATTCCACTGGCAGTGAGTTGTGAAATTTGATACCCTTATTTTCTGTCATTTTCAATCTATTTAATGGTGGGACTAGATTTGTGTACCCACCTGGGTAGGGTACTAACTTGTTACCCAGCGAAATCGAGTAATAAATACATTTTTACAAGGGTGTTTTCATTCAAAGTGGGTCACACTGTAAATAATCCGTTAACATGCGGTAACAGGTATTAAATGGATTTTTTCCATATTTGGGTTTGTGCAGTCTAACCTCAGGAATAGACTGGGAAAATTGGGAACTCTTATTTTGAAAAGCTCATATGAAATTCAAATACGTTAATAAAGCAAAGAAAAAAAGTCAAAGTACTAACTTTTCCATATACAGGATTGGCTGCAGCTAAAACAGAACATCTAGCGTTCAAACTCGCATGTATACCAGCTTTGGCAATTGTCACTCTTCCCTGCTCCATAACTTCGTGTATAGCAGTTCTATCTATATCGCTCATTTTATCAAATTCGTCTATGCATACAACTCCTCGATCAGCTAATACCATTGCACCAGCTTCGAGTCTCCTTTCTCCAGTTTCCTGGTCAGTTGTAACGGCAGCTGTCAAACCAACCCCTGAAGAACCTCTTCCTGTTGTTGGTATAGCCCGAGGTGCTGTACACAAAACATAACGTAGCAATTGAGATTTGGCTACACTGGGGTCGCCAATTAACAGAACATTAATATCACCTCTGAGTCTTGTACCATTTGGTAGTACTTTTTCTACACCCCCAAGCAAAAGACACAGAATTGCTTTTTTTATATACTCATGACCATGTATCGATGGCGCAAGTGACTTTGATAATAAATTGAAGATGTTCTTATTAGATTTTGCCAAGTGTTTGCAACGTGCGACATCTTCTCTCGTTATTGATGGAGTTGCTTCTTTACTAAGTTGTGTAATATTATTTGCAATAACTATTGTCCTAAAAAATACATATAAAGTGGGTATGATTAATATGAATTAGATGCAGAGTGATTAACTTCTTTTTAAATAATAATCAAATAATTCCTCAACAGATATCACTACAAGTATTAAATTTTGAATTTACTGTGTTAGAATTTTTTATATAGGGGTAGGAGCTGGATTAATTCAGAGAGGAGAAGCAAGACTTACATAATACTACAACACTATTAAATTATACTCACAAGTCTCGCATAAAAATATGTCTAAAAGAATAATTGATATCTGTTATAGTTTTCAAACTGATATTTAGAGTTAAAATCAGTTTTGTAATGTTTTCCTAAATTTTATTGTATTTATAAATTTGTGTACATGAATATAGAACGATACGTATATTATATCCATTACATTACAGACACTACAAATCATTTTAAAAATTGATTAACCTAATGATTTTGTTTTATAGCTACAACCCTCGCAGATATATAAATACAATACTTATAGAGTGTGTCCTAAATTTAATATCAGTTTATGTAAATACAATATACCTAAATTTCCTTTTACTATTGTATCTAATTTTTGATCTCAAGATAAGTGCGCATCAAACAAGTCCTCAAAATCGGTTTAAGTCGGGGTTGAAAAAAATCAAATTAAAAAAATAAACAAAAATTCGATTTTTTAAATTAAATTTTATTTGTTTAAATTAAATTCATGAAACAATTATAATTTGTAAAGAAGACTGAACAATGTCTAAATGTTATTTGTGGCATTATCTTAATTTTTTTTTTCCTTCTTCAATTCTTTGGGACTTTGTGATATATTTTGTAGATTCCCCTAGCACCGCTTAGAAAGAAAACATACATGTGGCGGGAAGTCCCAAAGAATTGAAGGAAAAAAAAAAAAAAAAAGACTGAACAATATTGGCTATGTCTATGTCAAAATATTTTTTTGTAACTCATTATACTTTGGCCTCACATAAGTACATTTTCTGATTGAAAAACAAATTCTACAATTAATTATTTAGTTTAATAGTTTCCCTTTAACCACCCCGGTGTGGGAAATAATTATTTGAGATAGGTATTAAAAAGGAAAAACTTGTCCATGCCACATTTTACAGAAAAAAAACGTGTTTAAATTTGAAAACCTGTCGCACTCATACATTAGACTGGCAGTAATTTTGTTAGTTTTGTTTTAGTTTATCTAACACTGTCTCATGTCGTACGAACAGTGTTCTATTTTTTCTAAAAAAACGTAGAAGTGATAAGGTTTAAAAACGTCTATTAAAATAAAAATGGATTCTATATGGAAATATTGCATGAAAAAAAAATTAGTATTTTAAAATAAATTGAATTTTTCATGAACCATGTGGCCAAAAAATAAAATTGACCATTATCTGCCATTCTAATTCCAATATGGCCGCTATCGTATTAAAATTTGCAAATAACAACCTTAGGCCAAGGGCTATCGAATACTTGATATAAAAATTCATTTCGTTTGGGAGCAGTTTTCATATGATTACCCGACTATGCCCTTTCAAGTCAGTATCTTAAACCATTCCAGAGTAATCGTGCGCACAAATAAAGGTACAAACACAATTTCTTTTTTGCACAAATTTAAGATCTTCAAGTTTCATGACATTCTAAAACCTATTTCAACAAAAAAATGTTTGAATTTTTTTACGATTACTATACTTCCACTCCACTACGTGGATGTAGAATTAAAATGACTATGTAACTAACACTCAATCTTTTCAGCTTCTACTAATTTCATTCAGTTAATAAAACCCAGAAAATAAATTATTGTCACAATAGTACTTATTCAAGGAAATTATTCACAATATGGTACAGCAGCCTGTTACCAAAAACCTTTATCAAAGCAGCGAGCTTTATCGCAGGAAACCTCTATAAATTATGAAATTCTAAGACATTTTTTCATATGACAAAAGTTCGGAAAACCATACGGGCGGCTGGCAAACGACTTTCCGTCGTTTTCTGTTGGCCGCAGCTGCGCGAAATTGAATGGAGTCACATATATGCTGGATTAACATCAACACCATAGCAATCATTCCATAACCATCCCAATTACAATGTTTGCAAATTTAAAAATTAATTTGTCAAATGAACATCAATTTAAAAAAACATTTTTCAAATAAAATTTTTGTCATTATTTCGGTCTTTTTAATTCGGCGTATCAGCAGTTCTCAATTTTTCCCCATCATATTTGCTTCTCTCGGCAAAAGAAACTGCCCCTCTGCGAAGATGGAGATGATTGGTTTTTCAAATGTTCAAAGCTCGATTTGAACCCTTTAGGATAGGTAAAAAGTTCTGTCACCCCGAACTATTCTTCTCAGCTCTCCGAGAACTGATGAGAAACGCTAGAATTATCTTCGCTAAAGTAATTGGAAAATCTTGGTAGCGGGCTGCCTTACTAATACATATAATAGAAGTTGAAAAACATCTAAATAAGTCAAATAAATCACTTACTTGAATGTACCATTTGTAAAACTACCTTGCTTATTAGGTAGGCATCTAAAATTGCCAACAACTTGTATTCGGTCACCTGGTTTACATTTATCAACCAAATCATTATCACATATAATATCGATAGACCGTGGTAACTGGCCTGCAGGAGCCTTTTCAGGCATTTCTTGAATGGAAATCGTCTGATGATCTTTATAAGTAGATAAACCAAATTCTGTTTCCAAAACATTTCCTTCTTCATCCTAGTTAATAAAAATATATTGGTATAACAAAATTTATTAATGTGTTATAACATTTCTATGTTCTATGTTTTACATTCAATTATAATAATAATAATAATATCTTTATTTTGATAGGATCCTATTAAGGGTATAGAAATATAGTCATAAAATTGTAAAACATTGTAAAATATAAGTACAGTAAAACACGTAACTCAAGACGAAACCATAGTGTAGTAAACAGAATACAGAACAATAAATAAGGACGAGGATTGCTAATATTTCTAAGTACGCTCCTGAAAACTAGTACAACTTAAATATTCTTTTATGGAATAAAAGCTGTGACTGATTAAAGTGGCTCGAACTGTGCTCTTAAAGAGGTGAATGCTATTTATACTTTTTATGGTTTTATGGAGTTTATTATATAGCTTGATGGACATGACATTGGGACCATTTGCTACTATTGACAGTTTGTGTTGGGGAATTGTCAGATTTTGACTGATTCTTAAATCATGCTCAGTAAAGTTATCCCTGGGAATATAGTTGTCATAATGAGACTTTACATAGGACACACATTTAAGTATGTAAAGGGATGGTATTGTTAAAATATCAAGTTCTTTGAATAGAGTTCTGTAGGAATGACGTATATTTTTAAAGGTCATAGTACGTAAAATCTTTTTCTGCAATATAAGGATTTCATTTATACGACTGCAGTTACCCCAGCAGATAACACAATAATTAAGTATTGATTGTACATATGCATAATAATACATTTTTAATATATCTATATTGACAAATTTTCTCATCTGCCATATAAGAAAGCAATGTGTAGATAATTTGGATAGTAACGAGTCAACGTGATCATTCCATGTTAAAAGAGAGTCAATATGTACACCAAGGTACTTTATAGTTTCGTTTTGTATGATGGTTTTATTATTAGCTCTTACTAATAAGTTGATGTCAAGCTGCTTTGTAGAGAATACTATTAGGTTGGTTTTTAAATTATTTAAAGCTAAGCCGTTAGTCGAGCAATAATTCTCCATCAGGGAAACTGTGGTATTTGTTTTTGTAGATAATAGATTGATGTTACTCTCACTGTCAGCGGTAACTGCGTCATCTGCGAATAGGGAAATAAATGTGTCATACAAAGAGAGGACAACATCATTGAAAAATACAATAAATAATAAGGGGCCCAACACACTCCCTTGGGGAACTCCCGTAGCCACCTGTCTGGGTCTAGAAACATAGTTTTTCCCATTTTGGCTCAAACTTACTTTTTGTTGCCGATCTACCAAATAAGTTTTTAACCAAGTTAGAGCAGGTCCTCTAACACCGTACCTACTAAGTTTGTCCAGTAGCAAGTCTTGTTGGATCGTGTCAAATGCGCGTGTTAGATCGAAGAAAACACATGCACTTTTATTTTTATCTTCAAAACTATTTAATATGAAATTATATAGGGATAGTACTGCATCTTGCGTTGCCACACCTTTCCAGAAACCGAACTGATTGTCGGTAAGTATCTTTTGATATGTTAAAAAATTGTGTGCGTGTAATTACAAATTGTAATGAAATACAATAGACACAAGCTAACCATTATAATATTCGCCGATTTACTGCACATTTCATATAACTGTCGCACATTCTATAGGATACTCTTAGCAGTTTTTTTTATAAATAATATTAGTTTCAGACTTATTCTGTTTAATAACACAAAAAAATTGATTTAAAAAAAAAGTTAAATAACTGATAATTTTTTTAATTACTGATCGATTTTGTTACAAAGCAATTGCATTTTTCCCATTCTTTTCTAAATTGTATCCATGGTATACAATAAAAAATCTTCTTCCTAAAAAGTGCTGCTGTAATAGTTATTAAACAAAATAGGTGTAATGTTACGGTTTTCGTAAATAATTTTTAAAACTTAATTTTATCGAAAAAGAAACTGCTTACGCCAATCGAAAGTACGGGAAATTTCACATCAAAAACGTATATGAAGTTGATTTGTACTATCAAAAATGTAGGCTCAAGATCTTTTTGTTTCATACACGAAAATGGAACGCAGCGACACGTAAGTACGGCGCTCGAAGCGTGCGCAATCTCGCACGAGGTATACTATATTTGTTGTAACTTCTAAACTAATTAATAAAACTGAGCTCGACAAAGCTGAAATGAAAGAAGAAACATGTGACTATTGGATTATTATATGTTCAATCCGAAGAAATTGGTAGAAGCTCTACCACTTCTACAATGATAAGATAAAAAGATATAAATAAGAGATAAGAAAAAAATCTAAAACTTTAACATATCATTTTTTAAGTAATGCATAAAAAGATCCGATGAGTGAAAAAAGCTCAAAAATTTATATTTGAAGATGTACACTACCAAAATTTCAAAATTTTGAGAGAGTGGTAAAATTTGATATGTATAACTAACTTTAACCACCTATTAATGATAAAGTATTTAAACAACAAGTAAAAAGACTATTGACAGAAAAATGTTATTATGCAGTTGGTGAATTTTTAAATGACAATCTGTAAGATTCTTATCACTACTTTGTAATAATTTTAATTAGATATATATGTTAATTAATATGTATGTATACAATATAGTTGTGATTGTTATAATTTGTTATTTGACTTTCTGTATGATGTTTATACTATTAATGTTATTTGTAATGACGTACCATATACACATCTTATGTGTCAGAAATGGCCAATAAAGATTATTATTATTATTACTCTGGTTTAAATCGCGTTACTAGATTTCTGTAGGTGCGATTTTAAAACTTGAAATGTGTACTTTACGATGTTTTAAGGGGATTTACCTTAAAAATTAAATTAACCCTCTTTATTTTACGAAAATAAACGAAAATTTTTCTTTGCTTCATAGTTCGTGAAACTAGGGGCAACATAAACGTTATTAACTTTTATTTAAAAAATTATTTAGCACACCTGTCCGTCGGATCTTTTTATACCTACATTACTTCAAGAGTAATATGTGAAAGTTCCAGGTTTTTATCTTAAAAATAATCCAATGGCCACATGTTTCTTCTTTCATTTAAGCTTTGTTGAGCTCAATTTCATTAATTAGTTCATAAGTTACAACGGTTTTAGTATAACGCGCCCGAGATCACGCATGCTTCGCGCGCCGTACTTACGTGTAGCTATGTTCCACTTTCGTGCATTAAACAAAAAAAGGATCTGGAGCCTACATTTCTTCATATAAGTTTTGATGTGAAATTTATAACACTTAAAGTTTCATCATTACTTCAACCCACTTACGAAGGTTCAACCCAAAGCATGAGACTATTTCGTGGGCGTAGATACGTACTTGACCAACTGGCAGACCTGTTACATTCTCTTACCTCTGGACTTATTTACTTGAAACTGCTTAACTTGATCCAAGCAAGTATTTTGTCAAAACCTGATTACACATCATACTTAATAAAAAACATGTAACAAAAACAGGGTATATTAAAAATTAATAGTCCGAGAGCTGGCAGTAAAAACAACTTCCTCATAAGTTACCAAAGGTTTGAACTGACACGTTGGTTCTACTTTAGATTGTAATTTTAAAACCGCCCGTCTGAAAGTGGTCGCTTTATTAGATTTAAAATTAAAAAAAAAACATTAAAGTAGCTCATAACTTCCCAATTATTACCAACATAAATGTTTTATGAAAATGGCCCAAGATCTTAACTAAATTGATATCGTAAGCGTCTGCCATCGGGAATGATCGCTACTTCGGAGCAGACGCTGTCAAATATTTCAAAAAAAAAACGCCATCAACTTCCTCACAGGTTATCACCGTTATTTTTGTGTCAAAATATTACTAAATATGTTACTAACCAAAGTTAAAAAAGAAATTTTTGGCAGACGGTCGCATTCAAACCGCAGACGGGATTTTAAGTTGAAAAGTAAAAATAAATTGTTTCGACTCAAACAGCTAATCTAAGCTTATAAAAGATATTTATTTGAATTAAAGAATATTTTTTATTGTGTAAGTAATGAAGACTTCGGCAGATGGTCGCATTTAAAGGACAAACAGACGGGACTGAATTGCTATCAATATATTAAAGTACGCGTAATATAATATTATATAAACGACCTCGGGATTATAAAGCCCCTTAAGCAAAAATTTTATGTAAAAAAGAAGCTAGTGATATAATACTTATTGAATATTATTTATTTAATTTTAAACACCCAATAAAAACAGAAGAAATAGAAACAGGAATAAAAAAATTGAAGCAAGAATAATAAAACACAAACAAAATCTATCTAGCAAGCGATAGAAATAAATAAATAATATTATGAATATGAAAATAAAAATGCAAATTTAATGTAGGTACTATTCATCTTCATCACTACTTGCATTGTAAAATACGTCATTTTCATCAATGTCCGGAGCTGGGATTTTGCAAATTTCTTCGAGTGTAGAAGGGGTTTGTGGTCCAATAAACCATACCAGTTGGTATCTTCCATCGACTAAAAGCCAGCCATGTTCTTCAGGATTAAAAAAATTTGGATTGGCCTCTGTTGCATAATTCCTGATGGCGCAAACTTGATTAGCTCTTTTTATTTTATTTATTAGTACCATTCGACAAGGTGGCATCAAGCTCCAATCAAAATTTTTAACTTTGTCTAAGGGATTTCTTCCTTGGGACACAATAGGTACCACCATGGTTTCTAAGAAACAAATCTAGCCTTGCTTCATTCACACTATTAGCATTATGCCTACGATACATGCGGCATACGAATTTCTCAATGCCTTTCAATTTGCTCATCCGATATATTTTGGGAATGGCCAAAAGAAACTAAAATTTTGGCAATATTTGAATCTTTCTCAATAATGTTAAGAGGCTTTATTTTACCTTTTCGAGCAAATGATGCCGTATAGTCACTGCCTGTTAAAGCGTGATAGGTAGGTAAAGCTTGAGAAAGGATGTCTCCTAAATTTATGTATATATCGTTAACAGAAACGTATCTCAAAGTATTCTGTGACTGAAGTCCAGTTTCTATCCAAATATGCACTTTATTTGTTAGCTTGTGCATATTTCCCACTGCAATTATTAATATATCAGTACATTTATACTTTCTGGTAGTTTAGATGTATGAAATAAATTTTATTAACAGCTTCATGATGACTACAATATAAATTCTCATCAATTTCACAATTCACAAGTCCATCAATCTCATAAAACATGAAACATATATCCTCACAATTTACTCTAAGAATTTTGTCTCACAAAATACCCAGAGAAATACTTATTTTCCAGTATTTCACTAAGAACTTCACGAATTCGGTTTTAAGAGTCACTTCTCAATGTTTTAAAAAATCGTTAGGCCGCTTCTGCGCTTCTCCAACAATATTATACTAATTATCCCTTCTTGATACTCCTGCTCTTCTGTCTCTTTCGATGTCTTTTAATGATGGCACTACACACTTGTCAAAAATTAGGTCTATTCTTTTGCTTGATGTTCTGCATAATTTCTTAATAATGTATATAGCCAATCTACCATAAGTAAGAGGATCACATAAGAGATGCAAAAAGAAGAATCCGTCAATAATCGTAAAAATCTATTTGACTTTGACTTGAAGAAGTTGATACACGATTTTCTAATAACTTGTTTAATTTTGATTTAGCTGTTTTATTCATACTTCCGTCGAGATGACTCAGTGACAACGGAACGGTTGTTAAAGAATACGAAAACACATTTAATAAATCACTGTTCCAACGATAATACTAAAAGTCGTCCCAGTAGGTTTCTTTCGACTTTCGCTTCGGCTGTTTTTCGCTAATCAAGTTTGCACCATCAGGAATTATGCAACAGAGGCCAATCCAATTTTTTTTAATCCTGAAGAACACGGCTGGCTTTTAGTCGATGGAAGATACCAACTGGTATGGTTTATTGGACCACAAACCACTTCTACACTCGAAGAAATTTGCAAAATCCCAGCTCCGGACATTGATGAAGATGACGTATTTTACAATGCAAGTAGTGATGAAGATGAATAGTACCTACATTAAATTTGCATTTTTATTTTCATATTCATAATATTATTTATTTATTTCTATTGCTTGCTACATAGATTTTGTTTGTGTTTTATTATTCTTGCTTCAATTTTTTTATTCCTGTTTCTATTTCTTCTGTTCTTATTGGGTGTTTAAAATTAAATAAATATTCAATAAGTATTATATCACTAGCTTCTTTCTTACATAAAATTTTTGCCTAAGGGACTCTATACTCCCGAGGTCGTTTATATAATATTATATTACGCATACTTTAATATATTGATAGCAATTCAGTCCCGTCTGTCTGTCCTTTAAATGTGATCGTCTGCCGAAGTGTTCTTTATACGTCTTCATTACTTACACAATAAAAAGCATTCTTTAATTCAAATAAATATCTTTTATAAGCTAAAATTTGCTGTTCGAGTCGAGACAATTTTTTTTTACTTCTCAACTTAAAACCCCGTCTGCGGTTTGAATGCGACCGTCTGCAAAAATTTCTTTTTTAACTTTGGTTAGTAACATATTTAGTAATATTTTGACACAAAAATAACGGTGATAACCTGTGAGGAAGTTGATGGCGTTTTTTTGAAATATTTGACAGCGTCTGCTTCGAAGTAGCGACCATTCCCAATGGCAGACGCTTACGATTTCAATTTAGTTAAGATCTTAGGCCATTTTCATAAAACATTTATGTTGGTAATAATTGGGTAGTTATGGGCTACTTTTACTTATTTTTTTTAATTTTAAATCTAATAAAGCGACCACTTACGCCCGGCAGACGGGCGGTTTTAAAATTACAATCTAAAGTAGAACCGATGTGTCAGTTCAAACCTTTGGTAACTTATGAGGAAGTTGTTTTTACTGCCAGCTCTCGGACTATAACTGTTTACAAAGTGTCCACAGATAAACAAAATTATTTACTAAGTATGGTTAATTAGTAGGATAACTTACATCAAGCTTGACTTCTACCTTGATGTTAAATTTGCAACATGAAAGAAAATTAACACATAACTCTTAGGGTAACACATTAACATAACATTCAAAATTGAATTCAAATAATTTTACTAAGATAACAAAGAAAATAGGGCTTATATTCGAAAGCCTCCAAAAATAAAAACATACAAACATAAATCACAATCCGATACTATCGGCTTATCAACATAACAAATTATAAAGATAAATTAGGCAATGAACATGTGACCATTCATTAATAAACTAGTAATTAAGCACCTTCTGCGGTACAGTCTACAGCTTGAGGACAAGAAAACTGGAATGCCACACCTTATTTTTCAGATAAAAATGCCATATATTAACAACAACAAAGTCACAAACATGAAATCTGGAGCCCGAACTATTTAGTTAATGTCTAACAGAAGTGTTAAAAAAAAACGTAACATACGTGAGTCTCGTTGTTATCAATAGTCTGGTTGAAAAGTTAAAAACTTACGTTTATGGTTGCTGTACCACCTTTATTTCACAAACACAGTTTTATGAGAACGACGCGTCTCAACAAGAGTGAGTTTCCATGGCACTAACACTAGTACGTCACGATATTGTCCACTAGTAGTAGCTTAATCCATTTCACCAAGCATTAACTTAAACAGTTTTGCTTTTACACAATATAAATAACATAATCATTTCATTTCAGAAAGTACTTTCGTTAAACAGGCACTGTCAATATCAAATCAACTTAAAATCTTTCTTACTTATTGCACGGTAAGTGATTTTCTACCAACACTCGAACATACTTTCTCCAATAGTAATTTACTATTTTCTTAACAGATGGAAAATAGACCAAAAACGTAAATTCGCAAACACTTAAATTGCGTGCGTTCTGAATGATAACTCATAACACAATCTATTTATGAGGGCGGTAAAATTCACTATTTTCCCTCGCAAATAACAACATCGTTTTAATTACCGAGGGCGGTTAAATTCACTATCTTCCCTCACAAATAACAACATTGTTAAAATACACTTTATTAAATCGGGGAGGTCCAATTCACCTCTCCCGTCGTTATCGGCTCAAAAGCCAGAACTCGACGCCTGAAACCAACGAAAATTTACCTGTACGAAATAAACAACACCCCTTGTCCCCGTCTGCAACGAGTTAAAGGTCAAACGGTCTTTGTACCTGCTAGAAGATAAAATTTTACGACCATATAAAAACAATTTTGTAAATACACGAATTTTAAACAGGCTGTTATTTAATTTAAGGTACTGAGTGTTCTACCAAAACGTGACCGTTACAAATTTCCCATACTTTCGATTGGCGTAAGCAGTTTTTTTCGATATAATTAAATTTTAAAAGTTATACCCGAAAAACCGTAATATTACACCTATTTTGTTTAATAACTATTACAGCGGCACTTTTTAGGAAGATTTCATATACTATGGATACAATTTAAAAGAGAAAGGAAAAAAGTCCGCCCAGTTACAAAGGATTTCGAAGCCGATTCCCTATTTTACTGCACTATTCATTCTACTAGTATTATGTTCTTTTTCAAAGCATGAGCATTGAGCATTAGTAAACTACCCTTATCTGAATTTTTTAGAGAATACCACCAACGGCATATTGTTAAGTTTGTAATGTACCATAGTAACAAAATTTCTGTAAACTTGTAAAGTCATTAGATAATTTTTCTAAACCTCTTTCAATACCCAGGAGTGATATAAAATCAAAATCTAAAACTTGAAGTCGAAAAATTGATGAGTTATGACCATCTAAAGGTGGTGCGTTCTTTTAAACCTCAAGTAGAATCTTTTTTTAAGCTTTAGTGCAAATGGTACTGTACAGCAAAACAGGTAACGTACAGTGTGTCCCATAACATCCGGCTAGATCATTTATTTCCGAAACAAAAAAGATATTGGAAAAAATCAAACCAAATTTTTAAGCTTAATGGGAACTATTCATCAGGTGGTAAATGTATATTGAGAGACACTGAGAGTTGTTATGCCTATTATAATTCTCTTTCCACAGATACCAATTTCTTTGTAGCATGCTACGAAAGATTACGTTAAGGACAGCAACTTCATTTCACTTTTATTGATGTTCTTTTATTCTCAAGTTATGAAAAACTAAGTAAACATAATTAATCATATTGTGAACCTATAAACTTGAAAATTTTAAAAATGTTATTAAAGAAAGCTACTCTAATTGCCAAGTTTCTTGATAATGTGGAGAAAAAGTTGCAGAAATAAATAATAATAAATGAATTTAGAATTGGATTTTTTTATTAATCGTCAAAGAACTTAGTAAGTAGAATCTTTAATAACAGTTACCAGCGTTTCATTTCTTTTCAGTTATAGGCTTAGAAAATAAGCTCTTAGCTATCGTGTAATTCGAAAACAAATAAATATCAATAAAAATAACATTAACTAAAGAAATTCACAAACAAGTCTTTCATAATATGCTATATCAAACGCATAGATAGAAATATAAAAGGCATTGCACACTCAACGCCGCTATCAATAACATTGTAGGAAATCCATCTAACATGTATATGATCGGTATAAACATTCGTATCATACATTAGATAGCTCTCGGTGTATAAACATGTTGATTATACAAGGAGCTCCAAAATTGTCTCCCAATATTTCTGCAGCTGATAGTATATTCAAAATTAATGGTAGTTTTTCACATAAACTTATTTCCAAACATAAATAACAAGGGAGTTATACCCCTTAAAAGGGGGATAATAAATTTTAGTTTTTCTGCAATATCTTCCAACTCCCTGATAACATCAAATTCATATTTTAAACTTAGTCGTAGGCCATCTGGACACTAGTTTACATGATATCAGTCAAACTCTCTTCTCTGTTTAAGGTGCAGTTTTAGTGAGTGATTGTCGGCATTTTCCTCATAAATTTTTTATTTTTTTCAAATTTCCAAAAATTATTGTAAAAAACTAATTTTCAGATCATAAGAAATAAAACATATTCTTATTGCATTTCGATAAACCAAGCCGTTCTTGAATAATTTGTGTTTAAAAACAATGTGCATTTACAACAGAACTGTTGACGCTGAAGAAGAAACATTAGATATTGTAATTGAAGATCCTACAATAAAGTACTATAAGATTAGAGTTAAGAATGGATATATCTCACAAAAGAGCTTTAAGAGGACTATGTGAACAACAATTGCTCCCATTCCATTACCGAAAAACTTTAGAATTATTACCTGAGGATACGCCAATAAAAGTAGATTTTTGTGAATGGTTGCTTGAACGAACGAAAAATGCTCCAATTATTTTACTGACGAGGCTACTTTCATACGACAAGGCATGTTTAATTCTCGGAATATGCATTTCCGGGCTGAGGAGTTAACACATTCGCTGCCCGCAATGTGCTTCGCGCGTTTTGACTGTTTTCCCAGCTGCGCACAGACCGCGCGTAGCGCGTTTCTGTTCCCTTGATTTCAATAGCTTATGACGAAGCGGGGCGATACTCACTTGGTGTGGGTACGTGATAGGGCACACAATAATGGTTCATCTTTGAGAAGGATATGTTGGTTTCAAGTTCGTCCCACGATCTTCAATAAATTTAGTGTTTTTTCCCAGAAAGTCGTTTTATAGTGTTCAAAAAGATAAATATAGCTTTCTTTTATTCTGCTCAGATATACAGTGTGGCTACAATTTCGTGGACACAAGCCTGTATCTATGTTATTACTTGACGGATCGGTTTCTAATTTGGGCAGGCCACATATACCATGGGAGTGCATATTTGGAACCTAATAGACTACATTTTAATCATAGGCGTGCGTTGCAGGAAATAAACAAAGGGGCAAATTTTTACGATTTTTTATTAGCGAATCGGATAAAAAAAAGCGATGTCATATTCTTATTTATCACCCTCGAAAACATACCCAAAACAAGTTTCATCCAAATCCTATACAGGGTTGCTCAGAAAATAAAGAAATATGTTTTCTCCTGTATGTAATTTCATGTTAACATTGTGTCCCATTTACTTCTTTATGGCATGCGTACTACAGAAAAAAATAACACACAGAAAAATCACATAAATGTATTAACAGAAAAACAATTGACATTAAGAACACATTTGTGGTCATGATAAATTGTTGAAGGAATTATATGAAATAAAGGAATTTTTATTCTTTTCATTTGTCATCATAACTTAATTAATTAATTATTATACTAATGAATTCCTCTAACTTCAACATAACCGCCATCCAATGTGATGCATGCTTCTACCCTTTTTCTAACTTGACGAATCACTTTTATCAGTTCGTGCCTTGTGATACTTTGACATGCCTCTGTAATTCGTTGCCGCAATTCTTCTACAGTACGAGGCCGATTAACTTATACTTTATTTTTTATGTTACCCCAGAAATAGAAATCCATCGGGGTGAGATCCGGGGATCTTGGAGGAAACTCATGTAATGGGCTACTGGGACCAATCCACTTCATAGGAAAATTGGTGTCAAGCCAATTTCTAACCATACGAGAACTATGTGCTGGGGCACCGTCGAACAAAAAGTAAAGGTTTTCTGTCATGTTTAACGGCAAATTATCAAGAAAATCCATAATTTCTGTTTCTAGAAAATTCAGAAAATTTTGAGCAGTCAAATTCTGAATAAAAAAAGGTCCAATAATTTGTTGATTTAGAATAGCACACCAAACATTCACTTTGAATAAGTATTGATTTTTACTGTTAATTATCCAGTGTGGGTTTTCTGACGCCCAGTGTCTCATATTTTGGGTGGATCTTACACCATCAGATGTAAAAGTAGATTCGTCACAATAGATTATATTTTTCAAAAAATCTCTGTTGTTCAAAAATTCACCCTGCATCCAAAGTGCATAATCCAATCTTCTTTCAATATCTCCTTCTAAGAGTGTGTGTAATATTTTAGGCTTAAATGGTTTTATGTTATTTTTTTTTAGACATCTTCTTATTATTTCTTTGTTTAGATTTAAGTTCAAAGAAGCTTGTCTTATACTTGATTTTGGATTATTACGGAATGCTTGCAAAATTCTGTTTTCATTTAAATTATTCCGATAATAATTTGTTATTGTTGGTCTTAATATTGCAACGTTTCCAGTTTGATTAAAAATTCGATTAATCTTAGCTATTGTGCTAAAACTTACTGGAGGCCGGTTAGGATGTCGGCCATTAAAAGTTCTTGCTGCTTCTCTTGCTGTAATATTTTCTCCTACAATTCTAATAATCTCAACTTTTTCAGCAACTGATAAAAGATTTTCTGGCATTGTATTAGAAATCACAATTATTTGAAGTCTAAATTCAACACTAAAATGTAAACTACTTAGCTTATGTCACAATATGACATTTCGACAAATAAAGCCATTCCATGGCACCATGGGATTTTGCATTATAATTGCAAGCAGTAAAGATTGATAAATTATTTTACTATTTTTAGAATTCCCTTTTAATTCGCTCTTACATTGTGTACTAAGTAAATCAGTTGCTAAAAAATCTCATGACAATTCTTATGATTAGAGTAAAAAAGCAGCGAGAGTTCTTAATCACCGATATGCTTAACCGTCCTTCTAGTTAGTTTTAACAGATTATCTAAAAAAGGAATAACGAAAGAAAATTGATTGATTTTCTGAGCAACCCTGTATAGGATTTGGATGAAACTTCTTTTAGGTATGTTTTCGTGGGTGATAAATAAGAATACGACATCGCTTTTTTTCTATCCGATTCGCTAATAAAAAATCATAAAAATTTGCCTCTTTATTTATTTCCTGCAACGCACGCCTATGATTAAAATGTAGTCTATTAGGTTCTAAATATGCACTATCATGGTATATGTGGCCTGCCCCAATTAGAAAACGATCAGTCAAGTAATAACATAGATACAGGCTTGTGTCCACGAAATTGTAGCCACACTGTATACATGTAAAATAAGTGTTGTAAAACGTAATTCATCGCAGTTTGCGCATTCAGAGATATTGATAAACATTGCGATAATGAATACATGTTTTATTTACACCATTTTTCTTCATTTTGTTATAGGTCTCCATGAATATTTTATTTATTTTTTGTATGAAAAATGTTTGTTTATTTTTATATAATATACATATACATACATTCTAATAAATGATTTGTAGGATTCAGTTGCCTTTGTCAACAAAAATTGTCTGTATTTTTTATGACAATAAAGCATATTCTGATTCTGATTCCTATACACAATATTAACAATTTTTTTTAAACGCGCCTGGCGTGTTCACGGGCACGGAGGTTGTCACAACATTGATCTATGCCCACACCGCGCCAGGCGCATTTAAAAATCAACTCTAGATACTATTTTTAACTGAAATTATGATAATTATAACACCTATATCAAAATAACTTCAGGGGCACATGGTGACAACCCCATGTATCCACGTGGGCAGCGAATGTGTTAAATACCAATTTGTTGGATACCATATATTTCCCAGAAATTTAAATGGCTATAATATTAATCATGAATGTTGTCGCTTACGCCATCATCTTTCAATTTCCGAATTCCGTATTATTCATCTCTAAAACGCATCGTTAAACTTGGAACTTCTGTCGTAGACCCATCAGACGTTACTTTTTGTTATTTACATTCTAATGAGGTAGTATTTAAGCTGAGGAGAGAAAAATCTCATGACTTTAATAAAAATATGGATTGGTGGCGTGAACGACAACATTAATGATTAGTATTAGATTAGATGTATTATGATTTTTTGGAAAACACCATGAAATATTAGGTAATATTTCATTGGGAAAAAGAAGAAATATGTTTTTTATGCATCACGACGCAACACCGCATTATACCAGAACATGTAGAACATGCTTACACAACCACTATCCTAATAGATGGATTGGCTGGGCTGCAGATGCACCGATCTCCTCACCGTGATTTCACTGTGTGGAGTTATCTAAAATCACGAGTTTATAATACTCAAATTGACACGGTTGAACAGTTGACGGAAAAAATCAATCAAGAGTTTACAATTCTACAGAATGATGAAGGAATTTTACAGGGTGTTCAACATTCCTTAAAAAAAATATTTAGATTGTGCATAAGGGAAATGGAGGACATTTCGAATAGTAGGCCCCCGTTCATCATTTTTTTTAAATTTTAGAAATCGAAAATAGAACACTTTTTAAGGCAATTTTCTAATTTTTTGGTTTTTATTCGAACGTTTATGCCCTTAAAAAAATTACCAAAGTTGGATGGCGCCAAAAAGGGGCTAAGCTTCGGTGATTGGGTGTAAGTCGAGATTCTATAATTTTTGACTTTGAGGTTAACACATTTTTACATATTAAAATGATTATTAGGATTAGCATACCCGATCGAATTAGGAACACTCTTTTTTTTATAGCACACGCTTTACACAATAGTGTGCATGGCCACGACACAAGAGGCTGCAATCTAATTTACATCAATAAATTTAATCTATGCACTTTCAAAAAGGTCCTTTCTATCTGTGTGGAACAATTTTCAACAAACTGCCAACCGAGATAAAACAGGAAACGAACATAAATAAATTGAAAAAAAAATTTCGTCTATTTCTTTGAGACAATTGCTTTTATTATTTACAGGAATTCTATAATTTCGACTTAGCCAGTTAACTTTACTATTTAAAGTGAAGAGTCTATATCTTATTGTAGTTTTATGTATTTTTTAGCTGACAGTGTGACTTCAACCGAAAATGGTCTATTAAAGTTTGACGGATTATAATGGACTACTATTATAATACTACTGTAACAAACCCAAACTCTTTCGCTGTAGTGTTTATGCAGAATGACGTCACAAGTTGGCACTTTGTACTGAAACCCAGCCTTTAACATTGAATATCTGAGGATTGGATATATCATAACATCCCAAGTAGCACATAGTCATAAGGAAGTTTTTATAACTATGAAAAACGTTTGTACAACTTATATTATTTGAAATTATAAAACTAAAAAGTTAATGACGATTATACAACTATTTTAAGTTTTGTAGACGGTGTTTATACGTCGTTTAATAAAGTTTTTGTGAGGACATTGTTTTGAGTTATATTAAAGTTTTATTAACTTTGTATAAGCAAGTTGTTTTATAGTTCTTGCTTGGAGTTGTATTGGAGTTTATACCACGTGTTTTATAAAAGTTATTTATTAGTTCGATATGTAGTTGCTCTAAAGTGTATACAACGTTGTACAAGATGTTTATTATGTAACTGTATTTATAAGATGCTTAAACGTTTATAGATATAGTTTTGTAGTCTTCATTTGGAGTTTTATAATAGTTTCACCAACGTCCGAAGTGGGTATATTTTAGAATCTTTACATAGTTGTATTAAAGATATATAATGTCGTACACCTGCTTCCTAATATAAAGTGTGTCATTTTCTAATAGATAAAATATGCCTTGAGTACACAATCAATTCTCAATTTTCCTAAACCCTACAGATATACCACTGATTATTATTATATATTAAAAGTAAAAACATATTTAAATCAATATCATTACATCAGCAAAGTGAAAAAAGTAATCAAAACTCCAAAGGCACAGTGTGTGCAAACTGTTAATCAAAATAAGAGTTCACCTTTATAACCGGAGAAAATAATAAATATTGTCTAAAACGAGCAAAACGTGAATTGTAGAAATATAAAACGATCAACTTCATCAAATTTGACAATTGCCATTGAGCATCAGGACTATGACAACTTTGTTGACCAAGCAGATGTCATTGATGATATAATGAAAACTAATGATGATGAGGATGATGATGTAGCATATAAAGAACTATTACACAAAAAATTAAGAATATGGGCAGTAAATCACGAAATAACTCATCAGGCACTAAACGATTTGCTGGATAAATTACGGACTTCCGAGGAGTGTACTGCATATTTACCAGTCGACAGCCGAACTTTATTGGAAACGCCAAGAAATGTTAAAATTGTACCTGTGGGTCCAGATCCAAGAAGACAGTTTTGGTATCAAGGCTTAGAAACTTGTTTAGTTAGCACTCTAATGCAATACATTAAAGCGAGTACTAAGTCCTTACCCTTGAAAATGTCTTTAAAGTTACACTTTAATATGGATGGTCTACCATTATACTATAGTTCCAAATATGAATTCTGGCCTATATTGTCATTCATTGAAAATATGCCTGACATATCACCAATCATTCATCTTAAATACAAAATAATATAATTCTATAGATATATTATTTTAACAACGTTACTTTGCAAGTTGTAATATTGTTTTATTAACTGCTGTACAACTATGCTTTATATCTACACATTATTAGTTATAGAACAGTTTCAATTCAGTTTTAAGAACTCTTATACCACTATACTATAACGTTACAAAACCCAGTTGTACAAAGTTTAATTGTAGTTTTACTAAACTGTTATGACACTGTAATACAACTTTACATTTATTAATAATCTTAAAAGTTGAAATATAGGTGTAAAAACTTTTAAAACACTTCATACCAACTTTATACATTTTGGTCATATAAATAGTGTATAGCAGTTTTATTGTAGTTATTAAAACTTTGAGGTTGGAAAATTTCAGAAGCCATTTTTTCTTTTTGCAATTGTAAGAAATCCAGCGTCCATCTTGTGGATGTAGAAAGTTTAATTTTTTAAATAATTTTATTAATAGTTTTTTAGGACTAGACAAGTAATACTACCATACATTTTCTTATTTTGGTGTATGCTTAACATTTTGCAATAGTTTAAGAACCACATAGTGTTAAATATAAATGTGGATGTATTTTAAAAAATCATTTATTTTCTTCATTTTCCTTTATTCTCGAAGCCCATTGTTTTTTAACGAGGTAAAACAATTATATTCACGAGCAATATTTGTTTGCACCTAATTTTCAATATCAAATCATTCATATTAGCCTATTATATTTACATCTCCTATATGTTTAATTATACATGGACGCTATAAAATATAACGATCATGTCTAAAGTTATCATATAGTTGCATACGTTCACATTACAACTAGACAAGTTATAAATAAAGAAAAATTATAACAGAAAGTAGTAAAAAGTTATTCACTAGGTGGTGGAATGTATTTTTTTTTTGTAACTGATGTACGTATATAAATACGAGTGAATTTGCGTGGTTTATATATACATATTTTTTGACTTAAATAAATAAGTTGTACTGAAGTCTTTACATATTTTTATATGTAGGTTGTTATTATGTTATTTTAAATGAAAATAAGACGATTTAATGTAAGTTGTTTAGTGGTATTAGAAATAGTTATTAAAACCACTTTACAACGTTTCATAACAGTCTTATAGATTCCCCACTTTGTTGATGTAACCGTTTATACAACGTCAACTTAGCTATGTTTTGGTTTTATTACGGTTTTAGTAAAAGTTACAAAGTCTTAAGAAAAGTTTCTTTAACGTATAACAAACCGTTATATAACCAGTCTGTGCTACTTGGGATTCCTTATGTGTAAAGGAATTTATTAATAAAATGTTGTAAATGCATGTTGATTTTTAAACACAAATTACTCGAGAACAGCTTGGTTTATCGAAATGCAATAAAAATACCTTTTTTATTTCCAATGATCTGAAAATTAGTTTTTTACAATCATTTTCAAAAATTTGAAAAAAAATTAAGAAGTTATGAAGAAATTTCTGACAATCACCCCCTAAAACAACACCTTAAACAGAAGAGATGGTTAGACTGATACCATGTAAACTAATATCCAGATGGCCTATGACCAAGTTTAAAATATCAATTTGATATATTTTAAGGGCGTTAGAAGATATTGCAGAAAAACTGAAATTTATCATCCCCCTTTTAAGGCATATATCTCCCTTATTATTAATTTTTGGAAATAAGTTTATGTAAAAGACTAAGTACCATTATTATTATTATTTGTTGACTTTGGTCGTCGACGAAGGCAGACGCGTTTTAAGTGGATCCCGCGAAATCTCGAATAAATTTGGGTAAAAACGGTGAGAAAACTTGTGAAAATGTCTTGAATTAAAGCGTGGACAATCCTACATTAGTTGATATAAATTAGCATAAAGTCAGCTATTTCAAATAGCTGATATTTGATTATAGCATCACTAAAAGCGTATATAAACAACTCGACAAGCGGTACAAACATCTGGCAACATAAGATAACTTTGCTAAAAGGAAACACATGCAATGGGACCAATGCCCGGGTATAAAGTGCATCATGTCATAAACTAACTAAAATATCCTGCAGCAATAAACTATAGGGAATGCAGTGACAAATATAGAATAGAATAGAAGTGAAGTGTAAATAAATAAATCAGAGGATAGACCAGCTACCACAAACCAGGCGATTACAGAAAGCTAAGCTATATTAATTTAATTTATTAACTTAATATAACTTAATTTATTAACTCCAGCTGAGGATGAAACAGATGAGTTTAAGTTTCTTTAACTGATAATTTAGTTTATTAGTGTAGTCTCTTTCTTCACTTACTTAAATTGAAAAAATTAAAATTGAAAAGGTATTAAACATAGGTAATGAAATAGAAAAATTACCCGGAATTGGAAAGCGGAAATTAAAACTAAAATTGATTAGTACAAGAAGAAACCAATACTGGTAATTTAGTTTATTAGTGTAGTCTATTTCTTTACTTAAATTGAAAAAATTAAAATTGAAAAGGTATTAAACATAGGTAATGAAATAGAAAAATTACCCGGAATTGGAAAGCGGAAATTAAAACTAAAATTGATTAGTACAAGAAGAAACCAATATATAGGATGTACAAAATATTCTCTCGGGCATTTTTCTCATAACCCGCTGAAAATGGCTCTTTTTACAAGTATGTCCCATGCCCAATCCAGCGTATGCAGCCGGTCCGGCGGTATATAAAAGCATCCAAGGTTTGTTCCTGCGCACGGTTTGGTCTTCCGGTGGGTGGGTCAGGTGAAGCCGCCCAGTCCTGGCATGAATATGTAATAGACAACTGAGCGACTGCATTTGGCCATTCAGCGGGTGATCGAGCTGCGTGTTGGAGCGAATCTCCAGATCGGATGCCCGGAATCGGCAGCAATGCTCACCTTATGCTAGCAAATCAATCAATCAAGACTAAGTACAATTATTTTTTAATATACTCTAAGCCAGAAATCTCAGAAGACAATTTTGGACCACCTTATATACACGTGTAAAAGTCTTATTCTTAAAACAAATAAGCATCGAACCTTTGTGGGATAAACTGCCGCTGTAGGGAAGGCATCTAGAGATGTTAAATCTGTATACTTTCTCTCCATAACTTTTCTAGTAGCAGGACAATAATGAACACTGCGAACTACTTTTGGATGTACCAAAGAACCTAAAGAAACACTTAGCATTTAGTATTTAGAAAAATATTATAAAAGCAATACTTACATTTTGTAACTATGCCCTCCGCACATACCAGATTTCCAAGATACCTTGATGTTAATGAACGAGGCGTTACATGCTTATTTCCAAAACTACCTTCGAATGCTATAAAGAAATCTTCATTATCTTTTGAATAGTCACTGGAAACAGTAAATACATATTCTTTTAAGGCCTTCTGAAAAACCATTTGTTCCTCAAATGCGTTGTTAAGAAGAGATAAAGCTCGATTTGGATTTTTTCTACGCAAATCATTGATATTTACTACTAATCGGCGATTTTTATCTGCTATCATATCTTTAACAAGTTGGGAATATTTTCCTTGATCTTCCTAGCAAGTAAAGCAAAAGATATTTAGTTCGTTAACTAACATTAATTATTCCTTACCTCGTCATCCAAAAAATCCAGATATTCGCTTTGTAAATCACGAAGACGTTGATCAACATCTTGATTATCCATTATATTAGTCCAGTCTACTTCACTTCAGGGTGTAAAATGAAAAATATTAAACACTCGACTTGAGGACAACTACACAAATAATAAACAAGTTCTTAACAGAGACAACCATCTCTGTTCTTAATCCATTAAAAATATTGGCGCGAAATGCAACCTGTCAATCAGTGTCAAACATTAACATAACCTACTTGCTACTTATTCCGCAGGGAAAGCGCGGGTCTTCTCAAATTCGATTTAAAAAAAATTTAAAGAACGAGGTTCTCCGGCCCGTAGCTATCTTCAGTGATTAGTAGTATTTGCCGCTTTACCTGTGGCTTTACGCAAACTGAGGAGAACGATACACTTTTTAAAACTTATTTATTATTGTCAAAATCTAAAAATAATATTAGGGAAACCGGAAGCATACAAGCATTCTTTACTAGGCCTTTGCGCTAATTTCGTAGGCGTCAAACCGTAGCCTTGAAACAGCCAATGAAATACTCGCAAATACTGCCATATCCGTAGCACAGAGTATTAATATTACTACTCTGTGTCCGTAGGGCAATAAAGAATGCTTATATGCGCCCGGGAAATAGATAACCTAAAAGGAAGGAAAAACGCGGGAAAGTTGCCACTGATGCGAAAAAGCGTGTGAACATTTAATACGATTTCTACCATGTATGTGAACAGTGTTCGTCAACATAAGAACAGAAAGAGAAAGACTCAATTCAGAGAATCTAGTATCACGCGAACGTGGAAGTGTCGAAGAAATCGTGTCGTTGAATAAATAAAACAGTCGAATCAAGAGAACATTTAGATGGCATGTTCGTATACAGATTTTGACGAATGTCAACAAAGACAAAAGCAAAATACAACAGCGGAAAAGAATGGTGAGTCACTGCACCGGCTCGATGGCGCAATGCTAAGGCATTTGGCTTGCGACCACGGGGTCCCGGGTTCGAATCCTGGCCAGGGTATGGATGTTAGTGGCGTTTTTCATGTGTTACCGAGATGGTAGCAGTGTACTAGACCGCTGTTGGGTGGCACAACATGTCTAGTCGCTGATATCTATCCTGAGTTCGAGTCTCAGCTGCGGTAGATGGCAATATCGCAGGGAATGGTCGTTGTGTTGATGTCTATATGTGTACGTGTCCTGGTTGAGTAGTGGTGGAATAGCATTAGCTAAACTCCGCTAGGACGTTAATATATAAATAAGACGATTAAAAAAAAAACACCTGCCTGTAGTAGAGCGACCTGTAGACTCGTCTCCACCATGGTCTGCATTACTAAAACCTTTGAGATAACCTTTACAACCAGATTTGTAAGTAATCCACCGATTGCATCGAGAATGAGAAACGGCCCGCATGCGTGAACTCCACCCCATCTAGCCCGCTAAAATTAAATCGGCAAGTAAAACTAGGGGAAATTGCATGTTTTAGATTTACAGGTGTCATGACGTGTCATTCAAATGAAGGTGGGCTGGGTTTAACTTCCCGCCGCGCATGCGGGATATCAATTTATGCTTCGATGCAATCGGTGGATCCCGTAGCCCGATGTTCTTTGAATATAACGAAAAATATGTTTTACTCGGATCCAGTCGTTGTATATAACTTGGATTCTCAAGAGTTCTAGATGCAACACTAACGTACTGCATATGCAATATCAGGTCGTGTGCCCGCCATGAGATATATCACCCTAATAGCACATGGACGTCCCGAAAACGTCCCAAGAACGTACTCACAGGACATGAAAACGTCCCGTGGACGTACTCTACCGACGTAAGACGTACCGAGGACGTTTGAGGGACGTTCCGTGTCAGCAAAACGGGGTGTCCCGAGGACGTCCCACCCAGGACGTATGTGGGACGAATGTAGGTCTAGCACATGGACGTCCCGAAAACGTCCCAAGAACGTACTCACAGGACATGAAAACGTCCCGTGGACGTACTCTACCGACGTAAGACGTACCGAGGACGTTTGAGGGACGTTCCGTGTCAGCAAAACGGGGTGTCCCGAGGACGTCCCACCCAGGACGTATGTGGGACGAATGTAGGTCTAGAGAGGACGTCCTGAAAATGTAGTTGGGACATACTATGCAAAACATATAGGTACCTCCCCCTCCACCACTTTTAAGGTGTGTATTTACAGCAGAGGGTATTTATGTTCCTTTTTGGGTTTTCTTACCACATGCATTTCTTTCGAAACAGAACCCAGTGATTGGATTCTATTTCGAAGGGAATACATGTGGTTAGAAAAGCCAAAAAGATAAAAAAAATGACAATATGTAATTAAAGAAAAATTATTCAAATAGATTGATTTTAATACTTGGTATTTTTATTTGTCAACACCAAATGACAAATTTATGCGAACATTTTATTTCTATTGTGCTATTGAAAAATAAGTTATGGCATTTGTATTTTTTTAAATTAACTTCTTACTCTACAAATTCAAGTGTCAAGTGTCAAAAACACAATTTTTATGGGATTTAAAAGTTATATATTATAATACCTATAGTACAGTAAAATATAGTTATATATATACATTAAGTCCATATTGAATATTATAAGAAATAAGCCAAGTGTGCAATAAAACGTAAGATAAATGTATATCTCACCTTCTCTTAACGTTTTGCACACTTCGTCTTTTTATAATTATCTTAGTTTATATTATTTTCTAATATTCTCTCTTTTTTGACACCCTCTCTGTTCTTTTTTTTGCCCTCTTCAATCACGATGCAATAGCCATTTCGGTGTCCTTCCAACACTTTGAAGCGTAAGCGACACTTTCAGCAGCCCCTGTGCAAATAAACGAAAAATTAACATTTCAGATGAAATCTTGGCAAAAAACATTAAGACTAATATAATATGCCATTTGATGGCAAGCTTATATTTAAAAAAAAATTGTTATAATTTTCTTGGTGTCCTATTTAAAAAAAAAACAGTTTAAATGTGAAAATTTTTTTGTTTAACTGACTTTTGCATTTGAAAGGTTCCCTTGCTCATTTAAAAATTTTAAGAACACCTCTTTCTATGAATGATCGATTCTACAAATAATACCAAAGACCGAGAGAAGCAGAAATATATGTTATTGTGACTAATGCTACCAGATTAATAACATTATTTATAAGTTTAACGTTATATTTTTTGCCAATATTATTACAGAACTCAGGTAAACAAAATGGCTATGGGTTAAGATGCATTAGGATTTACGGTTAGAAGCAGGTATTGATGATGTACCTATAAAAGTTTTTGTACGTACGTACAGCATAATTTCAGAAAAAATATAACAAATAGGACATATATAAGTTACAAATTTGTAAATTTTCCTCAAAAAGTACCTTTGTTAGTGTTTTCCTTATATTAATTTACTGAAATCCCTAAATATACTTTACAAGTTTGTTGATGTTTTCTGGCAAATGTTTTTATTACTCGATGTATCAAACCTTACCTATTAAAAGTTTCATCACCTCCACGTGTTCATCAGAGATGTCGAACCATATATAACACTTCGTTTAACACAGTGAGTAGGTACTTCTTTTCAATTTTTACTTCCCTCGCATACCGAAGGGAAAAGTATTGTACAGTGTTGCCAGATGCGAGTTACCAAAATACTCCACAAATTGATTAAAAATACTCACGTTTTCCTCACAGCAGCTTTAAAATCCTCACAGCCTCAAAAGGACATTTTTAGACTATCATATTCTAAAAATTCTTTTAAAACAAAATTTGTAATAACTTTGACTGTGATTTCTGTTTTTAAGAGCGGGGGGGGGGATATTCCAGGTTAATATAAAATCTCAAAAGAATAATAAGATCAATAATTTATGCACTGTAAGTATAACTAGGAAATTTGTGGAGGCCGGGTGGGGGGACTTTTCCAGGTCTTCGGACCAGCTCGGTTCATAAGCTACACTCTTAAATTTTCGGTAGAATTTCAGAATAATTCTGTAATTCGGTAGACTTTATCCAAATTCGGTAGATCTATCAAAAATTTGGTAACTGTGACATCACTGGACCCAAACTAAAAGAACTTAGTTTTAAATCTGAGACAGGAATCAGGGGCCAGCTAAAAGTTAGAGTTGGGAAAAGCGGTTCCACTTATGTAGCGTTACAAACGCGATCGCTCCACAGAAATACCGCGACAAAACAACGCGATTTTGGAACGACAGAAACGAAATAATTCGATTAGCTCCGTCAAACGCAACGCGATTAAAAGACACCACGTTTGTCGCCTACCGTAGTTTCTTCGGAGAGTAACGTAACCTACTCAGTCCTTCAGTCGCCTAGTCGCGTTGCCAATGTATAGAACGATTTTTAGTTTCTATTTATATATGGGTTCTTACATTTTTTTTAGTAAATGGTAGACACCAATAATATGTAGGTACATGTTATAATAGACTAGTATTATGTTGTAAGGTAATATATAAATATTTTGAACTTGAATATATATTTATAAAACCGGTTTGGGTGTGGTATGCCGAGTTTTTTAGCCAATAAAGGACACTCTTGTAACTTTTGAATGGGTCGATGGATTATTTCAAAAGTTGGTGTAGCAATATAAAAAAAGAATCCGATTATATGATGTTAAAAGAACCAAAATCGCCGACTCCCATTACGATGATAATCTGATTTTCAAATGGGATAACCGGCATATTTTTGTATATTTCGATCCTGCTATCCAAAATACATATAATCCAACTTTCAGATGTTAGAGTAACCGATTACTTTAGCCCGTTGCAGCGACAAGGCAGGTCAGTTGTACAACGTGCGGTCGTTACTTGGTTGCTCGTTGCGAGTAACCGGTTATTTTGGCATTTCGTAGCGCGACGGTACGTTACCTAAAAATACCGCGACAAAACAACGTTACAGAAATAACGACCCATCTCTACTAAAAGTGGCTTATTGACAGATGTCGCTCTGTGGGAAACGGGCACGACGACGACCACTGTCGCAACGTTGCTAATGAGCTCACATTTTACATTGTAGCGTAATGAGTCAACGTGTGCAGTTGAATCTCATTAAATATGATTATTTATTTAATAATGCCGAAATCTTTACCCAATCCTTACACAATCCTCACAATTGGGACATTCCTCACACATTTCCTCCACAACCTTCCAAATGATCACAATGTGAGCAATTACTCACACATTGGCAACGCTGGTATTGTATTTATAATGTTTAACCAACAATCTTCTTTTATGTGAATAACTTCGCTCCATAATAAACTAAAAACAGTGAACTCTATAAGTATAGAGTTCACTGACTAAAAACTACATACGCAGGTTCACAGGTGATCTCCCATAGAATTTTAACAGAGCGGGGGTGGTAGCAGGCTATAACCTACAAATTTATCTACTAGAATAAAATATAGATCTAAATACTTATATATTAATAAATCAATTAAATAGACTTACCTATTTTTGGTACTTTCTTTTGTAGCTGTTAAAAGTGACTAGTGGCAGTGTGCGGAAAAATAAAAATGATGCAATGCAATAACCAAAAGGCTGCCAAATTGAATTCCCCATAGTTTGACAGCAACTGAGCAACTAAACTAACCGAAACTCCCGTTTGGCGGGAATTTTAAAATAAAAGAGCTTTATAGGAACTTATTAACATATTTTTAATTGTTATTCATTCCAGTATAGGTATTTCCATTTATTCTCATTGCGATATTTTCGTACTAAATGATAGTAGCACACTAATATAGAGGATAGTAGTATAATATAGAACTACACTGCCCACTAAACATGAAAACATTACCGAAATAAAACAGTAATGTATCATCGTTACTTTGTAACATTATTTAATAGATAATTTTAATGTTTATATAACAAGTATGTTATAGATTATGTCCCAGTCAGCAATATTACAGAGTTATATTATTGAAGACACAACATTTAAGCAATATCCTCTCAACATATCTACATTAATGTTTTAATGTTATATTTTAAATACTACATTATGACTACATTTTTTAAATGTAACAAAATAAACGTTTTAATTTGATTACTACGATAATATTTCGGTAATATTAAAAGAAACATAATTTAATTATGAAAATTATATTTAAATAATGTTCTTTTGATGTACTGTTTGTTAACATTTATACAATTTTATATTTTATAAATATTTACAGGGTGATCTTTAAATAATAGCTACAAGATTCTTTAATGATGTTTCTCCTCTATGTTCTTACTTTTGGTTTGGAGATGACTGAATGACATTTACACAACTCTAAAATTGAATGGATAAAAAGTGGAAATATAGGCTCATCTTTAAAAATCTAATAGCTCAAAATGCAAGGAATATAATATGCTACTGTACAGTATAGTCGCCATTACATTTCTTGCACTTTGTGGTGTTCGATTTTTAAATGTGATCTTATATTTTCACTTTTCATCCCTCCAATTTTAGAATTGTGTAAATGTCATGCAATCATTTCCAAACAAAAAGTGAAACAGCAGAAGAAACGTATTATGTGAAAGAACCTTGTACCTATCATTTAAAGACCACCCTGTAACTAAATATAAAATATAAAATTATATCATAGAATCATAAAACTTAATTTGAGAATTTATAAAACATAATCACAATTAATATATTGTTCAATAATTATTAATAACAAAGCACCAAATACAACGTTTGTGCCTTTCAGTGTTGTTTAGAATAGGTGAATCAAAAAAATTAGTTGATTACTTGAAATCCAGAATTACTTAATATATTTATAGTTATATTTCGAATTTTAAAATCAAATAAAGTGCGACAACTAAACACAATTATCTAGAGGTTTTGGTATTGAAAATAAAATAAAAATTTGAAAATGCACAATTATGTGTAATTGTGCATTTATACATAGTGTATTACCTGTTCTGAACCAGCTTATGAATAAAACCAGCAGAAATTTATAAATGTTTTTTATTCAAACCCGGTTAAATTATTAGTACGGATGATATAATATTCACCACACAATATTTTTTCTGATGGAGTTTATCATAATCAATTTGATTTGTATTATGTATTTTGTAATAATGTGCATTATTTAATATAGAAAAAATAAACATTGATTTATAAATTGTGTGAAAATAGCATAAAATATTTTATGTAGACATTCTTTGCTTTGAAAATCGTAGACATTCGAAATTTCGAAACATTCTTTGGTGGTATTCGGGAAGCAACTCTAAACCGCATCTGAAATTAAAACAGAGCAAATTGTTAAAATTATTGATAGTACATGGAACATTCTAAATTCGGTGTCATGGGAAACAGGAAGTTTAGAAACAAACGCTCGTTTGGGGGGGTTCCATAAATGTTACAAGGGAGAAGGGGGTGCTTTTTGCAAACATGTTTTTTTTGGATAGTCTCTTAAATGTAAAATTTATCACAACACAACCTATTAGTTTGACATATACTTATTAACAAATTGAATATTTAAAATTAAACCATGCAATAATAATACTGAACTAATGGAGTAGGTATAGGTATATTAAATAAATGTGAAATATCAATCTTGAAATCAAAAAACTTTTATTAAATTTGTTTTAGTAAATATTAATAGTCAATTTGTCAGTTGATCCGAACTAATTACTATACGCAGGAGCAATTAAGCAAAAAAAAAAAACTACAGTGAAGCACATATTTTCACCTTTGTAGTCGTAAATCTCAAAATATTAATAGAGAAAAAAATGCTTAAATAAAAATTGCAACCTTTGCTTCCTACAATATTGGTAATAATTAATTTCAGGGTAGAACTAATGGGAAAGCAGAAAATCAAGAAAAAATTATTTTGACTGACAATTTTCCAATATAAAAACTTATTAAAATGATTGTTCCATGTATATATAGATATATATAAAACCAAAATTTATATTTTTAAACATTAAATACCCTAGTTTCACTTACCGATTCTCCATGTTATTATCTGTTTTTAGTTCTTTTACTAGCAGAAATTCATCGAATTATGTCGTCTTTCAACAAGTCCTTTTCAGTAGTTTCACCACTTGCATTTACCGCTGCATCGTAGCTTATTTAATTGCCAAGATCAAGTAAGAGTTGGAATTTATATAAGAGTTGCTTGATCTAGATTAATTGCTTCCTAAAATAGTGATTTAAAACATTAGTTCATTAATTTCAAATATACATAAAAACACATTTTTACATTTTCAATAAGTGTGAACCGTTAGCTAGGTAAGTACCAAATTATTTTTCATCTCTTCTCAATGTAATTTGTCAATGTGAGCTTGATTTTTAAGGAAACCAAACTTTCGAAAAATTGTTAAATATTAGGTAAGGTAAAACTACCAGTTATTGACACCCATCCAGTTATTGACACCCCACAGGTTTTTTAATCAAATTAAGAAAAATATTAACATCCCGTTTGAATTTGCCGCCTAATCTAGTTTATAGGGCGTTTGGCAACATCGTCCGAGATATTGATTGTTAAAGTGACCACCATATTGGTAGTAACGCGCGATTTTCGTCCACAGTTGTGTGTGATTTATCTCAGCTTACAGCATAGTTTAAGGTAAGTGTAATTTGAAATAATTTGGTTCAACCTTAGTTTTTATGTTACAAAGTGCACATGTATATTAGCGTGATCACAGAATGGTCTAAATTAAAAAACTAACATTAAATGAAACCTAAAATCATCTTGAGGGCTGAAAAGTTGACTGTCAATCACTGGAATATGAAGCTTTCTATTGATCCTGTTATTGACACCCCTGTCAAAGACTGGATATATTATGCTGTTAAAGTGAATACTTCCATGTAATTCTTCACATTACGACGGTGTTGCCGCTACAAACAACGTTTCTGAAATATAATTTTTGCCAGTCTTTGACGGGGGGTGTCAATTATAGGAATCCAACTGTCAATAACTGGAATACTTTTATTTTCAGAATTTGTCTGTAACAATATGGCACCTAAAAAAAACTATACGCCAATTCAAAGGCTGAAGCACTAAAGGCGGTTGAAAGAGGGTCGTCAGTTGCAACAGCTGCGAAAAATTTCAAAGTTCCTCGAATAACTTTATTATATAAAGTGAATGGAAAATGTCCTAAAGAATGTACCATGGGACCGCAACCAACTCTAACGAAAGAAGAAGAGCAACTATTGGTGCAATGGATTTTAGAGCTCTCTAAACTGCATTATCCTCTTTCGAGAGTTCAGCTTTTAGATAGTGTAGAACTCATAATAAAAGAAACCAAAAGGGTAACTAAATTCAAAAGTGGCAGACCAGGACCAAAATGGTATAAAGGGTTTTTACGCAGACATCCAGAAATTTCTGAAAGAGTTAGCCAAAATTTAACCGTAGCTAGAGAAAGCATCACAGAACAGCAAATTAGAAACTGGTTTGAAGAAATAAAGACTTACTAAATTTCGAAAAATATTTTTCATATTACGGAGCAACCAAAACGAGTCTTTAACTCTGACGAAACCGCATTTTTTTTGCAGCCGAACGGTGACAAAGTCTTAACAAGAAAAGGCGAAAAGAACGTTTATACCGCAGGAGGAGATGAAAAAGAAAACATTACCGTTCTAGCAACGGTCAATGCCGCTGGTCAAATGGCACCGCCAATGGTGTTGTTCAATTATGTCAGAATTCCAAGCTATATCTCGTCCAGTATTCCTAAAGACTGGGCGATTGGGACGTCCGAAAATGGCTGGATGTGTGGCCCTACTTTCTACGAGTTTATAACCAATATATTTCTGCCCTGGCTTGAACAAGAAAAGATTGAACGACCAGTTTTATTTTTTGTTGATGGCCACGTTTCTCACATGACTCTGCATCTTTCAACCTTTTGATCGCAAAATGGAATAGAAGTAATTGCCTTATTTCCTAATTCCACCCACCTATTGCAACCGATGGATGTTGGTGTATTTAGACCGCTGAAGAGCGCGTGGAAAAATGAAGTACGAAAATGGAGGATTGATAACTCCGGGAACAAATTGCAAAAACAAAATTTTGCACCAGTTCTTAGAAAGGCATTAGAATACGTTTCTGATCAAACTATTACAAACGCTTTTAAAGGAAGCGGCCTATGTCCTTTTAATGTGGAGAATGTTAAATTTGGCAAAATATCTAAATCTAATCCTACAATTACTCCACAAGAAAAATCTGCATTTGACAGAATAACATTTCTAAAAGCTCTTGAAGAGAGAATTGGAGACGAAAAACTAAATCAGTTCAAGAATAATTTGATAAAATATAATGGATGGCAAGGTGCTCCGGAAGATACGTCACTGTTCCAGATTTGGAGGGAGGGCAAGGAAACATCTAAGGAAACATTGCAAGAAAATGAAACTAATAAAGAAAATGAAAATATAAATGGGATATTTTGGTTCCCATTATAAAGCCTAGAAATCTCAAATGTGGCACGTCAAACAATGCCGAACACGAGTTTCGCAGCCCTGAAAAGTCCACATTTGCTTCAGAAAATAAAACAGAGTCAGCAAGTACCGTCATACCTTTAGATGTGCCATCTCCATTTAAAAGGGCCTTATTTTGGCCAGATATTACTCCTAAAGCAAAGAAAAGAAAAAGCAAAGAAAAAATTCCCTCAGTTGTGACCTCTGAGGCTTGGCAAACGTATCATAAAAATAAGGAAATGGAAAAAAATAAAAAACTGGAAGAAAAGCAGAGAAGAGCACTTCTCCGAGAGCAGAAGAAAGCTGGAGAATTAGGTAAAAAGAAAATAACGATTGAATCGGACAGTTCTGAAGAAGAGTGGCAGGAGAGCGGAGACAGTTTAGAAGATGTAGAACTTTTTGACGAACCAGAAATAGATTTTTGTAAAATAGATACTGCTGATAAGATTACTGTAGGTGACTATCTATTGGTAACATTTACTGGAGGAAAAAGAAAAACTGTGAATTATCGATACGCTTGTGTGGTCCAGAATATTTATGAAAATGACAGCGAAGTGGAGGTAATGTCCCTGAAAGTGGTAAATGATGAAAAAACTCAATTCAAAATTGATGAAAATGACATTTCAACAGTAAACAAAAACAGTATAGTGGGCAAATTGCCCACTCTGGAAATTTTAATTTCTGGAGATAGACTCAAGTACCAGTTTTCAAATCCAGTTGATGTGTATGAGGCCTAAAATAAGGATGTTGTGTAATGCATGTTACCCACAATTTATTATTACCGGAGTAGTACCTACCTAGGTTATGTTGTACATGTCTCTTTCTAATAAAGAATTTCAAAATAGATACTGTTTTACTATGTCAATAATTGGGCTGTCAATAAATGGAATAATTCCAAAATGACCCTGTCAATCACTAGGTACCAAAAATTGTTTTTTTCAAAAACAAAAATAAAAATGAAATATTAATCTTTTTAACTTTGTTACCACTGAAATTGATTTCATAAACATATAAAAGCCGCCCTATATTGCTCGCATCCTTCTGACTTATTGCATTCAGCGAATAATTAATATTTTGTAAGTTTTTGGTTCTAAAGGTGTCAATTACTGGTCAGTTTACCTTACTGAAACTTAATTACAAAGTAGCCCTGTGCAGCACAGTACATCTTTAGGATGAAGGCAACAGTTTTGTAGCAGAATATATGAAATTATAGGTATTTTCTTAAATCTAATATTAATAAAAGTGCAATGAATAACCTTTTTCACTGGGTTTATCGGAAATTCCCACTTGTGAAAAGAAGAATCGCATTCGTTGCATAAATAAATAACTATCAAGTAGGTACGTGTACAATAAACATTTATTTACTTACCCTTTTTCGGACGTATTGAACACTAACCAAAAATAATCTTTGACTAAACTATTATATAAAGTTGTCTTCGCGAACAGGACAATAATCAATTTGTTAATGACGAAATCAGGACAGCTTACTATTTTGTTTTCGGACATATTGAACACTATTAACTATTAAGAATTATAATGCTATCAGAGAGTCATTCTCTCTGATGCTATCTTTGCAAACAAATTCGAGGCAAAATGGCGTGAGACTGACTAAGTGACTATTCTCCTTTTCTTCTTGTTTAGCCGTCTCGGTCCTCGGATGCGGCCGTTACGTTCGGTCTGGAATAGCCAATAAATAGCATTTAGGAGTATCACGTGACTATAGATGAATGTTGGTTTAATAACATTTATAATTATAACCTATAAATGTAACTTTAATTTAACAACAATGTTAATGACAAGTGTTTTTAATATAATTTTATAAATATTACATAATAACATTATGGAGCTGTTATAGAATAATATTGCATTATGTTACATTCCAATAATATTATCAGAGTGTTTATGAACAATATGGCATATATGTTATATTTTAAACACATAAATAATATTGATTTCTTGTAACATAGCTGTTTTAATAAATAATGTTTTTTGGACATATTAAAATAAAATTATAATTACATAAAAACAATATTACAAAAAAACATTGACAAAGTAACTTTAAAAAAATGTTTTTTAATATTTTAGTTATGTTTCATGTTTAGTGGGTGTACTGTCAAAAAGTACAAATTAATGTGATTTCGCAAGATGAAAAAAATACTTGAAAGGAATATAAGATTTCTGAAATCAGAAAAATCAAATTGACAAAATTTAAATGGACCATGAAATATGAAAATATTTTGTTATCAAAAGAAATTTTGTCAGTAAAACTTTTTAAGGATTTTAATTTCATTCTTACAGTTTTTAATTTCTTTTTTTAATCATATCCTCATCTGCTCAAAAGAAACATCATTCCTAGAGGTTATTTCACAAATGTGTTTAGGTTTGTCTTGACTAGACTCTAGCAGGATGTCCTTAAAACGTTTTGTTCAGAACGTTTTGGGGACGATAGCAAACGGACGTCCTTCGGACGTACCACACACAAACCAACACCACTGTATTTAGGTGGTGTTCCACAAACCTGGGACGTTCAGACCTAACGAGGACCTAAGTGAACGTCCTGGGGACGTTTGTTGTTATCAGGGCAGTGCCCCAACGGCCTGTCTATATGGAAAATCTCCTGTTCCAGGTTCTTGGTCCTTCCCTGATTGAATATTGTGTTTTGTTATAGGTGTAGAAATCATTTTGCAGTTGGCCATACCCAATCATTCCAATAACTTTCTTGTGTATATACCAAACTGGCTTATTCGAATAGAACTATCTTCTATTCGTTCTATTTCTAATCCCAAATAATATGAAGCAGGTTTCACAGTCATTTTAAATTCTTTCCTCAACTATCTAATAAAATCTTCTTTTAAGGCTGTGTTACCAATGTCAAAATACCGCGTTCACAGTCGTAAATCTTTCAACATATTGTTCTCAAAAACAAACCAACAAAAATCGGATTTGATTTAAATATTAGAACTAGTTAACTTAAATCTAGTACGTATCATATTTTATATTTGAAAACTAAATGAAATTAAATATTTCCTTTGGATTATTACAGGCGAACGTACCACTCAATCGTCCGTAATTCACCATTAATTTTTTTATATTCTTTAATGGGACTCAAATATTCAAATAAAATATGATACGTACTAGAATAAATATATTAAATGTAAAAAAAAGTTAAAAATCGGCATAATATTTGCTCCTAAGGGAGATTAATATGTTAGAAAAAATGTATTCAATTTTGCCAATTTAATTGGACGGTTTACAAATAGAGGGCGAAGCAGTAGCTATTCGAAGTACCAACCATGCTTCAAATCACTAAAAACTGCAGGGTCGAACTTTTTGTTTTCTCTTTCATTTGAAATATAGTTTAAAATACTTTAAATTTACTTATCAATTGAATTTCTAGTAGCCCGGGAGGCAGCGACAGAATTTTTGTGTTAATATCTATAAGGATAGATTTTTTCCAAAGAGAGTTTAGATAGTATCTATAATGAAGGTGCAATTCTACCAAACTCTTAGTGGTGCATAAATGAGTAAAAAATTAAACATTTAAAATTTCGTTTTTCGAATTGTCATGAATTGTCAAAAAATGATGATTCGCCTTCGCCCCTGGCGGCCCCAATTTTCGATTTTCACCTCGCGATTCATGTTGTACGGTCATTGCCGACCTTCTCCTCGCCATCGAGACATAGAACGATCGCCGTATTTGTTCAGTTCTTACGTTTGAAAAAGTGACTTGCGGTCGTGCTAATCGGCGACTATCTTTAAGTGGTTTCCCGAGTTCGAATCCCGCCCGGGGATATTTTTTTTTTTCGTTTTCAATTTTTTGACACATATTTTTGATTCTATAATTGCGATTTGCTCCGTTCTATTGCATTTCTCGGCGAAGTTTTGCATTTTCCGCCGCGGAATATTAAGATGCACTATTTGGATTAAAAATCACATTCTACCTCCGGGTAGCTAAATCTTTGGTAGACGTTGCAAAAACGGCAATACGTAGTCAAATCACGACAATTATATTCCTCATTAGTATTAATGAACAGACAGTGTTTTTATAGATCTGTTAATAAGCTTTTATTTATTCCGTCATATTATATTATTTTGGTAAGGAAATTTCTAATTTTTAATCGAAATGGTGCAGATTAATATTTCGCGGCGGAAAGTGCAAAACTTTTCAGAGAAATGCAATAGAATGGAGCGAATAGCAATTATAGAACAAAAAATATCTGCCAAAAAATTGAAAACGAAAAAAAAAAAGTATCCCTGGGCGGAAAGCACTTAAAAATGGTCACCAATTAGCACGACCGCAAATCAATTTTTCAAACGTAAGAACTGAATAAATCCGGCGATCGGAGACCTGTTATATGCCTCGATGGCGAGGAGAAGACCGGCAATGACCGTACAACGTGAATCGAGAGGTGAAAATCGAAAATTGAGGCCGGCAGGAGCGAAAGTGAATCGTCATTTTTTGACAATTGGTGACAATTCCAAAAATAAAATTTTCGTCTATTTTTTTCTTTAATTTTTTACTCATTTATGCACGACTAAGAGTTTGGTAGAAATGCACCTTCATTATAGATGCTATCTAAACTCTCTTTGGAAAAAAATCTAGCTTGATAGAAATGATTTCACGAAAACTGTCGCTGCCTCCCGGGCTATAGTTTATTCTACATCTTCAATAACTTTTTGTTAGTAATATTGCTAATAAATCAGGAGCATATCTAATAATAACATATCATTACTGTAAAAAGTAATTTTTATATGGACTAAATGTACCTATTTTTAATCCAGATGGTGAAAAATCAATGCCTCGCGGGATTAAAAAGAACTTTGAACTTCTGGCATATAGACAAACTATCTTTGCATATACTCTAATAGTGTAGATTGTAGATAATCAATTATTATTTTGAAACAGTAAAATGTCTCTTTTACTCCCCGAAGGAGAGCTTACATTCTTTCTGGGAGCAAAAGTGACGCGTTAGTCTTTGAAAATGATAATTAAACTAGCAGTACAGACGTATTGTTTTGAAGAATTCCGATTTTCTCATTTCCTCAAGCACCCAAAAGGTCTTTCCATTGTTTTCCTCTGGTTTTTGTAATTTCCTTTTTCAAACATAATTTTATGGTTATTCATTGGTTGTCGTGTGTATGTGTTTTCGTGATATTTCACTTTTGGCATGAACGTGATCATCATCAAGTGACAAAAATTTGATGTTTAAGGAAAGGCCTGCAAAAATTCGCACCCGTAATGCGTAGGAAGACGAGAGAGAGTTCTTCTGAATAGGCCTTCAGAAATTGAAAATTTGTCACATTTTCCATGTTTACGTGTTTTTCGTTAAATTTTCCTTTCGGTGTGAAAGTTGTCATCATCGGGTGACAAATAATTCGATGTTTTAGGAAAAATCTAAAAAAAACAGGGATACGCAGTAAGCGGAAAAAATCGAATAGTGGACATCTGTGCTCTTTCTCTGAATAGGGGCCTTCGGAACAGTTTCCCAACGGAAAATGTCAAATTTTTCGTGTTTACGTGTTTTTCGTGATATTTTACTTTCGGTGTGAAAGTGTTCATCATCGGGTGACAAGAATTTCGATGATTTAGGAAAAATAGTGAAAAATTCAGGGGTAGGTTTGAAGGTGAGAGATATCGAATGGCGCAAACCGCTCTTTATCTCGCTTCGTTTTCGAGATACGATCTCGGGAAGCAGCCCTTAGTTTCCGAGATACGGCCGCTCAAAGTCAGCGGAGAATGAAAATCGCAGTTTTTCACCGCTTCCACCGAGAACGAAACGAGATACAGAACTGTGCTTTGCGCCATTCCATTTCTCTCACCTTCCTACGTCTTCCTGAATTTGTTTAGATTTTTCCTGAAATGTCGAAATTTTGTCACCCGACGATGACCACTGTCATTCCAAAAATGAAATGTAACAAAAAACACCTACTCACGAAAAATGTGACATTATTTCACGTTCCGAGGGTCCTACCTACATAAAGAACACAAAAACAATATCTGACAATAATTGAAACTATTACTGCGTTATTAGATTTTGTAGATAGTTGCGGTGGCTGCCGACTAACGTAACCATGAATTGTTTAATTATTTACAATCATCAAATCCTATTTCAAAAGTTACAAAGTAGAATATAGAACTGAATCATTTTTTATTCACTGCTGTAAATCTAGTCAAGGCTTCACAATAGTGTCCGTACGGCCCTGCACAATTCTGTTGCCAACAACTGATGATGAAATCACTACTTATAGCTAGCCAATTTATGGTTCCTGTTATATCGGCATAACCATTAGTTCGCTTTTTCTATATACGAATTTACTGTGGCGTGCAAACACATCCTTAAGGATAAATTATTCGAAGCTATAGTAACCCGTCATAAACGTACAGGCCTATACGGAGAATGTCTTTTGATTTCTTTTTACTAAATAATCAAGTGTCAGTATTGCTTCTTACAAAGCCTAGTTTAATAAAAAAAATCAGAAAATCTATTATTCAAAGATCTTGGTGCTTGCTTAATTAAGGCCATAAAGACTCCTCTGAAGATGACAAACTTTATCAGAGCCATCCACGTACCCTTCTGGTTGCTTCATAAAAATTTCTTCCTCCAATTCTCCGTAAAGGAAAGCCGTTGACACATCAAATTGGATCAATGGCATATTCTCACTTGCTACAATATTATTACACCCCCTTGGAACGGGAGATGATACGCCTAATCCTACTAATTGTGACTGGAAGCTGTCAGAATGAAATCGACTTTTTCTGAAGAAGAAGTTTTATTAAGAAGTTTATAAAAGTGAACAAGTTGAAAAGTGAAAAGTGAGGTTAAATAATATTAAGTAAACAAATATTGTACAGTCAGTGAATTGTTAAATAAAGTGTCAGTAGTGGTTTCTCTCATGTTGAAATTATTTAGAACCCACGGATTCATACAGGGTGTTTCCCAAAAGGTGAATAAACGCGACAATACTTATCAGGGCTTTTATCATATCAGATTTGGCTACTGGACTAAAAGTCGGATCATAATCTTCTCTTCTCTGAGAAAAACCTTTTATGACAACTCTGGCTTTATATTTATCTATTGAACCACCTGGGTTAGTTTTTACTTCATATACCCACTTGCAAGGTATTGCTTTCTTGCCTTGTGGTAGTTTTCCAAGAATCCAAGTTTTATTTTCATTGAGTGATCTAATTTCCTGTGCCATAGCTTCTAATCACTTCTCCTGTCGATCACACCTCATGGCTTCTTGGTAACTCAATGGTTCAAAGATTTCTAATATCTCAGCTGAAGCACTCATTACAAAGCTTTCAAACCTGACTGGTTTCTTGATTTTTGATCTGTCGATCCCATAATTTTTAAGCCTCAGAATTTTCATAATCACTTTCATCAGATTCTCTTCCATCCTGTAAATCCCCTTTTTCTACTCTTTCTTGTAGATCCGGTTCTATCACTTCTTGGAGATCCTCTTCTACCACTTCTTCTTGTAGATTCTCTTCTACCACTTCTTCTTGTAGATCCTATCTATCCCTTCTTGAAGGATACGTGAACTACTTCGTGCCTCGTTTTCTTGAAATTCATCTTTTAACTCTATCCGTCCTTCTTTTCGCTTATCGCACGTTACAGTTTTAGAATTTACAACAGTTTTTTCAAATAATACATCTCGTGATCTGATAAGTTTACTGGTTTCATTACACCATATTCGATAACCATCATTATTATCGTAACCAATTAAACTTCCTTTAACTGTTTTTTTCTCCATTTTCCTTCTACACTCTTTAGGAAATAACAGGTACTTCCTATTATTCTTAAACGTTTGACATTAGGTTTTCTTCCAAACCAGATTTCGTATAGAGTTTTTCCTTCAATGACAGATACACCTGAACGATTTAATATACCTGTATGATGCAGTGTTTATCATTTCTGCCCACAAGCCTTGTGGTGGCTCACCAAGCGCATGCATCATGGCTCTCGCAGTCTCAACAATGGTATGATTATCTCTCTCTGAACACCCATTTTGCTGAGGTGAATAATGCATGATCAATAATAATAATAATTATTATTTATTCAGCTTTTTGTACAAAAAAATTGTCACAGCCACGTCAATACAAAAGATTAGTAGGGTAGTACATTATAATAAAAATCTTACAATAATAACATAGAAAATGTAAAAAAATTTAAATAACACAGATACAAGTTATGAACTTAAAAATTTAGGACAATGACCATCACAAAGCTATTCCGTTTCATTAAAAAATTCATCAATACTATAATAAGCCTTATCCCAGAAGTAGGCAAGAATTGCTGCTTGAAAAGAAGCTAGTGGTTCTATGATTTTTAACCTATTTGGCACAGCATTGTATAACCGCACTGCGGTAGACAATGGTCCTCTCCTGAACAATTCCAGCCTAGCTCTTATAGTTGCTATTATTGGGTTCCTTATATCATAATATGTTGCCCCTTCATTTAAATTAAACTTTTTCTTATTTCGTTTTATATAGATTATTGAATGATACATATATATACAAGGAACAGTTAGTATTTTGTGTTTCCTGAAGTAATGCTTACATGACATACTCCTTTTCAGCTTGAACAAAATTCTAATGCAATTTTTTTGTCTTATTAAGAATAACGGTTTTATTTGCCCTGAACATCCCCAGACCAAAATAGAATACTTAAAATGTGAATAAATCATTGAATAATAAGTTCGACATATTTCAACAGGGTTCAGACTCGTATGGAAAACCTGGAGAACCTGGAAAACTCAGGGAATTTAAAAATCTTTTAAAAAAACCTGGAAATAGGGAATTTTATAAATTGTATAAAAAATCGGGGAATTCTGCGTCTCGATATGGAAAATCATAGTTTTTAAGAATTTTTACTGATCCAGTTCAATTCAAGGAATTATTTTATGCCAAATAAAAAATTACTGCACTTAAAAATATATGGAAATTAGTATTTTTAGTTATGGAAAACCTGGAAAATTCAGGGAATTTTTTCCGCTTCGCAAAGTCTGAACCCTGTTCAAAATCACAATTATATGAAAGGTGCCTTAGTATGTATTCCAGCTTACTTATTTTATTACAAATATTGGTAATATGCGTAGTCGAATTTAAATTTTCAGTAATTGTAATGCCTATAAACATTTAATATTTTCAGCATTTGCTAACTGTTTATCGTCTACATAGATTGCTAGGTTGGAATTTCTACAGTTTTTTGTTTTAAAATATAGAAATTAAGTTTTGCTTTCATTCAATTGCAGAGCATTTGATTGACACCATGCATTAACTGTATTCATGTCTTTATTTACTAACTCTTCTAGATTTTCCTCAGTATTGGAGGTTGTAATTAGGCTAGTATCATCAGCATACAGGACTGTACCTGTATTTATGTCCAGTTGGTGCACTAGGTCGTTGTTGTATAATGTGAACAATAGTGAATCCAGTATATATCGATACCTGTGGTACACTTTTTGTTAAATTGATGGTAGTTGATCTACCTCTACCCTGCAGATCACTGTTGATTTCTACAACCTGTGCCCGATTTTCAAGATAAGACTTGATCCATTTCTCCTGCCAATCCTCTTACACCATATGATTTTAATTTTTTGATTAGGGGATCATGATCCACAAGGTCGAAAGCTTTGCTCAAATCACAAAATAACCCCACAACCCTTAATTTTTGGTTAATAGCGCTCAATATATCCTCTACTAGAGATAAGAGAGCTGTTTAGGTAGATCTTCCCTTACGAAAACCATGTTGATTTTCTAGGATTATTTCGTACTTATTTAAAAAGGAAATTAATCGTTTTGCAACGATTTTTTCGAATATCTTGGAAATTATTGGAAGAATAGAAATGGGTCTATAATTTCGACAATCTTCTTTACTGCCTTTTTTGAAAATGGGGCACACTTTTGCTATTTTTAAGGAATCTGGAAATATTCCTGTAGTAAAGCTTAAATTAATAATGTGAGTAGTAGGGGATCTAATTTCAGGGGCAATGAGTTTTATTAGTTCACAAGGAAAATCATCAATACCACATGAACTGGTGTTTTTTAAAGCCATAATGGTGTTGTATACCTCTGTTTCATTTGTTAGTTCTAGGAACATGGTGTTAATATTTAAGTTATCCTCCACCGTGCAGCTTATTTTTGTATCAGCATTAGCTGTGTATTTACAAAAAGATCGTTGAAGTTCTCTGCAATATCTACCGGATTAGAGTATATAACTCCATTTCTATTTTGAATGTTACAATTTTGTTTTTTATTCTTTGTTTCTTGGTGAATAATGTTCCATATACCTTTTGTTTTATTGTCAACAGTATTTATATATGTTTTATAATACAATTGTTTTGCTTTTCTTATTAATTTTTTGTATGTTTTTCTATATGTAATATAGTAGTGTTTGAACTCGTCAGTTAGTAAAATTTTGCTTAAATTATATAATTCCCTTAACTTTTTTTCGCTTGTGAATAGTCCTAAATAAGTCATGAACTTATTACTATTTCTAGCTACATTCCTAACATTACAGTATTTCATCGGAAAACAAATGTCTATATAGTACTTTAATACATTTTTAAACTTTTCTAAACAGTTATTTACAGAGATGGTTTCAGTATATAAATGTCATTCCAGTTTACAGTCGATATTAACTGACAAAAAAGCTGCTTTGCGTTCTGCATGGGAATATATTCATATCTTCTTAGATCAGTGAATTTTTTACTTTTTTTATTGTTTTCTTTGTGTTGCTTCATTTGTTACCGTGAATTCTATATGTACTGAGCCTTATGATCAGATAATAATGTATCAATCACACCTGAGCTGTAAAATTCTTTTCCTAGATTAATGGCAATATTATCTATGACTGTTGATGAAATTACAGTCACTCTAGTGAAGTCTTCAATAGTAAGATTCAGCCCAATATTTGCTTAATTTTTTGTGTATTAGAAGAGTCAACAGAGAAAAATCTCTGTCTGATTCCATTTTCCTGAAGAATCTTCCTAAACTTGGCACTGTCAAATTCGCCTCCATTATCACTGAGAAGTACTTTTACAATGTGTCCTGTAGTTTAGCCTCAGCTAACATAATCTTTAGTTTTTCAGGAACCACGGACTTTTCTCTAATAAAATAAACTTATCTAAATTTACTGTAATCGTCTTTAAAACTCACGAAGTAGCGATACCCTGAATTGACAAAAGGTCCACAAACATGAGAATGCATAAGTTCACCCTGTACTTTTGCTCGTTCTTGGATACCAAATCTGCGTCTGTGGGCTAAATGCAACCTTCACATATTTCACTGTCCAATTCAACATTAATACCAGTTCACGTGATAAAAATGCTTTTATATATCTTTTATTTTGATGACCCTGCCTGTCATGATACAATTGCAGTAAATTCTCATTACAGGTAACATACACTTAACTCTCTGCTGTAGGTTTAAAATTTCTTAAAGATAGCTTAAACAATCCACCAAATCGACATCGTTTAATAATAATAATAATAAATCAGTTTATTTTGCAAATGGGTAGTATACAAAATGAGACCAGGTGACAACTAAAGTTGGTTTTAAACCAGGTCTCTTTGATCTGCTTATTTATGTTATACGGTTAAAATATATATAAAAAGAAAATACACATATATAGGTACTTAAAACGGTTATGCATAATGCAATATTCGACGAATAGTATAAAAGTAATTAATAAATAAATTGCTTAAAATACACTAACTGCAAAGGTTCTTTACATATATTCATGGTCAATAATAAATTGTTCTGATCTTACTAGCTGTATTAGTCTTTCCTTAAAACTAGCTGGACTGAGTCTTTTTAAATAAGCTGGAAGCTGGTTGTACATTCTTGTTGCCTGGTATGAAAATGATTTTTTATATTGTTGTGTATGATGTATGGGTACAGTCAGAATAACATCACGATTTCTGGTTTCCACAGTGTGTGCATTTCCGCGTGTTTCAAGTTTTTCATGTAGATATCCAGGCTTTTTAGTAACAATCACATTGTGCACCAGACAACACAAATGTATCCATCGCCTTTGTCGCATATAAAGCCATTTTAGTTGGCGGATATATGGACTTATGTGTTCACGGTAAGGAATAGATTTGGAAAACCTAATGCAAGAGTTTTGTACTTTTTGTAACCTATGGGAATTTGCAACTGTGAGACAGGGACCATATACTGTGTCACAATAATTTAGCCTTGAGAGCACCAATGAGTCGCACACTTTAATTTTCGCATCTTCGGAGAGGTAGTTTTTTAAAGGATATAAACTTTTCAAACTAGCATAAGCTGACCGACACAAGTTTGATACATGGTGATTAAAATTTAAGCGTTCATCCATTATCAAGCCGAGATTTTTTACTTGTTCACTAAAGTTTATAATAATGTTATTCAATTTCAAAGTGGGGGCCCTGTTTAGTATTAGATTTTTATTTTTATTGCTTCCAAAAATGATTGCATTCGTTTTTTCTATGTTTAATTGTAGGCCATTGTCCTGTGTCCATTGCAGGATACTGTCCAAGTCCTCGTTAAGACTCTGAAATGCTGTATTATACTCGTCAACAGAAAAACTTATCATGACCTGTATATCATCAGCATAGTAATGCAGCTTACTGTGGTTGATAATTTGTTGAATATCTATTAGGAATATATTGAACAGTAAGGGTCCGAGGATAGAACCTTGTGGGACGCCAGATTTTACAGTAAGTTCTTCTGAGATTTTCCGATTATATTCACTGTATATTTCAACAAGTTCTACCTCTGATTCCATAGTGACACAGTTTGGATAATAGCAAATCATGGTTTACGCTGTCAAAAGCTTTAGACATATCTAGGAGTACAAGCACTGTGAGCATGTTGTTCTCAGTGGCTGTAACTATATCATCGTTGATCTTTAGCAATGATGTTGATGTACTATAGTGCTTGCGAAAGCCTGATTGTGTGTTGAGTAAGCTGTGATTTTCTAGGTGTCCTGTATCATGTACAATTTTTTCTAATACTTTTGATGCCGGTAGTAGGATACTGATAGGTCGCAGATCTTTAAGTTTACCAACAAGTTTTACTTTTTCATTAATTATAAACTTACAAACTTGAGATTTCGATTTAAATTCACTCTTTTGTTGCTTATCCTGTGCAGACAAACGAGAAAAACGATTTTTCTGTATGCCAGGAACATACCAAACATCAGAAAGTGTAATTCTCTCCGACTGCCCATTAACAAATGCGACTATGGTGATTAACCCTTTTCCAACAGCACCTATCGAATCTCCATTTGCAGTGGTTACTTTATGAGATCCATTAAAATGTTCGAATGTCTCAAAAACATTGTTTCGATGAGTAGCTCCGTTATCACATTACAACATACACAACACAGACATAATTCATGATCGAACATGCTTCTTACAACTTTCTCTACACAACCCCTCTAGCTTGAACCACCCTCAGGAGCTGAGGACAACCCTCAAAGGAAAAAAGTTCGTTAAACTAAAAATATCGTTTAGGGTCACCCAAATTTTGAATAAATGTCTTGCATAACGTCCTCTATGTAACCCCATAGTCTCATCCACATCTGAAGTGCGGAACCCATATTTTCATTTTTGCCCTCAAATAAAAAAAATGGATTTATTAAAAACTGATTCATTTCTGGAACATTAAACATATTTCTTTTAATAAACACTGATTTATTGAACGCTTTTCATTTTCTTTTTCCACTAGAACTTTCATTCTGCAAACCCTGTAATTTTAAACGGTAGACGATAAAAATTTGAAATTTGGACCCAATAAATGCAAATAAGTCTAGGCCCAGTTACCTTCAAGTTACTTAGATGCTAACCGCCAGTATAGAAATAGCTGTGGGTGGTCCAATTACCCCGAAATCTGGGGTAACTGGACCCACCCGTACAGAAAATTTAAAAAGTAAGAATTTTGTATTAGTTAACATATTTTTTACATTTATTGACCACTACTTGTTGCTAATAGTTTGAACATTTTATATAACCCAAATTAAAAAAAAAAAATGTAAAAACCCTTTAAAATATTGACCCTTACATTAAAAAGTTGTAAAACTAGGACCCATTTACCCTGCCCCCCCCCTCCCTTGCCCTACATTCCGGTTAGTGGGGACTCAGAGGCAGACATGTCTCGGTTATTGGAAGTACAGTAACAGACATTTTAAACCCGCAAGGTTTCCACTTTTAAGCCATATTCAGTAAATGTTAAGGTGATTTTTTAAAAAAATACTTTCGTTTATAAATTAAGTTTCCACCACTAAGAAAAATTCTCATATCACTTTTCTTATGTGCTATGCTCAGAGACAAAGGATTTCTCATCTCTGTATAGCTGTTACAAATGTGTCAGGTAATTGCACGCTGGCTCATATACCATTATTTCTCCTCTACTCTTCATGAATGTAAACTCTGAAAAATAACACGTCATTTGTGCTGCCTGTTTATTAAAACATTTTGGCCTAAAAGAAATGACAACTGCTTCAGTCTATTTTCTATATTTAATTGGTAAAGTTTACCAAGACTAGCTTCGCTCGTGATATGTGCACGAAAGGGTCAGTGTTCGACAAATACCCAAGATACTGATATGTATATTCGAAAGTGCAATCTGAGACACAAGTTTTTGTACCTGAATATGGAATACTAGAAAGAGGTTAATTAATATGCACAATTTCTTATGGAATTCGATGTTTACAAGTTGTGTACTAAGTATATACTGAATAGAAATATATTAAATATCAGATACGTTTATTTAAAATACATGCCTTATAAAAAAAAATGTACATAAAGCATTTTTATTTACATTTTTAAATACAAAATCAGATTTACCATTATTATTTAATAATAATGACGGTTATTTCTTCTATTATTTCTTTCATTAAAATTATTTCTTCTATCATTATAGTTATTTCTTCTTTGATTAGGTGAATCATTTCGTCTATTATCATGATACTCATGTTTTTTGTAAGATTTATGACTATCTCTTTGTCTATCCTCTCGATCATAACTATTATATTCCCAGCGCCCTTGTCGATTTTCATTATAACTATTGGATGGATCATAGTTATGTTGAATTAACTGTCCCATCCTTAATAAGTCATTATAATTTATAGCTTGATTTAGGCTGTTCTGATAATGTGGTATATTTCTGTCGACTGGCTGATTTTGTGAATTAGTATTTCTAGGCTTAACATTTATGGGTTTATCAAAAAGGCGTGTTCCATTTAGTAACTGTAAGGCGTAATTAACTGATATTTGATGTTTAAAAGTAATAAAAGCAAAATTTGATTTTCTGCCTTCCCTGTCTGTAGGTATTCTCACTCTTTCCAATGGAGCAGCTTGCAAAAATAGTTCAAAAAGAAGTTCCTCCGTTACTTGTTCTGATAAATTTCCACACCAAACTGTCTTCGCATCATCCATTATTTTTCTGTTTTTATTAGAACGTTTTGAGGCTACTTTTTATTTTATGTTTCTATTATATTCTTCTGGCAACAGAGACAACCCTTTTAACAACAACGCGAATTTCACGACTAAAAACAAATATAAAAAGCGTACTTTTATTTTATGTTCTGTCATTTAGATATTTAGATTTAGAAACATCGAACGCCAAGTTCCCTTGATAGATGGCGAAATGATAGGCCACCGAATTATTCTGTGCCACCGATTGCGTGGGGAATTTGAAAGACGAACGTAACCTGCAAGTTTTGTTGACAGTTGAAATCCTAAATACTTTGTACTTGACGATTTCTTAATAGCAATAGGCCGTTGTTGCGTTATTTGTAGCTTTATTATTAACAAATTACAGTGCTATCATGAATTTATTTTAGACCACGATAACAAAACATCAATTTGATGCTTGTCTGATTTCAAACGGGGCGTTTTCTTTATTTCAACATTTTTTTCTGGTTGAAACCATCTGTGATGGAATATGGTGGCATGACGTCATCAACTGATGAACACATCAGTTTGGCAATAAAAGAATAGTTTTGTTGGTTTTATCCTAACCTAACATTAATAACATTAAGCTTGTTTATTGCACTTTCTGCTTTCGTTCCGCAGGGTGATTCGTAAATTCGTAATCATAAGATAAGGTACATGTCTCATGTGTTGTCTGCCCCTACCGTGCAATTTTGTATGATCATATGATCATTGTTCATTGAAATACTGTTTATTATGTTCACTGCAAATGCAAACGAAAGCAGCTTTTGATTACTGCTCATTGAAATCCCGTTTATTATGATTACGAATCACTCTGCTGAACGAGAGCAGCCTTTATTCCAAGTCTCTTTATCTAAGTTGCAAGTAATCTATGCAGAATTGCAGAAAATGATTAATGAATAAGGGCGTTTTCTTTATTTCAACATTTTTTTCTGGTGGAAACCATCTGTGATGGATATGGTGGAATGACGTCATCCACTGATGAACACAGCAGTTTAGCAATAAAAGAATTAGTCCAATAAATCTGTCGAAAATATCACGTTTTTTTGCAAAAATTATTAACAGCAAACCAAGGTATGTGAAAAATTGGAAATTTTCCGTAGAATTCAATGAACTATTTTTAAAACAAATGACGAACTTGCGTCCTCTTCAAAATGGCGGCCAAAGTTTGCGAAAAACAGTTTTTTCGCGTTAAAAAAAAAAGTTGGCGTTGCACAAAAAAAAGTTTAATAGCAGAGTTGTGTAACTTCTTAATACGGATCGAGCTCAAAGAGTTTAATAACTAGAGAAGACAAGCTGACGATTTGCCGGGAGTCGCGGTTTAGTTGCCTTGGAGACGGTAGGCTCTTCGTCCTTGTCACACACCCGGCACACCTCGTACCCTCTCCACTGTTTTACAAAGCAACACAGCCTTACCCGGCGCTCTTTGATTTCCAACAAATAACGTCAATCGTCGCCACCCCTCATGTACTATGTGACAAAGAGAGAACGAACCGTGTGAGAGGGATGAGAAGCCTACAGCCTCCCGCTGCTTATACATTACGCTTATGGAGCTTGTCTCCTCTATTTGTTAAACTCTTTGATCGAGCTTTAGCATTGCCTCCCCGGATCTCGATCCGGGGAGGCAAAATGCTTTGTATTTTTAATTCCATATTAAATTTGTTATGATGATGATGATGAGCTTATGGCGCGAGGGGTCCCGGGTTCAAATTCATATGTCCGCACAGTTTTTTTTTAATTCTGTAACGATTAATATATTTTTTACAAATTTTTTTCTGATTTCTTTAGGTTTTCCTTCTTTTTATATAATAATTTCATTCTTTCGTGTGATTTCTTTGGGTTTTTAGGTTAGTAGGTTTTTATTTTGATATCTAATTGTTAGTATTATTAGCGCCGCAGGCAGTATTAGCGTCGCAGACAAAAAAATGGGGGGTGCGGGGGGTCTCCCTCCGCCTTTTTACCACAAAATAACAGGAAATATTTCAATTTCTCCACTTGCACGAATTTATTATACATTTACAAGTTAATGCGCATGCTCGAAGCTTTCGCATTTCGGTCTCTCTAGACTCTTGTATACGAAAGCAGTAGTGTTGGGCGATATCGTGATTTTTCAATCACAACGTGAATCTCGTGACTGTGAATTTCTGATATCAGTGAATTTAAACCGTGATGTGATCACGACTTTTCATAAAACGGCGAATAGGAATTAAATTGTTAATTTTGGTGAATTGGTGAATTCGCTACTTTGGTAATCTGTGCAACCGTAGATATATAATACGTATAATATTTACATATACATGCATATTGATATTATGATTTGCCTATTCAACTAACCTGACATGGATTGGTGATAGAGCCAAAACACTAAAGTTTTAAATGGGACGCCTATTTGAACTTCGTAATAGCACATTTTTGTAAAGTTATGCAAATATGTAAACATTTTGGAAGCATCAATAAACTATTTAGGTTTTAGGTTGCTAGTTATCAATCAGGGATTTTAAGTTTTGCTGGGTTATTTTTTATAATATAGTGCTGCAACTTTTTTAATATAATTAAGCCTCGGATTTTAATAAAAATGTACAAATTAAATAATGAATATATAATGTTTATTTATATAATTATTCTTATTTGCTAGTATTTAATGGGAAACATTTTATTTAATAAAGTCCAAGTATTTCTCCCATTGAAATATTTATCAAAAATTTGTTACCTACTTCTTTCTTACAATTTTGGTCAACGGCAGAAGGCAGCACTTTTAACGTATACAAGCTATAACCATATTATACTCTTAGCAAACTTACTGTACTTTTTTATTAATTGTTGCACATTATGGATACTCATATCTTCGCAGTTGATTATAAAATTGCAAACCATTTGAGAAAATATGATTTCTACTATGGTTAGTACGTTAGTCGATGTGTTTTCGATGTAGAAGTTGTGGTTATTTATCTCCAACAAAAACACAATTATCTAAAATATGCTTTGGAGCTATAAGCATTTCACAATGTTAAAAATCAAAAAGAATACAACATTGTCGAATTCTATATTTTTATTATGTCATGCCGAGACGTGGATGTTCAATATTTGCAATAAAATTGCTAGTATATTTAATCAAAAAAATATTTTAACGAATGGTTTTAGTAGGTGTTCTTGTAACAGAAATGTTCCGCCACGACCGCCACGACCCTGCCTTTAATTACCAGTGAATAAAAGATATAAAAAGATAAGTATATAAACACATGTGATATAAATATCTGATGTATAGTATGAGACGCGCAAGAGCAGTCTATCTTGTGAAACACGTACCTACCTAATATCACGGAATCGTTTGCTTTACGTGTTATACATAAGGTCGGAAACAAGATATTTATATCGTCAAAAATATTATATTGATATATGGAAAGTCGTGATCACGTCACGCTTTTCTTCCAAATTTATTCACAGTCGTTACTTGTGATTTTTTAATATCAGTGATTAAATCACAGTTCGCGATATATCGCCCATCACTAGAAAGCACTGAACTCTACATATAAACAAAACGTGATGACAAGAGAACTTAAAAGAGACACATGGAAAAACAGACATACTACCCAGATAAAAAAAGAACTGATAACTTAGATACGTAAATATAATTTTAAAGGAAGTTAATCTTATTACATTCGCCATATAATTTATGTTTTATGTCATATTGTCTGTTCTAACTTGTTTACCTAAATGTTTATTTATTAGCGTACCTTAGAGTACCCACCTGTCTTGTAGTATCAATATTGTAGTATTTCACTCTTACAAACATACATCCATCCGTTACTATTTATTGCATTAATATGTTATTTTATGTATTGTTATTCTCCTGTTGACATTATTCTATGCATGTACATGGTATGAAAATAAAGGTATTATTATTATAAATATATATTGTATAAGTATTAATAAGAAAAATGTTTCTAACTTTTGTAAAATATTTTTAAAGAATATTTCCTCTTGGTAAGTTTCTTCTTACAAGCAGTAATCGAATCCCGTCTTCCTTAATATTCTATATACATATCCCAAGTGTTTTATTTATAAAAATTTTAGATTGCACAAAATAAAACTCAAAACTTTATCTATTTGTAGCTATATAGTCAATTGGAATTTATATTTGCTTTTTAAGTCTATAAACTTTTGCACTCGATAGTTACACATTTTATTGTTATTTAATAATTTGCATCAAGTAAAAAAAAAACAGATATTTAAGTGTTTAGCTAACGTGTCATGTATGTTAACAAAAAATTAATTAATAAAAGATTAATTTTCACTCATAAATGAAAAGATAAGTAATTTATAAAATAGTGTTTTTAAAGAAGACTGCTATTTAAAAAATATCTCCTAAATAGGTAAGTAAACAAATTTTTATTATATAAATATACTATAACAACAATGAAATAAAAGTAGAATTAATTCTTAAGGGTAATTAGGATATTTTTTTATGAAATTAAAAATTCATGGATTTGCATTTACGATTTTCTTCATTTATATTTCCTAATACAGATGCTTTATTTTGCAATATAATAAATTCATGAGTACTTCAATCAAGCTACGTTACTTTTCCATTCAGGCCAAAATATAAAAATTTAAGAATAACTTTGAAATCACACAGATAGAATTTATTCCACCAAATACATATATTACTAATAAATAAACGTAAACAGTGAAACTGTATTTAACAATATTTTAATTTTATATTTGATACTACTAAGAACACCTAATTAACCAGTGACTCGCCCCTTCGTATGATGTCATTTTAGGTGCAGTTTCTCCATGACTTCTTTGTAGATATCATTTGTTGTTTGTATATCATCAACCAATACAAAAAGTTCTGTTTAATACACTGCAACATAGAAATCAATGGATTTTTTTTTAACTTTTTGTACTATGATATCAAATAATTTTGGTCACAGATGATCATGGAATTAAAAACTGCTATATCTTAGCTTAGACACTCCGTTCGCTACAAAAAAATTGACCAGTCTGGACTTTTTGCTTGTTTTTTATTAGTAGGTCCTGAAAGGATGTAAAGAAGACTTATTGTTATATCCGAGCGGTGGATGCGGTCATGTGACCTGTTAAATTCTAATTGAACTTTCAAATCTATGCTTTGTTGAGACTTGTTGCTTGCAATGTACCTAATATATGTTACCGGACGTCAAGAACAATCCAAAAATACCTCTGCTAGCATCCTCTATCGTCAGGTTCGGCCCTGGACCCAGCCGTTAGCTGTTTCTCCAGGATTTCCAAATGTCAAATTTTGCAGGTCTGCATTTATTAAAACTCTTTCAAGGGCAGTGGTATATAAAATGTACCCAGAAAAAGAGCCGTTTAGAAGGGCGTTGGTACAAAAAGTATACCACTTACAAAATATTTATCATCTTAATGAGCAGCGAGCAGCGGTTTAATTTGCGTACCCCGTCGTAATATGGGTTGCCTATCATATAACAGATAATTGTCAAGCAATTAGTTTGTGATTTATGGGACTAGGCCGCAGTAGGTTATGTTTGTTGTAAAGTGGATGTGAATTTGACAGCTTTCCATCTGTAAATAATGAATGTAAGTAAAATACTTTGAATTTTAAGTTGTTTTTGCTTGTAATAGTTTACTACTACCTGCAGACTATTAACTTTTTACAATTAACACAAATATACATTTCTTGTTGATTTCATTTTTTTGTTTTGTTGTGGTCCACTAATTGTACCACTGCCCATTTATGAAAGATTTGTTTTTGTACCAAGTATTTTCTTACAGCTTGAAAATAAAAATTCATTGCCATTTCGATTGGTTGATATGAGCTATGATGATTTATGTTGGGAATTAGCAAACATAGATAACGTCGAGGCTATTCCATCTGACCAGGAATCTGTAGTCAGTGCATCTGATACAGAAGAATTACCAGCAGAGAATGAAGTTCCTTTGGTTTTGAGCGATTCAGATAGCGATCCTGAAGACGATCTACCTTTGGCTCAGTTGACAAATAGACTGAAACCTCAAGGTCGTGAAGGGCTCTCTGCTCGAAAACCTCCTGATTGGTCTAATCCGGTTGCACCGAAATGTCCAGCTGATTTTATATCGGAACAAGGTATTGCGTTTACTGTAAAAGATTTAAAAGATCCTACACCCTGCAAACTTTTTGAGTTATTTTATGATGATGAAGTCTTCCAGAATATCGTATTTCAAACCAATTTATTTGCACAACAGGCTTCTAGTAGGCATAGGCCAACAAATAATGAGGAAATAAAAACATTTCTTGGTATAAATCTACTAATGGGGATCAAACACCTTCCGAGTTATCGAGATTATTGGAGCTCAGCTCCAGACATGCATGATGAATACATTAGTTCCCTGATGCCGGTAAAACGCTTCAGTTGGCTTCTGGCAAACCTGCATCTTAATGATAATGTACTAATGCCCAAAAAAGAACAACCTGCCTTTGACAAACTCTATAAACTTCGACCACTGATAAATGCTTTGACTAACAATTTTGAAAAATGTATGAAACCCACTAAAGAACTGTCTATTGATGAATCAATGATTAAGTTTAAGGGTAGGAGTTCGTTAAAGCAATACTTACCCAAAAAACCAATTAAAAGAGGGTACAAGGTATGGATACTTGCAAATAAAAATGGATATTGCCAAAAATTTGACATCTATACCGGTAAATCTGAACATCCTGAAAAACAGTTAGGTGCTAGGGTTGTAAAGCAATTATTAAATGGATTAGAGAATAAGGAACACATCGTACGTATTTTGATAATTTTTTTAATGGAGTCGAACTTTTGGAAGATTTAAAAGAAAAAAAATTTCATGCGTGCGGCACTGTAAATCTCTAGGAAAAATTTACCCACATTTAAAGCTGACAAACGGCTAAAGAGAGGAGACTTTGATGGTCATATTAGTGATTCTGGCATTTTAGCTCTGAAATGGCGTGATAAACGCAGTGTTTTTATGTTATCAAATTTTCATAACCTATTAGAAACAGCAGAAGTTAACAGAAAAGAGAAAGATGGTACTATAACGAAAGTTCCTTGTCCAGTAGCACTTGTAGATTACAACAAAAATATGAATTTTGTGGACAAATTCGACCAAAACCTGAATATATACAAAGTAAATAGAAAATCGCGAAAATGGTGGCACAGGATATTTTTTTATCTTTTAGATGCCGCAGTTGTGAATGCATATGTTTTATACAAAGAGTTAGACTTGCCAAGAATGAGTATGAAAGATTTTAGGCGAAGTATATCACAGGGATTAATTGCACATCAAATTGTTAGCAACAGAAAAGTCAGGGCCAGTACCAATCAAGAGCAAATTGCTACAAAGAAGTCAAAACCGTATGTTCCGGTAGAAGTACGACTAACAGCAAGTGCTCATCAGCCAGAAAGGAATACGAGACGTCGTTGCGCAAAGTGCAGCACATCTAAAAAACAAATACGTACAGATTGGATATGTTCGATTTGCAAAGTTCCCCTCTGCTTAGGAAAAAATAAAACTTGCTTCACAGATTTCCACACTTTGAAATAATGTAGTACTGGGGCACTGGTACTTAAAATGTACCACCCTGTAACTTTTAAGTTTTTTGAAAAAAAAATTTTATTTTATATTTTTATGTTTACATTAAGGCCAACAATGAGTTTATGTAAAAACATTGCCCGAAAAATAAAATAAAATTCTTTGCCCCACTAGGAGTTTTATTTAGCATAATTGTCTGCCCCTGAAAGAGTTAAATTATTGACAAACTACTGGCAGTACACAAGAAGTTTGAAGTGGTCTGTTGGTAAAATTTATTGATATGATTGTATCTTACATGGATGCATGCCCAAATCTTTCTTTACAATTCTACCGCATGTTCCATAAGAAAGTCCAATTTTCAGAGAGAGATTTTTCAAAGGTTTTACAGTTTCTTGTACCACACAATGACGAACATCATTAACAACTTCTCCAACATGCATAATTGGCCTACCAGCACCTTTTTAATGTGTCTCACATATCCTTTCATATTATTTAATGATTTGAGACTTAAATCTTTCGGCTGAACATTCAGCAAGATACTTCACAAACAATTCAAGAAATAATTTGGCTTTCCACGGGCTGTCAAAATGTAATTTGATATTCTTGTTTTTTGAACCTATAACAAACAGAAAATTTTAATATATAATATATGTATCTGGCGAAATGATTGCTAAATTTAAATAACTTACCTTCCAGTACATTTTTATTTGAAATCTCGAATTTCATTTACCTCCTTGATTCGAGGCTTCCAATAGTTATTATGTATCATTCTGACAATATTTTCGCTACAGTTCAAATTATCTAATTATTTCCCTTTTTTAATTTAAACATTATTACTCGGCTTGATTATGTACATATTACATAACCTAGAATTTGGCGGCTTGTCGCACTTAAGTCAAAATCTGTCAACGTCCGCGCCGACGCTGTGCTGTCATGACATCATCAACGTGGATTTAATCAACACGGCCGGCGCGAGGCCGTGTGTATTATGAATAGGGAGTTGATCTGTACCCCTCTAAAATTGCGATTTTACAATAGGAACTCCTCCGAGGGGAGGAGGTTTTTCGGCGCGGGTCCGGCGTCGTTCGATTCGCCTGCGAATTTTCCGTCGCTTAGGCCGTATCCGGGGCGGGTATTTTTCGTGGTTTTTTAATTATTAACGAGTAAAAGTCCGCTATCTCTCTCGCCTGCTTTTTTTGGGAATGAGGAGTCGAGGGGTAAGAGAGAAAATAGGAGAGGTCGTTTTGGTATTTCGTAAACGTCAAAAATGTTCGATTTCTTTTCGTTCCTGTCGGGCTCGATTTTCGATTTCGACCTCGCAGTTTGCGGCTAGCTATAACTAGAATCTCTTCCCGTTCCGCCGCGACGCCGTACGGCGCTCAAAAATATGTATTTCAAAAAATACGGACGTTTTAAGATTGCACGTTTTTGCACTGTTTCGAATCCGAAGCGAGACTCATTTTTTCGGTTTTTCGCCTATAACTCGAAAACGGCTGGAGCTAGCTCAAAATAAAAAAATCTCAAAGGACAAGAGCGTTTCTTTCCGCTTCCTCCGGTATGCTCGAAATTTCCGTGCGATTTTTCGTTTCGGAGATATCGCCCGAAATGTGCGGCGGTGCAGAATGGCGGAAAATACGACATTTTTTCCTTTAAACCTCCATAACTTCTAAACGGGGCCTCCTAGAGCAAAATACTTAGCCCTAACGAAAATGTAGAAAAATGAATTATCTAAAAGTCTCTTTTTTTATTTTTCTCCAGCTCCAAAGATTAACGAGCTACGGGCGGTCAAAGTGGAAGATTTTTTCGTAAATCTGTGAAATTTTAAATTTAAAAGATCCGAGAAAAGCTACTTTTGTCGCGCTCGCCGCGGGCCTAATTTTCCATTTTTTCGGTCGAACTTGGTATCGCCGGAAAGCTACGTTCTTCTGCTTTCCAGAGAGACGTCGCACGCCGTTTCACTCCCGATATTTATTTACTTATGGATTTTTAAAGTACTTACGGTTTTCGATTTTTACGAAAATATCCATTCTTATTTCGCACAGAACTACACTAAATTTTTTAATTAACCCAGGGCACGTACTGCACGAATAAAATGCGAATCTTCGTGTTCAAATAGAGACCAAGATCGAGCCTCTATGTCCAGTATTAACTAAAATATGAGTGTTTTAAGATTTCATGTTTTACAATTTTCTAGGTTACGTTTTAACACACTCAAATTTGTCACGTTTGTCTCGCCCCTGCGAGGCCGAATTTTCGATTTTCCCTATACAATTTGGTATCCCGGGAAAGGGCAAAGCTCCCCCTTTCCATCGAGACACAGAACGAGCTTCTATTCCAAGTAATTGCTTAATTATGAATTTATTTGTACGTAGATGTTTTTCACTTTCTCACAAGACACCCAACTTTCACACGCCCGTGCCGGGCCGAATTTCTGATTTGGCCCGCACACTCCACTATCACAACAAAATATCGTCCTTTCCGATTAATTTGACACCTAGAAAGTCTCTCAACTCCCATTATTTCCTGTAAAATCACCGTTTTTAAAGTCCAGGTTTTGCTTCCGCCATTTTGAATAACGTACATAACAATATTCTAGGAATTCTGTGTTACAGGGGTGGGCAAAGATTACTTTGCATTAGCTTGGTATCCAGGGATGGCCAAAGTCATCGAAAATCGCAATTAAATTAATTCGTCATCCGATTGACCTGAAATTTGGTACTCGGGGGTTATCGACCACGCCGATCACGAATATGACGTCAGAATCGCAAAATTCAAAATGGCGACGCCAATATGGCGGACGATACCCTAATATCCATTATTTACTATAACTTTCTTATTTTCCAACCGATTCAAATGAAACTCGGTATTATAAAGTTACTGAAGTAGCTGATTGTGAATATGACATCGACATTGAAAAATTCAAAATGGCGGCGTCTCCGTAGCCTAATATCCATTATTTACTATAACTTTCTTATTTTCCAACCGATTCGAATGAAACTCGGTATGTTGAAGTTACTGAAGTAGCTGATTGTGATTGTGACGTCGAAATGGGAAAAATTCAAAATGGCGGCCGAGTTGCAGGACACATTTTGTTATTTACGGTGCTATTTGTCTGAAAATAACTATGTATGTGTTATCGAGGTCACAGATCACGAATATCTAATCGTAACTCAAAAATTCAAAATGGCGGCCGAGTTGCAGGACAAATTTTGCCATTTGCGGTGCCATTCGTCTGAAAATAAGTATGTACGTGTTATCCAGGTCACAGATCACTAATATGTCATCGTACCTCAAAAATTCAAAATGGCGGCGTCTCCATAGCTTAATATTCATCATTTACTGTAACTTCCTTATTTACCGTCCGATTCAAATGAAACTCGGTATTATAAGGTTACTGAAGTAGTTGATTGTGGATATGAAATCGAAACTGAAAAATTTTAAATGGCGGCGTCCCCATAGCCTATTATCCATTATTTACTGTAACTTTCTTATTTACCAACCGATTCGGCTGAAACTCGGTATTTAGAGGTTATTAAAGTAGATGGTAACGAATATGATTACGGAACTGAAAAATTCAAAATGGCGGTACGAATTGTTGAATAAAATCTGTCATTTAGGGTGACATTCGTCCAAAAATAGGTCGGTGAGTGTTATCGATGCTACAGATCACTAATCTGTGACCGTCGCTAAAGAATTCAAAATGGTCGCGTCCCCATAGCCATTTATTCTAACTTTTTTATTTACAGTCCGATTCAAATGAAACTCGGTATGTACAGGTTATTAGTATAGCTGATAACGAATATAACATTAGATTTACAAAATTCAACATGGCGGCAACCAAAATGGCTGACTACATATGTCATTTATGGACCGATTCGACTGAAAATCGGTACCTAGATGTTTTTCAGGTAGCTGATGACGAATCTGAAATCGAAACTGAAAACCAAGCTTTCTACATTGATTCAAGCTTTCTACAATGATTCAAGCGTTACCTAATCGAGTGCGGAGCACTCGCATTGACAGCTTTAGCTGTCACCCCTCCGGAGGAGCTAGAATGGGCGATAGCCCATTCTAGTCATAATATTAAAGAGCAGTTGGTGCGAGCCCCTTCCTCTTTGCGATCTTAAGGTACATGCCGTCGAGACGCGCTTCATTTCGCCGATCCGTGCCCGGCTCGAAAGTGTTCGGGACGGAATCCTACAGTGCTTAGGCTATACTCGGTTCCGGTATTTTTCCGGGTTTTTCCGTTATAATCGAACGAAAGTCACCTATCTCTCTCGCCCGCTTTTTTGGGGAATGAGGAGTCGAGGGGTAAAAGAGAAAATAGGGGAAGGCGATTTGGTATTTCGTAAACGTCAAAAATGTACGATTTCCTTTCGCTCCTGCCGGGCTTAATTTTCGATTTCGACCTCGCAGTTTGCGGCTAGCTATAACTAGAATCTCTCCCCGTTCCGCCGCGATGCCGTACGGCGCTCCAAAATATGTATTTCCAAAAATACGGACGTTTTAAGATTGCACGTTTTTGCACTGTTTCGAATCCGAAGCGAGACTCATTTTTTCGGTTTTTCGCCTATAACTCGAAAACGGCTGGAGCTAGCTCAAAATAAAAAAATCTCGAAGGACAAGAGCGTTTCTTTCCGCTTCCTCCGGTATCTTCGAAATTTCCGTACGACTCTTCGTTTGGGAGATATCGGCCGAAAGGTGCGGCGGTGCAAAAAGGCGAAAAATTTGACGTTTTTACCTTTAAACCTCCATAACTTCTAAACGGGGCCTCCTAGAGCAAAATACTTCGCCCTAACGAAAATGTAGAAAAATGAATTATCTAAAAGTCGTTTTTTTTGTTTTTTCCAGCTTCAAAAATTAACGAGATACGGGCGGTCAAAGTGGAAGAATTTTTCGAAATTATGTGATATTTTAAATTTACAAGATTCCAGAAAAGCTAATTTTGTCGCGCTCGCCGCGGGCCTAATTTTCCATTTTTCCGGTCAAACTTGGTATCGCCAGAAAGCTACGTTCCTCTTTTTTCCAGAGAGACGTCGAACGCCGTTCCACTCCCGATTTTTATTCACTTATGTATTTTTAAAGTACTTACGGTTTTCGATTTTTACGAAAATATCCATTCTCATTTCGCACAGAACTACACTAAATTTTTTAATTAACCCAGGGCACGTACTGCACGAATAAAATGCGAATCTTCGTGTTCAAATAGAGACTAAGATCGAGCCTCTCCGTCCAGTATTAACTAAAATATGAGTGTTTTAAGATTTCATGTTTTACAATTTTCTAGGTTACGTTTTAACACACTCAAATTTGTCACGTTTGTCTCGCCCCTGCGAGGCCGAATTTTCGATTTTCCCTATACAATTTGGTATCGCGGGAAAGCTCCTCCGCCAAGCTCCCCCTTTCCATCGAGACATAGAACGAGCTTCTACTCCAAGTAATTGCTTTATTATGAATTTAATTGTACGTAGATGTTTTTCACTTTCTCGCAAATACCCAACATTCACACGCCCGTGCCGGGCCGAATTTCCGATTTGGCCCACACACTCCACTATCACAACAAAATATCGTCTTTTCCGATTAATTTGACACCTAGAAAGCCTCTCAACTCCCATTATTTCCTGTAAAATCACCGTTTTTAAAGTCCATGTTTTTGCTTCCGCCATTTTAAATAACGTACATGACAATATACTAAGAATTCTGCGTTACAGGGGTGCGCAAAGATTACTTTGCATTAGCTTGGTAACCAGGGTTGGCCAAAGTCATAGAAAATCGCAATTAAATTAATTCGTCATCCGATTGACCTGAAATTTGGTACTCGGGGGTTATCGACCACGCTGATCACGAATATGACGTCAGAATCGCAAAATTCAAAATGGCGACGCCAATATGGCGGACGATACCCTAATATCCATTATTTACTATAACTTTCTTATTTTCCAACCGATTCAAATGAAACTCGGTATTATAAAGTTACTGAAGTAGCTGATTGTGAATATGACATCGACATTGAAAAATTCAAAATGGCGGCGTCTCCATAGCCTAATATCAATTATTTACTATAACTTTCTTATTTTCCAACCGATTCGAATGGAACTCGAGATGTTGAAGTTACTGAAGTAGCTGATTGTGAATGTGACGTCGAAATGGAAAAAATTCAAAATGGCGGCCGAGTTGCAGGACACATTTTGTCATTTACAGTGCTATTCATCTGAAAATAAGTATGTATGTGTTATCGAGATCACAGATCACGAATATCTAATCGTAACTCAAAAATTCAAAATGGCGGCCTCTCCATAGCCTAATATCCATTACTTACTATAACATTCTTATTTTTAAAAATGAATTATTCAAAGAAATTGTCTTGGTTTTGCATGAAACATCGTTATGAATGGCTTTATGTCTTTCTGATGAGCTCCAGAATAAGGGCGAAAAACGTTTCAAAGGCTAAGCATTTCCAGGAAACAGAATGATAGATTTCATGAAAATGTAATCCATTGGAATGAAAAATTTTTTTAAGACAAAGTAGATAAATAAATTCATTTTAGGTCTTTGTTCTCATTTTTAACTGAATCTTCATAATCGTAGGGGGTTATGTGGATACTAGTTTAATCTACATGGCCGTAGGGGACTGTGTGGATGCTAGTGTTAGAATGAGAATTGTCAAATAAGAAATTAGACAAATTCATTTTAGGATTTTAATTTGCTAGCATAACCAGAATTCAGGTTATCGAAAGAATGCAAAGATTTCATTAATATTTCTACACAAAGTTTTTCTTTAATAGATAGTTATCTTTTCTGCTGTTTGCAAAATCCTATAAAGAATGTTTCAATATATTCTTATTTTCCAACCGATTCGAATGAAACTCGGTATTATATAAACTTACTGAAGCAGCTGATTGTGAATATGACATCGGAATTGAAAAATTCAAAATGGCGGCGTCCCCATAGCCTATTATCCTTTATTTACTGTAACTTTCTTATTTGCCAACCGATTCATCTGAAACTCGGTATTTAGAGGTTATTAGAGTAGCTGGTAACGAATATGATTAGGGAATTGAAAAATTCAAAATGGCGGCACGAACTTCTGGACACAATCTGTCATTTAAGGTGACATTCGTCCAAAAATAGGTCTGTGAGTGTTATCGAGGCTGCAGATCACAAATCTGTGACCGTCGCTAAAGAATTCAAAATGGTGGCGCCCCCGTAGCCATTTATTCTAACTTTTTTATTTACAGTCCGATTGAAATGAAACTCGGTATGTACAGGTTATTACTGTAGCTAATAACGAATATAACATCAGATTTACAAAATTCAACATGGCGGCAACCAAAATGATTGACAACATATGTCATTTATGGACCGATTCGACTGAAAATCGGTATCTAGGTGTTTTTCAGGTAGCTGATGACGAATCTGAAATCGAAACTAAAAATCAAGCTTTCTACAATGATTCAAGCTTTCTACAATGATTCAAGCGTTTCCTAATCGAGTGCGGAGCACTCGCATTGACAGGTCACCCCTCCGGAGGAGCTAGAATGGGCGATAGCCCATTCTAGTCATAATATTAAAGAGCAGTTGGTGCGAGCCCCTTCCTCTTTGCGATCTTAAGGTACATGCCGTCGAGACGCGCTTCATTTCGCCGGTCCGTGCCCGGCTCGAAAGTGTTCGGGACGGAATCCTACAGTGCTTAGGCTATACTCGGTTCCGGTATTTTTCCGGGTTTTTCCGTTACGATCGGACGAAAGTCACCTATCTCTCTCGCCTGCTTTTTTGGGGAATGAGGAGTCGAGGGGTAAAAGAGAAAATAGGGGAAGGCGATTTGGTATTTCGTAAACGTCAAAAATGTACGATTTCGTTTCGCTCCTGCCGGGCTTAATTTTCGATTTCGACCTCGCAGTTTGCGGCTAGCTATAACTAGAATCTCTCCCCGTTCCGCCGCGATGCCGCACGGCGCTCCAAAATATGTATTTCCAAAAATACGGACGTTTTAAGATTGCACGTTTTTGCGCTGTTTCGGCTCCGTTTTCGGTTTTTCGCCTATAACTCGAAAACGGTCGGAGCTAGCTCAAAATAAAAAAATCTCAAAGGACAAGAGCGTTTCTTTCCGCTTCCTCCGGTATCTTCAAAATTTCCGTACGTGTCTTCGTTTCGGAGATATCGGCCGAAAGGTGCGGCGGTGCAAAAAGGCGGAAAATTGGACATTTTTACCTTTAAACCTCCATAACTTCTAAACGGGGCCTCCTAGAGCAAAATACTTCGCCCCAACGAAAATGTAGAAAAATGAATTATCTAAAAGTCTTTTTTTTTGTTTTTCTCCAGCTCCAAAGATTAACGAGCTACGGGCGGTCAAAGTGGAAGAATTTTTCGTAATTACGTGATATTTTAAATTTAAAAGATCCCAGAAAAGCTACTTTTGTCGCGCTCGCCGCGGGCCTAATTTTCCATTTTTCCGGTCAAACTTGGTATCGCCAGAAAGCTACGTTCTTCTGCTTTCCAGAGAGACGTCGAACGCCGTTCCACTCCCGATTTTTATTCACTTATGAATTTTTAAAGTACTTACGGTTTTCAATTTTTACGAAAATATCCATTCTTATTTCGCACAGAACTACACTAAATTTTTTATTTAACCCAGAGCACGTACTGCGTGGATAAAATGCCAATCTCCGTGTTCAAATAGAGACTAAGATCGAGCTTTTACGTCAAGTATTAACTAAAATATGAGTGTTTTAAGATTTCATGTTTTACAATTTTCTAGGTTACGTTTTAACACACTCAAATTTGTCACATTTGTCTCGCCCCTGTGAGGCCGAATTTTCGATTTTCCCTGTAAATTTTGGGATCACGGGAAAGGGCCAAGCTCCCCCTTTACATCGATACACAGAACGAGCTTCTATTCTATGTACTTGCTTAATTATGAATTTTTTTGTACGTAGACGTTTTTCACTTTCTCACAAAAAACCCAACTTTCACACGCCCGTGTCGGGCCGAATTTCCGATTTGGCCCGCACACTCCACTATCACAACAAAATATCGTCCTTTATGATTAATTTGAGACCTAAAAAGCCTCTCAACTCCCATTATTTCCTGAAAAATCACAGTTTTTAAAGTCCATGTTTTCCTTTCAGACATAAATTTTTGTCGACAATGCAGAGCACTGTAATAGGTGGTAAAAATTATGTGTGTGAAGTTAGCACGCGTTGCTGGCAACACGGCGTTGCCAGCAACGCGGAAATAAGTTTTGATGTTAAATCTTTACAAATTAAATAGAATGCCAATAGTCGGGTGCCCAAAACAAATCTCGATATAGGGTGAGCCAAATTTATCGAATTAAATTTATTTGTCGTCCGATTGGCCTGAAATTTGGTACTCGGGGATTATCGACCACGGTGCTCACGAATGTGACGTCGGAATCGCAAAATTCTAAATGGCGGCGCCAAAATGGCGGACGATGTTTGTCGATTATGGCGTCACACCGCTCAAAATCGGTATGTGGGGGTTTTCGAGGTCGCCGATTACGAATCCGAAATCTAAATTGAAAAATTCAAGATGGCGGCGGAGCTGCAGGACACATTTTGCCATTTACGATGCTATTCGACTGAAAATAAGTACGTATGTGTTGTCGAGGTCACAGATCACGAATATGTTATCGTAACTCAAAAATTCAAAATGGCTGCCTCTCCATAGCCTAATATCCATTATTTACTATAACTTTCTTATTTTCCAACCGATTCGAATGAAACTCGGTATGTTGAAGTTACTGAAGTAGCTGATTGTGAATATGACGTCGAAATTGAAACATTCAAAATGGCGGCCGAGTTGCAGGACACATTTTGCCATTTGCGGTGCCATTCGTCTGAAAATAAGTATGTAGGTGTTATCCAGGTCACAGATCACGAATATGTCATCGTATCTCAAAAATTCAAAATGGCGGGGTCCCCATAGCCTAATATCCATCATTTACTGTAACTTCCTTATTTACCGTCCGATTCAAATGAAACTCGATATTATAAGGTTACTGAAGTAGCTGATTGTGGATAGGACATCGAAATTGAAAAATTTAAAATGGCGGCGTCCCCATAGACTATTATCCATTATTTACTGTAACTTTCTTATTTACCAACCGATTCGGCTGAAACTCGGTATTTAGAGGTTATTAGAGTAGATGGTAACGAATATGATTACGGAACTGAAAAATTCAAAATGGCGGTACGCAAAGTTGAATAAAATCTGTCATTTACGGTGACATTCGTCCAAAAATAGGTCTGTGAGTGTTATCGAGGCCACAGATCACGAATCTGTGACCGTCGCTAAAGAATTCAAAATGGTGGCGTCCCCATAGCCATTTATTCTAACTTTTTTATTTACAGTCCGATTCAAATGAAACTCGGTATGTACAGGTTATTAGTGTAGCTGATAACGAATATAACATTAGATTTACAAAATTCAACATGGCGGCAACCAAAATGGCTGACTACATACGTCATTTATGGACCGATTCGACTGAAAATCGGTACCTAGGTGTTTTTCAGGTCGCTGATGACGAATCTGAAATCGAAACTGAAAACCAAGCTTTCTACATTGATTCAAGCTTTCTACAATGATTCAAGCATTACCTAATCGAGTGCGGAGCACTCGCATTGACAGCTTTAGCTGTCACCCCTCCGGAGGAGCTAGAATGGGCGATAGCCCATTCTAGTTTCAGAATTAAATCCATGTTTGACGTGGATATAGCAACGGCGTATAGCGCCTTTTCATCATAAAGAATTTTTGTGCGCATGCGTTGAGTTCCACCATGTTTTTCGGACAGATTTTGCATGTCAACATTGAATTTTATATACAATTACGTTTTTTAAACAAATAGTGATGAACATGTTGCTAATTTTCTGAATATAAGTTGTGTGATATCGTATAGTTTATTTGAAACATTTGAAAACAGGGAGCTATGGGCAAAGGAGCTAATAAACGGTGTTGTTTTGGCGTGTTTACAGCGATTTTCGCTCCAAATATTTCAGAAACTGTTTTTATTATTTTCTGCCATTCCTTATAAGCCGTGTGCTGAGTACATAAAATGTATTAAATGCTCAAGAAAAAAACATGCAAGACATTGCCAACAGTGTGGGAAATACGAGTCGTGAGTGAAAGCTCGCCGACGTGGTAATGGAAGATTTTCGTCGATAGACGATGTTAATAAAGATACATACATTTGTTCTCTTCATTTCGTAGGAAGAATATCGTCAACTCTTCAACATTTACATGTTGTTAACTTAACACTTAATGCTCTTGTACAAAAACTGACAGTTGAATCCTAACCTTGCAACCAGTTATTTTCTTGCTTCCACTCGCTTTACTGTCATGGCACTTGAGCCAGCGCCTTAATTGAGCGCAAGTGTGTTCTTCCACAACTTTGTGCACTAATTTTGCGCCGCTAATCACACTTTCGATTAAATTAATGTTCAAAACTGATACCTGCCCAGCCATTTTGCTAAAAAGTGTCCGAAAGTTTCATATTTCCCACAAAAAACATGGCACCAGAGCATGCGCGCGACAATGATGAAATGGCCTTGAAAAGGCCTATTGCGCATAACTAACTTTTGAGGTTATATTCACATCCACCAAACAACATTCATCAGTCCACAGTCCACCATCACAAGTTTAAGGTTGCACAGTGATGCAATCTATTATGAGGTAATGCCACCAGATCATATCCATCATAAATAAAAGAACAAATTTTAACCATCTGGTTTGATCCACCAGACAATAAAAGAACATTGGTGGAACTGGTGCCACCTGATGGACTCAACGTTGAAATAAAGAAAACGTCCATAGTAGAAAAAACTTTATTAATTCAAGGGGAGTCACATATGTAAAAATAAAAAATTATATTTTACAAACTGTGGCACGTACATCATGCTGCTGTTGGATCAGTCGTGTATTCAATGTCATTACATGCTATTTTTATAGTCATCTGATCTAAGAATTCCTTAATTTTATACAATGTTATTGTCTATAACTAACTTTTGAGGTTAGATTCACATCCACCAAACAACATTCATCAGGGGACCTATTTTCATCAAGTGCGTTTGAGTCTTCGCATATTAGATATACGAAGCTTTAAAGCACATTTTTGCGACATACCGGGTAAGTTGTCGTATGTATTATTAGCTTACCGCTTCATTTTCGCGAGGAGTGGTTTAATAGGGGAGTAAGGTTTCACGTGACTCTTGGTATGTGAAAACACTAACCGCAGCTTACCCAGCTCTCGACGTAGGTTAGAAGCGGTATGTATCGCTGTCCTTGTTTACTGTCAAGCCCAGAAACTAACCTCTTTGAATTTATAAATAAAAAATAATTTAAACTGTCATAATAATGGACGAATTGGTCGAAATATCTGTAAACCATGAAGGTTCGGATGTGAGACTTGTTGTGGACATGGAGACAGCAAATATATTATTAAGCGCTAAATACATATTCCAATTATTTTGCTTAAAAATATTGAAATTGTCTAGATCCCCCTGTACTGTTCTACCTGTACATTTTTCCTCTTTCCCTCAAAGGATGTTTTGGTATAGACACCTATTTTATTAATAGTTTGAATACTAAAAGAGGTTAGGAACTTCTTACTATTAGCATTTTCGCGACGCTGGTTTGCAAATATATAATAAGATGGTGGGGGTCTAACTACTACATACCACTCTTGTTTAACCCGGTATGTCGCAAAAATGTGCTTTTAGATACGCATGCGTATTTTCTGACGTATGCTTGACCCTTCGCAATGATCCTTTGAAAATGAAATCGAATACGTATTTATAAAAACGTGTGGCAGTTTGGCAACACCGCCCGCAGCGAAATCCTGTCATTAAAGTAAGGTTATGAACAGTGTTTATGTCATGTCTTTCACGTTGAAATCGCAAGCATATCAACACCTACAAATCATTATAATTAATGGTTATTAACTGAGAAGTCAAACACCTTCATTACTTTCGTTTCGATACTCAAATCTTGGGCTCTTTGTGGGTCTGTCAAATAAGGGGTTAAAACATTTATAAGGATGCGGGCTAGATCCTTTGATAACCTGAACATACAGACAAACTTTTTGTCGGTGAACTCTTCAAATGGATTTCTTCGCCGATCGTATACCCGTGGTTCTCTTTCTTCGGCATCTTCAAGACCTTCTATCAGCAGAAGGTAAAGAAATTCTTCCGCCATTGTACCTAACCTCAATTAGGGCAATACTAAATTTAGAGATGTTATGTCACAGCTTTTTTCTGGAACAGGCAATACCTGTTCCTATTCCAAACAGAAACCTGTGACAAATACCTGTTCCAGTTCCAAACTGTTCCGTAGCAACTTTGGTTAAGTAATATGAGGGTAAGTAAGAACACTGCGAACTGTGAATTATTAAAGGTATATTATGAGTTCTGTCTTAGTCAACTTGCGCCGTCGCAATATCACCACTACCAAGATCTGTGCATGTTGCGGTGCATGATTCATGATACAAATCTATTCGAGTCAAGCGAAGAAGTAATAAAGTATGTACCTAACAGTTTCGCGTTCACTAGCCATGCTAGGCCATCACATCACATTCACATCACAACACAAGTCGCGTAGAGTGGAAGCGGAGTAGCGGAGCTCGGAGCATCTCGCGTTTATGGAACTGAAACTGTTACTTTTTATATTTGATACCTGTGCCGTGGAACAGGTGGCTGATACCTGTTCCAAAGTCACAGGTCCGGTTCCATCGTAACATCTCTAATACTAATACGAAAGAAAAAAGCAGTATAGTAGCGGCACTATAGCTGCTATTTCCGTTGTAAAGTTATTATTTTTGTTTCCAATTATCCGTATCAATTCGCGCGATATCACTTTAGGCACACAACAATGAATTTTACTAAATTGCGAATTCGTATTTGGAATGCACCCACTAACTTCCACTCGCTGCATAGGTGAATAAGTTGCTATTCGTAAAAACTTTTACGAAGGCTCAAGAATACCAATACTGCGCAACTGCTCGCGTTTCTTGACTATTCGCATTCGCAATTGCAAAAACACTTGATGAAAATAGGTCCCCTGTCCACCATGACAAGTTTAAGGTTGCACTTGCACAGTGATGCAATTTTTTCTGAGGTGATGCCACCACATGATATCCATCATAAATAAAAGAACAAATTTTAACCATCTGGTTGATCCACCAGACAATAAAGGAACAACATTGGTGAATGGTGAAACTGGTGCCACCTGATGGATTCAACGTTGAAATAAAGAAAACGCCCACGGTCTATATCATTTCACCATCTACCGACGGAGCTTGGCAAACCGACTTCCGGCGTGTATCCCCATTGCAAGAAGAATATACAGCGATGACTATCATCAACACCACCTGTTTTTAGGTGGTGTTGCTATCATAGAGACTATTTTAGATTTATAAGCTTTTGTATTTTTCGTATTATATTCTGCTATTCGCTATTCTGCTGCAGAACTTTGTTGTAATTAGGCAATCCAAACCAAGATGGCCGCTGTTGGCAGACCATCCGGTCGGTGTCATGAGAAAATAATCTATAATAATAATAATACCATAATGACAGCGGCGGTAACATCCAAAGATGTTTAATACAGATCTTTGGTAACATCCTTAGAGTAGGAAAGATATATAATCTTTCCTAGTCTAAGGTAACATCAGATCCATTCTTTTCGTCTACACTTGGCGTAGAGTTTAAAGTGTAGTGCAGCATTAGTGTAAGACGGTTTGAAGATAATTTTACAACTTTAGAATAGTAGGTACAGGTAGGTACTAGTTATAATAGTACAGTATAGGTTTGTTTTGGTTCTAAATTTTCAGAGTTCTAGAACCGTTCCCGTCTTGAGCAGTTTAAGAAATTATGTATTTTAGTGTACTGCTCATGACTGTTTTCTTTACTGCGCATATTGTTTTATTATTCTGTGCTGCGGATGGTGGGAACTGTTCTAGAACCGTTCTTTTTAGAACCAAAACAAAGCTTATAGTTAGTGCAGTACTGGTGTAGCTGCACTCGACGAAAAGAACAAAATATTCCGTTACACCAATTACACGTTTAGCACTGGTGCACAAAGTGCTAACAAAAGAACGGACCTATTAATATTGTGTGCCCAGGAAGTAAAATGTGTGCCCCACAACTCGCACAAGCTGATTTCGTTCGGCAGAGTGATTCGTAATCATAAGGAACCGGTTTCATGTGTTCTCTCTGCCCCTGCCAAACCAAAGATTAGAGAACTCCTAATCATTGACCAAACATTAGATTCTCTAATCTTTGCTTAGAGTAGGAAAAAGAATCTTTGGTTGTACCTACAGATCAATAAAAGACGTAGATAAAGAATACTGTAGAAATGGTACATATATACTGTGTTTGAGGCATAGGTATACAATAAATCACAGAACATATACTCAGGAGAAGCGCAAGCCAGTGCTTTAAGAGCCACAACAAAGTTTGGCTCGCCATCTGGTAGTCGCCTGGAAGAACTAGGCAATATGCGGGAATATTGAATTAGAAATTTGTGCGGGAATATTGAATTTGAAATTTGTGCCCGATCTTATTTACGCATTACAGATACTCGACATCTTAAACTTTTTATTGTTACCAGACCCTGTGAAGAAAATTTTCTTTTTTTTATGTAAAATATTACCTTCCGCTCATTCATGAATTTAACATAAATCTCTCAAAGAAATTCTTTCTATCTGGCCTGTTAATTAATAAAAAGTCAAAGATGGCGTGTGTACCTGCGAAATATTTAGACAGGGAAAAATGATACAATGATTTGAAAACAAAAATATATAAATATATATTTAAAAATATTTGTCTACATAAATGCAGCTCCAATTATTACACTTGTAACAATTTTAACAATTACATAATCAACAATATAACATATAAAAATAAAATTAACAAAAAAACTGCCTAGGCAGTGGCCGGTTAATTAACTTATAATTGGCCAACAAGACACACAAAACGAAACTTAAAATTAATACATTATAAAACTATAGTGAAATACATAAAATTGTACTTACTGACTACTTTTGTATGTGAATGGGGGTGAATTGGCCTGCTTATCAGAAAAGTTGTTTGAATTATTTATAAAATAATCATGATCATTAAAAACCAACATTACCATATTAACACTATTTGACTGCTCAGTATTATTATTATTTGCACTATCATCAATTATAACATTCTCGTTAGAAATAGGCACTTGGTTTTCCTGTTCATTAATTAATAGGACGTGGAGCGGCATTTGGAAGAAGCAAATGTTTTGAGACATTGACGAAGTCATTGCTTCGAAAGTGCTCTTCACAAACATAAAAGTTTCTACAGGCTTATTTATTCAAGTCTATTTTGCATACTTGTTTCCAAAGGGCACGTTCATGATTTAATGGAAATCTATAAAACCGTTACCATTTTTTTTGCACCTTTTGTCCGATAATAACTATTTTCGCAACTAGGATATTTGCAGGAGTATTTTTTTTGTGGATTCATTATAGAGTTTTCTCAAATTCAAAATATAGTAAGTAACAAGGTTACCTTACAAAAGTACGGACTACATTTACAAAGGTATAGTAATATATCACAGTTGATCATTACTTATAAGCCGTGATATTGATCTTATGTTTATGTAAGCTGTACGCATCATTGCCTTCACACACCATATCTGAAAATGAAAATCTCTGGTAATTTTAATAAAATGAAAATTTTGTGCGAACATACCTACACAAAATCAAAATTTTTGTTACTCTAGCTGGATCAAAATTGCTGCAACTTGTCTTTTTGGTCACCATTAAAACAAAAATTATTGCATGCCAATACAGGGCCATTACCATTATAGTATGTCCAAATAAGGGGAATGTACTCCTGAAAAATATAAAATTGTTTAGCTGGTTGGAAGAGGGAATCAAAATTCAATGCAAAATTAAAATGATAGGTAATTACCACAGACTTTCTTACTTATTACAGGTGAAGTTTATCAATATGTAGTACCAAAAAACGGACCTACCTAGCAATTAACAATTAACAACTATACTTTTTTTAATGAACTGAACAAAATTTTTACATCTCAGATAAATTGTTTCTCTGGAAATCATAGCGACATTCTACATTGTTATATTCATAGGTTAAGTTATGATTATGAATTATGTCTTATGTCATATTAGAACACAGATGATGAGATGACAGATTTTCCTTGACGGAAATAATTCGCCGACTTGACATTTCTGCCTGGATCGACGCCATGCTTGTTTACATTCTGTGAATTCTACTTTCACTCCCAGAAGTGACAAGGAAGGGTTATGTTTACATTCGTCCGCCTGCATAGGCGCATCGTTTGAAGAGGGTTAATTATATACGAGCTATAGTCTGTTTTTAAACGAGGAGGAACGTTTTTAAATTTACTGCCCTAAATTATACATCTGTGATTGGATACGCCTTCGCCAGTTTTACACAAGGCAATGGCAATAGTCGTAAATTATGACATACTATAAAAAATTTAATTTCATGTCAAATTATTTTATTTCAATTTCTATTTTATCGTTTGCACATTGTATATCAGTTTTTAATCCCTTTTGTGTAAATCTGAAGGTAAAAGCGGCTAATTACTTATTGGTGCCTTTATATTACATAAATGACGTGGATGCTGCATATGTATATATAGGTACCTATATACCTGCTATAAATACATAGAGGTCAATGAATTATATAGGTATATATACCTACCTAATATAATAAAATACAGACAAATACAGAGTACATGTTTACGACATCCACTTATTCATTAGCAAAAAACTAAAACAAGCTAACCGTTATAAGTACTCTGCTTCGCCGATTTACTGCACTTTTTATATAATTGTTGCACATTCTATTGGATACTCTTCGCAGTTTTTTTGTAAATAATATTGGTTTTAGACATGTTTTGTTTAATTACAAAACAAAACAAAAATGTATGTATTTTTCTTTTTGTTTAAAAAATTTATAACTCTTTTATTTATTGATCGATTTTGTTCAAAAGCAATAGGGTTCTTGCTAGCTAACATAACCAAGTTTCAATACAATTGGACTTTTCGTTCTTATAAGTTATCGTGCTTACAAGAAACGTGACGGACGGACAGACAGACGGACGGACGGACATTTTGAAAGTTGTTCAGAATTCGATCACCAACACAGTGATATGAAAATTTTGTCTCTACGAGCGATATTACCGATTTTAGAAACGTGCCGATCGAATGCAATATACCTATATATATATATATATATATATATATATATATATATATATATATATATATATATATATATATATATATATATATATATATATATATACACGTTCAACCGACGTTACCAAGCCACCTATATCTTACAGGCCACCACAGACCATCGTGATATCTTTATTTTTCCAGTGTATATATAGCCATTTATTGTTTATATTAACAAAATAAACTGCAACAGTACTAGAGGGGTAGAAGAATATGAAAAATTATATTTTTATATATTTCACTGTTGTTATCGAGCCACTTATAAAGAACCGCCTATTTGTGCCAGGTGTATATATTTTTGTTATTTTACTAACGTACACATTCCTTACGATGTTGCCGAATTTATTAATTATGGAAAGTATTTTCGTACTGCTACAAGCAGACAGTACCCTCGTTCAGCCAATAAAGCAACAACGAATATTTACCATTTTTCAAAAGTAGTTCGTATGTGTAGCATTGAGAACATGTCAACTCGAGGTAAAAAATATTGAATCTACTAGAAAAAACAAAGGAATGAATGCTAACTAGGAGTAAAAAAATAGTGTAGTTAGAGGAACGATCAAAAACACGTTTTTGAATGTGAAAAACTGTTGAAAACTCGGAAAATATGCACGTTACTAAAAAATTACAAGTAACACCCATTTTAAAGAATATATTAACCGATACGTCTGAATTTTTCCAAATTTTTAAATTTCATAGTTTACGAGATTTTCCATTTTCCGATGAGGGTCTTTTATGCGTGCTTTTCCGGAAAAACTTGGACAAAGTACACTTTTGGAAAAAGTCATAAAGGAAAAAAAAGTCTTCTATTTTAATTATACATTCACCATAATTTTTTTGGATTATTTATATTTACTTTTTGTTACCCCTCCACCCCTTTTTAGAAGAACTCGAACAGCTATATCTCGAATAATACTCGAAAATTTTACAAGAGTGAAAAATTGTGAAGAATCTGTAGAGAAGTCAAAAACTCAACGACCAGACTGATTTTATAATTTATAATAGCTAGACCTGCGGATTCTTCTGCCAATACTGCAGAAGCTGGCTTTAGTAAAAAAAATAAAAAATGTATCTAATGGTTCATAGGACAAAGGGAACTCGGCTAAGAAGACAGGTCGTATGAGGTGGTTACCAAGCAGAAGAAACTTGCAACTACATTTTTTTTAAATATTATTGAAAACAGCCTTGCATCAAAGAAAAATAAATGTTTAAACTTCATACAAAAATATTCGGATCTTTTTAAAGAAACAACTATCCCCACACCGCACATGACATCCCTAGGATATCCTCATTTGGTCCCGTATATCCCAATTGAGGACAACATTCCTCAGGATATCCTTAGGATATCCCAATAAAGTATATATAACCTGAGAATATCCCAAATGGGGATATCCTAGACAAATCCTGGCAGGATGTCCTAGTAATATCCTGCAGAGATATTAAAAGCCTAAGAAAATATCCACTGTGGGAATATCCTGAGCAAGCCCTAGAGTCGTATAGGTATTATTATTTAGGAGATTTTAACAACAAAAATAATGAAAAGTATATATATTATTTTGAGGCTATTTATTTATAGTGTCTCTTATTTGTTTGTAAAATTAGCTTCTAAAAACGTATTTGTTTGTTCTGCTTGATAGTCCCCTCCAGTACAAATAATTCGTTAAAAATATATTAAAAATGTATATCTTATTTAAATAGCAGTTATTTATAATTTGGTTTTAATACATTTACTGTGTTTTGAATTAGCCGCCTTTTTGTGACAAGTCGAGAGTTCTAAGAAATCCGCCTGGCGTCGATGTCTTTTCCACGTTCATTTTAAAGTTCTTTCGACAAATAAGATTACGTTAATTTTTTCATAAATATAATGCTGCTATGTTATATCTTTGTATTTATTATAATATCTAAAATGGGAAAATGTGATTGGTTATTGTCCATAGATGTTATTGTCAAATACGTACCTTTATATTTTTCTGACTGAATAGATTTTTTTATTCATTATTTCATTATAACTTTTCAGCACGTTATGATTTTTTAAAGTTGTACATATCATCCCTTATAACTTCTAACCACACTAAACTCAGTTGATTTTAATAATACCAAAAAAGGGCAAGAGATCATTTTTATGTAATATTTCATGCTTTTACAATTTTTATTTGAAACTTTTTTACTATCTTTTACACATTTTGAGTAATTTTGAAAAAACGCTTCGTTATATTTTTTTTCACCCCTTCTCAGAGTTTAAAAAAATTCTTTCATTAATCGTGTTCAAATACTTCAAAGTAACATATCAAAAATTCAAGTATTTACTTTAAAATTTTAATTTGTCGACCTATTTCATTGGACTATATAATATAACCTCTATTAGTTTGGTAGATTTACTTTTAAAACGATATGAGCCAATTGATAGATACAAATACGTGTATGGAGTTGAACATATACCTATGTATCACATTTTTATTAGTCATTTTACCTCTGCCATTATATAAACTTGTATTCCTTTGTCTTAGCTTATTGGCTCAGTTTAAAAGTAATGATCTTATAAAATAAGTTATTTTTTGTTGTCTTTAGAAATATCCAATAAACCCTAAAAGAACTGGGGATGTCCTATATAAAGTCCTCAGGTTGTTCGTAGTAAAGCCCAGGCATAACCCATATAAGAGCTGATGATGTCCTGTACACACCCGTACTGATGTCCTGAGGACGTCATCAGCAAAGCCCGAACTGTCTCATTTGGATATCCTATGGACATCCTAAGGTGATAATGGGATCTTCCCAGGATATCCCATATGTCCTGAAAAGTTGTCCCCAGTATGTTCTGAGGATGTCCTTGTGCTGTATGGGTCGCAATAAGTGAAATATTGTTTGTTCTTTTACTTTTATTTTAATAATGCAAATTTATTTTTAAACAAAGTCTTCACTAACTAAAATAAATAAGTTCCTACAAAAATAAAAAAAATAAAAGTTCTTTCTGTGCTATACAGTATATCTCACTATTCATGAATGCCATATCACAGCATTCTTATCAATAATGCGATTTTTTTAAAATTTGGCTGGAAGGTGCTTACCCATCAGGAGATTGTGTCACGGTAATATATTTAAAAATTCACCAGTGGCGTCCGTCCTTATGAAGAAAAATATAACTAATTTTCCAAAAAAAGATATTAGGCAAAATTTTATCTGTAAAGCAACCTCATAATTTTATTCATTGTTATCGAGAACTCACTATAACCGTATTTCAATAAGATAGTGTACTTGGTGATCACGTAATAGAAAAATAAAACTTCTGTTTTTAGGGTACCAACTATTAGTCATGACTTTATTTTCGGACTTAGTTAGGAGTTAATTAAGCTGGAGGAAAACAGATTTTCCATTTAGAATTAATCACGTGACGTCAGTCAGTTTACTTAACAGTCAAAGTCAAAGAATCATTAACTTGGAAATTTAAAAAAATCAATTTTAGACAAATTTCATTCATGAACGATTTCAATATATAATAAAATTTACATAGATAATTAAATCACAGTGTGTTCAACATATGACATGATTAATTCTAAATGGAACGACTCTCTTCTGCTTAATTACGTCCGAAGATAAAGTTACGCCTAATAATTGGTACTTTAAAGAAGAACATTTTATTTTTTTATTGAAATTCGTTAATGTTAATGATTTTTTAATAACAACGAATAAGGTTTTGAGATTGTTTTACAGTTAAAACATTGCCATCTTTCTTTGAAATATTAGGTACATTTTTCTTCATAACGACGGACGCCGCTGGTGATTTTTTAAATATTTTACCGTTACACAATCTCCTGATGGGTAAGTATCTTCCACCCAAATTTAAAAAAAATCACATTGCTAATACCCATACAGCACAAGGACATCCTCAGAACGTACTGGGGATAACTTTTCAGGACATATGGGATATCCTGGGAAAATCCCATTATCACCTTAGGATGTCCGTGTAGGATATCCAAATGGGACAGTTTGGGCTTTGCTGATGACGTCCTCAGGACATCAGTACCGGTGTGTACAGGACATCATCAGCTCTTATATGGGTTATGCCTGGGTTTTACTATGAACAACCTGAGGACATTGATAAGACTTTATATAGGACATCTATAGTTCTTTTAGGGTTTATTGAATGACAGCAAAAAATACATATTATTTTATAAGATCATTACTTTTAAACTGCGCCAATAAGCGAAGACAAAGGAATACAAGTTTATATAATGGCAAAGGTAAAATGACTAATAAAAATGTGATACATATATGTACAACTCCATATACATATTTGTATCTATCAATTGGCTTATATCGCTTTAAAAGTAAATCTACCAAACTAGTAGAGGTTATATATAGTCTAATGAAATAGGTCGACATATCAAAATTTTGATATGTTACTTTGAAGTATTTGAACACGATTAATGAAAGAAATTTTTTTTTCAACCCCGAGAAGGGGTGAAAAAGAATATAACAAAGTGTTTTTCAAAATTACTCAAAATGTGTAAAAGATAGTAAAACAGTTTCAAATAAAAATATTACACAAAAATGATCTCTTGCCGTTTTTTGGTATTATTAAAAATCAACAGAGTTTAGGGCGGTTAGAAGTTATAAGGGATGATATATACAACTTTAAAAAATCATAGCGTGCTGAAAAGTTTGTAATGAATTTAAAAAAAAAATTATTCAGAAAAATATAAAGGATTGTCCGCAGATGTTATTGTTAGATACGTAATCTAACAATAACATCTGCGGACAATAACCAATCACATTTTCCCCTTTTAGATAATATAATAAATACAAAGATATAACATAGCAGCATTATATTTATGAAATATTTAACGTAATCTTATTTGTCGAAAGAACTTTAAAATGAACGAGGAAAAGACATCGACGCCATTCGACGCCCGGCGGATTTCTTAGAACTTTCGACTTGCCAGAAAATGGCGGCCAATTCAAAACACAGTAAATGTATTAAAACCAAATTATAAATAACTACTATTTAAATAAGATATACATTTTTAATGAATTATTTGTACTGGAGGGGATTATCAAATAGAACAAACAAATAAGTTTTTGAAACATATTTTACAAACCAATAAAAGACAGTATAAACAAATAGCCTTAAAATAATATATATACTTTTCATTATTTTTGTTGTTGAAATCTCCTAAATAATAATACCTATAATAGGACGACTCCAGGACTTGCCCAGGATATTCCCACAAGGAATATTTTGTTAGGCTTTTAATATCTTTGCAGGATATTACTAGGACATCCTGCCAGGATTTGTCTAGGATATCCCCATCTGGGATATTCTCAGGTTGTATATATTTTATTGGGATATCCTAAGGATATCCTGAGGAATGTTGTCCTCGATTGGGATATATGGGACCAAATGAGGATATCCTAGGGATGTCGTGCCGTGTGGGTAAAGGAGCTGTGATATGGGGGGTCACGAAAAATGAGACATACTGTATACTAAACTGATAATATTTCATTTGGCTATTTTAGGTAATATCTCATTTTCAAATTAAATCTCTCTTGACCCCTTAGAAATAATAATAATAATAATACTAATAATAATAATAATAATAAATTATTAGTGTTGATGTATAGGAGTACTTACGCAAGTCAACAGGTCAGGTAAACTTACATTGTACAAATTATAAAAAAATATGAACAAAAAATTAAACATATGTAAACGAACGTAAAAACACAGTATACCTATAACAGATTTTTACAAACGAATACTGATACGAAGTACATTCAATATCTAAAAAATCGTAGTAAAAAAAACATGTAGTGATAGAATGCCTTGAGAAATTTTTAATTATCATTCGAATTTTTTTTAGGTTATCAATGTTTTTTTATGTTGTATGGTAGTTTATTAAACATTTGAATTGCTAAATAATTTGGTCCATTCTGTGACTTCTTTAATCTATAATATGGAGTAATGATATTATTTTTAGTTCTGGTATTATAACCGTGTTGGTTCACATAGGTAGGGTAGCCATTTGAATTTGATTTAATATATGTTAAACATTCCAAACCATACAGAGAAGGTAATGTTACTATACCAAATTTAATAAAAGCATGTTTGCAATCTTCAGTATATCCTAAGCATGCTATAATTCTAATTAATTTTCTCTGTATAGCAAACACTTGATTAAAATCTGCAGCATCTCCCCACACTATTATAGCATAACACATTATTGAATGACGATGCAAAATAAGCTGATCTCAACGTATCTGTAGACACGGTACCCGAAAGGTTACGAATAACGAAAACTCTACTACTCAATTTTCGACAAATGTTGTCAATGTGTATATTCCACCTCAAATGTAGATCCAAATAAACACCTAAAATTTGTACAGTAGATATTACATCAGTAGAAATGTCGAAATTGCGTAACGTGAACATCATATCTTGTGATATTGTTTTATTACAAATTAGATTATTAGATGCAAACCATTGTTCAACTTTTGACTGAATTTCGCTTTATTCACTTCAACATTATTTAAATTATCTGATTTAATGGAGATTGTAGTGTCATCTGCGTACAGAATATACGTGAGACATTTTTTTGCCAAGGACATCATTAATGTAAATCAAAAACAGTAAGGGTCCTAATATGGAGTCCTGAGGTGCACCAGTCTTTAATATTTCTTTACTTGATGTTATGTTGTTAAATTTAACACTCTGACTACTATAATATAAATAAGATTCCAATATTTTTATACTATTAACGTAAATTTTATATTTTTGTCATTTTTCAATTAAAATGTCATGTGAAACACAGTCAAAACCCTTACCAAGGTCTAAGAAAATATCATTGAATTCATGATTTTCATATGCGTTGAGGACATTATTAAGGCCAATATTGCGCTAGTAGTGTTGCGGTTCTTTCGGTAGCCATGTGGACATTCAAGAAAGAGATTATTTGATTAAAAATATGTAATTAATCGAGTGTACAAGCATTTTTTCAATATTTTTGAGAATACCGGAAGAATTGATATTGGCCGATAGTTATTAGTAAGGCCATCCATATCGCCATTCTTAAAAATGGGTGTAACTATTGCCACTTTTAATATGTTTGGGAATGTGCCCTCCAAGAGACATTTATTTATCAATTTTGTAAGGGGATATATTATTAGATTTTTTATAGCTTTTATGGTTTTCACAGTCAAACGATATACATCTGTATTAGATTTACTTTTAAGATTCATAATAAATACAGGAACCTCTTTTTTATTTTAGTGAAAACTAGTGAGAAGCTTTACATGTATGCTATATATTATTTTTGTTAATACCTACTTTCAAAAAAATAAAAATTTATAAATAAGCTCTAAGATTCTACACCGCATTTGATTTCACTTCTAAGTTTTAAATATCTATTTACAAACATAATATTTGGAGGTTGCCACATCTATGGTCTGGGAAGATCAGTAAAACATAATGGTCATATGAACGATTATACAATATACAGAAATGAGACGCGAGCGCCAAAGCTTAGAAATCCTGAACTAAATTCATATATAATTATATATTTTACTGTCTAACCAGACCCACTTCAAATTTCGTCCTCTGCACCCTCCAGTCACCTATTTATGAAAAATATGGTCAAACGATTTCAAGCCAAGAAACTGGTCTGACTTCGTCACTTTTGGTCTGTGTACGTAAGTGAAATATCCAAAATTGGTCTGTATAAACGGTTAAACAAATGTATATATATATATATATATATATATATATATATATATATATATATATATATATATATATATATATATATATATATATATATATATATATTTGTCCAATCGACGCTGCCAGTCCAGACACGTTCATCAGGCAACCTCAGACCAACTCGAAAGAATAGAGTAAGGGGAGTATATATTACGTTCTATATTTTTATTTTATATCACAATTAAGAGCAACCAAAGAGGGGTAGAGAAATCTAATTTAATTTTTTTTTGCCATGTTCAGTAATCGTAACCAGGACCGCAACGTTCAACCGCCTTTTCAAACCAGCATGTAACAAAATGAAATACCTAATAGACGTTATCAGTCCAGACACTGTTGCCGAGTCATATATTGTTTTTTTATAGAAGATAATACAATGCGGTAGCGCCTATTAAGCGTGCCAGGCTCAAGTAAGTTCTTCCTACGTTTCATTACCTATATTATACATTCCCCATTATTCGGTTGTGCCTTACCTGGACTCTCTATAGTGTTTTAATTCCCGAGCCATGAATCGCGGGAAATTATTAGTCCACCTAGCTACTCAAAATTCAGCCAGTGAGTATAAAGCCTAATTTTGCGTACTTAACAGGATTTTAATAAGTATGTTTTATATTATTTTTAGCCCCAAAAGAAGTAAGTTTTAGTAGCTCTGTAACGAGTGAAAGTGAAGATGTTTCGAAGGTGCGTGAGTCTTAATAATGATACTTATCCTCTATCATCCCTAACTTCATGCTTCGCTAGAACTAGTGATTAACCCTAATAATAATTAATGTAGATAATGCAGAATGTAGATAATGCCTTTTTTACTGAGACTTGAATAATAGTTTCCTGTTGAACTGTTTTTTTTTTTGCAATACGTCCATAGTTAGAATGGATAAGAGTGTAAACTTTTTTATTTCTCGTTTTACGTGGAAAATTTATTCTTGATAAAAAGCTTTGCTTTTGTTAAAAATATGACTGCCATGAGGTATGTTAACATGTCAAGTATAGGAAGTTCGGAAAGTTTAAAAATCTGTAAATTATGTAAGAGTAAACTATATGTTCAATTTTAACGATATGAAAAACTGTCACTAAGAAAAGTTGTTTAAAATTAAAGTTTATGTCAGAATTTCAATTTTGAAAAAATCTGCCTAATTCTACTTTTTTTAAATTTTCTTTAGTTTTTCTAATAAATTTTACTTCTCTTACACAGCGAAGGGAAGTTTTCTTCGGATTTTCACAATTCAGACCATGTAGGTTACGAAAATAAAGGTCTTTCAATTCCGCCAGTCTGTCTGTATGTCGGTCTGATGTCTGTCTGTTGGTGCATTTACTAGAAACTACTCGACGGAGAACAGTCAAATTTAGTCGGTAGTTGACGCTACTGCCAGCGAAGATATGGTTAAACTTTCACTAGAAAATATACAGGGTTGAACGTCTAAAGAGAAGAGACAATGAAACCATTTTTTCGCTGAAATTTAAAATTTTCACGTTTCATGGCATTCTAAACCTATCAATATATTTACGACTACTTTACTTTCACTTCACTACGTGGATGTGGAACTAAAAATGTGACAGATGGCAATAATATTTGGTATACAGATGACACAATTGGCAAGGAAGACACCTATTAAAGTTTTATTGAAAAATATACTGAATATATTGAACGTCTAAGAAATAATTCAACAATGGCGGAAATTTGTAAAAGAATTTACGTAAGTATATTCCATTTAATATTAAATTTTTGCTGTTGGGCGACCACTCTGTATATTTTTTTGACCAGAAGTTATCAGATTTTCTTTATAACAATACTGATAACTACATTCAGAACACTATTCTCAAATGTCGTTTCTTAATTAATATTTTTTAGGCTGATCGCCCTGTATAAATAAAGAGGAAAGTTTTGTGTAAATACCTTTAACGATTTTTTTCGATGCTGTTAAAAATAAAATAGTATATTATAATTACAAGTGTAATTAGCTATCTTATCTATTAATTTTTGTTAGAAGAAAATAACTTTTATTTTACTGTAACATTTTGCCGCATGATACTTATGAACAATTTTTTAAAAGTAAAATTAGTCCGACTTATCCACAAATTGGAATTCTGACATAAATTTTAATTCTAAACAACTTTTCTTAGTGACAGTTTTTCATCGTTAAAATTGAACGTAGTTTACTCTTATATAATTTTCTTTTTTTTACTTTCTGAACACCCTGTACGTGACATGTTAACTTACTTCATGGCAATCATATTTTTAACAAAAGCGAAACTTTTGTGAAGAACATATTTTCCGTATAAAATGAGAAATAAAACAGTTTACCTTCTTATCCACTATAACTTGTCATACTGTACATATACAGGGTGTTCCTTAATGACGTGTGATTCCTTAGGCCACTTTATGAAGAAAATTTCAATGGAGCATATGTCCGCAATGACTTAAATATTTTGCTACAGGGTGTTCAATTTTTTTTAATCGTTATTTCTTAATATCTCAGAAAGTACTTTAGATATTATTTTCAATTTTGGTATGTGTTAGTAGGATATAAAACCACATATTTATTTTATAGCTCCGCCAGTGGCGTCCCTGTAACCATGTCCGCTGATATTTTTTACCAAAAAAGTAGTACACCACTGACATATTTCTATGTGAATATTTTTGCATATCAGCCTGGTCAATTCTACATAAAAACGTTTTTCTCGTCAGACGCACAGTTCTTAATTGAAACAATTAAATTCAAATTGCTTCATAGTGCAAACAAACTAACCGATTCGAATCCAAAACCACTATTAATTATAGACAGGACTTTTATAATTGGAAATGGTAAAGGGGCTTATAATGAACGTAAAAAAACAAAATGCCTGACCGGGGGTAGTATGGGTTTAATTTGGGAGGTTGAAAGCTGGTGCAAAATATATTATTGCGTTTTCCGGCGAAACTTGACGTTCTACCAAAAAATGTTTATTCGACATCCTCTATAAAATCCTTTGTTTCCACATTTGCAATAATTTGCTTACTCAGAATATTTTATTTTGTGTTATTAGGTATTCTATACTCTAAATATGTGTTTGGTCCGCAGATGTAGAAAATAACCAATAACAATTTTTTAGTAAAAATTATTCGATTTAGCTAACATTAAAAAAGATACAGGGTGTTAAAGTCGTTTTTTTTAAGTTCTTTAATGTCTATTTGATAAAATACGGCAATAGAAATACTTTTAAAAAATCGAAACTTTAACACCCAGTTTTTCAAAAATATAATATTTTGTTTGCGTCAAGTTAAGAAATAGAAAAATATTTGTTATAGGATTTTTCAAACATCAGGAGAAATAAAAATAATGTATTCTCGTTGACTAATCAAAAAAGATACAACTATTAGTAGAAATATCAATTTTATACCAGAAGTAGGTTGTCAGATGAAATACAAAGTTTAAAATTGATATTTCTACTAGTAGTTGTTTCTTTTTTAAATAGTCAGCGATAATACCCCACATAGCACGCGATATGAAATGAACATTCAAAACTCATTGTCTACATTCAAACAATATTCAGAACTTCTTTTACATATAGCCGTAATATACATTTTGCGACGTACTTATATCAATATAGGAAAGATATTGCCAGTACGTTGTACGATATTCCTATATATACCTATAATATACGTGAAATAATGTTGATTCTGCGATATACCCAGAATATTGTACGAATCTTCTCAAAAATTTACTGATGTGTCAAATATTATATAGATATACAATAGGCAATATTTATGCTACGTACTTAATTCAATCTCTTTACAATTTACAAATGGAATATTTTTACAACATGATATTTTCGTATACTGTAGACATATACAAAAAGCTATATTAATTTTGAAATCTTTAATAAATATCACATAAACATTTAATGGATAATATATGTGTATCATCATATATATCCTGATAATGTACCAGTGGAACATTTCTGCAACATAGAATTCATGTTTGTATTTTTAATATTAAAAAAATGACATTCAAAAGTTGAACACATGTACACTACTGCTGTATGCAATAAAACACAAATTAAATTTTAGAATGGGGTGTAAACATATTGAGCCAATCGTTGGCACACGTAAATTATGTATACCCACCGACAAAGCAGTTTTAGCAACATTGCAACTGAAACTTGAAACAATATAGCTCTAGTAATATTGCACAGCAATATGTTACATTTTGCAAAGTACCAATAAGATTTATGCGGTTTTTGACTGATTTTGACAGCGTAATGCTGCATGCATTTGGGCTATATTACATAAAAATTATGGTAAGTTAAATATTAATTCTACGCCAGTGTCGGTATATAGTGCTTATCTACCTCATAACAAAAACAAATCGATATTTCTCTATCTAGGCTTGGTTTAAGTGCATTTATAATCATCTCCTGTGGCGAATGGCATACGTTTTATAAATTATAAATCGTTGGTTAAAATTGTAGATATGAAATATGATTTAAATTTTGAATCCAGACTTTGGACTTGTGATCGTTTATTAAATAATAATGCATAATAAAAATGATAACTTATTCATCCCTTTTTCAATTTTCCTACTGTATTTAATTAATTAATAGCTATCGGCATTTCTTAAGCAGGTAGTTCGGACTTGAGAAATGATTATTTAATTACATTTTATCGTTATAATTAGATTTCCGCTTTCCATGTCGTTACAATCGCCCCTTGTCGAATTTTTTAAATGCGCGCCACGTCCTTAGATTAGCGCATGCTCTTTGCCACCACAGCGCACATGCTGTCAAATGTCGATTTCAATTCGTTTGTGTTTTGTTTTCCCGTGATTATTAATTATTAGTTCATGTGTGGGTACATTAATTGCTTTGCAGTAAGTATTTTACAATTATACACAATACAACTACCTACCACATATATAGTTTTAAGGATGACCCCCTTTGTTGTCATTTGCTATTTGCAGATATTTTATATTCAGATACTAAAGTTTAATGTATCCCTTTGTACTTACCTGTTGTTATAATAATGGCGGCGTTTGTAGGCACCAATTTTTTGAAAAGAAACGGAGGTAGTGGTTGGTGGTCACTATTCAAACGGAACCAATTTGACAAATCATTGAAAAACAGGAGAAATCCCAGATGAAACTTGGACACTTTACGGGGTGTTTAAATCTTATTTTTAAGAAGGTAGGTTCGATCTATTTCAATATTAAGGTGCTTTTGTTTATTTAAATCACAACCATTGGTTTTAATTACAACATACGAGTTGTTATATTTATTCGTATTAATTTGCTTTATATCTATTTCAGAGGATTATAAAAAGCTGCAATTAGGTAAATGGAAAAAATCAGATGTACAGAGTGAACAGAAACAAATCAAGGGACTATATGTACAAAAAGCATATTAGCCCTCCGAAAAGATTATTATTGTCAGATGAACATAGTGATATCGAAGAACGTATTGGAAGCCGTCGCCTTCCCAAAGTGAAAGAAATGGTGTCTTTACTGGAAGTTGAAAGAGAATATGTGTTCTTCTAATAACTCTGGTAGGCATTTAAAATCACAAACACAAACATTTCCGATTTTCAAAAAAATACCTATAACTATGTTTTGTTTTATGATAATATCAATTTGTTTAATTTATTTTTGATTATTTTTATTTTTTTCTGTAAGATGTGTTTATTATTTTATTTATTACCTTCATCAAGGACAGTTTTTAAATTGAAATACCTATTCAAATATAATTAATTGTTTTTTCTTTTATAGTTGGAACTATAGCTCGTGTATCCCCACCTCCTCTCTACTCAGGAAAAAAATACCTTCTCCCAAAAATTGGAAAAGCCAAAAGAAAGTATTCAGCCAATAGGAGCAGGTGACGTGTTCAGAATGCCAAGTGGAGTTTCGCAATTAGAAGTAGCGCCATCGGCAACACCCGGACACTGGTTTTGAAAATGTAAGCCCTCCAGTTTTTACTATTTTTTACTTACTGGCCAAATATTTCTTATAGTAAAATATGACAGTTTATAAGTTGCAAACAACATTTTTTTGTTAAAAAAATATTAATCAGTTCATAAGTTGCAAAGCACATTTTTTTGTTTAAAAAATGTCGATTTAAATTCTTGGCACAATTGTTATTTATTACTGCAATTCATTTTGTAACAAAAAATAAAAATATATTTAAAGTAACACAACTGTTTTAATTATAACACTTCCTATTTTATAATTTAAGATACATAATTGTTACGACGATGTAAAGTAGTATTTTTTTTTTGCTATGATATTCTTGGGCCTTTGTAAAGTATTGTTATGGCAAATGCAGTTTTATTGGTAGGTTTATTTAGCATTTGTGTGCTCCATTCAACAAAATTTGATCAATAAAACATGTTTGAGTTTAACTGAAAAGTAATGGTAAAAACAAATTTTCCATGCAGTGTACATTGTTAGAAGCAATAAATATATATTTCGAAATATCTTTACAATATTTTTTCAGCATACATGCAGATCTACAAGACGTATGTGTACGATATGCTGTGGGATGAGAACAACCATTAGTATACAGGATGTTCCAGTAAAAAGTCTCAGGCTGGATATCTTCTAAACAAATAGAGACGTTTTATTTCTGTAAAAGCCAGTTTGTAGCACATAAATAGTGCTTCAATTTTGAATATAAATGAATGGTTTTTGAATATATCAGTGTGTAGATGGTGCTAGGCTCTAAATAAATCTTATTTCTTTGGGAGAAACTTCAAAACCTGGTTTCTGTGGAGGGGAAATACATTTCTAAGTAGATTTTGTTCTTAAGAAAAAAGGCAAATCTAGCCGTTTTTGAGATATGTCCAAATATTGCCATTTGTTCCTATTGAATAGTTGTAATCTCTGAAAGATTTATTTAGTCTTTAAGGGGGACAATCTGTATATCATAAACTTTGAAATTTTGATTTATATGAAAATGCCTTAAATGTGATTTTTTTTTAAATCACTTAAATAGTGAAATGTTTCGGAAATAATTATTTAACAGGAGCAAGTGGCAACGTTTGGATACAAATATCTCAAAAGCAGTTGGATTTGCGATTTTTTTTAACAATATTTACATAGAAATGCATTTCCCTTTACACAAACCACATTTCAAAGTTCCTCTCGTCGAAATATTTCTTGCTCAGTGTCATATATGTATTAAAAAATTATTTATATTTATTACTGAAGCACTCTTTATGTACTACAAACTGACTTTTACAGAATTAAAATATCTCTATTCATCTAGAAGATATCCAGCATGGGAGTTTTTATTAGGACACTCTATAATCTATTTTGAATAAGTATTAAACATTTATTCAATATACTATTGTTGCTTTGCAATATTGAAAGTATACATGGATAACATTGCCTATATGTAGGGAACACATTTGTGTATATTATAACTATATTGTAAAATAAATGTTTATTTCAGAATATGTTTACAATGTGTCACCAACATGTTTATGTATATTGCAGAAATATGTATAGTATGTGAAAACCTGTGACAAAACAACCAGTATACAACTTATTTTGAATCAGTATTAAATATTTATTCAATATACCATTGTTGTTTTGCAATATACATTGTATATTGAAAGTATACATGGATAATGTTGCATGTATGTACGGAAAAGGTTTGTGTATATTGTAACTATATTGTAGAATGAATGTACATTTCAGAATATGTTTACAACGTGTCAGCAACATACATATGAATATTGCAGGAGTATGTATACAATGTGAAAACCTGTGACAAAACAACCAGTATACAACTTATTTTGAATTAGTTTCAAATATTTATGCAATATACTAATTTTATTTTGGAATATGTATAGTATATCGTAGGAATATGAAAATGCTAATTGGGACATTATTTCTATTTCTCCTGATGTTTGCAAATTCCCATATCAAATATTTTTCTATTTCTTAACACAAAGTATTTTATTTAATTTCAAGTTTTGGACTTAGGTAAGTTTGGCTAAACTGCTTTATTTTTACAAAAGAAGTTATTATAGTAATTTTCTGCATCTACGGACCAAACACCCTATGTATATCTATTTATATACAACAATTTTTAGGTTTAAGTTTTATTGTTATTATATGTTTACCTTCAACTAGAAATATACCTGAAATAAATATGCAAATTTTATTTAATAGACTGAACCTGGTTTTATTTCATATTAAGTATGCAAGTGTGAGTACTAAGTATGATTCGACTGTAATTGTACACTTATATCACTATTCATATGTTTTTAGAGGACAGTTACTATTGATTATTACAAAAATATATTTCCACCTGTTTATGCCTCTATAACAATTATTGTGTACCTACCTTTGTAGGTGCTTCTTTGCAGAATTTAAATGTGTATTAAGGAATATGTGTATGTATTATCGTTGATTGAAAGATTCAACAAAATAGGCAACTGGAGGGTTTGAGATTTTTGTGCCATATTTCTTTGCCAATAACTCAAATAGTTGTCAAATTTTAGAGTAATGGTGATATAAAGATCTTTGTAATGATTCCCTGTTGCTGCAAAACTTGACAGCAATCCTAAAGCTAGTGGTAAAAATACGGTACTAAAATCTCAAACACTCGCCCCCTAAAATTTTTAACGTCGATACTGTCAGGTCAATTTGATTTCACATTAATAATAATAAATATGTTCTTTATTGGAAAGATCCAAAGGGCTATCCACCGAAGTCCTTCTGCCCTCACATTAATATTACTAGAACTTAAGAACTTTCAATTATTTATACAATGAAACAAATTAAATTCAAATTAATATCTCATATTTTCCTGTATTAAAAATGAAATTTTTACTTCCCAACTATCATACGAAGTCAATTTATTTATTAAGTAATGTGAAAAATACAGGGATGCAGTTTTTTTTTTTAACAAACCATGACAGTTCGATGCTCACAAATATTTAACAATTTTATCGACTCTTCTTGTTTACTGTTAATTAAAAATGGATTGCCTCAATTTTTGTTTTTTGTGGGCAAATTTTGGACTTAAACTTGACTATCGTTAATCATTTGCCTGTTTTAGAGATGTTGCATTTGGCGAATTTATCAGGCTTTAAAAAAAACACCAATAAATTCAGTTCAAAGTATTACCCTGTAGGTTGTAATTTCACCAATTTTAAAATTTTATTTAATAAAATGATTACAAAAATGTTTCTAAGAGACATTTTTAAATATATCACCCGTCAATTTTGGTCTGGCAAAGTACGTGCAATATATTAAAATAGGTCTGCATCTCTGGTCGTAGTTTAAAATGGCTTCAGGAATAAAATTTAAAAGACGCGCCAAATTCAAAAACCGCACCAAATGATTTAACTGCAGATAGAAATAATGAAGCAAATACCAAATAGTAGAGGGTCCACGCCTTCGAAAGCCGTCTAAATCGCCAAGTAACCCATTCCAGCAAGGTAAATAATTTTTGAGCTCGGATATCGAAAGAGGGTCCTAATGGGCATCAGAAATGGCTTGTTGGACTTTTGTTGACGATTGCATAACTTCTCCACAAGAAAAAAAGATGGCGAAATGTTATTTAAAGAATTCGTGTTTTTAAACGTATACCTCTCGCTAGAGAGTGAACCACATGCGAAATTGATTTGATTTTTTTTATTTATATACTACTGACATGAGCGCATCTATCTGTACTAATTAAATTTCAAACTCGCTTACGGGGTTTTTCTAAATAAATCCTAAATCACAGCAACGAAATTTGTGTGTTTGAAATTTCGACGTGCGGGCAACTATATTAAATATTCAAATTTTTTATATACTATATACGAATGAAATATGGTCTAAAGATCAACAGAGTTTTTGCAAAAAAAATTAGCTCGATATCTTATACAGTTTTTGAGTTAACGACTTTTTAAAATAAACCATAATTAGATTCGTGGTATTCCTGTTAGCATGCGGCTGTTTTCTGGCTAAGTGTAATGCATTAAGATAATAAGCCAATACATTTTTGAAATTGTGCTATTATTTACATTTTTACAATTTTGCAAAAATATTAACAGGTAAAAAGAAACTCATTTGGCCGATGATTTACTCGATCTATTAATTATGAAGGTGTTGTATAGAGATATTATTTATTAGGTATATCATTATTGTGGTACAAATGATATAGCATTTTACAAATATGAAAACATAAAAACGTACACAAAACTTGTAATATATACATAAGTAATAAAAATAATAATAATAATGCATAATATGTATACACAGCTCAGTAAGCATTGACAAACCACTACATAGGCATTACTATTAAGAAGCACTGTCTGCTAAAAACTGCTCTGTATTATTTCTGCCCTTAAAACAATTGTTAGGAAAGGCTATACATGCAACAAAACACCAAGTGGACGCACATTTTTAATCACAGTTTACTTTACAGTTCCACTATCTGTTTTCTTTAGAACCAGTTATGACTTTTTGTCATCATTTGTGATTTTATTTGGTTATTCTCTATCAGATATCCAAATTTTCTGGGAAAGGGTAAATTGGGAAGGAGATCGGAAAATCGCTTGGAGACTAAAATTTTTTCAAGTCGAGAAAATTTGTTATAAATCCAGGATTTTGTGTTAGGTAGGGGTCTAAACCACTTTTTGTGGATAATTTTTACAATTAAAAGTATTTCGCAGTGAGCAGGGTTTTAACCTACTTCACTAGGTTCTTCAGTTGCTAGCTAAGCTAAGTACACTGAACCACTGGACTACCGTCACCGTCCCCTGTAATGCTGGTTTTAAATGCAGTAAGGACGTGTAGGACGCGGACGTAGCTAACGTAAGTCTAATAACCTTAAGGAAAAATAAATACTGCCTTAGCAAATCTAAAGATTTAAATTCACTACAGATGACCGTAGTGAATTTAAATCCTTAATCCGTAAGTCCTATGTGAATCTGTATGGATAGATTCACATAGGACTTACGAGTATCTTAAATTACACGATCATCAATTGCATCGCAGTTATCTTCAAAATTAATCAAAATATATAGTTGGCGTGTTCATTTTAAGGCAACAATAACTGCTCATTTATCCTCTTCGGAAAGGATAACTGACAGGTCACACAATACACCGACTGCCAATAACATTTTTACAATATTTTCTTCTTCATATATTTTTCACTTAATTATTTACTGATTTCGTGAGTATCTTAAGATACCCTTTGTTGTCATGTACCCACACAGGTTTTCTATTTTGCAAAAATTAAACATACCTTGCGCAAATATTATTGGTTCCCTTCTTCATGATTGCAAGTTCACATTATTGGGCAACGTAGGTATGCCATTATTTACACCAACATTCTAAAATGTATTTTAGATTATTCGCTTTATATTTGTTACTATTTATAAAGTAATTCCAGTTTAGAATAATAATTGTGTCTGTTATGGCGAATTCATATTATTCTGATGGGTTTTTAAGTCATACCATACATTTTCTTAAATATGAAATTTCGGACAATTTTTATTTTTTAATCTCAAATTTGTATAATTTATTGACGATTTCATACTGTATTTGCACCTTTCGATATATACAGTCCTTCTAAGCCAAAATGACGTAACTGAACATTTTCTAAGCAAATTGGACGTACTTCAAAGTTTCCTTTTTTCAGTAATCATTAAACCATTATTTCTGCATCTATATTTTAACAGACTCTATTTTAAAACCACGTAGTTGTAACACATAAATGATTGTCTAATTTTCAGACAATTGGTGACCTACTGATTAATAGTAATATAATACCATAATCAAATTAGTTATTAGACTAATGTCTATCCACAATTACACAGACCGAATCCTGCCGCAGCCGTCACATTGCGCGTTATCATAACAAGACATTATTACGATCTTACGACTTAAAAAATCTGTAACTCGAAAACTGTATGAGATATCGAGTTATTTTTTTTTGCAAAAACTTTGTTGATCTTTAGACCATATTTCATTCGCATATAATATATAAGAAAATTAAACATTTAACATAGTTATCCGCACGTCGAAATTTCAAACACACAAATTTCGTTCCTGTGATTTAGGATTTAATTAGAAAAAATCCGTACGTGATTTTGAAACTCCACTAGTACAGACATATGCGCTCATGTCAGTAGTATGTATAGAAAAAAAATCAGATCAATATCGCATGTAGTTAAGTTTCTAGCGAGAGGTATACGTTTAAAAACACGAATTCTTGAAATAACATTCCGCCATCTTTTTTTCTTGTGGAGAAGTTGTGCAATCCTCAACAAAAGTCCAACAAGCCATTTCTGATGCCCATTAGGACCCTCTTTCGATATGCGAGCTCAAAACTTATTTACCTTGTTGGAATGGGTCATTTCAATTTTTAATGCTTTGGACCCCTTACTAAAATATCTATTTACAATTCTAAATCCACATTCAGCGCCGTTGCCAAATCTCTGGTCTGACCTTAGACTAGGAAAGATAGATGGTGAGGACTCGTAACAACGCATAATCGCCACGCTAACAAGTTGTGCCTAAGACGCCATTGCGGTGGTGGCACACAAACGGTAGAGAGGAAATTGAAAATTTCCAATAGAAGTGATTTATAAGTGATTTAGTGCTAATTTATGTAATGTACCTATATGATGGTATCATATTCTATAAACTGCTGTAAAAATCACAGCGGGAAAAAATTGAAAGGAGTGACGCTTTGCAGGTTAAAGTATATGCAGTTTTCACTTTACCTAGTTAAATTAACTGTACTCCTATTATTTACTTAATTATATCCGTGTGCATGCAGTGATAATGAGAAGCATAGTGTATCATTTTCTGGTATGCAATGAGCAAAATGCATAATTTTTTTAAACATCATAGATGAATAGATCACTAAAAAACATTATTTTTCCAGTATTTTATTTTTGTTTTATGTTCTAATTAAAGGTTAAAAAAATTATTTACTGCAGCTGTCAATTTAACTGCGTTTAAATGGAGAAGTTTTCGCGCTACTTGTGTGTGACGTCATCGGGCACATCGCACCGACGGAAAACGTATTGTGATTGCGAATGTGTACACATTATTTATGTTGTGTTATGGAAAATACAAAGAAAAATAGCTATAAATATTGTATTGTGCCCAAATGTACAAATACTACAATAAAAACTCCAGAAAAGTTATTTTTTAATGTGCCTAGACGCGATAAAGTTAGGAAGAAATGGTGCAGAGCTATGAGACGAGACGACCGAAATGCAGAATTATCGTCATCCTCAAGATTATATTGCTGCCAGGATCATTTTGAAGTAAATTTACCCATTAAAACTAATTATTTTATAATAATATTATGAAAATATGTACCTAACCCTAATATTATTGTGATAATTTGTTTACATATCATGGTGAATTTGGTCACTTTCCTATTAATAGGAATACAAAAGTTAATAGGAACCCTCAATTAAAATGTATAAATGTATAAGAACGGTGGGAATAATGTAACTTCTCGACGTTCTACATATTATCCAGTTATATATTTATATATACCTATGTATGTCAACAGTTATTTTTACTATTAATGTACCTACCTACCTAAAAGTACGTACTTAGTAAGTGACGGGAGGTATTTATTATATACAAAAGTAAAGCATTCTAAGATGAAAAATATGAATTAATATAACATTAAAACATTGCCTTGTTTACCTAGTTTGAGGTTAGGTACATAAATAATTTGTTATATTTAACTACAGTAAAAGGATAAAAATGGGCACAATTGAATTAATGTTTAGAATAGTGAATGACACATTGTTGCTTTAGTACCTCCAATTTCTGCACTAATAAAATCAGTATTAGTAGCAAAAAAGTTTGTCATCATAAACACATCAACAACGGGCAAATTGTCACTCTGGCCCCGTAAAAACCCACTGTCCGTCATTTTTACCACTTAATAATTAAAATAAATAAATAAATGAATGATTTCTTTTATGAAAATATTAATACACATTTACAAAACACAAAACAATTTACGATTTAACCACTTGGCAGATAGACGACCATTAGACATTATGCCGAATGACGTCAGACCAATAGCGTGGTGTTTTCAGTCACGTGGATATGTTCCCATAAAATTTTGAATTTCAAAGTCGTTTATTTAGGCTACACATTTTTTTTATACCTTTTCTTCATTACTTTCTCAACTTATATAACATATATAACGAAAAAATTATAAATTATTGCATTTCTAAAATTCATGCATGTTGCTCATTTGCACGTTATTTGATTGAAATTTTCATTCATCTTTTCTTCATTGAATATAGAACAGTGCATCCGAAATGACACTTTTTCCATGGGCGGAGATATATCGATTATGGTGTTATATTATATAGAATGTAGAATAAATTCTGGTATGTAAGATATGAGTAAATATATTTATGGTAGTGAATATTAATTGTATTATTATGAAGCTGTTTTTGGAAAAATACCAGTTTTGTATCGTTTTATTCCTTTGATGTGATAAACTTGACACCTACATATTGTACATATGTTCCGCCACTTTCGCTTGCTCTCTGGTGGCAGGTGGCTTCACTATTGGCAGTAGCGTTACGACTCCTTACAATATATATCTTTCCTACTCTAAGGATCTGACAGAGTTGGTTTCGTATCACTTCATCAACTGTATAAATGTGATGCCGCATGAGCGCTACCTACCCATTGAACGTCTGAACTAAATCCATATAAAAATACCAATTCGACCGACTTTTCACGCCACTCTCAAATTTTCTGTGGAGTGTCATACCACCTTGATGAACATTAATGCATGGTTTAACGTTACCAGACCATTTGCCTGGTCTGGTAACGTCGATTTTGGTCTGGTAACGTATGCGGCATATATCAAATGTGGTCTGTATCAGCGGTGTAATAAATCTATATATATATATATATATATATATATATATATATATATATATATATATATATATATATACATTTGTTTAACCGTTTATACAGACCAATTTTGGAGATTTCACTTACGTACACAGACCAAAAGTGACGAAGTCAGACCAGTTTCTTGGCTTGAAATCGTTTGACCATATTTTTCATAAATAGGTGACTGGAGGGTGCAGAGGACGAAATTTGAAGTGGGTCTGGTTAGACAGTAAAATATATAATTATATATGAATTTAGTTCAGGATTTCTAAGCTTTGGCGCTCGCGTCTCATTTCTGTATATTGTATAATCGTTCATATGACCATTATGTTTTACTGATCTTCCCAGACCATAGATGTGGCAACCTCCAAATATTATGTTTGTAAATAGATATTTAAAACTTAGAAGTGAAATCAAATGCGGTGTAGAATCTTAGAGTTTATTTATAAATTTTTATTTTTTTGAAAGTAGGTATTAACAAAAATAATATATAGCATACATGTAAAGCTTCTCACTAGTTTTCACTAAAATAAAAAAGAGGTTCTTGTATTTATTATGAATCTTAAAAGTAAATCTAATACAGATGTATATCGTTTGACTGTGAAAACCATAAAAGCTATAAAAAATCTAATAATATATCCCCTTACAAAATTGATAAATAAATGTCTCTTGGAGGGCACATTCCCAAACATATTAAAAGTGGCAATAGTTACACCCATTTTTAAGAATGGCGATATGGATGGCCTTACCAATAACTATCGGCCAATATCAATTCTTCCGGTATTCTCAAAAATATTGAAAAAATGCTTGTACACTCGATTAATTACATATTTTTAATCAAATAATCTCTTTCTTGAATGTCCACATGGCTACCGAAAGAACCGCAACACTACTAGCGCAATATTGGCCTTAATAATGTCCTCGACGCATATGAAAATCATGAATTCAATGATGCAATTTTCTTAAACCTTGGTAAGGGTTTTGACTGTGTTCACATGACATTTTAATTGAAAAATGACAAAAATATAAAATTTACGTTAATAGTATAAAAATATTGGAATCTTATTTATATTATAGTAGTTAGAGCGTTAAATTTAACAACATAACATCAAGTAAAGAAATATTAAAGACCGGTGCACCTCAGGACTCCATATTAGGACCCTTACTGTTTTTGATTTACATTAATGATGTCCTTGGCATAAACATGTCTCACGTATATTCTGTACGCAGATGACACTACAATCTCCATTAAATCAGATAATTTAAATAATGTTGAAGTGAATAAAGCGAAATTCAGTCAAAAGTTGAACAATGATTTGCATCTAATAATCTAATTTGTAATAAAACAATATCACAAGATATGATGTTCACGTTACGCAATTTCGACATTTCTACTGATGTAATATCTACTGTACAAATTTTAGGTGTTTATTTGGATCTACATTTGAGGTGGAATATACACATTGACAACATTTGTCGAAAATTGAGTAGTAGAGTTTTCGTTATTCGTAACCTTTCGGGTACCGTGTCTACAGATACGTTGAGATCAGCTTATTTTGCATCGTCATTCAATAATGTGTTATGCTATAATAGTGTGGGGAGATGCTGCAGATTGTAATCAAGTGTTTGCTATACAGAGAACATTAATTAGAATTATAGCATGCTTAGGATATACTGAAGATTGCAAACATGCTTTTATTAAATTTGGTATAGTAACATTACCTTCTCTGTATGGTTTGGAATGTTTAACATATATTAAATCAAATTCAAATGGCTACCCTACCTATGTGAACCAACACGGTTATAATACCAGACCTAAAAATAATATCATTACTCCATATTATAGATTAAAGAAGTCACAGAATGGACCAAATTATTTAGCAATTCAAATGTTTAATAAACTACCATCCTACATAAAAAACATTGATAACCTAAAAAAAATTCGAATGATAATTAAAAATTTCTCAAGGCATTCTATCACTACATGTTTTTTTTACTACGATTTTTTAGATATTGAATGTACTTAGTATCAGTATTCGTTTGTAAAAATCTGTTTTAGGTATACTGTGTTTTTACGTTCGTTTACATATGTTTAATTTTTTGTTCATATTTTTTTATAATTTGTACAATGTAAGTTTTACCTGACCTGTTGACTTGTGTAAGTACTCCTATACATCAACACTTTTAATTTATATTATTATTATTTTTTTTTTTTTTAATTCTCTCGACTTTGCCGTCGGTTTCTGTTATGTTAATGCGGGCTTTCCTTTAGCCAAACACTAACATAGTAACCATTATCTTATCTGTATGTTGGTTAGTAACTACTATTATCTTTATGTGGTTTGCATGAACTTCCTAACTATGCTTGTTGTATCTATTATGATGTTCTTCTGTGCTTCAATGTATACATGTGGATCTATTTGGAGACGTGCTAAGCTCTCATGGAGTGTTTTAGGAATTAGGCCAGTTGCTGATATTATAATAGGTACAATGTGAACGGAGCTCTGGTTCCACAGTTTTCGGATTTCTTCTGCCAGTGGTTTATATTTTTCGATTTTTTCATGATGCTTTTTCTTCAAGTTGTTGCTATTAGGAATGGATATTTCAATAAGGTACTTGGCTTTCATATATTTGAGTCTCAGTGTTATGTCTGGTTTGTTGTGCGTTATTGTTCTGTCAGTACTAATTTCCCTATTCCAATACAGCTTAACCTGCTCGTTATCTAGGACAGGAGGGGGTTCATATTTATAGAACGGAGTTCTATCCTCTATGAGCATATTTCATATATTATTATTATTATTATTATTATTATTAGTATTATTATTATTATTATTTCTAAGGGGTCTAGAGAGATTTAATTTGAAAATGAGATATTACCTAAAATAGCCAAATGAAATATTATCAGTTTAGTACATTTTTCGTGACCCCCCCATATCACAGCTCCTTTACCCACACAGCACGACATCCCTAGGATATCCTCATTTGGTCCCGTATATCCCAATCGAGGACAACATTCCTCAGGATATCCTTAGGATATCCCAATAAAATATATACAACCTGAGAATATCCCAGATGGGGATATCCTAGACAAATCCTGGCAGGATGTCCTAGTAATATCCTGCAAAGATATTAAAAGCCTAACAAAATATTCCTTGTGGGAATATCCTGGGCAAGTCCTGGAGTCGTCCTATTATAGGTATTATTATTTAGGAGATTTCAACAACAAAAATAATGAAAAGTATATATATTATTTTAAGGCTATTTGTTTATACTGTCTTTTATTGGTTTGTAAAATTTGCTTCAAAAACTTATTTGTTTGTTCTATTTGATAATCCCCTCCAGTACAAATAATTCATTAAAAATGTATATCTTATTTAAATAGTAGTTATTTATAATTTGGTTTTAATACATTTACTGTGTTTTGAATTGGCCGCCATTTTCTGGCAAGTGGAAAGTTCTAAGAAATCCGCCGGGCGTCGAATGGCGTCGATGTCTTTTCCTCGTTCATTTTAAAGTTCTTTCGACAAATAAGATTACGTTAAATATTTCATAAATATAATGCTGCTATGTTATATCTTTGTATTTATTATATTATCTAAAAGGGGAAAATGTGATTGGTTATTGTCCGCAGATGTTATTGTTAGATTACGTATCTAACAATAACATCTGCGGACAATCCTTTATATTTTTCTGAATAATTTTTTTTTAAATTCATTACAAACTTTTCAGCACGCTATGATTTTTTAAAGTTGTATATATCATCCCTTATAACTTCTAACCGCCCTAAACTCTGTTGATTTTTAATAATACCAAAAAACGGCAAGAGATCATTTTTGTGTAATATTTCATGCTTTTACAATTTTTATTTGAAACTTTTTTACTATCTTTTACACATTTTGAGTAATTTTGAAAAAACACTTTGTTATATTCTTTTTCACCCCTTCTCGGGGTTGAAAAAAAAAATTTCTTTCATTAATCGTGTTCAAATACTTCAAAGTAACATATCAAAATTTTGATATGTCGACCTATTTCATTAGACTATATATAACCTCTACTAGTTTGGTAAATTTACTTTTAAAGCGATATAAGCCAATTGATAGATACAAATATGTATATGGAGTTGTACATATATGTATCACATTTTTATTAGCCATTTTACCTTTGCCATTATATAAACTTGTATTCCTTTGTCTTCGCTTATTGGCGCAGTTTAAACGTAATGATCTTATAAAATAATATGTATTTTTTGCTGTCATTCAATAAACCCTAAAAGAACTATAGATGTCCTATATAAAGTCCTATCAATGTCCTCAGGTTGTTCATAGTAAAACCCAGGCATAACCCATATAAGAGCTGATGATGTCCTGTACACACCGGTACTGATGTCCTGAGGACGTCATCAGCAAAGCCCGAACTGTCCCATTTGGATATCCTACACGGACATCCTAAGGTGATAATGGGATTTTCCCAGGATATCCCATATGTCCTGAAAAGTTGTCCCCAGTATGTTCTGAGGATGTCCTTGTGCTGTATGGGTATTAGCAATGTGATTTTTTTTAATTTGCGTGGAAGATACTTACCCATCAGGAGATTGTGTAACGGTAAAATATTTAAAAAATCACCAGCGGCGTCCGTCGTTATGAAGAAAAATGTACCTAATATTTCAAAGAAAGATGGCAATGTTTTAACTGTAAAACAATCTCAAAACCTTATTCGTTGTTATTAAAAAATCATTAACATTAACGAATTTCAATAAAAAAATAAAATGTTCTTCTTTAAAGTATCAATTATTAGGCGTAACTTTATCTTCGGACGTAATTAAGCAGAAGAGAGTCGTTCCATTTAGAATTAATCATGTCATATGTTGAACACACTGTGATTTAATTATCTATGTAAATTTTATTATATATTGAAATCGTTCATGAATGAAATTTGTCTAAAATTGTTTTTTTTAAATTTCCAAGTTAATGATTCTTTGACTTTGACTGTTAAGTAAACTGACTGACGTCACGTGATTAATTCTAAATGGAAAATCTGTTTTCCTCCAGCTTAATTAACTCCTAACTAAGTCCGAAAATAAAGTCATGACTGTAATAGTTGGTACCCTAAAAACAGAAGTTTTATTTTTCTATTACGTGATCACCAAGTACACTATCTTATTGAAATACGGTTATAGTGAGTTCTCGATAACAATGAATAAAATTATGAGGTTGCTTTACAGATAAAATTTTGCCTAATATCTTTTTTTGGAAAATTAGTTATATTTTTCTTCATAAGGACGGACGCCACTGGTGAATTTTTAAATATATTACCGTGACACAATCTCCTGATGGGTAAGCACCTTCCACCCAAATTTTAAAAAAATCGCATTATTAATAAGAATGCTGTGATATGGCAGTCATGAATAGTGAGATATACTGTATAGCACAGAAAGAACTTTTATTTTTTTTACTTTTGTAGGAACTTATTTATTTTAGTTAGTGAAGACTTTGTTTAAAAATAAATTTGCATTATTAAAACAAAAGTAAAAGAACAAACAATATTTCACTTATTGCGACCCATACAGCACAAGGACATCCTCAGAACATACTGGAGACAACTTTTCAGGACATATGGGATATCCTGGGAAGATCCCATTATCACCTTAGGATGTCCATAGGATATCCAAATGAGACAGTTCGGGCTTTGCTGATGACGTCCTCAGGACATCAGTACGGGTGTGTACAGGACATCATCAGCTCTTATATGGGTTATGCCTGGGCTTTACTATGAACAACCTGAGGACATTGATTGCACTTTATATAGGACATCTCCAGTTCCTTTAGGGTTTATTGGATATTTCTAAAGACAACAAAAAATAACTTATTTTATAAGATCATTACTTTTAAACGAGCCAATAAGCTAAGACAAAGGAATACAAGTTTATATAATGGCAGAGGTAAAATGACTAATTAAAATGTGATACATAGGTATATGTTCAACTCCATACACATATTTGTATCTATCAATTGGCTCATATCGCTTTAAAAGTAAATCTACCAAACTAATAGAGGATATATTATATAGTCCAATGAAATAGGTCGACAAATTAAAATTTTAAAGTAAATACTTGAATTTTTGATATGTTACTTTGAAGTATTTGAACACGATTAATGAAAGAATTTTTTTTAAACTCTGAGAAAGGGTGAAAAAAAATATAACGAAGCGTTTTTTCAAAATTACTCAAAATGTGTAAAAGATAGTAGAAAAGTTTCAAATAAAAATTGTAACAGCATGAAATATTACATAAAAATGATCTCTTGCCCTTTTTTGGTATTATTAAAATCAACTGAGTTTAGTGTGCTAAGAAGTTATAAGGGATGATATGTACAACTTTAAAAAATCATAACGTGCTGAAAAGTTATAATAAATAAAAAAAATCTGTTCACTCAGAAAAATATAAAGGTACGTATTTGACAATAACATCTATGGACAATAACCAATCACATTTTCCCATTTTAGATATTATAATAAATATAAAGATAACATAGCAGCATTATATTTATGAAAAAATTAACGTAATCTTATTTGTCGAAAGAACTTTAAAATTAACATGGAAAAGACATCGACGCCAGGCGGATTTCTTAGAACTCTCGACTTGTCACAAAAAGGCGGCTAATTCAAAACACAGTAAATGTATTAAAACCAAATTATAAATAACTGCTATTTAAATAAGATATACATTTTTAATATATTTTTAACGAATTATTTGCACTGGAGGGGACTATCAAGCAGAACAAACAAATAAGTTTTTAGAAGCTAATTTTACAAACAAATAAGAGACACTATAAATAAATAGCCTCAAAATAATATATATACTTTTCATTATTTTTGTTGTTAAAATCTCCTAATAAATAATACCTATACGACTCTAGGGCTTGCTCAGGATATTCCCACAGTGGATATTTTCTTAGGCTTTTAATATCTCTGCAGGATATTACTAGGACATCCTGCCAGGATTTGTCTAGGATATCCCCATTTGGGATATTCTCAGGTTATATATACTTTATTGGGATATCCTAAGGATATCCTGAGGAATGTTGTCCTCGATTGGGATATACGGGACCAAATGAGGATATCCTAGGGATGTCATGTGCGGTGTGGGGATAGTTGTTGAACACTAAAGTTTCAATCCGAACCCAATCGCTTTCTTTAAAAAGATCCGAATATTTTTGTATGAAGTTTAAACATTTATTTTTCTTTGATGCAAGGCTGTTTTCAATATTATTTAAAAAAATGTAGTTGCAAGTTTCTTCTGCTTTGGTAACCACCTCATACGACCTGTCTTCTTAGCCGAGTTCCCTTTGTCCTATGAACCATTAGATACATTTTTTATTTTTTTTACTAAAGCCAGCTTCTGCAGTATTGGCAGAAGAATCCGCAGGTCTAGCTATTATAAATTATAAAATCAGTCTGGTCGTTGAGTTTTTGACTTCTCTACAATTTTTCACTCTTGTAAAATTTTCGAGTATTATTCGAGATATAGCTGTTCGAGTTCTTCTAAAAAGGGGTGGAGGGGTAACAAAAAGTAAATATAAATAATCCAAAAAAATTATGGTGAATGTATAATTAAAATAGAAGACTTTTTTTTCCTTTATGACTTTTTCCAAAAGTGTACTTTGTCCAAGTTTTTCCGGAAAAGCACGCATAAAAGACCCTCATCGGAAAATGGAAAATCTCGTAAACTATGAAATTTAAAAATTTGGAGAAATTCAGACGTATCGGTTAATATATTCTTTAAAATGGGTGTTACTTGTAATTTTTTAGTAACGTGCATATTTTCCGAGTTTTCAACAGTTTTTCACATTCAAAAACGTGTTTTTGATCGTTCCTCTAACTACACTATTTTTTTACTCCTAGTTAGCATTCATTCCTTTGTTTTTTCTAGTAGATTTAATATTTTTTTACCTCGAGTTGACATGTTCTCAATGCTACACATACGAACTACTTTTGAAAAATGGTAAATATTCGTTGTTGCTTTATTGGCTGAACGAGGGTACTGTCTGCTTGTAGCAGTACGAAAACACTTTCCATAATTAATAAATTCGGCAACATCGTAAGGAATGTGTACGTTAGTAAAATAACAAAAATATATACACCTGGCACAAATAGGCGGTTCTTTACAAGTGGCTCGATAACAATAGTGAAATATATAAAAATATAATTTTTCATATTCTTCTACCCCTCTAGTACTGTTGCAGTTTATTTTGTTAATATAAACAATAAATGGCTATATATACACTGGAAAAATAAAGATATCACGATGGTCTGTGGTGGCCTGTAAGATATAGGTGGCTTGGTATCGTCGGTTGAACGTGTATATATATATATATATATATATATATATATATATATATATATATATATATATATATATATATATATATATATATATATATATATATGTGCATTTGTATCCTGTCCGCCTCCTTATATATTTCGGGCGCCCGCACCTCCACTAGAACTAATAGTGATAGAATAGTTCTGTTTATATATATATAACCGCCATATTTCACTTAACAAGGGCACGTCGAGAGGGGAAAGGATTTCTATCATTTTTTACATACACTTTTTTGTTCATGCGATTGGTATGTTTACACCTCGTTACATAAATAGTACCTCTCTGACTCAATGTATATAAAACTGTTATACATAACGGTAGAGTTTGCCTCCTTACAGGTTGCCAGATTTCTATAGTAAACAAATACTCTAGCGCTTGCGCAGTAGAACTGTGCGCTCATGTGCATTTGATATTATGATTATTTAATATTGTCTAAATTGTACTTTACCAGGCACGTTCGTGTTTTACCCGGTATTAAGTGATTATCTGTTTTAACATGAGCCGTTCACGGTAAGTATCTATTGTAGAATAATGTATGTAATTCAAAATTCTTAAGAACTTAAGGGAATTATTATTAATATTTAATACAATTTTTAAAAGACATAACACTGAATCCGTTCAATTTTGTAACACAATCGATAAATATTAACATTCATGATTTTTATCCACCTTAAGTATATTTAAATCTTACTTTTCATATTCGCTAATGTTATTTTCAAAAGAACAACTTATTAATATCAACAGATTCCGTTATGTTGTGTCCTAAAGCCGGCCCTGATATTATTGGAAAAATGACAGCTGGCGGACGCGGGAAACGGAAATACTTGTATTATGTTAGGTTAGACCAGTTTTTCAAGTATGTGTTTTTTGTATTTGATATTTAATAAATTCCTCAGAAAAAACCTACGTTAGACAATTTATTTGTGTTATTACTACATACACAACATTGGCGCAGTCCAGGAACCAGTTCAGTGAGGGGGAAAATATTAAATAGAGAAAATAAACCAGTCCAGAAATATGACGGCGTTGCGTCATATGGAAATGTTCAACCCTAAGGAAGCAGGAAATTGGGAAACGTATAACCAGAGGTTTGATTTTTTTCTTGGAAGCAAACGACATAACAGATGAAAAGAAAAAGAAAGCCGTTTTACTCAGCCTTGTAGGACCTGCTACATATGAACTTGTAAGATCCCTGTTTGCCCCAGAGACGATAGACACGAAAACCTACAAGGACATAACCAAAATACTAGCAAATCATTTTGCACCAAAGACTTCAGAGATAGTATCCCGTTTTAAGTTTTATAGAAGAAATCAGCTTCCCGATGAAAGCATATGAACGTACATAGCTGAGCTTAGACACTTAGCGGAAACATGCAACTTTAGAGCTGTGTTAGAAGACATGCTGAGAGATCGATTGGTTCGTGGAGTTCGAGAAGAGGCACTACAACGTCGACTACTAACAGAATCAGATTTAACTTTTGATAAAGCCCAGAAGCAGGCAATCGCTTACGAAACTGCTGTGAAATATACCAGTGTACTTAGAGAGTCAACAAGTAACCAGTCTATTGCAGCGCAAGTGCATAAAGTGAATAATGGCAGTCAATCCTGTACTAAAAAGTATGATGCAAAGAACAAGAAAAAATGTTTTCGTTGCGAAGGCCCGCATACACCAGACAGTTGTAAATTTAAATCAGTGACATGCAACTTTTGTCAGAAGATAGGGCACATAGAAAGAGCCTGTATAACGAAAAAACACTCTGCCAGGAAGAAGCAAGCTAAATCTAACACGTGCTTACAAACCGAAGGCACACCCGATCAAGGGAACAACACATGGGAAATCAAGGAAGCCCATATTTTAAATATAAATGAGACCAAAGACAGTGAACATGTAATACGACTACAGTTAAATAATCGTCAGTGTCAAATGGAAGTAGATTCAGGGGCGGCCTATTCAGTGATGGGTTCGCAGACATTTGAAAATTTATGGCCAGATGGAAACAACAGACCTATTTTAGAACCAATTGCTGTCGCATTGAGAGATTACCAGAAAAACAGAATCGAGACGAAAGGAATGGTCCATGTAAGAGTACAGTTCAAGAATAATTGCGTTGAGTTACCGCTAGTGATTACAGAACAAGGTGGCAGTAATTTACTGGGCCGTAATTGGTTTGAACCACTTGGTATAAGTTTGCAAGGAATCAATCTAGTCTCGTCAGACTCGGACATCGATAAAATTGTTGAAAATTTCAAAGACGTTTTTACTGAAGAGTTGGGGACATATAAAGGACCGCCAGTGTCCTTTGAATTAGACCCTACAGTGAAACCTATAATAGGTAAAGCCAGACGGTTACCATTTGCCATGAAAACATTGGTAGAAGCGGAGATTGACAAATTAGTCAAGGAAGGTGTGCTGGAACCAGTGGCGCACCCTAAATGGGTCACGCCAATTATCGCAGTTGTGAAACCAGGTCAAGCGTCTGTCCGAATTTGTGGTGATTTTCGTGGAACACTAAATCGAGCATTGAAAACTGATTGCTATCCAGTACCATCCGTGGCAGACATTCTAGCCACTTTAGCCGGAGGAAAAGTGTTAGCAAAGTTGGATTTGAGGCAAGCGTACTTACAGCTACCAGTAGATGATGCCGCTGCTGAAGCACAGACTATCATTACGCATAAGGGTGCTTTCAAGGTTAAAAGATTACAGTTTGGGGTCAGCGTCGCACCTCAGATTTTTCAACGGACCATGGACACCAGATGATCAGGAATAGAAGGCGTACTACCCTATTACGATGACATTCTCATCATTGGAGCAAATAAGGCAGAACTTGCTATGCGACTAGGGGAAGTATTGAAGCGTTTTAGAGAAGATGGGCTAAAGTTACGCAAAGAGAAATGTATTTGGCACACTGATAAGCTAGATTTTTTGGGGTATAGACTCACAGGTAAGAGAATTCAACCCACAGAAGAAAAAGTAAAAGCCATACACAAGGCACCAGCTCCAAAAAATAAAACAGAGCTTCAGTCATTTCTGGGCTTACTCAACTTCTACCATATTTTTCTCAGGGACAAAGCTACTATAGCTGAACCACTGCATCAATTACTACACAATGATGTTCCCTGGCAGTGGACTAATCGAGAAGAAAAGCATTCACAGGAGTGAAGAAGCTATTAACCTCAGATGTATTATTAGCTCACTATGATAGAGACTTGCCATTGATTTTGACTTGTGATGCTAGACAATATGGAATTGGTTGTGTACTGGATCAATTGGATAAAGAAGGCAGGGAAGTTCCGATAGCTTTCCATAGTCGAACAATGACCAGTAGCGAAAGAAACTTTTCTCAACTCGACAAGGAAGCACTAGCTATCATAGTCGGACTAAAAAAGTGGCACAATTACATTTATGGAAGGAAAGTGGAAATCAGAGCTGACCATCTTCCATTACTAGGTATTTGGGGAAAGAACAAAGCAACACCTCAAATAATGTCACCCAGAATGACTCGTTGGACGTTAACAATATCAGCTTATCAATATGATCTGATATATAAACCGGGTAAGACTATTACCAATGCAGATGCATTAAGTCGCCTACCAATACCAGTAGGAGAAGAAGAGCTACCACCGGTAGAAGTATTAATGTTAGAAAATGTACCAGAACAAGTGCTCACGGCTAAAGATATTGCCACTGGCACTAACAAAGATCCAATATTAGCGAAGGTGCTGAGATGGACATGGGTCGGTTGGCCAAAAAACAACCCCGCAGAGGAGTTTAAACCATATTGGACCAGACGCACTCAACTTTCAGCATACAAGAATTGTTTATTATGGGGTAACCGAGTAATTATACCACCTGGGGAGAGAGGTCAAGTCCTGAAGATACTACATGCAGTACATCCGGGAGTGGTAAAGATGAAAGCACTAGCCAGATCGTACGTGTGGTGGCCAAATTTGGATCAGCAAATAGAGAATTTGGTTGCGAGTTGTACAACATGTCAAATGAATCGCCATGGACCACCATCGAACCCAACACATCCATGGGAATGGGCTAGAGCGCCATGGACAAGATTACATATCGATCATGCTGGACCATTTCAAGGTCAATATTTTTTTATTGTGGTCGACGCATTTTCTAAATGGTTAGAAGTGAGGAGAGTACCATCCACCTCTTCGGAAGCTACAATTAAGGTGCTTAGAGAACTATTTGCAACGCATGGCCTTCCAGAAGTAATAGTGTCAGACAATGCAACATCATTCACTTCTACAGAAATGCTAACTTTCCTACAAAGGAATAATATTAGGCATGCACGCATTGCTCCATACCATCCATCTTCGAACGGACAAGCAGAGAGAATGGTGCAGACAACTAAAGAGAACCTTAAGAAGTTAGACAAGGGTGATTGTGAGGTTACGTTAGCAAGATTGCTGCTAGCACAACATGTAACACCGCACATGACAACAGGATCGTCTCCAGTCGAACTCTTAATGAAGAGAAAGCTCCGAACTGCTTTAGATTTTCTACAACCGGACTTAATTAGAAATATGACAGAGAAGCAAGATAAGGTGCCAGATTTTAGAAAGTCGAGAAGTTTCTCGGAAGAAGATCCGGTGTTCGCAAGAAATTATTCAACAGGACCAGTATGGATACCTGGAGAGGTAGAAGAGAAAACAGATCCATTATCATACACAGTGACGACATCCCAGGGCGAAACAGTGAGGAGACACTCGGATCAATTACGTAACCGAGTAGAAACAGGTGTATCCAAGCATGTAGAGGTGAGAACCGAACCAGGTGAGAATGAGGAGACACCTTTGACTAGTGAGATGACTCCTATGGTGGATACCACACCCACTAGCCCGAAGATGGATGCCGTGACACCAAGACCAGAAAGAGTCAGGAAGAAACCTCATTACCGACGGGATTATGAGATTTAGGGAAAGGGGTGTTGTGTCCTAAAGCCGGCCCTGATATTATTGGAAAAATGACAGTTGGCGGACGCGGGAAACGGAAATACTTGTATTATGTTAGGTTAGACCAGTTTTTCAAGTATGTGTTTTTTGTATTTGATATTTAATAAATTCCTCAGAAGAAACCTACGTTAGACAATTTATTTGTGTTATTACTACATACACAACACGTTACTTGTATTTTAACTTATAATCTATACTCTATTCGAATTTCAAATACATATCGCATAAATTAAACGAGAATAATAATATCGCAAAAGGGACCCTTTTTACATAAGAATCCACAAAAAAATCTTACCGGAATATTTTCGCCAATACGGGCGAGCTTCTCCTGCCCGGACCATAAACATCGGTGACAGATAGTAATTGTCTCGTTGGCATGTATACAATTGTCAAAGCCTCCTATGCTATAATATTTATTAAAAATATCAAATAATATCATGAAATAATTAGTTTTAAATTATCGAATTCCATAATACCTTTCGGTAGTAGAAAAAATTTAATACATTACGCGATGCGAAAGTCCTTTTAGATATTAGGTATTTTTTGAAAGGCCTTGGCTTCACCTCGGCTATGAAAAAATCACCTTACACCTAAAACTAAACTTCCGAAGCTCGTAATTAAAATAACTATTTTTAATTTGCTCCAAGCTATAAAGGGGTACAAAAATATTTATTTCTGAACAAGTGCTATATGTATTTATCACATTTTTAAAGATGATCAATGTTATATCTGACAAAACATCTGACATGTAGGAAATTTGTTTAAAATAACAGAAGTTGAGATTAAACATAGTTCTCAGTAATTTTTTCTGCAAAATAAACGTTTTTTATTTCCCAAATTTAAAAAATATAAAAAAACATTCATCTCTAGAAAGTATTATTTCTGTCTACAGTGTGTCCCCGGGTGAACCTACTTATACTTGTAATTTTCCTTATTTCACATTATAAGAGAAAAAGTCATTCTTCATAAAAAGTTTTGCTTTGCCGTATTAAGTCATTAACCATACTCAGACTTTCAAAATAACATACAGGGTGGTTAGCAAATTAGGAAATGTGAATTTGTGCCAAGAGTAAAGTATTAGTTTTTTGAAAGGAATATAAAAATGTTACTGAAAGAAGTTGTTTCTAATGTTAATAGTAGTCCAGATATGTCGTACCTCAAAGTTGATATTTTTGCACAAAAATATCAACTTTGAGATACAACACGGCACAAAATTTACGTTTCCTTATTTGCTAACCACCCTGTATGTTATCTTGAAAGTGTGAGTATGGCTAATGACTTTTCACAATAAGCAAACCTTTTTATGAAGAATGACTTTTTCTCTTAAAATGCGAAATAAGGAAAATTCTAAGTAGAGTTAGGTCCATCCGGCGACACACTGTATAAAAGTCATTTATAGTCTTAGTAAGATAATTTTAGTTAGGATGTCTACAGATATATATAGGAATAGTATACCTCTTTACTCGGTTGCCAAGTTTATGAGGTGAAATCGCTACTTTACTGTAAGGAAGCTTTTAATACCTATATATATCAAATGTATAAAACAGCAGCGCCACCTGGTAAAAAATGTAGTGGACTATGGTGTATGTTTATATATGTTTATAGGTATTTCCTGCCTCCGAAAAAAGTGTCGTTAAATGCTTTTATCTCTCTATCTCTTCCTTTTTTGTCATAATCTGCCATGTGCACAAGTAAAGCTGATCATTATTGATAATAATGAGTCATGAATTTATTGATTATCAAGACATTCGCGATGAAAACAACACAAAACGTCTCCGACTCCGAAATCGGAGTCGAACTAGTAAAATTGGAGGCAAACACTTCCTAACAGTATAACATTCGGAGGCGTATAAGTACTAAATGCATGTATATATATATATATATATATATATATATATATATATATATATATATATATATATATATATATATATATATATACTACTCTTCGTTTTGTATCTGCGAAGAGTATAATAAAAATACTAACATATTTTATATGTTATCTAACTAACAATTTGCCATACCTACTATTGTGCAAACACACCTGTAACTGCCACAAAGGACAAAGAATTCGAAAAGTCTTACACATTTCATTCTCCATCTCACTCTCACTGACTGCATCACACTACTGTCTCCATTTACAACTGTAAGGGCTGCATTATTATTGTTCCTTGCCCTACTAGAAATGCTAAAACAATTACTTACGCCAAACGTCCTTGAACTACAAACAAAATTTGCATAAAAAACAACAATGCATCCCTATGTTTAATGCAATTTAAAAAAAAATTACTTAGGTCAAGGTCGTTTGGCGTCATTTCTAGTACATTGACCAAATACACTGCAGTTGTGTATTGCTGGTTGCCCAAAATGCCAAAAAGCATATAAACGTCCTTGAACTACAAACAAAATTTGCATAAAAAACAACAATGCATTACTATGTTTAATGCAATTTAAAAAAAAATTACTTAGGTCAAGGTCGTTTGGCGTCATTTCTAGTACATTGACCAAATACACTGCAGTTGTGTATTGCTGGTTGCCCAAAATGCCAAAAAGCATATACACATTAGTGTATTTTCTGGTTACTTTTATGGTGTGAATGGGACTTCTATATTTACTCCTCCTGGTTTACATTCTTGACATCTTGACAGTCTGTGATTTTGACAGAATTTTGTTTTTGTATGAGTGTAGTTAGTGCAAAATGTTGAAAAAAAGTTAATTAATTTCGCAAAAGCATTAATTAATTAGAGATTCCCTTACCTTGTTTTTTATACTTGCAAGGTAAGTGGTAAGCTCTAATTATGAATGCTTTTCAGAGTTGCCCAAATACATCGGACCTGGTACCCCTGTATCTTCCACAGCAACTTTATTTAAAGCCGATATCAAGATTAAATATATCATTACAACTTCCAAATGTAAAAAAATTAGGAAAAAGCGTTTCTCACTGGGAGATTATGGATAAACTTCGAGATATTATAAAGCCAGATGAATTCACGGTATTAAAGGTGACAAAAACTACCATAGAATTTGTTCGATTTGAAGGTGAAGTCGAAACGAAGGCCAAACTTCAAAGTGTTGTATTAAAACTTAATAATAAGATGGTGAAATTAAAAGATTTTAGTGATTTAATGCGTATTCGTGCCGCAGAGTGGAAGTCGGACTTCCCAAATCGTCGGATTTGGGATGATTTTTTCCAAAATTCTAAAGACATGAATGAGATGAAACCTGGGGAACGTCCAGATACAATACATTTGTCAAATTTACCATCAAAGTGGTTTATACCGTATCATTTGTCAGGAGAACAAGAAATTACACCTTCTGAAAAAATATTTCAACACATATTTGCTAAATTTGGAAAAATTCGTTATGTTGATATTCCAATTTGTGATCCATATAGAAGAGAAATGAAAGATCATATATCGGGAATTAAAAACTCTTCATTTGATAAAATTGAATTTTTTGAAGGCTACGTACAGTTTAAGGACTATATTGGGTTCACTAAAGCGATGGATGCATTTCGTGATATGAAACTGGTTCATAAAGATGATGATGATGTTACAGAAGTGAACATAAAACTTGATTTTGATAAATCAAAGCATTTAAGTGATGCATCAATTAGAAGGAGACAAATTGTAAGAGACAGGTTAATCAAAAAAGCTAAAGAAAAAGAAGAAAAGGATAAAGCTGAAATAGAAGAAAAACAACGGAAAGAAGAAATTGAAAGGTATGAAAAGTAGGATGTCTTGAACATATATGCCTGTGACAGTTAATATTTTATTTAGTTTAAATTTTCCTCGGCATGACGTTCTGATTCATTTTGTCCATAGAAAATAATTTCGTATCGGACTATAGATTCAAAATTAGCATGGTAAACCAATTTTGAAGATATTAAATTTATATATTTATTTATTCAATAAAAGTGGTTAATAAAAAATATTAGATAAGTCACAAATTATATATTAAGGCTACATCTATTGCCTAGAGATCTACCTCTCGTTCTATTTTCTAGCGGCAAAGTTATGCAATCTTAGGCGGGAGTTGGGTAGATGGTATATCGAAGGGATGTAAAGCAGTGAGAGTCTTGTCTATTAAATGTTAGGCAGAGAAAAATCTCTACTATTCTAGGAGAGATTCGGCAAAATTTTCAAGGGGGTAGCTAGTTTCCTGGCATTGGTAATTCTTTGTAGCGGAAATAGGTCGATGTTAAATAAGCAAATTTAAAAAAAAGCTATGTCTGTGAATTTTAAATAAACAATATTTCATTCGTCGCTATCCGAATTTTCAGAACTGGAATCGGTATTTACATAATAATAATAATTGGATTGATAGGTGGTAAGATATAATATTCATTTTCCTTTTTTTATCACATGAAATACACACTTCCTCCATATATTGCTTTTGCCTATTTCGTCTACCATTATCTTTATATTCTTTAAGACAGACTCACTTATTCAAATTCAAAAATGTATTCATCCTTTGTGCTATTGAGTACAATAGATAAGACAAGTCAAAAAAAAGTTTTTGTGGTGATTGATTATATTGATGTAATCTTGTTTTTAAATGGGGTTGAAAACGCAATAATATGGAGGCAGACGTAAAACAGTATCATGATCGTGTGCTTGGAAAAATTTTTCAGCAACATCCCTTTTTAAAATTTCGCTTTTCAATCAGTTCTAATGAAGTGTTTTTTGTGATTTTTTCAGTTGTTTTCATGCCTTTCTTTACCTTTTGTAAAGAACCACGCACTAATCTTATGGAAATTGGGTTTCGATCAAATTTGCTCATATTGCAGGATTTTGTAGATCTTAGCATCCTGATCAAAAATTGTCATGGGCACAAAGTCAGAAAATGGATAGTTTTCCAGATATCGAGGGGGTGCAAAGGGGGGTGCTTATTTCTTGTGGAAAGTAGCCTCCACCCCGCTGAAATTCGCTGGAATCGATATATGTTATTCCTAGGGATGGGACGGATGTGCTTTTGGCCGGATAACCGGATACAGTATATCCGGCCAGTGCAAAATCCGGTCCGGCCGGATAATCCGGCCGGATATTTTGCTTTTTCAAGCAGTCGCTTTATCTATGAGCAGACCGCGATATTTACAATTAAATTCAAGTCGCACCCGTATTGTCCTGTCCTGCCACTCATGCACATTGCTGCAAGTAATAAAACGTAAATTTTTCATGATCGTAGGTATAGTAAGGACCACATTTAATCCAGCGATACAAAAAAGCTCGCAAAAAAACCTAAAAGATACCGACCGCTTCTTATTAGTATGCCGCCGGACAAAAGTGTGAATTTGATATATTTATTCTTAAACTTTTATGACAAAGAAACAGTTACCTCACCCCTGAAAGTCCACGTTGACTAGATCGCTTATTTCAACGAATCATCTATTTGGTAGGACAAATTTCAACCAATTATATTCAGAGGGATTGGTCGTTCTTAACTCGTTAGGAAATATTTATGACAATTTTTTGCGATGATAATAAAAGAAGCCGAACACCTTCTTTATGACCTTTTTTGTATATAAATTGAAAACTAATGGGGAAATATTTTGTGCACGACATAAGAAGTATTCATCACGTCAGTACATGAGCGATAGAAAATGTCCCATTAACTACAAAATAGGTTTTTGAACACGACAAATTCCACACGATGAAATTTGGTAAATTCACACCAAAACAAGTTGCTGTAACACGACTAAAATAAATATTCAACGACTCTTAATGTGATCATCTATGCCAACAATATTCGCGCGACTAAAAATTGTATATCACTACTTTAAAAGTATTTAATAACGACGTACGGTCAGTATCACGGCAGAAAAATAATATTCAATATCATTATAAAGTTTGCCCGCCAGAAATATGCATTTGCACGACAGAACATTTCATCAGCTGATTTGTCATAATTAATTTTGAAAATCTAAATGAATCGTCTTGTACCTGTCCATATTTCCTTAAATACTACACCTGTAAACACGTTCTAGGAATGAAAATTCGTCTTAAATTAATAGAGGTTCCTCCAGAAGCCAAACAAATACCTCTTGGAGCATGGAGAAAGAGAGGTCGCCCTTCTAAAGCAAAAAGGGCATTAATTATACAATGAAATGTTTATTAGATTGTTTTTTTTTTAAATGTTGGATTTGTGTGCTACGTTTATTGAGAATTAGTTCAGTTTGTTCGATTTATTTCCTTTTTTATTTTTCAAATACAGCTTGTTTATTTACTTGAAAATAAAATATTTTTAACTTAGAATAAATTACCATTATTTTGTACTAACCATTTTAGATATTTTATCCGTCTTTCTATAATACATAATCCTTTTCAGCAGAAAACTCGTGAAAACTATATTTTTGGATGTGCAATGTATCGTGTTCGAAAATATATATTTTTTAGTGTATTTGTCATATTTTGTAGTTTAAATTACAGTGCCATGAATATATTATTTTGAGGGGAAAGTGGTTATTCTGTCGTTTATAAAGCTATCCTATCGGGCGATGTAAGTGCTATGCTAAATTGTAAAAATTTTGAAGGCTCCCACACAGGTTTGAATATTTGTGACAAGCTTACCACCTTACTGAACGGATTGAATATTCCAAAGGAAAATGTTCATTTAGTTGTTAGAGACAACGGCACAAATATGGTAAAAGGCTGCGATGACGCAAATTTGCCCCATATTGGGTGCTTTATTCATACATTACAATTAGTAATTGAGGCAGCTTTAAAGTCTCAAAGAGCTGTGATTGACATGGTTGCTGTGAGTCGACGAATTGTTATGCATTTCAATCATTCCTCTTTGGCATGTTATAAGCTGAAATATATCCAGAAGCAATTAAACGTGCAGGACCAGAAACTGATGCAAGACGTTCCAACTCGTTGGAATTCAACATTGTTGGAACGCTTACATGCCCAGAACAGAAAACAGCGGTTACTCTATATGCAGTTAAAAACAATTTGCAAAATTTTACTACAAATCAATGGAGCTTGTTAGAAAACTGTGTTATCTTGTTACGACCGTTTGAGGAAATCACCAGAGGTTGTAGTGCAAATCATTCTTACATATGTGAAGTTATTCCAGCCATAACAACCTTGAAGCGATATCTCAATGAGCATATATCTAGTGGTTTAGGTACAATGAAATCTGAATTAATTGATGAAATTAATATTCGATTTGGCAATATTGAGTCTGAAAAATATTATAAAATTTCTACAATTTTGGACCCAAGATACAAGTTATTTTTTTTTAATGATACAAATAAAAAGCTTGTACAAAATGAACTGATTGAATTGATATTATGTCAAAAACAAAATGTTGGGGAAATTAGAACAAATCATGAAAAGGGAGATTCAGGTGGCTTGAAACTATTAAGTGAAAGTGATGACGAAGATGATCAACCACTTGCAAAAGTTGCAAAACTTAACAAAATATCGATTTGGGACTGTTACAATAAAATTATCAAAAAGCCCAAAACAACCAAAACAAATGGAAATGTTTCTCTGTCATCAAATTCACCTTCTAAAGAAGTCGAGTCATATTTGGGTTTACCCGTTATTGATAGAAAGAGTGATCCAGTGCTATGGTGGAGTCAATATGGTGAGCAATTCCCCAGGCTTCAAAAGTTAATGAAAACCTATCTGTGTGCTCCAAGTGCTAGTGTATATAGTGAAAGATTATTTTCTGAAGCAGGTAATATATTTACTAGTGACCGTAATAGGCTGAACGCCGCAAATGGTGAAACTTTAATGTTTGTTCACCATAACTTACCATTAATTAATTATCGTTATTAGTATTAACATTAACCCCTTCTTGCCACTTACAGTTCAAATCGCGAAAATTGTGTTTTAGTTTCCATTATTTTATTACTATTTAGTATTTATACCATACTTACCTACTAGTCTGTTAGGACCAAAGAATTTGATTTTAAATTTTAATATTATTTATATTATTTATTATAAATTAAGAATTTATGTTGTTTTTTGATTTTTCGATCTCTTGTTTTCAGTGTTATTTAATATATTATATATCCATATTATCACATGTAGGCCTATTGAAGAATTTAAGACTTATTTTTTTTATATTTATTTATTTTCTTTGTAGTTTCTAGGTCATTGTTAATTTTATAAATATTTTGATATATAACTGACAATTAATAAATAAATAACAGTTATGTTTCATGCATTTTGGATAGTTTTTATTTGGCCGGATGTTGACCGGATATTTTTTCATATCCGGCCGGAGCCGAATATCCGGTTTGGAAGCCGGATAGGCCGGATGCAGTAGCAGGACCGGATATCCGTCCCATCCTCTCAACCTCCTGATCAAAAGTTCTCATGGGCACAAGGTTGGAAAATGGATAGTTTTCCAGATATTGGGGGTTGCAAAGTCGACTTTGCATTCTTCAATGTAAAAGACTGCTCTTTTTCCAACAGGTACTTTTTAAGTAATAATAAATAAATAAGTTCTTTATTGGATAACTCCAAATGGCCATCGACCGAGGTCCTTCAGCCAGTTTACAATAATGTTATTTTCATTAACAATATTTAAATAAAAAGGAAAATTGCATATACTACATAGAACAAAAAAAAAAAAAACAGAGTTATTAGTAAAAATAATTAAAACATTTAGAGAGAGAAAAAAAAAAAAAATATATATATATATATATATATATATATATATATATATATATATATATATATATATATATATATATATATATATCAAGCTTGTATTAAAATTTCATGGCTCTATCTCTTGAAATTGATTTACTAGCTCCCATAATGTGTCGCTCGGATTTCTAGCTCTTCTCTGGGTTCTACGATCTCTAGATATACAGTATGGATTTAATTTCTCGATGTTGTTCAAATTGGCAAATTTTTTGTGGAGTTTTGGAAGCCTGAGATTGATCGGTTCTACTTTGACTTTCTGATAGAGAAGATTGTTGGGGGGATTATATAGTGGATTTTGTGGATGTCGGATTTTGGTAATGGTGCGGATTGCTTTTCTTTCTCCAACTTCGATATTCTTCTTTGCTGTTGGTCCACAGTTGGAAAATAGTAGGTGTCCGTATTCCAGAATTGGTCGGCATATTGTTTTATAAATTTTTGTAGCAGATGATATGTTAATTCCTTGATTTTTGTAGGTTAAAGTTCTGAAATGTTTGGCTCTAGTTGTTATTTTTTTCTTAATGTTGTTTGAATGATTATTGAAATTTAATTTGTGGTCTAGATGTATTCCTAAATATGTCGCAGATGTCTTCGGATGGACTATTTGATTTGCCATGTTAATTGTTGGTGATGCTTGGGAAGGATGGTGGTTAAATATGACCAGCTGAGATTTTGTTGGATTAGCTTGCAATCTCCACAAGTTAAACCATCTGTTTGTTTTGTCCATTAGATTTTGTAGTTCTTCTGATGTTTTCTTTAATGTAGTGTTATGTGATACTAGGGCTGTGTCATCTGCAAACTGTAGTATATATGACTGGTGGTTAAATTCCGGAGTGTGGCTGTAGATATCATAACAATAAATATTATAGAGTATCGGAGACAGAGGCGAGCCCTGTGGAACCCCCTGCTCAGGTGTAAATTTGTCAGAAAGGAAGTTGTCGATTTTTATTTGTAGGACTCGATGTTCTAATAAATCTTTTATTAAGTGTATTAAATAATCTGGACACTCCAGTCTCTTTAACTTATATAAAAGGCCCATGTGCCACACGCTATCGAATGCTTTATTTATATCTAGAAATAGAGCTGCTGATTTTTGTCCCTTTAATTTTGTTGCTTGTACATTCGACACAAGTATAGCAAGCGGGTGCAATGTTGATGTTTTTTCCTTAAATCCAAACTGATACCCTGGAATTTTGTTTCCTATTGATTCTTGAATTTTTTCTTTTATTATTTTTTCAAAAATTTTTCCTAGTACTGGTAACAGAGTGATTGGTCGATAATTAGCAGGTTTCTTATGGTTCGTATTTGGTTTTGGTATTGTTATTATCGTGCCTTGTTTCCATTCCTGAGGATAATACATATGTTGCAAGCAGAAGTTGTAGATCTTTATAATATATTCATGTATCTCATATCTTAGTTGTTTTATAACATTGTAGGTGATGTGGTCTATACCCGGTGAAGTATTTTTTGTTTTTGTAAAATATTAAAGTAGGCTTCCTCATTTATTTCATGTACATCATTTGGCTGTATTATATTAAAATAGGTCTGATACCAGTTATTTACCATATCATAGTTGTCTTGGTCAAATTCAATGTTTGGTTGTTCACTGTATGAGTTTTGGAAATGCTCTTTAAATATTCTCGTCTTTTCTTTGCTCTCTGTATATTCAACTCCATTTTTCTCAATAGGCGGTATTTTAGTTTTTCTTTTATATCTTGATAATTTATTCACTTCCTGATAGAAATTTTTACCTTGCTTTTCATTGATTTTGTCACACGCTTCCATCCATTTGTGTGATTTGTACTGCTGAATCATTTTATGTATGTGTTTATTGAATGCATTGATATCACTTTTTATGTTGGGATCTTGATTAGCTTGGTATTCACGGTACATTTTTCTTTTGGTTTTGATTAATTTAATTATAAATGGTGGCAGTTCGTGTGAATAGTGGTTTATTTTTGCTTTTGGTGAATTTCTTATAATAGCATCGGACAAAGTATTGTTGAACTTGGATATATTTTCTTTTGTTAGTGCCACTTCTTTATTTAAATCGATGTATGATATAATTTCCTCATTGACTTTATCGATGTTACATTTGTTAAAGTTGTATTTTGTAATTTCTTCGTCAATGATATTTTGTGTTAGATCAAATTGAATTTTAAATCCGAGATGATCCGAGCCTAAATCTGGTACCAATTCTACCTGCTTGATATTATTTGTTATGTTTTTGGTATGTAAAATAAGATCGGGTGTTGTGTCCCTGTTGTTTGGCATTATAAAAGTTGGTGCTGTGGAATATTTTTTGAAGTCTGAATTCTGTAGGAAGTTGTTTAGTTGCTTTTGTTTGCCTCGGTTTATATTAAAGTCTCCTATGATTATAGCATATTTGTAAAGGGATGCTTTTATGAAAATATTCTCTTCGATTTTTGAGTTCGGGTGTATATAGACCAAAAACAAGTGTAGTCTGTCTTCTAGGAAAGGCATAGAGAAGTGTATCGTTTCATTTAACCAATTATTGATGCTGGGTGAATTTTCTTTTCGTATTTTTAATCTTGGATGTGATTGGACCATACTACCTCCTCTAGGGAGGTTAGTAATTTTGTTTCCGTTTAATTGAATAGTATTCCAATCTTGATATGTTGTGTTGCTCTCTGTTTTGGTTTTGGTCTCAACAAGCAGAACGCAGCTGACATCATTATTTTCGACAAAATGGTTAATCAAATCTTTTTTCCTGTGGTAACTGTTAATGTTGTTATAAAGAATGTTGAACTGAGACATTGTATTGTCTATTATTTTCTCCTGTTGTTGGTTGTGTTGGGGACTCTGAATTGGGTTGATCTAAATCAAACATTAGTATATACATCCTGTTACCCGAAAATGCTACGCTTGTATCAATATTATAAAGTTGTATAAACCTTTTTCTTAATTTAGTTAACAGTTCTTCTCTATTTGTATTTTTTGGTTTGTTGATTTTTGTTACATAAGTATTGATGATTAGATCGTGTATTGTGATGTTGGAGTGAATTTTTGTATTGTTTGTAATTTGTTGGTTTATGTCTTTGCTTCTTTTGTTTAATGGTTTGATCGTTGTATTAGGAATTCCTTCGATTGGTGCTGTCGGCCTTCTGGGACATTTGATAGACCAAGCCTTGTGGTCTTCTGAACCGCATGCCACACATTTGGGAGCTTCATTGGAGGTACATTTGTTTGGGTGGTGATTGCCTGCGCATTTGTCACATTTAATCGGATTAGTACAATTTTCTACGGTATGTCCAAATTCAGAGCATTTTTTGCAGGGTTGAGGAATTGGTTGGGGAGGGTTACTTGCATAGACAGGATAATGTCGATTTTTATAGAATACTCCATTATTTAGTAGATGTTGATATGAAGTAGAACATCCTGTTATTATCCTTATTAATGTTGTTTCTATACCTGTAGCTCTTGATTTGATTCTCTTGCAGTATCTATGTGATATGTTCTGTTGTAATAGATATTCACTGATATGTTTATCTTCTATGTATGTCTCTACATTTGATATAACTGCAGAAAAGGAGAGTTGGGTAGCGATTTGTTTATTAGGTGTAGCTGAAGCTGAGGTTTCTTTGTAGCCAGTAATTTTTTTCGTTGCCGTTAGTTTTGCCAAGACAGCCAGTAGTTTGTATTTATCAGTATCGGACTTAATTAGAAAACCTTTTTGAGTTTTTAAAATAATGTCATTAGTGGTTGAAGGGAATTCTTGATTCCAAAGGTCGGCCATCTCCACTCTGCTCATTTCATCATTGGTGTTGACATAGTATAGGAATTTATATTGTTTATTAGTTATTTCTCTCATTTTGGCTGAGTAGTTTACTCTTGTTGTTTTTTGGACATTTCTTTGTATTTGATAGCTGTTATCTGTAGTTGTTTTTTGTTGAGGATTTCTTTCACTTGAATTTTTGTTTTGAGATTGTGATTGTGAATTTGTACCTATTATGTCTGCTATTTGTTCATTAGTTATTAATGATGATTTCTTGCGTTTTCTCTTTTTGTATTCTTGAATTAACCATTCCATATCCTCGGACTCATTCTCTTCACTTGGATCACTCATTATTTAAAAATAACTTCTATTTATTCTAATAAAAAGAATTCATAATTCAGAGCAAAAGAACATACACCCACTCACTATGGAAGTTGAATGCAAACTGCTTTTTAAGTATTTTTTTTTTTTTTTTTTGGAAAATGTAATAATTTGGCGATTCTCTAATTTTTTGCGGTATGTAGTTAAATAATTTGCAGCCATTATATGAATACTTTTTTGGTATAAGGAGGTAGCATGGGTGTCAGGTTGAAAATCCAGGGTTCGGATGATATGTATCACGCGATATGTATCATGATATATATCTCGATATATGTCCCGATATACCGGGTGCCACAAGTAAGTGGCTCACTCTTATATTTCCTTTATTTTTTAACTTATTCATTTGAAATTTGGGGTGCATAAACTACCTGTAAAAATGGATTTTTGGACATGAAAAATGATATGAGACCATTTCCGGTTTACCCGGAAATGACCGCAACTTTCGAATTTTAAATAAAATATTTGGATTCAAGACAACATGAGTATACCATGAGAATTTCGCAAATTTTTGAGTCGATATTCAGTTTTTTTTTTTTAAGTATTTTAAGATATTCGTCTAGAGTGCTTTGGAATACCAAAATTTGTTCTACGGCATGTAAAGTCCAAGGGAAAAATATAATTTTTCATTTAATTTCATTAATAACCATTTACGAAGCGTCCAAAGTTGAACATATCACTTTTTTATCGAAAACTTTTTTTTTTCAAATGGGAAGGTGGTGGCTCATTGTGTTCAATAAATTATAGATTTTTTTCTGAATTCATTGATATCCATTTCAAATCTATGCTATTTGTTTTTCTATTTTATTTAATTTGTTTAAAAATAAAAAATCTACAAGTAGTGGCTCACCCCTATAACTCTTTTATTTTTGAACATATCAAAATGAAACTAGGGGGCCTAGGGTCATACAGAGAACTGCATTTTTTGACATATGAAGTAATTTTATACCACTTCCGGTTTCGCAGGAAATAAACCTAACTTCTGATTTTCAAATGGAACACCCTGTATGTTATTACATTTTTGGATTCAGAATGAATTCTTGAACATGTGTGGTGATTTTTATAAATTTATGGCGAATTGTTATTTTTTAAAGCAATTATAAATTTTAATCTAGACTGCTATGAAATAAAAAAATAAGTACTTTGTCATTTTAGATTGTACAGAAAAAAATATTTATACATGGTTACTATTATTAACCATTTTGTAGGCATTTTAATGCAAGTAATTTAGTTTTTTGAAATAACTCTTTTTTTCAAATGGGACGGTGGTGGCTCCTTATATCCATTAAATTGCCCTTTTCTACGAAGCATATCACTATGCTTGGGTTTTTATTAACATTTGTTTAAAAAACTGTAAAAACAGATTGTACTTGTGGTATTTTAATTCTACAGTTATTATTATACGGCTGTAAAAAAATTTCGCATCAAGTTACCTTTGCATTTTAAAGAAAAAAAAACGTATGTCTATTATTATTTAAAATTCTAAATCAAAATTTTTAAATAACAACACATTGTAAGAAAACTGAATCAAAATTAAAATATTTACAATTAACAAAAATTACAATTATTGTTCAAAGTGGCCTCCCCCACGAGCTATACACTCTCTTGCTCGATGTTGTCTCTCGAATGACGTTTTCCAATATTTCAGGTGTTATGGTATTGAATGCAGCTCTTATTCTATTTTCTAGATTTTCTAATGTCAAAACTGGTATCCCGTACACTTTATCCTTGAAATATCCCCATAAATAAAAATCCAGAAAGGTTAAGTCCGGAGACCTGACAGGCCACCATACTGGACCATGAGTTGCTATCACTTGTTCACCATACGTCTCAGTGAGATGATTTAAAACAATTCTGCTATTGTGCGGAGGAGCACCATCTTGTTGAAAGTATAAGTTCCTAAATTGAGCTAATGGTAGCTCTGCAACTTCATCCCGTATCTCATTTTGTAGAAACTCGAGGTATTTTTCACCCGATAATGTTCCTTGACACAAAATAGGCCCTACTATGCGGTGTCCATAAATTCCAGCCCATACATTTGTGCCAAAACGTTTTTGAAAATTATTGGTTCTGACTAAATGTTGATTTTCTTGAGACCAGTATCTAGTGTTGTGTCAATTAAACATTCCGTTTTTGTGAATCTAGATTCATCTGAGAATAACACATTTTCTAAAAATCTGTTATCTTGTTCACATTTATTAAGTAACCACTTACAGTATTGTACCCTTCGATCGTTATCAGCTTCATAAAGATGCTGGTGTAAGTTGTATTTAAAAGAATGATAATAGAGCAGTAGCAGCTGACGTCACAACATGGCCGCCAAAGTTGCCTGGGTGGTAATAACCTAGTTTTGCATTTGTGTGCTTTCTGATTAATTCGAGTTTTTAAAGAATTTGTAGTGCTTTTTTAAACGTTTTTTTCGTGTCACATCAACTTTGGGTGTTTTTCGTCTATTATACATTTCGCGATTTATTGATCTGACTTTAATTTAGTGTTTTATTTGTGTTTTTCAACCGGCGTGTTATCTTGCGTACCTGTCAAAAGTTATTAATTTTCGATATGGTAAGTGAATTTCAGTGAATTTATTATAATTTTATTTATATTCTACATTTTAGGATTCCGCTCATTACATTTCTAAGCTGAAATGTATTAATGGAGCCAACCTATATGATTTAAAAGTGAGAGATTGAAACTATATCGTTGGATGATTTTTCAAAAATATAATATAGCATTGAATTAATGAACCATTGTGACCCTTCTTGTAAATAAAATTTATATCTAAACTATAAGACTATTATTATTCTTACTTACCCTTATAATTATGTATAATATGTATAATTTGAAACATTCAATGATGGTAGACGATGCTGTTAAAAGTGTGTTATTTTTTAAATTTTGTTGTGTTTTAGCTCACTTACCTTCACTGGTATTTTATTTGTGTACATTATCAATATTTTGAACCTCTGTAATTATAATTGTAAGAATCAGAACAGATACCAAACTAGGTATATAGCTATATAAAGTATTCGGAGCGTATTATGTTGCATATTTGCTCGCAATTTAAATTAAATGGAAACTGAAATGATCTCACAGTTCTATCTTTTTATTAGATTTATTATTACTCCTGCATTTCATAATACAAACCTCTGATTGTTGTTATTAATGTGATAAACACTTAAACTCGTTACAAACTTTTGAGCCTAACAAAAGTAAGATATAAATCAATAACAAGTTGAAGGGAAATATTTTAAATCGTCAAAAAACGTAGATTTTACAATAGGTTTATAAAACCATTAATATACAATTGATATATTGGCATAAATCAATGAGTATTTTGATAACTTTTAACCTAGTGTAATAATACTACCTAACCTATGTCACTGCCTAGCTGTAACTGAGCGTATATTAATTAAACATTTACTAAAATATGTCTTGATATTATATATGTACAAAAAATGAAAAAAATCCAATATAGCCTTTATTTTCACTAATTTATGGGTTCACAAAGATGTCAACGTTCTTGACACCAATCTTTACACTGGTAAAAACAACACTAATAAAATATATATAAAATTTTCTCTCACAGTAGATTTAAAAAATATATATTTATAAACATCACTACATCTATCTGATGTTAAGAAATCCTCCACTTTAATTTATATTGAACGAAAATTGACCCCAACTCAAATGTCAAATTTCTGAATTTACCACCCAGGCAACTGACAGCTGGCAATACTGTGACGTCACTGCTAGTGCTCTATTGTGTTTTTTTAATATGCGTCTTACAGTTTCCTTTTTTGAACCCAATTCCTCTGCGATTTGTCTCGTAGAAGCAGTTTGATCATAGTTTACTATGGCTAGCACATTAATTTCCATTTCCTCACTACGAACATTGGGTTGCGTACCCTTGGTTCCCGCCGCATTTTCCTTTTCAACTTCTTAAAATAATGTCGGGATGGACATATTCTTTCTGGAAATTTCGTGTGCAAGCTTTCCATTTTTACGATATTCCCCGTAAATAAGAAGCATGTCGACTTTTTCATTATATGTATACAACATTATTGTAATACTTAACTAAAAGTTTCAATAGGCAATAGCAGTAGCAGCTGACGTCACAACATGGCCGCCACGGTCGATTGGTGGACAATAACCTAGTTTTGCGTTTGTGTCCATGCTGATTAATTCGAGTTTTTAAAGAGGTTTTAGTGCTTTTTTAAACGTTTTTCTTGTGTAAAATCAATTTTTGGTGTTTTTCGTGTATTATAAATTTTGTAATTTGTTAATCTGACTTTAATTTAGTGTTTTATTTGTGTTTTTCTTCCAGCGTGTTATCTTGTGTACATCTCAAAAGTTATTAATTTTCGATATTGTAAGTGAATTTTAGTGAATTTATTATAATTTTATTTATATTCTACATTTTAGGAGTCCCCTCGTAACATTTCTAAGTTGAAATATATTAATGGAGTTAACCTATAGGATTTAAAAGTGGAAGATTCATACTGCTTCCAACTTAGTGTTGAATTAATGAACCATTGTGACCGTTCTTGGAAATAAAAATGCTATCTAAACTATAAGACTGTTATTATTCATACTTACCTTTATTATTATCTATAATGTGTACGATTTTAAACATCCTCTTATGGTTGTTATGTTTATAAGCATCATTTTGAAGAACTTTATTTTACTCCCGCTAAAAGTGTTATTTTTTTAAGTTCTGTCGCGTTCTAGGTCACTTACCTTCATTGATATTTTATTTGTAAGCATTATCAATATTTTAAACATCTGTGATTATAATTGTAAGAATGAAAACAAATACCAAACTAGGTAAGTATGCTTATACATATAAAGTATTTCGAGCATATTACGTTGCATACCTATTGTTTATAATTTTAATTAAATGGAAACTGAAACGGTCTCAGTCTTATATCTTTATATTAGATTTACTATTACTCCTGCATTTCACAATACAAACCTCTGATTATTGTTATTAATGTGTTAAACTATTAAACTTATTAGAAACTGTTGAGCCAAATGAAAGTAAGATATAATCAATAAAAAGTGGGAAATGGTTTGAATTGTCTAAAAACTTTAATTTCACAAAAGATTTATAAAATCATTAATATATGATTGATATATTGGCATGAATCAACGAATGTTGTGACAACTTTTAACCTATATGCTTAGCTGCGTAACTGAACCTGTGTTAATTAAACATTTACTGAAATATGTCGTGATATTATATACCTAGGTATGTACAAAAAAGTTCAAAAATCCAATATAGTCTTTATTTTCACCATATTATGGGTTCACAAAGATGTCAACGTATTTGACATCAAATTTTACACTTGGAAAAACAACACTAATAAAGTATATATAAAATTCTTTCTCACACTAGGCTTTTAAAAAACCATTAACAAACATCACTACACATAGCTGATATTCAGAAATCCTCCACTTTAATTTTTATCAAGCGAAAACTGACACCTACTCTTATGTCAAATTTCGAAGTTTTTCCACCAATCACGTGACAGCTGGCATAACTGTGACGTCACTGCTAGTGCTCTATTAGAGAACTGTCATTTCATTTATTTTGTTTCTCTTTTAAAATGCAAGGGTAACTTGATGCGAAATTGCAATAGTTAACTAAAAGTTTCAGTTGGAGAACTGTCATTTCATTTATTTTGTTTCTTTTTTAAAATGCAAGGGTAACTTGATGTGAAATTTCTTGATAGCCATATAATAATAACTGTGGATTTAAAATACCACAAGTACAATCTGTTTTTACAGTTTTTTAAATAAATGTTAATAAAAACCCAAGCATAGTGATATCAATGGATTCGTAGAAAAGGGCAATTTAATGGATATAAGGAGCCACCACCGTCCCATTTGAAAAAAAGAGTAATTTCAAAAAAACTAAATTACTTGCATTAAAATGCCTACAAAATGGTTAATAATAGTAACTATGTAGGTATCCGCCGGGTGCATGCGAGGAGTGGGGCGGACAAAAACTACATGAACGTGCCTAGCGGCAGTTTGAGAAAACATTGTTAAGTATTTGTACATTAGAGCATATGGATACTTCTCATAATAAAATAGTAAATATGGGTGTTTCGACTTGTTGCGTAGTCGATTGTAAGAATAGAAATGTGAAAGGGAGTGATTTGATATTTTACAGGTTTCCGAAATTGTGGTACAAATTAGAACAGCGAAAAAGTGGATAGCTGCTGTTAAAATGTTGAAGTAAGTTCTCTAACCTCAAATTACCATGTGACTATTATATAAACAACTTTATTTCACGTGTTTACATTTGAATTAAATTAAATTTTAATATGGCTTTTCATCAGTAAAGGCCGAATCAGCCAACTATTGTTTATATTTTGATTATTGAATTTATATTTCAAAAACATTTTCAATCTCAGTAAAGATGGTACACCATGGGAACCAAAGGCACATGATTTAATTTGTAGTGCCCATTTTATCAGTGGCAAGAAGTCAGAAAATGAGTTGTGTCCTGCATATGTTCCAACAATTTTCTCTAGCATGTATAGGAAAAAAACAAGTAATCAAGAAAAGGCAATGGAAAGGTAAAATAAGAATTTGATGAATAAATATATTATTTAATAATTTTTCTAATTTGCTATTTCAATTCTACAGACATAAAAGGTTCATGAAAAAGAGAAAGTCAAAGATGAAAAAATGTGATACAGAATCCAGTAAAATTTATTTGGAGCATATTCAGGAAAGCAGTGTCAAATCAATGCACGTAGATGAAAATACTAGAATCGGTTTTGAAGAAATGAAAGTTTCAGATGCAGAATGTCAGGTAGATTTTCTTCAAACATCTAACAAATACTCAAGACATTCATATGCAATACATATAATTGTGATGGTGTATATGACATACAAACACAAACTGAAATAAGTGTAAATAAAATAATAGTTCCATTAGAAAATAACAAAAAGGTGAACCATAAGAAATGTGGTCCAGATGAAAAAATTTTTATCGATAGAGCTTGTGGTCCATCAATGTCTATGTCAACAGCTGATCTATGCCTTGATATCAAAAAATGTTATTATTTTAATGGAATTTCATCTATCAAAACTGATGAACAACTGATAGATCTAACTGGAGTATCTTTTGGTACGTTCTCTCTTTTTTTGAAGATGATGCTACCATTAGAACATTGCAAAATAACAAAAGAAAACAGATTATTCATCTTCTTATGCAAATTAAAAACTGGTATTACATACTCAGCCTTGAGCGTCATATTTTCTTTGCACCGAACAACTGTTGCCAGAATTTTTATCGAGACATTGAAAGTTTTAGTTGCTGCTTGTGTTAATTCAGTACAGTGGATAAATCAAGATATTGTACAAGGTGTTGTCCCAGACTGCTTTAAACCTGATTATGCAAAGACACGTGTAATTATTGATTGTACAGAATTTCCAATCGAAGTTCCACCGGGTATACAGAAACGAGTTAGTACATACTCCCATTATAAAAAGGGATTTACTTGTAAAGTACTTATTGGATGTACTTCTAATGGGTATATAAACTTTAAATCAAAATGTGCAGGTGGAAGAAAGAGCGACTCTCAATTAACAGTAGAAAGTGGATTAATAGATCTTCTGGAAAGTGGCGACACAGTTTTGGCTGATAAAGGCTTTCCAGAAATTAAAAGCGCCCTGGATGAATGTGGAAAAAAAATTCTGTTAGTGATGCCGCCATTTTTACGTAAGCAAGAATTCAGTCAGGAAGATACAGAGAAAACGTACAGCATAGCCAGGGTTAGAATTCACATTGAAAGAATAATGGAACGGATCAAACTTTTCAATATTTTGAATAAAATACCGGTGCATTTATTTCCACATGTAGATGATATCATTCACATGATTTGTACAATTGTGAATTTACAGCCTCCAATAATTTGTACTGATTAAGAAAAATAAAGCATAATTTTGTATTAGGTATATGTTTTATTTATTTATAATTTATTAAGATTAAATAAATCTTTCCTGAGTATTTCAAAACCACATTTCCTTATAATATTGTTAGGAATTTAAAACTTAAACTCTGATATTTTAATATTCTTTAAATAATATAATAATAATAATCAATTATTATTATTATTATTATTAAATAATACCAATTCCAAAACAATTTCTAACATGCTCTGGATTAATAATATTTCAACTGTCAAGTGATATGGTATAAGAACTCGGAACACTTATTTTCAATTTAGTTTAGTCCTGATACTTATTTAAAAAGATGCCTTTTATATATCTCTGCAAGGGATGCCTAGTCTACCAGCAAGATCACAGGGCACATCCACCCTATAGTTTTTCTTCATTCTTGAAAAAAAATACTCAATTTTACTTACAAATTATCAAATTTGCACAGATTTCTTTTTATTAGTAGTAAGTTTAGAAAACAAATTACAGACTGGCGAACCCCGTGGCAGACGATTGTTTTTATTTATGTTAACCGTCTGTCCTTCAATATCTATAATTCAAATATTCAAAACCTACTGTTAAAATGACGTTATAAATCGAATTGAATGAATTTTTTATACACACACAACAAAATTCGTCACGCTACTGGGTTCTTCAGATCCGAAGAGCCCGTCATTTCTTTTCTAGACTTTACTAATAACAAAAAAAATCTGCAAATTTGATGACTTATACACAAAGTTGAGTAATTTTTTTTAAGAATGAAAAAAATATGTATCAGGTGTATTCGATCTGTAATCATGTTGGCAGGCTATGCATCCCTTGTAGAGACATATAAAAAGCATCTTTTTAAATAAGTTTTAAGACTTATGATTTAACTCAAAATAAGTATTATGAGCTCTCAGTGTAATAAACAAAAATGGTTACTTATTGGCAAATATATTGCTGATATTTATACCAGTAAATTTACGAGTAACATCTGGTTGATACGTCTTCTTATGACCATGTTTCTTAGAAATCCAAACAGCTTGCAAATAATATTGGAAATAAAAGTACTCGCATGTAAGAACAACCGACTTTAAAAACTCATCGTTGCGATGAACTTCAACTACCGAACTTCCAAGGGGAGAGTACACAAATAAATCACACTCCATCATTCCACTAACATACATTTGAACTTGACATTGGGTGTAGTATTTATCACTTTCTTTTAACCTAAGTTCATTATTATCAAAATATAAATAATTAACATTTGACTTTCTATTTTGGAAATCGATCACAGGTTGATTTCGACAAGAAATTGGACATTTAATCTCTACGATTTTACAAATACATTCTTCCTTTATGACAACTCCATTTAAACTCGCACACAACCAAGGTTGTTTAGGATGAACAAGAACTCCCATTTTAACAACTTTCACTTTCAAAAGTTTTTCGTACTGTTCAATAGCTAATAATAATAATAATAATATTTATTTATTCATGTATAGCTGTAGATTATACAGATATGAAACGTCAGCATAATGAAAATGTACGTGGTACGTATGGGATATAAACGAATACAAAACAAAAATGTAAAATTACACTTTAAAATTAATGAAAACATATACATATATACACATATACACACACACACATGTATCACAGATAAAGTATATAAAACAAATTACATTGGATATGCCATGAGGCATTTCAAAAGTAAAACAAGAGTATAAAAACAAAAAATATGTATTATATATTATCAAAGGACGCAGATAAAAATTCTAATTCTTCGTTTTTTGATCCATACTTTATTGCTGGTGTTTTCACATTTTTAGGAAAAAGCATTTCGTCGACTAATGATTCTACGGACTTCCTTGATCTTGATTTGATATGGTGTACATTGCTATTAGCAGAAATTCTTATGTTCCTAGCTTGGAACCATTCAGGGGATTTAGATTGCATTAAAGTATTTTTACACAAATCAACAACCTCTTCTTCATTCATCACTACCATTTCTCTGTAAAACTTCAATAGCTCATGAGAGGCAATGCAGCTATGGTCACTATCATGAACAGGATGTTCATCGATTAAATTTAAAAAACTGTAGACACAATCTGCACAAGCATATTGATCCGCTTTTAAGAACACATTCTGCAATATTTCAGAAACCAGATTCTTTAAAAAACATTCGACCCTATCTTTCTTGCTCTCTTCAAGCCATTGTTTGAAAGGGCACGGACTGGGAATATCATCCACTGTAAACACATAGGGTCTAACATTTGTTAACTTTCGTTTCTTGCAGTTATCAGGAAACATGTCTTTGAAGTATTCTTCCTTTGAATACTTAGCACTTCCCAGCTGTTTTGGAGTTGGTTTGCCCCAAGTTTGTTCAAAATCTGTTTTTGACAAGCTCTCATTATTGTTTATGTAATAAATTAAAGCACAGATGTGCTTGCATTTTCCACTTTTATTGCTGACACATTGGCAGGAAGTTCCAACAATCTCTCGTCTTTCATTCAGCTGAAAAAATATTTTCGCAATTAACATTTTTGTATCTCAAATTTCACATAACCTTACATTTACTATCATAAAGATAATTTTATTCATTAATGAAATTAATGTACTTACGTGTAATTTTACTTCATAAGGGCTTGATGTAACTGATGTTTGTCGAATTAGAAAACACTCAATCTTATAACTGAGTCCATTTTGCCTGTACTCTTTTACGTAACAGACGTGATTGGCCTCGTTTAAATTTTTTGCTTTTTTTAAAGTTGCCGGGTTAAATTGTATCGATTGAAATACATTTTCAAACCCCGTTTGAATAATAATGTCCATTCTTGATGTTTTCAGTCAATATATACCATATACATACCAAAAAATCATAGATATTTTTCAAACTACATTTACGTCAATGGTAAAAAGTAAACAAGAAGCTTGACAGTGTTGCCAATTCTCGCCGTTCACGCCTGGCGCTAGCAGTCATGCACCTAGCGAATAAATATTTTTGTCCACGACTATTAAATAATGTACTCATTATGTACGTGTTTCCTCAATGATAATGCTATCCATTATTCCCTACAGTGAATATTATTATTATTATTATTATTATTACATTAAGTTAGGCAGCGAAGCTGTTTAAACTTTTAATTCACACAGAGTATTAATGGGAAGAGTCATAACAGTTTTTAAATGAGTTCGTTGACACTGCACAAACACAGTCGTTCGATAGAGAGTTCCAGTCCCTATTTACTCTGTTAGAGAGGAAGTGCTGGCGGCACAGTTTATGAAATTTATTCCTAACTAGTTTGTAGTTGTGTCCCCTTAGTCTTCTATCTGTGTTTAGGGAGAAAATTTGCAGATCAATTGAATAATGCCCATGAAGTATTTTGTAGGTTTCTATTAGGTCACCACGAAGCCTCCTATCTATTAGGGTTGTCAAGTGCAATTTTGAGAGGCGCTGTTCGTAAGTTAAATGACGAATTGCAGGAGAAAGTTTGGTAATCCGTCTTTGGGTTTGCTCTAGGGCATGAATGTCTTTTACGAAATATGGGTTCCATACTGGTGCTGCATATTCAAGCATGGGCCTAATATAGATTTTATATATTTTTTCAAGGAGTTCCGGCGAAATGTTCCTAAATGCTCGTGAAACCATATAGGAGACTGAGTTTGCCTTTTTTATAATTTTTCCGATATGAGGTGCCCATTTTAGGTCTTGACTTATGGTGATTCCTAGGTCTTCATGTAGATCTACATTCTTAATTGGTGTGCTATTTAATAAAAACTGATGACGGGGGTTATTTGAGCCCATATGAATAACAGAGCACTTGTTTTCATTAAGAGCAAGCATCCAAAGGGTGCACCATTCTTCGATTCTCTGTAAGTCATGAAGTATCTCCTGGTAGTGAGTTTGTGGATTGTTATATATTTTAGTATCATCGGCAAACATGGATATCTCGGATTTTAGGCCTACTATAAGATCACTAATGTAGACATTAAATAGGATGGGACCCAGCACAGAACCTTGAGGAACTCCACTTGTCATTTGGTAGCTATCCGATAATTCTCCCTCAATTCTCACTCTACCGCTCCTGTCAGATAAAAAATCCTCGATCCAACTTAACAGATTTCCCCTTATGCCATAAAATTCCAACTTTTTAATCAGTCTATTGTGAGGAACCTGGTCAAAAGCTTTCTTGAAGTCGAGATAAATTATGTCTACTGCTTCATTTCTATCCACTGATAAAGTCCAGGAATTAACGCACTCCAGCAGATTAGATACTGTGGATCTACCGGGAAGAAACCCATGTTGTTTCTTGGATATCACTTCATTTTCAAGGAAAAATGTAGTAAGTTCCTCTACCAAAATTTTTTCCATCATCTTACAAGGTATGGAGGTTAAGCTTACTTGTCTGTAGTTTCCAGGGTCGAATTTGCTGCCTTTTTTGTATATTGGGATGATAGTGGACGTTTTCCATTGGCTTGGTATTTTTCCTTCCTCTAATGACAGTCTCATAAGACCCGTTAAATGGCCCACTACTGAAGGGGTGTTCGCAAGGAATAATGGATGTATATCATCTGGTCCTGGACTACAGTCCAGTTTAATGCCCTTGAGAGCACTTACTACCTTGTTTTCTGTTATGTCTACCATAGTAAGAGAGTTTGCTACTTTTGGGCTGTGAAGAATATCGGGAAGATTGATCGTGGGTTCCACACCAAAGCTTTTCCTAAATTCCTTTGCAAAAATGTTAGCTACTGCTTCAGGATTGCTTACTATTTCTCCGCTATCATCACGTAAGACTGGCGTGCTGACTCTAGATTTCAGAGTACTTTTGACGTATCTGTAGAAACGCTTGTTACTTTTGTAATCAACTAGCTCATGTTCATATCTTGACTTGGCATTTTTTATTTGAGTTGACACTTTATTGCAGCTGAGTCTATATGCATTATAATCCTCTTGCGAATTCGAAAACCGGTAATTATGCCAACATTTCCTTTTTTTGTTAATCAAATTTCTTATCTCAGACGTGATCCATGGTTTTGATTTGGACTTTTTAATTTTATATTCGGGAATGAACTGATCCATGCAGTGATTCACTTCTCCAAGAAATGTAATCCAGCTCTCATTTATATTTGTCAAAGGCACAGACATATTGTGGAAATGTTGGTCGATTTCATTGTATTTTCCTAACCTGAAATTCTTCTTTGAAAGTATTTTATCCGAGTTTTTATTGCATAGAACTTGGGAGGTTGCAACAATGACTAGGTGATCACTCAGACCAATTGGAGGATGATATTCAATGGTAGAGACAAGTTCTTCATCTGAGGTAAACAGCAAGTCTAGGGTTGAGGGTCTGTTGTTGTGCCTAAAGCGTGTGGGTTGATTTACATGTTGAACAAGGCTGTTTGATAGGAATGCATTCATAAACATATCTGCTGCTGAATTATTTTCTGAGGGCGTAGGGTTGCTCCAATTCAACGTAGGGTAGTTAAAGTCTCCGAATATAAATAAGTTTTCTAGGTTTGAGCCCACTTCTGTTAGTACTGTCAATAGTGGTTCATCGTCTGCCTTTGATAGGCTTGGAGGTCTATAGATACAAGCTGCATTGAAAACCAAATCCTTGAGCTTTATTTCTACCCAGATTGATTCGACTGGAGTTGTATATTTCTCAATCACTTTTGTCTGTATAATGTCGCTACCAAGAGTTTCCCTTACATATATACAAACACCTCCGCCTCTGCCAGTTGGCCGGTCGCATCTGAAAACATTATAGTTAGGTATGCTTACTAAGCTGTCCTGGATGTTTCGTGACATCCACGTTTCCGCAACTAATATCACCGTTGGATCTATGTCAATAACTACAGTTAGGAATTCTTGAAGTTTAGCTGGTAGTGATGCTATGTTAGTATAAAGGAATTTTAATACCAAGGCTGATTTGTTTTGGGACTGTTTTGTAGCATTCTGGTTAGGGACTGTTAAACTTTGGGTAAAAAATTTTCCTCTGTCGTAAAATTAGTATAGTGTCTATGTTTTTCCAACCTTTGGAGATAAGCAGGACATTTTCGATCTCTGGCTGAGTGTCTTCTATCAACCAATCTTAATCTTTTACAATTTGGACAGTCTAGTTCATTGCTTTGGCATTGCCCCCCTTCATGGTCATTTCCACATTTGTGACAGCAGCTCTTACTATTGCAATATTTGGCGACGTGACCAAAGTTGCAGCAGTTAAAACAAAGTGCTAAGTTTGTATATTCTTGTATATAGGCTTTTGTTAGATCAAAACTCATTCTGTCATTTCTTATAATCCATTTAAATATTTCCGGTTTAGTTTGTAGTACCCAATTTTCCTTCCTTTTGTTTATGCAGTCTTTCCTTGTTACATATTTTAATGATAGTTTTACTTCTTCTCCAAAAGTGTTAGTAATTTCAGGATTCTGTGCTATTAGCTCATCAATGAAGTCTTCCGGTTCATAGCCCCTTTTCAATACCAGTTACTAAGAACATGGGGTCTGTATTCTGGGTTACTTTTAACTGGAAATCAACTTTATCTGCTAATGCTTCATTCAATTTCCTCTGTTGATTCTCATTTTGGCACTCTATAACTACTCCGCCTCTCTGTAACTTTCTCACACTTTTAAATGCTCCTTCCACTTGGTTTACATTGATTTTCTGCTTTAATTCGGTAAGCACCTTATTTGAGTCAGTTTGGTCCTTGATTCTTATTACAGTTTCATGTTTTTTTATCTGAGGAGGTGTTTTCCATTCTTTTGTTTTGTCTTGATTGTCCTTATTGGTATTTAGTGTAATGGCAGCAATATCGCTATAGGTTTTTTGTTTTGGTCTTTCTTGTAGTTGTTGATTTACCGTTGCTATATCTGAGTTCTTATTTCTATCTAGTCCGGTATTTAATTTATTTCCCCTTGAGGGTTGATCGATTTTAAAATTTTCTCTCTCCATTTGTCCTATACTGTAAGCCATAATAGTCACTATTTTACTGATATTAAAAGTTGCTAGTCTTATCTTTTTTAATTCTTCCTTAGTAATTGATTCTGGTTCATTGATAGTGGATTCCTGAATTTCTTCCAAGGACTTTAAAATGCTGTTCAACAGTGCCTCTGTCCCTGATTTCCTGTAGTTCTCCTCTATAATCCTAGGTTGATTCGATTTACCCTGTGACTCTCCCGCCCTGTGTATGTTACTTTCTGCAGTCTTTGTACAACCCTGGCTTTTGTCTTCGACTATGCTTTGTTTTCTGATTTTTTGACGGTCAAGTGTCCCGGGACTAGAATCCGATCTTGATCTTGGTCTCTTTTGGGTATTTGTAACAGAGGAATTACACTCCATTTTATTTAATTCTTGATTCTCAGTTGTACTAACTGTCTTGATAGGAGTTCGAGAAACAGATTTCTTAGGTTTAAAAATTTCATCTGGACTTTCCCATACATCAGATGATTCTGAGACAAATTTAGTGTTATTCTGGATATTTTCACTATTAGTCATTGTTTCTGATTTTTCTAGGTCTCCCTGTAACATCATATCCCTGCTGTTTATATTTATATTTAAGTCCCTTTTTTCTTTAATTTCTTTCACAGTGTGTGTTTTTGCTTGTGCTACCTTTTTTGTGTCCTCACTAAATCCTGTGATAATTTTATTTATATCTTGCTTTGTTAGGTTAATAGCTCCAAGAGAAAAACTCCTTGTTTTTATTTGTTTGTTGCCTAATGATTCTTTCTTACTTGTCCAAGATTTGATGCCACCACTTTCATCACTCATATTTGTTCTTTTATTTAAATTAAAACCTTATTAAACTTGATATAACTCTCAAATATATTAAGTACTTTATACTTGTAAACTATACTTATAGTTGAATATGATTTCATTATTCACTGATTGCAGTGAATAATGAGGACAGTCAGTTGTTTATAAGAAATGACATTTGTGTCTTTTTACTAAAAATTCAAAATGTCAAAGTTGCAGCAACCAAAAGACGAGTGTTGTCTCTTTAAGGTTTCTAGGATGCACTCAAATGGTACATGCCGAAAAGGTACCTTAATGAACACTCAAGAACTACATGAGTAATTTGTTTTCAAAGCATCGTCTATTAGCAACACGCGGCAATCCCCAACATTGTTTTTGAAACCATTTAGCTGTGCCTACAAACTGTATTATTTTATTAGTAAGCCGTGACAATGTGTCGTGTCAAAGCGTAATTCTGTAATCGATTTGAAACGTCAAAATTTATGCCATTCTAACGCCAACGTTATTTACAATAATTTTGCACATTAGGTACTCAAAAAGAGTAATAAAATTAAATAAATGGATACTGACAGTGCAAACGAGATTTCTTTGATACCGCCAGAGATAAAGGAAACTGCAGAAATTGCCTCATTAAACTTGTAGCCCGATATATCGAGAAAATGATATATTATGACATATGAATCTTTCTTAAATAGGAGAAATGAAATAAAGATGAATTAAATAAATATTAATTATTTAATAGTCGTGGACAAAGCATAGTATTCTACTCGCATATAATGGCTATTATTCACTCTGGTGATTTACGACACTCGCCTGCGGCTCGTGTCTTAAACTTCACCATCGTGAATAATAGCCATCATTATATGCTCGTTGAATAATATACTATTTTCTGTACAATCTAAAATGACAAAGTACTATTTTTTTATTTCATGGCAGTCTAGATTAAAATTTATAATTGCTATAAAAAATAACAACTTGCCATAAATTTATAAAAATCACCACACATGTTCAAAAATTCATTCTGAATCCAAAAATGTAATAATATACAGGGTGTTCCATTTGAAAATCAGAAGTTAGGGTTATTTCTTGCGAAACCGGAAGTGGTATTCAATTACTTCATATGTCAAAGAATGCACTTTTCTGTATGACCCTAGGTCCCCTAGTTTCATTTTGATATGTTCATAAATAAAAAAGTTATAGGGGTAAGCCACTACTATGTGCAGATTTTTTATTTTTAAACAAATTAAATAAAATAGAAAAACAAATAGCATAGATTTGAAATGGATATCAATGAATTCAGAAAAAGACCTATAATTTATTGAACACAATGAGCCACCACCTTCCCATTTGAAAAAAAAAGTTTTCGATAAAAAAGTGATATGTTCAACTTTGGAGGCTTCGTAAATGGTTATTAATGAAATTAAATGAAAAATTGTATTTTTCTCTTGGACTTTACATGCCGTAGAAAAAATTTTGGTATTCCAAAGCACTCTAGACGAATATCTTAAAATACTTAAAAAAACTGAACATCGACTCAAAAATTCGCGAAATTCTCATGGTATACTCAGAATGTTGTCTTGAATCCAAATATGTAAAAATATACAGGGTGTTCCATTTAAAATTCGAAAGTTGCGGTCATTTCCGGGTAAACCGGAAATGGTCTTATACCATTTTTTATGTCCAAAAATCCATTTTTACAGGTAGTTTATCCACCCCAAATTTCAAATGAATAAGTTAAAAAATAAAGGATATATAAGGGTGAGCCACTTACTTGTGGCACCCGGTATATACCTTGATATGTATGGGCCATTCTCTACAAAATTCGAAGCTACAAAACTATTGTTGCAGGGTATGAAAAGATCGGAAAAAATGTCTACTTTACGAATCTGAGTGGCACAATTTATAGTTTTTATGTTTTAGGTGTGATTCAGCACTAAAAAGGCAACAAGATTCTTCAAAAAAATTTTTGACGCTGAATAAAATGATAATTTTTTTAAATTTTTGGGATGGCATCTTATTTTTTGAGTAAAAGTTAAAAAAATGTCTGTTGATATTTTTTCTAAAAAGTTGACCTTTTCCAGTAAAACTGGGTAAAAAAAAGTTAACCTTTTTCAGTAAAACTAGATAAAAAAATCTTAAATATTAAAATTTTGAGAATTTGTAACTCCAAAACAACACACTATGAAAAATTTTTATAGAACGAAAATTGTTTGTAAGAGGTCAAAGAATAACTGAGAATTTTTGTAAATTTTAATGTTTTGATTTTTTTCTTACAGAAATTTCCAAAAATTGATAAAAGAATTCCGAAAAATTCACATGTATTCTTTGCCGTCTTACAAACAAGAATATTGAAGATTTTTTGACCCAGTTTTACTCAAAAAGGTTAACTTTTTAGAAAAAAACTCGAGATATTTTTATTTTGTTTTTACTCAAAAAATAAGATGCAGTCCCAAAAATTTTAAAAAAATGAAAAGTATTCTATTCAACGTCAAAAATTTTTTTGAAGAATCTTCTTGCCTTTTTAGGGCTTTAGGCCTTAAAATATAAAAATTATAACTTGCGCTACTCAGATTTGTAAAGTAGACATCTTTTCCAATCTTTTTATTCCCTGCAACAAAATTTTTGTTTTCAGTTTTATATTTTACTTTCTCATCTCATAGATAAAGTAATAATAATAATAATAATAATAGCTTTATTGCCCAACAGTACAACCCATTTACAGAGCAATATAACGGAAAAATGATCTGATATGATTTAGCGCGTTAAATTAAAAACGCTCCTCCTGGTTAAAAAACAGACTATAGTTCTCTCTGTGTTAGCACTAACTCCGGGAATACTGTCTCAGCCTTCTCAAACACTTCCGAAAAATCCTCTTGATAAAATTCTGCTTCTGACACCAAATTGTGGCGTATTTCCACCCCTTTTGGGAAATACCCTATATGAATCCGTGGGTTTCAAATAATTTTAGCAAGAGATAACCACTAACACTTTATTTACTTGATATTTAATGATTACACAATGCTTCTAAAATAACCTTTACAATGTTTTTATTTACACTTCGGATTTATAACTTCACTTTTTAAAACTTCCTTCTCTGCCGTCGATTTCGCCTTATATATCCTAAAATTGCCTCTAGATCCATCTAGAGATTTCCAGTTCCAGAACAGTATAACTCTAGAGTCATATACAGGCTTCCAGAACAGATGGCGTGTATTACTGGTTGCCTAACCATTGGTACTTAATTTCAACTATTAGTATCATGAGCGTATCGCTCGCCAGGCCTCAGGGGGGTGTAATGCGTAACAATACAAACCTTGGGTCTTGTCAGTGTTTAACCTAAGCATATTTATCTGGCATCAATTTTGAAAATCACCTATAATTTTATTAAGAATTTCATTCAAAATAATGGTATCGGTTGCGGATGGTGACACAGATGTATCATCAGCAAACATAACAATTTTGCATCGGTTTAAATACTCAGGAATAAAAGAAATATCGAAGGACCCAAAACTGATTCTTGGGGTTTACCTATATTGATGTCATAATCATCGGATGTAACATTACCGTTCTTGACAGGAAGTTTCAAGAATGTCTGTGGTGTTGTCAGAAAATTATGTTGTATTTGAAAACCGACAAATGGAGAGCTTTAATTTGATATGCACCATGTCACATTATTTGGTAATAAAAAATATAGCCTACCTTTTAACCAGGAAACCAACAATGGAATATAAACTTTCTATAACTGATACCGATACAGATTAAACGGTTCAGATAACCACTAATGCAATTCATAAATGTAACGATAACAAGTCTCGAAACTCCGTACGTAGCGTGCTTAATCACAAGACTAAAACTACACAGCTGCTCTTCCCCCATCGTACAGTCGACCGGTTGGTGATAGAGATATTATTTAGTACATTGAAATTCTAATATTCAAACCGGTTTCTGAAAATACCTTGGTGAGTCTCTTCTATAAAAATCACTGTATTTTATCTGTTTAAAGTAAGTTGAAACAATATGCTATCTAAACGTAGTATCTAAATCGAAAAACATATTTCAGATTGTCAGTTCCCAAGGCTAACTGGTTTTATCGACGTGTTATTGGGGTCAATCACAAGGTGACACTTGTCATTTACGTCAGTTATCTTCAACTATGCCTGTATGCGATATTTATAACGGGTTTATGGAAATGCATCTTTGTCGGTAAAACGTTAGAGTACCTCTTTCAAATTTTGGGATCCTTTATTAGCTCTACAGATGAAACATTTAATAGCACCCTGTATATTTGGAAGTTAGCTGGTTTATAACAACGAAGGAATAATATTACTTATCAGAGCATAATTGCCTACAGTACGCATTAGATCGGTTATATACGACATGCAAGAGTTCAATGCCTTCTTTATTAGTCAATTAACGAAAATATTTATTATGTGTGAACGGCTGTGTTAAATAAATAAATTGACATTACGGCCTATGGTACAGCCACTAACAGAGAGAGAGAGAGTTCATAATTTTACATATCCAGTAGGTACGCAATCGTTTACAATCCCTGAGAAAGTGAGAGCATGCTTTTTCATATGGCATATATTTGCTGTCTCACTCGAGGCCTTGAGTCGATGGGCGCGAAGGTTAATGTACCATGCAGCTTAATGACCATGCAGGTTAATGACTATGCAAGTTAATGACCCCGAAAGCGCTGGCGGTAAATCCTTTGATGTAAGCTGCCAAAGGACCCCACCTTTGAAATATACCGACAAAAGACTCCCACGCTACAAAATTTTTCCACGCTGTTGTATCGCCATACCTACTGTTGTCACTTGTACGTATATTAGTAATGTAAACTGTTGAGTCTATTGTATTCTTAATTACATTATTTGGGTGGAGTTATAAATGAGAAATAAAGGTTTTGATATAATAAACATTAATTTAATACATCGTGATTGCAGTGATAATTTTTAGGCAAAGAGAAGTGGATATAAAACAACAGAAAGAAATAAGAAGGAAATTACGAGAAGAGAAACGAAAAGCAAAAATACTCGAAAAATTAGAAGTGACTGGAACAGATGAAATTAATGCAAAAATTGCCAAAGAAGAAAAAAAACTTCTTAAAGTACAACGCAAATTAGAAGCTATTCGATTATTAGAGGAATTATTTAGGCGAATAAAAGTATGTACACACAGATTATGGACTATTATTTATGCTTATATTAGATTATTAAGTAGTAGTTTTATTTTATGCTAATCAAGTTAGGTAATGATACAGAACTAATTTGTTACAGGTTCAAACCTTTATAAATCAATAGGGACAGTGACTAATATATAAAAACGCTCCATCGATATCAGTTTTGAAAATTTAGCTCTTCTATACTTGCACCACTGATAACTCTAAAATGACGAAGAATATTTTGTTAACCATTACATTACTATCAAATGCGAAAATTATTTTTGCAAATAGATAAATTCATTTGATATTACTTCTCCAAAATTTAAGAATCGAAGAAACAATTCATACAATTTTTCTTCATGTCAAAAATGATGGTTAATCAATTTTTTAGGTTTATCCAATAGACATAATAAACAGAACAAATGACTTACCTGAAGGAAGTTCGTTCTGTATTCTCACAAAGCGTTCCTAAGACAACTCCAAAAAATACATCATATCCCCATGGTTCACTGGATCTATTATAAAAGATATTAAGCTGAAATTCCGTCTATGGAACTTATATAAGATCAATAATGAGGTGCACTACCTTAATCAATTCAAAGCACTGCGTTCCCAAATAAAAAGAGACGTTGAACTTGCACACAAAATGTATGTTCAAAACACAGAAACAAACATTAAAACTAACCCGAGCAACTTCTGGTCTTTTCTAAATACTATGAGAAATACAACTAGTAAACCGAATTCGATGTGTTACAACAATAATTCCTTAAATGATACTCAGAGCATTGTCGATGCATTTGCCAATATTTTCAATCATCCTTTATCACATCATTTACATATAACATAACCCAACAAGAAACTACAGGCAATATGCCCCAACTTAATATCTCAACCATTACCGAAAATTATGTTTTAAAAGCACTAAAAAAATTCAAAAATAAACTTACGACAGGTCCAGATGGTATACCAGCTTTCTTATTAAGAGACTGTGCATGTATCTATTTTTGCACTACCACTTTCTATCATTTTTAATCTAGCACTGCAAACTACTACATTTCCCCAATTATGGACTCGGTCAAAAATTTGTCCTGTTTTAAAAAAAGGTGATAAGACTAATATTGAAAATTACAGACCTATAGTTATCCTCTGTAATTTTGGTAAACTCTTTGAAATTGTCCTATACGATATAATCTCTTTTCATGTTAAATCTCAACTCTCCTATAGTCAACATGGGTTCTTAGCAGGTAGATCTACGATTACCAACTTGATAAGTGTTACACACTTTATCGCAAATACACTGGATCATGGTGGCCAAGCGAATGTAATTTATACAGACCTCTCTAAAGCATTTTACAGACTGGATCATGGGCTCTTAGTGCAGAAGCTGTCAGATTTTGGTTTAAGTCTTGACTTTCTAAGTTTTTTCGAGTCATGTCTTGGTAACAGAACATTAAACGTGAAGTATCACGGGTTTCCATCTATTGAAGTATCAGCGACATCAGTAGTTCCACGGGGCTCTGTTTTGGGCCCACTGTTATTTAAAATTTTCATCAATGACATTTGCCAAGATATACAAAGTAATGTCCTCCTATACGCCGATGATCTTAAACTGTTTGCATCTATTAACTCCAAAAAAGGCTGCCATCGATTGCAACACGACCTCACAAAAATAAGCACATGGTGCGAAAATAATAGGCTACCCTTAAATATATCAAAATGTAATTCGATGACCTTTACGAGAAGAAATAACTATAAATTTTTCCTACAAAGTAGGCAATGATATGGTAATTAGATGCGCTCAATTCAAGGATCTTGGAGTCATCTTTGGCTCAAAATTAACTTTTACTGCCCACATTGATCAGACAATTGCTAATGCCTACAGAAATCTAGGCTTTATTATGCGAAACTCAAGGCACTTTAAAGATATTTCCACACTTTCTCTCCTATTTAATGCCTTTGTATGCTCAAAACTGGAATACGGTGGTATTATCTGGAATCCACAATACAATGTTCATATTCTTAATTTGAGGTTCAGAGAAGGCACGTCAAATCACTCTCCCTCAAAGCTGACGGAATTTATCCCCCCAGAGGGACGCCACAATCTAACTTATTAGCTAGATTTAATCTAAATGACTTAGCGACACGTAGAGTCTATTTTTCTGTTTTGTTCCTACACAAACTATTAACAGGTCGGATAGACTGCCCGGATATTCTCAGTTCCATACATTTCAATGTTACATCTTTTCAGACTGGCTCATACGCCCTATTCTACTTAGCTGCACCAAGAACAAATGTATTAAATTGTACAACTCTCTGCCTTTGGATCTGCGTAATTTATCACTGCGAAAATTTAAAAATAAATTAAAGGGCATATTAACAAAGAATCCATTATATAACCTAAATGATTTTTTTCATATTGAATATGACAGAAACGATTCTGATACACAAAGGTCACATACTGATCACAGATACTGATTTCATTTTATTTAAATGTGAAAAGATATTTTAATGTGTTGTAGATTTATTTCATAGTAAATAGAGTTTTATAAAATGTTTTGTCTTAATTCTAAATTTTGTACACTTGCTTTGACTTATCCATAAATGTATAATTTCGAAGGATCAATAAACATTATTATTATTATTATTATTATTATTAAAATCTCCTATTCACAATATGTGCTCTAACTATTTAAGCTGTCAGTTGAACCTTGATATTTTCAATTGTATTACTAATAATATAAACCATGTATTTTAAATCACTCTTAAATTAACCTTTAGTTCTTATTATCATCACCGTTTAGTTAAAGTATCTGCTCAGATTACTTTGCATTTTCCATTTTTAATTTGATAGTTATTATTCATTGTAAAATATTTACTCTGTACTGCATACATACTTATTTGTATATTTCCTGCCCTATAATTGGATGCACATCTGTCTGGGCAGCTGTATTCATAAAATAAAATAAATAAATAAAATAAAATATGAACCAGGTCCTTTCCAAATATGAACACTCTGTAATAATAATAATAATAATAAATTTATTCGTTCCTTTGGCCAATAATACATTGGTGGAATAAGTCTAAAATACAATTGAAGTGTTAAAAAAATATTATACATAATAATGTAAAAACTGCAATTAAAATTGTAAATATAGTCAATACACAACATACAATAATATATAAATATATATATTGCGATGACCAAAACCTTACACGTTTAGTGAACTGAGTACTGAAGTATAAAATTATGTAAGAATGAAAAATAGAATGGAAAAAGTAACTAGAAATGATCATGTATAACTTTGAGACAAACTATAGAGCTGAAATGGTGAATATTGAGCTCTGTGAAGGCATAATCTCAATGATTAAATAAAATTTATATTGGATATGGTATAACTTTGATTAATTTTATTAAACGTTAGATATAAGTACCTACCGTGTGGTAAATAAATGTTAATTTGTTATTGTTAAGTTAAAAAGCATCGTTGATACAAAATTAAGTTTTGGATGAACCTTTGTGTATAGCATGGTAGCTAGATCCAAATCACAGGTGCATAACAGGTACCAAAACCAATGGAAAAATCTAAAAAAGGGAAATATTTATTGTTATTAATAAGTTATAAACTCTGTTATAAATAATTATGTTAAATTTAGTCATAAGAAAGGCTATAAATAAGATAGCTAACAAGAACACTGTGAGAACAGTGCTACAAGCTACATTCATAATTTGAGTAGCGTAAACAGTCCCGAGAACTGAGAATCTAATCATTTCCAACATTATAGTGTATCGTCTATAAATGAAACTTTATAAAAGTGTAAAAGACTCACCTTGTGAGCAAATTTAATGATACAGATCCAAAATACAGGGTCACAACAGGTATCAAAGACAATGTAAAACCTAAAAAAGGAAGAAATTTATTGTTAGTATTTGAATCCATTAACTTTGTCGTACACAAATATGTTAAATTTAGTCTTAGGAAAGCTATAAATAAGATAGCTAACATGAACATTATGAAAAATTGGTTATAAAGTAATTTCATATTTTGAGTAGCGTAAACAGTCCCAAGAACTGAGAATCTACCCAATTCTAATAATTTAGTGCATCGTCTATGAATAAAACTTTACAAAAGTGAAAGAGACTCACCTTATGAGCAGATAAAATGTTACAGCCTCAAACTACAGGCATTGGTAACAATAGGAAATGCAAAATTAGGTCAAGGGAGATGTAAAATCTTGACAAATATGTTAATTTGTTCCAAAATAAAGATGCTCTTTGAAGTTTTTCTTGTTGTATTTAAGGACAAATGTCCATTGATCGTTTTCTGTCAGTTGGTTTTAGGAAGTTTTGCAAATTAGCAACAGTTCCAGCAAATGATGCTTAGGCACTCCTGAAACGACATAATATTTATAAATTTTATGTAAAATGTTTTATGGCTATAAAAATTGATAGCTAATTGTTCTTTAGTTTATAAGTTATACACTGGTATGTGTTTTATTAGGTTTTTATTAGAAATAAGCGAGAACTTGTTAAAAATTGTAGAAACAAGAACGTTTTTAATTTTCAAGAAAGACTTGGTTATGGCATACCAAAAGAAAGCCAATCATCTCTATATCTTTATTCAAAAAGAAAATCATTGCTAAATTCATAAATAAAACAGATAAAAGAAAAATTAAATTTCAAAATTTATTTCAATAAAATCGAGTGACATGAAATCCAAAGAAATGTCAAAACGAGCCAATAAAAGGGCATATTTTAAAATCAGTCTTGTTTGAATATTAGAGGTGGCAACACGTTTCTGTTTACCAAAATTTTATAACCTCACAATTTCAAAAATATAAAAAACTAGAGTTGTTTACCAGTTTAATTTGATTGAAACTCTGAAACTGAGTAAATATAAAAAAGAATCAGTTTATTCCATCACAAGTGAGAAAAATATTAAAATTTTAAGTTCCAAGTGGAACGAACCTCGAGTAAATTATTTTATACAAACGCTTTCTTACAAATTTATAAAGTTTTATTGTTATGCAAGTATCAAGAGAATTCAAATTGTAAATTTTAAACTTATAGTGCGGGAAATAGTTTTAACTTACCGTAATAAATAAATAAATGTTCCGACAATACAAAACAAAGTGATACGACGATTACACCAAACTAATCAAATCGTAAGAAGAAGAAGTGTTCAAATTCTTGTCTGCCAGCTGAACCAAGAGGCGCACGCAAACGCGATAGACCGGTCGATACAATTTCCACTTTTAAACACCAGGTTGACTAAAATCAGAAGTCCCAAAACTAGAGCTCTAACGTAAGTTGATCAATGTAAAATAAAAGGCCTATTAGTTTTAATACTTTTTATTGTCTTATAAATATTTACTGCACAGGAAAACCATACCAGTAATTTAATAAAATTAAAAGTTTGATTCATAACCAAAGCAGGTGTTTCATTGAAGTTGTGCTGGACAGGGTGAATGTTTTTTATTTCAGATCTTTAAACCTGCTTTTTGGCCCTGAAAGAGTCTATGCGAACAAGGGGAAGTTATATATTTTCTTGTAGATGTGGTACTTCATTAATTGTTTCAAACAATTTGACGCCGGGCAAGTAAAATTTCAATTTTAAAAATTAAATAAAATTTTCTCATTCACTATTTACCACACCACATAAATAAAAAAAATAAAAATATATAACAATATATATATACAATACACACATCTTTACAAATATATAAAAACATACCGCTTAAATATACACGTGGACAGTACTGCAATACGTGCAAAGTGCGAAATAAAGATAAAGTACTTATAATTTTTTGCTTACATAGTATACCAGTTAAAAGGAATAATATTCCTGTAAGGTATAAAAACAGTTGGAAATTAGAAATCGTTTTAGTTGAGCCTTAAATTTATTTACATTGCTTTCATTTTTAATATTCGGTGGCAGTTTATTGTAACAATAGCTGCCAGCACAAATGGGTGATCTTCTATATAATGTTAGGTTATATTTATTTATATAGATATCCTTGTTGTTGCGTGTAGCATGTTGATGTTTACATATTGGTAATTTACTTTTGTTTGCATGAATATAAGTTAATAATTTGTAAAGATATATTGACACTAGGGTAAGGTTGTTTTCCTTTTTAAATGTTTCTCGACAGGATTCTCGGAAGTCTATGTTAAAAATAATTCTTAAAATTCTCTTCTGTAATATAAATATACGCTGAATGTCTACACTTTGACCCCACACTATTATATTATAAGATAACTTTGAGTAGATTAGTGCATAATAAACCGAGAGCAGAGATTTCTGGTCCAGATTATTTTTTAAATTAGAGATGGCAAAACAAGATTGTACCAACTTTGAGGATAGGTGGTCGATATGTTTGGACCAACTAATATTATCATCAAGCAATATTCCGAGAAATTTTGTATCATTTTGTAATACTATTGGATGGTTATTTAAACTTAGATTAAAATTGTAATCTAATTTGTTTTGTTTTAAAATGGATACAAACTGTTTTGTCATAATTTATAATCAGGCGATTTTTAAAACACCAGTTATCAAATAAACATAATACATCGTTGACTTCGGGTAAGCATTTAGCAGATACTATAAATGATGTGTCATCTGCGTACATATAAACTCTTACAAAATCAAAATATTGTGGCAGGTCATTGACGAAAAGCAGGGGGCCAAGTATACTGCCTTGTGGAGTTCCAATGTTTACATTATGTCTTTCTGACGACTCATTTTCAATTTTCACGAGAAGCTTTCGGTTTGTTAAGTAAGATACTATCCACTCATTTAGAACACCGCGTATGCCCAGATTGAACAGTTTCTTGCTAACAAAACATATATCCAGAGTATCAAAGGCATTTGAGAGATCAAAAAACACCCCCATCACGTGGTTTTTCTGATCAATTTCGTCACAAATATTTTGAATTAATTCAGTTGCAGTGGTCTCAGTAGAGAATTTATTCCTGAATCCATGCTGTGAAGAAGTAAATAGATTTTTATTATTTAGGAAATCGGTAAGTCTAACTGCTACAACTTTTTCGATGATTTTCGCAAATACACTGAGCAGAGAGATAGGCCTGTAATTTTCTATCTCACATTTATCTCCTTTCTTAAATACAGGAATTACGAGAGCTGTTTTTAATTTGTCTGGAAACTTGCCTAAGAGAATTGATTTGTTTATTATATTCGCATAGCAAATTGAAAATTCAAGTCTACATTCTTTAATTAATTTTATAGGTACCTCGTCCTCTCCAGTAGATTTTTTGTTGGGAAGTCCCATAATTATGTCATTTATTTCATCTACTGTGACTGGACTGAAGTACATGGTATCAGTATTTATATCTGAGTGCGTACATTCATCAGACCTTAGATTGAAATGTTCAAATAGTTTTTTTTTCTATCGCAGTAGCATAATGTTCAGCAAAAATATTAGCCAATTTGCTAGGATCGGTTATTATAACATTTTCATAGTTTAAAGAGAGTTTGTCCTGTATTTTATGGCCGTTTAAATTAGACTTTACTATCTCCCATAAGGTTTTAGTTTTGTTATGGGAATTTTCTATAAGTTTTTTATTTTGCAGTTGCCTTTCTTTTATAATGTTCTTATTATACTGTTTTTTCTTAATTTTATACTGAGTATTGAGGTTTTCATCATGCATGATTTTTCTTAATCTATTCAATTCTTTTATATTTTGAGATTCAGCTTGAAGTTCAGGGGAGAATTTAAGTTTTTGCCGAGCTTTATTTGATTTTCGGTTGGTCTTGACATTTTTTTTTTGGAAACGAGAGTTCAAAACAGTAACTAAACTCAGTCCAGAACAATTCAAAATATTCATCAATATCATTTATATTATCCGATTGAATTAAAATGTCTGGTACATGTCTAAAGTAAAATTGAAATTTTTTTATTGAATTATCGTTAAACGCTCTGCTAGTGTTTATTGATCTCTCACTTTGGATAGTATTTTGATTACTTATTTTTGAAGGGCAGTGTAAAATTTGTGCTGAGTGATCCGATATTCCTGGATCTAGTAGTGAATACCTAGCGTCATTTATATTAGTTATAACATAGTCAATGGCTGTCCGAGAAATGCCTGTTACACCACAGTGAACCCTTGTTGGTTCATTGATTAACGAGTTCAAACCATAACTCTGAAGCAGATCGTGCAGAATATGGTTTTCCCTACTGTCTTTTAACTTATCTATATTAAAATCACCACATATATAAATATCCCTGTAATTTTTAGAAAAATGTAATAGTTTGGCAAACTGTTCAACAAAGATATGAAAATCACCTAGGGCTGGAGATTTGTATATTACGATTATACAGCTATTTTTACACAAACAAACCGCCGAACATTCGAACGACATCTCAACTGATAAGTTGTTTAGATAGTTAATGGGTTTACAAACTTGTGATACGTTTCTGTTAGCAAATATTGCGGTACCTCCATGTATATGAGTTTTCCTACAGAAGGAAGAGATAATGTTGTAATCATGTAACTTGAATACATTCAGATTTGTAGGCGTAAGCCATGTCTCGCAAAGACATAATACTAGTGGTTTACATTCGTCAAAAAATTTATCTAACATTGGTATTTTGTTGGTAATACATTGTACATTAAAGTGTAACAAGTGTAGTACCACTCCTTGTGTTTACGTTGCACATTTTTTAAAAGATGATTAATTTATTTTACCATCGCTTATCGGTCTCCAGCCGGCCTGCTCTTACACAGAACAAGGCTTGTGCTTCCCAGTTGATCGCTTGGGGTGTTTTGGGAGGGTGAGTGATATATATTTGGAAAGGACCTGGTTCATATAATACAGAACGAACTTCCTTCAGGTAAATCGTTTGTTCTGTTTATTATATTTCACCAGGGTGCTTTCCAAATATGAACACTCTGTAGATGTTGAAATGATACAAGCGATTAACTGTAGTATTTTATGCACTTATACTTATGTTTTACATAATATTTGTATATGCTTAACCCTAATATAAACTTGAGAGAGTACTCTAAAACTAAAAATAATTTAACATATCTTAATTTAAGTAAACTATATATGCGTATCTATTATGTTATTTATTAAATTGTTACGTCTGTAACGTACAGCAGTGGAAGTAACTGCATAAGTACAACTGCGAACAGACATTGTATTCCTCTAATTGTATGCTGGGTTGCTCGCGGTTGGGCGCTGAAGTTTTTAGGAAAATTGTGTATTGACTCGTTATCTGACTTAAGCGAATTTTTGCCAACGTTTGCATTCTGTGACCCGTGGCCAGTGCCAGTAGTGTTAGCAATTTCTTTGTTAGTTTTTCTAAGTTAAGGTTTTCTAATAGGTACCATTGTGTGACAAAGTTTAAAACAATTGAGGGGTCCCAAGTAGATGTATACTTAGGAAAGTTGGACCTTATTTTAAATGTTCTTTTTAGATATCTTTTTACCAAATGTTCATGTGTTGTTTGTTCTATAATGAAATTAATAGCTTATCGATGCGAATTCATTGTGTTGTAAGTGCTATTTTTGTTGAAAAGGTTATTTAAAAATGTGGTTATGTTTGCAGCTGTAGGTTTTTAAATTTCAATGTCAAACCGCCCGCAGAAATAATACCATTTTATAATCGTTTCAGAATATTATTTCATTGTTGCCTTGCTGATTGACGACAGCAAGTCAATGGCTTCTTCCGGTATTCCTTTTCTTGTAAATGGCTGCCTGATAATATTCCTGCTAATAGAGGCAGCTTTTCACACCTCGGATGGCACTCCCTGGAAGGTGATAACAGAAGTGTTTTATCCGGATGTAATGTAACTAAGTTACTTATTTAATAATTTAAAATATACTAGGTACCACGGCTGTCCTGGCCAGTTTGGTACGACTACAATACCAGTGGCTTTGTCGGTTATAATTTTGTTTAGAACTTTATTTACGATTGAAAATGGAGGGAAAGCGTAAAAGAAAAAATTTCCCCAGAATATGGTGAATGCATCTGTTTTTATTGAAAATGGGTCTTTAAACCATGATACGTACTTTTGGTATTTTGCGTTTAGTCTACTCGCGAACAAATAAATTTCAGGTATTCCTAGCTTTTTATTTATAATTGTAAACGCTTTGTTACTTAGGGAAAATTCTAAAATTTTGCTTTGAGGTTATGTAAGAAGCCATTAAAAAAATTTGTTTTTCTTCGCAATATTGCCAAATTCCTCTGCTTAGGTTATTCAGCCCTTTAAACTTTAAGCTGCCCATTCTGTTAATATACGATATAGCTGTGGTATTGTCTAACCTTAGTAAAATGTCACAGTTCCTATACTTTTTTGTAAAGCACCTGAGTGCATTGAAACCTGCTTTTAATTCTAGGACATTAATGTGTTGTTTGTCTTCCTCCTTACTCAAAAACCCGTGGGTTTTAATGTTATTACATAAAGCACCCCAGCCGGTCAGTAAGTAAGTAAGTTCTTTATTGATGCTTTCATGCCTTTTGGCACTTACACAGGTCACATGGAGAAATCGTCATTGTAATACATAATAATGAATATCACAAACATTAAAGTGGAACTTTAAAATAAAAACTTGCAAATTAATTGAAATTAAAATATTACAAATAAAACTTAAACTAATAGTAATTAAAATCTAAGACAGATCAGAAATATTACAGTCTAGAAATTCAGTGAAATTATAAAAGGCTTTGGAGATTAAAAAATTTTTGATCCTCTGCTTAAAATGCTGTAAAGGCAAGTCTTTAATTTTTTGTGGCAATTTATTAAAAAATTTTATGACCCAGTAGTTTGGCCCATTTTGGCACCTCTTCAAACGGCAATACTTAACAATTAGATTAGATTTATTTCTCGTGCAATGATTATGTACAGAATCATATGTATCATATAAGACTGAGTTTCTTTTAATGTATAATAAGTTTTCTAAAATATATACAGAAGGAAAAATTAAAATTTCATTATTTATGAATGTGTTCTTGCAGTCATCTCTATACTTGAGAGCATCCAGAGTCCTTATTGCTTTTCTTTGCAGGTTGAAAACTCTGTGACAATCTGCAGCATGTCCCCAAGTGAGAACAGCATATGAAATATTCGAATGACAGAGTGCAAAGTAAGCAGTTCTTAGTGTGTCAGTTGAGACACAGTTTGCTAGATTGCGTAAAATAAATATGTTGCTACTTATGAGTGATGAGTCACTAAATATTTCTAATTGATATTTGGGTTTTCTTATATAGTTGAAACTATTTGGTATTTTATGTAGCCACCAGTCTATATCGCTCAGAACGTTTGGTTCAAGTTTAACCTGTGTGTTATAATTATGTTTGTTAGCTTTGAGTTGTAAATACTGTCGCGTATTTCCACCCCTTTTGGGAAACACCCTGTAAAAATCCGTAGTTCTAAATAATTTTAACAAGGGGTAACCACTAACACTTTATGTAATAACTTCTCAGACCTACACAATACTTCTTAATTAACTAAAATAACCTTTACACTTTGTTTACCACTTGATATTTAACCTCATTTTTCGCTACCAAACTTCACTTTTATAAAACTTCTTCCTCTTCCGCCGGGAATCTCGCCTTATATACTCTGAAATTGCCTCTAGAGTTATCTAGAACATAATCGAGAATCTTCTTCGACCACACTCCAGAAAACTCTACCTCTCTCTACAAGTTTCCAGGACGTCACTATTAGTCATGGGCGTATCATAGGGGGTGTAATGCATAACACTGCCCCCTCCTTAAGCCTGATCGTCCCGATCAGGCAATTCAGGATCATCAATGTATTTCGCCTATTCAAATGCACGATTTTCATGTTGGACTTTTTGCTTCGTTGAATCCGATAGACGACATCAATAATTTGGGTAATAACAGTGTACGGTCCATCCCAAGGTATATTCGGTGACCTTCCTTTCCTGCTGTGGATTGTACAGCCAAACCAGCTCTCCCACCTTGATGAATCCTTTTGAACTACCCTTCCGGTCATATCCTCCGGCGTTGAACTGCTTCGTTTCACCCTTACTTCCAGTCTGCTCATTTGCGACACCAAGCCTCCACATCCTGACGACTTTTTATCCAATAAAATCGTTCTCGTATTTTCTTCAGGGTCTTGTTAACACCAAAGTGTCCATCGGATGTTCCATTGTGCACTTCCTGAAGCACCTTCGCTACTCGACACCTGGGAATCACTAGACGGATAACCACCTGCTTTCTGGGGGTTTCATTTCATTCTCATATCCTTGTAGTGGTGGACATCTTGTAATGCTCCGAAGCTGGGAAATCTTCACTTCTCTAGGGGCACCACGTTCCTTATCTGACACAGCCTCACTGGTACCGGCTTTCTCTGGTTTTCTTCTCGGTTTCACAGCATCGGCCTCTACTCTCTCCAAGCTCCTCCGTGGACATTCTAGCTGGATATGTCCTAGTTCTCCGCACCTGTAACATTTCATACGCCTTCCACTACTTTGTTTATTCTGTCTCTTCCATGTTTCCAGCATTCACTTCCCTCAAGTTCCACTGTTGACGGTCTCGTTTGATATGCCCTGCTCTGCCACAGTTGTAACATTTAATACCCCCGCTTGGCTTTCTTTGTCTTCCTGCAGTATCCAATTTAGCCAGTATTGACTGAACATTTTATGTATATTGGTCAACATAGGGTTCTGGTTCTCCTTTTCTGGTTGCGATTCTTCAATAGTCACATCTCGCACTCTTAGACTCAGGGTGTATCAAGACAGCTTCCACCTCGAGTGCACTCACCAAGGCTTCGCTACTGTTCTGGTATTGAGATAACCTGAGGACTCGCCTGATCTCATCATCCTGTATACCATCCAGAAAAGCCCCTACTGCAGGTGGTCTTCTAATTCTTTCGGTACATCCGGGTAAGCCAGGTGAGCCAGTCTCCACATGGCAGCTTCGAACTCTTGCAAGCTTTCCCCAGCCTCTTGAACACGTGATTTCAGCTGGGTCTGGTACACTTGGGCAAGGTGTTGTTCACCATATCGTAAGTCTAGGGCAGCTTCTAACACTTTGAGATACTGTTGTTGCTCTACGGGGATTGTCTGGAGTATTTCCAATGCTTGGCCCCTTAATGCCACGATTAACGCCGTAGCTCTCTCTTTGTTACTCCAACTATTTGCATATGCAGCTGCCTCAAACTGTCTCTTGAAAATGGTCCATGAACTTTGGCCGTCAAAGGAGAGAGGATCAAACCCCTGACCTGATAATACCACTTGCAGGCTTCCTCTATCCCTCAACTGTTGCTTAAGCAGGTCTATTTCCCCTTTGACTTCTTCAAATTTGTTTACTTTCTTTTTAACTTCATTTACTTCTCCTCGATGCCTTCTTTCTAGCTCTTCCAACACTTTTGGGAATTGTGCAAATAAGTCCTGTCCTGTATTTGCTTTTTGGTTGCCATGCTTTTGGTCGTTACCGGCATATAATTACGTTAAAATCAACTAAATTTAACAATTATTACCAAAAAGCACCAGTAATTATTCTAACTTACAAAATACTTATCACAGATAATTTTAATACATATTTCCTTCTTATAGAATTATAAGAAAGAAAGTATGCCCATTATGTACAGTACAACTGGTATCCAGGGCCGGATATAGGGGAGGTATGGGGGGGTCTCACCCCCCCAAGTTTGAAGCCAATTCGGCAGATCATTTACCAATCGGCACTTTCGGCGTTCGGCAATTATGTACATAAGATCATAGAAAAACTCAAAACAATAGAAACTCAATGTCATAAATAATTATTACTTGTCGAGCAACCCCTATCTTGTATCTTGTGTTTGACTTAAAATCATCCTCTAAACACAGTAGCTCGCAAGAGCAAGGCCAAATCTGCTTGTTCTAGCCTCTAGCGTTGATCACGAGTATATGTCCATCTATAGTACCCTGTCATAATTGCTGGAAATGTAATAATATAATAAACAGGAGAACAGGACACTTCGATTCATCAAAAGTACAACACCGCGAGTTTCCGCGGAAATAAGTGCAGTTTAGAACTTGTAAAGGCAGCAGTAAAGTTACTTCCAGATAACCATGTAGACTTAGAGGGCCTTCAGGCTGAATTAGAAATATTTAGCGACGAATGTCGAGAACTTACATCTCTAGATAAAATTGTTGAAAAGGCTTATGAACTAAAGATCATTCTACCATTGTGTTACAAATTATGTACTTTAATTCAAACGGTGCCGGTGAGTGTGGCTTCAAATGAAAGGAGTTTCAGCAAACTAAAACTCATAAAAAAATTTGTTAGAACAATGACCGATTCACGTTTAGACTCATTATTAATCTTATCATTAGAGAGGGATATTCTGGAACAAATACCTTTCAACATTTTAGTTGCACGATGGGCCGCTTTAAAAGAAAGAAGAGTTAAAATTGCTTAAAAAAAATTAAGTTGTATAATAATATATCCGTTTTATTTATAATTAATTTGTGGCAATATCCATTTATTATGTTTGTTGGGTATGTTGCCACTGTAAAAACATGTACAAATTTTGATGAAAAAAACCTCTGCGCCAAAAGGATCAGACAGAGAGAGGCTGGTTTTTAATCATTCTAGCACAAAATGTCACACAAGTGAAAGTTTTGATAACGGAAAAGAAATAGTTTCCGAAACGTTAACAGCCTTCGATTTAATTTACTTCGTTATCATTTAACAATTTTCTTTCAGTTTATATATTTTTGGGTGTGACTGGTGTGAGACATTTTGTACTAAAAATATTAAGAACCATCCACTCCCTGTCTGATCCTTTTGGCACAGAGGTTTTTTTCATCAATATTTTTACATATTTTCACAGTGGTAAAATACCCAACAAACATAAGGAATAACCGTTTTGTATCTTTTGTATTTTGCATTTTACTTTAAAATAAAGGTTTTTTTCTTCAATTAGATTTACATTTTTTTGTATCCCAAAAATTAAATGACCTTCATATATAAATAAAACAGAGGACCAGATGAGAAGTCATTCGGCATTATAACAATTTCACACCCCCCCATAAAAATTGCTTAAAACCGGCCCTGCTGGTATCATAATGATATTTTCAATTTAAATTATCCTGTTCAATGAAATCAAAGACAATCAGAACAAAAACACCTACCGATACAGCAGTTAATAAAATTTTAGAACATCCAGACATTTATGTTTCTTCAGTGCGGCTTCTTCTAAAATTCACAATCAACTGAAATATGTAAGCAAATACTTGTGTTATAACTATCAATGGATTACCAGAACTGGATATTAAAAATTAAAATTAGTTACGGAGAAAGTTGTGTTGTCTGGACATGGACCATACATTACAAAAGGAGATGGGTAAAAATCGGACTTTTTTCTCCTCATCACAATCATTAAAATAAAAAGTTTTCATTTAAACCATTCTTTTATATTTGTTTTTAATTCAAGTGTTCAATGTTATGCTTAGATAAAATTGATGTAAAATATCCTACTGTAAGTTGCATTAAAAATGTCTGAAACATAGTATATTTGTTAATTTTCTGACGTTTTTGATGTTTTTTCGAGCTTTCAGTGAACCACAATTAATTCACACTTAGAAAGAAGAACTTTACTATTGTGATAAAAAACTGTCGTGTTTCATGGTGCGCTTTATAATGAAATCTCATTGAAAGCTCGAAAAACGTCAAAAATGTTATAAAACTAACAAATATGCTATGTTTGAGACATTTTTAATGCAACTTGCTGTAGGATATTTTATATAAATTTTATGTAAACAGAATGTTGAACACATGAACTGAAATCAAATATAAAAGAATGGCTCAAATAAAAACTTTTTATTTTTATGATTGTGACAAGTGAAAAAAGGCCGATCTTTACCCACCACCTCTATCCGCTCTATTGACATCTTCATTTTGATTTATTAAATTTCGAACAAATAGTTACAATCTGCTACCTGCTGAGAATTTTTTTTTTTTTTTCTAAAAATTCCCGAGCCCTTATTTTCTAACTTACAGAGCTGAGGTTTGCAGGTATTGCACAAAAGGATTTTTTAGGTGCACCAGAAGCCAAGATATAAACGATTTTGCATGCGCGAACAATTTTGAATGCGCGAGTCAACTTTTTGACGTAGCGAGGCACCCCTGCTGCAGGCTATCCCCCCACTCTGCTATCGCACGTTGGCTCAACTAGCTGGTGCGAGCGTCTCACTTCAACATATTATCAAAAAAGACGAAATAATTGCTTATATTTTTCTGTCGAAAGTTGGAATATTCAAGTGCATTGTGCTGTGAGTTAAAAAATAAGAGTCCTGAAGGTCGGAGGGAGTTCATTTTTTTCTGTTCGCATAAAAATGCCAGCTACGTGAATATATCCACTTTACATTTTGATACAAGAACAATTGACAAAGTTATTAAGTACATTTGTTTATACCGAAGAAATAAGCATCATTTTCAACAGCGTTTTTAAGCAACTTAATTGATATATTTGACTTTGGCTTTGATCTCAGTCATAGTACAACTTTTAAAGAGTAGAAAGCTTTTTGCAAAATTTAAATCGGACCGCGTTGTTTTGGGGAATTCAAATGTTACTAAAATCACATTTTTAATAAACAATTGAATTTCTCTCAAACTATTCATCCGTCGGAATTCGGGTTATGTCTACTTTTTAAGCACATTATGACGTATCTTTCCTGAGATCGTTGATACCATAAATTAATTATTACCAAAGTTAGCGCAAAATTAAAAAATGTCATTTTTCAATGTTTTTTTTTTTAATTTTCGAGAAATCTAATAAACGGATTTTGATTCAGCGGGCGCCATTTTATAGGTCTTTTATATGCCTAAAATGATTGTTTGAAACTTTCTTCGATGAAAAAGTTACATTCGCAGATAAACAAGAAAAACCGACTTCGCATTTTTTCGTACGTAGAACGTCCGCCAGCACAAAAAAATGCTGGCAATACCACCTTAGCTTTAGAAAAGTCTCATTTAAGATATGTTCCAAATTTCGTTGAAAAATCTCTCTCACCATTTGGCCGAGAGCTGTTTTTCCGGAATTTTCGGAAGTTGGGCCTAGGGCCGAACCTGATGACAGAAAATGCTGGGAGAGGTATTTTTGGATTGTTCTCGAAACGTATATCACATTGCGAGTAAAAAGTCTCAACAAAACATCGATGTGAAATTTCAATTTGAATTTATCAGGTCAAATGACCAGTTCCACTGTCCGGACATAGTAAGCCTTGTTCACCCCCCTTCCCTGCACCTACTGACAAAGAGCAAGCAAAAAGTCCAGACCAGTCATTTTTTGCAGCGAACGAAGCCTATAGAAAGTATGCTTCCGAATTTATATCATGATTTTTGGAACAGCCTGTATAGGTATCAGTGTAGTTCATTTTAAATACATCCAAATAAGTTTTGCAATATAAAAGTATTTGAATTTGAGTTGTTATTTTAAAATAGTATGTTACACTCATATCCATAATTATGAATCTAATTCTTATATATTTATTCTAGGACAAAAATAAAGATAATCTACATGCCTATGACATTTCCACTGCAGCAAATGATGAGGTAGGTATGATTATTTTAAAGTCACATTTTGTTTACTTGACAAGGTGGGTAACGAGCGTGATCATATATATTTTGAACTCTTGAATCAAACATATCTACATTTTCATTTAACATCCACAATCAAATCTGTATTTTACTTTTCAATTACCATGTCTCGTCTATTGAGTCCTCAAATTTGATATTTTTATCAAGCAACCATTAGAATTACGAGGACCCATAAACCACGTTTGGATTTAGGAAAGTTAAGGACTTTGGCTACCTATAATGGATGAGTCCAGATAAGGAATATAGGTCTGTTGCCCGATATTCTATGCTTTCTCTATGTTTTCCACTAAAACATTGTTACAATAAAAATTGCTCGAAAGTAAACCGCTGGCCAGAATTTGTACACCAAAGTGCATTGCAATGCACATAATTCACCGCAATGCACTGCTGAAGACTGAAGCATTTAAATGCATTGCAGTGCGCCATAATTGTATTGAAACATATTCTTTATAGGATTTTGCAAACAGCAGAAAAAAATTACTATCTATGACAACTAAAAGAGAAGCTATGTGTAAAAATATTAATGAAATATTTGCATTCTTTCGATAACCTGAATTCTGGTTGTGCTAGCAAATTAAAATCCTAAAATGAATTTGTCTAATTTCTTATATGAAAATTCTCATTCTAAAACTAGCATCCACACAGCCCCCTACGGCCATGCAGATTAAACTGGTATCTACATAACTCCCTACGGTCATGAAGCTTCAGTTAAAAGTGAGAACAAAGGCCTAAAATTAATTTATTTATCTACCTTGTCTTAAAAATTTTTCATTCTAATTGGCCTTTACAGTACATTCGAATTTTAACATTTAAATATGGTAGGTGTCATTTGAGGAAAATAAAATAATTTTTGATCTAAAAATGAGGCGTCTTAGAACAGGGATCTCTGAGAAATAAATTAGCGAAATACAACAACTTTCACGGGGTATTTCAAACGCTCGAGTTTCACGCGCCTTGGTTGCACACGCAATCCCACCAAGTACGGTCGAGGATGCAACGGAAGAACTTGCAAACCGGCAACACTGCGATCGCCGAGCGTGCGGATAGCGGATAACCTTAAACTTTAATTTGAGCTGTCGTATTTAACCGAAGTAGTGTTTATAGTTTATTGCCGTGTGTTTGAAGTTATTTTATTAATATTATGGAACAAGGCTACGAAAAAGGGTCATCTGATAACCTACCATGTGTGGATACGGTGATGGTTGATGAGTATTACGAGAACAATTTAGATTTTTTAAGTGCAGAGTGCCGAAATATAAAGAATTTACGGTGAGTATCAACTTGTTTGCACCTTTTATTGATGTTGCTTGCTTGTTGACTTGCTTTCAAAACTCTCGCGTACACATTCAAAATTAAGTAACAACGATTTTGCAAAATTTTAGCTTTGGGAACAGATGATTATTTTGAGATTAGGTTAAAGATGACATTGACATTTAGTTTAAATTTAATTAAAACGAACATAAAAATAAACACGAATATATTAAAAAAGGTTTCAATATTTTGTCATGGTCCCATTAGCCTCTAGCACTGCTTTTATCTGGTCCATAATCAGCGAGTAGCAACCCTTCTTATGGACCACCCCTCTTGCATCAAAACTTTGTCTTGCTCTGTCAGTCGAGGCATTTTGAGTTTTCAAAAGTACAAATTAATGTCAGAGTTGATTAATTACAACCCTGATTTAATACAGCGAAAAATAGGTGTACGCGAAAGTTTTGAAAGCAAAGTGTACATAGAAAATTTAAAATTTGGACATGTGTAAATGTTAGTTTTATTTTTTTTTAGGGCAACTAGGAAATCGTATGGTGATAACGCCATAGGTCATGTCCAGTTACAACGAGTGGGAGCTAAATACACGGTCAATGCAAAAATTACTCCAGAACATAAAACGTCACTGGCAAAATATCATGTGGTTGCTGTGATTGACGAGGTCGAGGAGAAAGTTTCAAGCAGCAAGTGTCTTAGTTGTCCAACTGCAGCAGGTACATAAAAGATTTAAAACATACTAGCAAACGAAAAATAAACATGAAAGAAAAAGTGTCAGTAAGAGACAATGTTTCCACAGAAGTAACGTTAATCATTTAGTAATGTGCTTATAATCCAGTAAAGATATGATTTTAAAAAAAAGATTTGGGCAAGCTGATATTTTCAGGATTGTTCAGGGATGGCCTTCCGAGTATCCAACCAAAAGATCACACTCGTACTCCTGTACTGAAGGGAGTAAATAGGAGTGGTTTCTTATTTATTATTTTTATAAAAAATGACTCAAATAAAAGTTGTTGCTTTATGACATTTTTTTTCTTTGGTATTTTAGCCTGTACAGTTAAATTATAATAGGGGTGGTTTCTTTATTATTAAAAAAATAAATAAAATCCTTATGAAAGTTGTGGATAATGAAATAAGCAACAACTTTGCTTTATAGCATTTTTTTGTTAATCCGGTATTTTGTAAAAAAAAAAAAAGGAGAACCACCTCTCCACTCGTATTATAATTCACTGTACAGTCTGAAATACCAAAGTTTAAAAAAATGTCATAATGCAAAGTTGTAGACAATATAATTATCTGCAACTTTTATTAAGGTCACTTTTTTTTAATAAATAAGAAACCACTTCTATTACTCCCTTCATTAGTTCAAGTGTGATGTTTTGGTTGGATACTTAGGAGACTGTCCCCGAGCAACTCTGAAAATATCTGCTTTCACAAAAAATTTTTTCGTGCCACCTAGCAAATTATTTCTACTAATTTTATTCATTTACGATTAAGTTTGGAGGTGATTTAATTCATTGTTTCAGGGGGCTGTAAGCATGGCATAGCATTTTTGTTCTGGCTTCATCGGCGTGGTGAAGAGCCTTCCGTTACCTCAGTCGAGTGTTATTGCCCAGAGTAATACAGAGTTTTCACCCAATGCTATTCCCTATGTTCACAGTTTCAATTTTTGTCGTGTGACGTATACCTGCCCAGATTATGCGCAGAAATGTTCCTTGCGATAGACAGGGTTGGCTTCAGCTCAAGAGTTACTTCAAGCAGGGGTGGAATTAAGTATTTATTTCCATGATGTATTATGAATATGATAAATAAATGTTCCTAAATAAATTCTAATCATTCATAATTTTGTAACATTCACGTTAACAAATTACTTTTCTTTTTTATTGCATTTATATGCATACCTAACCAAAATAAACCGAACTGTACTGAATTATTTTTAATTTAAAAAATATTTCATGAAAAATCCACAAGACAATATTATTATATGAAATTTAAAAAGTTTTATCCAACTGAAAAATAAAAGAACATTTCTTTACATGGATAAGTGATCATACTAAATTATAACTAAATATTAAAAATTTTATTTCTTGTTACTCCAGTTCGTCATAAAAAAATGTAGGTTAACACGAAATTGATTGTTGAAAATTTGTACATAAGTGCTTTTAAAGTGTTCAAAAGATGCATAGAATAAAGTTTTGTGAGTAAAGTTTCTGGAAATTTTCCTAGCAATACTTTCTAACATTTTCATATTAATACTTTCTAATATTAACTAGGAATAGACTATCTACGTTTGATTTTTAAAATGAATACTCAGAAGTCAAAAAAATATATGTTTATAAAAATACATAAAGAGTATACAATTGTTAACAATATAACACACTGAACGTGGGTATACACTGTACATTTATTGTGAATAAAATTTAAAAAACAAAAAAATATGCTTTAGATATCTTGATAAGTAAATATTCAAAATAAAAGTTATTACAATAGTTTTCATCAATAATGGTAAAACACATGTATTTTTATAATTCTTGCCAGTATTAGGTACCGCAAAATAGACTAAAAGTTACAAACAAATTTGTGTGTGTGTGCGTGCGTGCGTGCGTGTTCATGTTCTACATTGCCTATGGCACCATGTGCGTGAATGGAGCTGCACTCTGGCACCTGTTCACTTTTGTGGCACCATACCTGCGTTGCCATAGAGTAAATAAGGTTTTTTGAACTCGCCGTCCCATTTCAAGTCGATCTATACCTACATTGTATTTTTCTTGTGTAAGCTGCCTTAAAGCAGGTTTCAGTATATGGTACACACAATACTATCAATATGGCACCATAAGCTTCACCAATAGATGGAGCTAATGTCGTAAATAATACAGAATTGTCACAACGCGGTTTCTTAGTATTATGGATACACACATAAAAATGAGCATGCGCTGCATGCGTGCTCGATACCACAAGACGGCTTCTATTATGTCCAGATACACACATATGAAAGTGAACATGCGTGTATTATACCATAAGTCTGTTATTGTTACGCGAGGGAGTTCGCACATATTTCTAGTCTATACCTAAGTGGCTACCGTGTCAGTGAATTGTGTAAGTTTTTACAGTGCGTTATAGGTAAGCACCGTTTTTAATTAAATATTTTACGAATTTTGTAGTTTATAGCTACATTATCATCTTTAAAATCACCAATCATTCTATTTCATGCATGAAGTAATTTGGAAAAGTAGAGCAATACCATACCTACTTATATAAGATACCTATAATGACAAGTGACTTAGCTGAAGCTATGATTATTCTATTCGTTTTAACCATAAAATATAAAAATAGACTTAATTATTTAATTTTCAGACAGCAAGTTAAATAAATGAAAGAAATATAATAAATTTATATTACAAAATTTCTAGATGCGTAGACTTATTAAGCGACTTACTTCTTTCACCTATAAACCAACCGCCATACCATGACATAAACGTTCAGAAGGTAATATCACAACATATTTTCTCTACAACTGCAACCGCTTCCATATTGTCATTTCGAAATGATATACTTTTCATACTTCATAGTACGAAAATTATATTTTTGCACCAGTACAGTTACCATACGACAACATATTTTAATTGTTGTTTTGGTACTAATAAATTCATAAATAATTAGTATTGCTGTCATACTGAGTACTTAACAAAATTTATTAGATATTTACACATTTTAAAACATCAATTTTTATAGTTTTTTACTTCGCTTTCTTACCGAAGGGAAGTATTGTAATCGTGAAAGAATTAAATTCAAATTAACTATGTAGGTTACGAAATATATTTTTAGTCATGTCATGGGAAATTTACTTAGCAAAGTGTTCAATTACTCGGTAATTTTACTAGCATTTTTATCAGTGTACTTTAAGTTTGAATATAGGCATAATTTCTTGTAACGGCTAGCTGACATTTTTTTAAATGCCTTTTTTTTAATTCTCATAATATTGGGATATTTTGCGTATACGTCAATGTGTTTTTTTTTTCAGATAAGGAAAATAAGAAGAAAGGCAGAAAAATTTCAATAAGGAGACCCTGGACGGAAGATGAAATTTCGGCGATTTTGGGCCATTTTAAAGTGCATGTTAATAAAGGAATAATTCCTGGAAAAAGGGATTGTGAAGATAAAAAAAGAAAAATATAACCCCGTAGCCTCATACACGAAACAATTAATTTGTAGTATTTTTAAATAATTAAACAACCATATTTGTCATTTTTTATGATGTCATCAAGAAAAAGTTATTAAAGTGCCAAATGTCAGTGCAATATCATTTTTCAAATTAGTACTTACTTATAGAAATGATATGAAATGATGGACTGAGAATTCAGTCAATTTGTTTATTCAATTTGTTGATGACAACGTTGTTTAACGTTTTTAAACGTTAGTTATTACATCTAACCTAATTGACCTATTTCACGTCAGAATGTTTAGTAAAAAGTGTCATGGCGAAAATTATGTTGGTATCACTAAAAGTAGTAAAAAGTCATTGCACATGAGAAACTCGTCTAATTCCCAATCTTTGTAACAATGAAATACCTATAACAATAATCATATCATTGTTTTCAGTAACTTTATTGTTAAGCTTACTTTAGTAAGTTTAAGCTTTAAGTTTTAAGCTTAATTCAGTAAGTTTATCATTGAAGATACTGAAAATAATGATATGATTATTATATTATAGAAATTTCATTTTTGCAAGGTTTGGGAATTAGACGGGTTGGTCAACGTGTGTGGTGACTTTTTACTACTTTCGGTGATACCAATTTAGTTTTCGCCATGACACTTTTTACCAAACTATCTAACATAAAATAGATCAATTGGAAGGTAGTTCCAACGAAAATATATCTTTTATTTTGTAAAAAATTAAGAAACAGCTATTTTATTCGAATTATTAATTTATGGAATCTTGTTCATTAAGAGTTCGTAGTTTTTTTAATAGATGGATATATTGCATGGAGATCTGGCGCAGAAATTGCTTTTTCTTAAAGTTAAAAATAATGTTGAAATTCATTTCTTTTTAAATGTATTTGTTGTTTATACAAACAAGATTTTGCATAAACAATAATAAAATAATCGGCTCAACAACTCTCTTCGTTTACTGCTAAATATTTATAGAAATAAATTGAAAACTGGTCAAAAATTGTGGTCTGCAGAAAATGATTATCAACAGTAAATTTTACATTTGTCCCATTGTGTAACTATTCTCCCAAAATCATTGTTATTTTAATCATTTTTATTTTTATTTTATACGAAGATTTCTGTTACTTAAATAAACAGCTATGAGTATTTTAACATGAAAATATGTTAAATAATGTTTTTATTTAATATATTACCTTTTTCCTTAGCCTGTAAAAAACCGCTGCCTAAAGAATCACTACTCCCACATCCAGATTTTTCATCCAAGTAACTTTAAAGGAAACATCTTGACTAGCTTTGCACTCTAGTATGTGGAAACTATTGGTCATAGAATTTTAATAATATTTGGGGCAGATATATAAAGGTTTGAGGCATTGGTTTCTGCCACAAACGTTAAAAAGGAAGTTTCTAGTTTAAACTACTTATTTTCCCCTATTCACAACCAACCACCTCCCACCCCCTTCAATGGAATCATCTCAATCAGATGCCATTACAATACAAACTTTCAAGTGAATGTCTCAATTTTATATTATAACAGAAAAACCACAAAAAGGACAGAAAACGTCAACATTACTAGAGGGAAGAACAATAATCAAAAGAGTAGAATCATACGCAATGAAATACTGGGGACACGTACAAAGACGAGACACGAAAATGGCACGTCAAAGGCCAACAGAAAAAGCCTGAGAAGGGCTGAAAGGGACATTATCCAACTGCTAGCAAAAACAGGAAAACCACAAAAACTACAGAAAACGTCAACATTACTAGAGGGAAGAACAATAATCAAAAGAATAGAATCATACGGCATGAAATATTGGGGACACGTAAAAAGACGAGACACGACACACCTACTAAAGAAAGCGCTGCGACTGAACAGCAACAAACTGAAAATAGGAAGGTCATGCTACACATGGATAACAACAATCGAGAGGATTATGAATAACCTAGGAAAAGATTATACACACTGGTAAAAATTGGCACAACAAAAGAAAACGGAATACAATAAAGAAATATCAAGGATATATACACTACCAGACTCAGAAACAGAAGAAACAGAAAACTCAGAAGTAGAATAGGAAAGAAAATGATCACGACAGAAACTAAAAAGAAGCATCTCACAAAAACCTGAAAGTAAAAAGAAGCACGAAAACCTAAAAGCATCTCAGAAAAGCCTACACTTTCCATCCGATGAAGACAGAAGGCAAACAAGAAGAAACATCTCACAAACACCTACACGCTCCATCCTATACTCCTGCCCCATGCGTCATGCGGCTTTCGCTGCTGACAACAAGCATGTCCAATGTCCAATCCAACGTGTGCAGCCGGTCCGGCGGTATATAAAAGCACCGGGAGTTTGTTCCGGCACATGGTGGCATGATCCGTTGGTCGGTCGGGTAGAGCCGCATGAATATGTAATACTGGTCGACTGCAGATGGACGTTCGGCGGGCGATCGGGCTGCGTGGCGGAACAGATCTCCATGCACCCAAATTGGCAACAATGCCCACCTTACGCTGGCAAATCAGTCAATCAATCAATCAATCCCATTAACAATGCAGCGGAGGTGGTGGGGTTTGAAAAATATTAGAAAGAAATCTGAGGTCTTGGTTTCTAGTACATATGCACCAAATCCCTTTCTAGTTGAAAAATATTATAGTAATTTGAGACCTTGGCTTCTAGTACATACACCGAATTTCAAATTTCTGATTTCTTACCAGCTTGCTTTACTAATTTTCCCCTATTTACCCCTATTTAACCCCCAACCCTTCAACGGAATCATCTCAAAATATAATCTAGTTCCAGATGTCGTTATAATACATATGTGTACCAAACTGTAAATGCATGTCTGAATTTTATTTTATCCCCTATTTACCCCTATTTAATTCTCAACTGCTCAACGGAATAATCCCAAAATATAATCTAGTTCTTGATGCCCTTGTAATATATACGTATACCAATTTTCAGGTGAATATCTCAATTTAATTTTATCAACCCCTTTAATAATGGAGCAGGTGGTGGTGGGGGGATGGAAAATATTATAAAAAAAATTTGAGCTTCGGCTTCTAGTACTTACACCGAATTTCAAGTTTCTGTACTCTTACCAGCCTGCTTTACACATTTACCCCTATTTACCCCCAACCCTAAATCGGATATATTCAAAAAACAATCCAGTTCCAGATCTCGTTATAATATATACGTGTACAAAATTTCAAGTCAATATCTTAAACCGTTCAAGAGAAAGCGTGTGGACAAAAAAGTTACAGACAGATCGACAGACAGACCAAATTTTTTTTTCACTCAAATTTAAAATCTCGACGTTTCATAACATTCTAAACCTATTTCACGAAAAAAAAAAAAAAAATTTTTTTTACGATTACTATACTAATAAGATTGCTCATTAAGAACATTCAGTTTTTTGAACATTTCAACGAAATTTTCACTAAGCGATAATGATATTTTATTAAATATAAGGAAAATCTTTTAATCCATCTCTCTCGCGTTTTAATTTGTTATATTCACCTCGCTCTTATCAGTATAAAAGCACCTTAACGACTAAAGGATGCAAACTGTGATTTTTTAATGAGGCTGTGCGCCTGAGAGGGAAGTTTTGGGTAAATACCTTTACTTACCGATTTTGGATCAAAATTATTTTTTATTCGTTTCGCGAAAAAAATGTTTAGAAATTTTCTAACTATACTTTTAAGCACATCTAGGACGATTTACATCTTTTATGTAAGTATCTTCTGAATTATTAAAATACTTGTATGTAAAGCAGTGATAATACTCACATCCTACGTGCCTACATCTAGGTCTATAAACAAAAATGTTTAATTATTGCATTTTTATATATTGATCATTCTAACTGCAATGATGTTTGATAGAGATTTTTATTCTTTTAGTTGTCAAGATTTTAATTATTGCACGTTCAACATCATCGCTGAAGGAATTACTATTTTGTTTCAAAACGTATTCTTGACGGATCAGTTTTAAACTTATCTGATTGAACGACTAAACTCTTGAAATAAAATTTCTCGGATTTAGTAATTAGACTATTGTTCTCATTTCACAGTTTTTTGAATTATTAGTATGCATATTAACCATATCAATAATTAAATAGACAACATATTTAAAACTATTTTAAATCTATTATTTACTTGTCATAATATATCCTGTCTTGAGTTTCAATCATAATTAAATCACTTTAAATTTGAACGTAGGTACTATTTATAATACTGTTCTTAGCAAATTTTCTTTAAGATACATATACGATGTATGTATAATTCCGATCTACCTACTTATGGCATTAACTTACCATAAGTATGTTTACACAATTGGCCCTTATTACATCATATTGCTATTAGTTTGTTTTCTTTAATACACACATACACATTTACAGAATATATGTATTGTTTTGATTCACCTACTTATGGCACTATCTTACCATAAGTATGTATTTCAAATACACAATTATACCCAAGTATGTTTATACATATTTATGGTACCTTTTCATACCCTCGGTATGTCCTTGATATCATTTTGGCACCAGGTGCCTTATGCAGGTATTTTGCTATTTTGAATTTTAGCGAGGGTATCAACAAACGGGAAAGAGCTACAAATACGTGGCGCTCCCGATATTTTAACTACATGCGCAGTTTCCATGGTGCCACTTGTGCGGTCTATTCCCAGGTGCCATATGCATTGGTGAACAGGTAATGGTGCGTGCGTGCGTGTGTGTGATTGGTACAAATTGCGATTACAGCGTCAAGCGAGCCGGTTCAAAACAAAAGAGGGGTCATTAACAGAAACTATATTGGGTGGCGCCAAATTTGAACCCACCCAGGCTATCATTACAGGTCGCGAGTTGGAGTCACAAGTTATTAATGAAGTGTCAAAGATAGAAAAAATTGAAATCTCACCGTGTGGTTCACCTGACGGTATTTGTGACGAATTTGTAATCGAAGTGAATTGATCCCCCCAAAAAGAGGGGATCAATTTTGTTTCGAAAAAGTTGAGGCACTTTAAGCGGGGAAGTGGCGAAATCGCGTTAATTTTTTAAGTGCATAAATTTGTGATAGATAGATACATTTATTGATCTTTGTGGCTACAATGATAGTAGATAAGATAAGTCAAAGTATAAAGTTAGAACTTTATGATATAATAATATAGTATAAGGAACATATATGAGCGGAGAAAAGGTATTACAATATAATATCAAAAATGTTAGAAATACAAAAAACACAAAAGCGTATCACAAAGAATAAAAAGTAATTATTATTTAGACTAGTCAACTGACTTCTCGGTTTCAATTTTTAAAATAAACTCGCCAATGGTGTAAAATGAGTTGGAGGTTAGGAAATTTTTTATGGTTTTTTTAAAAGCATGGACAGGTAAGTCTTTAAGGTGTGTTGGTAGTAGATTGTACAAATGAGATCCGCTATAGAAAGGAGATTTCTCTTAGCAAGTGAGACAGTGTTGATTTGAGTAAAAATTATTTTTGTGTCTTTTATTTTCATGACAGAATAATAATGTTTTTAATATGTAGATACATGCTAGAGATAAATTTTTTATTTTTAAAAGTATCTCTGCATGAGGTATGAATATCAAGTTTATAAATCAGCCTGATAATCCGTTTCTGTAGGATAAAGATTCTTTTAACATGAACAGATTGACCCCAGACTACAATATTGTAGCTTCTGGCTGAGTAACACAAACCTGTAGTTTGCGCCATTCAATTTCTCATTCAATTTTCCACACAAAATGTGTTATCGAGCCTCTGTGAGCCTTAGTTTGGGCGATATGACCGTCGAAGCTGAGCCATGTCGCTCAGGAAGCGAAATTCTCGGATTTTTCACTTTAGCGGCCCACATCTAGTGTCCGGAGCGGCGTGAGATATTCACACCTAACATCATCGGATTGGAAATTTAATTTACAATCGATCTAGCCCAAAAAAAGGGGAACAATTTTGTCTACAAAATGTTAGAGCGGTTTATGTGGAGAGGTGTCGAATTATTTATATTTTGCAATTTAAACAATGTTGCCGGCTTCGTAGGAGGGGGCAAAATTTTATGTTTTTATCTCTTGCATGAACATACAACTTTCATCAAAGTTAGAAATGTTTTGTAATTATATCCAGTTTGTTGTTTAAAATGACTGGCCTATTTGGACCTGACTATTGGGGAAAAAAAGGCAAGTCGCTAAGTCGCTTTCTTTCCCGCAAAAAAATGGGAACATGGCTCTCGGTACGGTCCCGCCGCAGTGAAAAATCCGTATACAAAACGGACCTTCAAATTGCAATATCTCGAGAACCACTGGACCGACGAATCAAAATTCAGTTTATGCGCTTTTGCGAGCCCTTTATTTTTACCCCATGCAATTTTTTGATCCGAATGAAACTAAGCGAGTTTTGTCCGAAAAACTGATATCCCGTATTTTTACATGTAAATTTTCCCCCTCCACCACTCGTGAGTCGCCCACACGGGCCATCAGCGATTTTATAATATCACAGAAAAAAAATTCAAAAGAACATTGTTACTGCCAGATCAACCCCACTAGTTGTTAATTTGATTAGGATGAACAGAAGAAAATTTCAAGCATAATCTTTGGGAAATTTAATATATCTGTGCCAACTTATCGCAAAAATCTCAAACAAATCCACGCAGTGGTAGCACAGATATGCATATCCTGCTATACCCTTCGAAACATATGGCCAATTAGCATCTAGAATTAATATTTACGATTCATTCACTAGCTTTAAACACAGCTTACAATAAAGGTTGACAATCTAAACGTTATACCCTTCGATGATTTTTTATATAATTGTTGCACATTCTATGGGACACATTAATTAAATCAATATTTTTTATATTTGCTGTAATGTAATTAAAAAATGGCATCAGGTACAAAAATTACCCCATTATTTAGGACGTAACGACTACCGTGTCCTGGCAATTTTTTTTTAAACTTCATTACATACCCTTCATACTAGTTGGAAACAAAACAATATTTTGATTAGTTAATTAGTTCAGGTTTTGATTAATTTTGTTCTTTGGAAAATGTACTATCCGATTAAAGTAAGTTTTGAAAATTCATCAATCATGGCTACGCCCATCTGTAAGATCTTGTAGCTTTAGAGTGATTTTGTCATTAAGAGTAATTGCTACCTGTAAGTAAGGGTATTGTTTTAATGATAGATTTACGATGGTAATAGCAATGTGTTTCTAAAATTAAAATACTTACTCATGCATACATAAATGTAACAGTTGTGTTTATCCCAATTGGGTATCGTTTGGTAATTTCTAAAGCTTTTTGTCTTGGATAATATACCAAGTGACAACAAGTCATTGTACAATTTCTCACCTGAGCTAGATATTTTAAATGTTAATAATAATATGATTATAACAATATTGTTATCTTCATAAAACCTTATGACTGTTATAGAAATGTATTTAGTCAACATAACAATTGTTTTGCTAAAACATTAGCTTCTTCAGATGAGCATTGGAGTGTAGTACGCTCATCTGAAGAAACTAATATATTGTGAAAATGTAAAAAATAGTTAACTGTTTTTATTTTACACTATTGCTATATCCTCTTTAAACGTGGATTTAATTCTGAATTTAAATACACGTTGATGACGTCAGTAAGCTTTACCGTTGGGACAACTATTTATTCTGTGCTATAGCACTGATTGTTAGGTGGATGGTTGGCACATGGGTAACGTTCTCGCTTAGGGTGCGTGAGGTCCCGGGTTCAACTTCTGGACACGCCAAACTTTTTTTTTTCTATTTAGTAACGATTAATGTATTTTTTCACAAATTTGGGTTTGCTTTGACAGCAGAAATAATGATTTCATTCTTTCATGTCATTTCTTTAGCTTACGTTAGTTAGGTTGATTTTTGTTTTGCTATCTAATTATTAATAATTAGCTTACTGACATCATCAACGTGGATTTAAGTTCAGAATTAAATCCACACTAGATGTGGATATAGCAATGGCGTTTATTTTATTATGTAGTAATAATATGGATTTTCACCAAGCAATGGTCAAGTCAACTAATATTAACTCGTTTAAATTCCACAGCTTAGACGATTTAAAAATACAAGTGAATTAGAAGTACTTACCCAACGTGAAAAACTACATCATGCTATAAAAGGAAGAGTTATGCTAAAAAGTATTCTGTCTGATGGCACAAGAAAAAGAAGTTATTCTTCAAGTTCAGATTCATCATCATCACTTGAAAAACTTGAAACTAATGAAACTCGTAAGTAGTAAACTGTCAAAGGAATACTCTAAAAATATATGCTTCTCATTGACAAAAGTGCACAAGAGTGGTCCATAACCCTTTTATTTCGTCATTGATTTTTACATGCCCAGCCCACTGTACGGCAGCGGAGACGCTTGTGGATTCATATGGCTTCCATTGCTAAATGTGAAAACTTATATGCATATACATGCGGTTCCCGTAATTAAGGTTGCTATCACCATTGCTGTTTGTAAGAATACTCGTATACAATAAATAAGGGGCCGTTCATAAAATACGTTCGCAAATAAGGGGGAGGGGGGTATTGCTTAGCATGACGAGATATGACAAGGGGGAGGCGGGGGGGTCTAAGGAAATGTGACGTTTGCAGTTCATTAATTTTATTTTAAATTTTTCCTTGGCAGTTTTTAAAATTTCTTCGTTACGAGAGAAAGTCATTCTCAAGTACTTAAAAGCCTGTAAATAAACATGGATAGTCAAAAATTAATGTTTCAGATTGTATACACTTATTTATTTACTTATGTGGTCACAATAGGGACAACTTAATATAATATATTTTAACATACAGGTACTTATGTTTAATATACTATTTTTAATCACAAGAAATCGTTTATAGGGGGGTAGACTAGCTTATGTGACATAATATTTGCGGGGGGGGGGGTCGCTGAAAGTATGAAGCGTGATGAAGAGGGAGGGAGGGGTCCAAAGAGATGAAATTCTTATAGACGGCCTCTAGCAGAGGCACACACAAAAAAGAAATTCTTTACCGGGACCCGACATAGTAATCCCTATGTATTTCGACATGCTGAACACGAATTCGATGTCCGTTTAGCTCCATCGCCCATCAATTTTTTGTAAATCGCGAAAATAGACTAAGAAATCTGATTTCATTAGGTTATTTTTGCTAATTTACAAAAAATTGGCTATTTTCGCGATTTCCAAAAAATTGGTGGGTAATGGAGCTAAATGGACATCGAATTCGTGTTCAGCACGTCCAAATACATAGGGATTACTATGTCGGTCCCGGTGCACAGGCCCACAAAAAAAAGTGATCTGTTACCGGGACCCGACATAGTAATCCCTATGTACTTCGACATGCTGAACATGAATCCGATGTTCGTTTAGCCTTATCACCCACCAGTTTTTAGTAAATTGTGAAAATAACAGAAATCCTGAATTTTTTTGGTTATTTTTGCTGTTTACAAAAAAATTGTGGGTGATGGAGCTAAACGGACTTCGGACTCGTGTTCAGCACATCGAAATAATAGGGATTACTATGTCGGGTCCCGGTAACAGAGCATTTTTTTCGTATGTGCTCGTGTAATCAATAAACAAACAATAAATGGAGGTAACTATTAGTCGAACAACTGAGAAGAGAGGGGAAAATTGCATACTACGAATTTCTGGGGAGTCTAAAGCAGCCGATTGCATGGAGGAGTTAGATTTAGATGTGTTTAACATTTACATCTTATGGGCAGATACATCTGCTTCCAGCATTTAACCCATCCTCCGGCCTCATGTGAATGTCTGGGTTCCGCAATGGGAGCACGCAAATTTTTGTGGATTCATCCGGTTCCGGGAAAGAAAAGATTAAAATTGAACTATTGTAATTTTGTCTGTTGACCCTGTCAGTTAGTTCTTTTGGACGAAAAACAAATGCATGTAAGATTTAAATGAATTCTGAGAATATTTAAAGGTAACTACTGCCCTCTAAAATCTGAAAAAGAAATTGGAGATAGCTAAATGTCCACCCCTAAATTGTGTTAGGTGATCCCTGGATTATAGAACCTGAGCTGAGAGTCAATTAAGTAATAAGAAGATAATAAAACTGTATTGGTTGTACTCACTAACATCTTTAAACCAGTGGATTGTGATCCTTCCAAGTATAATTATTTTTTTTTATGAGGGTAAAAACCTTCAAAAGGTTACCTGTACTGATGTTCCAGCGTACAGGGATATGTGGGATTTCTACCGCACTAAAAAACCCCCCTCTTCTTACTCCGGGATCGTATTTAAACATTTCTTCGGAGGCACATGGTCCTATGGATTTAGTATCCGTCCTTCCTCTTCTTTCGTTCCCATGATGTTGCAGCACATAGTGCTGATTATTGCCCATTTCTCGGTGGTGTCGAGCATGTTTGCAATAGTATAATGTTAATACTTCCTCTAACATGGGCTATGTGTAAGTTTTCTAGTAGCGTCGCTGGTGGCCAATAGTATGAAAATTGAACCACTAATTTGTGAATGTCACATATAGAGAAATATATAAAAATATATAGTGTGACTACTAAGATGAAGACACCCTCATATCTCGCTTATCTGATATCCGAATATTTTGAAATTTTTGTATTGAATATATTATACTAGTGGAGTCAATAAGTTGGACGAGTAGGCAAATGAGGTATAAAGTTACTAAACATACTTACCCCTCCGTATTCGAGGGGGCTGCATAAGAATATGATTATTTTGCTTTTTGATCCACCCCTTTTCATGGTTTTCGTATAGCATGGCTCGGAATATTGGTTTAACCAGAAAAGTGGTTTTGTTTCCATCAGAAGTGATTGAAGAGAGACGGGCAATGACAGCGAGAGTATCCTAACAACCCTTGGGGGCTGATTCTACCCTATTGGGGGATGGAAAATTTATATTACCTACATTCTTAGTTTAAACGTATACCCCCCCTTTTCGAGGATGCTGAACATGAGTAAAATATTGTCAGGGCTGTTTCTACTCCCTTAAACGGACAATAACCACCCCTTATTATTTCAATGTTCTAAACCTTGTTACACTTATTTCTTACAGGATTAAATAAATATTGATACACATCAATAATATAAATTGGAAAAGCATTACGATTTTAACATGTTATCTAACCAATATAGTTGAATTATTTCTTAGCTATGTTGGCACTACTGATTCTACCTGAAGTTTCTTTCAATTGGTTTAATTCAAATTGCGCGCATGTTTTAATGACAGTTTATCTAATTTAACCTCAAAATTCATTGCGTTGTCTAGCGTGCTGATTAATGTTCTCTTCTTAATTTTGTGCGTTTGTGTATCAGCAATAATTGCAATAGAGAGCGTAAAAAGGAAAAAAGGTGCTAACTACACTTTAAGTGAATTATTCCTGCTACTTCCTCTATCATCTCAACGATATGTAAAACAGTTTCTTTACGCAATCGAAATCTTACTAAAAAATCTTTATCATGATTCTCAAAATTATTTTCTCGTTACCTTATGCTATAGGGTCTCATTTCATACTTTATAAATTGTATAATATTATCGTCATCACCACTCATATCCAGAATATTATTATTATTCATTATTGGCAATAATATATTTAATATAAATCACAAATTAAAACGAACATATCAATCAATCACATTGGTTTATTGGTTTTTAGGTTAGAATATTTTAGAATTATCAGAAATTGAACCAAATGCGCATGTGCAAATCCACTAACGGTAGAATAAATCCTTAACTGGCACTTTCAACTCTCTGCTAAATTTACTTTCAGACAGTGAGTTTAACCCTCAGGTAAATTTTACCTGCACATTGAAAAACAGTTTATCTGCCAGATAAGTTTTATCTGACAGTTAACCTATTTAACTGGACATTGAAAAACCGGCCCTGAATCCACTGCTTTTTTAAAATGACTTGCCAACCTTAAAGGAAGAATACAGATCCGAATATTTTATGTTTAAAGATTCACATTTAACTTCAGGAAAATGTTTCTTCATATGGGCCGTGAGTTCATCAGTTGTAGTTTCGGATTTTATCCTGTACACGTGTAATGTCACGTTACTTGGTACACCTAAGACGCTCGCTGATTCTTTGTTTCTTCCAATAATAACTTGTAAAGATAAGAATGTAAAACGTGAACGTATGTTTTGTTTTCCCCACTGTATTCCATTTGCTATCTTTGAATGATGTCGATGCACCATTTTTAGCTAAATTGACATAACCATCCAATTTCAGTTGAGTTTCTACTTGAGCAATAGCTGATGATACTCCCTTCTTTGTAATTTCCTTTTTTTCAACATTATTTTTCAGTTATGGCTCAGATAAACGCGATTTAGTCTGCACTTTCTGCACCTTTCTTTAGTCTTGCTTAGATCTTGCTTTGACATGACTTTTTGATGTTTTTACTCTTATCTGGATCGGTAGTAATAACTGTTACATTGTTCTTATGTAAGAGTTCTATGTGTTCATTTAGAAGTCTTACTTTATCTTCTAGTTCTTGAATTATTGTATCTTTTTGTTTAATAATATAATTAAATATTGTTATGTACCCTAGAGGCGGGAGGCTGATATGCCCATGAGAAACAGACAAAATTAAGTGGTTAGGCAACTGTAAAGTCTGTAATGCACACCATCTCTGAGACACTACTGGTAGTAGTAGTATACTTTCTAGAAATTTATGGAAGGATGAAGATTTTCTACATTGTTCCGGAATTGTCGCCCAGAATGGTATAGAAGATTTCTAGATGGATCTAGAGGCAATTTTAGAGTATGTAAGGCAAGGTACATTGCGGGAAAAGGAAGTTTCATAGCGAAAAATAAGGTTAAAAGTCCGGGGTGATACAAAGTAAATACAAAGTGGAAATATTAAGTAATAAACATTGTTAAAGGTTATTTTAGTCAGTGAAAGTGTATTTTAGTTAAAGAAAGTATTGTTAAGTTTCCAGTAAGTTATTAAATAAAGTGTTTATCCCTCGTTGTAACTTTTGGAACCCACTGATTTTGAAGGGTGTGTTTTCTAAGGGGTGGAAACACAAGATGATTTGGTGTCAGAAGCGGAATTTTATAGCAAGAAGGAGTTCAAGAAGGTTGGACAGAATTCTTCTCGGGAATTAGTGCTAACGTGAAGGACAAATTTACTGGACATTGTTCAAGGATTATTTCAAGATGGTATGTTTCCAGTAATTTTGAAAAAAGCGCAAATTGTTCCAATCTACAAAAAAGGTGTATATCTCAAACTACAAACTATAGAAGAATTGCCCTCCTGTCGTCTTTTTCTAAACTGTATGAAAATGCATTCCACACAAGACTCGAAATTTCTAGAAACAAAAAATTTTTTGTCAAACAACCAATTTGGATTTAGGAGCAATTTATCAACCCGAATGCTATTTTGGCAGTATATAATTATATCCTGCATAATTTTGAACTTAAAAATAAAACAGTGTGTATTTTATTTGACCTCAAACGTGCTTTTGACACCATTAATATTGATTTATTGTTAAATAAGTTATACAATTATGGCATCCGTGGGCCTGCCTTACTTTGGCTCTCCTCCTACCTTCAAGGGAGGAGCCAAGAAGTTATTTTAAAAACCAACAATACCATTTTCAAGTCACTGCCCAAAGATATTGAAACAGGAGTACCCCAAGGAAGTGTATTGGGCCCCCTATTATTCATAACATTTATCAATGACATGTTCTCTTATTTTCCACATAGTTTTGTGTCTCTTTTCACAGATGACGCCTTAGTAGCAGTTAGTTCAGATAATATTAATGATTTAAGTACCATAGCAAATGATGTAATTCACTGCATGAAAAATTATTGTCAGTACACTGGTTTTATACTCAATGATCTCAAAACTGATCTAATATTGTGCTCTCCAAGAAAAATGGATGAAAGTATACTAATAAAAGTAAATAGTAGAAGTGTTCAACAGAGTGCTCAGGTTAAATTTCTTGGCTTGTATATGGACTCTCATTTGACATGGAACAATCAGATTGATATATTGAAAAAACTATCAACTTCATGTTTTGTCTTATGGCAGCTCAGAAGTTATGTTACAGCTGATATTCTAATAACATATTACTATGTTTATGTCTACTCTACATTAAACTATGGTATAATATGTTGGGGCAACTCAACAAGAGTCAGTGAGGTTTTAGTCCTCCAAAAAAGGATCTTAGGAACAATGACTTTCAAACACTCTAAATTTTCATGCAGAAATTTATTCAAGCAATTAAACCTTTTAACTGTAACTAATATATACATTTTAAATTGCGTTTGTTACGTTAAGTCCCATCCTGACGAATTTGCTCTTACCAGAGACACAAATTCACCTTACAACTTTAGACCGAATCTTAATATAAGTATACCAAGGCATACTATGTCGGCACCAGTAAAAGGGCCACTAGTCATGGCTGTTAAAGCATATAACAAATTACCTATCTCTATTAAGGCTATACCTACCTTTATTTTATTTAAATCAAGAGTTCGTAACATACTGCAAAAATATAGTTTTTATTCTATTGATGAATTTTTTAACTGTGAAAATTTATCATGATGTTGTCTGTGTCCCATTTATATTCTTAGTGACATTTTTATTATGTACTTTTGTATTCATTTATATTTTTATCTGACAATTTCAATACTTGTAAATTACAGGTCTTATGGAAATAAATTGTTATTATTATTATTCGACCAGGAAAATAGTGTTAAGTGCATTTTTGAGACGTTTCTGGAACATTTTATTGGGACATTAGTGGTAGCAATTAAATGCTTTGAACTGAGAAGTGATAAAGACTCTAAACAAGACTTTTTTGTATTTCACGAAAATGCACTTAGCATTTTCGTGAAATTTCTAGAACTTTTCTATTTGGACATAGTAGAAATTATTAAATTCTTTCGACTGGATAATGACAAAGACTCTGAATAAAACTTTTTCGACAATTGAGAGATTAAACCTGCAAGTGGTATCATCAGGTCAGCGGTTAAAACCTCCCTCCTTTGAAGGCCAAAGTTCCTGGACAACGTAAAAGAGACAGTTTGATGCAGCAGCGTGTGCAAACAACTGGGATGACCAAGAGAAGGCTATGGCATTCGTCCTGCTTTAAGAGACCAAGCATCAGAGTTGCTCCAGACGATTCCGGTAGACCAGCAACGGAACTTTAGAGTTTTAGAAGCTTCCTTGGCCGGGACGATCAGGCTTAAGGAGGGGGCAGTGTTATGCATTATGCCCCCTAGAGGCAGTAGGCTGAGGGAATCAGCCAGAATTAAGTGGTTAGGCAACTGTAAAGTCTGTAATGAACGCGATCTCTGAGACACTACTGGTAGTAGTAGTATGCTTTCTGTAAATGTATGGAAGACTTTCTACATTGTTCTGGAATTGCCGCCGAGAAGGGTATAGAAGATTGGAGATGGAGCTAGAGGCAATTTTGGAGTATATAAGGCAAGATGCATTGCGGGAAAGGAAGTTTTGTAGCGAAAAGTAAGGTTAAAAGTCCGTGGTGATACAAAGTAAATACAAAATGGAAACATCATGTAATAAACATTGTTAAGGACAGGATCGAAATGTCAAAAACTCGTAAGCTAGTACTTATGTTAATCCTAGATGGCACAGTGTGTATCTTATTTTATTTTATTGGCAAGTTTCAATATTTGTCGGAATGTTGTCCGCATTGCCACATGTACAAAAATTTCTTTAGTATAAGATATAATAAATGTTACAAATTATAATTATAAATAATACCCAATTACATAAATAGTCGTAAAATAGGTAGTATCTGGTTAGGTAAATTCTAAAATGTAGGTGTGCATAATTTATGCCATGTACAACTAATATCATATAGGGATATTGTTTAAATTTTAAAATGAAATAGTTAACCACATTATTAATTTCGAATTAAACAGCAAGAACCTTTTATCCAAATTGTGGGAACATATCAAAGTTTTAATTATTGCAAATGGCAAAGACAATATGTATTTAAATTTGGCAACTGTGCATCATCTAATTTTTATTCTACCTAACAGTTGTAAATATGTCCTTGAACGTAGTATGTGTGAGAAGCGTTCCTTGTTCTAGCGTTCAACGTCAGCCTAGTGGCTAGCGCGTAGATAAAACCATGGAAGGTCCCTGGTTCAAACTCCTACGTCCGCTGATTTTTTTTTCTTTAATTGTGTAATGATTAATATATTTTTTCACTAATTCTTTTCTATGATTTCTTTACGTTAGGTTAGAGGTTTTTATTCAGCTTAAAATAATTTCATTATTTCGTGTGATTTCTTTAGGTTAGATTAGTAGGTTTTTATTCCGATATCTAATTGTTATAATAATAATTATTAGCGCCGCAGGCAGTATAATCGTCGCTGATAAAAAAATGGTGGGTGCGGCGGTGTCCCCCGCCTTGTTTTCACAAAATAACACGAAATACTTCAATTTCGACAATTTCTCGATTTGTAGAATTTATTACACATTTACAAGGTAATGCGCATGCTCGAAGCTCCGGACTTTCGGCAAAGATTAAGGAATTAACAAGATAGGACAGCCAACGGAAAACGTCGACATTTAAATTGGAGTTTTCGCGCCAATAATGAAAATTGGACAACACTGTCTCCTGATAGAATGACCGAACACAGCTGACTGTCAGTAGCCAAGGTCACTAAAAAACAGGTTGCTTAGTAATATATGTCACACGAAGTATTTCTATGTTTATATGTAAGGTATCTATTTGGTTAGGATAGAATTGTACATTGAAAGAATAATTTTGAAACTTTTTTCTATAAAATGAGGAAAAAACAGCCACACGCAGCTGTCATCGAGGTCTACAAGTGACGTAGCACTTGTCGATTTCGATGAGCCAACCTATCTTTTAGTAAGCTTGGTCAAATTCGTTTAATGCATAACCGACAAATCCCGAAACCGCTTCCGCTGGATGTCGCGTCCCTTTAAATTGGAGTGCACAACTGTCTTCGTCTATTTCGTCTTTTCCGTCAGACTGTCCTGTGTCCTATCTTATTAGGTCTCTAATCTTTGCCTGACCTCTAGATATCCTTTTTTCCAAAAAAAATTAACATACTTTTGCACATATCTAAGAAAAGAACATAACCAATATCCGAGTAAGTATATTGGGTTAATCATTCTTACACAATAAAAATTTGCCAAAACTGGCTGATTGAACCCGTAACTTCAGGGTTTAGGTTACACGTTGTTTCCTCTCGGTGAAGCAGTCACACAATGAAATATAAGATACTCTTTTCTGTGGAAGCATAAACGAGATAAAGTTATGGACAGTTGATTAAAACACCAATGGCATGAACCATATTCAGGGTTCAAACATAATTTATATATTTACATTCATTGAAAATTCACCTAACTTTTGACAAAAATGAACAGAATTTATTGTATATATTGTATACTTGGAATATAGTGCCATTTTAGTGCTTGGATACAGTTGCAAACTGTTGACCATTTAATAATACTTTCATTGTTTAGTTTATTTAACAAATTTAAATTTGCCACTTTTGATTTCATTCATAAATCAAAATCATTACACCTTTTCATTCATAAGGATATTGGCGCCATCTTCTAGTTACATGATGAACTTATTCTAAATATTCTTTACAATTATTCTGATTACTCATCGATTTGTGTTAAAAATCAGTTTCATACATTAAAATGTACAAAAGCAATTTTATGCAATTTTTTACACAGAAATGAGATAATGACTGTAATACGCATCAAAACGACCTAATTAAATGTACCTAAATAACTCTGATTATCTAATATAGCTACAAATGTATCGTCTGATAATAAGGCAATTTTAAAAATTTATTCCGAATTTATCGTGCACTTAAAAAAGAAACAAACAGGTCAGTTGTCTTTGGCCGACTTCTGTTATAATACTGCCCACCTTAAAACTTCGTTTGAATTACTTATAAAAAAGTTATTTATGAAATACCAAGTGTCGATTTGACGGAATTTTAATGATTATTAGGCAACCACATATACACTTTATGACATTTCGATCCTGACCTTAAAGGTTATTTTAGCCAGTAAAAGTGTATTTAGTTAAAGAACGTATTGTTAAGTTTCCAGTAAGTTATTAAATAAAGTGTTTATCCCTTGTTATAATTTTTGGAACTCACTAATTTTGAAGGGTGTGTTTCCTAAGGGGTGGAAACACGTGACAATATATTGATGTTTACTTTCTTATCGGTAGCACTAATCTCCCCCAATGCATCAAAAATTGCGGCGTCACTATCAGGGGATGCGCTGTCACCAAAATTGTCATCAATTTATCAAATTTTCATCTCTTATTTTCACATTATGTAGTTTGCCACAACTGGAATGAAAGTAACATCCACATATTATGCACTTCCATCCGTTAACTACCTTGGCCTTACACTTTTTACAAGACAAACTAGATGCACCATTACTTGCCATAGTTAGTAGTGATGCAACATCGAATTGAAAATATCGATATTTTATATCGATGGTAACATCGAACCAAACTATCGATATATGATATTTATCGAGTTAAAAATATCGATATTTGCCAATTATCGAACATCGATGTTCGACAAGTTGAGAATAAAAGAATTCAGGCGTTATTTTCTGTACTCGAATTTCTTTTCCGTAGCGTTGCATTTTTGTCGTAGGGATGGCAACGATGTAGCGATTTTAAATATCAATATATATAAATCCTTTATTTTTAGCCAAAGACTAATAATATACAAAAATATACATAAGTAGTAAATAGACAATGAAAAAAGATATATAAAAACAACACAAGAATTGTATATACCAAACAAGTATAGTCAATTTGTCACACTATAAAATTTCACTTAAATAAATAAACAGTCATAGAACATATAACAATCAGTAGTAATTACATGACTTTAAAAACAAGTACTTAAAATTAAATTTAGGCTGGACATTTTCAACAGACAATACGAATGTCTACTCATCCAATAAATACTTTTTAAGCCTATTCTTGAATGTATTTAAAGTGGTACTGCTTTTAATATTCTCAGGTAACTCATACTCACCTAATCCCTTAAAAAATAAACTGTTTTGAGTTGACTTTTTCCTGTATCTTTGTATATGAAAGTCTAAATTAGCTCTAGTATTATAATTATGTACATTTATATTATAGACTAACATATCCTGCAGATATTTGGGAGCTAAGTTATTCTTAATTTTATATATAAAGACCAGGGTGAAGAATGTAACATATTTTTTTACCGAAAGCCACTTTAACGTACTCAGCATGCCCCGAATAGGAGTCAGTCTAGAACATCCCAAAATGATTCTCATACCCCTATTTTGTAACTTTTGAAGTCTATCTAACTCATTTTTATTTAAGAGGTATATTATTGAGCAACAATAGTTGAAATTGGGCAGTATGCATGTATTATATACCATAAGTTTGGCCCATTGACTCAGGTACCCACTACTTCTACTTAAAAAATTTATTTTAAAACCTATAATTTTACATATATAGCTAGCATGATCTTTAAATGATAATTGTTTATCTATCATTACCCCAAGATATTTTATTTTTTCAACTCTCTCAATTTCATTGCTACCAATATAAATTTTTTCTTCTCTACTTATCAAATCTAAACTAATACCTTTTCCAATAGCCATCCACTTAGTTTTCTTACTATTAACCTTTAATAAGTTAGTACAGCAGTACCTGTAAACATTTTGTAAGGTATTATTTATCATTGTGAAACAATTTCCAATATTGAAACCACTAATATAAATTAGGGTATCATCAGCGAATAAATGTATTTTACAATTGTCCACAACCTCCACAATGTCATTTATGTATACCAAAAACAATAGTGGGCCTAATACACTACCTTGTGGTATTCCATTGTCATTACTTATTTCGGAAGATGTTATATTATTTAATTTCGATTTTTGTGATCTATTATTCAAATAATTAGTCAACCATAGTAATGCAACTCCATCAATACCTATTTTTTTTTAATTTCATCAATAACCTTGCTCTATCTATAGTTTCAAATGCACGTTGTAAATCTAAAAATACTGCAAGATTAATTTGGTTTTTCTCTAAATTTAGCTTCCAGTCAAGCAATACACATTGTATAGCGGTCTCACAACTATGTTGGCTACGGAATCCCGACTGGTAACTCGTTAATATTTCATTTCTTTCAGTGAAAGATACAATTTGTTCATAAACTACTTTTTCAAGAACTTTTCCCATGGAATTACTCATGTTGATTGGACGTAGATCACAAGCCTTTATTGAATTCGGTACCTTTGGAACATGTATAATAGTAGCAACCTTAATATCCACCGGTACTTGACCCGTTAAAAGTACCAAGTTTATCATATTTAATAAGGGAGCTGATAAAGTTTCATAACAATTTTTAATTAATGTTATGCTGACATCATCAGGACTGTTTTTGTTAGGCATAGCAAATATAAGAGCTTTCAGTTCATCATATATTAATCCTAAAACATGAATATATTCATATTATTCTCTTGTTGCAATATATCAGGTTCAAATATCGATATTTTTTGTCGAAATTGTTCAACTTTCATATTACCCTTTGCTTTTTGAAATTTTAATCGAGATAAATATTGTATTGTTGTATTGTAAGGAATGCCACCTCCCGCTTTCCGAAGTTATACCGAAGAGCGGAGGGTGGGGGCCTGTATGTTACTACCCCCGGGTCCCGATTTTCTCCTAACATTATTGCGTAAAATGGCAAATTCTTTAATCCGTCCTTGGTATACTACATAGTTTTTAAGTAATATTCATTCATTTTTGACATTAAATGTTAATCTAAAAAATATATCGGTACAGAAATATCGATAAGTTTTTGTTGATATATCGATCTGAGTCTTGTGACGTATTAAATGATTCCTATATCGATATATTACATTTTTTTACCCTCTCTACAAGCGAACACTTTTGGCGAGTGTGGCGCCAGCTGTTTTTGTATTTCAGCTTAAAATATTATTTATGCAACGATTAATACATAAAGTAAGGTTTTTTCGCGAATGGGAAGATTGATCAATCCAATAAATGAAACAAGAAAAAAACTGAATTTCATGGAATATTTTATCTAGCAGGACTGTCATCTGCAATTAGATTTTTTTTTACCAATTAGTAAAGAATTTTTTTAACACCCAAGTAGCAGTCTCTACTAGTCTGCTACGGTGCTACCGGGCAGTGACGATTGATCATTTCATATTTATTTGTTCTATTCAAAGCATAGATGTCTTTAATTGAAACATGCATGCAGCTTTCAGTAGTATAGTCAATAATCGATATGGATGACAAAAAAATGTAACATATCAATATATGAATCATCTGATACATCACAAGACTCAGATCGATAAGTAGTATGGGTGACACTGGCCTTGAAAAGTGAAAGTTAATTAGGTCATTAACATTAATGAGGCAATTAAGATAATGAGGCAATTAAGATAATGACGTAATTAGGGAAATCCGCGGATTTTAATCACCGCGAGATAATTATCTTATCTGGTGGGTGGCCCCGGTGATTAACGTTAATTAGATATACGTGCCTTTCAACATGTGCTGGAATTTTGAGAGATTAAAAAAATTTAATGACGTAACAAGCCGACTGGGATTTTGGAACTTGATTAAGACTTGTTTTCATAATATAAAAACACACTGTTGTGAGCAAATAGTATTCCCACGTCGATAAGAATAATATTTTAAATAAGTTTGCATATATTTAACAGATTTTACAAGTTTCGGTGTTTAGAATTATTTTAAAAAAGTGATTAAGATGACTATAATCGTCAAGTTTTGTGTTTAAAAGTGGTATGGATATCAGCTTTAATATTCGACGTTCACCAAGGCATCTTAATCATATTCCAAGAGAAGAGATACCCATTAAACCGCAGTGCAAGTAAAGTTGTTGGTGGCTGCCCCGGCCCCCGGCTCATTTTTTTAAATATTACAATATTTTTTCAACACAATTTCTCAACTGGATAATGAAATGCAGCAGGTATTAAAAGCTCAGAGTTAGACATTTTTCATTGAATGAATTAACTTTTCAAGAAACGTAGTATTCGGTTCTCAATAAGTTTTTTACGAAGTGTAGTAAAATATGTGTTCAAACGATGCATGTTGTGAGTTATGGGATAAGGATGACTTTCCAAGCTACAATCCTTTACAGGATATAGAAACAAAGAATGTTTTGAGGAGTGCGTTTTCGGTAATAGGGAAATCTAAAAAAGCCAAGAAAGCCTTCCGACTTGCAGAACGACAACGACTAAGTAAGCTTGAGGAAAAAGAACAACTTTCAAAAAAAGAAAATTTGAAAATAGATAGTGTCGCGAAGAACTTAAAGTGATATTAGTGGAGACTGTACAAGTGTTCCGTGTTTAAAAAAAAAAACTGTTAAAAAAGTGGTGTGGCTATAGACAGCGGCTTTAAGGTTCACATACCGGAGCGCCACAAATAACTTAAGGTGACTCCATCTAGATTGCACAAGTTTTTCGTGTTAAAAATGACATGGGCATGGGCTTTAACAATCGCACACATACACACAAACATTTTCGTTTTTACAAAAATTCTACCAGAGGCATCTTAAATCATATTCCAGGAGAAGAGTTGCCAACTAAAACTGGAGTGCAAGTAAAGTAGTTTCTGGCGACGGCCCCCGCAACTTTTAAATTTCTGTACATGTATTAATTTGTGATTCTTTTCACAATCGATTAAACTGGCAGTTATTTCTGCTTTAAAATTATTTAAAGTGGTATGAATATAGACATCAACTTTAACATTCAGACATTTTCGGTATTAACAAAAATTTTACCAATCATCTTAAAACAGATTCATGTACCCGGCTAATTGGTTAATCAAGTTTGGTTTATTAGACAAATAACTTAAGGTGACTCCATAGAGATTGTATAAGTTTTCGTGTTAAAAAAATGTTAAAAATGGTATGGGTATGGGTTTTAACATTTACACTCACACATTTTCGGTTTTCACAAAAATTCTACTAGAGGCATCTTAAAGAAGAAGATGTACCAACTAAAACCGGAGTGCAAGTAAAGTAGTTTCTGGTACCCCCGACCCATTTTACATTTTAAACCGTTTTTCGCGAGAGTCTCATTAACGATCGAAAAATAGTGGTCATCAAATTTGTAGCTTCATCACAAATTAATATATGTACAAAGAAAATTAAAAGTTACGAGATATATTGCTTATTTCACAGGTGTGCTTTGTCAATTTATGATTACTAATGATATAAAAGACTCAAAATAATAATAATAGAAAAAATGTAAACTAGAAATTTTCACTGAATAAATTAGCACTAAATAACAGTTATCAAAAAATTCTTATTCGCTGTATTGTTTGAACATTGGTAATCTTATTTTAAAATTAAATATGCAGCAAGTTTTTCGTTTTCTTACTTAAAGGCACTAACAATCCTAAATGATAGGGAATGATATTGTTTAAAAGGGTGCCTGCGAAACTTTTCGACGATAAGTTTATTTTAAAACTTTTTAGAAACAAAAATAACCAATATAAAAATGTTAGCTATATCTATACAGACTTGTTATTTAATTTTAATAATCTTATTTGTAAATCTATACGTAAGGCTTATATCACATGTGTTGGAAACAAACCAGTTCTATATATATATAACAATGTATGTATGTTTGCAATTATGTATTTTTAAGAAATAAAAATGATCTATAAATTTACCTGTGTGTTTATTATATTATAGCAAATAAGAGAAAAATGGCCACTTTGATGTTAAACACTAAGTTGTGCATATTACAGCTAAAAATAATGTTATGTATTCAAACGCCTACAATAAAAAGTGTCGTGTTGTACAGCGTACGAGAAAAAGTAAAACATATTTAAGAGCGACCGATAGAAGTAGAACTACACCAGAGTTTAAAATGAGGCTAGAGAAATACTGCAAAAACTTGGAAGAATTGAAAAAACTCATACATCTTTATGGGGATATACAGAGCATGTTCTTCAGCTTCTCAAATAAAATGTACATTGGGGATTAGTGGGTGTATGGAAAAATATTTCAATACTATGGCTTGTTAAAAACATTGAGGATCTCAGGTGTCCCGACTATAAGCTTTAAGAAGTAGATTTTTCAAAGGTTAGCTGTATGTCACACATTGAAATAATGTATATGTGCAAATAAACAAGCTATTTTGTAAAATAAATAAAAACACATGGGGGCTGCAATGTTCCTCCCAGCTAATAACTTAGTAAGTAAAATAATGAAACCACAAAATATCAAAAACACAGCAGGTGAAAAAAATTAAAATTGAAAAAAAGTGACTTCCACTATTTTTTAAACACTAGCGTATTATTATCAACTTGCATCTCAGATATAGTTTCTTAAAATTACAAGTCACATAAAGCAAGAATTCTTTATAATTGTTATTTAGTGCCTTTAAGTAATAAATTATCTTGGTTACATCCTCATATTTTGGCCCAAAGAATCTACCCCTGCAAAACTTGCATTGCTAGGTCGTTTTTTGTTACTTTTAAGAAAACCGTTAAAAGTAAAATGTATAAACTCTATTTAGAATATATTAATATTTTATTACATTTAAATGCATAAGACGCGACACAACTTTAAACAAGCTATTTTGTAAAATAAATAAAAACACATGGGGGCTGCAATGTTCCTCCCAGCTAATAACTTAGTAAGTAAAATAATGAAACCACAAAATATCAAAAACACAGCAGGTGAAAAAAATTAAAATTGAAAAAAGTGACTTCCACTATTTTTTAAACACTAGCGTATTATTATCAACTTGCATCTCAGATATAGTTTCTTAAAATTACAAGTCACATAAAGCAAGAATTCTTTATAATTGTTATTTAGTGCCTTTAAGTAATAAATTAACAGATAATAATAAAAAAAAATGCGGTTCACTGTATTTTTACCAGGTTGGTATTGTACGAAACGCCTGCAAACTTCGAAATATAAAAAATACACTTAACGTTATGCGTACCATTTGCGTACGAAAATAGATATTTGTTAAAATAGGGTCATCACTATTGCAAAAATAACAAAAAACAACATTATTTAAAAAAAATATTGTGTGTAACTGTCAAAGAGAGCCCCAGTAAAAACTAGCTTGAATCTAGAACGACAAAGTATTCCGTGAAAAAAGTAATATCCCGTACCTCATTTTCAGTTCACAACACAGTATATCCTAAGAACGATTGCTGCAGATGCCTAATTGGCAACTTTTTTTCTTACAAATAACAATGATCAAAATTAAGTCCACACGGCCATTCCCTGATGGAGAAGGTCTGGCTTAATGTATTTTGAAGTACCATCGCAACCCAACTGTAATAAAATATTAATATATTTTAGATAAAGCTTGGTGCAGGTAATTACAGGGGTAACAATGTGAAAGATTTCTATTCATTAAATTCTTATTATTTAAAATACCACTAATATACGAAAGCTTTTAAATAACCATATTATGTTAATGTAAAATGTCGAGACGGACTTTACAGGGGTAACAATGTCAAAGATTTCTATTCATCAAATTCTTATTATTTAAAATACCACTAATATACGAAAGCTTTTAAATAACCATATTATGTTAATGTAAAATGTCGAGACGGACTCTTAAGACAGACATCTCTTAATCTATATATCAATATGAAAGACTTTTTGAAAGTCCCAATTTGTGATTTGATTAAAAAAATCTCGGAATTTAAACGAGATACGAAACAACAATTATTTCACGGAATACTTTTTTCGCTAGAAATTTTCGTGTTTAAAAAAAATCGAATGGCTTCAACACTTATTACACCTGTTTTTAATGATAACAGAAAATATGCTAAAATTTATTCCTAAAAAGGCACACATCATAGTTTTAAAACATTACTAAATGATATAAGGCAGTGATCTCGTTGAAAAGGGTGCCTGCGAAACTTTCGACGATGGGTATATTTTAAACTTTTTTAGAAACAAAATAACCAACATAAAAATGTTAGTTAGCTACATCTATGCAGACTTTGGCATGTCTTTAATTTATTTCTTCTAAAACTAAATAACAGCAAACTGCAAGATTTCTAATTCACTCAGCCAATGAAAAAAATGTTTCCATAATTTTTGAACGCCTCTATTAGTAATAATTATTTTTTTAAAAAGAAACTGCCAACTCAACCGAAATTTTATGTCGATGATGAAAAGTAACAAATTAAAAGTTGCGAGATATTGCTTATTTCATAGTTAAGACTAAACCAGCGCTGTTAGCCAAGTTCGTGTTGTACAACAATTATTTTAAGTGTAAAGCCGTTGAATTAAAAAATTATCAAAGAAATATTCTTATTCGCAGTTTACAAGACAAAAAACACAGATTGAATATGTACAAAATTAAAAGTTAAAATGACGAGCTATTACTTAGTTATGACGATACCAACAATAGGATTACTTTATCATAACACGATACAGAGAAAATTGTTTTATAATTAAAAATTCAAGTTTTTTCGTTTTCTTACAAATAACAATGATCAAAAATCAAAACCACGCGGACCAGGCAGGGACAGGCCTCGGTACGATTTATTGACTTCTCAATATTTCTTTGTTAATAAAAAATATTATTTGCAATAGAATTTTTTCACTAAGAAAACGTTTTACAATCGAAAGAAAAGAACTGTTGGATTAAACATTGCTACATCACTGAATGTAAAAATAAAATATTATTAAGCTCTAGTCCTTTCTTTTTTATTTTTAAAAAACCATCAGCTATATTTACGGGCAGTGAAAATTAATGGTTTTCTATAAAATAATAGCAAGATGCAGGTTTTCTAATTCGTTTATTCACTCAATGAAAAATTTCTCTGAGTTTAAATTTTCCATTATTTTTGAAACGTTAATATCAGAAATAATTATTTGTTCATCAAATCTTTGAACAAATACTTCTACTTTAAAACAAAAACCTTGATCTTAATCGTAAGCGAAACTTTAAGAGGTTTTATATATATATATAAAAATGTAAAAGTACAATTGTGTATTCACTAGAAATAAAGAAAATATTTATAAAAATACATGTGTTTATTTTATTATAATAATAATACAACATTCAGAAAATAGTGGAAGTCACTTTTTTTCAATTTTAATTTTTTTCACCTGCTGTGTTTTTGATATTTTGTGGTTTCATTATTTTACTTACTAAGTTATTAGCTGGGAGGAACATTGCAGCCCCCATGTGTTTTTATTTATTTTACAAAATAGCTTGTTTAAAGTTGTGTCGCGTCTTATGCATTTAAATGTAATAAAATATTAATATATTCTAAATAGAGTTTGGCGTCTAACCCTACAGTGCAGGTCCTATTTTTTTCTCATTTGCTATAATATATATATAATAAACACATGTTTTTTAAATATTTTTTATTTTTAGCGAATACATATTTGCACATATACATTATTTCAATGTGTGACATACAGCTAACCTTTGAAAAATCTACTTCTTAAAAGCTTATAGTCGGGACACCTGAGATCCTCAATGTTTTTAACAAGCCATAGTATTGAAATATTTTTCCATACACCCACTAATCCCCAATGTACATTTTATTTGAGAAGCTGAAGAACATGCTCTGTATATCCCCATAAAGATGTATGAGTTTTTTCAATTCTTCCAAGTTTTTGCAGTATTTCTCTAGCCTCATTTTAAACTCTGGTGTAGTTCTACTTCTATCGGTCGCTCTTAAATATGTTTTACTTTTTCTCGTACGCTGTACAACACGACACTTTTTATTGTAGGCGTTTGAATACATAACATTATTTTTAGCTGTAATATGCACAACTTAGTGTTTAACATCAAAGTGGCCATTTTTCTCTTATTTGCTATAATATAATAAACACACAGGTACATTTATAGATCATTTTTATTTCTTAAAAATACATAATTGCAAACATACATACATTGTTATATATATATAGAACTGGTTTGTTTCCAACACATGTGATATAAGCCTTACGTATAGATTTACAAATAAGATTATTAAAATTAAATAACAAGTCTGTATAGATATAGCTAACATTTTTATATTGGTTATTTTTGTTTCTAAAAAGTTTTAAAATAAACTTATCGTCGAAAAGTTTCGCAGGCACCCTTTTAAACAATATCATTCCCTATCATTTAGGAATGTTAGTGCCTTTAAGTAAGAAAACGAAAAACTTGCTGCATATTTAATTTTAAAATAAGATTACCAATGTTCAAACAATACAGCGAATAAGAATTTTTTGATAACTGTTATTTAGTGCTAATTTATTCAGTGAAAATTTCTAGTTTACATTTTTTCTATTATTATTATTTTGAGTCTTTTATATCATTAGTAATCATAAATTGACAAAGCACACCTGTGAAATAAGCAATATATCTCGTAACTTTTAATTTTCTTTGTACATATATTAATTTGTGATGAAGCTACAAATTTGATGACCACTATTTTTCGATCGTTAATGAGACTCTCGCGAAAAACGGTTTAAAATGTAAAATGGGTCGGGGGTACCAGAAACTACTTTACTTGCACTCCGGTTTTAGTTGGTACATCTTCTTCTTTAAGATGCCTCTAGTAGAATTTTTGTGAAAACCGAAAATGTGTGAGTGTAAATGTTAAAACCCATACCCATACCATTTTTAACATTTTTTTAACACGAAAACTTATACAATCTCTATGGAGTCACCTTAAGTTATTTGTCTAATAAACCAAACTTGATTAACCAATTAGCCGGGTACATGAATATGTTTTAAGATGATTGGTAAAATTTTTGTTAATACCGAAAATGTCTGAATGTTAAAGTTGATGTCTATATTCATACCACTTTAAATAATTTTAAAGCAGAAATAACTGCCAGTTTAATCGATTGTGAAAAGAATCACAAATTAATACATGTACAGAAATTTAAAAGTTGCGGGGGCCGTCGCCAGAAACTACTTTACTTGCACTCCAGTTTTAGTTGGCAACTCTTCTCCTGGAATATGATTTAAGATGCCTCTGGTAGAATTTTTGTAAAAACGAAAATGTTTGTGTGTATGTGTGCGATTGTTAAAGCCCATGCCCATGTCATTTTTAACACGAAAAACTTGTGCAATCTAGATGGAGTCACCTTAAGTTATTTGTGGCGCTCCGGTATGTGAACCTTAAAGCCGCTGTCTATAGCCACACCACTTTTTTAACAGTTTTTTTTTTTAAACACGGAACACTTGTACAGTCTCCACTAATATCACTTTAAGTTCTTCGCGACACTATCTATTTTCAAATTTTCTTTTTTTTTCCTCAAGCTTACTTAGTCGTTGTCGTTCTGCAAGTCGGAAGGCTTTCTTGGCTTTTTTAGATTTCCCTATTACCGAAAACGCACTCCTCAAAACATTCTTTGTTTCTATATCCTGTAAAGGATTGTAGCTTGGAAAGTCATCCTTATCCCATAACTCACAACATGCATCGTTTGAACACATATTTTACTACACTTCGTAAAAAACTTATTGAGAACCGAATACTACGTTTCTTGAAAAGTTAATTCATTCAATGAAAAATGTCTAACTCTGAGCTTTTAATACCTGCTGCATTTCATTATCCAGTTGAGAAATTGTGTTGAAAAAATATTGTAATATTTTAAAAAAATGAGCCGGGGGCCGGGGCAGCCACCAACAACTTTACTTGCACTGCGGTTTAATGGGTATCTCTTCTCTTGGAATATGATTAAGATGCCTTGGTGAACGTCGAATATTAAGGCTGATATCCATACCACTTTTAAACACAAAACTTGACGATTATAGTCATCTTAATCACTTTTTTAAAATAATTCTAAACACCGAAACTTGTAAAATCTGTTAAATATATGCAAACTTATTTAAAATATTATTCTTATCGACGTGGAAACGTCAGAATTGAACACTGAATTCTATTTGCTCACAACAGTGTGTTTTTATATTATGAAAACAAGTCTTAATCAAGTTCCAAAATCCCAGTCGGCTTGTTACGTCATTAAATTTTTTTAATCGCTCAAAATTCCAGCACATGTTGAAAGGCACGTATATCTAATTAACGTTAATCACCGGGGCCACCCACCAGATAAGATAATTATCTCGCGGTGATTAAAATCCGCGGATTTCCCTAATTACGTCATTATCTTAATTGACTCATTATCTTAATTGCCTCATTATCTTAATTGCCTCATTATCTTAATTGCCTCATTAACGTTAATGACCTAATTAACTTTCACTTTTCAAGGCCAGTGTCACCCATACTCTTCTCTTGGAATATGATTAAGATGCCTTGGTGAACGTCGAATATTAAAGCTGATATCCATACCACTTTTAAACACAAAACTTGACGATTATAGTCATCTTAATCACTTTTTTAAAATAATTCTAAACACCGAAACTTGTAAAATCTGTTAAATATATGCAAACTTATTTAAAATATTATTCTTATCGACGTGGAAACGTCAGAATTGAACACTGAATACTATTTGCTCACAACAGTGTGTTTTTATATTATATAAACAAGTCTTAATCAAGTTCCAAAATCCCAGTCGGCTTGTTACGTCATTAAATTTTTTTAATCGCTCAAAATTCCAGCACATGTTGAAAGGCACGTATATCTAATTAACGTTAATCACCGGGGCCACCCACCAGATAAGATAATTATCTCGCGGTGATTAAAATCCGCGGATTTCCCTAATTACGTCATTATCTTAATTGACTCATTATCTTAATTGCCTCATTATCTTAATTGCCTCATTATCTTAATTGCCTCATTAATGTTAATGACCTAATTAACTTTCACTTTTCAAGGCCAGTGTCACCCATACTACTTCGATATATCACGATATTTCTATGTATCGATATATTTTCAACATTCCTCGCAATAAAGTTACTGTGTTTTTTTTTTTTGATGTTTAAGAATGTGATTTATCGATGTGAAAATATCGAACATCAATATTTTCGATACATCGATATATATCGCGCATCATTAATAGTTAGATAAAAGTTTTAATTCCAGCACCCAGACTAACAAGATGATTTATCAAATCAGTTTATGGAGGAGTTTATCTACACAATGTTTTTAATATAAATTCAGTCCTCATGTCAAAATTTTGCATGAAAAATCTACTATTTTATTGATTTATAATTGCTACACGACAATTCAGATTGTTGTATCAGATTTTGCACATCTTAACTTACATATGTTGTTCAAATAGTAATATAAGACATACTTACTACAGGCCTGTAGCTAGAAACTGTTTTAAGGGCGGGCAAACAAATTTTCAGGGAGGGCCCATGAGTCTAAATATTTTATTGCTATCGTCAATTATAAATAATCCCCGTAAAGAAAACAGGTATCTAAATTTCTTAACAGATGCAGTTTTTAATATAAAAAATTTAAAATAATAATAATAAGAAAGAACATTTTTAAACACTCTAGGATAAGATGAAATTCTTCTCTGGAGTGTAAAAGACGCCAGCAAAAAATATAGGCCGTAGTTTATGTACAAACAAGATCATAAAGAAGGAGTTCGGCTTTTATTATCATCACAAAAAAATTGTCATACATATTTCCTAACGAGTTAAGAACGTGGGCTGATCCCGCTGAATGTAATTGATTGAAATGTGTCCTACCGAACTGATGATTCGTTGAAATGAGCTATCTAATCAACGTGAACTTCCAGGGGTGGAGTAACTGTTTCTTTGTCATAAAAGTTTAATTAATACATTTATTAGTTTTTTCACAATATTGGTGAAATTTATCTTGAAATTAAACAGTAAAATTAAAGTTTACAAAAAAAAAATGTTAAAAATAACATCATGATGCGATGAAAATGAGAAACAATTGCACAAGTATTCAAATCCCTTAAATTGTTTGAATTTGAAAATGCATTTGAAGTTCAGTCCTGTGTGCTGCACGACTTAATGCCGGCGGTGTTCTAATCAGAAGCGGTCGGTTTCCTTTAGGCTTTTTTGCGAGCTGACAGACTAATTTTTATGCATAAAAGAGATCTCAAACTATAAGTAAAAAAAGAGAGGTGTTAAGAAATATACTTTTCTTAAAATCATTAATTAATAAAACAATATATTATAGGAATTAATTAACAAAAATTGTCAAGCAGACAAGTTGTGATAGACAGAAGAGATCTTAAACTTTATTTTACAACAAATATGAAGGTGTTATGAAGTGCACTTTCATGAAAAAATATATGTACTTATAACAAATTAAGTCTGACATATTAACAAAAATTATCAGTCAGACAAATTTTTTCAAAAATGGTTCATTATTGACCACAAATTGTGTAAATTTCAAGCAGGTGTTTTAAAAAGTAAAATCATGTTTTTTATCTAATTATTTTCTGCAGTCGCCGCAGGACGGGTAAAAATTATTCCAGGACGGGCATAGTCCGTCCTGGCCCACCCCTAGCTACAGGCCTGACTTACTAGAAACCACTTAAAAGCTTTAATATGGAGGGTACTACATACACTCACACTTACTCACTTCAATCCAATCTAATTATTTACTTTCAAAATTTTATAGAGGGAAAAATTAAAAACAGAGTAGTTCAGAAATATCCAGAATTGCTATATGATCCGGCTTGGTTTGGCTTTCATCTTCCTTCTGGACCATTATACTCTGAATATACTGAATTTCCAACGATGAGGGGAGTTTTCCCAAGAGGTAGAATGACTTTTCCTAGGTTTTCTGGATTAGCTGGACCTTCAAGAGGTAATTTTAAGACCTTGTTTATACTATTGTTAATTTATGTTTATTATTTATATGTTTTTGTGTGTAATGACTTTGGGTGTTTTAAAGTGAATAAATTTTTTTTTTTTTTGCTTACACCTATAGTAAAAAAAATTCGCAAACAGCAGAGAAGTAATTATTAAAAATCAAGAAGAAAATCTATATATTAATTGCACCTTTTGATAACTTACATACTGATTATATAGGAAAAAGGGAAATGTGGTGACTGTTTTTTAAAAGTCGGTTCAATATTTTCCAAAAATTTATTATAATTAAATTTACGATTTATACAGTGTGGACCTAAAGAAATGCACAAAATTCATATCTTTGGTATGTGCCATTTGTCAAAAGAATCCTCGAACAGGTGGATTTTAGTTTTGTAAATGCTACATTTTGACACTATACCAAACTTTATGACGTCATTGGTTTTTGAGTTATGACGTCATCATAATTTTTTTTAATGGAAACAGACATTTTTATTTACTGTTTCTGGTGATACATTCCTTTAGCTTTCGGTGACATGAAAAAAATTGATATTACGTAAGCCATTCTTTTGGAAAAAAAAAATCATCTCCATTGCTCAAATTGCGACCCTCCAACCATTTGGCATTGACCAAGACGGGTGTAGACACTTTGCACGCTGTTCTGAATCATCTAATGGGCAATTTGTCTCATCTCCAAGCCAATTCTGCCTTTCAATTATTCTATGGTATCCGGTCTGTTAATATACACCCTTGACTTTAAGTAACCCCAAAGAAAAAAGTCTAAGGGGGTTAAATCCAGTGAACGCGGGGGCCACTCAATCGGACCTCGACGATCTATCCACCTTCCAGTAAAAGTGTCATCTAAAAACTGACGCACTGCTATCCCACAATGAGGTGGGGCCCCGTCTTGCTGAAACCAGACGTTTTCAGCAGGAATATCTTCATCCTCATTGTTCGGAAACATAACTGCTAAGGCTGGCACTAACTCAACTCGCAAAAACTGTAAATATCTTTCGGCCGTAAGATTTTCTTAAAAAAAAAAAAGGTCCCAATAAACGATCACCAATCATACCTGTCAACACGTTTACTTTTCCTCGTCGCTGTATATGGGCTTCTTGAGTCCGATGAGGATTTTCTCGTGACCAATAATAATAATAATAATAATAATAATTTATTCACCATTTAAAAAGATACACTTTGGTATATATGGCAAGTCAAAATATAAACATAATAAAGACAATAATAAAAGTAATAAAATAGATACATAACAATGAAGTAAGTATAACTAGCAGCTAACAATAAATAATCAACAACATTTAAATTACATGTAAATATAGTCATTTTACTAAGACATAAAAACAACAAATTTAGCACTGTAACAGAGATTGAGACGGAACAACATTTAAAGTAAATATAAAAAGTTCAAATTATAATTCTTGTGTTAGATATTCATCAATACTGTAGTAACCATTTTTCAATAATATATTTTTAACAGTATTTTTGTATTTTGATATAGCCATATTTTGCACATTACTTGGTAATTTATTATATAATACAATGCAATTATAATGAAGTGACTCTTTATATGTTGATGTCCTATGTAAGGGGATGGCTAAAATATTTTTGTTCCGCGTATTATATACATGATGATCCGATAAACATTTAAAAGATTCTAAATTGTTCTTGACATACAGTAAACATTTGTATATATAGATACTCGGCACTGTAAGAAGTTTCTTATTTATAAATATGGTCTTACAGCTCTCTCTGAAACCCAAATTAAACAATAATCTCATTATTCTTTTCTGCAAGATAAAAACTCTGTTAGCACAGGAAGATCTACCCCAAATAAATATGTTAAGGGATAAGTGTGAATACGCCAGTGCGTAGTAAACATCCACAAGTCCTACTTCATTTAAATTTTCTTTAAGCTGTAGTAAGGCAAAATAAGCCTGATTTAACTTACTACATACATAATTAATATGTTCTTCCCACGATAAGGCACTATCCACTAAAGTACCTAGGAACTTAGAACAGGCACTTAATGTAATTTCAGGCAAAATAACAGGGCGCCTTAAATTAAAATTTATAAATACTGTCTTACTTTCATTCAGTATTAGCTTGTTCCGATCACATCAGGTACTCATTTCGGCCATGACAGTTTGAACCTTATTATAAAGTTCATCTGGATTTTTAGCTGTTACCGTCACCGTAGTGTCATCCGCATACATGATGGTATATCCGTTTTTAATAAATATTGGAAGTTCATTAATATATATCAAGAACAATAACGGGCCTAATACGGATTCCTGGGGAACACCTAAAACAACATCAACTTTATCAGACTGCACCTCATTGCATTTTACCCTCAAACTCCTGTTTTGCATATAGGAAATCAAGCATCCTAGCACATTACCTCTAATGCCGATAGCCTCTAACTTACTAATTAAAATTGCTTTATTAACAGAGTCAAAGGCTTTAGAAAGATCAAAAAGGATTGTTACAACATACTTCCCATCATCTAATTCCCTGTAGACAAAATCAAACATTTTTGCTGATGCACTCTCAGTTGATCTGCCCTTTCTAAACCCATGCTGAGAATTTGTTAATAGGTTATATTTTTCTAAAAATGATATTATCCGATTACTTATTATATGTTCTATAATTTTTGACACTACACTCAATAAAGATATTTGTCGGTAATTATCTATGTCTTTTTCACAGCCTTTTTTAAACACTGGGATGACTGAAGAGATTTTAAGTGCATCAGGAAAGTAACCATTTAAGATTGATTTATTAATAAGATATAATAAAGGGTCAACTATATTTAATATTATATTTTTTACTACTTGCGCTGTTAACCCGTCTAGACCAGATGGTCTCTTGTTTTTCAGGTTGCTGACGATTTCAATCAATTCTGATTTTGTAACTTCGAAAAAAAATAATGAAGTAGAGTTGTTTTCAGATATTGTGTGCGGCAATGATAAATTATAGCCGAAATGATTTTTTACATTATTTGAGGCAGCAGTAACAAAATGGGCCGCGAAATAGTTGGCAATTTCACTATCATTAGAAATTAATTTATTACCAATAGTTAATTGTATGGGTTTCCTTAAATAATTTGTTTTGCCAAGCCTCTGATTTACTATTTTCCAAGTTTCTCTAGATCTGTTATGTGCATTGTTTATTTTATTATTATAAAATGTTTGTTTCGCAATTTTAATATTTCTCTTGTGCTGTCTTTTCAAGTTCTTATAAGTATCGGCATTATATTCATTAAAGTTGTTTTTTAAATTATTATAAAGATTTCTGAGTATTTAACCATCTTTAATTATTTTATCGGTTAACCACCCATTTTCATTTTTATTATCGCTCTTGTATTCAACATGTATAAGAGGACAGGCTACATCAAAACACCACTGTATATCACTCAAGAAAGTGTTAAATGCATCTCTCGTATCTAATGTTAAGATATACTCCCAATTGTTTTTTAATAACCGTACAATAAATTCATGTATATTTTCTTCCCTCAGAGTTCTTTTTAACCTGTAAACTTTTTCACATTTATTTTCTATATTAACACTGAATGAAAATAAGTGAGCCAAGTGATCTGCTAGCAGTGCATCGTACACTTGTACTTTATAATTTGGAGGAGGCAAATTTGTTACTAGGTAGTCTAGTGCAGAAGAACTAATATGACCATTTACATTTTGAAATATTCTTGTTGGTTCATTTGTGGTGATATTTAGTTGAAAAGATTCAAATGTGTCACATAACAATTTGGTGGGTAGGCCCCTGTCTAACAGATTTATATTGAGATCACCACACAGAACAGTGTAGTTATAATTGTTTTTGGTAACAAAATTTAAAGCCGATGTCAATTTATTAAGGAAAATATTTAAATCACCGTTTGGAGGTCTGTATACACAACATATTACAACTTTGACATTTTGCTTTAAATTTATAGAGATGCCACACATTTCAATGTGACATTCAACTGATAATTTCCTAAATATACACATTTCATTATAGTCTAACTTAGATTTAGTCCTAACACATATTAAAGAGCCACCATGGATATGATTGCTACGTGCAAAATGAGAAGCAAATGTAAAATTCGGTACTACAATATGATTAATGTTAGAGTTTAAAATCCAGTGTTCCGATATACATAGGACATCTAGATTATTGACAATAGTAAAGATTTCAACACTATTTAGTTTATTCACTAAACTCTGAATATTTACGTGGCCAACTTTGATTATTTCTACATTGTGAGTGTCATTTGGGATAATCGTGGGTATAAAAAATTGTCTGAAGCTAAATTAATTGGCTTGTTGTTTAACTGGTCATTATTGTTGCACCTTATGTCATCTAACACGCATACTGACTTATCACCATCGGCATTTACTGTAACACAGAGGTCTCCGTTATTCTCTTGGTGGGGTGTTGATAAGTCAATAACTGCACCTTGGGCCTTTACCTCATTGGCTTCCTTAACACTACCAGGGTAATGCACTACCTTAGACAATGCAGTCACATTATGTTGAATAATCGGAATATAGGTTAAGTTATTGTTTGTATAATTTAAATTTTCGATAAGTTCGATAAGCTTGATACTAATATTATATTTATTATTTACTCGAGATCTAGCTTTATTAATGTCCAGGAAACAGACATTGTTATCACTGTATCTATTTAGCCGTTTTGAAAATTCATTCAGCTTCACATTTATTTTAAACATGATTGAATTCATACGTTTATTGCGTCCATAAGGCAGAGAACATAAGATTACGTTTGTGTGGACGCATAATTTAAGCTTATCACATAAATAGCGGAAAGAGGGATATTTATTATTTTTAACATCATTTGATCCAGCAATAATTATTACATAATCCTTTGGGGTAAAGTTGGCAGTTAACTTATTGATGTCCTCTACAATGTTCGACATAAATGCTGAGGGTTTGCAGATACTCAATATATTATAACCCTTTAATTTTTTGTGGCGTCTCATTGTTTGATTCAGATGTTTACCATTTTCATCAGCTAATATTAATATTTGATTGTTAACCTGGGATGATGTTTTAGGGGTAGCAGTAAGGGTGTTTGCTAATTCATGATTATTTGACACCGAGTTATTATCGTGCACTTCTTCTATCAGCGTTGAGTTGATAGAATTTGTTTTGCCAATATCCATAGCATTTAAATTTCTTACATCATGTACAGTCGCATTTTTTGACAATTTAATGGAAGATTGGGTCCTTGGTATGCTGGAAATTGTTTTCAGTACACCACTGGTTAATGTCATCAAATCATCTGTAGATGTAGATACGTTTTTGTTTAGTTTTTTCACATTTGTTTGTGTACCAGTAGTTATCAATGTTTTGCTAGGATAAGAAGTCTCTTTTTTTAGTCTCCTTATCTCTTTATTTAAATCCTCAATAATTTTTTCTTGACTTTTGATTAAGTCAGTCAGTTCTTCTTCCAATTTCATGGCTTCTTTTACAAAAAGATTATTTTCCGTTTGTAACTTTTGTATATGTTCACTTTTCAAATCACTGTCACTAGTTAATTCACTGATTGTGTTTTCCAGTATGCTTTTTTCATCATCATGGTCACTAGTATGGCTTTCATTAATGTCTATACAACATATTATTTTATTATCTTTTACAAATCTAACTTTACTCTTATAACGTGGTAGGCAACTTTTATGAAATATATTTAGACAATTTACACAAACAAAATGCATAAATTGTTTAGTCTTACAACATTTAAAATTAAGGATATTTGAACTTCGTGCAAGTGTGTTGCTACCTGACATGTTGCCCACTTTATGTTTCACAGAATACCTACAGTTATGCCGATGTACAGTCCCCTTTAAAGAAAATGTAGCTTCATCAGAAAAAACAATGTCCTTTAAAAAATTTGGGTTTTCATCGCACAAGGTCATCAACTGTTCACAAAACTGTAAGCGCCAATCTGAATCGTCCTCATTCAATTCGTGGATTAATTGCACTTTGTATGGATGGTATTTTTTTTTTTTTTTTTCAATAGACGTACAACAAAAGTGACTCACGTTATGGTTTAAAGCCAGCTGCCTTGTCGAAAGATGGTGGTTTTCCTTACTTTCTAGAAGAATATTTAATTTGGTTTCGTTGCTTGTGCTAGGGCGACCAGATCGAGGGAGGTCAGCTGCACTGCTAGATTCATCATATCTAGCCACCAATCTACTTACAGTGGATCTAGAAATTTGCTTTTCGAGATACTTGGCATTGAAAACAGCACATGCTTCCTGATGGAGTTTTCAGCCTATCACCATATCCAACCATCATCAAAAGTTCTACGCGTTCTCTTTCACTTAAACGTGGCATCGCATTCACTAATTTTACACTGTCTCAGAAGAGTCACAGAACTGAGGTTCCACACGTGCCAGGAATAAAAAAGTTATCGATACTTTACACAAAAAGGCCTGTATCTCTCTGTTGTTACGGTGATTGTTTTTTTTATTATTTTCTTTGTTTTGTTTTTATGTCAAATGTTTTTATGCTAGTTACAAACAAAAATGTAGGCAATAAGATTTATCAGTCCATAAGAAAGTGGAACATTACTCGTGAATTTGCGAAAGGTAAGCTATTTTTACATAAAATGTCATTTTTCCAAAAGAATGGCTCAGGTAATATCTTTTTTTTTTTTATATCACCAGAAAGCTAAAGGAATATGCCACCAAAAACAGTAAACAAAAATGTCTGTTTCAAAAAAAAAAAAAATATATGATGGCGTCATAACTCAAAAACCAATGATGCCATAAATTTTGGTATAGTGACAAAACATAGCATTTAGAAAACTATAATCGACCCGTTCGAGGATTTTTTGAAATTATAAAACTGTCAAATTCTTCATAATAATAATAATAATAATAATAATAATAATAATAATCTTTATTGGCCATTTCTGACACATAAGATGTGTATATGGTACGTCATTACAAATAACATTAATAGTATAAACATCATACAGAAAGTCAAATAACAAATTATAACAATCACAACTATATTGTATACATACATATTTACATATATATATCTAATTAAAATTATTACAGAGTAGTGACAAGAATCTTACAGATTGTCATTTAAAAATTCACCAACTGCATAATAACATTTTTCTGTCAATAGTCTTTTTATTTGTTGTTTAAATAATTTATCATTTAAATTCTTGTAATCATTAGGCAACTTGTTAAAGACCTTGATTGCAAGATATTCGGGGCTTTTTTCAAAAAGAGATAGATTATGTTGGGGGACTTCTAATATTAGATTATTTCTTGTATTATAATTGTGGTTCATACTTAAACGATTCAGCCTATTAAATTCAGCTTTTGCATATGTTAGTAACTGTAGTATATATATGCAAGGTAACGTTAGGATGCCTAACTTTATAAAGAGTGGTTTGCAGCTGGTTCTTGGATTTACTCCTACTATGTGTCTGATTGCTCTTTTTTGCATTTTAAATACTCTCTCGCTTTCAGGTGATCCACCCCAGGCAATAATACTGTATGAGATAACAGAGTTGAAATGGGCATAATAATACATTAAGAGTACAGGCAACTCTACAAGTTTACGTAATTGATTTATGCAGTAGCATACTGAAGCAACCTTGTTACACACAGATTCAACATGTGAATGCCAAGAACAGTTATTAGATATCCATAACCCCAGAAATTTTATATTATTCTTTTGTTCCAATGATACAGCCTCTGTTTTTATTAACAGACTATTGTCAACTTTTTTATTAGAAACATTGAATCTAAGAAAGCTGGATTTTTTTATATTCAATACTAATTTGTTACTTTTGTACCAGTCATGAGCTTCTTGCAGTTGTGAGTTAGCATTACTAGTTACTTCCTCTACTCTAGGTTGACAAATCAATAGAGATGTATCATCAGCATACATTACCGAGTTATTAAAACCGAAGTCATTCACATATATTATATATAGAAGTGGACCAAGGATTGAACCTTGAGGCACACCTATCTTGGATTCCAAATGATCAGACTTGCAGTTGTTCACATATACATAATGCCTTCTGCTATTCAAGTAACTTTTAAACCACTCTAATGTCACACCTCTAATACCATAGTATTCTAACTTATTTATAAGTATTTCATGGTTTACTAAATCAAAAGCTTTGCTTAGATCTAGAAAGATGCCAACGCATTTATGATGTTGATCTAAGTTCTTATAGAGTAGATTTAAAAAATTTAAAATAGCTGTACTTGTAGATACACCCTTTCGAAAACCAAACTGTTTTACATTAAATAAATTATATTTATCAAAAAAGGTTACTATCCTTTTTGCAACAATTTTTTCAAAAATTTTAGCAAAAGGACTTAAAATAGAGATGGGCCTATAGTTTTCCAATTTACTCCTATTACCAGATTTGTAAGTCGGTATTATTTTGGCTAATTTCAGTTTGCTCGGGAAAGTACCTTCATTCAATGACCTATTAATCAGAAAAGCAAGTGGTTTACTAATTAAATCCTTACATCTTTTTACTAGGTTGTTTGTAAAATTGTCTTCACTCGAGGCTTTTGAGTTTTTTAAGCCTACAATCACTTCTTCAACTTCTAGCTCGGATACAGGTCCAAAGAAGAAGGTATTGTTATTTCTGATATTAATTTTATATTGCTTTATATCCCTATCTAAATTTTGAATTAAGTTACTTGGACTTGAGTTAAAGTATTTATTGAACTGATTAGCTACCTCTCTGTTATCATTTAATGTAATATTATTGATAACTAGTTTGATTTCGTTATTGTTTTCCTGGTAATTTTTTTTATTTTTATTTAAAATTTCCCATGCAGCTTTAGATTTATTTTGTGCATTGGTAATCATAGCAGTGTTATACATTTTTTTAGCTTCATTAATAACTTGTCTGTAAACTGATTTATATTTCTTGTAGTGATTTTTTATTTCTTCATCTCCTTGTAGGGTTAGAATATACAGGTTCTTTAGATTTTGAGCTGATACACGTATACCTTTTTTCAGCCAGTTTTTGTTATTAGATTGATTTGACATTTTTTTCTTTAGAGGAAAAGCTAATTCAAAATAATAGTTAATATTTTCTATAAATAAATCAAATGTTGAGTCTAAATCCAATTCTGTTTTGTATATGTTTTCCCAGTTTTCTTGTGACAGCAGTGAACAGAAATAATCAATATTATCGTCCTTGATTTGTCTTTTATGATATATTTTTCCCTTAACTGTAGTTTTATCAATGTAGACAGTTAACAATTGAGCGTGATGATCAGCAATGGCACTGTTTAACACCTTGCTTTCATGCACCTTGTCATCCATGTGAATGCAAATGTTATCTAAACAGTTGGTACCTCTAGTGGGTTCTTTAATCGTTGGCGTCAAATTGTATGAGTTTAAAATATCTAGTAGTTCGGTAAGATTTTTTGAGCCCTTTAGAAAATTAATGTTGAAGTCTCCACAAATAATACGATGCTTTTGAAGATTTTTGTTAGTAATATAACTTATAGCATTTGTAAGTTTTTCAAAAAATATATGAGCATCACCATCTGGACTTCTATATAAACTTAGAATAATAACAAAATTTGTCTTATCTAAAAATACTTTGATTCCTACACATTCAAAATGTTTGTCAATAGATAATTCTTTTATATAATTTAACAGTTTAAATTTATATTTTTCCTTAACATATATACCTGTTCCACCATTTTTATAATTGTTCCTACAGTAGAAAACACCTTGGACAAACCCGGGAAGTTGAAGAGATTGAACTTCTTCTTTTTTTGCCCAATGTTCAGAGATACAAAGGACATCACATTTCACTTCTGATAAGAATACCTCAATCTCCCCGAGTTTGTTCCCAATACATTGGGTATTTTGATGCATCACCTTAAACTCTGTTCTACTAACGTTATTTCTAAAAAATCACAATTATGCTTGGAAGAACTATTATTCATCATATTCTCCTTGTTGATGTCAAAATTTAATTGAGTCCCTTTCTTTGTAAATTCATGGACATTCGAAATATCATTTCTTTCACTGTTTACACCAACATGCTCAGGGTTTGATGGTTTAATAACAATAAGATTTGGATTTATTTTTGTATCTTTGAACATAATAAATCTTTTGATTTTGTAACAAGCATTTATTTTTGATTTTCTACGGTTTTTAATTGTTACCTGATTTTTGTAATCTAGTGATGCGTTTATGTTTAGTTGTTTGAACATTTTTATCATATCATTTATAACATATGTAAATTCATTAGTTTCCCTACCCTCAGTTAATATGAGTAAATTTGTGAACTTACTTACTGGTAAAATAGTTCTCATAGACATTTTCAATAATTTTGTATTTGTAATACAGTTGTCATTAAACATAAAAATGACGTAGTCATGAGAAGTATATTCCTTTGTCAGTGAGAAAATATTTGTTGCTAAGTCCATAATACCAGCATTTGTTTTGATTAATGCCTCTATTGAGTAAACAGAATTATCTAATAAATCATGTAATATCAATGAACAATTTTTACTGAACTACATTTAAATTTACAATTATATAAAATATAATAAACATTTTTTTTTCTTTTTTGCATATTTTCAAAAAGTGCTATTTTAATACTAATAATTTATTACAGGCACTTTTAATAGACGGAGAGGAAACTATCAGCCAAGGTTCCGTGGAAATTATTCCAGTCGTCAATACCCCCCCGATATAGAAGATGAGTATCAAAAATATTTTTCCAGATTTCTAAATGATCGCGATCGTATTAATGTAGACAGAAGAAAACGATCATATTCTACATCTTACCATCGACGGACACGTTCACGTTCCAATTCAAGTAGACGTTCGTACAGTCGATCTTCTAGCAGATCTCGTTCAAGAAAACGTTCAAGGAACAGATCGAGATCTCATTCCTATAGATCATCTCGAGACAGATCTAAGTCGAGAAAATCTTATTCTAGAAGTAGATCAAAAGATAAATCAATCTCACGAGATAGGTCACGTTCAAGGTCAAGTAGAAAGACGGCAAGGAAAAAATGTAGCAATCGAACTTCATCACACCGCTCTAAGTCAAGATCCAGAGAAGAATCTCAATCAAATAGGTCTAGAGAAAAATCTGTAGATAGTGCAGACTTTATGTCACCCAAACAATTTTTACAGCAGATACCTGAAGGACGAAGATCTCGATCAAAATCATGGTCGCTGCCTAAAGATGGTGAGAACAATGAAAAACATTCTTGGTCTAAGTCTCCAGAGAAAAAAGATTGATAATATACCCACACATCTATTATATATACATGTATGATGTATATTCAGTAGTGGCTGCTACCAGGAAACAAATTCATATAATTCCTAAGTCCAATTTGTAAGAAAAATTATTATAGTTAGTTTAAAAAATATATATTTTAATTAGTATAACATAATAGAAAATATACCTTACCTTGCCTTAGTATTAATGTCTCTCCGTATTATCAACTAGGAGTACACAGTACCCGGGTGTTCCCTAAAATACATGAAATGTCTATAATATCTGTGTTATTTTAAGAAGTTGACAGTTGAAGAGTACAGATTGTACTTCCAGAAATAGAAAGATTTCATATAAATGTGGATGGCGTTACTGAAAAACATTCGAATCACCATTTTAAACTTTTGAGTAAAATCAGCCTAAAGTTTTAATTCCTTCAAAAATTACCTTTTGAAATAATAATAATAATAAATGAATTTATTGAACCAAAAATGATTCAACAGGCTATTGACCGAGGTCCTTCTGCCTATTGTTACAATATTGATATCATTTTTATTCTATTCTAGTGATTATATATATTTACATACAAAAAAAAAAAAAAAAAATGCATATTATGTACCTATATACATATATATAAAAAAAAATGCAGTGAATGATTTAACTATCTTTAATTTAAGTAGAGTCCAATATTCTTTTTTATAAATTTTCAAGTTTTTCTAGAGTGGTTTGTTGGGGGTGTTTGTGCCTGGGTCTAATTCCTGGAGTTCTTCTTATACAATATTTTCCTATTATTTCAGTGTTCTGGGGGTTCTGGGCAAACCTTGTAGATAATTGAATGAGACGTTCTTCAATAGGCACTACGTTAGTCAGTTGGTAAAGAAGGGGATTGGGCGGGTTGTGAAGAGGATTGTTGGGATGTCGGATCTTTGTTATTTTTCTGATTGCCGATGTTTCAGCTATTTTTAGTTTTTTTAATGCTTGGTTTTTGCAATTTAAAAACAAGGTGTGACCATATTCAATCATGGGACGGCATATTAGCTTGTATATTTTGCTTGCAGTTGGTATGTTTATTCCATTCTTCCTATATGTCAAGCTTTGAAAGTGTTTAGCTCTTGAAATCATGTTCTTTTTTTTGAGTTCTGTATGTGCATTAAAGTTAATTTTATTATCAAAGAGTATGCCAAGATAGGTGGTAGAAGATTCAGGAGTAATGATATGTTGATACATGTTGATAGTTGTAGAATCTGGTGTTATTAGATGGTTGAATATAATAAAGTGTGATTTTAAAGGATTGGGTTTAAGCCTCCAAGTATTAAACCAAGTGCATGTCGAGTTAATTAAGTTCTGTAGGTTTCGAAATGCCTTGTTTATGGTGACCTCATGTGAAATTAGGGCCGTGTCATCGGCAAATTGCAGTACATATCCCATGTGAGAGAAAAACTCATGATCTTCATGTTGATAATTATATATGTCCGCACAATATAGATTGTATAATAGGGGTGACAATGGAGAACCTTGTGGAAGTCCCTGTTCTGGAGTGAATTCGTATGAATTGGCATTTAAGATTTTAACTTTAATCTTTCTATCGCTTAGCATGTTTTTGAGGAGAAATAGAATATATTTAGGGCATCCCAGCTTATTAAGTTTAAATAATAGACCTTTGTGCCATACGCTATCGAAAGCTTTGCTAATGTCGAGGAATACGGCGGCAGAATACCTCATATTGAGTTTGCTAGTTTCTATATTGTTACAAAGTATTGTTAGTGGATGAAGTGTTGAATGTCCAGTTTTGAAACCAAATTGATATCCAGGAATTTTGTTTCGTATAGTTTGCTGCAGTCTGTTTTTAATAATCTTTTCAAATTTTTTTCCTAGGACTGATAGCATTGTAATCGACCTGTAGTTCGTCGTTTTAGTGTGGTCTAAATTGGGTTTAGGGATGGTGACTATTGTCCCAGTTTTCCATTCGATTGGTATGAAGTGCGTTCTGAAACAGAATTCATATAACTTAATAATATATAGATGAATTCTGACGTCTAATTTTCTCAATATATTTTTGGTAATATAGTCATGTCCCGGACTTGTGCTTTTACCTTGTTTGAGTATCTCAAAATATTCTTCTTCTTCTATGTGATGTTGTTCATCTGGTAATATTTCTTCAAAAAATGTGTCGTACCATTGTATTACATGTTCATGATGATCTTCGTCAAAATTATTATCTCTGCTTTCTTTATAAGTTTTCTCATAATATTGGGCAAAAATATTTGCCTTTTCTGAAGCCGTTTCATATTTTAAGCCGTTTTCCTCGATAACTTTATTATTAACAAATTTATTTTTATATTTGGATAATTTTTTAATTTCTTGCCAGTAGGTTTTACCTTTTTTTTCATTTATGTTTTCACAGACCTGTATCCATTTGTGGGTGTTAAATTCCTGAATTAGCTGTTGAATGTTTTTGTTAAATTGATTGATATTGGATTTCATTGCAGGATCCTCCATAGCTCGATATTCCCGGTACATTTGCCTTTTCTTTTTAATCAGTCGAATGATAAATGGTGGTAGTTCATATGTACAATACTGATATTTGGTTTTTGGCGTATTTTCTAAAATTTGTGATGTTAATTCGGTATTAAAGTCGGATATGCATTGCCTATCGATTTCTTTAGATTCAACACTTTGCAAATATGCTAACATGTTTTCGCTTACTTTCGTTATGTTAGTTTTGTGGAAGTTATACCTTAGAATATCTTTATGTTGGGTGTCATTTTGTAAATCAATTGATATTTTGAATGCTAAGTGATCGGAACCTAAATCTGGAGTTTCCTCTACGTTCAAAATATTGTTGGTTATGTTGGATGTGTATAATATTATATCAGGAGTGGAGTCATTATTGTGTGGCATAATAAATGTTGGAGCAGTATCCCATTTTTTAAAATTACTATTATGTAAAAAGTTATTTAATTGTCTTTTTTTGCCTCTGTTGTTGATATTGAAATCTCCAATTATCAACGAATATTTATAAAGACTCGCCTTAGTGAATATATTCTCCTCAATTCTTGCATTCGGGTGGATATATACTACAAAAATGTGCAGTTTGTCATCTGTAAATGGGACCGTATAATGTATACATTCATTCAAATAGTGATTCAGAGAGGGAGGATTAGCTTTTCCAATTTTCAGATGGGGGTGTGCTTGTAGAAGGGCGCCTCCCCTTGTCTTATTATGAATTTGGTTACCATTGTGTTGTATAACTGACCAGTCTCTATAGGAAGTGTTAGTGTTATTGTTTGTTTTAGATTCAACGAACATGGTACAGTCAATTTGATGTTTTTCTATAAAATTGTTTGTTATAAGTTTTCTCTGTGGGTAACTATTGATGTTACAGTATAAAAAATTAACTATTTGACGATCAATGTTCAAACATGCTGGATATTAATACTGTTGTTGATAGGTTCAGTTGGGGACACAGCGTCTTCATTATCAAGATCAAAGATAAGAATATACACCCGGCTACCAGAAAAAACTGCAGTCGTGTCGACTTTAAAATTATCTGCAAATCTTTTTCTTAGTTTTTCTAATAATTCAGCCCTGTTTACATTTTTAGGATTGTTGAGGCCATTAATGTAAGTGTTAATAATCAAATCGTGTATTGTCACAGGTTCATGTATTCTTGATTTTTTTCTCTCTGGTGATATGTCATGTGATTTTTTATTCAAAGACTTTATTTGAATATTTGGTATACCTGCAATTGGTCCCGTTGGTCTTTTGGGACACTTGAAGGACCATGCCTGATGATCTTCAGAGCCGCAACCTGTGCATTTCAGAGGTAGTGTGGAAGTACATTTATTTAATGGATGTGTGCCATAGCATTTTGGGCAGCTTGGCTGCGTATTACATGCTTCCGTTGGATGTGAGAAGGATAAACATTTGCTACAAGGTTTAGGGGTAGGGTTGGGTGGTTTGCTTGGATATACTGGGTAATGCCTATATTTATAGAATAAGCCTTCTTTAAGAAGAGTTTCAAATGTATGCAAGGAACCACTGATGATTCTAATAAGGGTAGTTGGTGATTGTGTTGCCTTAGATATAATTCTTTTACAGTAGCGATGTTCAAGTTTACGGTATTGCAGATGCTCACTAATTAGTTTGTCCTCGATTTCCTGTTCAACCGAACCAATTATGACAGAGTAGCTTGCTGTGGGGGTAGATGGGGTAGGTTTATTATTTGTGGAAGTTTCTTTGAAATTTTGTATTCTTTTTACTTTAACCAGATTTTGAAGGGTATTCACAATGTCGTTTTTGTCTTGGTTGGTTTTGAGAAGTAGCCCAGTTTTTGTTTTTAAGATTTCATCATCTGTTCTCGGATAAAGTTTTTCCCAAAGGTCACAAAATGATATTCTAGAACATTGTAAATCTGTTGTTAGGTAAAACATGTGTTTATATTTTTTGTGTGTTATTTCATTCATGATTGAGGAATAGTTTTTATGTTGAGTGTTTTTTGGTATTTGGGTTTTTGTAGATGAATTTATCTGGGTAGTTTTTGTTGGCTGTGTGTTAGTACTGGAAGTTGGTCCTAAAATAGCTTGCCTTATCTCTTCTGCAGTTAATTGTTTATTCTTTTTAGTTGTGCTTTTTTCTAGCCTATCCCTGGCTTGTCTTTTAAACTTAACTCTCCTCCATTCCCCTTGGTCGTCCATCTCCATTTCACTATAAGATCCATCTGTGGACATTTTCAACTTTTCACACTAAGTAGTTATTAAAGCTAATTAATAGGTCTACACTCTATCACTGTTTAGCTAGAACTGCCTTTTGAATTTTTCTGATGTTTCATTACGGATTTAGAATAATTAAGTCTTTATATTGGCTCTAATTGTTTAATTGTGGCATATTCAGATTTTCTTACTTTTTATTTGGTATTTTGCCACTGAGAAATATTTAAGTCTTTAGTTAATTGTCTCTAAATATTCAAAGTAAATTTTGTAAAACTTTTTTTTAATGATGATTTTGGCGTTTGCTTCCTTTTAATTAAAAAAAAATGAAGACTTTCTCGGGCGCTTGTTTCTTTTGAAATAAATAATTATCGAAACATGGACTTTCATAAAGAAATTTTGTTAATAAAGAAACTAGACCAAGATCCCAGAGCTGCCAGACCTACGTCATTTTTGCAAAGCTAATATTTTGACAGTAAATAGTGTAATATATAGTTAAGAATGTATGCATATTTGCTAGCTTGAAAGCGGGGCCCTTTTACTGATAACAGATACAAAAGAACCTACTAACCTACGTTAAAGTATGATAGCTGGTATTCATATATGTTTGACAGAATACTGTTAAAAACCAACATTCATTATTGCCAGCCACTTTCCGTGGGCCCTAACTTCAGCCAGACGCTTTACAGCTCGAAAAAAACCCAACCTAACCTAACATAATAAATTTTTTGTTTTGTTTCGTTTTTTACATAGTTGGTAGTAGAGAAGGTTCCACAATTATGTTTTTTTTTTCGAGCTTCTGGCAATAATGAATGTTGGTTTTTAACAGTATTCTGTCAAACAATTATGAAAACCAGCTATCATACTTTAACGTAGGTTAGTAAGGTTTTAGTATTGAAAATACTACTGGGCGCATGATATAGGACCCATCTTATGAAAAACGTGAGAGCGACAGATCTGTCTAGGCCACTGTGTAACCATACCGTTCACTCAACGCCATGCTATTAGGGATATCACGTTTCAATAACAATCCAGTATCTCGAAACTAAAATATAAACAAACACTCCTAAACTTAATGGTCTCTTGTGATACATGCCGACACTGCCATATCGTATGTCACTTAGTTTGCATAACTTGCGTTATTTCTTACAGAACACCGCACTTTCAAATTAACATTAAAAAAACAAAATAACCCAATAAAACATGGACTAGCTTAATTTGATCGTATGGAAAAATATATTTAAAATTATCAAACATATCTAAGTATGATATAAAAAAGTACAGTAGAAAAGCACTATACATGGTGTTCTACAAGCTTTATGACAAAATTTGACAGATGATAGCTGGGTTAATATAAAATTTTTTTATCAATGAACGTGGGTCCAATTACAATGGACTGAAAATAATAAACTATGTATTAACCAAAATAAAACAACCTGCATTCTCTTTAAAACTTTGCAGTCTAATATTGTCTTCAACACTAATATCCTTCTATCTCCTACAAGTGTGGAGTATGCCAATGAATCAAAAATGCTCGGTTTGAAAATTGACTGTAGCCTTAAATGGTCTAATCACATTCATTCATATGTGTTAAACTGTCAAAGGCCTGTTATGCTTTGGCTATAACATCCAAACAATGCAGCCCATCAATAGTAAGACAGTTGTATTTTGCTACTTTTCATTCTTGCATAAAGTACGGTATAGTGCATTGGGGTTCCTCATCTGAAGCAAATAGAGTTTCTTTACTACAAAAAAGGGCAATATGTATAACAGCCAATCTTGGATATAATACTTCCTGCAGGGAAGCCTTTAAAAGTTTAAACATTCTTACTTTTACGAGCTGTCATGTTTTGTTTACAAAAATAGAAGCAAATTTAACGAGATTAGAACAGATCATCCATATAGCAGTAGGAATAAACATCTCCTCTTACCAAAAGAACGCAGAACGGCTTTGTACCAAAAAAGTCTCTGTTTCATGGGCTGTAAATTTTTTAACTGTTTGCCGGGACATATTAAATCTATGACATTTTTTAAGTTTAAAAGGGCTTTAAAATCATTTTTGTTGGACATGAACAGCTACAGTGTTGACGAATTTTATACAAAATGGTGGGACTACTTTTCTGTAGTTCTAGTTATAATATTTGTTTAATCGCTCACTGTTCACGTGTTTTTTTTCTTTTGTGTCTATGTGTTTTTACAATGTTACTTATGATATTTTCTTTGTATTTCTACTGACAATGTTTCTTAACTGTACTTGTACATTTTTTTAAATTAATAAATATTATTATTATTATTAATGAACCCAAGTGGTATTATTAAATTTGATAAGTTTTTTTTAAATATTTTATCACTAATCGCTAACGGTACCTAATGCAAATGCTGAAAATACCTATCATCCTAGCCATCCATCCTTGGACCCCAAGAGCAGTATAGTTGCATCTGATGTTTTCAATACGCTTAAGATACTTGCGAAAGATGCAAGATCTGTGAATTTTTTTCTACCTTCTGCACCTTTACATTTAATTATCGAGTACATAACCATTTCACTAGAAACCAGAACGATTTCTATACTGCTAAAACGAATTTAAAAAAATCAATTAACACATTATTTTTTAAGGGTCTTAACGAATACAACAACCTATTGTTAAAAATAGTAGCAATCTTAACAACTTCAAACATAATTTGCTGGCGTATTTGAGGTCCTAGTCCTGTAATAGTTCTCTCCTTTGTTTATTTTCTCGTGACATTTATGATTGAATTTATTATAATTCTTTGAGAATGCTAGTTATGATAGGATGATGTCTGTTAGATTTATATTTATGTATTTTAACATAGTCTTAAGTTTTTATCAAACGAATTAGTTTATATTTTATATTGTATTTATATTAGTGTGTTCCTATTTCCAATAAAGTTTCTTTTTCTTTATCTGTAAAAGGGCCCTGCTTTCAAGGTAGCAAACAAACACACATATAAAGAATGTAAATCGCAAATATCTGCTTGTATTAACTGTATTAAAGCCAAAAGCAAAATGAATGTTGATATAGATGTAAATCACTCAGCGCTGGATAAGAACTGTCCATGTTATGAAAGAATGCTGAAAAATCAGAACAAGAAAATTGGGTATTACTATAATGAATAGCAATTACCGAAGGTATCAAAACGGCAGTGTGAATATACGAGTAGAAATTTCAAAATAGGTCACGTAAACATTAGATCCATTAGACACAAATTTGTTGAACTCAAAGAACTGGCGTTGAAAGAAGATTTTGATGTTTTAGCTGTCAGCGAGACCTGGCTGAATCCTGAATTTATAAATAACATGTTTGTAATTAATGCATACGATACATTTAGAAGTGACAGAACACACAACAGAGGCGGCGGTCTAATGATTTTCTCCAAGACGATTCTAAGATGTAGAATAATGCAACATGAGGTAACCGATAATGGCCTCGAACAACTGTGGATAAAATTTACTAACAAAAGAAAAAATTTTGCTCTAGGAGCATTTTATAGGCCAAACAAACAAATATCATTATTAAATTTGGAAGAAACTCTTTCAGTGTATTGTTCAAAATTTGATCACGTTATCTGTCTAGGGGATTTCAATGAAAACCTGTTGGTAAATAATAAGCAAACAGATGAATTTCTTACAACTTTTAATGCATATGGTATGAGGCAAATAATAAAGGTACCAACACGTATAACGGTTGACACAGAATCATTACTGGATGTTATATGTATAAGCGATAACATAGAGGAAATTGAATCTGGATCCATAGATACATCTCACCTTTCTGATCACAATTTAGTATATGCTCTCCTTCAACTTGAAATAAATGAAAATAATGTGCCGAAATACTGTAGGAATTTTAAAAACATAGACATGAGTAAATTCTGTGAAGACGCGAGAAAAATGAATTGGACTCAAGTGTACCTTATCGAGGATATCGATGAAAAACTAAAATATTTCAACTCTTGTCTTTTATCTCTTATTGACTTCTATGCACCTAAAACTCCTATTAATAGTAGAAAACATAAAGCACCTTGGATGACCTTTAACTTAAAGGCTATGCTGAAAACTAAAAACAAAGCACATAAAAAGTATGAAAAAACAAGATCTGAAAATGATAGACAATATTACTGCCAACTTAGAAATTATGTAAATAGAGCGGTTAAAATGGAGAAGATAAAGTACTATGAATATAACCTAAAAGCCAACATGTCTAATTCCAAGAAGTTCTGGAATAATATGAGAAAATGGGGTTTTATGAATAATACACAAAATAATGTAGCTACGGCAGAAGACTATGATCCAAATCAAGTGAATAATTATTTCTTAACCTGTGCCAATGATATAAGTAGTGATGATCAGTTACCATTAACGTTCTATAATAACTTTATTGCTCAAAGAGAAAATATAAATCTAATGCCAGTAGATCCTAATGATATGGAAAAAATAATATTATCTATCAAATCAAATGCCCCTGGATTAGACGGCATCACAATTCACATGATTCAACTATGCCTACCTTACTGTAGGGATGTACTATGTCATATCATAAATAGTTCACTTTTTACTGGAAAAGTACCAAGTACATGGAAGGAAGCAAAAATAATTCCACTACGTAAAAAGGATGACTCGCTAGAAGTAAAAGATTTACGACCAATCAGTATTCTACCACCTGGGTCAAAAATATTGGAAAAGGCAGTACATTCACAAGTCACTCAATACTAAGAAAAGCATCACATACTCCTTAATATCCAGTCAGGTTTTCGAAGGAGCTATAGCACAACAACTGCTTTATTAAAAATAAATGATGATATAATTAGAGCAATGGATAATCATTTAATAACGATAGTTGTGCTATTGGACATGTCAAAAGCTTTCGACAGTATCAATCATGATCTGCTATTATCTAAACTTTATTATTATGGCTTACAGGAGAACATGTGGTTCTGGTTTAAGAACTATTTACTTGAACGGAAACAGTGTGTTGAATTAAGAGGACAAAACAATATGGTTCTCTCAGAAAGCTCTTACATAACCTCCGGGGTTCCACAGAGGTCCATTCTAGGGCCTCTGCTGTTTAATATCTTCATGGTTGACTTAATTAAAGTTGTTATGCACTGCACCATTCATTATTACGCCGATGATGTACAAGTCATGTTTAGTTTTCCACAAAATGAAAAAGATACAGCTCTGCAGAAAATAAATGAAGACCTGAATAATATCTATAACTGGACTAATAATAATGGACTAAAAATAAATGTTAATAAGACAGATGCTATAATTTTCGCTAGAGATAAATATAAAAATGTGTTGAGTGATAGTAAATTTTCATTAAAAATGAATGGCAAGGATATAACTTTCAGTGACAACGTTAGGAACTTGGGTTTAACTATGGACAACAGACTAAATTATACCAAACATGTATCTAATCTGTGCCGTACAGCATATTCTAAGTTAAAAAGTATCTATCAATTAAGAGACTACTTATCTAAAGACGCCAGAGTAAAACTTTGTGATTCACTTGTCCTATCTAAATTAAACTATTGTGATGCAGTATACGGTCCCTGTTTAACGGTTGAAAACTCTAAAAGACTACAAAAAGTACAAAATTCGTGTGTGAGATATGCTTTACGTGTACCCTACAGAGAACACATAAGTCCCCATATTAAAGAATTGAACTGGCTTAACATGAAAGAAAGACGATGGGTTCATCTATGTTGCTTGGTACACAATGTAATTTTATCAAAACAACCCGATTATCTAAACGAAAAAATAGAAAGAAGATCAGATGCACACTCAATACCAATTAGGAATTGTGAAATATCCCGTCACCTGATCTAATTTGTGAATATTTTATTTGCAAATAAATGGATTTATTATTATTATATTATTATTAAATATGCATATGTTCTTAACTACTTGTACTTATCACACTATTTATTGCCAAAATATTAGCTTTGCTAAAATAACGTAGGTCTGGCGGCTATGGGATCTTACTCTAAACATATAACTTCTAAACAATAAATATGTAAGTTAGTCCTGAAATATCGTTTCGTCACAAATTGGTAATTTTAAGATTTTTTGTTTTTAATGGTCTTATTTTAGGGACAAAATAAACATGTCAAAAGTATGATTAATCCCGAGGTCGGCAACTACCCTTAATTTTGCAATTTAGGTACCAAAATCTGGTATCTAAGCGATAACATATATCCTATTCACGCCAAGTTAGAAATGGCGGTATACAAAATTGAAGATATTTAAATTTTCTATTAAAGAAGTCCTATGCATATTTTTGTTCAGACCAATGCTTTTCGAGTACTAGCTGCTCGAAGTCATGAGCACTAGTCCTTTATCGTAGAAGGCGTAAAGGCATCTCGGTCTAAAGTTTTCACTTAAGTTCTTATTCCATATCTTATGTAATGCTTAATAAGAGGGGTGGTACAATGACCTCCTTGTGGTTAGATATATGAAAAGAACTGATTATATTATTTCAATTTTTCGGTTATCTTGAGATAGTCTCATTTAATTAAAAAAGATAATTGTAGAAATAAGGTGTACATACTCTGCTAGTGCATGATGACTTGTTTTCGAAAAACAAAACATTTGATAATAGTAGAGTGCAAAATTTCTATCTTTCCCCCCGTTGGCACTTTTAGAGTAAAATATATGACCTTACCAGATATGTTACTTATGCCCTGTAGATTATGAATCCACTTGTCGTCAAAAAATCGTCACGAATGTAAGGGCACAAATCAAAATTTTCTAACTAACCACACCACGCGATAGAGTCAATCATGAAGCATATTTTATCTAAAAATCATTAAATTCTCTGTAGAATTTCTATTTTTAAAATAAATAAAAAAACGAACTTTTACATAGGCTTATATGGCAGTAAAAATCAAAAATCCTCTGTTAGGGAATTGAGAGTGATGCGCTAACAGGCGGTGGAAAAAAATAATTTTAATGTATTAAAAAAAGAAAGAGATAGTGGACTGTTGCGGAAAAAGAGATTTATATGGATCCTACCTTTGCTCCTTCCAGAATTCCGTGGTCCAGCTTCAGGAGGCCTCCAGATAGGGAATCCCAAGGTGTTGTTAAGCTTCAAAGATCAAAATGACCCTTGTACACACACAAGCGGAAATATATACACAAAAGCGAAGTTCATTAATAATAATCTTTGCGTTATACGGCACTCGTCTACAGTGACACGAGGTTAGACAGCGAATATTTCGTTAGGCATCACAAAAAATCTCTTTTTGTTAGAGCGCAAAGATACAGGGTGAGTCAAAAATTAACGACGCACGAGTGCATTTTATTTCTACTTAAAGCTAGCAGTAAATAGATAGATAGATAGATAGATACTTTATTCATTCATTAATTTTACATACAAAGGTAAAACTTATCAAACTAGTCAAAATAGTACATTACACATACATATACATACACAATGCACTCACTCATACATAAACATTACCAAATAACACTAAGGCAATCTAACACTCAACATACATGCAATAAACGAAATAGTCAATGGCCTAGATACTCCTCTACAGAATAAAATGCCTTACTCACTAGGTATTCATACAGTTTTTGTTTAAAATTATTAAAATTCTGAATAATACTAACGTCACCACAAAGATTTAAAAACCTGTTGAAACATGTAATGCCCTGATAAATATGCGAATTTTGAGAGACACTTAATCTTGAATATGGTTGGTATAAATTACTGTTGTTACGTGTATCATATTTATGCACATTGCTTATTTTCATAATTGAATTTTCTCTCATTTTTATATTTAATATAACTAAATATATATAGAGAGAAGGCAAAGTTAGAATTGATAAATTAATAAATATTTGTCTACAGGATGTATGAGGATGTGCTCCTACCATACATCTGATAATTTTTTTCTGTATAACAAAGACTTTATGAAAGTGGGCTGAACGTCCCCAAAAAATTAAACCATAACTTAAAATAGATTGCACAAGCCCATAATAGGCCAATTTAGGAATGGACAAAGATACTGTAGCTCACAGCTGTCTTACAATAAAACACATAGTACTTAATTTTGAAGAAATATAATCTATATGTTGCTCCCAGGTCATTTTTTGGTCTATTACAACCCCTAAAAATTTTATAAAATTCACTTGTTCAATGGTGTTATGATTCATCTTAATGAGTTGACTAGATTCGTCTTTACCGTTCTTTGGTTGAAATACCATAAAAAATGTTTTATTTACATTTACTCTCATTCCTTTATATTGGCACCATTGATAAAATTCTAGTGCAGATATATTAGCTGTTTCAACTGATTGTATTAAATTGTTTCCTGTTACTAATTGGTTTGTGTCATCTGCATAATTTATTGTTTTTTGTGAAGAAGTACATGAATATATTATATCGTTAATAAAAATGATAAAAAATAAAGGACCCAGAATTGAACCCTGAGGAACCCCAATATTAACATTTCTTGACTCTGACTTATATTTATCTATGACCACAATCTGTCTTCTCCCTCGTAAATATGATGCCGCCCAATCATAGGCGACACCTCGTACACCAATGCGATATAATTTCTCCAGGAGCAGGTCATGGTCAACCGTGTCGAAGGCCCGTGATAAGTCAAAATAAAGTGCAATTGGAAATTGCTTATTATTGAGACATTCATACACACTGTTACCGAGTTCTGCGATTGCTGTTAAGGTAGATTTCTTGGATTTAAAACCGTGTTGTGAGGTGGTTAATAGATTTTGTACTTCTAAAAATTGAGTTAACCTTGTATTGTAGCATATATCAAACAATTTGGCTAGCTGACTTTGCAAGCAAATATTTCTATAATTATTTATATCATCTCTTGCCCCTTTATTTTTAAATACTGGTACAGATTTAGATATCTTTAGTGAATCTGGATATTTTCCTTCGCTAAATGATTCATTAATCAAATAGGACAACGGTATACTTATTAGGTCACTAATTATCCTTAAAGCATTACCATAATTTTCATCAATACCTGCAGCTGGCTTTAAAGTTGTTTTCATAATGAACCTTTCTATCTCATATGGTGTGGTAGGATATAATTAAAACGTATTTTCTGAATGAGGAGCGAATTTGAGATTATTAGTATCAGGCTTAGAGCTTTGTATATCCAAGAAAAAGTTATTAAAATGGTTAGCTAGTCTAGTTTTATCTACAATTTCTTCGCCATTAATATTTATGTGAAATGAATCATATTTTTTTATATTACCTTTCATTTCGTTTATTATTTTCCAGCTCTCTTTCATAATGTTACTGGTGTTACTGATTCTATTATTATTAAAAGTTGCTTTAGCTTGTTTTACCTGCTCCCTATATACAATCTTTAGTTTGTTATATTTATCCTTTATCACGGCATTATTAGTATTTTTACATATTTTAGACATATCACATAGTGTTTGATGCAAGCTTTTAAGTTGGTGATTAAACCAAGGTCTTTTATTTCTATTAGTTTGTATTTTTTTGTATGGAAAAGCATTGTTAAAATGAAACATGATTGTTGAATAAAAACTGTTAAACTTATTATCTAAACCAATAGATTTATACATTTCGGACCAACTCTCATGTGTTATTATATTTCTGAACGTAACCAGATTACTACTAGAGAAATCTCTTTTAAATATAATTTCGCTTTCACATTTCTTCAATAACGGTAAGTTCATATTTGAAAACAATGATCCGAGAAGTGTGTCTCTTTTACCAAACTAGATTTTACTGTTACATTAGAAAATATTACATCTATAGAAGTTGCTGATGTTGCCGTTATTCGTGTAGGTTCACTGATATGATTATGCATGTCAAATTCACTAAAGAGATTAATAATATCTTTTGATTCGCTAGTCTGTGCCAGAAAATTTATATTCATGTCACCACATACTATATAATAACTATTACCTTTGTATATATAATACTGTTACGGATTTCCACCTTTTTGGGAACACCCTGTATGAATCCGTGGGTTCTAAATAATTTCAACAAGAGATAAACACCACTAACACTTTATTTAACTATTTACTGACTACAATACTTCAAATTTACTTTATTTACTATTTATCTAACCTCACTTTTCTACTTGTTCACTTTTATAAACTGCTTTCTTCATAAAACTTCCCCTTCCGCGCTTGTAATCGCGCCTTATATACTCCGAAATTAGCTCTAGATTAATCCAGAATCTTCTCCAACCATAATCTAGAAAAGTCCTTGGTTCTTTCTAGAGCCTTCCCAGTCACTATCAGTAGGCATAGGCGTACCATCTCCTTTTCCAAGGGGTGTAATTCATAACAATACATTAGTTCATACATTTTATCTATAAATATTTTCAAATTACCACTTGGTGACCTGTATACTGTTATGATATATAATTTAGCTCCACTCTTCATGACATCTGCAATAGCGATAGTTATTTCAAAATGTTTTTCTATATATATTTTATATGGTAATGGTTTCATTTTAAACTTTTCTTTAGAAAAAATGCACACACCACCATGTTGAAAGTCTTTACGACAGGAATTGTTAACTAGTACATAGTCACTTAACTGAAATGATGTTATTTCGTATGATTTTAACCAATGTTCTGTTATGCATATTATATCCACTTGGTATATACTAAGCAATAGTTCTAAGTCGAGTCCTTTCCCTAACATTCCTTGTATATTGAAATGCATTAGATTTATGTTTCTGAACTTTTTGACACATTACTAATAGTTTTTACGGCTTGAGCAACTGCAGTATCCGTATCGTTCAGATTTTTAAACAAAGGTGTACCCAAGTCTGTAGAATCGGCATCACCTGTTATGCCTGATGCAGGGATTTCCTCATTGATGAAGCACGATAATAATGTTATAGTCTGCTTATGGTAGATGTTGGAAATTATGCTTGAGGATCCATCTGCTCGTGTGCTTGTGATAGCATTCTCTTTTTTACAAAAAAACGAGACACTAGAGCTCCATCGGGCCAAGAGTCCCGTCTCCATGCCTTCTTAAAATTGTCCTGTCTTATTGTAACTTTCATTGATGCATACAAGTCCGGGAACTTGGAGCTATGTTTTTCACATACAACCTCTGGAAATTCCTTTACTAGCATATTTTTTAAGTCATCTGGTTTGGTAGTAGGCTTTAATCTTCTCACATGAAGTGATATTAATTTTGGGACTGTTTGAATATTTGTGTTTGCATCGATATTTCCTCCAACGACAAACCTGCGATTAGGTTTCTGTCTGCTGCGTTGTTGTTGCCATTCATTACTAACCTCCGATTTGTTACCTTCATTTAAACTTTGTATTTCCTTAAATTTAGCAGTTGTTTGTGCTTGCATAATCGCTGTTTTGACTTGATTTAGCTGAATGTAAAAATAAAGAATTTAATTGTTACATCTGTGTTAAGTGCTGTAGTGTATTTCACAAAAGCTGCCTATCGCGTATCAACAAAAACTGTTTCACCTTTCTTGGTGAAAATAAAATAATTTGCTGTGACCAAGCAGATGCTGAACCTGTAATAAGTAGTGTGATAAACTATGAAAATTTAATAAGTGAATTAACTATAGACAATCAACAAAAAGATAGCTATCTTCAAAAATTAAAACTCAATAACTCATCTTTCACAGAAGAAGCCATAAAAAATGAAGAAAACATGATTAACATTATAAATGAACAACAGATAGAAATATCTGAACTAAAACAAAAAATAGCTGAATTTAAAAAACAGGCTAATTTCAATATGAAAGACAGAAAAAGTAGTAGTACCCAAACTGTAGAAAAAAGTGCTAAAATACAAATAAATGGGGAATACCGAGTCACTGATATTAGCAAGAAAAATGATAAGAATAATAAAAAATCCATTAGCACTCAAACTGATGATAAAAAATGCAACAGGAAGGAATCCTCAATAATACCCAGATAGCAAAAACATAAACTTATGTTATTCTTAAGATATTCCTACAGAATATTTCATATTCTTAGAATAACACGAAAATAATTATTATCTTTTAAGGATATTCCTAGAAGTAACAAACGGTACAACTATATGTCTCTTTAGAATAATTTCGGAATAATTCGCACAGTATTCTCTGGAGAATCTAGAATAGTTTGAGAATATATTTTTATGGTTAATCATAGATTATATTTTCAAGTTATCTTTATGCTAATGCCAAACTATATGTGCATAATATTAAATTATTCTTAGGATATTTTTATTTTTAATTTTGGATCATATTTTCAGGATATCTTTATATTAATGCAGAATAATATGTAATATTTTTGACCATTACTTTTTTCCTTAGCACGTACATTTAAAAAACTATAAGACTGCCTAAGTAAAACCATAGCAAGACTATTACTAGAGTTTCCTCTCAATAATTCCATTCTTTCCAAAATTGCTAGATTAAAAACTACGAAATAGGAAGATTAGCATACCTATAATCTTTAAATTTAAATCTAACTATTTTGCAAACTGAAATTATTGAGTGAAAATTAATAGTAATAGTCTTGTTATGGTTCAACTTGGGTAGTCTAATAGTTTTTAAAATACACGTGCTAAGAAAAAAGGTTATGGCCAAAAATAATAAAGATTTCCCTATCGCATGTTTCTTTCTAGGAAATGACCTACAAGAATAACTACAAATATTTTCATTTTGGAATAATTTGTTATACAGAATGTTCAAATACGGACATTTTTAACTTATTCTTTAAAAAATACAATAATTATATTTCAGGCAGTTTATAAATAATTTAGATAAGGAATATATAGATTACATAAAAGCAAAATAAGACACTCCTAATAATTGGGTTAAAGATTTATTTGTTAAATATTTACTCTCGTAACATTTTCTAAAATTCCAATAACGGAACAAAACTTAAATAGTAAATTCAGTCGTTAGAAGAAGAACGATATAATAAATATACACTTCAGTCCATGTAGGTCTCTGCTAGCTTATTTGAAGAATGCAAAGGCTACTACTTACTAGCGGTTCTGGTTTTTCTTTCTTTTCTTTAGTTAGCCATAAACTTCAATTTGTTTTGAAGTGACCTCAATATTATTTTTTTAAACTGCATCTGAAATTGAACATATACCATATACCCATACATTTTATAGCATTAGACAATTAAGCAGTGTAGTATGGAGAAATTGGATATGTCAACTTTTGTTTCATAATGCCTCACACACATTCACACTAAATAGAACAGAAAAAAATATGTGCATATAAAACCGTAGGCTTACCAATTATCACATTGCATAAAATAGAATCTCCAAAGGTTTTCTCCAGTCTCTATGCCGATGTAAAGTAAATAATATTAAAACATCCCCTGAGATAAGTTTTGTCAAAAATCTTCTCCACCCTCAATACGTTCCATCACCCAATCTCGCCAGATTGTTCACCTGTTAATAAAAAAACAGAATTGATTATTACTTTACTATAACTTCCATTTATAGACATGTGCTAATGGTACTTTATAAACCACGAGCAAATTTTTAAAAACAGAACAATATACGCATCTGAATTTAAGATTCCAGCACGGGACAGATAACGTCCAAACTGATTAATGGGTCATTCAGTGTATTTGTTGTTTTTTTTAAATAATAATGCGTAAGCGAAGAATAAAGTACGTACCTAAAATATGTAAACATTAAAAGTGACACTGACCTAGAAATAGGTTTAGCCAAAGATCAATCGGAAGCGTACTGCTTATTTTCAGTTACATATAATACTGCCTACCATATAATACTACTTTAAACAGACACATATTAAAAAAAGGATTGTTGTGTAAAGAAGTGAAGTTTAATACCTATTTTCTTCCTAATAACGGAAACAAATATTCATTTTTAAAACCAGCTAAAATAGCTTTATAAAGTTAGGTTAGGTTAATTGATGTTGATGGCTTGACAAAAATGATTTGTCTATATCCAAGATACATATATATTTAAATAGACAAAAAAAATATCGATTCACTTACCTTCTTTAATTGTTTTTTTGATTGCACATAATCGCAAACACAACAAACAATGAAATAAAACAAGCAAACCCCAAATTGCCAAGCACGAAGCACGCCATATAAACCTAACCTACGATTTACACGCCTGAGCAACATTTCGCGGTATTTTTTAATAAAAAGTTCCCTTGTGTTGGTGTAACTACAAAAAGTGATATTTTATTTTTTTACTTTTATTTGAATAATACTTTCCTGTAATAATTCAGATAACAAAAAATTCGAATTTATGCGGAACACTCATGAATATAATAAATTAAACCTGCTGTATGGGTACATCGGAAAATTTATGAAACAGCCTTATTTAATGCCTTATTTAAAAAACGTACATATAAAAACGTATAATAGGTATATACTTATAATACCTACTTGTTACATAAGTCATCGAAAGTAAAATAACGGATATAAAGACGACATAAACATTTTACCATACTTTCTATATACCTACATTATTTTCAAAATTAATATTCAAAAGTTAACCTATTAAATTATTTATAAAATATATTTCAAATATATGTTAGCGTTTGTAGGGTTTCTACCCCAAATAAGACTAAAAACCACAATTTAGTACGAATTTATTGCCTTGCGTACTTCATTGACAAGGGTATATTATATTCTGCTTGACGCGCATCTTGGCTGGCGCCACTGGCTCGGTTTCGTTCGGGAGAGGTACGATCGTCCAATAGTTAAGTTATGTCACTAAGACAGAGGCCCCTGAAGGGTAAAGGGATGTATTGCTAACACGGCCATTCTGCAAAAGGTGCGTCCTCGCACCGGAATTAAACTACCAAACACCTGGAATGAAACAAAACAAAGCAAAGAGTCGGCTGCTCTAGTACAACGTTATAATAATGACTGAAATTGTAGTGGTCTTTATGTGAAAACATAATAAGTACTCATATTCCATCACATGTACGTTCCAAAACATTTGCTTATGATTTTATGAGACTGTATATGAAAATCATGATTCAAATTTCATCTGACATGACAATTATTTGTTTATGTGGGACTACCACAATGTTACTTGTGTTCTGACCTTAACCTTGCTGTTACCATCGGTTTTAGCCTTGTTTATATTTCGGTGATTCAGTGAATAAAACAGTTTTTAACCATTTATTTGTATGGGACTATCATAACACTCATCTTTGCGGGATTCCCGCGTCTCTTTAATTTACTTATTTCTTAAAGGATACAGTTTAACTCCTTTATTATTTTTTTTAAGTAGGTACATACCTTTCAGTGGAATAAAACGACGTAGGTACTAATGAAGGGATCTTTATACCTTGATTCAGTTTACCTGAAGAGATCTTTAGGCCTTGGTTTCAGTTTACTTCTACCAGCCACTTGTTGCTGTAGAAGACTACGGCAACTATTGATTTGATGGTGCTGACTTACGTAACTTTGACCATAATTGGGGAACGTGCAGAATGATGTACAGCTCATCCAGATTGGCACTAAAACATAAATTGTCGAACATGTTTTTGTCATGAGATTGTCACGACACAGATTAAGTAATGTGGGTCTACCACATACCCTCTTTTCACATAGTGTGTGTCACAGTGTGTAGTAAAACTTGTCAACTGTCATGTGGGATCGCCACATCCTTCTTTCACATATTGTGGGAGCGCCACAGTATGTAGTACAACCTGTCAAATGTCATGTGGGATTGCCACATCCTTCTTTCTTTTTCAAGCCAAGTGGTACTGCCACCTCCTAGGCATAGTGGTTCTGCCACTATCCTTTCTTTCTTTCTTTTTTTTTTTTTTTTGTTAAACCAGGTGGTACTGCCACCTCTTAGGCATAGTGGTTCTGCCACTATCCTTTCTTCCTTTCTTTTTTTTTTTTTTGTTAAACCAGGTGGTACTGCCACCTATTAGGCATAGTGGTTCTGCCACTATCCTTTCTTCCTTTCTTTTTTTTTTTTGTTAAACCAGGTGGTACTGCCACCTATTAGGCATAGTGGTTCTGCCACTATCCTTTCTTCCTTTCTTTTTTTTTTTTTGTTAAACCAGGTGGTACTGCCACCTATTAGGCATAGTGGTTCTGCCACTATCCTTTCTTCCTTTCTTTTTTTTTTTGTTAAACCAGGTGGTACTGCCACCTATTAGGCATAGTGGTTCTGCTACTATCCTTTCTTCCTTTTTTTTTTTTGTTAAACCAGGTGGTACTGCCACCTATTAGGCATAGTGGTTCTGCCACTATCCTTTCTTCCTTTCTTTTTTTTTTTTTGTTAAACCAGGTGGTACTGCCACCTCTTAGGCATAGTGGTTCTGCCACTATCCTGTCGTTCTTCTTCTCATTTATCTAGGCGGTATAAAAAGTGTCGGCGCCCATGATAATGCAGTAAAGAACAAAGACTACGACACTTCTTATACCAACAATAAGTTTGCAGTAAAGTACACAATTTAATTCAATTTAATTTACCTGCAGGATTGCTGCAATTCTCTTATTTAATTGTGGATTTACCACTACAAAGTGAAATTTAATCAGTTTAATTCATGAGCAGGGTGGCTGCTACTATTTTATTTAATTGGGATTTACACTATTACAAAGTACAATGTATTTAAATTTAATTTACATGCAGGGTCGCTGCAATTATTTTATTTAATTGTGGATTGCCAGGCCATTGTTTTTACATCTACTCATTCACATGCAACAACTCGAAATTATTAAAAAAAATATAACAAAACCAATCCACTGCATCAGTTTTACTATATCTCATTATAATATCGTATGTGCGACTTTATATTTTTGTACTACAGTGTACTATTATTATTGTAATCATCCATCATCAACAAAGTGTAAGAGAAATGCAACTGTTACACATTATAATAAAATTAGAAGGCCAAGTTTATTATTATAGTACTTACAGTAGTTTTTTATTTGTTTATTCAATACCCATGGAACAAAGACACAGCTGCTCTTGAGCTGCCACGCTGCTGCGCTTACCTTTCTTTCAAGAAGACAGCGTTCATTTGGAAGGACCTTTAAAACAGTGGATGGTCCTATCTACCTTTGTTTTATTTTCCTCCATTCACTTCTTGTGAATCCTCTACGGCAATTATATCGCCGATGAAAAATAATTTTGCTTCTTAACGAGACTACAAATTGCTTAACTCGCTTGTTTTCGATGTACTTATGCCAGCTGTATTTGTGCTTGAACGGCCTCGTGAGGGTCAACAGAGCTAAAAACTGCTGAGTAGCTGTAATTTCAGATTTATCCCAAACACCATAATACAGTGCGCCAAACCAGTCGATAAATGCACCGTAGTGTTAATATTTTCAATTTTAGGTAATACTTTTATCCACATCTTTTCGTTCTCTCTTGTGATGACTGCTCGCAGTAACACCAGTAACAAGTCAGTGAAGTTGTATATTTTGCTATTGAGTTTACTTATCAGCATTGCGTTTCATTTGCAACCATATTACAATGACAGTTTTTCAGGGTTAACAAAATAATCGGTCGGTGTTTTCTTTTGGTTTACAATCAACAACTGTCGTAGTTGCCAGATTTTAAAGCTCGTCCAGTCCTGACAGATTAATTTCTAGGCTACCGTTATTCTTTAATGACAGCAACTTTAAAATATTGGATAGGTCATAACAGTTAATAAATTTCTGTCATTAGTCAAAGAGTCAATTCAAATTCCAATAAAGCACGTGCATCGGGTTGGATCACTGCACGGATTCTCTCAACAGCGGTGTTGCTGAGTCAGCTCCACTATTGATACAATATGTGAATGAAAATGGTTTGATTCTTGCCCAACAAAGTAGCTACCTATTGGTGACGTGGCTATGGCTAGGTCACGTCCTTGTTGTGAGTCGGTATTTTGTTTTATTTTTATACCAACAATAAATTTTCGGTATGTCCGATTTTCTTGGGTACAAATTGGTGGTGTTGATTCGGCTTTTTCTTACGGATTTCGCCGGTAATACGTTACAATCATCTTTCAACCTTGTGACGTCTTTCAGCCATTCCGCCATTCAGTGCTCGTACCAGGGTCAAATTCTACTAAGCGAAAAGACAGAGAACGACACTGACGCTTGCGCAAATAAGCGGAAGGCGCCGGAAGGACGTAGAGAATGACGTTGACACTTGCGCAAATAGAATCATCCACGTTCAGCACGGGCGTTGGCTTCGCGGACTCGCAGCCATCTTTGTATTGCACAATAATTATGAAAATTGTTGCTGTTGGGTTGCTACTACAACTATTAACATGTTTTGCCACTGCAACTTTACACTGTTTGGTAATGAGATCTCCTGCTCTTCCTGTACGTGTTCACATTACTATCACTGTCATGTTCGGTATTTTCCACATCACAACGTAACAACAAATAAAATTAACAGTTCGTACAACTTATTATTCTTTCACTGGCACATTGGATAGCATCCCACTTCTGATGTTAGCGTTTGTAGGGTTTCTACCCCAAATAAGACTAAAAACCACAATTTAGTACGAATTTATTGCCTTGCGTACTTCATTGACAAGGGTATATTATATTCTGCTTGACGCGCATCTTGGCTGGCGCCACTGGCTCGGTTTCGTTCGGGAGAGGTACGATCGTCCAATAGTTAAGTTATGTCACTAAGACAGAGGCCCCTGAAGGGTAAAGGGATGTATTGCTAACATATATACTATACTTCTCTTATTAAAATATTTTTATCATATTATTTTATGAAGTATTTTTAAAATAATAATCCAAAGATAAGTTTTGCAATTATTCATAAAATATATTCAAAATATATTCCATACTTATATATTTCAATTATTCTAATGTTATTTGTTAGAAGATATTCTAAAAATAATAATAAATTATTTGGTTATTCAGAGTATAATTTAAAGATATTTTTTATAATTAATCGAATAATATTTTTTGGGAAGATTTTCAGATTATTCTTAGAATATCTTGTGCTATCTGGGTAGGTAAAATAAAGGTATCTACAGAAAACAATGATAAGGATAGCAGCAAAAAAATATTGACCAAAAATGTAACAGTAAACACTAAGGAAGTAAATCATTTATTGAAATAAAAAACCAAAGTCAGCTAAATGTTATCCAGGACTCAGAAGTATTAGTATTGGATCATAATAAAGTTACAAAACATGCAAGCGCAAACTTGAATATAAATGCAACTATAGCCAGAATTACTGATGTGCCAGCCAAGAGTATGATAATAATAATAATAATACTTTATTTCCACATTTAAAATGTAAATGTACAACAAAATGTAGAGTACGTCAATCCTTATACTAGAGTGCAAATATAAACATAAACACTAGACCTGTAATAAATATTACAATAGTCAACAAGCAAAATTAAAGACACTTAAAAAAAAAAAAACAAATTACTTATATAAAACGTGTAGACAGTCAAAAAATTTAAATATATCTGTATTAAACAAAAAACTCATCCAGGGTATAGCACACTTTATTTACTAATAAATGTTTGAGTTTTACTCTAAAAATCTTAACATTTGAAGATGATCTAATTTCATCGGTTAAAAAATTGAAACATTTACAGCCATTATATATAAAACTTTTCTGGAACATTGCTGTTCGAAAGGAAGTAGTATGCATTTGCTCTTTATGCCGTGTTTCATACCCGTGTCTTATTTGATTGTTTAAGTACATAGTCTTGTTTTTGAAAACATACGTACAGATCTCCAATATATAAGTACTCGCTAAAGTCAGAATTTTTAGATTTTTGAAGGCATTTCTGCAAGTCTCTAAACTTTTTAATCCCGCAATTATGCGCACTGCATATTTCTGTAATATAAAAACCCTATTTACTTGAGAACTATTTCCCCAATTAATTATGCCATATTTTAATCTTGAATGAAAGTTGGCATAATATAGAGTTAGTAGAATTTCCGCACTACAATGATTGGACATAAATTTTAGTCCAAAACAACTGCTTCTTAGTTTCCCACATAGCATTTCTATATGATGATTCCACTGTAGATGCATATCTACAGTAATGCCTAACATTTTAATGGATTCTGTAGGAAATATTTGAAAATTGTTAGAAAAATGCAATTTCTCAGGGTTTCTCTTTAAGCTAAATACTATTGAAGTAGTCTTATTTTTGTTTAAGCACAATTTATTTTTGTCTGTCCAGTTAGATATTGCATTATATACTTTTTCAGTGGTAAGTTTTAAACTAGCTAAATTATCCTCAACTATAAGGATGTTAGTGTCATCAGCATAACAGATTGTAAGAACATTAGGTATTTTATTTAAGTATAGAATTAAATCGTTCGCAAAGAGTATAAAGAGTAAAGGCCCAAGTATAGATCCCTGTGGAACTCCCTGTTTTACCTCTAGGCTATTACTGGATACACCATTGGGCATTTGTACAATTTGTCTCCTGTCCTTTAGGTATGAGGATAGTAAATTTAATGGAGAGCCTCTTATTCCATATCTACATAGTTTAGCTTTTAGTAGCTGATGGTCAACACAGTCGAAAGCTCGAGAGAAATCTATAAAGAGCCCTAACACGAACTTTTTGTTATCTAGTGCATTAATTATTTTATCATGGAAGACACATAATGCTGTCTCGGTGCTTTTATTACTAGTGAAGCCATGTTGTGATTTGGATAGCAGGTCGTTACCATATAAAAAAGACGTGAGAGGTTCCTTAATGGCTAATTCAATAAGTTTTGACACACTAGAGAGAAGACTTATTGCTCTGTAATTTTCATACATATTTGCATCTCCTTTTTTAAACATCGGTTGAACTAATGCTAGTTTTAACATTCTTGGAAAAGTTCCTTCCCCAATACAGAGATTAATAAGATGGGCTAACGGACTACAGAGTAAGTATCTAGATTTTTTTAGGAGATTATTAGAAATATTATCAAAACCGCTGGAGTTCGAGGATTTAAGCTTATTGATTAGGGAAACAACATCACTTTCCGTAACAGGAGGTATAAAGCATGAATAAGGAAAATAAAGTTATTCTACTATCAGACGAGCTTGGAAAAGGTATTAGACCCAAACTATACAGTCTTATTCCAGTCAGAAATTCTGGCTATACTTGAATGTATACGCGAGAATGCAAACCGACAATATGTGAATCAGCAGATCTCCATTGCATCAGACAGTCAGGCAGCACTTAGAGCACTAGCCTCTAACAGAGTGTCATCCCGACTGGTATGGGACTGCCATGAAGAGCTGAAAATTCTGGGCGAGCAGAACAGAGTCAAACTACTCTGGGTGCCAGGACACTCCAGAATTGACGGCAATGAAAAAGCTGATGAACTTGCTAAACAAGGGGCAGCTAACATATTCTATGGCCCAGAACCTGTGCTGGGCATTTCTAAAAGCTCAGCCAGAGGGACGATTAAAGACTGGGTCAAGAGTAAACACAAGAACCACTGGAGGAACATTCCAGGAAATCGACATGGAAAAACACTTATTAAAGGTCCATGTGCAAAACAAACTGAAGAACTGCTCACAATGAACAGGACGAAGTTAAGATTAATAACAGGACTTCTGACGGGACACTTTCCTGTAAAGAAGTACCTGAATACAATCGGCAAATTTGACGGCAATCTAGACTGCAGGCTATGCAGCAAGGAGCCGGAAACGGTCGACCACATCATTTTTTACTGCGAGGCATTGGCTCGCAGAAGATATGGCATCTACGGGCAACACGAACAGACCCGGAACTTATCAGCACCCGTCCGACCATAGACCTGTATCATCTGATTAGAGGTACAGGGGTACTGGAGTGGGCGGAGTGAAGCATGGCAGGGAGAGCACAATAAGCCCAGGAGGCTGCAGTGCCCTCGGAGTTTTCTACTAACAGACGAGCCCTGGAAAAAAAAAAAAAAATAGTCTTATAAAAGAAAAATCTAAAGTAACAGCAATCACAAAGCCCTTTGCGAAACTGGAAAATATTATCGAGAATATTGAAATTCTCGCTAAAGACTATACACAGCATGACTTTATAATCATAATAGCTGGGAAAAATGACTTTAGCAAGAAACACGTCCCATCCCTCAGATACATAGATGAGAAAGTCAAAAAATGTTGTAACACCAATATAATTTTTTCATCAGTTCCATATACAAATAGTCTCATTTTAAATCAACAAATTTACAAGTATAATTGTAAATTAAATACGTATGTTCAAAAACTAAACATGGTGATAGAAGGAAATATAATATATTATGAAATAAATAAGGAAAATTATCATATTAATAAAGACATTATATCTAAGGATCTCCACAATCTAATTATCAATAAACAACCTAATCACAAAAAATCATTAATATTTATAAAGACAAATGGAACATTGGATCAACTAAGTATAGAATCTGAAAAGAAAAAAGAGGTGGACTATCAAATACTAAATACTGCTGAAAAGTATGAAAATGGAAAGGTAAATAAAAACAGCTCATCAAAATCTGAAAATTAAAAATTGGAAACTGAGATGGAGTCGTCATCAATTGCATCTCAAAGTAATTTAATAGGAAAAAATAAAGTCAAATTCATTAGTGATATAATAGTGGTTCCAGAAGTAGATTCCAACAATTTTTTATACAAAAGACTTTCAAAGCCAGTAACACTTCAATAGTTAATGATCTACATATCTTGAATGTAAATGTACGTAGTGTTAGACTAAAACTGATATGCTGAGTATTTTCTTACACACATATAGCAATCCACAAGTAGTCTGCCTCACTGAAACATGGCTCTCAAATGCAGAAGCGAAAGTATTCAAATTACCTCATTACAACATGGCAAGCTATTTTTGCCGTACGGAAACAAGAGGAGGTGGAGTAGCAATACTGGTGAGAGATGATCTCCAATTTAGTGAAAAAAAAAAGTGCACTATTGATGTAACTGAGAAGCAGTTTGAAGCTGTTTCTATTAATATTAAATTTAATGAGGTAATAGTAAACATAAATTGTCTTTATAGGTCTCCTAATGCAAATCATGATTATTTTATCAAATCTATGGAAAAAATGTTAGCATTATTATCGAAATCTAAAAGTAATAAATTTATTTGTGTTGATTTTAACTATAACTTTGCTGAAGTAAACAAAAAAACGACAGATTTAATAAATGTGCTGTCTTCATTTGGTTATAGTAAATGCTTTTCTGAATTTTCTCGCACCCAGGGTAACTCAAGTACTCTAATTGACAATATTTTTTCTGACACTAACACTGACCTATTAACAATTCAAACTCTAAACAACGCCATATCTGATCATAATGTTCAGTTAGTAATATACAAACTACCTTTGGCGAAAAAGTGCCAAAGAATTGTTAAAAAAGAACATTTTCTGATGAAAATATACATTATTTTAAATTCCTGTTGTCAAAAGAAAATTGGAACGAGGTTTATACAGAAACAGATGATAATAGAAAATTTGCAGTATTTCAAGATATATTTTCTAATATATTTAATACAGCTTTTCCTGTTAAAACAATAAAAACAAGTAAATTGGCAAATAAAAAATCAAACAAATGGGTAACTGAAAATATTATTAATGATGGTATTTTTATCAGGCAGTTACATAATCAAGTAAAAGTCTCTAATGATCCAGAACTTAGAGTTAGATATAATATCATTAAAAGAAATCATGAATTAAATATTAAGAATACAAAAAAAGCTTACTATCAACAAAAAATAAATAATGAACCGAACAAATCGAAAGCTATGTGGGATGTAATTAGGGAAAATACTCATGGAAAAAAAAGCTCTAGGCAAATACCAACAAAAATAAAAACGGTAGATGATGAATATTTAGAAAATACACAAGAGATTGCAAATGGTTTTAATAGCTATTTTGTTGATTCTGTTCACAAACTTACTTCCTCTCTTGATGTTGACACTTCAACAACTCTAATTGGTAAATCTAATGAAAATACTATGTACCTAACTCCCGTTACAGAGGAAGAAGTTTTATCCATTATTGGACTTGTTTGTAATAAAAAGTCATCAGGCAAGGATGAAGTACCATGCTGCCTAATAAAAAATGTCTCAAACTACCTCCTCACTATTTTGACATACCTGATTAATGTTTCATTCGAAAACGGAGTATTTCCAGACCAATTAAAAACTGCCCTAGTAATACCTGTTTACAAAAATAAAGATCCAAATAATATAAATAACTATAGGCCAATAGCCCTTTTGTCAGTTTTCTCTAAAATATTTGAAAAGGCGTTTCAAATTAGATTAACGTGTTTTCTTGATAAGTATGGGCTTTTAACAAAAAGGCAGTATGGCTTTTGTAAGAACCGGTCAACCCAGGATGCTATTCTCTCCTATGAAAATATACTCAACAACTTTAATAGTAATTTAAAATCAGTCGGTATATATTTTGATCTCTCAAAAGCCTTTGATTGTATAAATCACAAACTATTATTGAAGAAACTTGAACTATATGGTATTCGTGATTTGTCACTGAACTGGATTAATTCCTACTTAGAGGAGAGAAAGCAAACTGTAAAAATTGTACAAAATGGTGTAATATGCTTTTCAGAAAATGTAAATGTACTGACTGGAGTACCGCAAGGAAGTGTACTAGGTCCTCTACTATTCATACTATTTATTAATGATATCGTTGATAATATAGATAATAGTAGTTTTATAACTCTTTTTGCCGATGACACCTCTGCTGTCATTTCTGCCAAAACTATTGATGCCCTCAGCAGAAATGCCACGAAATGTGTGGAAGAAATATCTAATTGGTGTAATAGGAATGGACTGGTACTAAACCAACAAAAAACTGATCTCCTATTCTTCACACCACTTGGTGTAAAAACAGACTTAAGCATACTAGTCAAATCCACTGGCAATTCTATTTGCCAAAATGATTGTGTAAAGTTTTTAGGCATCCAGATGGAAAAAAATCTTTCTTGGCAAAAACATACGGAATGTATAATAAAAAATTTAGCTAGTAAAAATTTCGCAATTTTACAAATTAGAGATTCAGTTAACATAAACACACTGAAAACATATTATTATGGTTGTATAAATTCGGTACTTTCTTATGGACTACTCTGCTGGGGTAATTGTTCAGGAATGCAAAAAGTCTTTACTATGCAGAAGAGAATTATTCGATGTATGTTTAAGCTTGATTACACCACATCATGTAGACCTTATTTTAGGCAGCATGGTATACTGACCATTTTCAGTATGTATATTTTACAGTCAGTGTACTTTGTCAGGAAAAATATAAATAAATTGCCAAAATGTAATGAAGTCAACAAGTATACCACTCGAAGTGCAAATAATCTTTATGCCCCAGCACATAGATTAACATAAGTAAATAAAGGACCCTTTATCACATCAGTTAAATTATACAATTGCTTGCCTCAGAAATTTAAAGATATAAATAGCTTAGATTCTTTTAAATGCTCTGTTAGACAATTCCTTATAAACCAATGTTTTTACTCACAAAATGAATTTTACAACTTCTGTGATAATGTTTAGAATTGAACAGTGGATTGTTATGTGTATATTTTAATTGTCATGTGTATATTTTAATTGTTATGTGTATATTTTAATTGTTATAAGAGTTTATTTGACATATATTATAACTGACTTGACTATGTAAATATTCTTACATTTATGTATTATCATAACCACTAGGTATTATTATTCAGACATAAATAGTAGGTATCCACCTACTATTTTACATCCTTACTTAAATTTAATAATAGACACCATTTGACTTGTCCAATACTTGTACTAAGCAGGTCTAAAGGAAAGAAAGTTATATTATTATTATTATTATTAAATATATCTTTTAATATTGCCTTTAGAAGGGATTAATATTGATTAAAGTATAACAGCACATGTACACACTATGAAATCTTAGTACACAGTACTAAGTTAATGAAAGATAAAATTAAAGTAATATAATACCTATAATAATTAAAAATAAAATTAGTAAATAACTGAGGACGGAACATACCGCTCACCTAAAATACAACGTATTTTACGATTTAGAATAGGGCAATAAGCATAATTTAACAACAGGGCGCTTTAGGAGTCCATTAGTTGTACGCATAGTAGCAACGCGAACAACGCCGTCTGCACCAGGATGTACAGATTCAATGCGACCCAGTTGCCATTGTAAAGGGCGAGCCAGTGAATTTTTTATCAATCAAAACCATGGATCCCGGTATAACAGAACCAGAGGACGAAGTCCACTTACTTTTTTGCAGCAGAGTATGTAGATACTCAGAATGCCACCGTGACCAGAAATCCTGGTGCAAACGTTGTAGCATTTGCCAGCGAGTTAGACGTCCCACGGGCACCGCAGTTAGGTCAGTTTCCGGGAGGGCAGTTAGAGGTTCAAGCATTAAAAAATGTCCAGGTGTTAAAACTGAGGGATCATTAGGATCAGTGCTTATTGGAGTTAAGGAACGTGAATTTAAAAATGCCTCAATTTGAACCAGTAATGTGTATAATTCTTCGTATGTCAGAATTTGTTGGCCAATAACGCGGTTTAAGTGTGTCTTAACCGACTTAATTCCGGCTTCCCAAAGTCCCCCGAAATGCGGAGCGGAAGGAAGGTTAAAATGCCATTCAATGGCCTCAGATTCAGCAGCGGATTTTAAGAGTGCGGAAAGCTGATTATAAGCGCCAACGAAATTGGTGCCACAGTCACTATAAAGATGGTTGCATCGTCCGCGACGAGCAATAAAACGTCGCAATGCGGCAAGAAATGCATCAGCTGTCAGGTCGGACACAAGCTCTAGGTGCAAAGCTTTTGTGGCGCAGCAAACAAATAGACATAAGTATGCCTTCTGGGACTTAGTACCTCGTCGTTTACCCAAAGTAATCTGAAACGGACCGCCAAAGTCCAACCAGTGTGCAAAAATGGTTTGACCTGTGAGATGCGTGCGGAAGGCAAATTTCCCATTACAGGTTGACAGGGGATAGGGTGAAGTCGCCAATAAGTATGACACTTAGATAAGACGCCACGTATTGCTCTTTTTGAGGACATTATCCAAAACTGTTGCATAATCAGAAATTGAACAGATTGTAAACCAGCGTGTAAGTATTTTTTATGAAAATATTCAATAATTAATTCCGTAAGACGACCAGAACGTGGTAACAAAACCGGATGTTTTTTATCGTAAGACAATGAAGAGTGGTGTAATCGACCTCCTACTCTTATAATACCTTGATCATCAACAAAAACGCTGAGTTTTCGAAAAGGTTTAGAGAGCGGTTTCCCAGCTTTGAGTTGATTTAAAATATCAGAAAATACCAAATGTTGGGTGCGTTTAACTAACATTAATAGAACTTGATGTAATTAATGAAAGGAAAAGGAAGAATTTTTTTTAATAGCGGGATTTTTTATATTAAATATAAAGCGTTGAACATACGCGACCACGCGTTGTAGTTTGCTAAGGGAAGAGTATTTATTTAAAAGAGGATCAAAAATATTTAAAGAAACTGCAGAATGTAAAGTAATTTTTCTTTCCTCTGCGAGTGCTTCAGAAGATAACGCAACGTCAGAAACATGAGGGGGCCAGGAGGCTTGTGGGTCAGACAAAAAAATAGGTCCCGCCCACCATAAAGCGTTATTAAGTAACTCGGATGGAAATAAACCTCTAGAGGCAAGATCTGCTGGATTATCACCAGAAGAAATGTGAAACCAATTTTCGGATGCAATTTTGTCTTGTATAAAAGTAATACTGACAAATGTTTTCCATCTGTGTGGAGAGGACTTTATCCATGATAAAGTAATAGTGGAATCAGTCCAGGCACAAATCTTACTGAAATGTATCTTATCATGGTACGTACGTAAAACAAAAGAAAACAAATCGGCAAGAAGTACAGCACCACAAAGTTCAAGGCGCGGTATTGAAATGCGGCGCAGTGGCGCTATCTTAGACTTTGCACAAACTAAAAGGGTAGTAATATCGCCGTTTTCATTAAGCACTTATATTAAATATACTACTGCACTGTAGCCTTTCATGGATGCATCACAAAAACCATGTGCTTCACAAGAAATACTGTCAAGTATGCGTAAGTGACGGGGAATGGCAACACGAGACAACAGAGGAAATTCAGATTTGAATCGTGACCAAAGAGAGAGCACATCATCTGGCGGTGTTTCATCCCAATTTATACCTAAAGACCACAATAATTGAATAATATATTTAGTAAAGAATGTAATGGGAGCTAAAAAACCTAGTGGATCAAAAATTCTGGCTAACTCTGATAAGATATGACGTTTAGTACATGATCTTTCTATAGGTTCTACGTTGTATGAAAATGTATCCAAAGCTGGATACCAATGTAAACCTAAGATTTTTAAAATACACTCGTCGTCCAAAGAAAGGGGACTACTAGACAAGTGAGAGGCAGGTAAATCACTTAATAAATTGGGGTCATTACTAGCCCACTTTCGTAGCTCGAAACCACCTCTCTTTAGAAGTTCAACTAGTTCATTTTTTAAATGACAAGCATTTTCCAGCGATGGACTTCCTGTCACTACATCATCGATATAAGTGTCAAAATTAAGAACATTAGCGGCTGAGGGACAATCAGATGTGAAGCGCCACAATATTCTCTGATAATCTGTATGAGCGGAATTAATTAAAATTTGTCTGTACATTTGTTTGATATGTGCGGTAAATGCGATTTTATGAAGCCGAAAATTTAACAAAATGGTGACGATATCTCTTTGTAACTTGGGACCGGTTAAAAGGGTATCATTAAGTGAAGAATAAGGCGGAATTTTAGCGGAAGCATTAAATACTACTCGTAGTTTCTTAGTACTGCTTGAAGGTTTAAGAACACAATGATGCGGGATATAATAAGTTTTTTGAGAATCGGAAGGAGATATGAGAAGCTCCATGTGACCAAGATCTAAATATTCTTGCATGAAATCTGAATACTGTTTATATAAAGCGGGGTCTCTATGTAGTCTACGCTCCAAAGAAAGAAAATATTTTAGAGCTAAATTACGAGAGTTGGGATAAATGGGTTCATTACTACGAAAAGGAAGTGAGACAATAAATCTACCTGTTTCATTTCGAGAAAAGGTTGTTATAAATTTTTGTTCGCAGAGTGTATCGTCAAGAGACAGAGAGTTGACTTCTGGAACAGTTTCAACTTCCCAACATTTTTTTAGAACGTCTTCTACGGAGGGTGTGGAAAGAGAACAAAAAAAAAGATTTAATCACAGTCAAAGCTGTGATAGGCAGTTTTCCCATTAAAACATAACCAAATATTGTATTTAAAGCTATAGGATGATCGTCATTTCCAACAATTCGACCAGTTTCGATGATATTAGGAAAGACGTCAGCTCCAAGTAAAATATCAATCGCCCCTGGTATATTAAAAGTAGGATCAGCTAATTGCAAATGTTTAATATGAGACCAAGTTTCTGAAGAAAAACTAATAGTTGGCAAATTATTACAAATTTTCGGAAGTACTATAGCCATCAAATCTAAATAAGGCGTTGACTTTCCGAGTGGGCGGATTTTAAGAGACACTCCACTAGAACTAGTAAAAGTATGCATGGGACCCAAACCTTGGATTAATAGAGATGTATTAAAATGTGTTAGGCCTAACCTATGAACACTTTTGCGAAATGAAACTTGTTTGGGAACCTGAATCTATAAGTGCCCTACATTTATGAAAATTACCGTATTTATCGGATATTTCTATTAAAGCGGTTGAAAGTAAAACGGGAGTGGTTTGTGGTGTGAAACCTGAGAAAGAATGTGTCGAAGTAGCGACAACCGCGGTCTCATCATTAGGTGAAATACTAGCTACTTGTTGCGTAGGCGTATCAGCTGAGACAGCCGGTATATGAGTATCGGTTTTTTCGAAATGCAACATGTCTCTGCTGACATTTGCGACAGGTAGATGTAGAATTGCACGTTTTAAAAGTATGCGACGAACTTAAACAATTTACACACAATCGATTCTGTTTTGAAAAATGATATCTATCCTGAGGGGATTTATTATGAAATTCCTGACATTTATATAGTACGTGACCTTTCTTGCATAGAGGGCAAAAACTATCGAATTATTAGTATTGGCAAAAAACGACGAACTAGATGGCCGAGTGGATGGTGTTAATGATTTTGTTGATTTATTTTGCGAAACAGAAAAATTTAAGGTTTCTAAAGCATTACAATGACTTTCTAAAAAATCCATTAAAATCTTAAAAGTGGGTATTTCATTAGAATTAAAATGTAATTCAAAATGTGATATGGTCGTTGTATCAAGTCGGCTCAAAAGCATATGCATCAAAATAAAATCCCAGTGCTCTACGGAGAGTCCTAAATTTTCCAAAGCGGATAAATTTTCCTGAAAAATGTCTAGCAGATATCTCAAAGCCCGAAAATTTTCCGAATGTAATTTTTTAGCATTTTCAATTTCTACCCAATGGGCAGTAGTGAGTAAACGTTTATTCGAATAGCGTTGCACTAAACGGTCATAAGCAATTTTATAATTATTTGCGGTCATAGGAACGCATTTTACGATATTAAGCGGAGGGCCTGTTAAAGAAGTAAATAGTTGAATTTATCAATGTCGTTTAAATTTTGATTATTGTGTACCCTGGAATTATACATATCTATGAATGATGGAAAATTTTTCAAATCCCCCTTAAATTTAGGCAATTCAACTCGAGGTAAATTAATATGCGAAAAATTGTTAATAACGGGCGCTTGAACGTCCGTGTTTACAGAATTGGCCATATTCTCAAATAAATTGGAATAAATTACTTTAATATCAAAGTATTCATTGTCAAATGATTCACGAACTTGAGCCTTAACTTCCAAATCAGATCCATCTATAACAGCTAACAGGGCGAGAATAGAATTATGATTTCTATCAAACTCTTTTTTAATCGGTTCCATAACTGCGTAGCGAACCTTAAAAGATCGACGTGAAGCCTGACTATCAATGGCCATTTGTGCAATATTATATAATTCGTGCATTTTGGTAATTTCGTTTTGTCGAAAAGTGCATAATTTCTTTAATTTGTCCTCCATTGCAAGAAACTTAATTCGGTAACAAATGCAAAAGTAAATAGGAAATAAAAGGTATTCAATATTTTTAGCGTCACAAAAACTGCCCTAACTGATAAGAGCCCGTGAACACGTTCGAGCTGCTATCGATATAAATTTTATATTTTACGCGATGCCTTGATAATTCTAAATCGTACTTATATCAAATATAAAAATGGCGAGATTTGATGTTAAGGAAATTATGCTAATTTAATAAAGTAACTTTAAGCCGAAATAAAATACACTTATGGTCGAAAAGATATAGTAAATAACGTGAAACTGATAATGAATTTAAATGATTTAAATGAAATGTAATTTAAAATAAAATGAAAAAAATTAAATTTGAAAGCGAAAAAACAATATATGAATGAAATATGCTAGAAGAGCAAAAAAAACGTAATCCTTGGCTCGATGGACCAAAAAAAATGTTAGGGAATTGAGAGTGATCCGCTAACACGCGGTGGAAAAAAAATAATTTTAATGTATTAAAAAAAGAAAGAGATAGTGGACTGTTGCGGAAAAAGAGATTTATATGGATCCTACCTTTGCTCCTTCCAGAATTCCGTGGTCCAGCTTCAGGAGGCCTCCAGATAGGGAATCCCAAGGTGTTGTTAAGCTTCAAAGATCAAAATGACCCTTGTACACACACACAAGCGGAAATATATACACAAAAGCGAAGTTGATTAATAATAATCTTTGCGGTATACGGCACTCGTCTACAGTGACACGAGGTTAGACAGCGAATATTTCGTTAGGCATCACAAAAAATCTCTTTTTGTTAGCGCGCAAAGATACAGGGTGAGTCAAAAATGAACGACGCACGAGTGCATTTTATTTGTACTTAAAGCTAGCGGTAAATAAAGTTAATGAAAGATAAAATTAAAGTAATATAATACCTATAATAATTAAAAATAAAACTAGTAAATAACTGAGGACGGAACATCCTCATTTTCTCTGTTCGACTACAGCTGAAAATTAATTATTTTTCGTCTACTTTTCCATTTCCACGACGATATCTCCCAAACTATTATATTTATTAAAAAAATATATCCTTTATAAAATATTTGCCATATTTTCTAGATTATAATGGTTCTTAAATCAATTTTTTTGAGAATTTAATAACCATGATATTTAATAATGTGTAACGTGATATCAATTTTCGAAGCTTATCAGCGGCATGCGTTCGTTACAGATTCTCGCTCTCCCACTCTTTAAAACTGTTTCAACACACTCCACTTCGCACCCGCAATGGCTTATCGTAAGATAGATTAGTGCATGGTAACTCTCATGGTTCATGATATTAATGACATTTATGTCTTGAAAATGATTACTATGGAATAAATAATATAAGTATATTTGTTTAATATTAATTCAGTGTTATTTCGCCTTACATAAAATTTTTGTGTAATATATTAACGTTATAAGAAACTCGGCAGTTCGATGTTAGCAAGATACTTTCAGCTGGTATGTATTTTTTTAACAGAATTTTCCACCACTGAAGGTAACTGAAGAAGAAATGAAAATGGAAAGTACTATTGATAGCGCAAGTTCGGAAAGTGAGATTGAGACAAAAATAAAATTTAAAGAAAAACAGATTCGTAAGAAATTATGCTTAAATTGTATGAAACCGGGCCCTGTAAACAAAGGTTTTGATAAATCGTTTGCAATGTTTACTGATTGTTTAAAACTAAGTGAAAAAATAAGTAACCAAAGAGAAGATGTATATTCTAGAACTATGCGATTTCGAAAAACAAATCATTTTGGCTGTTTGGTTTGGCACCGAAATTGCTATTCTAGTTTTACTGGCAAAAGAAATATGGAGCATTGAAGGAGAAAAATGGAGAAAGGGAAGAAAATTTGAAAACAGTTCAGATGGATGGAGTGCATGTCCAATAATTCTTCAGGCGTGTCCTTGCGTAAAATGAATTTTTTTTCAATAAAATAGCTTTTTCAAGTAATGACCAGGAACACAGAAAGAAAAATAAGACTATTAGCCCACCAAAATCCCATAATTTTCTAAAGAATTTGTGTTAACGATTTAAATGCTATAGAAACTAAATATCATGTTTAATGTTTCTAAAGTCACAATAGAAAATGCAAAGTTTCATGCCTCGTTTTCTGAATTAACATATTTTTCGATTCTCTTTGTTAGATTTAACAATTTTGACTCCTTTGCCGGTAAATGTATTTATAAGTAGTCTACTGATTTCTCTTTTAGACTTGTATCTATCCATTCTAGATACTTCTCATCATAAATTGACGACATACCATACCCTTTTTGCTTTAAAAACCGTTTCTCAAGAATTTTACATATTTTAGTAGAACTCCGTTCGTTGTCTGTCCGTTTTCCACTTTTATTTTTATTGTTAGATAGACCTGTGCATTTTATATAGCGACTTTAGAAACATGAAATATAATATTCAATTTCCATAGGTAATTAAATCGTTAGCACAAATTCTTTCGAAAATTATGGGATTCTGGTGGGCTAGTAGTCTTACTTTTCTTTCTGGTTCCGTGGTCATTACTTGAGAAAGCTTTATTGTTGTACTTCTGACAAAAGTACATTTCTCTATTTAAAAAAATTATTTTACGAAAATACACATCGGAAAAAGTTGATGGACCGGCATTGGATCCATCTGAACTCTTTTCAATTTCTTTCTCTATTTATCTCCTTAATTGTTCTATATTTCTTTGGCTAGTAAAACTAGAATAGCAATTTTGGTGCCAAACCAGTCAAAATTGTTTGTTTTTTGAATGACATAATGCTAGGATATCGATCATCTTCTCGGTTACTTATTTTTTCATAGATTTTTAAACAATCAATAAATGTTGCAAACGATTTCTCAAAACCTTTGATTACAGGGCCCGGTTTCATACAAATTAAGCTAATATGTTACGAATCTGTTTTACATTAAATTATATTTTTCTCAATCTCACTTTCAGAACTTGTGCTATCAGTAGTACTTTTTATTTTAATTTCTTCTAAAAAGCATATACATCAGTTACCTATATGGTAGAAAATTTAAAATACATACCAGCTGAAAGTATCTTGCAAACAGTAAACTATAGGGAGTTTCTTATAACGTGTTAACCTATTACACAATAATTTTAGGCAGGCCATAATTTTTATGTAAGTTCATGTATACTTGTGTTCAAAGTATAAGGAGCATTTCGGCACCCTCTGCCTTTGTCGGCATCCTTTTTATTCTTTGTAGATAAGAAACCTTCAATGCTTTTTATATTTTGGTGCCGACTTTAACACTGAATTAATATTCTATAAATATACTTACATTTATTTCATAGTAATAATCATTTTCAAGATATAAATTTTAAAAAATTATGAACCACGAGAGCTACTATGCGCCAATCTATCTAACGGTAGGCCAGAGCGGGTGCGAAGTGCGTTGTGTTGAAACAGTTTTAAAGAGTGGGAGAGCGAGAATCTGCAAATCTGCAATGAACGCATGCCGCTGATAAGCTTCGAAAATTGATATCAGGCTACACATTATTAAATATTTTGGTTACTAAATAGGCGGGTTCGGTAATTTTCAATTTTTGCTTAAATCGATAGAAACCATGGAAAAAAACAACCATATAAAATTTAAAAATTAAATGTCCAAAAATAAAGGTTTTATTGATACTTGAAAATCTTCCCGTCGCCGCGAGGCTAGAAACGTACCTATGCGTGAGGCTTACTGCGGTGACGTCAGTGGCCCGATAGCGCTGAGCAGTCTCCATAATCTTCTCTTCCTGATCTGTAAAAAGTGGGTAGGTACGTAGTGTAAATTTATTTGCAATTATTCAAAGGTCTTTGGAAGCTCACACTATATAATATATAATATACCTACTGTTAGCAATTAATGTTTTTTATATGTTTATCTTCAAAATTTTATTAAGTAGTTTTTAATATACACAAATCGGTATAGTTTACCTTATATTTACTTGTCACATAAAAAATTCCCATTAACGTCCCTGCGACGCTGGCGGTTCCATTAAATCTGCTTTGTACATGCGGCATTTTTTATTTTTATATCTAGTAAATACAAGGTAAACTTATATAAATACATATTAATTATAATTCTTAAACGTCGGAGCGTGAAAGCGTCGACATATATTTGTCAGTTGCTTGTACCTCTGCCTATTTCCATTCTAATAGATATAAATAAATAAATAAATATAAAATAATAATTTATTGTCAAGAAACAACAGTTTACAGACAAACGGTGAAAAGTTACTTGTCTAGCAGATTGCCTGTTTTATATACGTATTCAAATGTTAGTTTGTTTAAACTTTACCGAAACTTCACTAAATAATAAATACAAATACAATACAAATAAAAAATATGCCACAAGTATGGTACTTACAGTACTTAGCGCCACTGCTTTGAGCTTGATTTAGGTTCGCATTGTTTGTCAAAAAATCAAATACCATCTGCACATTTAAATGTGGTGTGCTTCGGGAATCGGCTTTCTGGTACCCCGGTTGCAATGTACGACTAGGACTCTAAAAAACACCACCGATAAATGTCACAAAACTTAAATTTTATAGTGATTCGCTGCTTGCGCTATACGTGCGCGTAGGGTGGAGCCGGAGGCCACTGACGTCAATTCCGTTGTGAGGTCCACCATTATCACCGAAATTTAATTTGGCAATTGCAGGCGCTGCAATTTTTTTTTCTCATTTTTTTTTTGCACGTACGTGTTTTGTTGACTATTTAACTTCACATCTGCCAAGAAAAATGTTTTTTTCTTTTATGACCGAACCCGCCTATTGTTAAAAAACCATTGTAATCTGGAATATATGGCAAATATTTTATAAAGAATATATTTTTTTGATAAATATAATAGTTTGGGAGATATCGTCGTGGGAATGGAAAAGTAGGCGAAAAATTATTAATTTTCAGCCGTAGTCGAACAGAGAAAATGAGGATTTTTGATTTTTACTGCCATATGAGCCTACGCAAAAGTTCGTTTCTTTATTTATTTTAAAAATAGAAATTCTACAGAGAATTTAATGATTTTTGGATAAAATACGCTTCATGATTGACTATCGCGTGGTGTGGTTAATTAGAAAATTTTGATTTGCACCCTTATATTTATGACGATTCTTTGACGACAACTGGATTCGTAATCCACACGGCATAAGTAACATATCTGACAAGGTCATACATTTTACTCTAAAAGTGCCAACGGGATCGAAAACTAAGCGACCTTTGTCAACGCGAGCACTCTACTATAACTTATGAGTAACAATGAATAATACAATATTTAAATCTAACCAAACACAAAGAGTATTGTCTATAATTGTTTAGTTGTGGCATATTCAAATTTTCAACAAAAAGTAAGAAAACACAAAAAATGGAATTATTTTATTTTGTCCAATGTAAAAGGTACAATTCAGTCCAAGCGTTGCTTATTTCATGTGGTACCAGAGAGAGGGATTTATAATAGACTGATGCTCCAGTCACAGATATTGAATGGTTTATCTCAGCTGCCGTGTTCATTCTTGGAAGAATCTTCGTCGTTTCCATATCGCACTTCAAAACGCTCCAAAAACCGAAATGTCTACGCCTACTTCTATGATAAAATGTTAGCGCTCATGACTTCAGGTGGCTAGTGCTCGAAAAGCGTTGGTCTGAATAAAAATATGTATAGGACCTCTTTATAGGGAATTTTAATATCTTCAATTTTGTATAGGACCATTTCTGATGTATGGGTAAACAAGCTAATCATTGTATTCTTCGCTGATTTACTGCTCTTTTTATATAATTGTTGCACATTCTATAGGATACTCTTCGCGGATTTTTTTGTAAATAATATTAATTTTAGACATTTTTAGTTTAATTACAAAACAAACAAAAATTATTAAAAAAATTCATAACTTTTTTATTTATTGATCGGATTTTGCTCAAAAACAATAGGGTTCTTCCTTTAGCTAACACTAACTTACTGTCCAAATTTCAATACAATCGGACTTTTCTTTCTTAAGTTATTGTGCTTACAAGAAACGTGATGGACGGGCGGACATTTTGAAAGTTGTTCAGAATTCAATCACCAACACAGATCGCCAACTCTCTGATGTTTGTCTTATATACATTAGTTAAGTGTTGAATATTTATATTTTTGACATTTAATGAACTATTTCAATAAATGAAAATATATTTTGAATTCGATTTCTTATTGATCCACTAATTATAAGATTGGCGACCGACGTGAGATTCTGTGGCGTGAGTCGGATAACGGAGAGAGCAGACTGTAGCAATCACAGTAAGTATAATTTTGTCTATTTTCGTCTTGGGGAGTCTGAAGGGTAACTTGAATCCCCCTAGTAGTTTATGAGATATCGGCGACTGAATGATCACCTGCACTGTCACAAAGGCTAAACAATAAATGATGTGTAAACAGAACTTTGATTCAAGAGGGCTGTGGAAGAAAAAGATCTGTTTACCGATTTTCATTTAGATTTTGACAGTACTGCTGCATTATTTAAGAGTTTCTCTCGACAGTTGTCATTTAATTTTTGCATTTTATTCTTGATTTACCTTTTAGTAAGTGTTTAAGTGTTATCTGGTTGTTCAAAATGGCTGTGTTTAGGCGCGAGCATCAAATGATATGTTAGTAGTATATGGAGAGGTAAGAAAAATCCGAAGGGAAGCCAGAGCATTGTATGTTCGATGTTATCCAGAACGTGACCAACCCTGTGCACTATATTTTCCATGGTTGGAAGAATATAAATGATAATGAACATGAGAACAGATTTATTGTAAATGAGTAGGCAGAGATAAACACACTGGCCTGTGTTGATATTGATCCAACAAGTTCTACAAGGCAAATTGCCAGTAGTATCTTGATATCTCCCGAAAGGGTTAGAAAGATTTTACATAAACATAAGTGCAAATGTTTTAAGTACCAAATCCATCAGCATCTTTACGAGGGAGATTATCAACGAAGATTGAATTTTTGCAATTGGTATCTAGAAACTGAGCATCATCAGCCAAATATAAAATCATGCATTTTACTTTTGGACGAATCCCGATTTACCAACATGGGAATGTTTAATAGAAACAATACGAGATATTGGGCAACATCATCTGTTTAGAGGAGGAACTTTCCAAGAAAGATTCAGCATCAACGTTTGGCTGGGCGTTATAGGAACACGCATTGTAGGATCAATATTTTTTTATGGACCTTTAAACACGGCCCGGTACCTACATTTTCCACAGAACGAAATTTAAAATTTTATTGAAGTTTTACCTGCGCGGCATGAACATGTCTTCTATCAGCAAGATGGTGCACCGCCCCATAACGCCCGAGTAGTCACCGACTATTTAAGTGAAATTTTTAATAATCGCTGGATAGCTACCCATGGTCCTATACGGTGGCCGGCGAGATCCCCAGACCTTACACTGTTGGATTTTTTCACTGGGCCCATATCAAGGAAAAGGTGTATAACACACAACACATAAGATAGGAGACCTTAGAAATAGAATTACGCAAGTGTAAACTCTATTACTCCAATGTTGGACAAATGTTTTAAATGTTTGTGACCCAGAAGAAGCTACAAATATTTTTACAAGAGAAACTGCTGACATTATAGATCAATAAAAAATAATCAGAACCTACAAAATTCTAACTCATAAGAAAATAAAGCCATGGATAACAAATGCTTTAGTAACTTCTATAAGAAAACGTGATAAAATGAAAAAAATTCTTTCAAAAAAATTATACAGCCAACAAAGAGAGAGAGAATATAAAACCTACAAAAACAACCTAAATAAAATTATAAAATATGTGAAAAATTGTTATTATAGAGAAAAAATTACAGCTAGCTCTAAAGATCTTAAAAAAATGTATCAAGTTATTTCTGAAGCTAATGAATATCCAAATAAACGTAATCAAAATTTAGAAATATATACTGATAATAATAAGCCCTTCAAAGATGACCAAGAAATGACCAATCACTGTAATGATTATTTTTCAAAAATAGGACTAGACATGACAAAAACTATTAAGGAACCTAAAGATCGAGTGAAAATTTCTGATGAACTGAATTTAATATCATCAATATATTTAAGGCTAGTTGATAATAATGAATTAATAAAACATATTAATAGTTTAAAAAATAACAGTTCTCCTGCCATGGACGGGATCTCGGCAAATATTATAAAACATATTCATAAACATATTTTAGAACCCTTAAAACACATTATAAATTTAACTTTTAAAACAGGAATAGTTCCTAGCCAATTTAAAATATTTATGGCAATCCCTATTCATAAATCAGGAAATATGGTAAACATTCACAATTTTAGACCAATAAGCTTAATAACTAATTTTGCTAAATTATTTGAAAAATGTCTAAAAGATCGATTAGTAAATTTTCTCAACTCAAATAAAATATTATCGAAACACCGATTTGGATTTTCTCAAGGACTAAGTACAGATGATGCCATGTACAGTTTAACGAAAACAATAACAGACAATCTTAACAATAATAAAAAATGCTTGGCAGTATTTTTAGATCTTGCAAAGGCATTTGATACTGTTCCCCATGATAAACTCCTTGATGCACTTTCACATTATGGAGTCCGGGGAACAGTATTAAATGTTTTCACTTCATATCTACGTAATAGAACACAATATGTCAAAATAAGAGAGGCATTAAGTTACCCTGCCACTATTCAAATTGGTGTACCCCAAGGAACAGTACTGGGTCCTACACTCTTTATACTATATATAAACTCTTTGACAAATCTTAACATAAATGGGAACATTGTTTCATATGCGGATGACACTGTTCCAGTTTTTAATGGAGGCATTTGGGAACAAACAAGAAATAAAGCTACGATTGGTATTCAAAAAGTTAAGATCTGGCTAGATAGCTTTAATAATAATAATAATAATAATAATAATAAATGAATTTATTGAACCAAAAATGATTCAACAGGCTATTGACCGAGGTCCTTCTGCCTATTGTTACATTAATAATATAATTTATAATTTTCATTCTATACTAGTGATTACATATCTTTGCATACAAAAAAAAAAAAAATTAAATAAATAAACAAACAATTATGAATATTATGTACCTATATATATGTTAGCAATACATCCCTTCACCCTCCAGGGGCCTCTGTCTTAGTGACATAACTTAACTATTGGACGATCGTACCTCTCCCGAACGAAACCGAGCCAGTGACGCCAGCCAAGATGCGCGTCAAGCAGAATATAATATACCCTTGTCAATGAAGTACGCATGGCAATAAATTCGTACTAAATAGTGGTTTTTAGTCTTATTTGGGGTAGAAACCCTACTAACGCTAACATCAGAAGTGGGATGCTATCCAATGTGCCAGTGAAAGAATAATAAGTTGTACGAACTGTTAATTTTATTTGTTGTTACGTTGTGATGTGGAAAATACCGAACATGACAGTGATAGTAATGTGAACACGTACAGGAAGAGCAGGAGATCTCATTACCAAACAGTGTAAAGTTGCAGTGGCAAAACATGTTAATAGTTGTAGTAGCAACCCAACAGCAACAATTTTCATAATTATTGTGCAATACAAAGATGGCTGCGAGTCCGTGAAGCCAACGCCCGTGCTGAACGTGAATGATTCTATTTGCGCAAGTGTCAACGTCATTCTCTACGTCCTTCCGCTTATATGCGCAAGCGTCGTCATTCTCTGTCTTTCCGCTTGGCGCTTAGTAGAATTTGACCCTGGTACGAGCACTGAATGGCGGCATGGCTGAAAGACGTCACAAGGTTGAAACAACACCACAAAATCGAACATACCGAAAATTATTGTTGGTATAAAAATAAAACAAAATACCGACGCACAACAAGGACGTGACCTAGCCGTAGCCACGTCACCAATAGCTACTTTGTTGTGTAAGAATCAAACCATTTTATTCACACATTGTATCAATAGTGGAGCTGATTCATCAATCTAAAGCAACACCGCTGTCGAGAGATTCCGTGTAGTCATCCAACCCGATGCACGTGCTTTATTGGAATTTGAATTGACTCTTTGGCTAATGACAGAAATTTATTAACTGCTTATGACCTATCCAATATTTTAAAGTTGCTGACATTCAAGAATAACGATAGCCTAGAAATTAATCTGTCAGGACTGGACGAGCTTTAAAATTAAGCAACTACGACAGTTGTTGATTTTAGACCAAGAGAAAACACCGACCGCTTATTTTGTTAACCCTGAAAAACTGTCATTGTAACATGGTTGCAAATGAAACGCAATGCTGATAAGTAAGCTCAATAGCAAAATATACAACTTCACTGACTTGTTACTGGTATGCCACGCGGCAGTGGTTAAGTGCGTAATACGTGCTGTATTTAACTTACTGCGAACAATCATCACAAGAGAGAACGAAAAGATGTGGATAAAAGTATTACCTAAAATTGAAAATATTAACACTACGGTGCATTTATCGACTGGTTTGGCGCACTGTATTATGGTGTTTGGGATAAATCTGAAATTACAGCTACTCAGCAGTTTTTAGCTCTGTTGACCCTCACGAGGCCGTTCAAGCACAAATACAGCTGGCATAAGTACATCGAAAACAAGCGAGTTAAGCAATTTGTAGTCTCGTTAAGAAGCAAAATTGTTTTTCATCGGCGATATAATTGCCGTAGAGGATTCACAAGAAGTGAATGGAGGAAAATAAAACAAAGGTAAATAGGACCATCCACTGTTTTAAAGGTCCTTCCAAATGAACGCTGTCTTCTTGGTAAGACAGGTAAGCGCAGCAGCGTGGCAACTCAAGAGAAGCTGTGTCTTTGTTCCATGGGTATAGAATAAACAAATCAAAGACTACTGTAAGTACTATAATAATAAACTTGGCCTTCTAATTTTATTATAATGTGTAATAGTTGCATTTCTCTTACACTTTGTTGATGGATGATTACAATAATAATAGTACACTGTAGTACAAAAATATAAAGTCGCACATACGATATTATAATGAGATATAGTAAAACTGATGCAGTGGATTGGTTTTGTTGTATTTTTGTAATAATTTCGAGTTGTTGCATGTGAATGAGTAGATGTAAAAACAATGGCCTGGCAATTCACAATTAAATAAAATAATTGCAGCGACCCTGCATGTAAATTAAATTTAAATACATTGTACTTTGTAATAGTGTAAATCCCAATTAAATAAAATAGTAGCAGCCACCCTGCTCATGAATTAAATTGATTAAATTTCACTTTGTAGTGGTAAATCCACAATTAAATAAGAGAATTGCAGCAATCCTGCAGGTAAATTAATTAGAATTAAATTGTGTACTTTACTGCAAACTTATTGTTGGTATAAGAAGTGTCGTAGTCTTTGTTCTTTACTGCATTATCATGGGCGCCGACACTTTTTATACCGCCTAGATAAATGAGAAGAAGAACGACAGGATAGTGGCAGAACCACTATGCCTAAAAGGTGGCAGTACCACCTGGTTTAAAAAAAAAAAAAAAAGAAAGAAAGAAAGAAAGGATAGTGGCAGAACCACTATGCCTAAAAGGTGGCAGTACCACCTGGTTTAACAAAAAAAAAAAAAACAAAAAAAAAAAGAAGAAGAAAGGATAGTGGCAGAACCACTATGCCTAAAAGGTGGCAGTACCACCTGGTTTAACAAAAAAAAAAAAAAAGAAGAAAGGATAGTGGCAGAACCACTATGCCTAAGAGGTGGCAGTACCACCTGGTTTAACAAAAAAAAAAAAAAAAGAAAGGATAGTGGCAGAACCACTATGCCTAGGAGGTGGCAGTACCACCTGGTTTAAAAAAAAGAAAGAAAGAAAGAAAGGATAGTGGCAGAACCACTATGCCTAAAAGGTGGCAGTACCACCTGGTTTAACAAAAAAAAAAAAAAAACAAAAAAAAAAGGATAGTGGCAGAACCACTATGCCTAGTAGGTGGCAGTACCACCTGGCTTGAAAAAGAAAGAAGGATGTGGCAATCCCACATGACATTTGACAGGTTAGACTACATACTGTGGCGCTCCCACAATATGTGAAAGAAGGATGTGGCGATCCCACATGACAGTTGACAAGTTTTACTACACACTGTGACAGACAATATGTGAAAAGAGGCTATGTGGTAGACCCACATTACTTAATCTGTGTCGTGACAATCTCATGACAAAAACATGTGTGACAATTTATGTTTTAGTGCCAATCTGGATGAGGTGTACATCATTTTGCACGTCCCCCAATTATGGTCAAAGTTACGTAAGTCAGCACCATCAAATCAATAGTTGCCGTAGTCTTCTACAGCAACAAGTGGCTGGTAGAAGTAAACTGAAACCAAGGCCTAAAGATCTCTTCAGGTAAACTGAATCAAGGTATAAAGATCCCTTCATTAGTACCTACGTCGTTTTATTCCACTGAAAGGTATGTACCTACTTAAAAAAATAATAAAGGAGTTAAACTGTATCCTTTAAGAAATAAGTAAATTAAAGAGACGCGGGAATCCCGCAAAGATAAGTGTTATGATAGTCCCATACAAATAAATGGTTAAGAACTGTTTTATTCAGTGAATCACCGAAATATAAACAAGGCTAAAACCGATGGTAACAGCAAGGTTAAGGTCAGAACACAAGTAATATTGTGGTAGTCCCACATAAACAAATAAGTGTCATGTCAGATGAAATTTGAATCATGGTTTTCACATACAGTCTTTCATAAAATCATAAGCGAATGTTTTGGAACGTACATGTGATAGAATATGAGTACTTATTATGTTTTCACATTAAAACCACTACAATTTCGGTCAACATTATTATAACGTTGTACTAGAGCAGCCGACTCTTTGCTTTGTTTTGTTTCGTTCCAGGTGTTTGGTAGTTTAATTCCGGTGCGAGGACGCACCTTTTGCAGAATGGCCGTGTTAGCAATACATCCCTTCACCCTCCAGGGGCCTCTGTCTTAGTGACATAACTTAACTATTGGACGATCGTACCTCTCCCGAACGAAACCGAGCCAGTGACGCCAGCCAAGATGCGCGTCAAGCAGAATATAATATACCCTTGTCAATGAAGTACGCATGGCAATAAATTCGTACTAAATAGTGGTTTTTAGTCTTATTTGGGGTAGAAACCCTACTAACGCTAACATATATATATAAAAAATGTAGTGAATTATTTTACAATATTTAATTTAAGTAGAGTGCAATATTCTTTTTTATAAATTTTCGATTTTTTCTAACGTGGTTTGTTGGGGATGTTTGTGCCTGGGTCTAATTCCTGGAGTTCTTCTTATACAATATCTTCCTATTATTTCTCTGTTTTGGGGGTTCTGGGCAAACCTTGTAGAAAATTGAATGAGACGTTCCTCAATAGGTACTACGTTAGTCAGTTGGTAAAGAAGGGGATTGGGCGGGTTGTGAAGAGGATTGTTGGGATGTCGGATCTTTGTAATTTTTCTGATTGCCGATGTTTCAGCTATTTTTAGTTTTTTTAATGCTTGGCATATACAATCATGGGACGGCATATTAGCTTGTATATTTTGCTTGCAAGATAGCTTTAAATTATCATTAAATATTAAAAAAAAACAAATTATATAGCTTTCTCGATAACCGCTGCCAATAGACCAGGCTTTAACTCTATAGTGGCCGATAACTTAGAGGATGATATTAAGGAAACTTGTTATACTAAATAGCTTGGGGTAACAATAGACCAAAATCTAAAATGGGATAAGCATACATTATATTTAACTAAAAAAATTAGATGTCTAATACACAAATTTTATCTATTGCAAGAAATCTTAAACAAACAACTTCTCGTTATTGTATACAGATCCTTAGTAGAATCCTCGTTATGATATGGCATGATTGTATGGGGTGGTCTGTACAACAACTCATTAAAACAATTACAAGTTATACAAAACACATTGTTAAAAATAATATACAAAAAAGATACGCTTCACCCCACTAGTTTATTATATTCTAGAGAAAATTGTAACATACGCACCTTATCAGTTTGCTCATATGTACACAAAAATGAACTACTAAAAGTGCACATTAAACATGAATACGCAACTAGAATAAAAAATAATCAACACATGCAGATCACAAATAGTTACAAAAGTATAAATTTGAAATTTATTAATTATTTGTCTCCAAAATTTACTTCCACTAAATATAAAAAAAATTAAAATTCGTAAAAAATTTAATAATGCACGCAAAGAATACGTAATAGGAAACTATAATAATAATAATAATAATAATGTTTATTGATCCTTCGAAATGATACATTTATAGACAAGTCAAAGCAAGTGTACAAAATTTAGAACTAAGACAAAACATTTTATAAAACTCTATTTACTATGAAATAAATCTACAACACATTAAAATATCTTTTCACATTTAAATAAAATGAAATCAGTATCAGTGATCAGTGTGACCTTTGTGTATCAGAATCGTTTCCGTCATATTCAATATGAAAAAAATCATTTAGGTTATATAATGGATTCTTTGTTAATATGCCCTTTAATTTATTTTTAAATTTTCGCAGTGATAAATTACGCAGATCCAAAGGCAGAGAGTTGTACAATTTAATGCCGATGTTTCCAGTTTTTTTCAATCTGGTTAATGGAGGGACGATATTCATATTATTGCGTGTATCATGGTGATGTACTTCTGCATATGTAGGATAATTCGACGGATATTGATAAATATTTTTCTGAATGTATAATAGGTTTTGATAGGTATATAATTGTAGAGAAAACTGTCATTATTTTCAGAGATATAAATGTAGGCTTGCAGCTGTCATTCTGTGCAGCACTTACTATACTTCTCACAGCAGTTTTTTGAATAATTAATATTTTTTCTATGTGAGTATGTGATGCGTTACCCCAAGTCATTATACCATAACTCATAGCTGAATGAAATAGTGTATGGTAGGTAGTTAATGCCGCATTTTGGTTTACAGAATTACGAATTCTTTTAATTGCATATACAGTCTTACCTAATTTGCTAGAGAGTTTTTCAATTTGTTCTATCCAAATTAGATTTGCATCAATTTGAACCCCTAAAAATTTAACACTTTGGTCCGATTTATTTGATTTTTTTGTCTCAAAATTTAATGTCTGTTTTGTTTTCATTTATCACAAGTTGATTAGATATGAACCATGATTTTGCCTTTTCTAAAATTGTAGTTATAATCTGGTGAGTATTTTCATCTTTGCTCACATTTTTGCTTAGTATTGCGTCGTCTGCATATAATGTACTATTTATACCAGATGAAATGATTGCATGTGGCAAATCATTTATATATATGAGAAACAACAGCGGCCCCAGTATCGAGCCTTGGGGCACGCCTCTGATTATTTCTAATTTACCACTTCGATTTTGATCGCTTTCCACTAATTGATATCTATTTTCTAGGTATGAACGAATAATATCTAGACTTATACCTCTTATACCATAGAAATATAACTTACTAATTAGAATTTGGTGATTTACACAGTCGAAAGCTGCAGTCAGATCTGCGAAAACACCAACATATTTGTCTTTGTTTTCAAAGGCCTCATTGATGTGGTTTGTAAGATTATGAATTGCATCAGTTGTTGACAAGTTTTTTCTGAAACCGAATTGTTGAGGGCACAAGATACTATTTGATTCTAAATATACCATTAATTGTTCATAGATTACCATTTAGAGCAGTTTAGAAAATGTTGGCAAGATAGAAATTTGCCTGAAATTTTGTGGATCAGAATTTTCACCTTTTTTATATACGGGAAGGACTTTCGCAATTTTCATCTCACTGGGAAAATGACCTTCACTAATACATGTATTTATTATATCAGTCAATGGATCAGCTAAATAGGCTATGCATTTCTTTATGACAAAAGCATTAATCCCCTTTAAATCATCAGTTTTTTTATTTTTTAGTTTATGCGCTAATGTTCTTATATCATCTGGAATTATAGGTCTCAAAAACATAGAGTCTTTTAAGTTTAAGCTTTCATTCATAAAGCTAACAGCATTATGTGACTTAGATGTATTTTCTACCATATCATTCATATTATTTACAAAGAAGTGATTCAACTGATCCAAAGTAAGATTTTCTGGGTTCATTGCTTTGTTTTTTCTGCCTGTTTCAGTATTTATGATTTGCCATACCGTTTTACTAAAATTATCAGTGTTGTTCAATAATCTGTGGTAATAGTTTTGTTTTGCTATCTGCAACATGTTATGATATTCTTTTTTATTTTCTCTGTAAATTTCCTCATTTTGTTCCGTAGGATTTCGGCTTTTAAATTCATATATAAACATTAGATTATTTTTTGCAGCTGTTACTTCTGGAGTTATCCAATTTACTCTACTTTTTTGTTTAATTTGTCTCTTAACCATTGGAAAACAAATGTTATAATAGTATATGAATGTATTTTCAAATGAATTATATTTATCCTCCGACGTTTTACTCAAATATACCTCAGACCAGTTCACGTTTTTTAGATAATCATTCAAAGCCTCTATATTGTTATAACTATAAAATTTAACTAATTTTGATTCAGGTATATTTATAACACTATCTTTAAATTCAGCTATTATGCCGTTATGATCAGAGAGACCTGATTGAATAACGTCTACATTTATACAGTCATTATTTAAATTACAGAAAATGTTGTCTAGGCAGTTTCCCTTTTTATGTGTTGGTTCATTTATTAACCAAATGTCGACATTAATTGAGTAACCTTTTGTGTATTTGGGTCATTTATATTATTGAAATGTATATTAAAATCTCCTGTAAGAAGTACAGTGGTGCAACTGTCAAACGTCTCAGTAAATTCTAAGACACTGGTCATTTTTCCTAAAAATTTATCTATTTTTGTGTCCGGAGCTCTGTATATATTTATAATAGGTAACTAATTTGTATATTTTTAAATAACAAGCCCATATCTCACATACTCGTTCCTCTGATAATTTAGTTAGGTATATAAGTTCAGTTGCTCTTATATCACTATGAATATAAATACCCGCTCCTCCATTTTTTTGATTCACTCTGCAAAAATTACTGATGTTTCTAAAATTTTTTATACTATAGAATTCTATTTCACCTTCATTCATCCAGTGCTCAGTAAAACAAGTTATTTTTATTTTGGGGTTAAGCATCAGTAAGTGTTCCACCTCGAGAATTTTATTTCTTAGACACTGGATATTGTGATAGTAAACAGAAACGCTTCTGATATCAATATTTAGAATTTTTACATTATTTGTATCAGAGTCTATACTTGAATTTGACTTTACAAAAAAGACTGAGGTTGAGTTGCTGAATTTTGGGATACCGCTTGTTTCCTGTGTGGTTGATCAAGGAATCGCTTTCCTAATCTGAAGTCAAATCGGTTGAAAGTTACTTTCCTTGGCCAAAAACTAGGTTCGTATACTTGTTGGATTAGTTGGGGATCGACCCCTATCATGAACGATTGATTGTCAATACGTGTGCTAAACATTTCTAATTTTTTAACATATACGTTCTGAGTATCTGTACGTTGTTCAATATACTGTTTTATATTATTTTCAGTTATAGAATCCGGCACTTTAGATACGTATAACCATATTTTTTTCTCAGTTTTATCCTCACGTCCATGAAAATTTATATCTCCTTCTCCATTTCCAATTTTTGGTTGCTTTCGTTTATGTCTAATTTCACGAAAACCTTCATTTTTACCAGTGTACATATTAGTAGTATTTCTACTTACAATATCTTGGGTAATTGTATTCACCTTGGTCGTTAAATTATTGGTTACTCTTGAGTTATTTTTCCCTGGCGTTTTTGAGTTTGTCAAGGATTTTGCTGTATTTTGATTTATATCTACAGGAGAGGGTGTGCTAATATTCATAGGTGATTTTATATTAGAATATGTGTTCATATTTGTTGGTGTTTTTGTGTTTGATGAGGATGAGGGTAAAGTGAGTGCAGCTTTGTATGGAAAAGGATTGCTGGCCAGAGTTTTTGCAGTGTTCATTGGTATCCGCGCCTCCTGTTTTTTTGCTTGCGTTAATAGTCTCACCATGTCTATATTACTGTCCCGTATTGCTTTTATTTCATTCCTTAAAAGAGTAATTTCTTTCTGGTATTTGTCTTGTTGTTTTACTATATTTGCATTTGTTTCATTTATAACTTGCGTAGATATTGTTTTTAATTCTTCTAGAGCCATTTGAATATTATTTTGAAAGTTATTTAGCATACCAGTACTATATCTAATGATGTGTGTTCTAGCTCATTTTTTAGTGCAGTATTTTCTTCAATCAGTTGTTGATTAATTTTTAGCGTATTTTCATTTTCAGTGATACTGTCTAGACACTCTGGGCAATAATAGCGTAACCTTCTTTCCTTTTTTAGCTCTAGGCACTTAATTTCAGTGGGTGTAAGTTTTGAACATCCTTTACAGTGACCATTTGAACACTTGTCACATATAAAGATTTGTTTTATGTCCAAGTTTACATTTTTACACTGTTTATTATTTACCCAATTCATTTTAGGTTTCTTTATCTAGGTTTTTTTTTCCACTAACATTTTTTCTTCGATAAATGTTTACCACAAAAAACTAGTTGGTTTTTACTGTAAAATCCGCACTATTTTTAGGTTTCTCATGCAGTTTATTGCACTTTTTTCACGTATTGATGACTACTAATTAGTACCATAATGCACTCTGCACTTTCAGCTACTTTGTGATATAATAATTAAAATTTAAAACTTAATCTTTCCCACCAAAATAACACAATTTAGAAGGAGCAAAACATTTCTTGTATCAGCTTGTATCAGCAAGGTAGGATCTAAAAATAAAACTCCATCCAAACTCCAGTTAATGCCTTCATTCACTTGATGAAATAATTCACTTTATGAAATAATTTAATTTGTGATGTACCTTTTTTGTTTATTGATACTACTGTATTTTTATATTTTATTCTTAGGTTTATATAGACTAACTTAAGTCTCATTTTAATTGTATATACAGATGATTTAATTCATCTAGGTACAATACTAACATAAGCTTAAAATTTTATATATTTATATTTTGTACTTAGATTTTGATGTAATTTTAATGTAATAATAATAATAATAATAATAAAGCCAAATAAAAAATTCAGATGGACCTTCTTCGGGAAGCCAAAAGAATTAATTCTTTTGAAGAAGTCAACGGTGTACATTTTGAACATTTAAATTATGGTTAAAATAAATTATACCTACGTATTACTTTTAGTGTTTCACTTTTGATACTTATTTTATTTTTCTGCTTTGAGCAGATTTGTGACATATTTACAGTGCAGGTGATCATTCAGTCGCCGATATCTCATAAATTATTGGGTTTAGACAAAGGGCACCAGAAACAAAAAATATCCAGAAAGGTTAGTAGAATGTAAATTTAAGGTTCAATACAGGGTGTTCCATTAAAAATATCGAAGTCATTTGAGCCTGAAAAACACTTTTCGTAGTACTTCCGGTTCAGCCGGAAATGAAATTTTTATGACTATCAAATTTCACTCACCAAAAAACTTAAATAACCGTAACAGATTTTTTCCTACATTCATTTATTTTACATGAAAATGAAATAATTTATGATCAATATAACAATTTCAACAGCCATTTTCTCGAAAACTGTGAAAGATAGATATAGGATATGCTACATGTTTTGGACCTAGAATTTCTTGGACAATCTAAATTTCGAATAATATACAGGGTGTTCCATTAAACATAACAAAGTTTATACTGTTTCCGGTTAAACTGGAAATGAAAATCAGATCTTGGAGCAATCAAACTGTGCACCGTATTCAACCATACAACTTCCTAAAATTTAAAATCGATATCTTTTTTTACAAGAAATTTATAGGCTGGCTAGTAATATCGTAGGCACCCGGTATATACAATGTGTCCACGGAAAAGCGTTATTATAGGTGTAAATAACCATTTTATTCTTACCATGAACACAATTTTCTGTATTCTGCTCTTGCTTGACCTAAAATCTATTTTTAGTAAGTTAGAATTTCAAAAATGTATTACTGGGCACTAGTGGCAGCTTATAAACGAAATTCGCTTTTTTTTACTATGAACACAGTTTTATGTATTCTGCTCTTGCTCGACCCAAAACCCGTTTTCAGTGTGTTAGAAGTTCAAAAATGCATAGAGGGCGCTGGTGGCAGCTTAAAAATAAAATTCGCTTCAGGTAAACTGCCATTTCTGTGCTAGATTTTGAAAAACTTTATAAGAAAAACTTGCTTAAAATTAAAAAATATGACGTACCAAATTTGATAACTATACAAGGTGATTCACGTTTCGTTTAAGGTTCCATGACAGACCATGATTAAAAAAACAAATAAATACAAAAATATGCATATAGTTATCAAATTCAGTATGTCATATGTTTTAAATCTCAGCTAGGTTTTCTTATAAAATTTTTCAATATCTAGCACAGAAATGGCAGTTTACCTGAAGCGAATTTTATTTTTAAGCTGCCACCAGCGCCCTCTATGCATTTTTGAAATTCTAACTTACTGAAAATGGATTTTGGGCCAAGCAAGAGTATAATACATAAAACTGTGTTCATAGTAAAAAAAAAAATGGTTATTTACACCTATAATAACGCTTTTCCGTGGACATATTGTATATACATATTGATATTTTTCTCTATACATGAAAATAATGGTAGAGTCGGGTCAAGTTTAAAAAGACCGTTGTATGAATTAATATTGCACATACGTTTTCACTATCTCTTGCACACAAACTTAAAGCCATAGCCTAAAGACATTGTCTATGTATGTCTACCAAGATTCTTTCACACTTCTTTTGAGACTGAAATATGAAATGCACACTGAGGAGTGAGAAACATAGTCACAAGCTCAGCGATTCTCAAACTGTGTGATTTGACGACGAATATTATTTATTTCCGTGAACTAACACCACTCTAAATATGAAAAACGTGTTTATATGAAATATTTAAGTTATTTTTAGTGGTAAATAGTGAATATTCATCCGTTAAACGAACAATATCAAACCACTAAGTCTTACAATTTTCTATTACGTACATAGTACACGTCTTAGAGCAGAACAAAGTAGCTAGCCTAGCTCAATTGGTAAGATGCTCGATGCAATAAATATAAATGGGGTTGGTGCGGGATCGATCCCCAGCACTTCTACCTTTTTTTTTTTATTTCATTAAGCTCTATTAAAAGTTAATAATTTTCGTTCTATAATTTTTATTTTATTAAACTGCGCCTCGAGTTTTGTTAAAACTTTACTTTCCCCAAAAATGTGTCTTTTTTTATTTTGTCAACTAGAATTTTTATTTATTACCGCTAAAAGAAAAATAATTTATTTTCGTTATTCTCATAGATTTCAGATTTTTTTTTTTTTGTTATATGAAATATTTTATTTTTACTGACATCGTTTCCCCTACTAATACTACGATTCTATTCTTTCCTGGCAAGAAATGCCCAAACCTTCCCGTGTCTCTTGCTGGACTGTAGCAATATTAGTCTTTGATTTCTTTTTCTGATCACTCATTGTTATTGACTGAATTGGGCAATTCATTTTTTGTTATCAGTTTCATTTGTGCCCGAACCTATATACCTACAGTGTCCGTCGTAAAGTTGGCTACATATCGGAAAAATTTGTATTATTGAGATTTCTAAAAAATACTATATTGGGGGTTCGTTTCTTTTTTACATGCAAATACCTTTATTCAACTAAAATACAGTTTTTGTCGAAACTAATCAAATATTTGTGAAACAGACACAAGAGTTTATGATTTTTCATATAGTAATTAATGATAGGGGTAAAATTTGCACTTTTTTGTTTTCCTCATATCTGCTTCAAAATCGATATATACATATATATTAGTCGCGTCATTTTGGCATTTTACCTCAAAAAAAGGTACAGGGTCAATTGACTTCATTTTTGTGGCAGAGTTCAGAAAGGCATTTAGAAAAAACAGTACCTTTTATTTTTTAGCGGAAATGTTTGGTTTAAATTTTGGACCAATAATTAGCCAATATTAATGGCCAATTTAATTTAATTAATTGAAAAATTTGTTATACACAATATGCCATAGAATTAGACGAAAATGGTTACTCTTGGGTTTTTGAAGTCGCTGATCACCAATCTGAAGTCCGATTTGGGGAATTCAAAATGGCGGACCGGAAATCGGGCCATTTTCCATAAGAAATGACAATGGATATCTTGGCCTTGAAAATCTGTGCTAGGAGGTTTTCGAGGTTGCTGATTACGAATCTGAGGTCTGATTTGGTAAATTCAAAATAGCGGACCGGAAGTAGAGTTAATTTATCAAGAAAAACTCGTATCTTTTTCGCTTTTGGACTGAAAATGAGCATTCGGGGGTTTCTGAGGTCTCTGATAACGAATCAAAGGCCTAATTTAAAAAGTAAAAAATACGAGGTTTTCCGAAGAGATTGACTGTTCCTCCCGTGTCCGCCATTTTGAATTTCGTAAATTGGACCTCTGATCCGTAATCAGCGACCTTAAAAACCCCTGAGTACTCATTTTCAGCCCAAGAACGAAAAAATATGATTTTTTTCCTGATAAATTGACTCTACTTCCGGTCCGCCATTTTGAATTTACCAAATCAGGCCTCGCATTCGTAATCAGGGACCCCGAAAACTCCCGAGTACAGATTTTCAAGTCGAAGATATCCATTCTCATTCTTCTTATGGAAGATGGCCCGATTTCCGGTCCGCCATTTTGAATTTCCCAAATTGGACTTCAGATTGGTGATCAGCGACCCCAGAAACCCCCGAGTAACCATTTTCGTTTAATTATATGGCATATTGTGTATGATAACAAATTTTTCAATTAATTTAATTAAATTGGCCAATTATCGGAAAAGAAATGAAACCAAACATTCCGCCAAAAAATAAAAGGTACTGTTTTTTTAAATGCCTTTCTGAACTCTTTGCAACAAGAATTAAGTCAATTGACCCTGTACCTTTTTTTTTGAGGTTTTCAAATTTTTCATGCTAAAATGACGCGACTGTATGGAGTCCTTGTTGTATTCTATATGCACTTTTCTTCATAAAATTTTTCGATATCTTAACAATTTGACCCGTTTTTCGGTACCACCGTCAACTATTTTTTACAGTCCTGCCAAACCGGTGATCACATGACATGTGTCAAAATGTAATTTTTTGTTATTGGACATGCATAAACAAACCCCCAATAGAGTTTTTTAGAAATGTAAAAGATACAATTTTTTCCCATATGTAGCCAACTTTATGGACATGTATAATCAGAATTCCACTAAAATTATGAAGTTACTAAATTAATAATCTTAACATTTTATGATAATATCTTTTACATATTTTTAAAATTATTTAGCGATATCATTGCTGAGAACTGTTTGAGAACTACTGGTATTTCTTATGCTTTAAATAAAATCTTAGTTCAGACGTTTTAGCGGCCATGACACATGTCAGTTTAAATTGTACCCGACTCTACTACTTTGCTCTTAGTAAAATAGGTACTAATTTTGTCCAGTTCTGGTCACTCCATGTGATTATAGTCGAGGATATTTTATAGTAAGCAGTTTCTATATAGTAAAAAGTTAGACACTATACATAATACTACAAATGATTACAGAGGAGCTTTATCTCAGAACGCTAATAATAAATTTTAATTCACTTTATTTCTTTGTCCGGTCTATACATTTTTTAATATATACATATTTAAATAACATTAATTGTAATTTCAAAGGATATGTTTATTCCACACAGTTATAATGTGAATGTGTACAAAACATTTGAAGTTCCAGAGATATTAATGATATTTGAAAATATTGATCACTCGAGGGCTTATTCACAGTAAAAATGTATAAAATAAACTTATTCTTAAATTAAAATGTTTTCTTTTGTGTTATTCAGCATTTTTATCACAATTTTTGCCATATGCATAGAAGTAAAACATTTTAATTTTTAAACCTAACACAGTGATTTAAGGTGTTTAAAAAAAATATCGTTAATTAATATAAATATCATTTTAAAGCAAGCACATCCTTCTAAATGGTTAAGTGTAGGATTAGTTCTAAAAATTACATCATTGAATCATTCTGCGATCTGGATCTTGTTGTTGCTCCTGAATTATCTAAAGAACTTGAACTAGATGCATTTTCAGAGGTATTGTGAGGTGGTTGAAATAAACTTCTAAGCACATTAAAAGAATTACCTAAAAATAAAAAATTTCTATACAGTGTAATATAAAATGAATACATGTATATTTACATATGCATGTTTTTAATTGAAGCGTTTGTTTCTTTACTTATAGTTAAGGTAAAACACATTTCTTATATAGCAAGCAACTTAAATAGTATATTAAAGTATAAGTGGATATTAAGGTCTTTAAAACACGCATGATTTTTCGAGCACGACGGCGCAGCCGGAGTGCTCGAAATAGAGCAAATGTTTTAAAGACCAGTTATCCACGAACACTTTACGCTATTTTTTTTTATTGGTACACTTTGAAATCATAAATACTGGTATTATTACTACAAAAAATGGAAATAAGAATTAAGAATGCAAAATGTTTGAATTCGTGATGTGACATCAGGATACCTGTCAGTGTCAAATGAGGAATGCAAAATTCAATTTGCAATCTGTCACATAGGATTATTGTTGTCACTACAGTTGTTACTGATTGTATATTGCTTTAAAATGAGTTCTAACATTGATTACTTAAATAGAAAAGCAGATTCGCGGTTAATACCGCAAAAATTCCTGTCAGATCAATATTCAAATTCAAAATTTAAATTAAAAAATTTATTCATCCTTTGTGCTATTGAGTACAATAGATAAGACAAGTCATAAAAAAAGTACAAGTGTAAAAGTATAAGACATACAACGTAATAAAACTAACAAATTGTTTTAAAATTTCAAATATATAATATACACATAACGATAAAAAGGAGAGTTTATGTAATATATAGGCTAATTAATGGTCTGGATGAACTCGTCAATGGTATAAAAGCAATTTGAACTTAGGTATTCTTTTAAAGTTCTTTTAAAAGTGGAGATCGGTAAACATTGTAGGTCAGTGGATAACAGGTTATTCAATCGGGTGCCAGAGTATAGTGGTGATTTCTCATATTTTGAATAGTAATGTTTATTTTGACAGATATTGTTTTTTCCTCTGGTGTTGATGGTATGGATATCAGAGTGTTTAGTTAGTAAAGTCCTTTTTCCATGAATGTATGTCAAAATTTTAAGTAAGTATATACTGGTGACTGTTAGAATTTTCCTGTCATGAAATGTAGGTCTACAGGAGGTATAGATGTCAAGATTGAACATCATTCTAATCATACGTTTCTGCAGCACAAAGATTCTGTTTATGTCACCGGACAGACCCCAGACAATAATATTGCAGCTGATTGCTGAAAAAAAGTGTGCATAATAAACTGACATCAATGAATCTACGTCAAGTTTATTTTTCAGGTTTTTTAACAAGCTTTATTTAATTTTTTGGACACAAAGTCAATATGTAGGACCCAGTTCATTTGGCTGTCCACTACTGTTCCTAAAAATTTTGTAGAATTTACAGGGGTTATCCAGTGGCGGCCCGTGAAATTTTGGTAAGCTATAACTTACTAGTGGAGCATGGGACCCATGCCAAACTTTAATGGATCACTACCACGGCCAAACAGAGACGTTTTGTGGAAAAAATATTTGGTTGGAATTTGCGAAATTTTTTTTCAAAAAATGGAGTGCCTCCCCATGGAATCTGGAAAAGTACTTGTAAAATATCTAGTGTATTTTTTTCTCGAACAAGGAAGAAAATATAAGGACATGTTTTTAATTTTATCAAAAAGTCTTCATTTTTTAAAGTTACATCATTTTGAAATTTTATAAATTAAATATCAGTGTAAAATAAAATTTCAAACTTTATAAAAAATGAAGATTTTTTGATAAAATTAAAAACCCGTCCTTATATTTTCTTCCTTGTTCGAGAAAAAAATACACTATAGATATTTGACAAGTAATGAGCTTGTTCGGCATTTTTTTTTTATTTCATAAATCGAAAGTGCAAGTATAAATTAATGATTCTGCAAAAAATCAGAATCTTATTCGCACGTTTAGTATCTTAAAAACTATTACAAATTTCCATCTCGCGAAAATGGGGCGTGGCCAGGCGCTACGTCACTATACGCATAGACTCGGCGATCTCAATAGACTTGATGCTCCTTATTGGTTCTAATTGTAAGTGTTTTCGAAGTATTTTTTGTTTTGCTTACTACTTGACAGTAGGGGAGTACAATTTGGTGAAATGTCAAAAAATTACAATTTTCTCTCGCTCCTGCCAGAACGAATTTTCGATTTCGACACTGCAATTTACGATTATAATTCATCGCCGACCTTCTCCTTTCCATAGACACATAGAACGAACTTCCATTCGACGTATTTATTTAGTTACCAGCGTTTAAAAATTCCATGTTTTTCGACATTTCAGGTTAAATTTGAAAGGTCCCAGAAAGCCATTTTTCTTACGTCACTTGCGTATAGTGACGTCACAAATAAGCGCTCGGTTTTTGCAACTATTACTAATTTCAACTCCTTATATCTCGAGAACGGAAAAAGTTAATAATATGAAATTTTAAGTGTATAATGAAAATATCTAGTGCTATATGAAAAAGTATAAAAACCAAATAAAAAGAATATCATGGAACAAGCCCATTTTCCAGATTCCAGGGGAGGCACTGCACTTTTTGAAAAAAAAATCGCAAATTCCAATCAAATATTTTTTTCCACAAAACGTCTCTGTTTGGCCGTGGTAGTGATCCGTTAAAGTTTGGCATGGGTCCCATGCTCCATTAGTAAGTTACAGGTTACCAAAATTTCACGGGTCGTCACTGGGGTTATCGTATTGTTTTGAATAACTGGGTGAAACGCTGTATGTTTATCTACTCTATTGTAAAATTTTATAATAATTGTTTTATGTATGTTGATCATTAACTGATTTTTAGCGCACCAGTCACTAAACTGTTTTATGATGGTCATTACTTTATACTGTACTTCTTCTGTATTTTTACCAAATATAATTATTGAGGTATCATCTGCATACACGATGGTTTTTCCTCCAGTGATGTGTTCGGGGAGAGCGTTTACATACATTAAAAAAATTAATGGTCCAAGGGCCACTGCCTTGCGGTGTGCCTATATTAGTGATGTGTTCTTTTGATTTCGTGTTGTCATGTTTCACAATGAACCTCCTATTTCTAAGGTAGGACATTAATAAGGAGTTGGTATTTCCTCTAATTCCTAAGCTTTCTAGTTTTTCCGATACAAATCGAATGTTCAACGTGTCGAAGGCACGAAAAAGATCGAAGAAAATTCTGATGGTGCTTTCGTTATTATCAAGTTTATCATGTACATACTGAACGAATTCTAAGGTAGCTGTTTCTGTAGAGAAATTTTTCCTAAACTCATGTTGGCAGCTGGTAAGTATGTCAAATGTGTTAAGATAATCCTTTATCTTCTCTGCAATCACCGTTTCAATTATTTTTGAGAATACACTTAGTATAGCTATAGGACGGTAATTTTCAATATCATGGGGATCGCCAGATTTTGGTATAGGTATCAAAAGTGCTAATTTTAATGCTTCTGGAAATTGTCCGAGTTGAATGGACTTGTTTATGATATATGCCAGTGGGCCTGAGAGTTCACGACTACATTTTTTGACAAGTTGAACTGACACTTCGTCAAATCCGGTTGACTTTTTATTAGGTAGCGAGGCAATCACTTTTTGAACATCGTGATCTGAAACGGGTGTACAGAAGAAACTAGATACTACTTTCTTTGTGCAAGTACAGTTTTTGGGCAGCTCGCCATTAAAGTGTTTTAACAGTTTGTCCTCTATGACAGTGGAGAAGTGATTCCTAAATTTTTTGGCTATTTCAGAGCTGTCAGTGATAATTATGTCATCAATGTGCAGAGACGTAGCAATTTTAGCATTTTTGGCAATAATTAAAAAGTTGACATTTTGACTCGGGTTGTACTTGTTGCCATGGTAACTTTAAAACACACGCGTTTTTAAAAGTTGGATTTAAACACTCTGAGGCGTACTTTAAATAAGCAAAATAAGGTACCAATAAAACAATTTTTTTTATGACCTATTAAAATTGAAAATATTAATTTCTAATATGTGCATTTTTCTAGGCTATGCTAAAAAGTAAAGAGCTCTAAAATGAATTTATTTACAAAACATCGGTCTATAAAATTCCAAGTACAAAAACGAACAAACATCAAATTCACTATTTCATTCCACTGTGGCAATTTGTGGGAGAAAGCAGCGCTTCATTCAGAGATGCATTTATGTATGGGTTGATTAGGCTATTAGACTGGGAGTTAGCAACAGATTTTCAGACGTGATTTACTCCAGTATGTCTCTTGGAATATATTAAGGTATGGATATTCTGACGATAATAAACCATATATTAATGAATAATCCCGGGTTCTTCATATTTAAAAGTTAGTTAACATCTGTTTGAAAATTAAGGGTTTTTATGCGATTTCTATCAGGCTGCCACGTGCTTCAAAATGAAATTCAACTAAAAAGCTACAGCCAAAGTCATTGGCATATAAAAAATGGCATATGAAAGTGAAATTGTAAAATAGAAAAATAATTTTCTGTATATTTTACCAGTATGCCATTCCATCATTGATGTAATCGTAATATAATGAAGCGAAATCTCAAGCGGCATACAAATTGTGCGAGTTTTACTTACTCAAATTCAATCAGAGTTGTGGCGAAATTAAGGAAAAATTTGCCGCCATTTGTATCTGTATGCCTTTCAGTTTATACTTCAGGTTAGTCACAAAGTTCGCTAAAATAAAACAGTATACCAGTTGTGCATGTTTATCGTATAAAAAAAGCATGTTTCCCCCTTGTTTGGGTCTAACCCTTGTTCTTGGCGTGTGGCCCCTACTTTGGAACACTCTGGCAGCACATGCCATAGAACCATGTGCTCGTCAGTATTGTAGCAGCCACGAAGCGCACGTACTGATTATTCAGACATGGATAACGAAAAATTGTGTTTTGTGTGAACACTTCGACATTGCCTTTGAGATAAATTCAACACCAAAAATCATTATCGTAAAAAAACCATTTATTCATATATCATTTAAAAACTTGTTTTCATTCAATTACAATCATTAAAAAATTACTGGAAAATAATGGATCCTTCAGTAGCCGCACGGGACAAATGGCTATCGTTCAAATGAACGTTTTGCGACGTTTTGACACCTCGTGAACCCCAAAAAGAAGGTTTTACAAAAATTCCCGTTTGTCATTTGGTCGTTCTGCCGTTCTGTCTCTCCGCAGAGAAAGCATAAACTTCTAGGCGAATGATTGAGCAAACGGCACGGTCGAAATCTTTGTTCTATTGAGGGCTTGTTACTGATTGTCCAAAGGTGATAAATTCATCCGGTTCATGTCAATTGACCGACGGCTTACAAGGGAATTTTTTTTTGATTATCGCGAAAAAAAGTTTCTACCGCATATATCTTCGGATCTATGCGTGATCCAGAAAATTGAAGGGCACTTATATGTAAGAAATTCAATTCTGCACAAAAAAAGGTCTCTTGATATTTATCGATATCTCGCTTAGTTTCCGAGATATAGCCAAAAAGTCGAGAAAATTAAAATTTTTGTAGTTGCAAGCTTACCAGTGGCGGCTCGTCAGGGAGCCCTTGGAAGAACCACCATATCTTCAAAAGTAATATCTTAAGAAATTTCAATTAGGTATATCTCAATTTTCAATTGTTATATATAATTCATTAATTAATTTTCAGTGTATATATAAAAGTTTTGCATTTCCTTTCCACAAACATACCTATAACGTTACAGCCCGGATAGTCTTTGTATGCATATTTCCCGGTCGGCCGGTCTTTTACTGAACGAACACTGCGGTTCGCTGGAGGCTAATACGAAATAGCTTCCAACTTTAACGCATTTACTTAGAATAGAATAGAATAGAATCATTTATTGATGTCAGATACACAAAAGTGTTTACACAAGTCAAAAAATAGTAGATACAATAGAATTTTAAAAGACACGTATAATCAAGATTAAAATGTATACATAAAAAAATTAAAACACTAAATTAGATACATTATGTAAAATGTTAAAAAGACACACTCGTACAACGAACAATATATAATAATACTTAAAATTATAAAATACATTAATAGTTATAGTAATTACATGTGAACTAACAAGATGAAACAGAGATAATCATTAAGGACCACTTTTTAAAGAAAATTTAATTTGGGATAAATCGCTTGATAGAAATTCTTCAAAACTGTAAAAAGCATTTGTGACAAGATATTTTTTAAGTCTGGATTTAAACTTAATTGTATTCCAAAGTCTTATTGCTGGAGGCAGTGCATTATAAAATTGTATTCCATAATATCCAGTGCCATCCCTAGTTTTCTTTAAGCGTAAAAAGTTTTGATGGATATCATTTTTATTCCTAATATCATATGAGTGTATTTCATTCCGAGACATGTATTTATTTAGGTTGTTTTTTATGTACATGAGACATTGTAATATGTAAGTGCATGGCACAGTTAGTATATTTAATTTTTTAAATTGTTCTTTGCAATCGTCTCTATAGCTAAGTCCAGATATAATTCGTACAGCTTTTCTTTGTACAGAAAACACGCTACTAGATGTAGGAGCATGACCCCATACCAGTATTCCGTATGATATTACTGAATGAATCACACCATGGTATGCGGCTACCAATGCATTTTGAGTAACTTTGCCTGTTATACATCTGAGTAGGTATATATTTTTTAGAAATTTTTTTACAAACATGTGACGTATGTTCATCCCATGATAGTTTTGGGTCCAAGTATAGACCAAGGAATTTAATATATATTGGCTTGCCTATTTCCTCCATGTTTCGTAGACTAAATATCATTGACTCTGTTTTTGAGGTATTTAAATTCAGGCGGTTAGCAAGGAACCAATTTTGTACATTCAACTGTATGTCTTTGACATTACTTAATAATTCCTCTAAGTTTCCGTTTATGTCTGTTAGATTAGTATCATCAGCAAATAGAATAGTCTCTATTTGGTTTACCGAGTTTGGAAGATCATTAATATATATAAGGAACAGAATTGGTCCTAGGATGGACCCTTGGGGAACACCATGTTTCACTGGAAGTAGTTTAGAACTAGTCCCATTATAACTGACATACTGCTGACGTCCAGACAGGTATGATTTTAATAATAATACGCTTTCTGTAGTAAAGCCATAGTAGGTCAGCTTATTCAGTAGGATGTCATGAGACACACAGTCGAATGCCTTAGTGAGGTCTAGGAATTGAGATGATACGTATTTACCGTCCTCGAAACCAGCATTTATAAGAGAAGTTAATTTATCAATGGTTAATGTGGTTGATAACTTATTTCTGAAACCGTACTGGCTGGTGTTAAAAAGAGTATTACTTTCAAAGTAATTTACTAGCTGGATTTTTAAAATAGTTTCATATACTTTAGCAAAATATGGGATAACAGAAATCGGTCTGTGATTAGAAGGATCATGGATATCGTCTTTTTTATATATTGGTACAACCTTGGAGATTTTTAAGCAGTTTGGAAATATTTTGTTTGATATACACATATTGATTAATTTTGTCAATGGAAATATTATTGTATGAATTATAGACTTTATGATATTGGTGTTTATATCATAAACATCCTTACATGACTTATTTTTTAACAAAATTGTTGCTTCAAGTACTTCTTGCGGTGTTACGTTGGAAAAGCTAAATTGATGTTCCATTACGGTTTTTACAAAATCTGAATATGCTTTGTTTGTTGTAGGCATAGCTTTTAAAATGTCCTCTGGAATATTAACAAAATAGTTATTAATTTCATCGCAAGATATTTTACCTGTAATATTGTTATGTCTATTTTTATTGCTATTTACAATTTTCCACATTGCTTGCTGAGGATTTCCATGGTTGTTCATAAAATTTTCATGGGATGTAGTTTTAGCGACATTTATCTCCCTTCTGTACACAGACCTATAATTATTATATATGAGCTTATTAGCTCTAGTGGGATTGCTTTTGTAGAAATCATGGAGGAAATTCAAATGATCTCTCATCCCCCAGAGTTCATTATTGAACCAATTTAATTAAAGTGTATTTACGTTATTAGCTATACGTGACTTTAGAGGGAAACATGTTTCAATTGCATCTGTAATGAGACTGATGAATTTTTCAAATTTTTGGTCTATCTGAATAGTGCTATTATCTAAGAAATCCCAATTTCGATTAACTAACAGATTATTTACAGCTTTGAGACCTTGTTCAGTTATGGATCTATAAGTAATTCTCTTTGAAGATGTGGTAAATTTAATATTTGTTTCAAATTGTATACCTAAGTGATCAGACAGTCTCGTTTCTATGAAGGCTCTCTGATAGTTATTTCTATCTATATTTGTAAAAATGTTGTCCAGGCAGTGTGTGTTTCTCGAATATCCGAAATATGTTTGAGAGATACCGAAAGAGCTAAAGGCATTAATTAGCAATTTAGTCTGTCGATCATTATCGTTATGTAAATAAACATTGAAATCGCCCGAAATAATTATTATTTTATTATTTTCTAATAACAAAGTGAGTGCTTTATGCAGTATTTCTAGAAATAAGTCAAAATCTCCATTTGGGGATCTGTATAACGTCATCAGTCTGGTATTCTGATATTTGATGGCCGCAAGTTCACAATGAACATCAACAGACAGTTTATTAATATGCTCCAAAGCTATACAAGTACAGTTCCTCAGTGCATAGATAGCTACACCCCCATGGGATAATGTGGTTCTGGAATATTTAGATACAAGTTTATAATTATTCATACTTACATAATTAATTTCGTCATCTGTGCACCAGTGCTCATTTATTAACAAGAATTTATAATAATGGTTCTAAGAAATATCTCTAATTCACTTGTTTTATTTCTAATGCATTGTATGTTTAGATGCAGTACTTTAAAATTATAAAGACTCTTATTGGATAGTTCTCTTGATGTATTTGTAACATTAATATCTTGTGGAGTACTCTGTGAAGTAATGGTCCTAAAAAAACATTTTCAGTCTCTTCGGGAGTGTGATTGTCATTGTTGTAACGTTTCTTGAATTTAAAACGTTCATAAGCTACATTTCGAGGCCAAAAGTTTCTATCATATACCAATTCTAACAGGTCATATTTAACTCCAATTTGAAAACACTTACTGTTTGATCTTTCTGATTCAATTTTAGTGGGAATATGTCTAACTATGATATCTTGGTCATTATTAATGTTAGTTTTCTTCTTTATATAGTTACTTATTATAAGTTCATCAATTTTGTCTGGTATTCTTGATATAAATAGCCAAGCTTTTTTGTCTTTTTCCTCCCTGCCAGTAAATTCATCATTCTCAGTTACTGAACCTGTGCCTATATAAACAGTTCGTTTGGATTTGTTAGAATTCTTCTTATTCGAGTTTTTCCTATTCTTTACTGTGGTCCAGTTATGTTCTTGATCAGTTGTGTTTTTATTATCAATTTTATTTTCCATCAATGCTGGATGATTATTTGGCATTGGTTTAGCCAAATTGATGATATCTTGCATAATTTTTATTTGTTCTGTTTCGTAGGCTTTTGTGTTACTGCCATCTGTTTTTGGTTGAGGACTGCTGACAGCTTCATTATTGATGGTTTTTTCCTTAACAGTATTTGTATTTATATTTTCGTTTTTCTTTTTGTTCTCAAGGATGTCTATAATTTTTTGTTTGTCATTTATCATAATATCTTTATCTTCAATGAGTTTTTTGTATAGCACAATTTGTTTAGCTAGGTTTATTTTTTCAGTTAACACTGGTTTACACTCTATGCAGAAATACATTAGTATTTTGTTTTTTAATGTAAAAACTCTTGCTTCTGTTGGTTTAATGCCTGCACAAGGCCCACAGAACACATTTTCACACATCTGGCATACTGCAGATGTCTCTGGATTCTCTGTTTTACACTTTTTACAGGAGCACATGTTAACATGAGTACTCAACTCTACTGATGTTATAACATGAATGACCTTGAATTTCTTTGCGCTGTGTAAAATAGCAGCACTTCGAATAGCCAAAGGAAACTAGCCTCAGATCTCAGTTCTTTATAGCGCATGTGCACAGGTCGTTCAGGTGATTCACAAAGAAAACGAACTATCAGTTGTGTTTAGCCGGTTAAGTTGACGTAAAAATACATAAAACATTTGATAGGCGGGCTAAAAATGAGTGCTCTAGGTGAAAATATTCCCAACAACATGTCTTGTTGTTATTAAATGGATTTACTACTCTTACTTACGACGAAAAGGTAAGAATTAAAAGAAATGCCAGGCCTACACCAGTAATGCCTTTGTTAGTTTTTAAAAGTGGTAAACAAAACAGAGGGTTTTGTGATAACAATTATAAAAAAGTCGAGTGGTTAACGGCATCAACAGTTAGAAACAAATTATATTGTTGGAGATGTTTATTATTTACTAACGATCAATCCTCAATTTGGGGCAGGGCCGGGTTTAATAATTTGCAAAATTTATCGCGAGGTTTAGAAAGGCACGAAAAATCCCAGGAGCACATTTCATCTTGCATTAAATTCGAAATGTTTGGTAAACAAAATATTGTAAATTTCTTGGATTCTGCACATAAGAGAGAAATAGAAAATTTTAACGAAAAGGTCCGTGAAAATAGAGAAATATTAAGGAGGTTAATAGATGCCGTTATATATTTATCTTCACAAGAAAATTCTTTTGGAGGACATGACGAGAAACGAGAATCGCGCAATAAAGGAAATTTCAAAGAGCTGATAGATTTTTTAAAAACGTGTGACCCAAAATTAGAGAACTTTTTGAATAACGCCACTGTTTTTTCCGGAACGTCTAAATCAATTCAAAATGATCTAATTGAGAGTGTTACCTCGTTTATTAAAGGCAAAATTTATGAAGAACTATATAATTGCGAATTTTTCTCGTGGCAAATTGACGAAACGACGGACGTTACTTGCAAATCTCAACTTTCCGTAATTTTTAGATATGTAATGCACGGAGAAGTTATTGAAAGGTTTGTTGGTTTTCTTGATGTGAGTAGTGGAAGAAACGCGGAGAGTTTATTTAAATTATTAATCGATGAATTTGGTAAATTTGATTTGAAAAATAAATTAATAGCACAAACTTATGACGGCGCTGCAGTTATGTCAGGGCATCTTAATGGACTCCAAACAAAAATAAAAGATATTGCTCCTCAAGCTTACTTCATTCACTGTTACGCACACCAATTAAATTTAGTTCTGAGTAAAGCATGTAACGGAATTAAAGAAGTTAGAATATTTTTTTCAAATATTACTGGTTTTTTGTCATTTTTTTCAAAATCTACCAAAAGAACTGATGTTTTAAATAGAATTAATATGAAACATAGAATTCCGACAAACGCTCCCACTCGTTGGAATTTTTCATCTAGAGTTGTTTTCACTGTTGACAAATACAGGAAAGAACTTATTGACGTTTTTAATTTTAATTCGGAAAGTGAAGATTTTTTAAATGACGATCAGACTTTACGAGCAGCTTACGGATTAAAATCGTTATTGTTAGATAAAAATTTCATATTTTTTTTAAAGGCTTTTAAAATGATTTTTGAGCAAACTGATGTTGTTTTCCAAATTTTACAGAATAAACTAACTGATATAACATATTCTAAAATTAGACTTAATTCACTTATATCTAAATTAAAAGAATTTCGCAATACCGAAATACATTTCAATACTTTACACATTTTTTTAGAAAATGTTGAAAAAGTAGACGATGACGATGAGCCAGAGCCACAATGTAAAAAGAGAAAGACAACATATAACTTTGACAAGGCAGATACACATTACAAACAAACTTTTATAGAAATTTTGGACACCATTATAGTCCAAATTGAAATGAGATTTTCTGATTTAAATTCTTTGCAGTGTTTTGATTTAGTAAATCCCAATAATTTTACAACGTTTTACAATCATTTCCTACTAGTCTAATGGAGAAATTAATGGACCATTATCCTTTTTTTGACCGTATTTCGTTAAGAAATGAACTATGCGTGTTGTATTCTGACCAGCAACTTTTAGCAAATTCAAAATCATGGCAAGAAATGCTTTTATCAGTTGGACAGTGAGATTGAAGTTGTTTGTGGAATAAGTTGTTCTCTAAAAATAGTGGTTTTTGCTGTGAATCTTATGGAAATAATTGTCAAAAGTTATATGAAAATGCACATAAAAGGGTGCTCTTCATTTTGAAGTATATTTTATTCTTTCGGCAAGCAACTGCATCTTAATTCTGACCAAAATCTAGAATATATGGTAAATTGTTGAGGAAATTTAAACTGTTTTTATCCACGTTTTTTTTTTAACAGTCGTTCTGTTCATGTGTTTTGCAGTTCTGTTTCTGAAGACAGCACTCCAGTGGCTTACTTAAATTATTTCTTAGGGGTTATTTTAATTACTCAATTAGTAAAATGATGTGTGCAATATGTAAGAAGCCGCCTGCTAAGGACACATTTGCGTGTGATTACTGTAAAGAAACATATTGTCAGGATTGTATTGGTCTCTCTTCTACAGAAGTCAGAGTGCTACAATTAAAAAGTGGTAGAATACTTAGCTTTATGTGTAAAAAATGTCAAAGTCCTCCTATACATGAATTATTAAGCACCAAATTAAAAAATATGGAATCAATTCTTCTTGAAGAAATAAAAAAGTTACATAAGGAAATTCGTTTTCAAGATGAGAAAATAAATGATCAAACTGTTTTAATTAATAGACTGTTAAATGAAGTCTCAGAAGTGAGGGAACCAACGCATACGAGAACTTATGCAAATGCAGTAAGAAATAAGAATACCGAAGTTCTGGTTGTAAAGCCAATAGAAAAACAACAAAGTGCAAAAACAAAAAGCGACGTAGAAAATATAAAGGATGGTAAGGAGGGCGCGATCATAATAAACTGTAGTAACACAAATTCCAAGGAGAAAATAAGGGAAACAGTTCAACAAGAATTTGGTAACACATATAGTGTAATCGACGGCAAAAAGAAAAATCCGAAAATCATTATAAGGGGTGTCGAAGAAGAATTTATTAACGGAGATGACGAAATAATTATAAATTCTCTGAGGGGGAACAAAATGAAATAGATGTTACTAATGATTCAATCTTTATCGTCCACTCCAAATACAAACAGAAAGGTAAAATCGACAAAGGAAATATCATCCTTACTGTTGATGTCACTCTTAAAAATAAAATATGTCAACATGGAAAATTAAATATCGGCTGGAGAAGGTGTGTCGCCCATGAATTTTTTACAGTTGTGAGATGTTTCAAATGTGCAAGATATGGCCACATTGCAGCCAAATGTGAAAATAATATAACCTGCTACAACTGTGGGGATTCTCACAAAACATCAGAATGCACAGCAAATTTCTTAAAGTGTATTAACTGTGTGGACACAAATAAAAGATTTAAAAAATCGCTACCAACCAACCACATAGTAACCGATCCAAACTGTCCATGTTACCAGAGAATTAAAAATCTAGAAGAGAGGAAAACAATGCAAATCTAGCAATTAGAGTCGAAGAGAGTTATCAAATATTCCGAAACAGAAGACCAAGGTTCGAATACGTGCTTAAGCCTGTTCCACATGAATGTTCAAGGGATTTCAAACTGTGTAAATAATATTAATGTAGCTGTAAGCAATTTAAACGCCCATTTTATAGCACTCTGTGAGCATTGGCAGAATAGTCTTAGTATTGGTGCTTTTCAGTTGGAAAACTATAAATTAGTTTCGTCCTATCGTAGAGCAGCAAGAAGTGCTCATGGAGGTGTTGTGTTATACGCTCTAAATTCATTATCTACAACCATTCGCGAAGACATAAATGCATTAAGCGAGGACTATTTATTTGAATGTACGGCGGTAGAGGTTAAAATTAGGGGTATGTGCTATGTGATATGTGTTGTATACAGACCTCCGGCTTCCAGTATTAATATCTTTATTGATAAACTGGATTGTTTGTTAGAGCTGGCCACTGAGAATGAGAAATTTGTGATAGTAGCAGGAGATTTTAATATTGACATGTTGTCTATAAAGAATACCAAGGATAAAGATTTGATTATGAACTTGTTAAATTCTTATAATATAAAAATCACAGTAAATTTGCCTACTAGAGTAACTAAAACTACTTCAACATGTCCCGACAATATTTTTGTTTCAAATTTGATAGAATGTAAAACAGAGGTACTAGATGTAAATATTTCTGATCACTTTGCTCAGCTACTACGTATTAAAGGCAACACAATTGCTAAAACCCAAACATGTCAATACAGGCGTATTTTCAGTACAGAAAACTACCAACTCTTTTATAGTCTACTAGTGCAGGAGACATGGTTATCAGTGTATTAAGCCGCAACTGTTGATGACATGTACAATGTTTTCATTTGAATTTTATTAAACTACTTCAACTCATCATTTCCTCTAAAATCTGTTAAAATACAAAAAAACAAAAAGAGTAAATGGATCTCAAGAAATATTTATAATGCCAAAGAAACGTTAAATTTATTACATGAATCGTATCAGCAAGGTAGGGTCACAAAACAAACTTATGTAAATTATAAAAATTATTATACTACTCTACTTATACATGAAAAGTCTAATTACTACGAAGCCCAAATTAATAATTCCTGTAATAAATCTAAGACTATTTGGAATATTGTAAACACTGAAAAGGGAAAAGATGAAGATGGAAAAAATAATCAGTCATTCATTGAAATTAATGATAATGGTGATATTATCACATCACCACAACTAGCGAGTGAAATTTTTAATAATGCCTTTGTTAATATGGCTACGGATCTGGTTGGAACGATTCCTGCTAATAATAATACCTTCGAACTTATCACTTCTAATCCTAATTCAATTTTCCTATTTGATGTAACACCAAATGAGATCTTGGAAATCATTAATGGCTTAAAAAATAAGTATTCTAGTGGTGATGATAATATTAGCAATATCATGTTAAAGAAAATCTGCTGGTACATAGTTGAACCTTTGACTTATGTAGTAAATCAATCTCTGAGATACGGCGTTTTTCCGTCAAGATTAAAGACAGCTGTTGTCAAACCTCTATACAAAAAAGGTGATCCATCCCTAATAGAAAACCATAGACCCATAAGTATGCTATCGTCCTTTTCCAAGTTACTTGAAATTGTCATGTGTAGAAGACTAATTCCATTTTTAGAATCATACAATATTATAACTGAAAGTCAACATGCTTATCAGAAAAATAAATCTACAACAACAGCCACCTTTGATTTTGTCAGAAGAATACTGGAGTATCTGAACAATGGATATATTGCTCTTGGTATATTTCTCGATCTATCAAAAGCCTTTGATTGTGTTAATCACAATACACTTCTCAGTAAACTGGATAAGCTAGGCATAAGAGGAATAGCGAATAAATGGTTCAATTCTTATCTCAATGAAAGATATCAAAAAGTGTGTATTACGGCAAATTCATCAGAGTATTATTCCAGGACCCAAAGGGTCCTACTAGGTGTACCACAGGGCAGTGTGCTGGGGCCAATACTCTTTCTATTATATATTAATGATTTGCAACAGTATTTAAATAAAGACTCAGTTTATATAACATCTTATGCTGATGACACAAATATTCTAATTTTTGATAGAGTATGATAGTTTAAAGACCAAAGCATCTAATGTAGTGCAAACAATATCGGAATGGTTTCAGCAAAATTGGTTGATATTAAATAATGATAAGACGAGTTGTATTTTGTTCAAACACAGTAGAAACAAAACGGAATTCCCAAATCAGATAGAAATAAACAACGTATACACTGACTACAAGGAAAGTACAAAATTTTTAGGGGTGACTATTGATGTACACATGGAGTGGAGGTATCATGTACAAACGCTTTGTGGTAGACTTAGTTCGGTTTGTTACTCATTAAGAGAACTGAAGAAAGTAGTGAATAACAATACACATCTTACAGCTTATTATGGCCATTTTTACAGCTTAATGTCATATGGAATAATATTCTGACTGACATTCATGAAATATTTATAATTCAAAAAAGAGCAATACGAATCTTATCCAACTTAAAAGTAAATGAATCATGTCGTAAACATTTTAAAGCATTAAATCTGTTGACAGCCCCGGCTCTTTTTGTTTATGAATGTCTTTGTTTTGTTTTCAAACATATGAAGGAGTTCAAAAACAACATTAGGGATCATAGTTATGGAACAAGGCACAAGAATACTTTGTCTTATCCAATTCATAGCACTACAGTCTTAGAAAAAGGCTGTTTTTATAAATGTCTGTATTTTTATAACATGTTACCTACCGAACTGAAAAACATTACATCTATAAAGATTTTCAAAAATAATGTAAAAAACCACTTAATATGTGCAGAACCCTATACCGTAGAGGAAGTGAATGTGACAACTTTTAAGTAAGATAGTATTTGTTCTTTTAATTTGTAATTTGTATTTCTTGTACTATTAGTAGCAATTGTTTTTTTAGTTTTTAGTATCTTATTTTTTATTCTGTTTTTATCATGTATTCTTACTGTTTGCAGGATTTTTGGACATGTAACAAACTTAAATTGTACTATTGTAAAATTTATTGTCACTGTTACGCAATAAAATTCTATTCTTCTATTCTATTCTATATATAATAACAATTTAAAAAGCTGTCTCCCCGAACTGTACAAACTTTTGTCATTAGTGTCAACAATTCCGGTAACCTCAGCTTCTGTAGAACAATCATTTTCAGCACTTAAACGCATAAAAACATTTACTAGAAACAAAATGAGTCAAGACCGCCTCTCAAATGTATCGCTTATTTCAATAGAAAAACGTTTTTTGTCAGAATTGAAGAAACACGATTCATTTTATGATGAAGTAATCAACCATTTTGCCAGTTCCGAAAATCGCAGGTTACCACTCATTTATAAAAATATTTAGGCTTTAAAGCAGAGGTTAATACAGGTAGTTGTTATTTTAGAAAAAATATTTATTTATGTTATTTATGTTATTTATTTTTTAGGAAATATTTTTTAATTCTCCATAATATAGAGTTCCGCGGTTATATTTTTTTATATAACTTCTGTCTCAAAACTATTTTAATTTTTATTAAAAGTTATAATTTTACACTCCTGGCAGTGATAATGAATACAATTTTTTGTTTGTAGAAAAACACTTTAATTTTTTTACCAAACCTGTTTTTATTTTTATTAAAAGTTATATAATTTAATTACAAGTGGGATAGTAGGGCTCCTTTGGATACCGATACTCGAGTCGTAGGAACGAGAATTTCATGAGAATTATTTTTTCATCTCATCATATTTTCTATTTCCTTTTCTTTCTATTCTTTTATTAGTTTTATTCTCTCGTCGTGATTCGGTATCCTGGCAAACAACCCACGGCAAAAAAATGTAACGCGCCGTTGTACTACCTCAGGGGTGGTGGGGAAATGTACAAATTGTCATATTGCACATCAGTTGTCTTTCAGAATATCAAGCCTCCTCTGCAGACAATATCACGAGCCGCCACTGAAGCTTACTTATATTCTCAAATATTCCGGATATCTTGTGTAGTTCCCAGTTTAAATCGAAATCAGAATAAAAGAGAGATCGAACAATCAAAATTTGGAGGAAAAAATTGATATAAATGATGAAAAGTAGAAGGCAAGCCCTGTGCCTAGATTTTTTTCTATCCGTAATGAAAATTCTGTTTTTTTGGAAACCATGAACCTTTTGAATCAGTATGCCGCTTATGATTTGGCGTAGATATCACATGATTCACCTAAAAACGGAGAGGCATACTGTATGAAATCATAAAAAATAAATCGTTTATTTCGCACTAGCTGTTGTCGTGCTTTTAGAAATTATTTTATGCTTGACAGCCTTGGACTCAACCAAACGGTATGCCATTCGGTATACCACCTAAATACATCAGAATGGAGCGAAAAACAAACATCTGTTTAAACACACGGAAATTTCATTAACCATTTTCAACTTCTGTTGCGTATGCCTGCACTTCTTACTGTCCTAATCGCTATGCCAATTTCATACATATCATACGTTATCATAAACTGCATGGGAACACAATGGCATACTGAATTAAATGACGGCACATTATTAAGAAAAATTGACCAGAAGTTTTTAATGTGAGGTGCCCTTGGACATGCGCAAACGGTATACCATTTTTTTTAGCTCACGTATAGCATAAAGATGTATACTACTCAATGGCAGCCTGTTCTGAAACGCGGATAAATAATTTCTTTAAACATAGGTACACCTGCCCAGCGCGACCCTATGGACTCGCAAACGGTATGCCAACTACTTTGCCTTTTTAGTTGAATTTCATTTTGAAGCACATGGCAGCCTGATAGAAATCGCATAAAAACCCTTAATTTGCTAACAAATGTTAATTAACTTTTAAATATGAAGAACCCGGGATTATTCATTAATATATGGTTTATTATCGTCAGAATGTCCATACATTAATATATTCCAAGAGGCATACTGGAGTAAATCACGTCTAAAAATGTGTCGCTAACTCCCGGTTTATATAGCCTAAGGCGGCAGAATTTTAGGTGCGGTAAATATTACTTCATTTTGACGTGAAAAAAAAACCGTAATTAAATATTAAATCTGAATGCACTTTCAGTTTCATCAGAACGCGTCGACATCAAATTGAATTATGACAGCACACCAACATTCAGTTTTTTTCGCTTCAAAACCAATTTTTTATTTTGTGAAATATTCTTCGCAAATACCACTTGCGCTTTCAAATTTTACCTACAAATTTTTCTCATGCCAAGGTGCCTGAAGTAATGTAATTTGTGTACATTGGACGATTCATTATTAAATATTAAATCCTTCAAGCTAAAGTGCCTGAGATTTAATCAGGTAATACACTGCCAATGTACACTATATTACTTTATATAGCATTAGGGAAATTTTGGGGTACTTATAAATCACCATAGATTTAAATTTCCAAACAATTTCCGGAATCTGGCAGCTTGCACACATATGCACATCTTCATAAGTCTAAAGTGTCTTGACCTTTTGACTGTGCGTGATTCTGTTCGAAGTTATGTAAATAATTACCTAATTTATGATTTTAGAGATATTGAACATTTTCATATTATTTCAGCTGTGTTGTTCCTGATTAGAGTACACCGAGTTTCACTTTTAATGCATCCTCCTCCTCCATTTTCGGTTAGCAGTTATCCCATTTTATCCAAATTTGAATTAGTACCATTCAAAACAAAACGTGAGTTCTTATTAAGAGGAATACCCTTAGTAGTTCCCCTGCGAAGTTTCAAGGATTACGGTTTAGTTTACCCCCGGCAATACCAATTGTAGGAGAAATAACTTTACATTTTATTTGCTAGTGAAGAGAGAACGGATACGTCTTCTCTTTCAACCGCAGGCGCAGTGAGAAGTGGGCAAGAGATTTATTTCATAGCATTATTACCTGAGAACCTATAATTTATATGATACGGATCACATTTGAAGTGAAAACCGTGTAAACAGATAACTACTGGACACAAACAGGTGGTGGGTCTGATGTAACATCAGACTTTCAATCGCGCGGTTCTGGGTTCAAAACCTGGTGCCTTCTGCTTTTTTTCTTATTTGTTTGTAGAAAAGTTATAGGCATTTATATATAAAAAAACATTATGGGTATTTATGTAAGATATAAAATACTATAAAGAATTTTTTTAGGAAATTTGACGAAAGTTTACCGTATTGCCAGATACCAACTTTTATATTTTATTCAGTATCCTGAAATACATCATTCTATAAATATTTGTTTGTTTTATACCTATTATTGAACAAAAACCAGAATTGAGTGGCATTCCCCCATTTAAATATTTTATTGAATATCAAAATTTTTACAAATTACCCGGAAATTTGCTTTTATAGTTATGAAAAAGAATATTAACATTTTCCTACCAACATATTATACAGTTATACACCAACCAGGACAGGTGGCAGCAAAAACAGGGACGTCCTCACTTATGCATTTATTTTTTAAGAAATTACGTACAGGACGTATTTGATTTAAACATTCATTATTTCGTAATCTTATTAAAAAAAAAGTGTAATATGTACTTAGCAAATGTCCAGTATTTTTATCCCAAATGTATTTTTAAATTCTTTTTACCAAAAACAAATGTCAGTTTTCACAATTTAATTAATTTATTACTGTTTTCTTAAATATTTTTTATATTTCAAATAAGCCGCCGACATTACTTAAATTGCCAAAGCTCACATTTGCATTTAGTAAAAAATATTAAAAAATATCTCTCAAAAAAAATACTGCCTTAACATATTTTATTCAATAATTAAAATATAGAACATTGCCGGAGCCAACCGCACAACCACGTCGCGCAGCGTCGTAGTGTTACTGCAGTTGGGCGGTTGACTAATTATATTCCATTGCATTTTTCTAAGGTTATTTCTAGTTTGATTTTCATTAAAATGAAAGTATTGGTAAATCAAACAAGGTAGTCTTGTTGTCACATGGTATTTAATATATCCATACCTATTGTTATTAAAATCAGAATATTACAGAAACGACGCTAGACGTCGGTCGTTGTCGAAACTAAAAAAAGAATATGATTCTCGGTATTAAAATTTATCAAATTCAGAAATTTCACAACAATGACGTTAGGCGTCGGTCGGCGTTGAGACGTAAAAATGCAAGAAAATGAATCTAGGAATCGAAATTTGTCAAATACACGAGTTTTACAAAAACGACGCTAGGCGTCGGTCAGTGTCGAGACGTGAAAATGCAAGAACATAGATTTAGATACACAAGTTTTACAAAAACGACGTTTGGCATCGTCACCGTCGAGACGTAAGAATATGAATCTAGGAATTAAAATTTATCAAATACACAAGTTTTACAAAAATTACGCTAGGCGTCGGTCGGCGTCGAGACGTAAAAATGCGAGAACATAGATTTAGATATCAGATGAAAAATATTATAAAGAAATCTGAGGGCTTGGCTTCCCGTATAGGTGCGCACCAAACCTCACACAGCTTGCTTTTACACATTTTCCCCTATTTATATACCTATACTTACATCGCCACCCCTTCAACGGAATCATCTCAAAATATGATTTAGTTCCAATTGTCGTTATAATACATATGTACCAAATTTCAAGCGAATATCTCAATTTTATTGTATCAACCTCTTTAATAATAGAGTAGGGGCGGTGGGGGGTTAAAAAATATTATAAAAAAATCTCAGGCCTTGGCTCCAAGTACATACACCGTACTTCAAGTTTCTGTACTCTTATCAGCTTGCTTTAATTATTTTCCCCTATTTACCCCTATTTAACCCCCAATCCTTCAACGGAATAATCTAAAAATATAATTTAGTTCCATATGTCATTATAATATATACGTGTACCAAATTTCAAGTGAATAAGTCAATTTTATATTATCAACCCCTTTAATAATGGAGTAGGGGTGGTGGGGAGGTTGAAATTTGTTATTAAAAAATCTGAGGCCGCGGCTTCTAAATACAAAAAATTTTGAGGCCTTGGCTGCTAGTACATACACCAAATTTCAAGTTTCTGTACTCTTACCAGCTTGTTTACCTATTTCCCCCCATTTATCCCTATTTACCCCCAACCCTTCATCGGATATGTTTAAAAAACAATCCAGTCCAGATCTCGTTATAATATATACGTGTACAAAATTTCAAGTCAATGTCTTAAACCGTTCCGGAGAAAATGTGCTGACAAAAAAAAAAAATTACAGACAGACAGACCGACAAACAGAAAATTTTTTTTCGCTTAAATTTAAAATCTGGACGTTTCATGAAGTTCTAAACCTATTTCAAGAAATAAAATTTGATTTTTTTTTCACGATTGCTGTACTTCCAATCCACTACGTGGATGTGGAAGTAATTCCTCTTTTTTTTCTTGTACCATATTGGTACACTTTGCGCCTTTAACTATTGTTTATACCCATTACGCGATTAAATGTGTTCCGGTAAATACTGAATTAAAATAGGTACTCAACAAGCTCAGTTTATATATTTCTCTACTGTAGCAAGAGTCAAAGCCTCGAGAATGAGAAGTCTCAAGTTAGACAAAGAGCCAATGCGTATATGATCCGCCTCTCTGGCTAGGTGGAGATGGAAAACATTCCTAAACATTTTTTAAATTACATGTGTAATTGCCCTGAAGTATAACTCATTAAAAAATTGACATTTTTGAATTATGTTTAAACGAATGTGTAAACAAAAGATGATAGAATTATCTGACCGATGCTTTTTTGAGAATGATATCTAGAAGTATGTGAAAATTAAATAAATATCAGACAATCAAATGATAAAGTTTGTGATTTTTTTTCTTAAGATTGGTTCACCGGATTTGAAAAAGCAATGGTCACATTGTAGAACTAGTAGCTAACTTAGCTAAAAACGAGTGTGATACTTGTAAAAATAAAGCTGCTAGAGCTAAGCGCGTTTGCTATATTTCACGTATATTTCCACATGCGAGGATTCCTCTTAAGGAAAGACGGATATGTATATTCTTTTCTAAATATGATGTTCAAGATATTCACAAAATAATAAAATTATCTGGTATTACTGGAAAATAACCTCTATGCCTGTGACTTTCAAGTCAGGGGAACAGTTGGAGTATTTTTTGACAAATAACACAAATAAGAATAATAATAATAATAATACTTATTTATTTCAGAGAGGATATTACACTTTCCAATAAAAGGTACATATCAAAAATGAAATATCGTCAAAACAAAAGTTCGCTAACCATAACCTAGCTTTCAAAATAATCTTCCAAATTATAGGGCTCTAAATTTATCAACACATTTTTAATTTCTTTTTTAAATTCATTTATTCTTTCAATTTTTTTCCATTTCTCTGGTAGTTTGTTAAATAGCCTTATACACATATAATGCGGATTCTTTTCCGTTATTGTTAGCCGATGTACTGGGTAGTTTATATCAGTACACCGTGTTTCATAGGCATGAGAAATATTATAAGTTGTGAACTTATCTTTATTTTTAAAAACAAACATTAAACATTCATACACATATACTCCAATAATAGTTAAAATTCTGTAAAACCCCCTTACAGGTCTCATTAAAAGCCAAGTTGTGCATTAATCTTACAAGTCTCTTTTGTATTATGAATATTTCTTGGATATTATTATTTCCCCAGAAGATGATTCCAAATCTCGGGCTAGATTCAAAATTCGCAAAGTATATAATTCGTAATGATTTCTGTTTTAAATATTTTAAATATTTACAGATAATTCGAATGCTGTAACAAAAATATAAAAATCATGTATTTTGCTCACTTCTCAGAAATGAATCTGTTACCATTCTCACAGCTTTATTAAAAAATCTTTTAGGTGCTGTGTATACAATTTTAAGAAAGGGAAAGATTCAGTTTTCGAAAAGTCTCCAAAATACATTATTACTTCCCTTGCTAGCTGAAGGGAAGTATTGTATTCGTGAGAAAATCACCCTCCGAGATATCTTCAGATTTTCACGTTTCAGATTATGTAGATTACGAAAATTAAGAGTGGTTGAACGAGACAAGAATGGAGAAATATTAAAATCAAAGATTATCACTGCTAAAAGGGGCGTACCTCAAGGTTCTGTACTGGGCCCGCTCCTTTATCTTATCTACACCAACAATCTCGCGTGCACTATTGAAGAGGATGTAATTCAGTTTGCTGATGATACTTCTCTAATCTTTAGTGATCCATCAACTGTAAACCTTTAACACAAATATTTTCTTTACCCTTGAAACACTAGAAAATTGGTTTGATGCAAATAATCTCTTACTCAACACAAATAAAACCTAATTAATAAAGTTCGATTATAGTCTACAAAACAATGAGTTGATAGTCACTAATGGAACTAAACAGATTACAGCTCTAAACAGTGTGAAATTCTTGGGAATTCAAATTGATTCCCGTTTTGATTGGCGATGCCATGTTGAGGTGCTTGCAAGTTGCTTAGCACGTTACTGCTATGCCTTGAAAGTGATTTCAAGCATGATTAATGCCAGATCAGCCCTAATTGCTTACCATTCATGCATACAATCCAGAATAAGATATGGAATTATCTTTTGGGCTAATTCTCCAGAGATGTTCCGTATCTTTATATTACAAAAGAGATATATAAGAAATATATATCAATTACATAATCATGAATCATGCAAAAATTATTTTATAAATAATAAAATACTAACAGCCAGTACCATAATCCATAAATAACACCAAAAAGATCCTTTAAGTAAAGGATACCTTATGCTTACAGTTGACATTCAAACACCTTTAAAGTCTGTTGTGTACCATAAATCAAATTCAATCGCCCTTTTGGTAAAGGAGGCCTTTTTGCTATAATTATGTTGGCTGGACTGAAAAAACTGTGACAATACAGATTCCTGGTGTTCTTAAGGCATTACGTTTTTTTGGCAGCATGATGACAAGTTTAAGTGAATTATTTTTTATTTTCTTATAATCACAGAAGATTTAAAAATGAAAAGAACGTAGAGTTCTCTCTTCACAAAAGAAGACGAACGTGTGGTAGAGGCAATCCATGCCCAGAAAAAAATTATAGAAAATAAGAAAACAAAGTAACAAATGCGGAAAAGGTAAATTTTATCACAAACACAGGTGCAGATCAAGTGATGAATTTTTTCAGGAAAAGGCTTGGGAATGTATTGGAGTGGCTTATAATCCTATTGCTGGCGAATACAGAAATATAGACCAGCTAAAATCAAAACATGATAATTTAAAAACAAAAACTAGGAAGGTTGTGGCCTAAGAGAGAACACATATAAAGAGAACAAGTGGTGGGGTGGTGGTGCTATTTATAAAACTACTGATCCTGCAATTGACACAATATTGAAAATCATTGATTGGAAAACAGTAGTGGGGTTAGAAAATAACGTTGATAGCGATGAGATTGACCTTAATAGTGTAAGTAGGGATTACTAGAGCATATTGCGTTATTATTTATGTTTTTTAATGATTTTAAAGATAATCTACCCATTCAACGAAACAAAATAAAATGAAACACAGAAAATTGTTATTGTGGCGACAGAACCAATGGAGATGGCGCCTCAGACACCTTTGAAAATAAGTGGCTATGTTCTATGTATTACAAATTTATGTTTTGCCTTTTAAGGAATTAACAAACTCCAAAGTAACAATTTCAATAAAAAAATCAAAGGAAGATGAAGGATCAACCCCAAAGAAGAAGGTAAAACTTAAATATACCAGTGAAATAAATACATAGCTACATATTTGGTCTACATGATGCATAAAAAAAAAATTAAGAATCTATAATGTGCAATATATTTTGTATTTCACAGTGAGAAAGAAAAATCCCAAACAAAGGTGTGAAACAGTTATACACCGCACAATTGAAGGAGTCTGTTTCAAATAAATTAGGGCCCACAATCATCAGTCCACTTGCACTAGCCAAAGAGGAGTATTATAAAAAGAATGTGTTGTATTTGGAAGAGACTAAATTGCGGAAAGCTCAGAACATTAGAGAAGAGGAAGAACATAAAAAAAGACATTACTTCTAGATTTAGAAATAGCACTAAAAAAGGAACAATAGGCCCGTTCAGCATTTTTTTTAATTTTAGAAATCTAAAGTAGAACACTTTTTAAGACAATTTTCAAATTTTCATGTTTTTTTATTCGAACGTTTGACAAATCACTACAGAGGTTAATCCCCAAGATGCAGGATAAGATGAACGAGATACAAATGTGGTTCAACAAATGGCGTCTGCTTTCAAATCCCAGCAAATCACAATTCGTTATATTTAACCACACTCCCTCTCCATCCTCCCCTTCAATAAGCATTGCAAACGAGCATGTAAAGCCAACTCTCACGGCCAAATATTTGGGAATTACCATGGATCAAAAACTGAATTTTAATCAACATACAGCAATGATTAAATCCAGAATAAAAAGCCGAGCAAAACACTTCAAAGCACTCACATGTAAAAACGAAGGGATATCAACAAAAACAGCTACAAAAATTTACACCTCAATATGCCGACCCATACTTGAATATGGACACAATCTACATATCAACTGCCAAAAACCGGCCCTAAACAACTTAAAAGTTGCTGAAACCGCTTCGTTACGCACTATAACTAAAATTCGGCACCCAAACAACAACCTCCATAACCCGCCAAATAATCTACTATATGAAAAAACCAGAATAACACCAATCCTGACCAGACTCCAAATGTTAACAGTTAAATTTGCAAATCGACCACACAACATACAATTAATTCGACCTCTTTGCAGGACAAGAAGCCCCAACACATCAAAATTCAAGCACCCCGAGATGACACTGATGGAAAAAATATCTTCGCTAACTCTAAACTAAACTTGTTTTTTTTTTTTTTACAACAAAATAAATTGTATTCATCTTAAAACAATCCAAAGAATATTGTAATATCAATAAAAAAAAAAAAGCAGGAATTACAGTCTTGAGGACCCCGGTCGATAGCCGTTTGAATATGTAATTTCTCTCTTATATATTCAATAAAGAACTTTTATTATTATTATTATTCGAAAATTTAAGCCCTTAAATAAATTACCAACGTTGGATCGCACAAAAAACTTCGAACGTCAAATTCACTCATTTCATGACATTAAAGTCTGACAGATTATAATGGACTACTGACTACTGTAGTAAACTCAAACTCTTTCGCCATAGTGTTTATGCAGAATGATGTCACGAATCGGCGAAGCGCTTCGTACTGGATATACTTATGAAGCTGAAATTTTAACAACTTATCTAGATGATTGGATACTATTGAATACCATGAAAAAACAACAAAAAAGAATTTATCAGTAACAAACCCATTACAAAAAATTAAAGACGATCAAAATACCTAAACAATTATTTAATAAAAATATGAATACACTGCTCTGTTTACTAAATAAAATAGATTTGCAAAATGTTCATTAATAATTAATCCTCTTCTTCGTCTAGGGTGTTGAACCGCTCCTCAGGAATAATAATAATATTAATAATAATAATAATAACTTTTATTCAATAATACCATCAAACGGTGCAGAACAACTCAAAAGAACATGATATTACAATTACATGGTGTATAACCAGCAACAGTACATTTAAACTATGTAAAAATAAAATAAAAACATTTAAATAAAGACACTACACTGACGGGTCAAAATGGTGGGTAAAATATTCTGAAACACTGTAAAATGACTTTTCACACAAATAGGTTTTCAGCTTTACTTTCAAATGTTTTCTTGATAGGTTCTGATATTCTTGTGGTATTTTGTTGTAAACTTTTACCAGCTGCGTTACTACATTACGCTGTACTTGAGTGAAATTTGTTTGGGGTTGTCGTAACACCGATCTTGCACAACCTCTAGTGTTAAACATATGGCTGGTTTCATATCTGCTAAATAATTCTTGGTAATGTTCTTTAACGAAGCAAGCACATTCATATATATACAAACACGGTACGGTAAGTATATGTTTCTCTTTAAATATTTGACTACAGGTCTCTCTTCTTTTTAGGTGGAAAATACTTCTGACACATGATTTTTGGAGCTTGAAAATTCTAGATGAGTCAACCGAGTTTCCCCAAAAAATTATTCCATATTTTATTCTGGAGTTTACATAGGAATAATACGCCGCTATTGCTGCATCCTGATTCACGGAGTTTGCTATGACTCGTAATGCATATGTAAATGAACTTATTTTGCTAGCTAGATAGTGCACATGTCCCTTCCAGTTTAATTGTGAGTCAATTTGGATACCCAGGAACTTCGTGTGTTGAGTGGTTGTGAGAATTTGGTTTTCTTAAGTTAGTGTAAGAGGATCTTCTGTCCTTAAGGTAAATTTCATTAGGTGCATCTTTTCGATATTGTTCTTCAGGTTATTCCCTCTGTACCAATTATCCATTGTCTTAATTGTACTAACTATTTCTGTTTTTAATTCTTCCTCAGATTTAGCCCTTATAATGAGCGAGTTGTCATCTGCAAAGAGATTTGTTACATGACTAACAATATTGGGTAAATCGTTTGTATATAATAAAAATAAAATTGGGCCCAAAATGGAACCTTGTGAGACTACCTTTCTAGGTATTTCCCAATCAGATTTAATTTCCATTCCTGCATCCATTACCATTACACGCTGCCTTCTGTTCATTAGATATGATTTGAGAATATGGTACACCTTTCCTCTGAACCCCATTATTTCTAGCTTTTCTAAGAGTGTTATATGGTCAACGCTGTCAAAAGCTTTTGACAGGTCCATAAATAAGGAAATAACTTTTTCCTTATGGCTTATCGCTTCCAAAATCTCACATATCGCTATATACACTGCTCTTATCGTTGTTCTTCCCTTTATGTAAGCACTCTGCATTTCTGTAATTATTTTATTTTTATCTATAAAATCTAGCATTCTATTTACTAATGCCTTTTCAAAGATTTTCGCTATTACTGAGATGAGAGTTATTGGTCTATAGTTTGCGATTTCTTCCTTACTACCCTTTTTATGTATCGGCTTAACAACACTTATCTTTAGTTCATCAGGGAAAATCCCTTTTTGAAAACATATATTTATTATTTGTGAGAGTGGTTGTGAGAGCTCCAGTGCACAAAGCTTAATCAATTTAGTTGGTATTTGGTATCATCATCCAAGATGGCGGATGATAAAGTATTTTCTAAAGAGTTCTGCAATTATTGCAATAAAAGAACAGTAAAAAAAACAATTAAATGTTCAAAGTGTAAAAGTGTATATCACAATAGCTGTGCCTCTCGAGTTACGTGTTGTGATTCCAAATTAACAGACCAAATATCTTCAAATAGTGTAGAACTTGAAGAAGCAGACATATTATCTTTAACAATCTCAAATGAAGAACTAACAATCGAAAATCATGACCTAAAACAATGTAATAAAGACTTATCCCATCAAATTAATCTGTTGAAGCAAGAAATCCTTAACTTACAAAAAGAAAACGAGGCCTTTAAAAGTGAAAAATTAACAAACAAAACCAACAACCTTCCAGGAAAGAACAACACACTTGGAACAGAAATTCAGGAATTCATCTCATCTGAGATTGAAAAAAAGTTTTTACAATACACAAAAGACTTAAATGCTATAAAGGTAACATTAAACAAATTTGGAAACAATAATGAAACCAAAAATCGTAATGTACAAAGTAACACAGAACAAAAAAGTTATATAGATAAGGAGAGATCTATGCAAAAAAATTCACAATACAGTACAATAACAAAAAAGGACATTCCTGGCACATCAAAACAAACAACTCAACAAAATTAGAAAGTAAACAAAAACAAATTATGGAACAAATAATAAATTTGGAACAAACCATCTCTAATAATGACATAATCTGTGAGTCAAATAATAGCACTAATGATACAATGCAGAACAACATGCAAATTATCTCTGAAAATAGTGACGCTAAAGACAACAATATTGATGGCTTTATACTTCCCAGAAATAACAGAAGGTTTAAACAAAAGACAATTATTGGACAAAATGAAAACAGCAAAAATCTTAAAGCTGTCGATCCCTTAAGCTGGATTTTTATATCTCGATTGGAACCGAACACAACTGTAGATGATGTTACAAAATATATGGACGAGCATGACGTCAAAGTCTCACAATGTTTTAAACTTAAAACTTTTTCTAATGAAATCGTTGCATTCAAAGTCGGAATTAGTCAATTAGATGAGAGTAAAGTGTTCACTGGCAATATGTGGCCGCAAAAGGCAATTATTCGGCAATATAATCCTAAAGGACTGAAAAATTTTCAGAAAACTCCTCCCGCATCACTAAAAATATATCCCACCAAAAAGACAATCTAATCAGTGCCAATGTTAACGCCAATGCTAATAAAGTCACAGCTCAAAATATTTCCATATTCTACATAAATATACAGTGTATACATAAAATCTTGGACTTGAATCATTATCTGTCTGAAAATAATTTTGACGTTTTGTGTTTTAGCGGAACTTGGTCCGGGGAAGAGCAGTTAAAATATGTAAATTTAAGTAACTACATTTTAGCAACTTATTATATTAGAAGAAATCACATTCATGGAGGTGTAGCAATTTATGTGAGAAATTATTTAGAATTTAAGTCTTGTTCTTTTGTAGAGAAATTCTGCGTAGACATACATATCGAAATATGCGCAATTGAATTACGCAAACATAAATCAATAATCGGTTGTTGTTACAGATCACCGGTTGGAGATATGCAAATATTTAATAATAACTTAACTGCGTTTTTGGATATTATATCAACTGATAAAAAAATAACACTTTGTGGTGATTATAACATTGACTTTTCAAAAAATACTGAAAGCAAAAGTGTGTTAAATCTCTTTGTTTCTTTTGGTTTGCAGGAATGCGTTAAACAGTTTACCAGGGTCACCAATAAATCTAAGACGAGAATCGATAATATATTTACTAGTATAGAAAGCACACGCTGGAATGCGCAAGTTACAGATCCTTGTTTATCGGATCACAAAAGTATAAATTTTTCATATAGCCTAGATGGACAAATAAAAAATGAGCCGAAAATACATAGAAGTATTAACAACTTTACTATTCAAACGTATAAAATTGCCTTATCAAATTGTAACTGGTCAGATTTATTTAAAAGTATTGATACAAATGATATCTCCAATATTTTACTTAATAACATTCTAAAATGTTACGAAGCATCTTTTCCCTTGAAGAAAATCAATAAAAAAAATAGAAAATTTATGAAGTATAGTGACAAAATTAAAATTATGAAAAACAGACTAATAATCCTACATGATATCAGTAAAGCATATGAAAATTTTAAAGAACCTTACAAAAAATACAAGCAAGAGTACAGAATGGCATTAAAATCAGAAACAATAAACTACAATACTAATTTAATTCGAAAGTCAACTAATAAGCAAAAAGCAGCTTGGTCAATCATAAACAAGTATAAGTCTGAAAAGAACTGTGATTCAAAGATTTCAGCAGAAGACTTAAATGAATTTTTTATAAAAATTGCCGACAAAATTGTAAATAATTTTAATCATAACAACATGGAATATCTTGAATCGTTACATAAAAACCAGGTGTCTTTTTCCTTTTACTCGTCACCAGTTACAGAGATCGAAATTGAAAAATTAATTGACTCGCTTAGGTCATCAAAATCCAGAGACTATTATGACTTAAACAGTGACTCACTTAAATTAGCTAAAGAAGAACTATTATCTCAAATCACTTACTTTATAAATAGTTGTTTTGAAAATGGTATATATCCTGAAAATCTCAAGGTATCTAAGGTTACTCCCATCTTCAAGAAAGGACAGAAAGATTTGTTCGAAAACTACAGGCCAATATCCATTATCCCTGTATTAGCCAAAATATTAGAATTAGCCTATAAAATCCGACTAATGGAATATTTTGAAAAGAAAAATCTAATTAATCCATGTCAATATGGTTATAGAGCAGGTAATTCAACAGTAGATGCATTAACAAATATAATAATATCGATAACCGATGAACTTGAAAAGGGAAACATGCCTGTAGCGTCTTTCATAGATTTGTCTAAGGCCTTTGATTGTGTTTCACATGACCTACTCCTATTGAAATTAGAAATGTACAGTATCAGGGGGCCAGCTTTGTCTTTTATAAAAAGTTACATATCAAATAGATATCAGTGTGTACATACAAATGGTGAGACTTCGTCCCGTAAATCGCTTAGGTATGGAGTTCCTCAAGGATCCATTTTAGGTCCAATATTATTCTTTATTTATATAAATGATATCTCAAATTTCCTTGAATTTAAATCTATTTGCTATGCTGATGATACAACCCTACTGTCAACAAGTAAAGATATTAGCTCTCTCACTAACATATCTAATGAAATGCAATCAAAGGCCAATGTATATTTTAAAAGCATTAAATTATCCTTAAATGCAGAAAAAACACAAACATTGATTTTTAATCTAAACACGCACATAAATTGCACCACTCGTCCTGTAAAATGTCTTGGCATTTTTCTTGACAGCAGATTAACCTGGGAAACACATTCTGAATACCTTCAAAAAAAATTATCAAGTAACGTTTATCTGTTAAAGAATCTAACCAATATGATAAATGAAGACACACTTCTGCAAGCTTACCACGCCATATTTCATAGTGTTATGTCATATGGTCTTTTACTTTGGGGAGGCTCAGCACACGCATCTAAAATATTATGTATCCAGAAACGAGCAGTAAGAGTTATTACAAATTCTAAATACAATGAAAGTTGACGGCCGTTATTCAGAAAGCTAGGAATACTTACTTTAACTAATCAATATATATATGTATGCCTAAATTATGCTAAAAAGTATTCAGCTAACCAAAATTCAAACAGAAATGGAACCAGACTTAATCTCAAAATGACTCCACATTTTCGCCTCTCCAAAAATCTAAACTCATTTAGATATATTTCTATAAAATTATATAATTTATTACCCATCGAGTGGAAAAATTTAACACACCATAAATTTGAAAAAACTGTTAAGACATTTCTAAAAGATAATGTATTTTACGAGATCCAAGAGTTTATTAACCATTTTAGATTTTCATTTTAATACGTTTTGTTTGTATATTTGCTTGTATTGTATTTAGTATGTAATTGTATTTAGTGATGTAATTTCATTGTTTTGATAATATTTTATTCAGTTAAACATAAGTAAAATTGATGTATGTATACAACGTAATATTGTCCAACATGAATAAAAATCTATCTATCTATCTATCTATTTCATCTGCTCCTACAGCTGCCGTGTCTTTTAGTGCATGTATTATGTTAAAAATTTCAGTGGGAGTTGTATCACTCAGAAACATGGTTCGGTCATTCTTCGGAACATGATCAAAAGTATTTTTTTGGGTATTTGCATTGCTGTCTTCACATATATTTATAAAGTAGCTGTTTATGTCATCTAAAATTTCTTTTTTGCTTTTATTGTGTTGATGTCCTAGGTTTTCAATTTCAAATTTTTCATCCTTTTCTTTTCCAGTGATTTCCTTTACCAGATCCCAGGTTGCTTTGATTTTATTATTTGAATTGATGATGTAATTTGAGTATGTTTCTTTCTTGGCGTTAATCAATATCTTAAGTTCCCTACAGAATTTCTTGTATGTTTCTTTTGTTATTTTTTCTGATAACATTTCATCATACATTTGACGTTTTATTTTGCTTTTTGTTTTTACTTCACGGTTTATCCAAGTTTTATGTTCATGTGTATTAGTGTTATACAGTTTTTTGGGATACACTTCATCCAGACTATTTTTAATTATTGTTAGAAGTATTGTTGTGCTGGTGTTTGGGTCTTCCTCGAAAATTATTTGGTTCCATTCAATATTTTTAATGTGCTCTTTAAATAAGTGAGTTTTGTCATCTGTTATAAGTCTTCTTGTTACTTTTTCCTTTTTATGTTTTTGTATATAATTCACAGGAATACTGGTGTGTAAACCAAAGTGGTCACTAAATCCATTTTTGTCCACGCTGCTTTTATATTCTGGCACATTTAGAAATACATTATCAGTTGTTTTTCCTGATATTCTTGTTGGTTTATCAGTGGTAGGTGTTAGGTTAAATGATATCATCATATCCTTGAAGGTTTCCACATCTTTCTCAAATGGAGTTTGTAGGTCTAAGTTAGTCTCCACAAACGGCTATAATGTGTTTTGTATATTTATTAGTTATGGAAATTAACATATCCTCAAGAGTGTTTATAAATTCATCCATGTTGGAGGTAATTGGAGGGCGATAAATGTGTTCATTTATATCAAAAGCTATGTTATGCAACACAGCTGTAGCCACAATGATGGTCATAATTGTCTGCAGCTTGACCCTCATTCCAAACCGTAATATTGGAAATCGCCGCTTCCAGATTCTATATTGTCTTTCAACTGCATTTCATGTTCATAATATTGATTCGTTATAAAGATTCTGTGCTTCAGTGTGAGCCAACTTTGTCATTAGATATGGTTCAACTGCATAGCCACTGTCATCGACCAAAAGAAGTCTACCATATTTGCCGTATCTAAATTCTCGCTTCACACAACTGTTGTTGAAAATGGTCTGGTCGTGACAAGAACCTGGGCAATGTGCCACTATATCCCGAATTTTTAATGATGCGTCACAGATTGTTTGTATATTTAATCAAAAATACCCCTTTCTCGAGCGATATATTTTGGCGTCAGGTCCCCCTACAGAATCTATTTTCATCAAGTTGCAATCTATCGTGCCAATTACCCATGGAAAACTCGCGGTTTTGTGAAATACTGCAGCCGTGAATTCCATGTCCTCAGTAGTATCACACATTTTTATGTATTGGAGTCGTAGTGATGCAATGGCTAAAGAAACATGTAATTACATTTTATTAATTATCTTTGGAACTGTTTGACATGTTCTACACCGTAAGGATATTTTATGAGAACTAATAAAGATTATCTATCTCTATCTATCTAGTATATTTCAATTTCGTCAGTCTATTGGTGCTCTATCTAAAAAACTATTTGACGGAGAATTTGGTAACTAGTTGACGCTACTGCCAGCAAAGAAATGGATATACTTTCACTAGAAAATATACAACTTAAATATTTGAAACACAGAAAGCTATTCCCAGAATAAAAATCTCATCAGTTTAACCAGTCAGAAAGAAAGATGCTTCCGAATTTCAAATGTTTATATATATTTTGTCCCAGAACTCTAAAATCGTCTCTCATTTTAAATGTAAATGCATGATTCCTTAAAAACATAGTGACCTCCCCAGAACATTGTGATTGTTAACAACCTCTGAATGTACAGGAATGTAATATTTTTCGAAGATGTATTGCATCATAATTGTAAGGTGATTTTATGTTTAATAATTTGTTGTCTCCTGAACAAGGAATTATGGATCCTAATATTTTACGTGAAATTAACTTTACCGTCATGTCTCGTAAGTCATGAGGAAAGCAGGGAAGCATATTTTACTACTAAGGGCTTATGTTAAGATAATGAAAGAAACACAGAACTTTTACAATGATTTATAACCTACAAAATATGGCGGTAAAGTTAATTTCGCGTAATATCGTATATTTCTTCGTCTTTATACGTGTGTGAGAATATTATGACTGGATAGCCTTGGGTTGTATAATTTACACATATGTTAAAAATTATTTTTAGTAATAACATGACATGGTTCGGACTCGTATGGAAAACCTGTAGAACCTGGAAAACTCAGGGGATTTAAAAATCTTTTAAAGAAACCTGGAAATATCAGGGAATTTTATAAATTGTACAAAAAATCAGGGAATTCTGAGTCTTCTTATGGAAAACCATAGAGTACTTAAGAATTTTTACGGATTTGATTTATTTCAAGGAATTATTTTGTCAAATAAAAAATTACTTCACTAAAAAATATATGGTAATTCATATTTTTGGTTATGGAAAACCTGGAAAACTTAGGGAATTTTTTCAGCTTCGCAAAGTCTGAACCCTGCGCGATACATCTGAGATGTCATATAAACTCAACCTAGCGAACATGTGGAACCACTGTACATTTAAGGGTGTGTGGTACTTTTAATAATTTTAACATTCTGTTAAATTGATAAGATTTTCCTTCTGGGGAAACTTTCTGTGTTCAAAGTGTGTTTAACTAAATATTTCCAATCTAAATATAAGCTTGTAACGATCACCTGATATAATTTCAATTTTTGACAACATTGGGCTTTCTGGCCACATCTCTTCCTGACGTTGTACTGGATCTGGCGATCTTACTTTATTTATTATAAGTTCAAAAATTATACTCACACAGAAGCGAACCTCATAATGAGGATATAATTTCTTCATATTTTATATCTTAAACTATGACGGGATGACATAGAAAATTACTTTAGGATTATTAGTGTTTAATAAATTAATCAACTAACAGAAAAAACTTGTATTGATGAGTTTCAGAAAAAGCCACTTAGCTCCTGGACTATGACGTCCTCATCAAATTTTCTACACGACGCAGTATAATTAATTCAAGACGGTCAAATTAGCAGAAATTGTAACAATATTTTGACATGTAATGGAAAATTTGGGTATTACTCAAAAAATTCGCGTATTCATGGAGCAGTGTTTACGGACAGGAAAAATATTTTCGAGAATCAAGGTAAGGAGTTATGAAATGAATAAACACGAAATAAAAACTGCATGAAACTTGAGAAAATAATTGTAAACGTCAAATTTGACAAATAATCATTGAAAACGCAATAGATCAAAAATTAAACTTCAACAACCATACCAAGGAAATGAAAAAAAAGATGATAACAAGAGCAAAACACTTTAGATGTCTGACTTATCAGAACCAAGGTATCAATACTTCCACAGCAAGTAAAATTTACAAAATGATATGTCGACCCATCATGGAATATGGATTCATCCTGTTTAATACCTGCAGAAGACCGGCCTTGAACAATATAGAAGTGGCAGAGAGAAACAGTCTACGTAAAATAACAAAATTTCGTCATCCAAATAATCCTCTCCATAACATATCCAATAACTTACTATATGAAAGAACTGGTATCCAACCTATACTAACACGCTTCAAAGACCTTACAAAAAGATATTCACAATCCCAAAACCTCCTTACCCTAATTCAACCCTTTATAATTCGACTACCAGAAGATACTATCAGAAGAAGAAGGAATCCTGAAAAAACACTGTTAGAGGCAATTACAGAGGCCAACAATGAGGAATAAAGCAATGAAATACCCAATTGTTAAATTAATTGTTATATATGTATATATGTGTGTACGTGTATATGTATTTTTTTAAATAATTAGATGTATAATGTTTGTAAGACAGGCTGAAAGACTTCGGTCGCTGGCCTTTTGGAATATTTTATCCAATAAATATTATTCTCTCTCTCTCATTGAAAACGGCCGCAGATACTTTGATTATATTTTCCAAATTTTATTATAATCGATATGATGCGAAGGTTTGGAAGCAATTGGCCTGTAATTTTCTAATAATTGAGGGTTTCCTTTTTTATAAAGTGGTTTAATATCGGTTAATATTAGTTGTTTTGGAAAAATTCAGTATTTAACGGAATTGTTTAATATATGACATACCACTTCTGCTATACAAAAGTTTACTAGAGAGATTGGAATTTCATACTCGCCGCTGCTATATTTATTTTTAAGATCTTTAGCCATATTTAGCAATATATTTGTAGTTACAGGTTTTAGAAACATCGATTGATTGTTTTCTAAAATATTGCATTCAAAGGAACTTCTGTTTAGATTTGCTGTGACTATGTTCAGTACTTTTGTTATCTGATTTTACAATTTTATTTTCGTATGTCTTTCTCCTCTCCGCTGTCAGTAAATTATTATTGTACCTAATCCTCTCTTTATTATACATTTCCTTATATTTAGGTACTATCATTTCTAGAAATAACTAACAATACATCTAGCCTATGCTTACATTTCTTTAGTACTTCGTTCTCAGTAACATCATTGGTATGTTTTTACATTTATTTTTGGCATTTACTAATTTCCGAGGAAAACATTCATTGAAAATGTTTAAAAAATTATTTATAAAATGCGTCCACTGTTTATTTACATTGCCATTTTCACAATTAAATACTTCTTTCCATGTTTGATGACGCAAACATTCTAAAAAATTGTATTTATTGGTTTCATCAAAAAATCTCCTATAGAATTAATAATTTTCGCAACTGTTATTTTTTACATTAAAACTCGTCTTTTGAGCTATATGGTCTGAAGTATGTGTATTTATTATGATTACTTCATATTCACAAATATTTGTTAGTATATTATCAATGCAACTTTTGGTTTTTTGGCATACCCTAGTGTCGTTTCTTTATTGTTGCATAAATATCAAAGAATTTATTAATGAAAATAACCTCTGTCTGTAAAGTTTGAAAGTCCCCAGTCATACCTGTGGTTCCACGTTGTTGTTGTTCTGCTCGTTGTTGGGTGGGCCTGGGTTTGTTGTTGTTGGAATCAGCTTGGGTCACAGCATGTGCTGTTGCAGCTACAGTTTTTTGCCTGTTAACCCAGGCGTTTTGGGTTGGAGTCGGTGCCGGAACATATTGTTGTCTTTGGTTTTGTTGTTGTTGTGTTTGCTGGTTTGCAACATTTTTGTTTATTTGTTGTATTCTATATTGGTATACAAGGCACTCAGTATTGCTTGCTGTATGTTCACCTAGACAATTTGTACATTTTGGGGTTTCATCGACTGATTTTTCACATTCACATGAGAAGTGTGGACCAGCACATTTATTACATTTTGGGTGGCAGTGACAATTTGTTGTGGCATGGCCCCAATTTTGGCATCGTCTACATTACCAGGGTTCAGACTTTACGAAGCTGAAAAAATTCCCTGAATTTTCCAGGTTTTCCATAACCAAAAATATAAATTTCCATACATATTTTAGTAAATTAATTTTTTACTCGACATAAAATAATTCATTAGATTGAATTGAATCAGTGAAAATTCTTAAGAATTCTATGGTTTTCCATATCGAGATGCAGAATTCCCTGATTTTTTATACAATTTATAAAATTCCCTGATATTTCCAGGTATTTTTTAAAGATTTTTAAATTCCCTGAATTTTCCAGGTTCTCCAGGTTTTCCATATGAGTCCGAACCCTAATTACGTAATCATTCGCTCATTTCTTCTTCTTTCCCAGTCTATTCGAGTATATAATACGTATCGTATTTCTTGTTGTATGTATTTTAGTGTGACATTATTCGTTGTAATTACTAGATATAACGGGATATATTTTGTTTTCATCATGAAAACATTTTTTATTTCTATTTTTTGTTGTAGTTCTTCTTTTATATCATTTATGTTTCGGTTGCCTTGTAGGCCACGAAGGACAAATGCATGTGATTTTTCATCTGTTGACGTGTAAGTATGGTATTCTAAGTCGTCTTGTTCCGCTAGAATTTTCTTACAGTTGTACGCCGTCTTATCATTAATAGAGTAATGTACTCTTGGGTGCATATTTAATATAGAACCCTTTTTTAATATCTTTTGCGATTTCACTGGTTAATCTAGAATGATTCTTAAACACGTCTTTTATTACAATCAGCGGGTTTTTATATTGTTTTTCAACGGTATTGGTGTTTTCCTGTGTGTTTCTGTTAAACGAAGTTTTGTTTTGTTGGTTTTTAGGTACTGCTCCGGGTTGTTTTGATGTGCTAGGTTGATTTGATTGATTCTGATTATTTGTAGATGGTCCAGCGGTGACAGCGGTGGTAGTTGTGGCTACTTTTTCTGCGATTGAAGTTTCGCTTTCAGTTTGGGTTAGATTTGCGTATCCATTAAATGTTTGTATTGGTGAGATTAATTCTTTTTGTAACGCCCCCGAATCTTACAGTTTTCTTGGGCTCAATAAAATTATTTGATTAGTTTTGTTGATTAGTAGGTGTAGTGAAATCGTCCGTATCCATATGCTCGGTTTGGGGGAATGGTGGTGGTAATATACTCGATATGTCGATTTTTTTATTTCCCAGTGAAATAAATTTATCCTGTACAGTGATTCTTTTTTGTCTAATTAGATCCATAATAAGATGTAGTGTTTGTTCTTCTTCTAGGTTTTCAGCTGGTAGATTCGGGTTTCATGGTAAATTATAATCCGGTGAGTCGGATTGTAGTACTGTATCGTTTACGGAAACCATAGCGAACGGTGTTGTGGGTGTATTCGCTGTAGTGGGCTGGGCGCTCAACTCCGGGGTAGGCGGATTGTCGAGATCTGGAGTTGATGCGTGCCTAGGAGGCGACGTCATTACATTTGATGTCGCATATATATAGCGACTCAAATTGATCAAACCGGTTAATTGGGTCTACGTTTGTACAGTGACGCAAAATTTCATAAAACTTAAAATTGGCGAAAATTTCAGTGACATTTTTGTGAAAGTTTCGAAATTCATCTGAAATTTATGAAATATCTGAAATATAAAATTAAACATTAAGTATCATGAAACTTTCGTGAAATTTCAATGAAACTTTCATTTTATGAAATTTAATTGAATAATTCCCTAATATTAAGAAAGTTAAGTGAAATTTCATTGAAATATTTTAAATGATGAAACTTAAGTTCTGTATAATATTCGCAATTTTTTAAACTTCCGAGAGATAAAGAGTAATAAATCCCACTTTTGAAACTAGTTTCATACATTTTTATTTTTCAATGTTTTTCTTTAATATAAAAAAATATATTTTGTTTTCTCCGCAATAAGATTAGAACTTACAAATATGTTCGTGAAAAGTAAAAAATAAATAAATTTAAAAGAATTTTTTAAGCAATGGTTTTCTTTTAAAACTGAATTGCACTAAAAAGTAGAAAATGATTTTTATGCAGTGATTAAATTACAAAATGATGATGAAAAAGAAAACCATTGGATGCTCATAAAATATATCTTACCTTTATCAACAATCAGCATTGTAATAGAACGTTATGAATAATATGTTGTAATATAGCAGCGACAGCAATACTTTATGAGCGCCCAATGGTTTTCTTTTTCATCATTTTGTAATCACTGAATAAAAATTATTTTATACTTTTTAGTACAATTCACTTTTAAAAGAAAACCATTGTTTTAAGAATTTATTTTTTATTTATTTATTTTTTACGTTTTAGTTTTCTGTCTGCCTCATTTTCTTTAATTCAGATGCCATCATTTCGATTACTCTTGTCAAACTTTTTCATTTGATACTCATATCAAGGGGGTTGTAAAGAAATACAGGTAATCCATTTTGTGTCGGCCGCCATATTGGACTTAAAATAACGTCACACAGCTTATCGTATTCTACTTGTCATACCCTTTCATTTGATACCCATGCCAAGGAGGTTGTAAAAAAATACGTGATCCGCCATTTTGTGCCGGCCGCCATATTGGATTTAGAATGACGTCACACAGCTTATTGTATTCTACTTTATATGCCCTTTCATTTGATACCCATGTCGAGAGGGTTGTCAAGAAATAAGTAATCCGCCATTTTGTGTCGGCCGCCGTATTGGATTTAGAATAAGGTCACTCAGCTTATTGTATTTTACTTGTCATACCCTTCCATTTGATACCTATGCCGAGGGGGTTGTAAAAAAATAGGTGATCCATCATTTTGTGCCGGCGACCATTTGATTTAGAATGTCACACAGCTTATTGTACCACTTTATATACCCCTTCATTCGATACCTATGTCAAGGGGGTTATCAAGAAAAATGTAATCCGCTATTTTGTGGTGGCCGCCATATTGGATCTGCGATCTGCCATAATATTGAATATGCTATATTGTATTGTCTTCAGAACCAAAGTTGTGTGTAAAATTTCTGCATGATTGGATATAGGGACGTGGTCAAAAATTCGATCACCAGATTTGAACATACATACGTACATTTCGAGCTAATGAAGACCATTGAAAAAAATAATACATTTTTCAAACTACAGGAGTAGGTAATTTGTTAATATATTTACAAAATCTCCTGAACCCCTATTCTTCCACTCCCTGATTCAAGAATAGGGTCACTGTCCCTTGTAGTTTCTTATTAATGCAAAAATAATAGAACCTGGGAACCTAGCAATGAACGAAAGAAATGAAAAGCAGGGATTCTTATACCTGAATACTGAATAGCTAACCTAACTAAAATAAATGTTTTAAAAAAGACTTTACCTCATTGGTTGAAAACAAATTAAAAAGGCGCGCGAAATTCAAATTTCATTTGATGTAACGGAAATACAGATTTTGCAGCTGAAAGTTTCATGAAAGTTTCAAAAATGTGGTAATTTTCAGATTAATCTGAAACTTTCATAAAATTCAGATATTTCAGAAATTTATGAGGGTACGTTGAAACTTTCAGAAATTTCAAATTGAAATTGAAACTTTCAAATTGAAATTTTGCATCACTGACGTGGTCTAACAGAATTATTACTAGATAATAAAGATACTTGGAATTTCTGGGATTCTTTAGATTCCTGATTTATACTTATATCTGGACTACTTTTTGTTAGTTTTTTGCTTATACTTCTATATAAGTCTGAGATTCTGGATTTCACGTTAGAGTATTTGTCACCTTTTTTCTTTATTGTCTTTAGGTCGCACTCTGGTACCCGATTCACTTTATCTGTTTCTTTATCTTTGCCTTTATTAATAGTTGAAGAAGAATCAACTATGATTTCCGGCACAGTAAACGATGGTAGTTCGAACGCACTACCACACACTTGTTTATCCTTGTTAGATATATTGGTTTTAGATGTGTCTCTGTCACTGGGTATATTGTCAATGCTTAAATTACTTCCTACACTATGTGTTGTCTCTATCACTATCAATACTAGGGCTATTTGTGTCTTTGTCACGCACTAATTCCAACACACTGGTGTCTAACTCACTGTCGCTTGCACTTGTAGATGCACTTCCAGATGTTGTGTTTTCACGACTGTTGGTACGTCCCTTAAGAGGCGGATTAGGTGGTTTATTAGACCGTTTTGACGGCTTGGTATTATCGGGTTCACGTTGTCTTTTTAAGAAAACACTTTCCCGTAGTTCGCCTGCTTGCTTCTTCATGAAGGTCACACTAGAGTTCTCAAGTAAGTAGGATTGTTATATTACAGAAATATGCACTGCGCATAATGCGGGATTAAAAAGTTTAGAAACCTGCAGAAATGCCTTCAAAAATCTTTAAATTTTGACCTTAGCGAGTACATATTGGAGATTTGTACATACGTTCTCAAAAACAAGTCTATGTACTTAAACAATCGAATAAGTGACGGGCATGAAACGCAGCATAAAGAACAATTGCATACTAATTCCATTTGAACAGCAATGTATTAAAAAAGTTTTATATATAATGGCTGCAAGTGTTTCAATTTTTTAACCAATGAAATTAGATCGTCTTCTAATATTAAGATTTTTAGAGTAAAACTCTAACATTTATTACAGGTGAGCGGTATACCCTCAAAAAGACGCTCGGAAAAGCAACCTAAGTGACCTCGAAGTTTCGACAGGTTTGAAACCTTTTGAAATTGATTTATTTTATTGTCAATAAAAAAACCGTATTAAACTTTTTGATTCCGATAGCAGGTAATCTGTTAGCAACTAAAAAGTTACAAAATAAAAAAAAAGAATAAATTATTTTCCAAATACATTCTTCGGGTTAATGGGGTCATTTCGTCAAATTTCATATTGCACTTTTTATTACAATTGTGCGAAGTAACCATCAAATAGTTATTACACTGAAAATTTGAGGTCGATTCAATAAGTAGTTCCAGAAATATACTACTTTAAAATAGAATTATTCACAAACTGTCACTGACGTCATTCTGTCCTCGCTTAATAACTTTCCGCAATCGTGGAAGTCAGTGTTAGTATTACCAGAAGGAGACCTAGGAGCTTTTACTATGTGCGAATCAGGCTATTTAAAAGCAGATTCGTCTGCCAGAGGTGGATTTAGTTATATTTTAATACAAATCACCAGTGCCGATTAATATTAATATTTGACTTAGTCGTATAGGTATTTTAATTTAAAATCAAGGGTATTTGCACTATTCATGATACAAACAATATGTATATGTACAGTATACGGACTGTTAGGCACAGGGGTAGGGCACATAAATACGATATATCACAACACGATTTTCAGAGCTATCTGTTAGCCCAATCGTCAGGGGTTTTAAGGCCTCACTAAATGTTATATGGCTGAAATTTTCAGGATAAGTATTTATTTTGGTGTGGAACACGATAACAAAAAGTTTACAGCTGTAAGGTGCCAGCGACCCCTAAAAAAATAGAAAATATTGGCAGAAATTCGGTTTTTGGCCAATGACTCCAAAAAATAAAAAAAATATGTCAAAACACTAATAATATTAGGCGATAGAGGGGGAAATTTCACATCAAAAACGCATATGAAGTTTTTGGTACGATCAAAAATGTAGGCTCCAGATAATTTCGTTTAATGCACGAGAATGGAACGTGGCGACACATAGTAAGGCTCGCGAAGCGTGCGCGGTCTCCGCCGCGCCACACTAAATTCATTGTAACTTTTCAACTAATTAATTAAATTGAGCTCAACAAAGCTTAAATGAAACGAGAAACATGTGGCTATTGGATTATCATATTTTCAAATATAAAATGATTGTATGTAGAAATAGTATATACGTGAAGTCGGAACATAAAGAAATTTCCGATGAAATCGGTAAAAGCTCTACCATTTCTACAATTTTTAAGATAAAAACCTAGAACATTCATACAGTACTCTTGAAGTAATGCATAAGAAGAGGCGATGAGTGAAAATAATCCCAAAAATTTATTTTTGAAAATGTACACTTCCAAAATTTCAAAATCGAGAAAGTGATAAAATTTGATATGTATAACTAACTTTAATCACCTATTACTCTGGTTTAAACTGCTTAATTAAATTTCTGTAGGTGCGATTTTTACATGTGAAAGTTTCAGATTTTTTCTTAAAAATTGTAGAAATGGTAGAGCTTTTACCGATTTCATCGGAAATTTCTTTATGTTCCGACTTCTTATATGTACTATTCCTACATACAATCATTTTATATTTAAAAATATGATAATCCAATAGCCACATGTCTCTCATTTAATTTAAGCTTTGTTGAGCCCAATTTCATTAATTAGTTCAAAAGTTACAATGAATTTAGTGTAGTGCGTCCGGGACTGCGCACGCTTCGTGAGCCTTACTATGTGTCGCCACGTTCCATTCTCGTGCGTTAAACGAAAAAATCTGGAGCCTACATTTTTTATCGTATCTCTCTATATACTTATTATGAAAAATTCAGCCACATAACATTTAGTAACCGGTTTGTATCAATTTCTGTCTCTGACAACTGGGCTATGTAGTAGGGACACATCACCATTTTTTTCAATTCCTTTTTTGTTCAACAAATGACGCAATGTTGTTTCAAAACTAACAGATCTGCCATGTATGTATTTGTAGTTTATCTATGGTTAGGCATCTAGGTAGGCAAGCAGCTTCATCTCTCGATGCCGAGGAAAGACTAAAGTCACACAGCTATAATACGATGATGATGTTCTTGATTAATTTTAAGGCCTACAGAGACTTTAGAAATTTTTTTCTTTTGCATTTCATTCTAAAATTAAAAGATCTTTCAGAAAATGTAATAAAAAAAGAAAGTGAAATGAGCCCATTGGACCAAAATAAACAATTATTGTCTCTTGACATTTTTTCCCAAAACGCACCATTTTTGAACTACAGACGATTAAATGTCAAAAAATGGCAAAAAGTGGCCATCTTCAAAACTTATTTCTCAGCTTCTGCCAAAGTGAGGATTGGAACAAATTTAAGATGAAACAAAATGAAGTTGCTAAAATGATGAAGACTACAAAGAAAGAATATTATCAAAGACAAATATATAATCATAAGAAAGATCTTAAAGAAATGTGGAAAATGTTGAAAGCAGTTTTGCAACCGCCTCCAAAAATAAATGCAGAAAGCATATACTTTGAAAATGTGAAAAAAGAAAATGAAAAAGAAATAGCAGAAATGTTTAATGAATATTTTATAGGCAGTATAACTGATATAGTAGATAGTATCGATAAACTACTAGAAATGACATGACTAAAGATTTCAAAAACATGAACTGGGAATTCTTCCAAGAAATAGATTATAATCATTTAAAACAAATCGTTTACAATTTACCAAATAAAACAGGAACAGATGACGGTATAAGCAAGTTATGAGAAATGCATTTGAAATAATTGGAGAAGTATTACTCAGTGTTATAAATTACTCACTTCGTACAGGTAAATTTCCAACACATTGGAAAACGTCCACTATTTTACCAATGCTAAAAGTACATAGTACCAAGAAGGCCCATGAATTTAGACCAGTTAATGTTCTACCTATTTATGAGAAAATTCTAGAAATTGTTGTAAAAGAACAACCTGACAATCATCTTGAAAAATACAACATAATGAGAACAATCAGGGTTTCGTAAAAATCATTCTTGTGAGACACATCGTGTAAAATTAGTGGAAAAATTAAAAATGTATGGACTGAATGGAACCGTTGTAAAGTGGTTTCAAAGTTACTTAATGGAACGTTTTCAAAAAACTAAGTATGGGTCTGAGGTATCTGGTAAGAGAGAAACTAAATTTGGAGTACCACAAGGGTCCGTATTGGGTCCAACACTGTTTAGTTTATATATTAATGACATAAAAGATGCAGTAAAAAATTGTTTCATAAATCTGTTTGCTGATGATACACTTTTATTCGAAAGTGGAAAAGATATTAAAGTTATTGAAGATAAATTAAACGAAGACCTAAAGAGGATGGACAAGTGGATGTCTTTTAATAGTTTGAAATCAAATACCAATAAATTTAAGTGTATGTTAATAAATAGTGTTCATAGTAAAATAAACCAAAATTTAAATATTGATGTGAGTGGAGAGGTTAGATACTATGATACTAGTTTAATCTGCATGGCCGTGGGGGCCGTGTGGATGCTAGTGTTAGAATGAGAATTATCAAATAAGAAATTAGACAAATTCGTTTTAGGATTTTAATTTGCTAGCATAACCAGAATTCAGGTTATCGAAAGAATGCAAAGATTTCATTAACATTTTTACACAAAATTTTTCTTTTACTTATAGACAGTTATTTTTTCTGCTGTTTGCAAAATCCTATAAAGAATATGTTTCAATACAATTATAAACAAACAAATAATAATTCATTTTTAAACATGCATAGAGTATATAGGCTCCAATACTAGTTAGCTAATAGATAGGTGAGATTGTTTTTTTTTATCAGTCAATGTCAAATATAACTATTTCACAATTATTCATAGAAATTGTCTTGATTTTGCATGAAACATTTTTATGAGTGGCTTTATGTTTTTCTGATGAGCTCCAGAATAAGGGCGAAAAACGTTTCAAAGGCTAAGCATTTCCAAGAAACAGGATGACAGATTTCATGAAAATGTAATCCATTAGAATGAAAATACAAGGTAGATAAATAAATTCACTTTAGGCCTTTGTTCTCATTTTTAACTGAATCTTCATTATCGTAGGAGGTTATGTAGATACCAGTTTAATCTGCATGGCCGTAGGGGACTGTGTTAGAATGAGAATTATCAAATAAGAAATTAGACAAATTCATTTTAGGATTTTAATTTGCTACCATAACCAGATTTTAGGTTATCGAAAGAATGCAAAGATTTCATTAATATTTTTACACAAAGTTTTTCTTTTAGTTATAGATAGTTATTTTTTCTGCTCTTTGCAAAATCCTATAAAGAATATGTTTCAATACATTGGTTCATGTTTAAAGCAGTATATTTCTGAAACTACTTATCAAATGGATCTCGAATTTTCAGTGTTATAATTATTCGATGATTACCCCTTATACATGTACTAAAAAATGTAATATGAAAGGAGGAGGGTCGATTTGGGCGGTTCTTGCCCCAAATTAATCTTGGATGAAAAAATCAGAAAACATTTTTTTAATGTCTGCTAACAATAAGTCGATTTTACCCTAAACGGACGATCACTTGCGATGCTATCACTTGCTAACAGAGTTCTTGGGGAGATATATCGCTTTCAAACTTATATTTGCTTGATAAAATACCGCACTACCATACTAACTCCCTTTTAACTGTATCCGCCCTTATTTATCATTTTTCCCTTTTTAGCACCCCCCCTCTTTATGGGGGTTGGAGAGGGTGGTTTTACTATTTATTCGTTTGCGGGAAATATAAATGCAAAACATCCAAGCTTGCTCACCAGACTTGTCCAGGGTATTCTGGGGTTTTTGGGGTCGCTGATTCCGAACCCAAAGTCCATTAACCTGTATCACATCAAGGTCATTTGAAGGTCAAATTGAAAAAAGATGACAAAAAAATCAAGAACAATAGATGCGTAAGTTTTTGGCGCCTCTGAATTCGACTTCAGGCTTTTTTAAATCGCTCGCTGTCAATTAAAGGTCATTTCAAGGTCAAATCAATATTATGCTAGAGTGAAGCTGAAGAAAATGCCGTGTAATGAATTTGAATCACTCTATGTATAGTTTTTTGAGGCAGCTGAAACAGGGGATCAGCTAGAGGCAGTTTCAAGGTGAACTTAAAATCTCAAGAGTGAGCTACAAAACGCTTTCTATTTTCATGTAGGCATCTGGATTGTTGATTTAAATTAGGGGTCTCAAGGTCAACCAGATGAGATTTGTTAGTTGAACCCTTTTTGAGGTTGATGAATTGAAACAAAGAACCTGTTTAACGTTACAAACGTTTGATAGGTCATTGTAGTAGATGATTTTATGATAAATGATAGCGGATAGAGTTAAAAGGGTAAAAGGGAGTTAGTGTGGTAGTGTGGTATTTTATCAAGTAAATATGATTTTGAAAGCGATATATTTCCCCAAGAACGCTGTTAGCAACTGATGGCATATTCAGGATTGAGGGGGGGGGGGGGGGATCGTCAGTTTAGGGTAAAATCGACTTATTACTGTTAGTGTCGACCCCCCTCCTTTGTCTAAATGATTCCATTCTGCACCAAAGACGTAAAGTATTCATTCTTGGCCTGAGTCTAAAAGTTGTTATTATTATGTCAATTTGAGTCATAATATAAATTTAATATAAATAAAATAACTATTACTTAGCAGAAACAAAACGTCTGGGTCTTCCTTTACTACCTCTATCAACATTAAAACACGATTATTGTAGCTACTAACATCAAAAACATTTTTGTTCTCTACATCAGTTTCACTGACATTTAAATAACTCTGTCAAATAACTTTATGTATTGGTAAAGTTTGTAGTCATTATACAGTGTTGACATACTTGACTAGGATATATATATGTTGAGTGGTATTAGGGGTGTTTACTATTGCTCGAGAATACCATTATAAGAACATGTGCGACAATTAATTATCAGTAATAAATTATCAATATCTACAATTATCACTAATAAAGCTTCGAGAATAGACCCCCAGCTCCTAATGTATAGAATGTTAACAATTTACCTCCACTAGAAGCACCACCTGAGTCCTGATTATTGTCACTATTTGATTGTTCATTATTTACTAAATTTTGTCTACAGATAGGGCAGGTTCCGTGTAATTCTAACCATGGCCTTATACATGGTTCATGATAAATATGTAGGCATGGTAGTTGGCGAACGTCTTCTCTTAACTGAAAATCCTCCCAACACACTGAACACTGCAACTTTACTTTAACTTGTTCTTCAGTTACTTCAACTATCGGCAGAGCATCAATGATATCTTTTGATACCGGAGGTGGGCCTATAAAGCAAAATAAAATAAAAATTCATACGTAAAAACTTTTAAACATCAATAGACAAAGTGAATTTTTAGAGTAAAACAAATTATAAATAATACCAAATAATTCACACTAAATAGTATTGAATACGGAGGGGACAGCTGGTGCATTTTGGTGTACAAGACCTGTGCATTGCGATGAATTGTAATACATTGTTGGTGCATTGCGGTATATTGTGAAGCAATGAAATGCGGTGCATTGTGATGCATTTGGGGTACTGCAGTGCATTGTGGATGAATTTTGATGCATTGTGAGGGAATTACTCTGCATTTTATTACGTTTTAAGTTGACATCACTCACATGCGCAATGCACATAGATGAGCTTCGCAGTGCATCTGAGGTATTTTGAAGGGATGGGGCATCTAATAACAGTCTGACAACAACAGTTGTGTAATAATGTAATTGCTTGAAAAGTACTGTTTTATTTCGGGATATTCAAAACCAGAATCATTATATAGAGTCAGCGTTATTACGTTAAATTACCACTGTTAGCAAATTATATTTGCTTTAAGGATTCAGATACAAAATATCCCACAAATATCGGGCAAAACATCGGAAGCAAATAGTTTTGATCAAAGTAATAGATAGAAGTCTGTGATAACATATTTCATTTCTCCAATTTTTTTAAATTGTGTGTTCGTAATTTTAACCTTTGTTTAATACATGTTTTATACATATCTACTTAATTTTAATTTGATATTTACCTAGTTTGACTAAGTTTATTTCTGTATGTACTGCCTGTATTTCTATGTACCTACTATTTGACATATCCTATATCATGTATTTGTGATTGACGGGACCAATAAATTATTATTATTACTATTAATACTAATAGATTTTTTCAGGTTGAGAATATTTCTTTAAACATTTGAAACACAGGAAGCTATTCCCAGAATAAAAATCACATCAGCTTTAATCAGTCAGATAGAAAGATGCCTGCAAGTTTTAAATTTTTTTAAATTTTTATCACACATGTTGTCTCAAAACTCTAAAATCGTCATTACTAGGTTTGTCTCTTATTTTAAATGCAAATAAAAAAAAAGTGACCTCCCCAGAACATTATGACTGTTAACAAAAGTACCACACAACTTTGAATGTACAGGAATGTAATATTTGTTGAAAGCTTGACTTACTAGCGCGTTTCAGACGTATTGCATCATAATTATAAGGTGATTTTTATTTTTAATAATTTGTTATCTTCCGAACAAGACATTATGAATCCTAATATTTTACGCGAAATTAAGTTTACCGCCACATCTCGTAAGTCATAAGGGAAGCATGGAAGCTTATTTTTAATAAAATATTAGTAATCTAAGAGCTTATATATGATGAAAGCCTAAACGCATTCATATTAATCATATCATCAGACTAAAATAAATATTTAATAAACAAATCAACTTAAAATTCAAACATCTGAATGATTTCGAAAACGCAACCTTATTGGGTAACGATCCTGATGACGTCTTCGTATATCACATGTTTCTGGCAGATTGTTTACCATATTTGTGAGTATAACTAGTCGAGTTTTTGTAAATATAGCTATAGTAATATAATTATGAAATTTATGGTTTAGTTTTCACATTATTATATTATATCTAATAATTTGGTTTACTTACGACTATTTATGTTAACAACATAACCTTAAAAGAAAGCAGAATTAATATTAGTCTGTCACTGTCCGCAAATAATTGATTATTTAAATTATTTAAAAACATTTTCTTGCCGAAAAATTGTTTCAGCTATAATATATACCATGAGCATTTTATACTTTTCGACTTTAAACAAAAAGTGCACATGCCCTATTCATAATAGAGACTTTGAATTGATTACAATTCAATTTTCTTTCTCATTTGTATTCCGAAAAACATGACTGTGAGATCATATATTGGCAATGAGTTCTCAAAAAGGCACCACTTTTCTATTTATTTATGGGATTTCCTTAAGTAGTGTTTATACGAATATACATCTGTCAATATCACGTCAAAAATCCGGAAACCAACATAAAGCTTTTTTTTGAACAATAGTGTTTATACGAAAGGGCTGACGATGGATGGAAACTTAAGAGAAGCATGGAAACTGAAAAGAAGCATTTTCGCAAACACCTGCACACCCCAGCGGATGATGACAGATGGAAACTAAATAGAAGCATGGAAACTTAAAAGAAGCGTCTCACAAACACCTACACTTCCCATCCTGTATTCCCACCCCATGCGTCATGCGGCTCTCGCTGCTGACAACAAGCATGTCCAATGTCCAATGTATGCAGCCCGTCCGGCGGTATATAAAACATCCGCGATTTGGTTCTGGCACACGGTTTGGCCGTCCGTTGGGCATGTTCGACGGACGACCAAGCTGTGTGTTGTAACGAACACACCTGCATGGATGCCCGGAAGCGGCAGCAATGCCCACCTTACGTCGGAAAATCAATCAATCGATCAATCAATCAATCAGTAGTGCTTATACGAAATTACATCTTCAAGTTTAACACAATATTAAAAATTCGGAGAAATATGGCAGTAAGCAGCTAAAATCGGTTATTTTACTACTATAGCAGTTGTTATTCTGAAATGCCAGAAACAGATTACTGCTATAGAGTTGTCTGCTAATATATTACAAAAAATAAGTGACTAGATTATTCCTCACCTGTGCTGTCCATTTGATTTAAGAGTTGTGTAACAATAGCGTCTAAACCTTCTCGCCCCCATGCATAATCCCCAGGGTTTCCTAAAAATAATTGCATATTTCCGGCTGTACCCCAATTTACTCCAACACCAAGATTAACAATAAAATCTTGTAAAAGGTTTTCAAGTGGCACATGCTGTCTTAAATTTGATGACGCTAATCTAGTAAGAGTTCTGAAAAATAAAAAAAAAATTCTTATGTGACACATACTCTCAGAACTTAAGAAATTATAAGTATTTATGTATTGCAATGCAAAATATATGAATGTTAATAATTACTAACATTATTATTATAACAATATTATTGCTATGCAAACGGTTGCCGACAAGTACAGTCCATATTAAAAGTTTTTGTTCTATAGACGAAGTATTTCACGTACACCAACATAAACAATCAAATTCAAATAATTTTTTCTTATTATGGGGACAGAACTATCTTAAATACAGGGTGCTTGGCAGATGATTTGCCAAATGAAAAAGGTGGACAATTGAGACCATTTGGAATATGTTTAGCCCCGATGACCTCTATGCAAAATCTCACGGTTTTTGAGATACAAATTTTTGTTATTCTTTAAGATATCTCAAAATTCGCCCTTTCAGCTGTTATAACTCATTTTTTTACGGTTCTAACAGCTAAAGACAATTTTTATCTGTATCTTTAATGTATCATTGTTCCGGATGCACCATGATTTGTCAGAAACGCCGACATCTTCAGAGATCTGGAATACACCCCAGTAACTGAAGTCATCCGGGACAGAGCGTAGAACCTATACGCCCGTGCAGCAGAGCATGGTCGGACAGGCGACTGACTATGACCCCAACGGCACTCCGAGGCCGAAGCTCCAGATCCTGGATAATGGGTAAGTATAACTAACCCTTTATCTGTTTCAGTCCGAAATGCAAGCCACACCGCAAGGAGACAATGACCAAAAACATCCAATTACCCGATCCCGGGGGTACCAAGCAAACAACCAACTCGGTACCCTTATCCTAGCCCGTGCCGGCCTCTGACACTAAGAAAGCGTCTCTGGCCGAACACAATCCTGAACTACACAGTTCACACTTCCTTCCGACGAAATCGGAGCACGATGACAATTGGCACCTTGGGCTTCCGACTAGTCAACATCCCCAAATCCCTTTCAAACTCCGAGAGGGCTCGGTAACAGCCGTTCCCTCTCACAACAGACGAAAGACACTCCCGGGAGCCTATACATGCCAGCGAAGAAAGAAGACCAAGACAGAAGAGCGCCAGAAGAAACGACCCAGCTGGCAGGGTCCAACAGCCAGGATCAGGGGAGGTTTGCTAACATCGCCAATACCATCCGCATTTGCGAGGGGGATAGGCGAAAAACCAGGCCCACCCCTTACGAGGCCGGTCCAGGTCTACTGCGATGATTGGGGCAAAGAGCTCAAGCTCGACCCCTAATCATCCGAGACCATCATCTTTAGTCAAGAATATTGGCGTATCATTGTTCCAATGAAATAGATAATTAACGATGATAAGGAACAAAAAAAAAGAGCTAACAAAGTCACAACAATGGGTACATAAATAAATTTGCACTGCATTAAAAGAAAATAAAAGCGATCAAGATTTTCAAATGCTTTTTAAATGTTTTCTAGTTTATGCGTTTTGTAATATTCCATACAAACTTTCAAATAACTTGAAAATTGGTTATACTTGTTTACAAGGAGCTGTGAGCTACATTGGGGTAAAATTATTAATACTAAAGAAAACTAATTATTAAAAAAAAAGAGGTTATTGGACGAAACATGATCCAAATGGCCTAACCTATCTACTCTTTCCGTTTATCGAACCATCTGCCAAACAGCCTGTATATTAGTATTACTACATGTATCATGAAAATGAAAAGAGGGACATTTTAAAAATAAAACTTGTTCTTGTGATGTAACTAATTACTATGCTTTGCAAATGTTACGTATACTCACCAGTGTATTCAAATCAGTTAATAAATCAAGAGGCAAAATAATATGCTTACTACTACTACTTTTTATAATGTAAAATTTCGCAATTTGGTTTAATTTTCCAGTCATTTTGTGGATTATTTACCCATTCATATACGTTCTTAGATACGAAAAAATATATTTAAAGATATTAATTAAATTTATATTTGCTATAACCATGGTCATAAACATAGGTCAAATACAAAGAGAAGGGGTGATGACACCACTTGTCACACTAGTTTCACTTATTCTCCAGATTAGCACTAAAATTACTACGATGAAAGCATGCTGTTTTGAACGCACAGTAACGATTTCAACCATTTGCACAGTTTAGTATCGAAAGTTTATAAAAATTTGATGCCATTATGCTGATGTGCAAATCAAATAATAAAGGGTGTAAAAAAAGCATTCTGGTTTCAAGTTCACAAAACTTTAAGACTTTGATTGAACAAGAAAATTGGAAGAAAATAAGTGAGGGCAAAGATGCAAATGGAAAATTTCATATATTTAACAAAATATTTTTAGAAATAGTTGAAAGGACATTCCCCCTTGAACTTAAAAAAGACATCGCAAAAAGAAACAAATCTAATGATAACTCTTGGTTAACTTCAAATATAATTAATGAGGGGAAATGCCTGAGAGATATTTACAAAATGTGTAAAGAAGTTAATGATGACAAACTGTGGCAAGGTTATAAAACAAGGTTGGGAAGACATAGACAAACAATAAGACAGAGTAAATATGCATATAATGACAAGTTGTACTTAAATAGTCAAAATAAAACTAAAGCCACCTGGAGGATTATCAAAAAAGAGGTTAATCTAAAGCACAGAGAACCATACCCCCAGACATTTATAGATGAAAAAGGAAGCAAGATAGAAACATGGGAGGAAGCGGCGGACAAATTTAATACATACTTCCTAGATTCCCTGAAAAAAGATTCTTTAAAAACTATTTCACAACCAGATAAAGATTCAATTGTAACGTCATCTAAAGCTGACTGTTGCATGTCTATGTTCCTCTCACCAGTTGAACCCGGGGAGGTGGTAGATATTATCAGGGATATTTCAAAAAAGGATTGCGCAGGAATTGATGGTATTCCATGCTCTTTGCTCTTGGAGATTGCCGAGTCAATCGCACCGGTACTAGCTTATTTAATCAATGAATCATTCAGTGAAGGAGTATTTCCATCCAACCTGAAGGACTCCATTGTTATACCTATTTACAAAAATAATGATAAGGAAAGGCTTGAAAACTATAGAGCCGTCTCCTTGCTTCCAGTTTTCTCAAAGATCTATGAGAAAGCTTTCTATACCCGTTTAATAGACTTCTTAAATCAAAATACATTGCTGTTCAATAGTCAATATGGATTTCGTAGAGGATTATCAACTCAAGATGCGATTTTAGCTTCTTTAAATAGTGTAATAAAGAGCATGGACGATAAATATTTAGTAACGGGCCTATATTTTGACTATACAAGGGCTTTTGAAACAGTGAATCATCACCTGCTTATGGCAAAACTGTACAAATATGGAATAAGAGGACGGCCCTACAGCTGGCTTCAGTCATATTTAAGGGGCAGGTCACAGAAGGTTGTACTAAGAGCTAGGAACAGGGAATGCGCCTCTGATTTACGTAAAGTCGAGACGGGGGTTCCACAGGGAAGTGTGCTCGGCCCCCTATTGTTTTTACTATTTATTGATGATATTAAACATTCCAAGCTAAATCTAATGAAAAACCTAACGCTGTTCGCTGACGATGTCTCAGGAATAGTAGAGTCTTCAAAGGTAGAGGACTTAAGTGCACAGGCCAGTAGGTGTGCTCTCAATATGCAAGAATATAGCCATAGAAATATGCTTTTCCTAAATTTATCTAAAACTGAATCTATGCTTTACTCAATCAAGGAAAACAATTACAGTATATTAATAAAAACAAAGAATGGCTCTATGAAACAAAAAACAGCGATAAAATTTTTAGGAATACAATTCGATCCGCAATTATCATGGCACAAACAAGTAGACGACATCCTCAAAAAGATGGCGTTATATTCTTTCATTATATGGCAACTAAGATCACACGTGTCTCAAAACATTCTGATATCGTACTATTATGCACAGGTCAACTCTACGCTATCATATGCAATTGTTGCGTGGGGTAACTGTAACAGAATGAATGAAATATTAATTGCTCAAAAAAGAATAATAAGAACAATATTGTTCAAAAGACCCGACTACTCCTGTAGAGAACTCTTTAAAAAACTCAATATATTGACCGTCACCTCAATATACATATTGCAATGTGCCCTTTATGTTAGGAAAAACATTTCAAACTTCTTAACACCAAAGGATATGCCACATAACTACGCATTAAGGGAAACAGTAATGGCTCGTAGATTTTAAATTTTAACTTTCTGTAAATTTTAACTTATATTTTATTGTCTATAACATTTGTTTATTGTTTAATTTTAATTAATTACTAGATTTAGATTAGTTACCAACTTGTACGAAGCTTATATCCTTGTTTGTGATCTGACAGTGAATTGTTAAATAAATAAATAAAAAGTCTCTTCAACTAATTCAGCAAAATTACAAAAAAATTGTCTTATATTCCCTCTTATTCACACTGTATTCATTAAGTCGTATAAAAATACCACATACCTAAAAGTATGAGCATTGTTATAGTATTTCTATTATTAATTTGGAAATTCAGTCCAAAGTGTTGCTACCAGGATAAGTCATTTCAAAGCCTGAGGTGATAGAAGAGCCGAAGCCGTGTTTGAATATTACAAATGATATCCGTATAAAAATATAGTTCACCAGATATGTTATGCGCTTACCTTAAACGAAAAGAGTCGATTGTGAACTTATTAACATTGAAAACGGTGTATTTTGCTAACTTTGAATCGAATATTAGATATGGTATAATATTCTATGGAAGTAGTGGTGATTTTGATAGAGTATTTATAATACAAAAAAGGGTTTTAAGGACAATTTTAAAGCTAAGTTATAAAGAATCTTGTAGAAATAAATTCAAAGAAAACAAACTGCTAACTGCATTGGCCATTTATATACAAGAATGCTTGCTTTTTCTTTTTAAAAACAAATCTCTGTTTGTGAAAGATGAACCCAAACATGAATATCCAACTCGAACATTGAATTACAACTATCCAATACATCGCCTTACACTTACCGAAAAAAGTGCTAATTATAATTGTTTAAAATTGTTTAATAAACTTCCACGACATATTCAACATACTCAAGTGTTAAGTAAATTCAAGTCTCAGATTCATGATCTATTAGTGAGAATAGAACCATATAATATAAATGAATTCTTAACCCAGCAATTATAAATGGTGTCACAGTTACTCAGTTGTTCTTTCTATACCTAATTTGTGGTTTTGTTTTGCGGTATTAAATTATTTTACATTTATAGTATTTTTTAAATGTTTCTAGTATGTATTATATGTGTGCAATATTTGTAATATACAATATATTTAAAATGTTTCAAGTACTGACCATTTCAGTATTTGTTTGGTGTTGACGCTAATTCATTCTATGTAAATATTTGATATGTACATTCCATGAATAAAGTGATATTATTATTATTATTATTATTTACCTGGCTCCCCATTACAGGCCCTCTGCCTGATTTGATTTACGCTGGTCGCATAACCGTAGGTTAAATGATATTTATTTACTTTTATTGAAACGTTTATGGAGTTGCTCATTAAACTAACATTATTTACTATAAACAATGTATTATAAATAAATCATTTACATTGTGCCTATCAATTAACATAAAGTAGTAAAATATTTTCAATTATTACAAAGTGATTCTAAAACTCAATAATCAAAAATTGTGGGTCGACGCTCATGTCCATCATTATGAAGTATTCCTTTGTCGGTCTTTTTTATGAGTTCCAAACTGACTTTGGATATCCTATACCCCATGCATTATTTTCATATTTTTAACACAAAGAAATGTCATACAATCTCTAGATTGCTAGAGATTGTATGAAAAATGAGCCAAATATTGATTTGGCTCATTTTCTTTATTCACATATTCACCTGGAAATTTTGCCCAACCTCTTCTTGGAATTCTTTACTTGTCTAGCATTTAACAGACAGTGAGTGAGTACTTCACATCCACTCCAATGATAATACATTCACTACACAATTCTCGCCAAAAATTGTATAGATCCTACATATATACTAACATACCAGGTGAGGCGAAATTGCTATATTATTCTGGAGAGTCAACTGTCTAACTACAATTGGCATTGCTTAACTTTTCATATCGAAATATGAGTACAGTCAAGTATCAAGTTGCATCTGTGCTTGAACCTTTTTAGCCTTTTAATAAAAACTATTAAAATATTAGAACTCATACATATTCTATTAAACTTGAGTAACAAAATATTAACACATATTCAAATCATCCATATACTTCATAATTTCATTTCCGTTATTACAGCTTATAATGTTTATTTCATGAAATACAGTTGGAAGATCTATTGTGCATATAACATTATTTATACTTATGACACATTTCCATATTTTCCATAATGAATTCAACTCAAGATTCAAGAGTGTCAACATCCATTTATAGTAGCGATTCTAGCCATAACACTGTTAACTGCTTGATCTAGATTTATTAGTGGAAACACCTCCACCACTGGAAATAAGCCAATGTTACCATGCCTAAGCCATGGTTGTAATTTAATTGTGAAAACTCCTGTATAATGATAAACATAGTATAATATATTGGGTAAATACATATAATCACAAAATTTCAATTAATCTCGCCATCTACAAAATCACGAGGGGTTAAGAAACACAAATTCTATCTATCTATATTTGTGACCTCATGGCCATTCATGTAATATTAAATGATGATAACAGATAGACCAAAACTGTCAAAATGCTAATATCAATCTCTTAATCTTCATTCTTCTCGAGATTTTTTGTTTTGTCCATCATACATCACCTTTAAAAAATCCAAATATGGTGAAAATAAATCAATTATACAATATATTACTGGACAAAAAACTGTATGCCTGTTCCTTTGACATAAAGTCAAACCACATTATGTCATGTCCTAATTAATATATTAATGTAATTTTACTCAAACCATAAAACAGAAATTTGCAAATTGGTTTGTTAATTGAAAAGAATAGGAATAAGGCAAATGTTTCAACCTATTAAAGACGATTGAGAAATACATATATGAAATAAATTCACTTGGTACAAGCAAACATATTTTCCAAATAAAATTTGCTGTAATGATGAGCACTGCCATTTTTACTAAACTTTTTTGGAAATTTCATAAAATTAAAAAATATTAATCGCACATTTATCGATTTGTTAACAAAAGAGTGATAATTTTTAATTTTTTTAAAATACCTGTGAAGTCACATGCGCTTTATTTAGGTATGCCAGTAGCGCATTATTAACAATTAACTTGAGTAAAATAATAACACTGAAGCAAAAAATTTCATGTTTTGTTTACTATTTACTTGCATTTTTGTACACTAATTTATTATCTATATTAACATGTAAACCTAAATATGCCATAATGGAGTCTGTATTAGAGAAATCAAATTCAAATAATATCTCTTCTTATTCACAATATTTTGTAACTTATGCAATGTTCTATACTCCGTTTGCCCAAGAGATTCAGCTAAGCCACTCCCCACAAATGTGCGCTAAATTTGAACATAATATTTCTATTGGTTGAATTTTTAAAACCCATATTACAACCAACTGTGTCGAAAACACTATTAATATATGAGGTATTTGTTCTCCGAGACAAACCGTTTTCAGCCTCAAATCTGGTATATGGTTTTTAGAAATAACTGTTGTTATTTGCTGTTATTCCTATTCATCTAATAAAACAGTGTTTTTCAATACTGTGGTGCATATTTGTGTATATCAAAGTACGCAATAAAAACGATTTATAATATTGATTAAATGTCAGAACCACTTTTCTTTTTTAGGTTAAAAATTCATTCTTGTCAAATTAATTATGAATCAAGCTCAAGCCCTTTCTCTGCCGAAAAAACGGAAAAGCAAACATTTTTCGGTTAAAGAGAAGGAAAATATTGTGAATATCTTTAAGGCTTCTGCTGCAGAGAACCCAGACAACCATAAGACACAAAACGAGTTTACTGCAAAGGCAGCAAGTAATTTTCTTTTTTGTATTATACAGGCATGCTCAAAGTACTTTCTCTCGAGGCATTCTTAGTTTAACAATGTATATTTATTATAGTTTATATTTGAGTTTATTATTATTATCTATATTAATTATACATAATTTAGGTGTGAGTGACCGGAGCGTTTTCAAAATTCTTCATTAATATCAGGAAACACATGCACTTCAGGAGCCAAAAGCGTATCACCGACAATGAGCAATTTTGGACAACATCGATGAGTAAACCAAAAGTGATGTTCGATGTTTAATTCATTCTTCTTTTGAAAGAAATGAACCACCGACTCTAGATAAAATGTTAGTAGCGCTGCATGAAAACGAAGATCTACCTGAATTTAAACGGACTACTTTGAGAACATTGATCAAAGAAATTGGCTTTCGGTGAGTAAATTTTTTTTAATTCTACATGTTCTACTTATTTTGGCATTACAGGTTCTCAAAAAGATCACGCAATAGTGTCCTTAGAGAGAAGAATGAGATCATCGCCTAGAGAAGGTGTTTTCTGTGAGAGATCCAAAATTACCGCGAAGAAGGCAAGAAATTGTACTTCATAGATGAGACTTGGGTAAATGCCGGCCATACTGTAAGTAAAGTATGGAAGGATACAACAATCCTCAATCCGAGGCAGGCTTTCATTCAGGGATTAACGACGGGGTTAAAAGATCCATCAGGCAAGAGGGGTCGCCTTATAGTCCTTCACATAGGTTCCGAGGACGGTTTCGTTGAGGATGGTTTGCTATGCTTCCAATCAAAGAAAACAGGGGACTATCATGAAGAAATGAATGCTGATGTTTTCAAAAACTGGTTTTCACAAATTCTGGGGCGCTTGGCCAAAGATTCTGTGATTGTGATGGACAACGCTTCTTATCACAGTAGAAAAACGGAGAAGTTTTCCAATTCTGGCACGAAAAAAGCAGACATACACGCCTGGTTGACAAGTAAGTCGATTTGTTACAGGGCAGATATGGTAAAAGCCGAACTCCTACATCTTGTCAAGCAGTCTCTTATTATGCCAAAATATGTGGTTGATGAAACGGCAAAAGAACAAGGTCATACAGTTTTGCGATGGCCTCCATATCATTGTGAATTCAACCCGATTGAATTAATATGGGGCCAAATAAAAGGAGAAGTAGCAAGGAACAACACTACGTTTAAAATGAAAGACCTTCACCAATTATTTCAGCAAGCCATTGGAAACGTTTCTGCCGAAAATTGGAAGAATGCAATTCGTCATGCGCAAAGTGAAGAGAAAAAAATATGGCAAGTTGACATCGCAATGGACATTGTAGTAGAGTCACTGATAATTCATGTGGGGGGTGGCACTTCATCGTCTGAATCGGAAATGGATTAAAAGCCGTATGACACTAGACAAGTTTTGCTGTACCATTTTAGTGTTACTGGATCAGAATCAGGCTTTCTATCTAGTTAACTTTAATTTACTTACAGCAAAAGTAAAATATATAGGTTTTGAAAATGCAACACTTGCAATGGTTATGTAATTATATTAAAGGTTTTTTCTTAATACACATACATGCTCTTCAACAAAAGAAACCTCATTGGGAGTTCCACAAGGTAGTGTTCTGGGCCATATCCTTTTTTCTATATATATTATATATATTTGATTTAGTTGTTGCTCTATCAAAATGTCAAAGTCAGTTCTATGCAGATGATATCGAAATGTACTTATCTTTCCCATATAAGAAAATACAAACATCTACTGACTATGTGAACAGGGATTTACAGAACATCTTTACTTATTCTGAACGGCACGGATTGCGTGTCAACCCCAATAAGACAGTAGCAATATGTATAGGGCCAGAGCGGTAAAAACTTGAGATCGATACAAAATATTACTTGAATTTCAACAATGAAAATGTTGAGTGGGTTGCTTCAGCAAAAAATCTTGGTATAGTTATGGATGGAAGTTTATCATTTAATGACCATATTGAACATATCTTTAAAACGTCTATGTATAAATTAGAAACATTACATTCATTTAAAAACCAATTAAATCAGAATATAAAGCTAAAACTTGTCAAAACATTAATATATCCCCAATTAGATTATTGTTCGTCAGTTTATTATAATTTTCTACCACAGTATAATAAAAATAAGCCGCAAAGAGTACAGAATGCATGCAAACGTACTGTTTGTTGCATTCCATATATGGCTCATGTGACTCCCTATATCAGAGAATTAAATGAAGCAAATGTTGAAAAGCGTATGCAATATCTGATCACGATATTCTTGTATAAATTAATTAAGAATAAAACACGCCAGTATCTATTTAATTTGATGCAAAGAAGATCGAATACACATGATGTAAATACAAGAATAGATACATTTACTACTCCTCAACATCATACAAATAAATTTGAAGGATGTTTTTTTTATATTGCACCAATGTAATTAAATAAAATTATATCCAACTTAGATTTGTCCCTACCTCATTTCAAAAGTAAATTAAAGAATGTTAAATAATTAGGACACCCTCTCGGACCTGTTATTTGTAGACTGATTTGTAGCTAGCATGTAGGCGTTTATATTTATACGTATTTTATATATCAATATTTTAATGTGTATATTTATATTAATTCATTTACATTATGAGGTTTTAAAATTTTGTGGTGAGATATATACGAGTAAATCGGTCCTAACTAGCTAATTCCATAGGACTTTGAAGAACTGAACACGATGCCGTTACCCAGTTTACTCTATAAGGTGCTGCAGCAAAATGGATAAAATAATTTAAAAATATTATTTTATTAAGTTTGAGGTTATGTTTTCTCAAAATCCTGACCTGATAGAGCAAAACGTGTAACACAATGGTGTTCAGTGCGTCAAAATCCTATGAAATTAGCTATTTAGGTCCGATTTACTTGTATATATACTCGCCACAAAATTCTGGTATTTCTTGCTAAACTCAGAAATAAAATAATGTTTGAGCCATCTATAGTTACGTTTTTTTTATTGTCACTATTGGTTATTGAAGATTTTGGAGAACTAAATCAGATGGTCTGGTCCATTTTACTCAATTTCGTATCGTTGTCAAGTTATTAGGGCATGAACATACGTCAAAAACCCCTATTTGAGTTTAAAAAAAAACAAAAAAGTGTTTCTTTGCAGGTCCGTAATTTTTTTAAATGGGACACCCTATATTTTATTCTAAAGATTGATGATAGGCCTTTTACAAAGGAAGTCAGCTTCATTTTCTATTACAATTCAACACTTCATTTTTATTACAATAAATGTTCAAAATGTGCGCCGTTAACAATTTGGCAATGACCAATACGATGTTCGAAACTATTAATTACATTTTCAATTACATCTGGTGCTATATTTTATATTTCGTCTAGGATTTGTAGTTTTAATCCATCTATTGTACTCAGTTTTTCTAAATGATTCATTGTGAATTATTCATGTGATGTTCTGAAGCACAGTGTATCGCTCAAGGTGTTTTGTAGTACTATTCTTTTCATTTCCTTGAATTTCACTTTATTACAAAAACTACAAAAATACCCATTTTACAATTTAAAACTCATTAATGATTTAAAAGTGAGAGTGTGTAGACGTCTGAACACGTAAAATTCTAAATACATTTTTTAATTTCCAAAATGGTATGTCTTAGGGGCCATCCATATAATACGTCACGTAAAATTTACGCATTTTTTACCCCTCGCTCCCCATTTGTCACGCTGCATCACATTTCTTTCAACCCCCCACCTAACAATACGTCACAAAACCTGGACCCCCCCCACCCAAGTGAATGATTATTTTTATGAATATTGGTAACATACAAAAATTATGTCTAAACAATCTCATTTACTCATAACATTTTTAATAATACAAAATTATTGTTAGTCTATATGATGGACTACATTACCTCCTTCTCATTTTGCGTGCACATTTTTAAAATGATTTCATTGAATTTTATAAGGAAAACATATCCTCGAGCATATGTACCGCAAGTGAACCATGTTTTCATATTCACATGCGTTACATAGCCCCTGTGATATGTATAACTTTTTTTTTTCATATGAATTCAGCAAATTCCAACGGATCTAAAGCTATACTGTACACAGAAAATTTTTAAGTATAAGTGGTTAAAACTGGCTTCGCATGCTGGCAGATCATGCTAGATTTGTGGCTCGCATATCGAAACAATTGCATACATATCGCGAGGGACATGTATCGCAGCTAACGTGTTAAAAAGATTATCGATGACGTTGTAGATATGTAAAAAAAAACTGTTTTCTTTTACGTACAAACAGAACAATCTGATATTACTAACTGACATGTTTTTGTATTTTTGCGAAAGCAAAACAGAAGAAAAGTTATGAACTTGATGAGTTTCTTTTGGGACATGTTGTATACATCTTTGCATGTAGTTGTTTCAAGTGTACCACTTCCATTTTTTGAGACTTAATATGGAAGAGAGACTTAACATGGTACCTCAAATGATATTTTTCCTCTATTCCATGCAGTTTTTATTGAAAATTATTTTTTCTGAACAATACACTGTTGGTTTTCAGATATTGCAATAATTATTTTTTAAAGGTTACTACGGAATGTCAGAATAACTCTTCCCATAAACACTGCTTCCTAATCAAGTACAACCCAATAAGGATGGCGGCTAATTTGTGACTTTTACCGATTATCTCGGAAATACTTTGGGACTTTATATGATTTTGTTTACAATGGGCTTGTTCGGCATTTTTTTTTTAATTTCATAAATCGAAAGTGCAAGTATAAAATAATGGATCTGCAAAAAATCAGAATCTTATTCGCACGTTTAGTATCTTTAAAACTATTACAAATCTCCACCTCGCGAAAATGGGGCGTGGCCAGGCGCTACGTCACTATACGCATAGACTCGGCGATCTCAATAGACTTGATGCTCCTTAGTTGTTAAAATTATAAGTGTTTCCGAAGTATCGTTTGTTCTCCTTACTTCTTGACAGCATACAATTTGGTGAAATGTCAAAAAATTACAATTTTCTCTCGCTCCTGTCGGGACGAATTTTCGATTTTGACCCTGCAATTTACGATTAGGATTCATCGCCGACCTTCTCCTTTCCGTAGAGACATAGAACGAACTTCCACTTGACGTATTTATTTAGTTACCAGCGTTTGAAAATTCCATGTTTTTCGACTTTTCAGGTTAAATTTGAAAGGTCCCAGAAAGCCACTTTTCTTACGTCACTTCAGTCACTTGGTTATAGTGACGTCACAAATGAGCGCTCGGTTTTTGCAACTATTACTAATTTCAACTCCTTATATCTTGAGAAGGGAAAAAGCTAATAATACGAAGTTTTAAGTGCATAATGAGAATATCGAGTACTATATGAAAAAGTACAAAAACCATATAAAAAGAATATCATGGAACAAGCCCATTATTATGCATAATTGAAACTTATTATTTTACAGTATAAAGTAAAATAAATCTTATTTGTAATTGTACAAACGAGAGATAGGTAACTTTTGTTTCTACATAATACTTATTTTCTTGTTTACATTTTCAGTAATTTAAGACATCATGAATCCTGGTTAAAATCACAAAAATGGTCTTCTCTGCAATTAGCCACAGGGTAAATCATTTTCAATGAGAAACGATTTACTCAAAACATTGCAGTTTTATCATGTACGAGTCATTATGTAATGTTTTAATAAATTATTGGTACTTTGGATAACTTTTAAACATTCAGTTTAATCTAATCACAATGTAAACACACCATAACTTCATTATGAAATATCAGCCTATTGTACATTAATTTAAAAAACAGGCTAACCATTATACTCTTCGTGTTGATTTACTGTAATTTTTGTATAATTAGGTGTTTTCACAAATTTTAAATTCACTTTCATTGTGAAGATAATGCTTTATTATAGTTAAAAGCACTTGAATTTTGAGAAACAGTCGAACAATATCTTAAAATAAGCCATTTTAATTTTGTATTGAAATTTTTTCGCCAAAAACACTAAGTACATTAATTCACTACGCACTCATGGCGTCATCAGTTATATTGCCAGTGTCATTTTGTGATATAAACGCGTTATTTTGCAGATAAATTTCCTAAAGTAGCTTTTACAGATCCCGTATTAGGTAGGCATTACTTATTTAATCACATGTAAAGCGTAAACAAAGTGAATAAAATGTTGCGTTTAACAATTTTTAAATGCAATTTAGAAACTAATATAACCGATGACGTCACCGCGTGTTTTGTGTACTCGTTCAATTACTGAAATTTTATGTTATTTATTTGTAGAAATTTTAACTTGATGGACAATAGAATGCTGTTTAAATATCAATAAGTGCTTTAGTATAACAAGTACTTCATTTTAATAATATCAAAAAAGCAAATTTGCACATAGCGAAAACACCTAATTGTTCCACATTTTATATACTACTCTTTGCAGTTTCTTTGTCAATAATATTAGTAATTATTAAATATTTGTAATAGTCATAACATTGTATAAAACTTTCTCCACTTCATTGTATTTTTAGCAACAATAATAATGGAAAACTCAATGGTGATGATATTAAATCTGCAAAAAACTATAAACGGTTCAAAGACATAAACATTTGCATTATCTAGGACTCGAGCTTTCCACCAAATTCTTATCTCAACCGAAATATTAAAGATCAATAAACCGCTGGTATTGTGAAAATAGAATTTTACCAAAACGCAAATTGTCCTTATTCCTGTTACTACAAAACAGTAAGACCAATTGTACAAATTACTGGAGCTTCATAGAAGTTCATGCAATATTTTTATTAATTCCTCAAACCTGGGCCTTACTATCCTGGCACGAGAATTAACTGCGTACCTTCTGCCAGTACGATTTCCATCTGATCTTGTTCGTCCTGGTCTTCTTTCTTCCATTAAATGTAAAGGTAATGTTGTCATAAGGTCATCCATCTAAAAATCAGTTATTTAAAAAAAAAACAGGTTAATCTCTTTGTGAAAAAAATACCACATCATCATCTTCCCAATCATCAACTTCCACCATTTCGTCAGTTCCATCAGGGGCCTCCTGTAATTCCTCAATGAACCCATCAGCACAATGTGGGCACGTAAAGTTCTATAAACAATTGGGTAGTAATGTAAGTAGGTAATTGACGTTTTACAATATGCATTGATTTTACATACCGCAGAAGCATTTTGAAACTGTACATTACACATATGACAGTAGAATTTTTGAGGTGGTCTATCCTCTACAGCAGCTTCCGCCATTATTTATTTATTACTCCTAAAACTATTAATTTAACAAATAAATTTATAAAAGCACAATCTGAAAAGTCACATCGACCACCATATTCGTACCATCCATCACAACAAATTTACCAACGATCTGCGCATAATCAAAAATTCCCTAAATTAATGCTTATTAGTTATTTCCTTTCTGGATATTGGCAATTGGCATTAGCAGCCTTCTTAAGTGGAGATTTGTTGGAGATTTGTCACGTGGGTAGTAAAATCGTGAAAATAGATAATAAAAATGCGTATTGAAACTTGTTATTTCTGTTCTTCAAAAATATATCCCGGTCATGGTATTCAATTTGTGAGAAATGATTGCAAGGTAATTAATATATTATTATTTAAAAAAAAAATAGGTTATGTTTATGAATCAATATTGCTTTAGATATTCAAATTTTGTCGATCCAAATGCCATGCAGCATTTAAAAAGAAGAAAAATCCACGTAAAGTTAAATGGACTAAAGCATACCGAAAGACAGTAGGCAAGGAACTAGCCATTGATCCATCATTTGAATTTGAAAAACGCAGACATGTTCCTCTTAAATACGACAGACAAACTTGGACAAAGGCTATTGAGGCAATGAAAAAGGTCGAAACTATCAAAAATAAACGTCAAGGATCGTATATCATGCAAAGATTACGTAAAGGAAGAGAGCTGGAAAAAGAGCGAGACATTAAGGAGGTACAAAGAGATCTTTCGCTTATTAGGTCACCTGCTGTGGGATTAAGACAACGTAAACAAGAGGATACTGTAACAGAAGATGTCCAAGAAAGTGATCAAGAAATGGAAGTAGTAGAAGATGGTGGTGAAGTTACATTGTAATTAAATTCGTACCTAATTTGGTATCATCCTTAAACTTTTGTTATAATTTGAATTGGTAAAAATTTCAAGTTTAATAAAGAACCTAATAAGTACTCATTATTTAGTGTTCAATAATAAAATGGACTTTCACATATAATTTAGGACTAGATGCAAAATTACTGTGGTCATTATTTGACAAAAGAGAGTGAATAGTGTTTCATATGCTACGTACCTAAAATATCTAAACAGACGAGTGGCGAAATCGTTAGATATGATATTACTTTGAATGGAACTCCATAAGTTAACTTGGCTGAAGTGGTCAGGTATGTTTGCGTCAGTTTTTTTAATGTAGACATAAGGTTTTGATAGACCAAGCATTGTTATAGATATCGCTTAATTTAAATTATAAGTACTTGGCTATGCTTTTTTCAAAGTCTATTGGGGCATTAAATACATTCTAATAGTGCAATATCTTATTTCTTTTAAATTCAGTAAGTATATAAACTCTGCCACCAAAATAACAATATGAAGTAAGGTTATTAGTAAATTGTGGAGCTTTTGTCCATTCTGTTTTTATTAACTCGTAAGAATGACTAATAACGTTTTTCAGGTTTTATACGAATACTATTTGAGTAGTAAAGGAGGGGTATCGATAAACTGGGAAAGTCGGCCCCAATTTCATTAAAAATTAATTTAGCCATACATTTTCTAAATTTTTTACCATTTTTCAATAAAGGATCCATTCTTTGAAATAAAAATAATTACAGCATGTAGTCATTTTTTCTAGGAAAGCGTACACCACAAAGTGGGTGTGCGCATTTTATTTAAAAATACCCTGTTTCCAGCAGAGCACATTTTTTTAGCATTTTCTTCATTGTTTTTATATGTTATCTGGAACATAAAATCAACATGCACAAAAAGGCTAATTGCTAAAATAATATGCTCATGGGATGGATTTTCTTAGGGTAGTGATACCTCCTTTATTGGAATGTCTATCATAAGATTTATTCGCAGAAAATGGTAAATCATAAATATAATGTATTACTTAATACATAGAACAACATTGTTCTCATGTAAAGTATGTTCTGGCATTGATTATTAATCAATGATAATACTTTCAATAGGTAAAGTTAACCAAAATGTCGTAAATTTTAGTGTAACTTGACCTGTGATAATTTACACCTATTAAATACGTAGATTTTCGTGGTAATTTTAACTTATAGGTCTAATTAGCACAAGGCGCCATATTTTCTCAACTCAGTTAAAATATGGCTCCAAATTGTAGTTTGTAAAATGAGTGTATAATGAAACAAACTGACGAAAAGTTTAAAAATAGATAATTATACCCGTAAACCCATATCTAACAAGTATGGTATACTTTCGGCTCAAAGTATTACAATATTTTTTGAGGCGCATTAGTATTTTACGGAGTACAGCTGCTATTATTCACAGAAAAATTTTTGGCCCATTGATATCAGTAAGCGAGAACTGGAAATACTTTCCTCATAAATTGTATTTATTTTAGTTAACGACATTCATTTTGTATCGTTATTGTGAGTTAGGTATCTCTTAGTGGCGGCTCGTGATATTGTCTGCAGAGGAGGCTTGATATTCTGAAAGACAACTGATATGCAATATGACTACAATTTGTACATTTCCCCACCACCCCTGAAGTAGTACAACGGCGCATTACATTTTTTTTGCCGTGGGTTGTTCGCCAGGATAACGATTCACGACTTGAGAGAATAGAACTAATAAAAGAATAGAAAGAAAAGGAAATAGAAAATGTATTGAGATGAAAAAATCATTCTCATGAAATTCTTGTTCCTACGACTCGAGTATCGGTATCCAAAGGAGCCCTACTATCCCACTTTGTAATTAAATTATACAATTTAATAAAAATAAAAATAGTTTTAGTAAAAAAATTAGTGTTTTTCTACAAATAAAAAATTGTATTCATTATCACTGCCAGGAGTGTAAAATTATAACTTTTAATAAAAATTAAAATAGTTTTGAGAAAGAAGTTATACAAAAAAATATAACCGCAGAACTCTATATTATGGAGAATTAAAAAATATTTCCTAAAAAATAAATAACACAAATAAATATTTTTTCTAAAATAACAACTACCTATATTAATCTCTGCTTTAAAGCCTAAATACAAATGAGTGGTAACCTGCGATTTTCGGAACTAGCAAAATGGTTGATTACTTCATCATAAACTGAATCGTGTTTCTTCAATTCTGACAAAAAACGTTTTTCTATTGAAATAAGCGATACATTTGAGAGGCGGTCTTGACTCATTTTGTTTCTAGTAAATGTTTTTATGCGTTTAAGTGCTGAAAATGATCGTTCTACAGAAGCTGAGGTTACCGGAATTGTTGACACTAATGACAAAAGTTTGTACAGTTCGGGGAGACAGCTTTTTAAATTGTTATTATATATAAAAGTAAGCATTTCTTGAGATAATTTTGAATTTGCTAAAAGTTGCTGGTCTGAATACAACACGCATAGTTCATTTCTTACCGAAATACGGTCAAAAAAAGGATAATGGTCCATTAATTTCTCCATTAGACTAGTAGGAAATGATTTAGAAAACGTTTTAAAATTATTAGGATTTACTAAATCAAAACACTGCAAAGAATTTAAATCAGAAAATCTCATTTCAATTTGGACTATAATGATGTCCAAAATTTCTATAAAAATTTGTTTGTAATGTATATCTGCCCTGTCAAAGTTATATGTTGTCTTTCTCTTTTTACATTGTGGCTCTGGCTCATCGTCATCGTCTACTTTTTCAACATTTTCTAAAAAAATATTGTATAAAGTATTGAAATGTATTTCGGTATTGCGAAATTCTTTTAATTTAGATATAAGTGAATTACTTAAGTCTATTTTTAGAATATGTTGTATCAGTTGGTTTATTCTGTAAAATTTGGAAAACAACATCAGTTTGCTCAAAAATCATTTTAAAAGCGTTTAGAAAAAATATGAAATTTTTATCCAACAATAACGATTTTAATCCGTAAGCTGCTCGTAAAGTCTGATCGTCATTTAAAAAATCTTCACTTTCCGAAATAAAATTAAAAACGTCAATAAGTTCTTTCCTGTATTTGTCAACAGTGAAAACAACTCTAGATGAAAAATTCCAACGAGTGGGAGCGTTTGTTGGAATTCTATGTTTCATATTAATTCTATTTAAAACATCAGTTCTTTTGGTAGATTTTGAAAAAAATGACGAAAAACCAGTAACATTTGAAAAAAATATTCTAACTTCTTTAATTCCGTTACATGCTTTACTCAGAACTAAATTTAATTGGTGTGCGTAACAGTGACTGAAGTAATAACTGTAGCGCCGTCATAAGTTTGTGCTATTAATTTATTTTTCAAATCAAATTTACCAAATTCGTCGATTAATAATTTAAATAAACTCTCTGCGTTTCTTCCACTACTCACATCAAGAAAACCAACAAACCTTTCAATAACTTCTCCGTGCATTACATATCTAAAAATTATGGAAAGTTGAGATTTACAAGTAACGTCCGTCGTTTCGTCAATTTGCCACGAGAAAAATTCGCAATTGTTCTTCATAAATTTCTCCTTTAATAATTGAGCTAACACTCTCAATTAGATCATTTTGAATTGATTTAGATGTTCCGGAAAAAATAGTGGCGTTATTCAAAAAGTTCTCTAATTTTGGGTCATACGTTTTTAAAAAATCTATCAGCTCTTTGAAATTTCCTTTATTGCATGATTCTCGTTTTTCGTCATGTCCTCGGAAAGAATTTTCTTGTGAAGATAAATATATAACGCCATCTATTAACCTTTAATATTTCCCTATTTTCACGGACCTTTTCGTTAAAATTTTCTATTTCTCTCTTATGTGCAGAATCCAAGAAATTTACAATATTTTGTTTACCGAACATTTCGAATTTAATGCAAGATGAAATGTGCTCCTGGGATTTTTCGTGCCTTTCTAAACCTCGCGACAAATTTTGCAAATTATTAAACCCGGCCCTGCCCCAAATTGATCATTAGTAAATGATAAACATCTCCAACAATATAATTTGTTTCTAACTGTTGATATCGTTAACCACTCGATTTTTTATAATTGTTATCACAAAACCCTCTGTTTTGTTTACCACTTTTAAAAACTAACGAAGGCATTGCTGGTGTAGGCCTGGCATTTCTTTTAATTCCTACCTTTTCGTCGTAAGTAAGAGTAGTAAATCCATTTAATAACAAATAATCCACCACGTCTGGACAACAAGGCATGTTGTTGGGAATATTTTCACCTTGAGCACTCAGCACTTCTAGCCCGCCTGTCAAATGTTTTATGTATTTTTACATCAAGTTGATCTTAACCGGCTAGACGCAACTGACAGTTCGTTTTTAATAATAATAATAATAATAATAATAATGTTTATTATGCAAACAGAGATTACAATAATACAATGTTACATAAAAGGTAGGAGTTCGGCTAAGCCGTTCTTCCACACTACCCAAAAAGAAGAACAAGAGAAAAAATAAAAAAATACTTAAGGTAATTATATAGGAATCCATATATGTATATACTTATATAAAACATTTAAATAGTATACCCACTTATTTATAAATCTATTAGAGATTGTCATTTAATAACATAGTTTTAACACTGATGTTAAAAGAGTAGAAAGATAAATCCAACAAGTTTAATACCTTATTTAATAAATGAGGAGCCATATAAGTGAAAGAACCTTCGTATTTGCTAGTGGAATATTGAGGGATACAGAAAGAATTGACTCTTATGTTTACATTGTAAATGTTGGATCTTTTTTCCAGTAAATTATATAAGTATTGTGGTGTTTGATATTTTAAGACTTTAAAGAGAAATGTATAATAAAGATATTGTGCCCTTTTGACAACATTAAGTTCTTTAAGTTGAAATAAGTAAGGGGTTACGTGATTCCGATATGGAATGCAACAGACAAAGCGCATACACGAGTTTTGTACTTTCTGTAATTTGATTTTATTGTAATTCGTTAGAAAATGATAGTATACTGTACAACAGTAATCGGTATGAGGATAAATAAGAGATTTTATTAATTTTAATTTTGTTTGCTCATTTAATTGATATTTTAGGTGATATAATGATTTTAGCTTGAAATAAGACATACTGATGACATGATTGACATGTTGGTTAAAACTCAGATTATGATCAATAAACAAACCGAGATTTTTTGCTGATTCTACCCAGTCAATTTGTGTATTATTTATCAATAATTTCTCTTGGCAAATAACGTTTCTTTGGTGTTCCTTCCCTATGCATAATGCTTTAGATTTACCAGGATTAATTTTTCGAATCTAGGTCCATATTTATAAAATTAATAGATTCCTCCAACTGCAAAAAATGACAAGGTTTATATAATTGGACATCATCCGCATATAAGTGTATATTACAATATTGTATACAAGTGGGTAAATCAAAAGTATACACTGAGAATAAAATAGGCCCGAGAATGCTGCCTTGCGGTACCCCCCTACTTGTAATACCTAAGTACGATTCATTATTACATCCTAATACAACTTTCTGAGTACGATTTTTCAAATAGCTACTGAACCATTTCAGTACAGTGGCATCAAAGCCAATATATTTTAATTTTGGTACAAGCAAGTCGAAGTCTACTAGGTCGAATGCCTTACTTTGGTCTAATAGAATTATTATCGATGAAGTTGACTTATCTAACTCAAAAGAGATGTCGTTTATGAGTTTTAATAGAGCAGTTGTGGTACTGTGTTTTTCTCTGAATCCTGATTGGACGATGGGTAAAATATTATGAGTGTTTAAAAATATTTTCAAATTTAGAGAGATGATTTTCTCTAATATCTTAGAAAATGATGGGAGTATTGAGATAGGGCGTAAATCATTTAGGGTTAGTGGAACGGATATTTTGGAAATTGGTAGAATATTAGCAGATTTCCACACGGTTGGAAAAACTCCTAGTTTCAAAGAATCGTTATATATGTTCTGCAGAACATCAATGCAATGAGGAATTATTAAGTTAATCATTTTTAAATTGATGTTGTCGCTCCCTGTTGCTACAGATTTCATATTTTTTATTGCCAAATAAATATCTTCATGACTTATTTCTGTAAAAGTAAATTTGAGATCTCTACCCAAATAACCGTTACTGAAATAAGTCAATGTGTCTATATTTACATTAGATTGCCCCGCAACATTTAAAAAATAATCATTTAATCGATTGGGATCTGTAAACTCGTCAGGAAGACTACTAGGTTTATTTATAGATTTAGTGTACACACCCCACTGTGAAAGGCTTTTCCATAATAACTTAGGGTTGTTCTTATTTTTAGCAACTACGAATTGCATGTATGCTTTCTTTTCCCGAACGATGGCTTCTTTGGTATAGTTTCTTAATGTCACGTAGGTTTCCCTGTCTCTAGCCGTATTGGATTTTAAATACTTTTTATGAGCCTTGTCTTTCGTTTTGATCATTTCTCTTATGTTGTAAGTAATATAAGGTTTATAGTTTCTTTTAGTTTTCAATGTACATACAGGGGCGTGAACGTCAAAAAGTGAAATAATAGCTTGATTGAAAGTATTGGTTTTTAAATTAATGTCCTCAATTGACTTGATTTTATCCCAAAATATTCGACTGGCATCGAAATTAAAATGTTCGAGATTAAAATTATTATAATTTCTATACTGAGTGATTTTAGGTTCAGCTTTTTTTAAATCAAATTTAAGTTTACAATAAACAAACATATGATCTGTGTTATTATGCATGTCTATAGTATCACAGGTGTCTAAATCCAAATTAGCACTAATACATATAACATCAATCAATGATTCACTCGTTTCAGTTATTCTTGTAGGTTTATTAATAATTTGTTTTAAATTGAAACTTGATAAAACAGAAACAAACTTTCTTACATCTGTTGAATTTTCTCGTAATAGGTTAATATTAATGTCTCCCATAAAAATGACTGATTGAGTTTCCAGATATAAATGTTTTCTTTGTGAATCACCTGAACTCCTGAACTGCACAGTGCACATGCGCTATAAAGAACTGAGATCTGAGGCTAGCCTCCTACTTGGCTATTCGAAGTGTTGCTATTTTACACAGCGCAAAGTAATTCAAGGTCATTCATGTTATAAGTAAATGCGTTAAAGTTGGAAGCTATTTCGTATTAGCCTCCAGCGAACCGCAGTGTTCATTCAGTAAAAGACCGGCCGACCGGGAAATATTCATACAAAGACAATCCGGACTGTAACGTTATAGGTATGTTTGTGGAAAGGAAATGCAAAACTTTTATATATACCTACACTGAAAATTAATTAATGAATTATAAACAATAAAAAATATTGAAAATTGAGATATACCTAAGTAGAAATTTCTTAAGATATTACTTTTGAAGATATGGTGGTTCTTCCAAGGGAGGCTCAGCCTCCACGGCCTCCCCTGACGAGCCGCCACTACTGTGTAGGCCGGGCTCGGACTGTTACTTACTTAGGTACATGATGTTTTATATCTTATGTTATTTCAAGTATTATATTGTTACGTGTTTTCACCCTTTAGGAACACCCTGTATGAATCCATGGGTTCTAAATAATTTTAACAAGGGGTAAACCACTAACACTTTATTTTATAATTTACCGATTACACAATAACAATACTTCTAACCTCACTTTTGCTGGTACCAAACTTCACTTTAATAGAACTTCTCCTGCGCCGGTAATCGCGCCTTATATACTCTGAAATTACCTTTAGATCCATCCAGAAAACAATCAAGAATCTTCTCCCACCACACTCTAGAAAACTCTATCTCTTTCTACAAGTTTCCATTCACTATTAGGCATAGGCGTCTCAATCTCCAGTTTCAAGGGGGTGTAATACATAATAATATTTATTTTGTATTTTTATTTAAAGAATATATGTATTTTTATTTAAACTTCTTGAATTTCGTTTTTGATATAAATAAATAATCATAAATTACCCAAAAATCTAAATTATTGAAATATATATATTAAAATATTCTAAACTGTAAAATCTAGCTTGCCTAATAAATTTATAGAAAATATACGACAATATTTTTTTATAATTGTAGAACTGGTGCAACCGAGTTTACGTTTCATAACTATTTACCTATAGTCATGTCATCATTCAGTTATCTTATATATATATATATATTGTTATACAGTACATTAGTCAGCCCCCTATATGATTGGGTCGTTCGTTCGCCCGGCACTTATAATACATATAGAGATGTATACATTAAAAAAAAACAATATTTGGACAATTTTTATTCTAAGGACACTTAGAGGGGTAGAAATATAATGTAAAAAAAAATCATTTATATAATTAGGCTGTAAGTCAGCCCCTTGGCTTGGTTAGCCCATCTTTATATGTATCTTAACGTGTTTCGTTTATTGGTCAGCCCAGCGGTGTTGCCACCACTTGGCTAGCTGATGTTAACTTCTCTGATTTAGTCTGTTTTTATACATTTACGCGGGAATGCGGGAGCACCTAAATCTCTCATTATTAATACGTGTTCGTATGTGTAAGTGTAAATATGAATAGTAGAGGTCAAAAGATGGTAAATATGGTGAAAAATAACTACAAATTAAGGAAAAAAGATGAGGTAAGACAATTAGCAATTATTTACGTATAAATAATTAGTAATAATTTGTGGTAGTTACAATTTTTGATTATACATAACCTTCTTACTTCTTGAAAGACAGTTGGAAAACGACCAAGAGTAAAATAGCACATTTAAATACTTAAAATTACAACATTTATTTTATTTACCTAATTTATGTGGAAACGGTATTAATCATTATGATTACTAATGAAGCGTCATGGTTCTTGTCTATAGTACGAATATTACAGGTATTAAAGAAAAATTTAAAAAAAGTTAGGAGTAAACAAAAGATTTTGAATGTATTAGACAGCCGGAGTTAATTTTTAATAGGGAATATGTATCAGTTGGTTTTTAAAATACTTATAAAATTATTAATTTGTTTGTACCTATGTACATTTGTGAGTTTTTAGTAGTGTAGATTATTATTATTAATATTCAATATAGAGGGTTTTATGATGGTTTCTGGCTTTAATTGCGAAAATTCTAGTTAATAAAGTAAAATTTCGTGGAAATAATGTTACTAAAGGATTATACAGGGTGTATAAAGAGTACCTATGTCAAAAAAGTTTGTTAGCAAAATATGGGCAGTATTTAGAATTCAATTTTAGGAAAAAGTATGTGTACCTATTTGTGTTATTTTTATAGACATTATACAGAATGTTTGAAAAATATGTAGACAAAGTTTTTTTCAGCAGAAAACGTACTTTCAATTGGAATTTGTTTGTAGGGCTTCAGTTTGTATACTTGAGTTATTTTTAATGAGATATTATATAGGGTGTGTAAAAAGTATATAAAACGAAGTTTTTTTGCGAAAAACGGGCACTTTCATTTAGAATTTATTTTTGGAGGATGACATATTTGTATATTTGGGTTATTTATGAAGAGATTTCGTTTAGAGCTTATTAATTGGGTTATTTTAGAACATATATTACAGTAGTAAAAAAGTATGCCAAATGTATTTTTTGGGTACCACCCTAGGAAGAACAGATTCATTATTACCTTATAGCTGCCAGGTTATGGTACAGGAAAAATAAAAATATCAGTTTCAACCAAGCACCCTCGAATCTGACAGCGACATATCGGGATTGCTTATTATATCTTTTTGACAATTTGTTTTGGAACCAAATTTAGGCTCATAACAGTGTTTATAATATTATTTTACATACAAGATGAAGTATTAGAATTCTACGTCATATTTATTTGATTGTTTTCATTATAACATATATGACAAATAATGACCCTGCACCAAATCAAGGGTTATTTTGTTGTCTACGGAATCGTTGCAAATTCAAGGCATATGAATTCTTAGGTCATTGTCAATGACAACTATTGCGGATAAAGTTCCAAAATGTCTTTATTTTAAAAATACAGCAGGTCGAAGCTCCAAAATTCAAAATTTTGAAAACGCGATTTTACGTATTTTTTTATCGAAACGGACTTATGTATTAATTTATATGAAGCAGTTACATGAACAATATATTGTGTACTTATGTAAATAAATATATAATTACTTTTGCCCATATTTATACACCAGCAGGATACAATAGACAGCAGTTTATTAGTATGCAAAAGCTATTTAGTTTGCATTAAGAATAAAATACTTACTGACATTTAGTGCAATACAGGAAAAGACATTATTATATTACTGTTATAAAAAGGGCTCATAAAAATTAATACAACTGCTTACTAAACAAATTCTTTGATTATAAATTAAATAATATTATTATGCTTTATTTATATTACTATAGCAACATGATGTGAATTTGTCCTGTGTTTTTTAAATATTATACAATAAAAATGTCAATACTTTAAAATGCCGAAATCAATTTTTTTTAAGCTAAAGAACTTTTGTTGCCTGGAGCCATTAAAACATAAGGAAAAGGGTATATTTATTTTCTGAGGTCCAACAAATATATACTTGTTTGTATTGTGTACGCAAACTTTTTTAATTTTTAGTAATTTTTATTTTGTTTATATGAATATTATAATAATGTATTTTTCTATGTTACACTGTACATAAGTATTATATTCTTAACGCAAATTAAATATTAAAAGTATTTACCGTTTCGATAAAAAATATGTAAAATCGCGTTTTTAAAATTTTGAATTTTGGAGCTTCTACCTGCTGTATTTTTAAAATAAAGACATTTTGGAACTTGAACCATAACAGTATTCATTGACAATGACCTAAGGATTCTATGCCTAGAATTTGAAACGATTCTGTCGACAACAAAATTACCCTTTCATTTGATGCGGGGTCCTTTGTGCAGAAAACATACTTTTTCAAAGTGCGGGAAAATACATCATTTTGAACCAAAATGTTTGCAGGAATATGGCAGTTTACCCACGCTTGTTGAAAAAATCGTTATCGACTGTTTTTATATTTTCTAATTTTTATATATCGCGTTAAAATTTTGTTAGCTGCCTTTTTGATATAATTATATAAATTATACTTAAACTTTTATTTATTTAGTTATAGCAAGAATGGTATCGTTTTCACATAACTCAAGCTCAATGATACAAAATATCGTATTAAGATTTTGACAGCGGTTGCTTTCATATGAAACTATGAATTCATTGCAACATCATTGTTTTTGGTATCGTTTTTATATAATTTGAGAACAAGGATTCAAAATATCTCATTTGAATTTTGATAGCTGTCGTTTTGACATGCATCATTTATATGAAAATATACAGGCGTTACAAGTAATTCTATACATTTCTTTGGAGATGTGATTACCTAAGAAGTAAATTTAACTCTAATATGCATTATCCAAAACTCAATAGTTTTTGAGATATTTAATTTTTTTTTCCCAAAAAAGTTTGTATCTTTGTCTTCAAATTTATTTTTTAGAAAATCTACTCGACATCTTTTAACTTTTAACTGGATTACTTGTCCAACACGATGGTCATCCACTTAGAATGACAAAATATCCGGAAATATATCCATTACGTGAAAATTTTAAAAAACTTAATTTTTTTTTTTCTTTAAATAAGCTATGAATTTTACCTTTAAGGTTGTTCATAAAATTATCAACGTAACATGCGTAAAAATTGTTTTAAAAACTTCCTTATTGGAACAGCTATATAACAAGATACAAATGTTCACCGTAAACTTGATAGTTCTAATAAACAATTAGTGAAAATGGTGGAAATGGTACGTCACTTATTTCTGGATGAACATTTAAAAAAACGTAATGTAAAGTTAACGTTTGATTCTTTATTAATTTCAAAGTTGTACTTAATTTATACATGACTTGCTCAAAATGGGAGCCCCTACTCTGTATACATGCATGACAGCGTCTTCTTATTTCCATCCTTGTTACTTTGGTTGTCAATCTATGCCGTATGTGTTGGGCAGCGTCGACTATCCTTTGTCTTCTATTGTATTGACTGGTGTTGCATAGACTATATCTTTCATATGACCCCACAAGTAATAATCTAGAGGTGTTAAGTCAGGGCTTCGCGCTGGCCAAGGTATCGGGCCTGACCTTCCAATCCAATGGTTAGGGAAACGTTGATTGAGTAACTGTCTGACAGTTAGCCGAAAATGTGCTGGACAGCCGTCGTTCTGGAACATCATTCGCCTACTTATAGCGAGAGAAACATCTTCCAGGATCACCAGCAGATCATCCCTTAAAAAATTTTCATACATTTCCCCGTTTAAATGTTGGGGGAAGAGTCTGGCTCTATTAACTAGCGGCCAATTACTACCATCCACACATTAACGGAAAATTTCCTTTGGAAACTAGTTTCCTTTGTTAAATAGGGATTTTCGTCGGCCCTATAATGCAGGTTGTGGAAATTTGTTATACCCCGAGTAGATTTTTTGAAAAATAAATTTTAACACATAAAGATATATTTTATGAGAAAAAAGAAAAAATTGAAATATCTCAAAAACTAATTGCGTTTCAGATAATACATATTAGAGTTAAATTTACTCCTTAGGTCTTGTCCTATCACATCTCCAAAGTAATGTATCGAATTACCAGTAACCCTCTATATTTGTGGCAAAAAACATTGTGCTTGGTAGCGTTTTCGTATTATAAGTGTATATATTGATTATTTTAGATCAATTATGGAGAAAAGAGTCCCCAAAGCATAATGGACTTTTCTTCTGGTTCATCGGATGAAGTACAATTTTCAGATCATAGTTCAGATTACAGTTCTGATTCAAATATTGGCACGGATTGTGGTTATTTAGAAGTTTCCTTGGAAACATTAAAGAAAAACTCAGAACAATCAAAAACTGACTTACCCTCAAGTAATAAGGAAACTGCAACAAACAGTACTATGCATAGTAATATCCAAACTCAGCAAAACTGTTATCCTTACCAATTTACCGATTCTTCTCTAACATTAGAGAAGAGCTATACTGGGGCCGAAAAACAATTTAAAAAATTTAATTCACCAAGTGAATCGACGTCTATTTGTTCTGACTCAGAGGAATCTGAATCTGAATTTGATCTCCTGTCAGGGCTTAGGAAGGTATAATCATGATATTAATAATTATATGGGATTAAATGTTGTCTAATAAATCTCGTCGAATAATATGTTTTTTAGAAGATATAACACATTTTTAATATAAATTTAATTATCATTAATGCTTACTTGCTCAAACTCGGTTTTTACTTTTATATAAATAAAAATATAATTATCAAATGATATACTTAATCGCATGTCGATTTATTTTTGCCATAGGTAAAAAAATAGAACTTTTCTTTTAATACAAAAACTTCCAAGTTTGCCAGAAAGTTTTAGCAAAAACCTTAAGCCTTAATTTTATTTTAATTTGTTGTCCCTTATTTTTTTTGTAATAACAAATTTCGATTATTTTTAGACGCCATCACCTATACTTTCTGATATAAGCACAGATATTTTACCTATAAAAAGTATATCATATAATTTGCAAAATGCATCTTTAATATCACATGAAATGGTACAGACTGATTCAATAAACAACCTTGAAGAAATCGAAAAAGAAAATTATTATGCAACAGAAAACAATTGTTTAGGAAATAATATCTCAGCATGTCTAACTCAAAAAGGAACGGATGCTGTTCAAAATCTTACTAATATTTTTAGTTATTCAGAAAACAATAATGAGGTATAATTATTATGCTACAATTTTCTTTATTATATTATATACATAAAAAATGTACCTGCTTATTATTTTTTTAAATTTTAGTGCCAACCAAAGGATAATGAATCATTTATTTTGTCAACATCTTTAAATCAGCAAAAAATAGCTTGTGTTAAGAATTTAAATAATAAATCTATCAGTATGAAAGAGAAGGTATTTATGAATTTTGCTGAGTTATCTCCCTTGAATTTTAATTTGTTTTAAATTAATACCAAATTATTTAATTTTAGAAACAAGGCAGTGAATTTGGCTCGAAGTCTTCAGTGCTGAAGGAATCTGTATCTAATAATGTCGATAGCGTTCTTAATAACTTTGGAAGTATTATTAAAGTAATTTTATAAAAATGTTTTTAACGTAAATTTAATTGAATATTTTTTGTAGGATGACAAGGTTTGTAATCTTGAGTTGATAGATAACCACAGGCGCTGGACAAAAAAAAATTGTTGTCCGTATTGTTTTCTTGAGGTGACACATTTTCCTAGGCACCTCCAACGAAACCATGAGGATGAAGGTGCTGTTAGGGAAATATTACTTTTACCAAAGAATAATCCTAAACGAAAAATATTACTTAATTCTCTCCGAAGGCAGGGAAATTTTGTTCTTAATGCAGAGAAAGAGAAAATGCGCCCTGTGAGAAGGCCAAGAAAGGCGAAAGTAAACGAAGAGTATTTCACATGCAATTATTGCCTAGGTTTTTTTAAAAAAATGTACTTGAGAAAACATAGAAAAAAATGTGCAATGAATAATTGTCCTGGAAAGAAAAGAGAAAATCACCTTTCAGAGTCTCAGGCTTTTGTTATTTGTTCTGGTATTTACAAAGATTTTTATAATTCTTTAAGACTAAAAACAGAAGTGCTAGATAAAATGCGAGTAGATGAAGTATCAAAAACAGTTATTGGTGACATATTAATATGCAGCTATGGTGAAAGTCAGTTGAACAGACATAAGCGGGTGCAACTGGCTACAATGGTTTCGAATAAACTTAGGGAGCTGGGAAGACTACTAGTAGTTTTAAAAGAGATGACCGGATTGCAAAGGGTTTTAGATGTCTTAAAACCAGAGTTTTTTGATAATCTCGTTACAGCAACAAAAGTAATAAGTGGGTATGATAACTCAAATAAAAGCTTCAAATCACCTAGCTTAGCTCTTCATATGAGGACACGATTACTTCAAATTTGCGATATTGCCACAAAGATGATTATTAAAAAAAGTCGTTTTTTGGAATGTAAGGACCCTGAACTAGCGCTAAAAGATATCAAACGTTTACGAGCTTTAATATCCGCTCATTGGAACTCGGAGTTATCCAGTTTGGCTCTCAAAGATCTTAATGAAAAGCATTGGGAAAAACCAAAAATGTTTCCTCTAACTTCAGAACTTATGCAATTCCAAAAATATGTACTATGTGAAGCTAATAACGCAAGTGAGAATATTAAATCAGGAAAAGAACAGCTTGATGTTCACTTTCGTAAATTATCCGAATGTGTGATGGCATTAACACTTCTACTTAACAGGAAACGTATAGGGGAAATACAGTTTTTAAAACTTAATACCTACAAAATTGATAGAGTATCAAACCAACAAAAAGATTTTTTGGATTCTTTAACGGAAAACGAGAAAATTTTAACCCAAAATTTCAAAAGAGTGTTGACAGGTGGAAAGGGGAATAAACCTGTGGCTATCCTATTTCCTAAAAATATCCAAACACTTATTAATGTTATGTTGTCCATTAGATCTGAATGTGTTCCAGAATCGAACGAATACTTATTTGCAAATCCTAAAACTGAAAATAGGTGGCTTAGTGGATATCATGTTTTAAAAAAATTAGCCCAAGAATCAGGCGTATCAAATAAGGATTTATTTACCTCAACAAGACTGAGGAAACAAATTGCTACTGTTCTTCAAGTTATGAATATTGGTGAGACTGAAATGGAACAGTTTGCAAACTTTATGGGACACACAAGAAAAACCCATGAGGAGTACTATAGGTAAGTCTCAAACTAACGTGACATCTTGATTACACCATCATACTTTACTTTAAATATGTTAATTTCCAAAAAGGGTTAAGGTTTGGATCTACAGCAGACTTCTACACAATCTTTCCTATTGAGAGATTTAAGAATGTATGTATGGACATATACAGTTCAACATGACACTCTGCAAATGGTCACGCTACCCTAGCCACCGCTTTGAATATAGATAGATATTCCAAAAAGGGTTACCAGATGTCTTTACGTTTCACCTTTACTTCAGTGGCTGTTAGTTACCTTAGCTTTTTAACTTCTTTTTACTCAAAATATTCTTTTCATGTGAAAATAATTATCGCACACTTTGATTAATAACTTATGTATCATATTTATATTTCGATTGGTAATTATGATATAATCTAGGAAATTCCTATTTTTTTTAAGTTTCGGGTAAGGCTCAAAGGGTAAAAATGTAACTATACAATGAGACCTTAACTTACACCACTAAGCTTTTTCTTGTGAAATACATTATTGTAAATCCCAATTAAAATTATGTGTTTCATCAATCAGTCATGCAATATTAAATGAATCTTAAACTATTTTTGTATATACAATCTTTTTTATTGCCATAAAATTTTCTAGGCTACCACAAGATGTGTTCCAAACGGCTAAGGTATCAAAAATACTCATGGCTATAAACAAGGGTAAAGGTAGTGAATATAAGGGCAAATCACTTGATGAAATTGAATTTTCTGATAATGTTGACTCAGATGACTCAGACTATGAAGACAATATACAAAACACAAGTGCCTGTTTAACCTCAACAATACCAATTAATAATAATTCCAATGATATAATATCTAATTCTAGTAGTACATCAAATGACATACCAGGACCCAGTAAACCCTACAATAATCAAATTTCAGACCAGCCAGTTACTAAAACACAAGTTGGATATGCCGATGAGTCTGATTTAAATTCTAGTAAAGGTAAAAAAAAATCCAAATGTGAAAATTCATTCCCTTTGAGTAATGTACTTTTTTAGATAGTGATATACAGCGAACTAAAACAACAAGAATAAGAAAAGCATGGACCAAGAGACAAACTGATGTAATACGCGAATTTTTTGCAAAACATATTACAGAGAAAGTTGCACCCAAAAAGCACGAGGTCGAAATGTTACGAGAGAAACATTCGTTACTTTTTAAAGACAGAAACTGGGTAGTGATCAAGGCGTTTGTCTATAACTGTTATAGACAACGAACTAAATAAAATTTAAGTAAATTTGGCATAATTGGTTATCTAATATTAATAATATACTAAAAGTAATATCAAGAAATTATTTTAAGAATTCCATTCATTTTATTTATCGTTTATACCTTTAGTGGTACCACTTAAAAATATTTTCAATTAGAAAGAAGAAATTAATTTTTAAATATATTAAACTAAATTATTTTTCAGAATTAATAAGCTCTTTTGCAGAAGTCAAACATATTAGGCCAGCCTATGTGGGCGTATTAGTATCGAACACATTTCAAACATAGTTTTCTTGGTAGAATCAGTTCAGAAGACACTACCGGTTATAAAGATCGGTCTGATATTGTTTAAAAGAGTTTTGTTTGTAACAAAAGAGAATATGAAATTTTTTCAAACAAATATTTTAAATATTTTTTCACCGATTTCCAACGAGATACGCTCGATAACTTTTTTTCGTAAAGTTAATATTTTCAATGTTATTAATTTTTATAAATTGAAAAATCTATAATTTCTCGTTTTTTGACGCTCTAAAAATATAATAAAAAAATTGTTTCTTTATAGTACATATTTTTTTATAATATCTTTAGACCTTGCATATGAACTTCCAAAAGTGGAATTCACAGTTTTTAATTTTATGCCTCATAGCGACCACTTTTCTTCGACAGTTTCTGAAAAATTCATGTCAAAGAAAAATTGTCATATGAATTTCAGCAAGCAGGTAATTGATTCCTGAAACATTTTAGGTCAAAACATACAGGGAGTAAAAATATTATAACAAAATATGTACTGTAAAGAAAATAGTATTATACTTTTAGAGCGTCAAAAAACGTGAAATTGGCGATTTTTCAATTTTAAAAACTAATAACATTGAAAATATCATATTTATGAAAAAAAGTTATTCAACATTTCTTGTTGGAAATCTGTCAAATATAAAAAAAAAATAGTTTTAATTGAAAAAATTTAATATTTCCTTTTGTTATTAACAAAATTGTATTAAACAATATCAGACCAGGTTACCGTGTGGTAACATGGATTTTCATAATCGATAGTGTCTCGTGGACTAATCCCAGCAAAAAAACTGTGTCCAAAATGTATTCGGTACTCATACACCCATATAGGCTGATCTATATTTAGTTTTATTATTTTTTTCTTTACTTCTAGGAGTAATTATTTTTCTGCTAACATTGTAGAATAAGATTTTCTATTTTATTTGTTTATTTTTCTTATAAATCTTACTTTGTTTGAAATAATATCCTATTTTGTGAAAACACAATTTTATTAACACATTTTATAAAGTTTGTATAATAAAGAAATACTTTTTTTTAAATATATTTTTATTAAAACCCCATAAATATCAACAATACCAAAAAATAGCTCAGATTGTTTTATCTAGAACTATCGATTTAAATTTACTTAAAACAATAATTAACTTGCCACTAAAAGTGTTTGAAATAGCAAAATATAATAATTTAAAGCTTTTTCTCTAAGCGGAAATTAAATATGACGAAAATCATTTTAATTTATCCTGATAACTGACTTCATATCACAATTAGCTCCTGCAATAAACACTGACTTGGTAGCATTGCAGTCCTCTGATTAACTTTATCCTTAATATTTCCTATGCATTACCACCGTTGCCAAGTTTCGGGCTAACCGATGTACCATCCACTAGAAAGGCCTGTATAAAATTGGGCTGACCAATACACATTTTACCATAAATATGTATATTCGTCAACAGCGTTATCTGTACGGAATTTTTGTGAACTATGACGCATATAAGCTAGATGTAAATTGATCATTGGTCGTCCCTACCGAAAATTCATAGGAAGTAATATTACGCCCCTTCCTATCGAATAAAGGATGTATACAGTGCGATTTCTTGGTGAGCCCAAAACCGGGACGACGAACGACAAACTGGGCTGACAAACGACCGCTCAATATATTGTACGGGCTCACTAATGACCATAAACACATCTATATATATATATATATATATATATATATATATATTGTTCTATATTCTGATATCTATTTTATTTTTTATACGTTCGAAATTACTTTTTGAAAGTAAATTGAAATGATTTTATTGAGCGCCAAACAGTTTCTTAAAAGCTGTTAATATTATAGACTATAGAACACCATTAGCATGACCATCTACAATCTATAGAATGACTCTTACTCAGGGTCCAACGAAGTCGGTTCAATAAATGCTCATCGATCAAGATAACAATCTAAATAAATCAAACTCAGTATTGAACGAACAAAGTATTAATTTATTAACAAATTTGAACTTGGAATGTAATTAACAAATTTAAATAACAAAATCTAACTTAACTAAAATGATAAATATGGCCTTTATTTAAAATAAATATGTACCATGGATTTCTGATATAGTAAAGCTTTACCTTGTCTTTCTTTCGACTCGAGTAATGTTATATTATAACCTCTAACTGGTTATTATGATCCTTGAAATATTATGTCACTTGACTGACTTTTTAACCTCTCAAGGCTTCTTCTTCTTCTTCTTTACTGGATTGACGTTTGTTTCTAACCTCCAATTTAATTTCAAAATTTTCTTGAAGTATTTCTATCACTTGCTTGACGTTTGAAAATTCTTCACCATATAAATTTGCTAACTGGATTAACAAATACTTCCCTCTTCTAAATCTGCTTTCCGGATAATCTACTTCGTAATACTTTCAAAGTATACTCACTTCTTATATTTAATCAACTTTTACAATTTATTCTTGATATCAATATATCTGGATTGTAATATCCTAACCTTCAACTTATTCACCACTTTTATTTTCAATTTATTATTTATTCTTGGATGAATATATTTCGCAGCTCGCTGTTCAGCGGTGTGTGATCAACTGATTTGTTATTTTTATTCGTTTCAATGGGTTAATTTAAAATATTTCAATTGTTTTTTTCTATTTTGATCTAATATTTCAAAATTTAATTTTAATTTAAAATTTAAACTATTCAGTTTTGTTTGTTCTTTACCTTAAGTGAATACTGTTTTTAATTCTTTATTTTTCCTGATAAGTTTCTTATTCTACTTTTCAGGATTAAGTGAATAATTATAATTACTCGAAATATATTGACATATTACATACACTTTCTTAAAATCTACTTATAACTACAATTAACAATTCCAATCTCAAATAAATACTAATTCATACATTTAGATGAATAGCAATGATAAACACAAAATGCTAGTAGTTAAAAACGTACTGCAGTTTCCATACTGACAGAATACTTATATTATAAACTAAAACAAGAAATTGATACGCCAACAAACATTTAACATCATACTATTAGTCCTTTCTTTCTGCATGATGTGAAATATCATTTACAAAACACCTTTCTGCAATGATATTTGAAAATATCTGAAAACTTAAAATGTCATTCAGTGTTTTGTAATATATGGACTTACTATTTCTAAAATAATTACGCTGCACTGCAACTACTGTTGATAGTCTTTCATTCAATATTCATTTTGTGTAGATTTACAGTGTTTCTACACAAAATATGATTTTCAGCCCTAAGTTTTGACATGCATGTCAGATTTTATAAAATTTACTTTTTTGTTTTCCAATTTCATTCTAAATCATTTTAAATGAGATTGTGATTCTCTATCCGTTCATGTTTTATTATATACTATTTAGAATAACCTTGTTAAACTAAAATAACTTCATTTTATGTTTATTTAAATATTTTGTTCGTATTCAATATCAAGTTTCATTCTCTGCATCCTACTCGATGAGAATAAGTGAACTTGAATCAATTAAATAAACCACAGATACTCCTGCTTCTGTATGATCCGTTAAAGTAAAACTGTTATGATTAATTCCTAAAATACATACAAATTTGTGAATTTTATTTATGATTTCAAACACAACACTTAGGTAGTGTTCCACAGTGTGGATATACAGCATAAAACCCCCTAAACTAATAGAATTTTGACATGTGAAAATTTTGTTAGTTTTAACAACATGATGTGACATTCACACTGTCAAAGTTTATTTACAATTTAAAAGTGATCTACTCAGGATCATTTGGATAATTTAAGAGTAATCTATCCTGGATCATATGGATAATTTATCCCCATGTGACAACTTCCCGGTAATGATTCTTCCTTATTATAATTTAAAACATTTTCGTTTTCATTTAAAATATTACTTACTTCAAGTTGTTGCGCATAGCCCTTTGCTATTATAGGTTCATAATCAATTGAATTTTTGTATTTTTGAGACAAATTTTTAAAAATTCTATCATATTTGGAGTAACGACTTATCAGAAATGTTTCAGGCTTCTTATCATTATTTATTTGAACACATGTGGTTCCCACTATATGCTCACCGCAAAATTCATTATCATTATTGGACTCTATGCCATTTGATACATTAATTATTTCGGCATCATTGCCATTCAATTCATTAACTATTTCGGCACATTTGCCATTTAATTCATTAACTATTTCGGCACCTTTGCCATTCAATTCATTAACACTACAGAAAGGTATTCTTTCACCTTCTATTTTTAGGATTTTTTCTCCTAATACAATATTTGCCTTTTTTACTGATAAGATGTCGTCTCCCAATATAACTTCATTTTCTATACAGTCGCCTATTTTTTTACAATTATTACCTACATTTAAAACAAGTTTATCTAAAAATCCTGATTTCTATTTCTATCATTTACTTGTGCTGTTTCTATTTTATTTATATTAGAGTGCGTGTTTTCATCTACTCTATTTCCCCTTTGAATATTGATATTAGCAACTTGTGCATATGACTCATTATTTTTAACATAACCCCCTCTCTCTCTGCAATCATTATCATAATGACGTTTCTCAAAACCCTGCTTTTCATTCTTATAATTGTCATTTTTATATTGACCATAACCTCCTCGTTCCTTTCTATCATTGTCATATTGACGTTTCTCATAACCCTGCTTTTCATTCCTATCATTGTCATATTGACGACCATAACCCTGCTTTTCCTTCCTATCATATTGACCATAACCTTGTCTTTCTCTTCTATCATTTTCATTCCTATCCTGATCATAACCCCACTTATTATAATATCTACTATTATTTTCCCTATTCTGACTAGACTTCCTATCAAAACTCTGATGATAATCATCTAATTCTCTTAAATAATCAATTAAATAATCTAACTTTGCAATTCTTTGCGTAATAATAACATTCTGGATATCCCCTGAAAAATGCCTAGCTAAATATCTGACCATTTCACTTTCTGTGAATTTTGGTTCTAGATGTCTAATATTGTATACTTTTCTAAGTACATAATTTTCCCTAGAAATACCTTTATTTTCTACATAGTTACCATTAAATAAGTCTTGCCTTATTTTCAACTGAGTGTAATCACTCCAATATTGTTTTAAGACTAGAGCTTCAAATTCCTCTATAGTCTCAAACCTGTCCATTATAACTGAATACCAGATTTCCGCTTCTCCCTTTAACATGTCTTGTATGTTTGCTTTTAGGTTTGCATTTACGTGTTGTGTTTCCATGTGTTGTTTCAAACGTGAAATGAAAATTTTAGGGTGTATGCGGTTATCTCCGTAAAAATAAAATGGTGTTTTGTTGCATGTGTAAGTATGTGTGGGTAATTGTGTTAATTGTGTACGTGTGGTATCCTTCAACAACTTCGTGTTCTGTTCTATCTTGCTATCCTGTTCTTTTATTTTCTTATCGTATTTATCTTCTTGTTTCTGCATTCTATTATCTACTGCAGTCATTCCATCTTCAAACATAGTTGCAACTTCCTCTCTTATTTCTTTTGCCGCCTCGTTTACTTTAATACCAATTTCTTCGTTGACTGTCTCTCCCATTCTCTCCCATTTACTCTCCAAATTTTCAATTTTATTTCTTACTTCTATATTGCTTTCTTCCATTTTCTGTATATTATCATCTATTTTTTTACCCATGTTTTCTTCTAGTTTTTGCATATTATGTACCATCTGTGTATTTATGTTGCCAATTTTTTCTTCCAGTCGCTGGTTATTTTGACTAATGTCTTCTTTTAAAGTTTGGTTATTTTGATTCATCTGTACCTTCAAAGTTTGGTTATTTTGTACCATTTGTTCCTTCATTCCACCCATCATTTCCATGAGTTTCTGGAACATGTTTGTGTCTGGTTGTGTGTTTGTGTCACCAACTTGTGTTTGTGGAACTGTGGATGTACCTGGTGTAGTTTCTTCTTGATTCATTGTTGTCTTACCTGACTTTAACCTCATATAAATTATTATATTTGTATTTAATTTGACAATGCTTTGTTGTCAAAACTATCAAAATGTTATTTGATCTATTATCTTTCAAATGTATGCTTGAAATGATAAACTATTCTCAAGCTGTATTTATTTAATCGCTTTCCTGATCGCTCCACGTTAACAAGCCATAAATGTTCTATATTCTGATATCTATTTTATTTTTTATACGTTCGAAATTACTTTTTGAAAGTAAATTGAAATGATTTTATTGAGCGCCAAACAGTTTCTTAAAAGCTGTTAATATTATAGACTATAGAACACCATTAGCATGACCATCTACAATCTATAGAATGACTCTTACTCAGGGTCCAACGAAGTCGGTTCAATAAATGCTCATCGATCAAGATAACAATCTAAATAAATCAAACTCAGTATTGAACGAACAAAGTATTAATTTATTAACAAATTTGAACTTGGAATGTAATTAACAAATTTAAATAACAAAATCTAACTTAACTAAAATGATAAATATGGCCTTTATTTAAAATAAATATGTACCATGGATTTCTGATATAGTAAAGCTTTACCTTGTCTTTCTTTCGACTCGAGTAATGTTATATTATAACCTCTAACTGGTTATTATGATCCTTGAAATATTATGTCACTTGACTGACTTTTTAACCTCTCAAGGCTTCTTCTTCTTCTTCTTTACTGGATTGACGTTTGTTTCTAACCTCCAATTTAATTTCAAAATTTTCTTGAAGTATTTCTATCACTTGCTTGACGTTTGAAAATTCTTCACCATATAAATTTGCTAACTGGATTAACAAATACTTCCCTCTTCTAAATCTGCTTTCCGGATAATCTACTTCGTAATACTTTCAAAGTATACTCACTTCTTATATTTAATCAACTTTTACAATTTATTCTTGATATCAATATATCTGGATTGTAATATCCTAACCTTCAACTTATTCACCACTTTTATTTTCAATTTATTATTTATTCTTGGATGAATATATTTCGCAGCTCGCTGTTCAGCGGTGTGTGATCAACTGATTTGTTATTTTTATTCGTTTCAATGGGTTAATTTAAAATATTTCAATTGTTTTTTTCTATTTTGATCTAATATTTCAAAATTTAATTTTAATTTAAAATTTAAACTATTCAGTTTTGTTTGTTCTTTACCTTAAGTGAATACTGTTTTTAATTCTTTATTTTTCCTGATAAGTTTCTTATTCTACTTTTCAGGATTAAGTGAATAATTATAATTACTCGAAATATATTGACATATTACATACACTTTCTTAAAATCTACTTATAACTACAATTAACAATTCCAATCTCAAATAAATACTAATTCATACATTTAGATGAATAGCAATGATAAACACAAAATGCTAGTAGTTAAAAACGTACTGCAGTTTCCATACTGACAGAATACTTATATTATAAACTAAAACAAGAAATTGATACGCCAACAAACATTTAACATCATACTATTAGTCCTTTCTTTCTGCATGATGTGAAATATCATTTACAAAACACCTTTCTGCAATGATATTTGAAAATATCTGAAAACTTAAAATGTCATTCAGTGTTTTGTAATATATGGACTTACTATTTCTAAAATAATTACGCTGCACTGCAACTACTGTTGATAGTCTTTCATTCAATATTCATTTTGTGTAGATTTACAGTGTTTCTACACAAAATATGATTTTCAGCCCTAAGTTTTGACATGCATGTCAGATTTTATAAAATTTACTTTTTTGTTTTCCAATTTCATTCTAAATCATTTTAAATGAGATTGTGATTCTCTATCCGTTCATGTTTTATTATATACTATTTAGAATAACCTTGTTAAACTAAAATAACTTCATTTTATGTTTATTTAAATATTTTGTTCGTATTCAATATCAAGTTTCATTCTCTGCATCCTACTCGATGAGAATAAGTGAACTTGAATCAATTAAATAAACCACAGATACTCCTGCTTCTGTATGATCCGTTAAAGTAAAACTGTTATGATTAATTCCTAAAATACATACAAATTTGTGAATTTTATTTATGATTTCAAACACAACACTTAGGTAGTGTTCCACAGTGTGGATATACAGCATAAAATATATATATATATATATATATATATATATATATACATGTTTTCTATACAACTCGAGATCCTTTTGTTTTATAGACAACCCGAGATCCCCTTTGAGGATTACATGTTTTAGATAAAACAAAGTACAAAATGACTTTAAAATGTATTCTTATTAAGGACATCAAAAGAGGGGAAACACATTTTACGATTTGGTTATACATGAAATATATAATGCAAATAGAGATCTGTATTAAATTATGTCAAGGTGAGATCCTAAGCAGTATATTTTGTAACGCTTCGTACATGTTGAGGTCCAGCTACGTTGCCAGTTCTAATTAGTGTCTCATTGCACGTTTCTGGTGTGTGTTATTTAAATGACTTCGATTTTCATGCGCACTATCTGATTAAAACGTACTAGGTGGTCCCTGAGAATGGGAAGTTTTCAAAACATCATAATTTTGAAAGTAACTATACTTATTTGAAATAAGATATAACATTGGCTAGTTAATTATATGCATTTTTTATTTCTTAAAAATAATTCCAGGTAAATGACTTCCCCTTATCTCTACGCACTCTTGAATACGATTGGTGAAATAGATAATTCAATTTAATAGAAAATTTAATTTAATAAATCTAAGGGAATATTGGAAATTTCTTCATGAATTTCTATTGTCAACTCCTGAATATTTCTTGGTTCACCAACAAAAACTCTATGCTTCAAGTAGCCCCACAAGAAGTAATCACGTGCCGTAAGGTCTGGCGACCTTGGGGGCCATTCGATGTTTCCACGCCTGGAGATAATGCGACCAGGAAATAATCTCTGCAAGGCATTTATTGATTCTCTTGTGGTAACTTTATGGCATGAGAGGAAGGAATTCTCCCGTGACGAGAAATCTCAAAGTGTAGTCGAAATTGCCGCTGCATGGCAACTACACTGTCGTTATTTTTATAATACGATTTCATTGCAAAAGTACGCTGCTCACCAGACCATTGTTGCATGAATACCAAATGGCATATAATGACAGACAATATGACGAATGAATTCATGGCCAGCTATACATGTTACAAAATAACATTTTCAAAACTTGCCGTTCCCAGGGACCACCCGCTATATACCACGGACTCTGTCCGCCATTTTAAAAGTTCTACGGTCAATTTTAATTTTCAATTTACAGTGTCATGACCCACTAAAAATTGTAATGTTCATAAATAATTGAAGAAAAATAGGCATTGGATTTTTTTTTTGTTTATTTGTGTTACAGGAAGGTCCAAAGTTGATATAATCACATTTTTCGAAATTACCAACTTGTATAACTTGCAATGTTAGTTAGTGTGTTTGTTTAGGTCAAAATTCGACTAGTTCTAATTAAGCTAGAGCTTTGAAATTTTGCACACGTGCATAAGTCCGGTGACACTGCAACATAGTATAGCCATTATTGGTCTGAATCCAAGCGCCATCTTGGGACGTCCGCCATGGACGTCCGAAGATGGCGGATCATCTTTTTCTTCACAACCTTCTTGATATGGGTATCACATGAAAGGGTTTGGCGAGTCAAATGCGATAAACTATGTGACGTCATTCTAAATTCAATATGGCGGAGGCCCCTAGGTGGCGGAATATCTTTTTCTTCTCAACCCCCTTAATATGGGTATCACATGAAAGGGTTTGGCGAGTCAAATGCGATAAACTATAAGACGTCATTCTAAATTCAATATGGCGGAGGTCCCAAGATGGCGGAATATCTTTTTCTTCTCAACCCCCTTGATATGGGTATCAAATGAAAGGGTTTGACGAGTAAAATCCGATAAACTATGTAACGTTATTCTAAATTCAATATGGCGGAGGCGCCAAGATGGTGGAATATCTTTTTCTTCTCAACCCCCTTGATATGGGTATCAAAAGAAAGGGTTTGACGAGTGAAATACGATAAACTATGTGACGCCATCCTAAATTCAATATGGCGGACGCCCCAAGATGGCGGAATATATTTTTCTTCTCAACCCCCTTGGTATGTGTATCAAATGAAAGGGTTTGACGAGTAAAATACAATAAACTATGCAACGTCATTCTAAATCCAATATGGCGGACGCCTTAAGATAGCGTATTATTTTTTCCTCTTGATATGGGTATGAAATGAAAAGATTTGACGAGTAAAATATGATAAAGTTTGTAACGTCCTTCTAAATCCAATATGTCGGATGCCCTAGGATGGCGGATTATCTTTTTCTTCACAACTCTCTTGACATGGTTATCAAATGATAGGGTTTTGTCTGTCTGTCTGTCTGTAAAATACCTATTTTACTTAAAGACTAAAAAGTGGAAAATAAAATTATACAAAAAAAATATTTTTAAAAACTAGCTTTTATTTAAAAAAAGTGTACTAAAAAGTAATAAATAACTTTTTTAAACTTATGCATGTGGAAACCAAAAGCTTTGGGGCGGTCAACTGATCAACTGTTCAATATTACTATATGACCGTCCCCAAAGCTTTTGGTTTCCAGATGCATAAATTATAAAAAAATATTTTTACTTTTTAGTACATTTCCTTAAAAATAGTTTGTCATTTTATTTAATCTGCTTTTGAGACTCGTTATGCTTTTTGCACCGCCAAGGAATCCCAATTTTGATAACCCCACAGAGAATGGCATCTAAAACTATTAACCCATGCTCTCCGTAGATGATCCATGAGAAATCTACTCGCTACTTGATGTATATTGATGCAATTTTTCTTAATTCACCTTTCCAACTGTGAGGGGAAATAGCAAAGTTTTGCAGCGTCATCCTTCGAAAACCCACAACCTGATTCTTCAAGGTATTATGATACGAATTATGATTCGTCCCAAGTGCGCGTGCACACTTTGTGCAAAGCACTATCAATGACTTGAAGTTAATTTCGTGTTTATTTGAGGGAAAAAATAATACTACCTGCGGCGCTGATAATTATTAACAATTAGATGGTGAAATAGAAATCAACATATTGAACCTAACCAGCCAGTAATGACGTCATTGATCCGTTATAGCCATCATATTTTTAAGTAAACGTTTATTTCCCACTATTATCACAACTATTAAAATAGATAATGCCTGTAGACTTATAATGTGAGCACAAAGAAACCTACTTAAAGGTGTAGGGGAAAAATATTATAAAGCAATCTGGGGGGCCTCATCAGCTTCTAGTATATATACCAAATCCCAAGTTTCTGTTCTCTGACTAGCTTGCTTTACTTATTTTCTCTTATTTACCCCCACCCCTTCAACGGAATCATCTTTAAATATATTGTACTTCCAGATATCGTTATAATACATACCTGTACTAAATTTCAAGTAAATATCTCAAATTTATATTATCAACTCCTTTAGTGATGGAGTGGTGTTGCCGGGGGAGGGGGAGGGGGATGAAAAATATAAAAAATATGAGGCCTTGGTTTTAGTATATACACGACATTCCAAGTTTCTGTACTTTTACCAACTTGCTTTACTAATTTTCCCCTATTTAACCCCCAACCCTTCTCCAGAATTAGCGCAATATATAATCCAATTCCAGATCTTATCATGATACATATGTGTACCAAATTACAAGTCGATATCTTAAACCGTTCCTGAGAAATCGTGTGTACAAAGAAAAGTTACAGACCGACAGACAAATTATTTTTTTGCTCAAATTTAAAATCTTGACGTTTTATGACATTTTAAGCCTATTTCAAACAAAAAAAAATGAAATTTATTTTACGATTGCTATACTTTCACTCCACTACGTGGGTGTGGAAGTAATTAAAAAAACCGCTGCCTAAGGAATCACTACTTCCACATCCAGATTATTCGTCCAAGTCACTTTAAAGGAAACATCTTGACTATATTTGCACTCTAGTATGTGGAAATTATTGGTCATAGAATTTTAATAATATTTGGATTAGATGTCATAGAAAAGTTTGAGGAGTTGGTTTCTACCATATACGTTAAAAATGAAGTTTCTAGTTTACCGTACTTATTTTCCACTATTTACAACCTACCAATGGAGTCATCTCAATCAGATGTCACTACAATACATATGTGTACTAACTTTCAAGTGAATATCTCAATTTGATGTTATCAATCCCATTAATAATGAAGCGGAGGTGGTAGAGTTTGAAAATTATTAGAAAGAAATCTGAGGCCTTGGTTTCTAGTATATACACCGAATCCCAAATTTCTGTAGTCTTACCAGCTTGCTTTACTTATTTTCCCCTATTTGCCCCTATTTAACCCCCAACCCTTCAACGGCATCATCTCAAATTATGATCTAGTTTGAGACGTCGTTATAATACATACGTGTACCAAATTTCAAATGAATATCTCAATGTTATTTTATCAACCCTTTTCATATTGGAGTAAGGGTGGTTGGGTTGAAAAATATTATAAGAAAATCTGACGCTGTGGCTTCTAGTACATACACTGAATTTCAAGTTTTACAGAAACGTCTTACCAACGTTTTACTTATATTCCTCTATTTACCCCAAATTAACCCCCAACCCTTCAACGGAATCATCTCAAAATATAAACTAATTCCAGACGTCGTTATAATACATACGTGTACGAAATTTCAAATGAATATCTCAACTTAATTTTGTCAACCCCATTAATGGGGGGTGGGGGGGTTGAAAAATATTATAAAAAATCTGAGGCCTTAACTTCTTGTACATACACCGAATTTCAAGTTTCTGTACTCATACCAGCTTGCTTTACTTATTTCCCCCTATTGACCCCCAAATAACCCCCAACCCTTCAACGGAATCATCTCAAAGTATAATCTAATTCCAGATGTCGTTATTATTCATACGTGTACCAAATTTCAAATGAATATCTCGATTTTATTTTATTAACCCTTTTAATAATGAAGTAGGGGTGGTGGGGGTTGAAAAATATTATAAATAATCTGAGACCTTGGCTTCTAGTACATACACCGAATTTCAAGTTTCTGTAGTCTTAGGCTTGCTTTACTTATTTCCCCCTATTTACCCCTATTTAACCCCCAACCCTTCAACGGAATTATCTCAAAATATAATCTAGTTCCAGATGTCGTTATAATACATACGTGTAGAAAATTTCAAATGAATATCTCAATTTTATTTTATCAACCCTTTTCAAATTGGAGTAGAGGTGGTGGGGGTTGAAAAATATTATTAAAAAATCTGACGCTTTGGCTTCTAGTACATACACCGAATTTCAAGTTTCTGTACTCTTACCAACTTGGTTTACTTATATTCCTCTTTTTACCCCAAATTAACCCCCAACCCTTCAACGGAATCATCCCAAAATATAATCTAATTCTAGACATCGTTATAATACATACGTGTACGAAATTTCAAATGAATATCTCAACTTTATTTTATCAACCCCATTAATGGGGTAGGGGTGGTGGGGGGTTGAAAAATATTGTAAAAAAATCTGAGGCCTTAACTTCTAGTACATACACCGAATTTCAAGTTTCTGTACTCTTACAAGCTTGCTTTACTTATTTCCCGCTATTTAACCCCCAACCCTTCACCGGATTTCCTCAAAAAACAATCCAGTTCCAGATCTCGTTATAATATATACGTGTACAAAATTTCAGGTCAATATCTTAAACCGTTCCGGAGAAAGCGTGCGGACAAAAAAAGTTACAGACAGACCGACAGACAGACAGAAAATTTTTTTTTCGCTCAAATTTAAAATCTCGACGTTTCATGACATTCTAAACCTATTTCACGAATAAAAATTTTTGAAAATTTTTTTGCGATTACTATACTTCCAATCCACTACGTGGATGTGGAAGTAAAACTAATTATTTTATGAGTTTGATTTTGATCTACATATTATATTATATTTGATATTATATTATATTTGGTGACCAGGGTTTATTATTCTCTGAAGTTAAATTGGTTGTAATATTTTTTAAGTAGCCTGGTACTTAGGAAACATCCCAACTCGTATATAATTTTAATGTCGACCTGCCTAATAAACAAAATAAAGTTAAACAAAAGCTGTTTTCGTTCAACAGAGTGATTCGTAATCATAATAAACAGGATTTCAATGAACAGTAATTATATGATACAAAATTGCATGGTAGGTACAGAGACAACACATGAAACAGGTACCTTATGATTACGAATCACTCTGCTGAACGAAAGCAGCTAAAATTCCAATGCTATCACGAGATTTGCGATGTTGCCGTCGTAAACGGAGCTCACCTTCATCTAAAAGTTGAATCATGTAAAATAAAGCCAGACGCCCTCTGGCGTTGGTAGGGTGAACTAGAGGTGTATAAGATGTGATAAATTATGAAAATATGAGATCCGACCAAAAATTTTAAAATCAACGGTTATGGTCTAACCAATTAAAATGGCGGCGATATACACGCAAAACAAGACGAGATCCAAAATCGGATCTCACCTTTCAAAACGGATCTCAGGTTGTTAATGAAACTACTAAAACAGATCTCGACTTGTAGCGATATAAGTATATATATATATATATATATATATATATATGAATAATTATGAGGAATATATGATTATAAAACTCAAATCCAGTCTAGTGGGACTCAGTAACACTATTGTGTCTCCTAAAATAAAGTGCACCTCAATTTACGCAAAAATCATTTGAAATAATCATATCTCAAAAACCGTTTGAAAGTACAATAATGATTTATTTCAAAATTATTTTTGAGTAAATACATCATTATTATATAACATCCTACATTTTTAGAAAAAACAATTAATAAATTGCAGAGATATGGCAGTCAAAACAATTATTGTAAATTGGCAAAAAAGACAGGAAAAAAATCGTATCTTGGCAACGCTGCATCCGATTGGCAAAATATTGTAGAGCGTAATACAGGACCCTTGGAGGCTTAAATGGCGCCAAAAAAAATACCGGGCGTTCCATAATTTCTTGTGACTCGTTTTTGTGACACCTTGTATAATTGAAAACAATTTAACGTTATAGTAGAGATGAAACACTGAAAGTTTTGTTAAGGAAGTATTTTTGTGAAGTTAGCCGTTTTTGCACAATCTTCCGAGGGAACACTAACTGGACACCTGGTATACATGTTATATTAAAAAATAACAGTACGACACTGAGTTATAAGTAAGCTCCTCAGTAGTATCAAATTACATCAGTTGATAACGACTTCTCTTGGTAATTGCTTATCTTACGTATCAGGTTTCATCTATTGTTTTGTATCCGTTCTCATAGTTTATGCCAAATTGCACATTTGCATTTCCTTTGTTCTCCGTCTAGCTGACACTGCCTTCCTAATGTTATAAATATGACCAGCAGACGCTTTTGTATTCAGTATTATACTCACCTTTATATTAAAACTTTTAAATCTACAATAACATTTTTTATTCAGAGTCATCGATGACTCTCTGTAACTAAATAAATATTTTTTTAAAACTCAATATCGAAGTATCAAATATAACAGTGGCGCAGTCGTACCGGATCTAGAAAAACGCACAAGTTCGGGAGCCTAACTTCTGGTAAACGTGTCCGAGAGGAACAAGGAGTTCATCTGCAGAAGGTGCCTAACCCACGGAAAAGAGCCAGAAGAACAAGGAGACCTTCCTAGCTGTGACGGTGGATCCCAATCCTTCAACTAGAGAAAGAACCTACCAATGGAAATATTAATGTAAGTCATTTTAAGAATCATCTCGTTTTATTTTATTATTTTTCACAATTATTTTATAAAAGTGCTATATACACTCAGCGAACAAAATACAGTTCTATTATCAAATAATTTTCCTTGACAAAATAAACGCGACAAGTTTAATTTAATTTTAATTAGCATAAGAAACGTATTATACTGCTAATACATCACCGTGTATTATACAGTTAATACACAAACTGCCTAAATACATTTTTTTTTATTAAAACTAATTTCCTTTTCTAAAAAGGTCATTTTTTTTAAATAATATCAAGTTAACGTTTAATAAATTTTTTTGTAATCTCTAAATAAAAGCAACAATGCCAGAAACATCGCAAACTACACAAACAATACAAAGTGCAAGGATAGAGCAAATTGAGCCTTACAAGCTCTCTGAAATTTTTTCTATCATACCGGAATTCGATGGCAATGCCATTAATTTACAAACATTTCTAAATTCTTGCATTTATGCACAAGGCATGGCGATTAACGACCAGAAAATATTATTAACCCTACATATTAAAAATAAATTGCGCGGCAGAGCTGCCGAATTAATAAACTCACGCAACCCCGCCACATGGGCGGAAATAAGAGTCTTGCTCGAAACTCATTTCGGAGACTCTCGCGACTTGACATCTTTAATTCAGGATTTGCAGCGTATTCACCAAATGCCAGGTGAATCTGCACTAACTTTTGTTGCGCGTCTACAAACGCATAATGCAAAAATGCGCGCTGCCATACAAAAACAACGTTTATCCGGTGAACAGAAACAATCTCAGTCAGAATTAATTGAAACGATGACATTAAACACTTTGTTAGCAGGCCTTGAAACAAAATTAGGGCAAATAGTACGTGCTGGAGATCCAACAAGTATGTTACAAGCCATCAATAGGATTAGAAGAGAATTACAACTCTCTTATTTTGAATCTCAAAAATTTTCCAAAAATAATAATAATAATAATAATGCTAGAAATCCAGTGCCTCCTCAACAAAAAAAGCCGACCCCAAATTTTCAACAAAAATTTTGTACATTTTGTAAACGTAATGGACATTTAATAAATGAATGTCGCACAAGGCAACAACAACAATTTTTGCCACCAACTTCGCAAAATGTTCAAAGACCAAACTTCCAAGGTAATTCAAGTTTTCAAAATTTTGCACAACAAAGTAGAACATTTCCACAAAATAATCAAGTTAGCCAAGCACAACAAAATAGGCCCTCAGCAATTAGACCGAATCCTAATTTTATTCAACAAAGACCATCAGCGATACAACCAAATCCAAATTTTAACCGTTTCAATCAACAAAAGACTCATCATTTAAATTATGAACCTTATAACCAATATAATTTTGACCAATATGAAGATTATTCTCCTGAATATCAAAACGTTGATACAATGTACGATAATTTCAATCTAGAAAATAATCAAACCTTTTCGGAAAATTATGCATCTAATTTTCAAGAAGAACAGTACGAGAATTATACTGCTAATTCTCAGATGCCGCAAGAGAATTATACTGCTAATTCTCACTTACCACAGGAGGATTATACTGCTAATCCTCAGGATTTTTGCAAAAGTCCGGAGTATCTCACGGATACTCCAACAGCGAATTGCGAATTGGACCAAATTTCCCACCAAATTCAAAATATGAACCTCAACAACAATTTCGACCCCTTTCTGAACTTCCCAGAACAGAAGTTCATGTAGAAACACTTTCACACGCTTTATTGACTGTAAATTCGAATAATCTTTATTATATCAAAGACATGACAAATAAATTTAAAATTCTTATTGATTCTGGTGCAAGAATTTCGATTTTTAAACCAAAAACGGCAGAAAATTACAAAAGAAGATTTTCTGAAAATATTATACAAGGCATAACTGAACAAAAAATTAACATTAACGAATCTGTTCTTATACCATTTACCGACAATAATCCACACAAAGTTTACATTCATAATTTGGATATAGAATTTGACGGACTATTAGGCGCAGACTTTTTAGAACACTACGAATGTATGGTAGATATTAAAAATAAGCGACTAATTACGAATTTCAAAACCGTACCGATATTTAAAGCTACGGGTGACGAAAAAACACAAAATTTACCTTTGCAACCAACTACAAACTCAAATCAAATTCCTTGCAAAGTAAAAAATCAAAATTTAATTTCAATCGAACCACGCATGGAAAAAATATTTAAATTAAAATGTAATTTACGAAATACTGAGGCTATACTGTTAGCCCAGGAAAATGAAAAAGTCCGCTTACCAAACGCTATTGTGAAAATCGACGACAATGGAGAATTTTTAACATCTGTTATAAACGCTGACGCAATTCCCAAAATAATCGATTTCTCGAACCTCAAACTGGAACCAGTTCAAAAATTTAGATCAATTTTTAACTTAAACTCTCAGAATCAGGACAGTCCTCAACATATAGACAGAATTTTCGAAATTAGGAATCAGCTACGATTAGAACATTTGAACGAAGAAGAAGCCGAGTTAATAACAGAGCTTTGTCTAAATTTTTCTGATATATTTTATTTAGAAGGAGACAATTTAAGCTTTACTAACGAGATTAAACATTCCATTGATACGAACGATTCTAAACCGGTTTTTACAAAATCTTATCGCTATCCTCATATCCACAAAGAGGAAGTTAAAACTCAAGTCTCTAAAATGCTAGACCAAGGTATAATCAGACCATCAATTTCACCCTGGTCATCCCCGGTTTGGGTTGTACCTAAAAAACTTGACGCCTCCGGTAAACAAAAATGGCGAGTTGTAGTAGACTACAGAAAACTCAACGAACTGACTATTGACGACAAATATCCACTTCCAAATATTTCGGATCTTCTTGATCAATTGGGCAAGTGTCAATATTTTACGACTTTAGATCTTGCCTCCGGATTCCATCAAATCGAAATCGACGCGAAAGATATTCAAAAAACTGCTTTCACAGTAGAAAACGGTCATTTCGAATTTGTACGGATGCCATTTGGACTGAAAAACGCCCCATCAACATTTCAAAGAGTGATGGACAACATTTTGTTAGGTATCCAAAACGAACGGTATCTCGTCTACATGGATGACATTATTATCTATTCGCCTACCATTCATGACCACATTTCGCGATTAACGGAAGTATTTAAACGTTTACAAAAAGCTAATCTCAAAATTCAACCGGACAAATGCGAATTTTTACGCAAGGAAGTCGCATATTTAGGCCATCTTATTACTAAGGACGGTGTACATCCAAATCCCGCTAAAGTTGACGCGATTCTAAATTTTCCTCAACCGAGAAACCCTAAGGAAATAAAATCATTCCTAGGCTTAGCTGGATATTACAGACGTTTTATCCCTAACTTTTCAAAGATTTCCAAACCTTTGACAAAATTATTGCAAAAAGACATACTCTTTGACTTTGACAATGATTGCTTAAACTCTTTCGAAAATTTGAAACGAGCGTTAACAACTCCAATTCTTATTTATTCGAATTTTGACGATGATTTCATTCTAACTACCGATGCTAGCGCATTTGCCATTGGTTCCGTGCTCTCGCAAGGAAATATAGGCAAAGACTTACCAATAGCTTATGCATCTCGAACTTTATGCGCGGCGGAGACTAAGTATTCGACCATAGAACGCGAGCTATTAGCCATAGTATGGTCAGTAAAACACTTTAGGCCATATCTATTCGGCAGAAAGTTCAAGTTAGTAACCGATCATCGACCACTTACCTGGCTATTTTCGATAAAAGACCCAGGAAGCCTACTCGCACGTTGGCGACTCAAATTAGAAGAATACGACTATGAAATCATCTACAAACCAGGTAAAACCAATAAAAACGCGGACGCGCTATCGCGAGTTAAAATCAATCACTTTTCGGAATGTTCCAAATTTTATTCAAAAATTCTAGCCGCGAACGAGGACGACGAATCAGAAGATGACGAACCAAACAATGACGAAAACCTGAACAATAACGGCAAAATCACTAAAGAACAAATCTCTCGAGAATTTGATCTTTTGTAATTTGTATAAGACGAAATCCTTAATAGATTATTCTAAAATTCAAACTTCAAACAGACAACTTTTAGACAGGGAACACAAAAATATTATAACATTCTTTCAACAAAATAAGTTAGAAGATTTGCATCATAAAATTATTGAGGACATGTTCGAAGAACACCCCGAGTTTTATAACAATACTATTAACGTTGTCTCAAGCAAATCGGTCAGGCATAGAAAATATTTTATTGTTCCTTTGCCTTTTGATGTAAATTCAATAAACGAACATTTATTCATGGTATTGTACAAAAGACAAGTCATTTTGGCTCTTTCTAAAACATACTATGTAGAAAATAATTTAGATCTTCCAATACTCGAAATGCTATCTTTTATTTTTGCTGAAAAAGACTTGAAAATGGTTATCTGTCAAAATATTGTTAAAACCCCCGATGAAGACGAAATTCCAATTATTTTAGATCAAAATCATTCAGGTAAAAATAACTTACACCGTGGTATTAATGAAACTATTAGAAGGATTAGAGTAAAGTACAATTGGCAAGGCTTAACTAAAGACGTAGAAAACTTTATAAAAAATTGCGAGACATGCGAAAAAACTAAAGTCTGTCGTAAAAATCTTAGCAACCCTCTGGTAATTACCGAGACTCCAAAAACACCATTCGAAAGAATAAATGTTGATCTATTCGAATTTCCCACGCGAAATTACGCTGTTACAATTCGCGACGAATTAACAAAATTTACTCAAGCCTATGCTGTTCCAGATAAAATAAATCCGCGAAATCAGTTGTAAATACCTTATTGCTTTATTTTCAACACTGGTACCCCGTTGAGAATTCATTGTGACTACGGCGGTGAATTTGACAATAAATTATTAAAAGACCTATGTACGCTCTATGACATAAAACTAACATACTCAAGCGTAGGGCATCCCCAATCCAACGGATCTCTCGAACGATTTCACGCTACACTAGCGGAAATGATAAGAGTCCACAAAACTGAAAATCCGAATGAACATCCTTTCTCAATATTACCGTATGCAGTTATATGCTATAACAACTCTGTTAACAAAACACACGGCTTCACTCCGTACGAACTCATTTTCGGACATACGTCTATTAGACCACCCGAAACTTTATACAACCAAAAGGAATTAATAACGAAATACGTAAGGGATTTAAACAACAGAATATCTCATTATTATAAAATCGCCCGCAGTAGAACGCAATCTCAAAAGGAGAAAGCGAAAGTTCGCTTTGACAGAAATGTTCCAAAAAATCGACCTGAATACAAAGTTGGTGATAAAGTATATGTGAAAGATTCCCAAATTAAAAACAAACTTCAAAATAAATTTAACGGTCCTTTTAAAATCATAGAAATTTTCCAAAATTCTGCTGCTTTATTAAATCTTGAAACAAATCAAGAAACTAAAGTAAATTTCGATAGAATGAAACCATATACTGAAAATTAAATTTATTTTCAGGTTTATCCTGCTGTTCGGATCAGCACTCGCACAATATAAAATAATACCAATAAACAACACTGTTGGTGTATTTTATCACAAAGACACGGACATCGTAGTGACAAACGAAAAATGGACATTACTGGTACATAAAAACATATCATCCCTTAAACTAGCCTTCGATAAGAACCAACGAATCTTAGATACGATTTTGAATACTCTTGACGGTGCTCATCAAAAAATGATCACTTTCAGAAGCGAAGTCAAAACAGATCTTAACCTTCTAACACAAATTTCCAAAACTATAGAGTCTAAATTTGATGAAGTATTTCTAAACACAAAGAGATATAAACGCGGAATATTAAATGGTATCGGCACAATTTTCAAATCAATAACTGGAAATCTAGACGCCGAAGATGGCGAATATTACGCTAATTGCATTAATAAATTAAATAACGACGAACACCAGTTAGAAAATCTAATAAAAAACCAAATTTCAGTTACAACATCGGTAATCAAAAATTTCAATTCAACCATTCAAAAATTGCAAATTGACGAAGAAACATTTAATAAAGACATGCAAGAAATTGATCGCACAATCGAAACCATGACGCGAAACATCGAAGCTGTAGAAACAAAACTAATATTCTTACACATTTGTGAACAGTTAATGGCAAGCTATTTGTATATTGAAGATAACTTGAACGATATTCTAAATTCAATAACATTTGCTCGATTGGGAATCATTCATTCGTCAATCATAACTCCCGATCATTTAGTAACAGCATTACAAGAAATTTCACAGAGTTTGCGAACAATTTGCCTCTTCCAATCAAATTATCGGCAGTTGCTCAATATTTAGATATTATTGAACTAAAAGCATTTCAAGTAGATTCCAACTTAATATTTGTTTTAAAGATACCACTTGTTGAACCTCAAAACTATAATACCTACCGCTTATACCCTATCCCTATATTTGATAACAGAACTGGTCTTCATCATATTTTATCTATTTCTCAAAAATTTATCGCGAGAGATGATGATTCTTTAATGTACATACCAATAACGAATTTAAAAGAATGCAAACCCCTATATTTTGGAACCAAGCTATGCTCAAACCTGTTTGCATACCTCATTGATCAGAATGCCATATGCGAAGCTAGGATTCTGAAACAACCAATGAAACTCCCTGAAAATTGCCAAACCTCCTTCATTATCAGTCAAGGGTACAATGTTCAAGAACTCGAAGAGAACACGTGGCTCATAATAAATTCCGAACCACTCCACATTACTATTAGCTGCCCGAAGAGAGAACCGGCAACGGAGCTGATTAATAAAAATTCAATTATCAAACTACAACCTGGGTGTTACGCCTTCGCAGGTATCACCAGAATACAAGCCAGTGCCAAGGACCTCTCCGAAATTAAAGACAACTCCCATCCTGTACAAATTCCTTTTGAGTGTTATAACCAGTTGCCCGACAAAATTCAACTACCTAAATTAAAACCATTGAAACTCAATAATTTAAATATCGAAGATTTGGATATTGCCAAAAACAAATTGGAGCAATATTCTAAGGATCAACGAACCCTTCGTGACCAAACATATGTCCTGGTTCACGTATTTCACCACCACCTTCATCATTTCCATAATTCTACTTTACGTGCTTTGTAAATGTAGAAGGAAGAGACGTCTACTGAAAATTGAACCCTCTACAGGCGATTCTCCTTCACCTCCTCCAGGACGAAGCAAGAAGTTCATGGAATTCCCCAGTTTAATCCCTCCAAGAAAGCGACCCGGTATCAAACCTCAAGAAGAAGATATCGAGTTATCATAGACTTTCCAGTGAACCACTAATTTTTGTTTATTGACTTAAACTTTTATTCTTTCTATTTTATGCTTATTATTTTATTCACTCAATATTTTATTATTATATTTGCATTATATTCATTTTGTTTTACTGTTACTTTTATATTGTATTCAATAATCATATTATTCAAAAGTTGCTGTATAACAATCAACTTTTTTATTAAGGGGGAAGTTGTTATATTAAAAAATAACAGTACGACACTGAGTTATAAGTAAGCTCCTCAGTAGTATCAAATTAAATAAGTTGATAACGACTTCTCTTGGTAATTGCTTATCTTACGTATCAAGTTTCATCTATTGTTTTGTATCCGTTCTCATAGTTTATGCCAAATTGCACATTTGCATTTCCTTTGTTCTCCGTCTAGCTGACTCTGCCTAATGTTATAAATATGACCAGCAGACGCTTTTGTATTCAGTATTATACTCACCTTTATATTAAAACTTTTAAATCTACAATAACATTTTTTATTCAGAGTCATCGATGACTAAATAAATATTTTTTAAAAACTCAATATCAAAGTATCAAATATAACATACATATATACAGCGCTGGCATAATATGTAAAATAAAAACGTTATTTAAATATACATGTATAACTTTATTTCTTACAGTTTTAAGCATTAATATTTTAATAAACCTAATTATTAAAATAAAAATATACAAAACTCGAGTCGTATTCATAATTACTTGGTGAATAAATAAAATTAGATAGTTTTGTCAATAAAATCGATTTACGTCATCCATCATAATCTGGAAAGAAATGATTTGTTAAGTAAGCAAAAGTATAAGAATATACACAAAACTAAATTACCTAAGTATTTGCTAATTGTCGTCATGAGTATGAATCCAAATCCAACAGATAGAAATTGAAAAATGCCAGCTGCCTTTTTCTCAAGTTGCTGGTGCCACCTAGCTCTTTCCCTTGGTATTACTTCACTTACTGTTACGTATAATAAGGTACCACCAGCTAGACCCTAAAATTTATTTTTTATGAATGTGCTACATATTTCGGATGTATTTTAATACTAAATTAAGGAGGGGATCGCTTCCTTGTTTTTTTTTTTATTTAAATAAATAACATAATACACTAAATGTAATCCGATGTGCACCAAAACCGTTTCAGCTCATGTATGTTATGCCAAATTTCACCAAAATTGTGTTACGCAATTACGCCCTCTGGGGGCTGATAGCATGAGTAGAATGTCTGTACACCTGGATTCATTCATTTCATAGAAACCTGTAATGTGTTACTTCTGTGCACCGTCTCTGAGACACTAGTAGTACGACTTTTCCAGAAACTAGAAACTTGTAGAAGATGGAACGAGTCTTTACTAGATGATTCTAGAAACATTGGTTCAAGACTTTACTAGAAATGTATGGAGAGTTGCTGGAAAGTGCATTTTATAGGATATGTATGGCGTACATCGCCTTTTGTATTCTATATCCTTGTACACGTGGGAAGGAAGTTTCGAAATGAATTGGTAGTCCAATCAACGAACGAGAAATACCATAATTCCTGTAGTTGCCAATTTCTGTATAGTTATTAGGGGGAGTGCCCAGAACAACATACTAAAAGTCCTAACCAGTGGATGGTCTGCGGAGGGGTAGAAGGCAGTTTAAAGGTCCCCTTTTCACGTTTTTCTGGAAACTTGAAAACCACACCCTCTAGCGAAAAAGTATTTATATACAATATTAAAATAAATGAAATTTCGAACAAATAAGTTCGTGTTAATTTTTTTACGAGATACAGAGGGTGGAAAAATCACATACCGGAGGGAAATATTTTATCCGAGAAAAAATCACCCTCCGAGATTTTTTAGGATTTTCATGTTTCAGATCATGTACATTAAGAAAATATAGGATTTTCAACTACTTCAGTCTGTCGGTCTATCTGTTGGTGCATTAACTAAAAAAACTACTTGACGGAGAATAGTCAAATTTGGTAGATAGCTGACGCTACTGCCACAGAAGAAATGGTTAGGCTTTCACTGGAAAATATACAGAGTGGACCGTATAAAGGGAATAGATAATGAGATAACAATTTTCCACTCAAATTTAAAATTTTCTCGTTTCGTGACATTCTAAACCTATTAAAAAAAAAACAGAAATTTTTAACGACGAATAGATGGGAAAAAATCGGTAAAGGTGTTTATACAGAACTTCCCTCTTGTGCATGGCGGTCACTCTAACAAATTATTAATTACGAAATGACATTGAGAATAATAATCGGAATATAGTTATCACTATTACTACAAAGAAAACCTGATAACTTTTGGTCAAAAAAATATACAGAGTGGTCATCCGACAGCCAAAATTAAATACAAAATAACAAGTGCCAAATATGGAAGGCTTGCGCAAATACCTTTACAAATGCCCACCATGGTTGAATTATTTCTTGTGATGACCACCCTGTACATTTTTAATAAAACTATAATAGGTGCACTAGTAGGTGCATATGCCAAATATTATTGCCATCTGTCACATTTTCAGTTCCACATTCACATAGCGGAGTAGAAATATAGCATTGGTTAAAAAATTTCATTTTTTTTTTGTTAATAGGTTCAGAATGTTATGAAACTTGGAAATTTTAAATTTGAGCAAAAACAATTTTTTTCCGTCATCTGTTTTGTATTTTGTAGTGGGCAAAAATGTACAAATTTTTTATTTTTCTTTATTTTCAAAAGTTTTTTTAAATAAGTTTAGAATGTCATGAAACGTGGAAATTTTAAATTTGAGCAAAAAAAAAAATGTTTTTCCATCTATTCTAGTGGTAAAAAAATTTTCAAAAATGTTGGTGAAAAAAATTTTCAACATTTTTTTTTTTTCTGAAGTTGGTTTAGAATGTCATGAAACGTGGACATTTTAAATTTGAGCAAAACATAATTTTCTTTCATTATTTATTCCCTTTAGACGGTCCACCCTGTACATTTTCCAGTGAAAGGTTCTTCGCTGACAGTAGCGTCAGCTACCTACCAAATTTGACTGTTCTCCGTCAAATAGTTTTTTTAGTTAATGCACCAACAGACTGACGGAATTGAAAATATATGTTTTCGTTATCTACATGATCTGAAACGTGAAAATCCGAAAAAATCTCGGAGGGAGATTTTTTTTCGAATACAGTACTTCTCTTCGGTATGCGAGAGAAGTAAAACTTTGGAAAAAAATGAATAAGAACTTATTTGTGGGAAATTTCATGTAGTTTAATATTACATATATACACTTTTTCGCTAGAGGGCGTGGCTTTCAAGCTATTCAAGAAAAACGTTAAGAGGGGACCTTTAAGAGGGACAGTATTCTTCTCGGGAGGTAGTGCTAATATGGAGGACTAATTTAGTGGACGTTGTTTGAGGGTTATTTTTTAACAGGAAAATTGTGTTAGGTGCATTTGGGAGATATTTCTGGAACATTTTATTAGGACATTAGTGGTAGTATTTAAATTCTTTGAACTGAGAGGTGTTATAGACTCTAAAGAAGACTATTTCGTGTTGTTAAGTGCATTTTTGTGAAAACTCTAGAAATTTCTATTTGGTTATTAGTGAAGATAATTAAATTCTTTCAACTGGATAGTGACAGAGACTCTAAATAAGACTTCTTCGTGCTGTTTCGAAGTTCCATTACCGATACTGACGTGATTATTAAATTTAGTTGATTCTAACTAAATGAATATGCCATTAACCACCAGAAGTATGGCATCCGAAGGCAAATATAAGGCGTATTCCACAATTCCAAAAAGTGACGAAGGAAGAGAAAGGGGAACAGGAAAGAAAACGCTAGAAAAAGAAAGAGAAATAGGACAGAAAACGCCTGGAAAAGAAAGAGGAACGGGAAAGAAGACGACAGGAAAAAGAACAAATACGTCAACAGGAAAAAGAACAAGAGAAACGACATCAAGGAGAATTGACAAATATCATGCAAGACTTAGAAATAAAATATCAAGAAGAAAGAGACGAATTAAGGCAAGTTATAGAGACATGAGACGCCATATTTTCAGTCGTCGAAGATCTTAAAAATAAAGTCGAGGAAGAAGTAAGTGAAGTCAAAGAAAAAGTAGATAAGATTGAAGGAAATATGGACAAGGCTGAGCTTAAAGTAAATAAGGTCGAATCAAAGATGGATAAGGTTGAAGATAAAATGGACAAGGAGGAAGAAGAAAGTCAAGTCATAGGAGAAATAGATCGGCTTAAACGACAGTTGAGGGCCAGAGGAAGCCAGCAAGTGTTATCATCAGGTCAGTGATTAAAACCTCCCTCCGTTGACGGTCAATGTTCCTGCACAACTTACAAGAGGCACCAGAGAAGGCTATGGCATTAGTCCTGGCATTAAGAGGCCAAGCATCGGAGATGCTCCAGATGATTCCTGTAGACCAACAGCAAAACTTTAGAGTTTTAGAAGCTACCTTAGATCGGCGACATGGCGACCAATATATTTCCAAAGTATACCAGGTCCAGCTGAAATCGCGTGTTCAAAGAGCTGGATAAAGTCTACAAGAATTTGACGCTGCGGTGGAAAGACTGGTACATCTGGCGTACCCCGATGCGCCAAGATAATTCCAAGAGCAATTGGCACTGGGGGATTTTGTGGGCGGCATAATGAATGAGGAGATCAGGCGAATCCTCAGGTTGTCTTGACATGATAGTGACAGCAAAGCCTTGGTGCGTGCACTTGAAGTGGAAGCCGCCTAGAGGGATACCCCAAGATCGAGAGTGCAAGCTGTGATTCTCGAAGAATTGCAACCAGAAAAGAAGAACCAAGACCCTATGTTGACCGAGACCACAAAATGTTCAGTCAAATATTGCCTAAATTGGATGCTCCAGGAAGGCAAATAAAATAACAATATAGTGGAGAGGCAAGTGGAGTATGCTACAACAGCGGCAAAGTAGGATATATGAAACGAGGCTGTCGACAGCGGAACTCGGAAAGGGTAAACGCTGTGAATATTAAAGAGAAGCAGGAAAACTAGAGGTAGCCAGCACCAGAGGGGCTGTGCTGGCTAGGGAACGCGGTGCCTCCAGAAAAATAAAGATTTCCCAGCTTCGAAGAATTCCGAGACGTCTAGTGTTGGCAGAATATGTGAATGGAAGAAAATGTGTGTTTACTATCGACATTGGTGTTAAGTCATCAATAGTGCGGTCAGGGTTTATATCAGGCTTGCAGATTAATAAGAGGCAAAATGAAGTAATTATTTGGACAGCCACGGGAGACAAGGCTACGGTCCATGGAAAGGTAAACTTGGAACTGCAGGTTGGACGGTTGACATTCAAGTACGAAGTCATTGTGGGTGACATTACGGATCATTTTATTTTGGGACTGGACATCATGGAAGAGGAAGGTTTATTCTTGATGTAGGGGAGTGAACCTTAAATACTGAGAATGAAAAATTTGTTCTGGTAACAGTAGATGACCAATTTCACAAAGCCGACGATACAAATTAACAAGATTCCTACTCTTCAGAACAAATAATTGATGCTGCCCTGGAGGGAAATCGATTAAGTCCCTAACCAATATTATTGTGGCAAAATGTTTAACCCAGACTAACCATGCAATTCTAATTAAGTCGTTAATTTAAATTCTCACTCAGTGGCAATCAAACATGGCAAGCCGATTGGCTGCTATGAACAGGTTACACAGATAGCAAGGTGCGAGGAACAGATAGGTGGAGGTTCGTCTACAAATAGGAAGTTTTGACCTTACTGAGTTCCCAGTTTGATCATTTATCTGAGGATGAACGTAGGGGGACGATCAAGTTCTTGGAAGAGGAAAGTTTGGTATTTGCCAAGAATACAGAGGCCCTTATAAAAACAGATAAAGTCCAGCATCGAATAAATACTGGTAACATACCTGCTATTCGACAACAAACTAGGAGGCTCCCACTAGCGAAACTAGAAGCCTGGGCAATGATAGATAAGATACTACAAAATGGAAAAATTGAAACGTTAACGAGTTCCTGGTCATCGTCAGTAGTTTCAGCTGCCAAGAAGGACGAGACGTTAAGATTCTGTGTCGCTTATCGAAAATTGAATGATGTCACGAAAAAAGACAGTTTACCCATTACCACGAAGTCATGACACGTTAAGCACGTTGGCAGGCTCACGATGGTTTTCTGGCTTCATCCTGATGATAAGGAAAAGAGTGTTTTTAGCAGGCAGAGGTTTTTACCAATTTACTGTGATGCCTTTCGGACTTTACAATGTAGCACCTACTTTTGAAAGGTTGATAGACGAGGGTTAACTTGGAAGACGTGCCTGGTTTACCTTGACGACGAGCTTGCCATGGGATGAGACTACGGAACATTTGAAAAATCTTCAAGAAGTATTTGGGCGAGTCAGGAACGCACACCTGAAGTTGAACTCGAAGAAGTGCCTGCTGTTTTAGAAAGAAGTCAAATTCCCTGGTAACGTTGTGGCTTCTAATAGAATACAACGAAAGTCCGACAAAACTTCTGCTGTAAGAGAATGGCCAAGACCATTAAACATACATCAAGTAAGAAGCTTTCTTGGCATCTGCACTTATTACAGACGTTTTGTGAAAGGGTTTGCAGACATTGCAAAGACATTATACCGGCTGATAGAGGAGAAAGTTCAGTATCAGTGGATCAGAGATAGAAAGGCTGTAAAAAAGATTCCTACTGTGCATGTTTTTCTTTAACGGCTATAACGTATTTTCCTTAACGACCATGATGCTTTTCTTCTATATTTTCAACTGCGCATGCCTTTTTTTAACGATCATGATGTTCTTTTTCTATACATCCCCCACCACTACACACGTTTTTTCTCTGAACAGCGCATTGCGCATGCTGCTTTTTCATAAGGATTATAATGCATATTTTATCACTGCGCGTGCTATTCTTTAACGACCATGACGTTTTTTCTATATATCTCTTCACCAAACAAGGAACCTATCAAAACAAGTTTCAGATTTACAGTATCTTTTACCGTTCTTGAGTTATAGGAAAAAGTGGTGGGATGACGTCACTCGCCAAAGAATTTTTTTTGTTTTTCTCCCAGTATGATGCAATTTTCTCAGTGCCCATACTTTTCTTTAAAGTTTAATGTTTTTTTCACATATATCCCACTGCGCATGCTCTTCTCTCCGATCTCCTTCGCACACCCAGGTGCACCGCCCCCCTCTTTTGCAGCCTCTTCTCCTTCGCACTACTACCCCTTGGTCCGCCCCTCGAGTTACATCCTCTGAATATTGCCGACGAATACCACCCTGTCTTCAGCATCCTCGTCTGGTCATTGCCGAATACTTCTTCGGCAGCCTCTTCTCCTTCGCACAATCACCCTTCGGCCCGCCCCTCTAATTACATCCTCTGGTCATTGCCTACCTCGTCTTCGGCAGCCTCTGGATACTTCTTCTCCTTCGCCCAGGACTTTCTTGATCGCTCCGGATGGACACATGCCATCAAGGTACTCCCATTGCCTATCTACTGGCGCAAAGGAGCCAGGATCCTCATAGCATTACTACTGGCGTAAATAGGGGAAAATAAGTAGAGCAAGCTAATAAGAGCCCAGAAACTTCATTTTTGGCATGTATGCTAGAAACTAACGCCTCAATTTTTTGTCGAATTCTAAATCGGAACTCATTCAAAATCATTTTTTATTATTAATTATTTAAGTGGGTTTAATTATTTTACTTAATGAACTAACTCTTGGATGTTTTGTCCAAACTTATTAAAAAATAAATACATTTATGTACATATCTGTGTATTTTACAAATTTGTTGAAGTACCTAAATAATTTTAAAAAAATGAGAAGCAGTCAAAATTAAAATTAAATCATTAAATAATTGAAAAATCAGTTAAAAATCATAAACGAAAAGAGAAATTTGACAGTTTACAAACGTTTAATAATTTTTGTATTTATTAAGAGTCTCCTAATTAAATTGAAAACAATATTAACTGTCCACGTAAGTAAGCCTTTTCCGTGGCGTACGGCTGTGATTCGTTACGTGCAGTAATGGGTGGCCGGCAATTTTCTTGCTGCCGGGTAATGGAGGCTAGGTTTGAAGTGGTCAGAGCCAGGAGTTGCGCTAATTGTTCATAGCTGGGTAGTCCCAAGCTCGGTTGGGGTTGGTCCGTTATGGCGGCAGAGGGGACTGGGATCGTTCCAGTCGTTTGGTTTTGGAGCACTATTTGCCTTTGGGGCGTAGCACTAGGTCTTGCCGTCTGGTACGGCGGGGTGACGTGGTAGGCGCCGGCCGACGAGGTAGGCGTGACGAAGTACTGTGCGTTGGGCGGCGTGCTTGGACTTGGGCTGGTTGCTGTTGGTGGTACCATGCAGTGAGGGGTGGCCAGCTGGCGGCGAGGTGTCAGCGAGGCGTCGCTGAAGAGTTGGGGCCAGTCGGGTGTGGCAGCAATGGTGTACTGACCGCTGGGCAGCCCTGAGCCAGAGTGGGAGGCTTCCCCATGTATGGAAGCGAATCCAGCGAAGCGGCGATCTCCCAGCGTCGAGGAATCGTCGTTGGCCCGGGATGCTGTTGGGTCCACCATACAGCGAGGGGGCATCACCATATCATCATCACCACCCAATCTCTGTTCCATCGTCGAGTTTCCATGCCACGATGCTGCGTTGCGCTCCATGCAGTAGGGGGGCATCGCCTGAGAATCGTTGCTACCCCATTCCATATTTGTTGCCTGGGCTTCATGCCAGGTGGCTGCGCTGCGTGCCATGCAGCGAGGGGGCATCGTCGTGATGACGTCATGCGTGACCCCAGTGTCGTGTCCTATGTTGGTGGCGAGTCCTGCCTCGCTATGCCTGGGTGCTGAGCCCGGCGACGCACAGTATTGGGGCGCCGTCGTCGCGACGCCATGCGTAGCATTTGTGCCTGTGGAGAAATCAGAGGACATGCTTACCTCGCCGAGCCGGGTTGCTGTGTTGCTTGCTGTGCAGTGTGGGGCCACCGTCGTGGAGACGTCGGGCGTGACCCCCGTACCCCTTGTCAGGGCGTCGTGTTGGCGGAGCACTTCGTGGTCAGATGCTGTGAGGGGCGTCGTGCAGTGAGGGGGGGCCGACGTGGAGACGTCGCTCTCGACCCCAGTGCCTACTGCCTTGCCACTCCGGGTATGCATTGCCACTTGACACTCAACACAATAAAACTCAATTAAAACACACTGTCTGGTTACAACACAAGAGGAAGGGATAACCTCATCAGCATTGGCGTTGGCGTCTGTGCTCAAATGACTTCTGTTTCGGCAGAAGACTATTAGTTGCTGAAGGCTGGAACATTACTACTTGAAGGATCGATCACTACTTCCTCGCTGAGAAAAAGTGTTTTCTTATATAGACTTTTTTGTGCTCAAATGACTTCTGCTTCGGCAGAAGACTATTTTTCGTGCTCAAATGACTTCTGTTTCGGCAGAAGACTAAAACATGAGCACAGCGCGCTAGACAAGTCATAACTTGTTCGCGACGCCGACGCCGATGACACCACCCCCCTTTTTTGTGACTTTATTGAACATTAATAAAGGCATACAGGTTATGTTTCAGTTCGATAATTTCAATTATATAATGTAAGAGTGAGTGGATACAATATTTTCAAAACTATAAACTAAGAGTAAGTGTTAAGATATTTCAACAACTAAGATATTTTTACATATATAGACTAAGATTAAGTGTGGTAAGATATTTTATATAAGTAACTAATAATAGGTCCATTAAGATATTTTAGGTAAAACAAGATATTTAAAATTAAAGTATTTTATGTGACAAATCATAAATGTATTCTAGTTTGAACAAAGTTTTCGCCCTGTGGCGTTGAATTATTTACAATGGTATATTGTCGCACGTTTCGTTTTTTCTGGACGTCGTCTCCGCGACGCCCGGGGCTGCCTGATCCTGTTGTGAATTGGGGGCTGCTAAGTCCTGCTGTGTTGCTCGCTAAGGCAACGGGATTCTGGAGCGAACCTGTGAGGCTGCAACGTCCTGCTGTGTTGCTTGCTAAGGCAACGGGAGACTGGAGCGATTTATTGAGGCTGCAACGTCCTGCTGTACTGCGGGCTAAGGCAGTGAGATACTGGAGCGCCTCGTGGGGGCTGCTAGGTCCTGCTGTGCTACGTGCTAAGGTAGCGGGATCCTGGAGCGGTGCGCCAGAGCCGGCTGAGCTCGGGCTGGCGTTCGAGTTGACGAATACTCGTGTCCGGACTGGGACAGGCATCTGGCTGGCGGATGGCTGCTGTCGGTTGTGGCCAGGCGTGGTCACGGCCTTCGCCCAGAACGGCATCGGGAACAGTATCGGCGTCGTGTCGAGCGGCTGCTCTTGTCTTGACGTAGAAGGCCCAGGGTCTGCTGGCGGCGGCGGTGCGGCTGACAGCGCCGGGGACTTCTCATTCTTGTTTGTTTGTCTCCTCTTGGCTGAAGTGGATGGACCAGGCACGACTGGGGGCAGTCGGCGGGCTGGAAATTTTGGTTTAGCGGCGGCTGTGGTGCTATGTCCACGTAGATAGTCGCCATGTCCACGGAAGTAGGTACCAGGTCCACGGATGTAGACTTGTGCGTTGGCATCTGGCTTTGGGGCAGCGGGCACTACTGATCCTGTGATAGTAGGCGTGACTGGCTTCTGGGCAACGGGCGCTACTGGTCCTGTGACAGTAGGCGTGGTTGGCTGTTGGGCAGCGGGCACTACTGATCCTGTGATAGTAGGCGTGACTGGCTTCTGGGCAACGGGCGCTACTGGTCCTGTGACAGTAGGCGTGGTTGGCTGTTGGGCAGCGGGCACTACTGATCCTGTGATAGTAGGCGTGACTGGCTTCTGGGCAACGGGCGCTACTGGTCCTGTGACAGTAGGCGTGGTTGGCTGTTGGGCAGCGGGTGCTGCTGGCTCTGGGGCAGCGGGCGCTACTGGTCCTGTGACAGTAGGAGCTGCGAGCCTTGGTGGGGCTGGATGTCCTGGATCCTCGGGATCGTCATCCTCGTCGTTGCTGTCGTCATCGTCGGTATCAGCTGCGATGGCTCGTACGGCTGGAGGCACTGGAGGTCGCTTGTCGGGTTTCTGGCCTGGCATGGGCCTGATGTCATCAATGTGAATGGGCACTGGGATCTCGTTCCTGAGAATTTCGTACGTGTTATCACCCAGGGCTCGAATGATAACAAAAGGTCCCTCCCATGTGGGTCCAAAGCTGGTCCGGCGCTCCTTGAAGCCTCGGCACATCACTCGTTGCTGGGGTCGATACTCGATCGGGGCTGTCCTTGGCTCTGGGAAAAGATTCCTCTGGTAGACTTGCTGTCGTTGCGCCGCTTTCTCATGTCTGCTCCTAGCTGCTCGTCGAGGTTCTGGTAGCGGGCGGCGTTGCTCTGGGTGTTGCCAGTCTCCTGGGCGAGGTAACTCGGTCCCAAGCAGCAGCTCGCTGGGTGAGTAGCCGGTGGCAGCATTTTTTCTGTTGTGCAAGGAAAAGATGATCTGCGGCAGCACGACGTCCCATCGGTTTTGTCGTTTTCCCATCAGCTTTTCTCGTAGGGCCTTCTTTATCTCTTGGTTACGCCTCTCCACAGGATTGGCTCTCTGGTGGTAGATCGGCGATGTAAAATGTCTGATTTTATTCCGCTTGCAGAAGTTGAGGATCTTCTTGGCGGTGAAGGTGGGTGCCTTGTCGGTGATGAGTTCATCGGGATATCCCCATCGGAGGCAGACTCGTTCCAAGGCCCCTAAGATGTGGTTGGCATCAGCTTGGGGTGCAGCTTCGGCCTCGATCCACTTGGAACAGAGATCTGTTATCACGATGATAACTCGGTTATGGGTTGGTGTCTCTTCGTAGGGTCCCATGACGTCTAACGAGAGTACTTGCCAGGGTTTGGTGGGTGGTCTCGGGCGGAGTGGAGCGGCAGCTTGAAGGGGTCCTCGCTTGGTTGCAGCACATACCATGCATAGTCGCACATGCGTCGTGACGTTCTTGCGGAGTTGGGGCCAGTAGTAACGGTTGTTCACTGCCCGGTACGTCTCGTCGCGGCCTGGATGACCTGCATGTGGGGCGTCGTGGTAGTGGTGCAGAATGCGGGGCCTCAAGGCTTCGGGCACAACGAGGGCGGTCCTCTCTTCAGTGACATGCCATAAGCGTCCATCTTCTACCCTGAATTGTTCTTTCAGTCGTCTTTCCCAGGGGTCTAAGCCTCGTTCCTGATCCTGGATGTCCCCCCAATGTCCGATGGAACCAGAAATAGCGTAGTCCGCGAGTTGGGCGGCCTTGATCTCATCGAACAGAGTGGTTAGCTCCTCAGGTTCGGCTTCCATCATCAGAAGTTCCTCCGTGGTCGGGGTATCGATGATGGCCCTTGGCGTGGTTGGTTGTTTGGTTGTGGATTCCTCGTCAGGAGGTAGCAAGCGGGAGTCATCGCCGGTATCAGCTGGCATGGCTTCTTGGGGATGACGCGACAGGAAGTCGGGCAGCTGGTTCAATCGTCCTGGACAGTGTTCTACGGTGAAGGTGTACTCTTGCAGCTGCAAGGCCCACCGGGTGAGCTTGGCCCTCTCGTCCTTGAACTGATGTAACCAGTGCAATGCTCGGCTGTCCGTGACAAGTGTAAAGTGCTGGTCCTCCAGCCAGTGGCGGTATCGACGACAGGCCCATACTACGGCGAGTGTCTCCTGTTCATTGATGTGATAGCGTTTCTCAGGTCCTGTAAACTTTGCACTGGAGCAGGAAATGATCCGTTTCTCCCCCTCTGGCGTTTTTTGATACAAAGCCGCACCCATGCCATGGTTGCTTGCATCGGTTTGGAGGTAGAAAGGCAGTCCTGGCTCCGGTCTGCAAAGGGCTAAAGGCTGTGATAGCTTCTCTTTGATCAGTGCGAACGCTGTCTCCGCTTCTGTGTTCCACTGGAACCTCTCCTTTCCTGTTAGGTTTGTCAGCGGGGCTGTCAGCTCGGCAAACTCGGGTACAAACTCTCGTAACCAGTTGGCGGTGCCTAGGAATCCCTGGAGTTCCTTCTTGGTGCGAGGAGTGGGAAAGTCTCTTATTTGGATGACGTGTTTCTCCTGGGGTTGATTTTGAGTAGTAGTAATCCTGTAGCCCAGGTAGTCCAGCTCGGAGGCTCCAAATCGGCACTTCGGGAGTCCACAGTGCAATCCATGTATCCTCAGACGTTCTAATACCAGAGCCAAGTGACGAAGGTGGTCTTGATGATCTTCAGAGTATACTATTATGTCGTCTAGATATACTTTCACGAAGACGTCTATGAAGTCGGCCAGCACTTCTGTCATTAACTTCTGGAACGTTGAGGGGGCGTTGCGTAGCCCGAATGGCATTACAAGGAACTCGAATGTCGCTCCGTCTGGGGTACTAAAAGCTGTCAGGGGTACACTATTCTCGTGCATCGGGACCTGCCAGTATCCACTCTTTAAGTCCAAACTAGTGAAAACCTTCGCTGCACCTAGCTCTCGGATCGTCTCCCGTATCGGCGGCAACTGGGACACTTCTTCCAGCGTCTGGGTGTTCAGCTGGCGGTAATCGACACAAAAGCGGGAAGTTCCATCCTTTTTGTTCACAATGACGATCGGTGAGCAGTAACGGCTGTTACTGCGTCGAATTACCCCAGCTGCCAGCATCTTCTTCACTTCCTCAGTGATTATTGCCTTTTTATTCGCCGAGTACTGGTAACGTCGTATTTTAAATGGTTTGTCGTCTTTCAGACGGATTTCATGGGTAGTGAGTTGTGTAGTAGGCTGTTTGAGCGTCTCTTGAAATACATCAGAAAATTTAGTGATGACTTCCTCATACGCACGGCTGTGCGTCTCTGGTAGCTGCTCCGGGTTGGCTGTTACGGTGCGGGCCGAGTCCTCGGTCCTAACCTCCATGTCCCAGAACAGGGTGTGCCGTTCTGACACCCCTGCGTGTATGCAGTGCCGCGGAAAGTCGATCACCACTTCCTGTTTCGCTAGGAAGTCTCTTCCTAGGATGATATCCTTGGTCATATCCTCCAAAATATGCATTTCGACCGAAACTGTCCAGTTTCCGATCTGCAGGGGCACTTCCACGCTGCCTTGGGTGTGCTTGATCTCCTTGGCGGCAGCCAAGAGCACGGGCATCGTCGGATAATTAGTCCTCGGAAGGTCCTCTACGTAGTTGCTGTGGATGAAGGAATGAGTCGCCCCGCTGTCCAGCAGGGCCAGTAAACGGCATCCATTGGCCTCGACCCACAAGTGGGATGATGGGCCGGGACCGGCCGTCAGTCCTATTGACGCACTTAATTCTGGAGCCGGGCACCCTGGCTTGGGCCGGCTCGCTGCTCGTTTCCCGCCTGGGGCTGACTGTTAGCTTGCTGCCGGGGGGCTGCCTGGCTTCGTTGCTGCGGTGGTGCCGTGGATGTCTGTCCTGGGCCCGGGTTATTGGTTGGACCTGCCTGTTGGCTAGGGTTGTTTAAGTTGGTGCCATGCCCTCGGAAGTTGTTTCCCCCTGTCTGGACATTTTGTTGGCGGAAGTTAGGGTTTCCCTGTTGGTTGGAGTCGTGTCCACGGAAATTGGGGTTGGCTCGCTGGTTGGAGTCGTGTCCGCGGAAATTGGGGTTGCCTTGCTGGGGCTCTGACTGAGTTTGGTTGGTGGGGCAGTCTCGGTGATAGTGAAATCCCGGACACTTGCGGCACTTTGGTAGACTATTGGTAGTATTACTCGCAGGCGGGATGGTGGCTGGCCTCGGCAGCGGTCGGAGTTGCCTCTGAAATTCCCTGTAGTCACCCTCGGCGTTTTCAGCCACTCGGCTCAAGCTTTCCATCGTGGCCACTGGGACATTTCTAGTTGCGAATCTTAGTTCCGGTCGCAGGAGCTCGCGCACCTCCATAACCATCTCTTCTTCCGGCGTATACCGTTCTACCCTCAGCCAGAGTCCAATTTTGCGTTGTATAAAAACGGCGGCGGGTTCGTCGTCTTTCTGTCTCTCACCGTGTAACCTGGAGCGTAGCTTCCCCAGGGTGGCAGTGTCGTTGAACTGCCGCAAGAGCTTTTCCTTTAAGAACTCGTATGTGATGTTGTGGGACTTCCACATCTCCAGGGTGCGTCTGGCTTGACCCTCGAGCTGTTCTATAGCTACTCTCACTTTATCCCTGCCGTGGATGTCTTCATGGAGCATCGCCTCCTCGAGCTCATCCAGGAAGTTGACTGGATCCTCCCATTCCAGGCCTGAGTAAGTGGGCAGCGCTCTCGTTCTTCTTGTGGGCATCCTGTGATGACCTTGTATTGCGTGTATTGCGGCTTGAACGCTTCCCTCCATTAGTCTTGTCATGCTCTCTGCTAGGTTTTGTGTTGGGCGCCACTGGGGGTCCATTTCCCCAGAATCTGTGTAGTCGGGTCGTCGTGGATCCTCTTCCCTCCGGAAAGATCTGGCCTCACGTTGTTGGTCGCCATGTCCACGTAAGTAAGCCTTTTCCGTGGCGTACGGCTGTGATTCGTTACGTGCAGTAATGGGTGGCCGGCAATTTTCTTGCTGCCGGGTAATGGAGGCTAGGTTTGAAGTGGTCAGAGCCAGGAGTTGCGCTAATTGTTCATAGCTGGGTAGTCCCAAGCTCGGTTGGGGTTGGTCCGTTATGGCGGCAGAGGGGACTGGGATCGTTCCAGTCGTTTGGTTTTGGAGCACTATTTGCCTTTGGGGCGTAGCACTAGGTCTTGCCGTCTGGTACGGCGGGGTGACGTGGTAGGCGCCGGCCGACGAGGTAGGCGTGACGAAGTACTGTGCGTTGGGCGGCGTGCTTGGACTTGGGCTGGTTGCTGTTGGTGGTACCATGCAGTGAGGGGTGGCCAGCTGGCGGCGAGGTGTCAGCGAGGCGTCGCTGAAGAGTTGGGGCCAGTCGGGTGTGGCAGCAATGGTGTACTGACCGCTGGGCAGCCCTGAGCCAGAGTGGGAGGCTTCCCCATGTATGGAAGCGAATCCAGCGAAGCGGCGATCTCCCAGCGTCGAGGAATCGTCGTTGGCCCGGGATGCTGTTGGGTCCACCATACAGCGAGGGGGCATCACCATATCATCATCACCACCCAATCTCTGTTCCATCGTCGAGTTTCCATGCCACGATGCTGCGTTGCGCTCCATGCAGTAGGGGGGCATCGCCTGAGAATCGTTGCTACCCCATTCCATATTTGTTGCCTGGGCTTCATGCCAGGTGGCTGCGCTGCGTGCCATGCAGCGAGGGGGCATCGTCGTGATGACGTCATGCGTGACCCCAGTGTCGTGTCCTATGTTGGTGGCGAGTCCTGCCTCGCTATGCCTGGGTGCTGAGCCCGGCGACGCACAGTATTGGGGCGCCGTCGTCGCGACGCCATGCGTAGCATTTGTGCCTGTGGAGAAATCAGAGGACATGCTTACCTCGCCGAGCCGGGTTGCTGTGTTGCTTGCTGTGCAGTGTGGGGCCACCGTCGTGGAGACGTCGGGCGTGACCCCCGTACCCCTTGTCAGGGCGTCGTGTTGGCGGAGCACTTCGTGGTCAGATGCTGTGAGGGGCGTCGTGCAGTGAGGGGGGGCCGACGTGGAGACGTCGCTCTCGACCCCAGTGCCTACTGCCTTGCCACTCCGGGTATGCATTGCCACTTGACACTCAACACAATAAAACTCAATTAAAACACACTGTCTGGTTACAACACAAGAGGAAGGGATAACCTCATCAGCATTGGCGTTGGCGTCTGTGCTCAAATGACTTCTGTTTCGGCAGAAGACTATTAGTTGCTGAAGGCTGGAACATTACTACTTGAAGGATCGATCACTACTTCCTCGCTGAGAAAAAGTGTTTTCTTATATAGACTTTTTTGTGCTCAAATGACTTCTGCTTCGGCAGAAGACTATTTTTCGTGCTCAAATGACTTCTGTTTCGGCAGAAGACTAAAACATGAGCACAGCGCGCTAGACAAGTCATAACTTGTTCGCGACGCCGACGCCGATGACATAACATATGCGTAAGACATCAATGCTTTACATAGGTAGTTAGTTTTCGGAACTGCTGACATTATTTCGTTATTTGCTATATATTAAAATGTACCGTTTGCGTGCTAGGTTGACTACATACATAAGACTACATGTACAAGTTTTTAAAATGTTTTAACTTTATGAATTTCCTAATGACTTTGGATTTTTACAGAAAATTGTGTCGTATAAAAATCTATTAAAAAAACTTTATTTCAGATTTTTTTCATTATTTTCGTCTAACGCCTCAACCTCCTTAAGCAGCGATTTTTAAATTATGCTCCGTACATACATGGGTTGCAAATTGAACCGAAGCTATATATCGAAGTAATTAGAACAATAATTTTCCGAATTTTTTGATGCAAATAAAATTTTAATGAAACTGCAAAATATCACAGAAGGAAAGCGAAAACAGATAAAATACATTCCGGATGTTTTGTGAGGTTGCACATTCACAGGAATATTTGAATACATTATTTGAATGTTCTATGAAATGCGCACCTATTTTCTATTTTATATTTAATCAAGCATAACAATATTTAAATAGTAAGTAATGGCGTTTATGAGGTTGCAAATTCAGATTATGTCATTTCTTGGTGTCACAAACATTTGCAACCCGATTTTAAGGCTTTCACAATTATGTAAACCCCCACTTTCACTTATTATTTAACAATCCTTTACATAACTCGCAATTTTTTTCCCCAAAATATGTCACAATAAAATTAATAAACAAGTATTTTCAATGTTACGGTTATCGTAGCAGGATGCAAACTTGATAGAAGTATAGAAGATGTCTAATAATTATTAAAATGTTCTCCACGGTTTGCATAAATTTAACAATGTCCTGGACAGTGAAAAAGGGTGCAAAAACCGGATTACCGAAAACCAGATTTATTATTTTTTACCTTTTGACTCAAAGATTAAAAACTTTCACAATTTTTGTGTAACTTTCACTACAGAAGTCCGTGGTGAGTGGCCTACCCTCTATACAGGGTGGACCATTAATAATAGGCCATAGTGTAGGGGTAGATTCTTTGCGCCAAAATATGAGGATATAACCAAATATGCTTTAGTAAAATGTCGCTGTGGAGAAAGACACAGGGTGTCAAAATTCAAATTATTTTTTGGTTTTCTTGCAATAACTCAACAGCCTCTCTTGACTGATCTTCGATAAATTTGCTAGAAGGACTTTTTTATTCTAAGAAACAATAATTTATGTATTACATCACGTTAAATCATAGAGGGCGCCGCAGGACCTGTATCTGATCATGGTAGAAATATATATATGTTTCTACCATGTATCTGATGATGAATTTTTTTCATATTTTGTTTTTTTTTGACGAAACGTTGTGGTACTTCTGACCAGAAAATCTAATGAGGGCGTCATTTCCACGTATAAAAGGCACACTTGGTAGAACTTGATTACTCCAACCGTTTTCGAGGAAATTGCCGTCAAACATTTGAATAATTTTTTGAAAGACAAATTCAAATTTAATGAAACAAAGTGTATTTACTGAAAAAAGTACAAAACGTAAGGGAAAACAAAATCGTAATAACAGCGTAAACTCTTTCTCACTTTCTTATGAACTAATGGAGCATTTTCATGGTATTGAGATAAATATATAAATCAAAAGATTGTGTAAAATAAGGATCTAATCTTACTAGAAGACCAAAAAATAACATAAAAGTTAGACTTAATGACATTAGTGTTTATTATATGGTCTCCACCTATTTCCATGCCTTTTCTAATTCTTTTCATAAAAGATTCTCTTACATTGAAAAATACATTTTCCTGTCCTCTAATAAAATTGGCTGCGTTTTGTATTTCCAAAGGATTATAATCAGGACTCCATGATGGCCAAGCAAACTCACTTCCTCAACCGATCCATCTGCGTGGAAAAGTCTCATCAAGATAATTCCTGACTTCAATGGAGAAATGAGGGGGAGCTCCATCTTCCATAAACCACATTCTGTTCCGTATGTCTAACATGAAAGCATGTATTACATGCATCAGCAAGAGTATTTTGAAGAAAAAACGATAAGACTGTCCATTTAAATTTGGAGGAAGGACAAATGATCCCAATAACTGATCGCCGACAATACCACACCAAACGTGTTAATCTTAAATTCGTGCTGAAAATGCCTTTCTTTAACGGCATGAGGATTTTCTACTTCCCAGTAATGGGTATTTCTCCAGTTAAAAACACCTTGGCGAGTAAAAGTTGCTTCGTCGGTAAATAAAATGTTCTTAACAAAATTTCGATCCCTGTTTTGTTTACTTAGAACAAATTGACAAAATTGTAGCATTTATGGAAGATCCCTTTTAAGTAAGTTTTGTACTGGAGTGAAGTGATATGGGTAGAAGTGTTCTTTGCGTAAGACTCTTAACAGATTGTTTACTCATCCCTGTTGCCGCTGATAAACGACTTCAGCTGACTTGAGGATCTTCATCCACACGAACTAAAATTTCTTGTTCTTGATAGGGAGTAATTCGTTTCGGTCGTCCTACATCATTTTTATGCCGAAATGAACCCGTTTCTCCTAAACGACGACACAGATCTTTCATCTTATGGTCTGGCTGTATTCTATTTGGATATTGAAATGTGTATCTCCTCGCTGCAACACGTCCGCTAAATTTTTTTTGTACGTAAACACATATCATATCCCTCATTTCCCTATTTGAAAAATTATTATGTCGAGGCATTTTAAATAAAGAATAAGTTAAACAAATTAGCTCGAGGAACACAAAAACAAAATAAAACTATTAAATGACGTACATGACAGAACTAAAACGTAACCAAAGCACACTTTTTAATAAATACACTTTGTTTCATTAAATTTGAATTTGTCTTTCAAAAAATTATTCAATTATTATTATACTCGAAAACGGTTGGAGTTATCAAGTTCTACCAAAGTGTACCTTTTGTATGTGGAAATGAAGCCCTCATCAGATTTTCTGGTCAGAAGTACCACAACGTTTCGTTCAAAAAAAATATGAAAAAAATCATCATCAGATACAGGTCTTGCGGCGCCCTCTATGATCTAACGTGATGTAATACATAAATGATTGTTTCTTAAAATAAAAAAAGTTTCTCTAGCAAATTTGGCGAAGATCAGTCAAGAGGCTGTTGAGTTACTGCAAAAAATGAAAAAATAATTTGAATTTTGACACCCTGTATGTTTTTCCACAGCAACATTTTACTAAAGAATATTTGGTTATATCTTCATATTTTGGCCCAAATAATCTACCCCTGTACTATGGCCTATTATTAATTGTGCACCCTGTATATACCATACCAACTTGACATCAACAGTGTCGTTTATAATTTTAATGGCCCTACAAATATTCGATTCATGTATAAGGTCATTCGTGTATTTACCTGTAATGATGGAATAACCACATTTGTTAAACTGCTAGGAATATTTGAAAGGATCATTCCAATTGCTATACCAGCTACAGATCCCAATGTAAAAATGAGTATATATACGATGTGGCGGCAAAAAGTAATGGTAGAATCAGAAGCTAATTCCATTCCTAAACAAAATCCTACTACTAATTTATGAGAAGCAATAGCACCCAGCAAGAGCAAAACCTACAAAAAAAAAAACATTTAATTATGTCGATAAACACTGAAATACTGAAAAATACAAATTATTCATTGCACATTGTTGCTCTTCAATATTGTTATTATTACCGATGTAAAAGATGTTCAGGTATTGAAAAAAGAAACCACCTTTATCATCTAATATTGTTATTTTTACATTCTATTCTATTTGGTAGTTATATAAATATCCTCGTTTCATTTATTGTTTGTAAAAATATCTTCAGGGATATATTAATTTAAATTTTGACATCTGTGCAGTGGCGACCCGTCAGGGATGGCAGTAGCCGATTAGGCAGTTCAAACCAAGATGGCCGCTGTTGGTAGACCAATCCGGTCGGTGTCATGACATGAGAAAATAATTTGTAATACTACTTAAGGTTTGTTCTGGTTTTGAGAAATAGCCTGTCCGAGGACGTCCTCGGACGTCAGGCACATGCGCAGTTAGTAAAACGGGTCCTGAACTTACTAACTGCGCATGTTCCTGACATCCGAGGACTGGTATTTTTCAAAACCAAAGCAAACCTTTAGTGACAGAGATAATGACAGAGGTAACATCAGGTCCATTCACTTGGTGTAGACTATAAGAATTCTCTAATCTTTGCTATAAGTGTAGTGCAGGATAAGTGTACGGCGGTTTGAAGATAGTTTTACAACTTTAGAACAGTAGGTACTAGTTATAATAGCACAGCATAAGAAAAAGAAGTACAGTAGCAGAGACACAGTAGTATAGTTAGCGCAGTACTGGTGTAGCTGCAGTGCTGCACTCGACGAAAAGAACATTTTAAAAGCAGTTACACCCATCGAAAAGAATAAAATATTCAGTTACACCAGTTACACTTTTAGTACTGGTGCACAAAGTGCTAACAAAAGAACGGACCTATCAACATTGTGTGCCCACGTCACGTCGGCCATATTGAACTACGTTTGACAGGTCGTTGGATTGCCTAATTGCGCTGCCGTCAGGGGGTATGTAAGAAGAAAGGCTATTTTTTCCGTGCTCTAGCGGTGTAGCAGGTCTATTCTGTAACATTTTTGTTAAGCTTTAACGGCAAGGTCACTGTTAAAATAATTAGCGAAATGAAGTTAACAGTCAGTGGTATTCTGTACACTTTTTTTAAGGTTAAATTTAACCAACATCGTTTAAAATTAGAGGCGACTTTGGACCTCTGCCACTAAAATTTAAAGGTACCGTTAAAGAGGCAAAAACACCGTATTTTATTTTTGGTTCATAAAATTTTGTATAATATCATTCAGTAAATGGCACTTTATTTATGTTTGTCAATGAGTTTGAGATTCTTTTGACGACCCATTTCCTCATTTATATTCAGTAATTATTTTTCCGCCTTCAAATAATGGTAATCATAACCTCAAATAGAAGCGCGGTCGTTAAAAACTTATGACTTTAACAGGTCCGTTAAATGGTCGCATACAGAATAGAAAAATGAGTTATTATTTTTAGCATTCCGTTAAAATTAAAAATGTAGCAGGGCGTTTATTTTTAACCAAAAAATTACAGAATAGACCTGATTGTCAGCTGGATGGTTGGTAGACGCATAATGTTGCGGTGCGCTTGCGGTGCGAGAGGTCCCGAGTTCAACTGCTAGACTCACTGTACTTTTTTTTATTTTGTAATTATTAATATAGTTTTTCACAAATTCAGGTTTGATTTGACGGCAGAAATAATATTTTCCTTCTTTTTCCTACAATAATTTCATTCTTTCGTGTGATTTCTTTAGGTTAGGTTGTTTTTTATTTTGCTATCTAATCGTTAATAATAATTATCAGCGTCGCAGGCTGTATTAGCGCCGTAGACAAAGAAAGGGGGTGTGGGAAGTATCCCACCGCCTTTTTTCCACAAAATAACGCAAAATATTTCAATTTCTCGACTTGCGCTCCCGTCGATCAGGAGGTAAAAGTATGTGAGAAGAGGAAAGTTGGTATCCGAGAAGGGCAAGGAACATTTGCGCCGCTTTTGCAATAAATAATTGTCAAAACGGCGCATATGCTCCTTGCCCTTCTCGGATACTGCCTACCAACTTTCAACGGGCGATCTTGACCTACCTCAAAATTTTGCAAACAAGACATTGTTCCACTGTTCAATATTGCTTATATTCCACCAAACACCAACAGTTCCCGCTCAAACAGCTGATTGAAGTAAAGATTATAATTTTGTAAACTAACGGGATCGCCACGATGTCGTATTAAGAACGATGTTACCTACCATGGATGTTACCTAACTGACGGGAGCGCAATTGGCTTCCGTCCGACGGGAGTGTAGACACGGCGTTAATTTTAATATAAAAAGTATGAAATTAAAAAGTTATTTTTATTTATGATAATATTTCTAATATTTTACTACATGTGATTCCATCTCCGCCAAGTTCACTTACGAATCCGCTTAATTTTAATACGGATCGCTTGCCGCTAATATTTTATGCGCATGAGCCTAAACTCTAATCACTAGTAACCAGAGTGGGCAGCGAACAGTGAAATTGTGTTATACTACGCATATGTTGGTCATTCTCTTTGATCTTACGCGTGCAATACGTATCAAAACGAGACGTATGTCTATATGTCTTGCGTCCTTAGGCTATTTATATCTAGGGAGGGCATGCCACACCTAAAGAAAACTTAGTAAACTTATGAATAATGAATATTGAATTTTGAATTATTAAGTAGAATATGTTTACATTTGACAATATATCAAAATAAAACTGGAAAATGAAAAATGACTAATAAATGGGTTGAAATTGGTTAAACGATTCATTAATTTCTTTACCGTGTCATTGAAAATTAATTTTCCTTTAATAGGCGAGTCTGCCTGGGGTAAAAAAGAGGTGATTTTACAAATTTTGTATATCATTTGAGTTAGCAACGAATTCTTATAGGAAAAATTCTGCTGAACAAGATTTTCTTATGAAAAATTTTCTTAAACCGCGAGCTTCATGGTCAAATAATTGGTTAAACAAATTTTTTTTCGTTTTTATTTAATAATATGAAAACGGTTTGACGGATCCAAAAAAATCTTGATTCAGTCGAAAGATATTTTAAATACGCGTCGTTTGGCGCCAGGTACAACTCATTTGGTCAACCCATTCATTTGTTACAGCGAAAATAAATTTCTTAATTAACAAATTGATTACTCCGAAACTAATGAGGTCAGGATATTGTTTGTTTAAAAAAACATGCCTTTTATACCAAAGAATATACCACATTTGTTTTGGCCCGATATCTTCAATACTTTTTTATTGTTTGGCATAATTTGTTAATTAGCAAATAACTTTTTTTTCGAAAGTTTGATCGACTACAAACCAACTTTAAACGATAAATATTGATGTCGGGCGTAACTCCCATAGAAGTCAGCACGAATGCAACTTTTTGCTTTTGTTTATTTAAAGTTTAAATTAATTTTGCAAATTACCAAATGCAATATCTTGGCTCTAGGTAAGCATATCGAAATGGGGTTTTATGCATATGAAAGTGCTCGCAAAAAGGAAAATTTTGAGACCAGAAAGACCTTGATCGGATAACCAGAACCGGAAATAAAAGTGACATTGCGTGAGAGGCTCTAATTTGTTTATTAACAACTTTCTGGACAGGAAGTTTGGTGCAAATGAAAGCAAACAAGTTTTTCCATCAACCACAAAAAGTTCTACAAAAAATATTCACTCCCTGAAGAGTTATAAGCGTTTTTGACCCTTAAAAAATCTCTCCCGCAACGTGAAAATAGTAAGATTTGACGTACAATGGGGTGACGGGCTCGATCCTCGGTGTGGGCAAATTTTTGTTATCAAATTTGCTTTTTTTTCGCGCAATAAAATATTTCCCATAATAAAATAATTTTTAAATTGTAAAAAACGCTATAAATAATTATTATACTCTTCGCAAATACAAAACAAAGAGTATAGCATTCGATCGGCACATTTCTAAAACCGGTAATATTGCTCGTAGATAAAACAAATTCATATCACTGTGTTGGTGATCGAATTCTGAACGACTTTCAAAATATCCGTCCGTGCGTCCGTCCGTCACGTTTGTTGTAAGCACGATAACTTAAGAACGAAAAGTCCGATAGTATTGAAATTTGGACAGCAAATTAGTGTTAGCTAGAGGAAGAATCCTATTTTTAACAAAATCAATCAATAAATAAAAAAGTTTTTTAAATAAAAAAAATTATTTTGTAATTAAACAAAATATGTTTGAAAGTAACATCATTTACAAAAAAATTGCGAAGAGTATCCTATAGAATGTGCAACAATTATATAACAAGTGTAGTAAATCGGCGAAGAGTACAATGGTTAGCTTGTTTATTCTTGAGAACGTCATTAAATCCGTAACTCTCGAGCTGATGCTGTGCACCTGCTTTGTATGCTCTACATTTCTTATAGTCGAAATCATGGAACGATGGAATACTCTAATAGTTATTAGCGTTAATAGTTATTTTTTTTTTTTACTTCCGATTATTGGCCTTACAAGCAAAGTGTTTTGGCCACGAACATATAACTACCTACTATGAGACAAAAATAAACCGGATTAGAGGATATAAAATATTACACCGTAAATGTAGAAATACCAAGGTACCCGTTACCGAGACCTAAATATGTATTATAAATTTATTAAAAATAGAAAATTACTTGAAATAACAGCTCTAGCAAATTTTATAAGTTAAAAAAAAAAAAAAATTGAACAATAAAATAAGATAAAAAAAAAACAGCAATAAAAAAAACTCTTGCGCTACTCATTTATAAGGAAGGTTTGTAAGGAATTCAAACAAGGACGACTCACTTCTCGCCCAGGGGCCTTTCAGGGCATTTAATAAGACAAACACAGGTGGGCCACGGTTGGAAGGACTTAATAAACAAAGGGAATGAAACAAGGGTGTTTGGGTAAGATACTACCTAAATGTCAATGTTGGTGTCAAAAAAGAAAGAGACAAGTTTCTTCATTAAATCAGGATTTTTTAGACTTAGAAAATATGGTAACCATATGGGTGAAATAAAGTCATTATCATGCAGGAATTTAAGAAAATGTTTTGCTTTAGGTTCTGTTAATGGACAATTGAATATAATATGATTAATATCACCGATTGCGCCACAGGGGCAGTGTGGATCTTCACGTACTCCAATTTTATACAGGTGAGCGGGAAATTTACCATGATTAAGTTTAATTCTACTTATGGTAGATATGGTTTTTCTACTAAGGTGACAATTATGATACCATTGTGACGTAGGAATATTTGGGTGAATGTTGTAATAATAGGTATTAGTTTGTACACCATATGCTTGCCAATGTTGATTCCATTTATGCCAGAGGTATTTTTTGACAACAGGATAAAAATCGGCGGTGACTGTAGTAAAGTCCATTTCAGTAGTACCGATATTAGTGTTCCTTGCGATCGTATCAACTTTATTATTTCCAGGTATATTAGCATGGGCTTTTACCCAAATAAAGTGGAAGTTTATATTCACTAGGGAAGCAACGGATAATTGTTCCATAATTTTTACTATGAACGAGTTGGGACAAAAACAGTTAAGACCAGGAAAATTACATAATTTTTCTAAAACTGATTGCGAATCTGAGCATATAACAACTTGGGTGAACTGTTCAGAAATTGCCCATTTTATAGCATGTAAAATAGCTGCGGCCTCTGCCGAAAAAATGCTAAGTTTAGGATTTAAATGAAAAGCGTACTCATATTGTTTGGACGGGACATAAAATGCTCCGCTTAGTTTGTCACTTGTTTTAGAGCCATCAGTATAAATTTTAATAGCATTATTAGGGAATTTTGCGAGATTTTCATGGTAAGTGTTATAGATAGATAACTCGTCGTCTTTTGGATAAACTGGTATAAGGACATTTGGTTTTAGAAAGAGAGTATTATATTCAATTTCGAAAATAGTTTTTTCTTTGGCATAATTATGTGACAAAAGGTTAAGCTCAATACAGTGCTCATATGCAGTACATAATGGCGGGGAATTTTTTTTCGCCCAATAGGGATCACTTAAATTTTTAACAAAAATATTGTGCAATTTTTTCATAAGCAACTCATTAGATTTATTTTTTAAAATATATTTTGATGCTAACAATTCCCTTCGGCACCATAGAGGAGGTTCCAATGCTTCCACTAAAACAGCTTGACTAGGAGATGATCTCATAACACCAAGGCATATTCTAATAGACTTAAGCTGAACTCGATCAACTTTTTTTAAATGAGTATTACAGGCAGAGCCATATAGGATACTACCATAGTCTATTATAGATCTAATGAAAGATCTATAGAAAAGTAAAGCTATTTCCTGGTTTGCACCCCAAGAGAGGCTACATACTTGTTTTAAAATATTAATACCCTTTTCACATCGATTAGCGACATATTCTATTTGATTTTTCCATAGGAGTTTGGAATCTAGTAGAATTCCCAGATATTTAAAAACTTTGGACACGGGAAAGGACATTCCATTTAATATAATAGAATCCTGAAAGCTAATCCGTTTACGAGTAAAAAACATAACAGATGATTTATTTGCAGATATGATGAATCCATTAATGAAACACCACTCTTTTAAACAATAAGTGATATGACTCAATGCTCGAATACATTCTTGACGATTTTGTTCAGAGGAGTAAATAACTATGTCATCGGCGTACTGAATACAGCTGATATTGTTTGACCAGATGTTATGAATATCGCGGGTATAAACATTAAATAACAGTGGACTCAAAACTGACCCCTGTGGTATACCTTGGGATGTAACTCTAGGACCTAATGTGTTATTATTATACTTAACTGAAATTTCTCTGAACGAGAATAAGTTAATTATGGCTTTAACGATGTGCCACGGTATTTTCAGATATAACAGTTTATGGGAGAGAATTGATAGATTGACGTTTTCGTATGCGTTCTTGATATCTACGAAAAGAGTACCTGTACATCTATTCTCTGTCAGAGATGTCTGTATATCTGTTACTAAATGAACAGTGGCATCTGTGGTTCCATAACCAGGTTTAAAACCATATTGATTATGGGGTAAGATATTGTTGTTTAGAAGCCAGTATTCTAACCTAAGTTTGACAAGCCTTTCAAAAGTTTTAGTGAGACACGACATGAGGGTAATAGGTCTATAAGATTCGCATAGGGATGGATCTTTACCAAATTTATGAAAAAGAATAATATTACTCTTCTTTAAACAATTTGGGACATAAGATTTGAGCCACATCTCGTTAAAAACATCCAACAGAAATAATTTGGCAAGAATTCCCATATTTTGCAACATGGGATAGGAAATATCATCAGGACCCGGCGATGTGTTGGCACGTTTTTTAATTACTCTATCTAGCTCTTGCAGAGAGAATTTTCTTGACAGAAAATCATTCTCATATTGTTTATCTGGGGGTTCATAATCAAAATCATAATCTACACTAGGTGGGGTTAGATTAATTAGAACTTTATCTGCTAATTCCTCTGCCATTAGAACTTTACTAGTATTTCTATTTTTAATCCGCTTCACTTGCCTCCATATTTGACTAATAGGAATGTTTTTATTAAGTTCATTACAGAAGCCTTCCCAATGCTTTTTGGCTTTTTCTTTAAAAAGTCTTTTGGCTTGAGCCATAATTTTTTTACATTCTATAAAATTCTCCTCATTGGCTAAAGATTTATATCTATTAAGTGCTGCTTTTCTAGATCTGATTATCGCATCACATTCATTATCCCACCATAAGGGTTTATCTCGTTTTTTTGGGATAAAGGGTTTGTTTTGTTTTATGGCTATTGAAGCCGCACTATTTAGACTATTTATGAAATACATTATTTTTTCATCCATGTCTGAGAAGTCTTGTTGATCGATAAAATGATTTTCCAAATGGCGACTGAACATCTCCCAATCGGCAGTACTCAATCGCCATTTCCGTGAAGGATAAATAATATGTGGTTCCTCAGTGCTAGGGATATGCAGTCTTATTAAAATTGGGAAGTGATCAGAACCTAACGTGTCACTTGAAAGATACCAGTCAAGTAGAGGTGCTAGATTAGGAGAGGCTAAGCTTATGTCAACGCATGATTTTTCGACGTTAGGAGAAACTAATCTAGTAGATGCGCCAGTATTAAGCACGATTAAATTCGAATTGTCAATGGCATTTGCTAGATTGGCGCCCTCATTATTCGAACGAGTAGAACCCCATAAGCCATGATGGGCATTAAAGTCGCCCCCGATAATTAAGTTCGAATGAAGTGAAAGAATATTAACCCATTCCATGCAAGAAATGTTCGTAGTGGGTGGTCTATATATAGATAGAAAATAATACCATTTATTATTTATAAGAATTTTTGCTCCACAGCACTCGGGTTTAGCATTGTATTGATTAAGGATTAATTCGTGATAAGTAAAGGTAGAAGCAATAATTATTGCCACTCCCCCCTTACCAGTAGGTCGATCTTTTCGTATTATATTATAACCTGGGAAGTTCAACTGTAAACTAGGCTTAAGCCATGTTTCGGAGATTAGAGCAATATCAACTTTTTCTGATAACAAGTAATTTGAAAAACTGTGTTTATTGGATATAATGGACCTAGCGTTCCATTGAACTATCTTAATATATTGCTTTTTGTTTAATTGAGCCATTTTAAGTACTATCTATTAGATTATTAATAAAATTAGAGATTGAAAATTTAACATCTTTATCCAATTCATTAATATTAATTAGATCTTTATTTAAAAATTGTTGAATCATTTCTTTGGTATAAGTAGTGACCTGTTCAACTAACTTTTCTCTATAGTTTATGAATTCGAGTCGGTATGGATTGGGTAATATAGACTGGTTACTAGAAACAGACTCTCTTCTGGGAAGACGAGAGTCGTCAGAGATACTATCTGCTTTTCGTTTTTTAGGCTGTTCATAAGTAGTTTGCGGTGGTTGACTCAAAGATATTCTATGAGATGTATTTTTTGGTTTAGAAATTAAATTTTGGTAAGGCCTAGGAAGAGGAGGATATTCGTTAACATTATCTAATGCTTGAAATCTATTTTGTGTCGCAATTCTGTAGGGGCTGCCACTATTTTGTAATTGTTTAGCCTCGTTAAAGGATATGTTATGATGAGCCATAGCTTCTTTAATTTTTTTTTGCTGGATAAATTCTGTACAATTTTTGGACAATGAATTATGATTGTTGGACTGACAATAAACGCATTTGATTTGACATTCTATCCCATTATTATCATCCGCATGAGTTTCGCCACATTTTTTGCAGCGTTCTTTTCCTTTACAATTTTGCTGTACGTGACCATAACGGAGACAATTTAAACATTGTATAACAGGATAAACAAAGGGTTCTATTTCAAATCTAACTTGATTAATATATATGTAATTTGGTAAGGTTGTCCCCAGAAAAGAGACAGAAATCATTTGCCTAGGGATTAATTTTTGTTGACCATTTGAATCGATTTGTTTACGCATAAAACGTTTAACTGAAGTTACATTTGGATTATCAAATTTAATTTCATTTAATAAATATTCTTCGTCAAAAAAGGTATCTACGCCTCTGGCGATTCCTTTGCGTTCAACAAAAAACTTAGGAATGTATGCGACAAAATTGTTCTCTGTAATACATTTATGATTTATTATTTTATTGGCGGCTTCAGAATTTTTAAATTCAATTTTTATTTTGTTACGGCCTAGAGATTTAATATCAGTTATAGCAGATCTAATAAAAGGGTCTTGCTTAAGGTAATGACCAACCCGTATGGCATGCAATCTACCTATATTTTTTTCTTTAGATTCCACATGAACAAAAAAGGGACCCTTATCAGCTGTACGATAACGTGTGTTTAAATCATAGTGTTTAGGTTCGGTATTATTTAAATTAGGATTATTTAAAGTAATATTGGTTTGCTCATTGTTACCAAAAGCTTGTTGTAAATTAATTAATATATTTCTTTTATTATTAGATAATGGAACGGACTCACCAATTTCCATGTTATCTTTATCGGGAGGGTCACCACCTTCCCCGTACATCCCACTTGCCATTATTTATATATAATTATAACAAAGAAATATACAAGGGATGTTATAGTACCACTGCACAGAATGAATAATTCAATTAACGCGTTAATTTATACGAGGTAAATAAACAGTTCAATCACAGCTTCGAGCACACGACCGTTCTTTATACGATCCGAACGAAGAATGTTAATAGTTATTAATTGTAAATATTTGTAATTAAATCAATAAAATAATAATGACATTAAAATAGTTCAATCTTTGATTATTTCTCATTTACAAATAACAAAGTGTGTGTTTTTTTTATGAGACGTGAACTTTTTTTCATTATAAGAAAAAAGTGAAAAAATGTGTTTTCTTTTTTATTTCTATGGTCTTTTTTCAACAGACACCCCCCTCAAATAAAGTAAAACAAGCCTTCTCTTTCACAAAAAGTAGTACAAAAAACAAAAACTACCGACAAATCCTCGTTGGACAAGAATAATCATATGTTTGTTGCAAGATAGATTTATTTAATGAAAATTGCAAAAAAATAATTTATGACGTTTTTAAAAATTTCTCAGAAAGTAAAGACATTTATTATCATAAAAAATACTTGGTTACATGAAAAAAAGCAAATTTGAGAAAAAAAAATGCCCACATCGAGGATCGAACCCGCCACCCCATTGCGCGTCAAATATCTTACTATTTTCACGTTGCGGAAGAGATTTTGTTAAGGGTCAAAAACGCGTATAACTCTTCAAGGATTGAATATTTTTTGTAGAACTTTTTGTGGTTGATGGAAAAACTTTCATTTGCACCGAACCTCCTGTCCAAAAAGTTGCTAATAAACAAATTAGAGTCTCTCACGCAATGTCACTTTTATTTCCGGTTCCGGTTATCCGATCAAGGTCTTTCTGGTCTCAAAATTTTCCTTTTTGCAAGCACTTTCATATGCACAAAACCCCATTTCGATACGCTTACCCAGAGGCGAGATATTCCATTTGGTAATTTGCAAAATTAATTTAAACTTTAAATAAACAAAAGCAAAAAGTTGCATTCGTGCATACTTCTAGGGGGGTTATGCCCGACATCAATACTTATCGTTTAAAGTTGGTTTGAAGTCGATCAAACTAGAAAAAAAATTATTTACTAATTAACAGATGATGCCAATTGTTTAAACAATCAAGAAGTATTGAAGATATCGAGCCAAAAGAAATATGGTATAAAAGGCATGTTTTTTGAAAAAAACAACATCCTGACCTCATTAGTTTCGGAGTAATCAATTTGTTAATTAAGAAATTTATTTTGGCTATAACATATGGACGGATTGATAAAATGAGTTGTGCCTGGCGCCAAATGACGCATATTGAAAATATCTTTCGATTCAATCAAGATTTTTTCGGATCGTCAAACCGTTTTCATTTTATGATATAAAAACGAATAAAATTTTGTTTCAACGAATATTTTTGACAATGAAGCTCGCGGTTTAGGAAAATTTTCCATAAGAAAATCTTGTTCAGTGGAATTTTTTCTATAAAAATCCGCGGCCAAGTCAAATGGTATAGAAAATTTTTGGGAAAAATCCCAGGCAGACTCGCCTATAAGTTAAATCTTTATTCATAATTAACATGCAGCATCAATTCATCAGGATTAATCACTGGCATCTCATAATACCCCCTTAAAAAAACAACTGAAGTTTAAGATCTCCTCTATGCGTGAACATTTGTATGTTATTGAAAAAATGTGTTTCACCATGTCAGACTTAATTTTGAAGCGCCGCGCCGTGACGACGTTCTTTTTTTTTAAATAAGCTTTTACAATGGCCGCGTCAAACACCACCTTAATTTTTTTCTGTAATTAAGGTTGAGGTCTCTTTTATGGATAAGAATTAATCTGTCAGCGAAAAAATGATTTTCACTACGACCGACTTAATTTTTAAAGTGCCGCGACGATATCAAAGATTAAGGAATATTCTAGATTCCTTTTATATATTCAAATACGTTTTTTATTGAAAAAATGTTTTTTACAATCTCAGGCTTAATTTTTAAGCGCCGCTATAACGTTTTTTTTTATTAAAAATTTCCAGACAGACTTTTTTTTCGAAAATTTGATCGACTTCAAACCAACTTTAAACGATAAATGTTGATGTCGGGCATAACCCCCATAGAAGTCTGCACGAATGCAACTTTTTTCTTCTGTTTATTTAAAGTTTAAATTAATTTTGCAATTTATCAAATGGAATATCTCGGTATTGTCTGTAATTGTTTATTTGTGGCATATTCAGATTTTCTTACTTTTTATTGGGTATTTTGCCACTGAAAAATATTTAAAAATATTAATGAAAAAACCTCTGCGCCAAACGGATCAGACAGAGGTTGGTTCTTGAGCACTTGACTGTTTCAAAAAGTCTCACACCTAAAAATATATAAACTAGAACAATGTTATAAACTAAAAACTGAAAATCAAAGCTAGAGGTAGTTAACGTTTCGGAAGAGAATCTACTTCCTTTCTCAAAACTTTTTTGGCCGTCAACCATGACAGTTCTTTTGAAAAGAACTGTCATGGTTGACGGCCAAAAAAGTTTTGAGAAAGGAAGTAGATTCTCTTCCGAAACGTTAACTACCTCTAGCTTTGATTTTCAGTTTTTAGTTTATAACATTGTTCTAGTTTATATATTTTTAGGTGTGAGACTTTTTGAAACAGTCAAGTGCTCAAGAACCAACCTCTGTCTGATCCGTTTGGCGCAGAGGTTTTTTCATTAATATTTTTAAATATTTTTCAGTGGCAAAATACCCAATAAAAAGTAAGAGAATATCTCGGCTCTGGGTAAGCGTATCGAAATGGGGTTTTATGCATATGAAAGTGCTTGCAAAAAGGAAAATTTTGAGACCAGAAAGACTTTCATCGGATAACCGGAACCGGAAATAAAAGTGACATTGCGTGAGAGGCTCTAATTTGTTTATTAACAACTTTTTGGACAAGAGGTTCGGTGCAAATGAAAGCTAACAAGTTTTTCCATCAACCACAAAAAGTTCTACAAAAAATATTCAACCCCTGAAGAGTTATACGCGTTTTTGACCCTTAAGAAACCTCTCCCGCAACGTGAAAATAGTAAGGTTTGACGCGCAATGGGGTGGCGGGTGCGATCCTCGGTGTGGGTAAATTTTTTTTGTTGCCAAATTCACTTTTTTTTCGTGCAATAAAATATTCCCTATAATAAAATAATTTTTAAATTGTAAAAAACGCTATAAATAATTATTATACTCTTCACAAATACAAAATGAAGAGGATATTGCATTCGATCGGCACATTTCTAAAACCAGTAATATTGCTCGTAGAGAAAAATTTCTCACATCACTGTGTTGATGATCGAATTCTGAACGACTTTCAAAACGTCCGTCCGTCTGTCCGTTTGTCTGTCTGTCTGTCCGTCCGTCACGTTTCTTGTAAGCACGATAACTTAAGAACGAAAAGTCCAATTGTATTGAAATTTGGACAGCAAGTATAGTGTTAGCTAGAGGAAGAACCCTATTGTTTTTAACAAAGTCGATCAATAAATAAAAAAGTTATAAATTTTTGAAATTAAAAACAAAATTATAATTAAACAGAAAAATGTTTGATAGCAATATCTTTTACAAAAAAACTGCGAAGAGTATATCCTACAGAATGTGCAACAATTATGTAACAAGTGTAGTAAATCGGCGAAGAGTATAATGATTAGCGTGTGTGTTAGTGTGTGTTTTTTTCATGAAACGTGAAATTTTTTTTAATTATAAGAAAAAAGTGAAAAAAAGTATTGTTTCTTTTTTATGTTTGGTCTTTTTTCGACAGGCACCCCCCTCAAATAAAGTAAAACAAGCCTTCTCTTTCACAAAAAGTAGTAAGAAAAAACAAAAATTACCGACAAACCCTCGTTGGACAAGAACAATCATATGTTTGTTGCAAGGTAGCCATTTATTTAATGAAAATTGCAAAAAAAAATTTTTAATTTCTCAGAAAGTAAAGGCATTTATTATCATAAAAAATACTTGGTTACATGAAAAAAAAGCAAATTTGACGGAAAAAAAAATTGCCCACATCGAGGGTCGAACCCGCCACCCCATTGCGCGTCAAATCTTACTATTTTCACGTTGCGGAAGAGATTTTGTTAAGGGTCAAAAACGCGTATAACTCTTTAGGGATTGAATATTTTTTGTAGAACTTTTTGTGGTTGATGGAAAAACTTGTTAGCTTTAATTTGCACCGAACCTCCTGTCCAAAAAGTTGTTAATAAACAAATTAGAGCCTCTCACGCAATGTCACTTTTATTTCCGGTTCCGGTTAGCCGATCAAGGTCTTTCTGGTCTCAAAATTTTCCTTTTTGCAAGCACTTTCATATGCACAAAACCCCATTTCGATACGCTTATCCAGAGCCGAGATATTCCATTTGGTAATTTGCAAAATTAATTTAAACTTTAAATAAACAAAAGCAAAAAGTTGCATTCGTGCAGACTTCTATGGGGGTTATGCCCGACATCAATATTTATCGTTTGAAGTTGGTTTGAAGTCGATCAAACTATCGAAAAAAAAGTTATTTGCTAATTAACATATTATGCCAATTGTTTAAACAATTAAAAAGTATTGAAGATATCGGGCCAAAAAATATATGGTATATTCTTTGGTATAAAAGGCATATATTTTGAAAAAAAACAATATCCTGACCTAATTAGTTTCGGAGTAATCAATTTGTTAATTATGAAATTTATTTTGGCTATAACAAATGAACGGGTTGACAAAATGAGTGGTGCCTGGCGCCAAACGACGCGTGTTGAAAATATCTTTCGATTGAATCAAGATTTTGTCGGATCCGTCAAACCGTTTTCATTAAATAGAAACGAAAAAAAAAAAATTGTTTAAACAATTATTTGACTATGAAGCTCGCTGTTTAGGAAAATTTTTCATAAGAAAATCTTGTTCAGCGGAATTTTTCCTATAAGAATCCGTGGCTAACTCAAAAGGTATAGAAAATTTTTGGGAAAAATCCCAGGCAGACTCGCCTATTAACAAAAATTGTCAAACAGACCAGTTGTAATAGATAGAAGAGATCTTAAACTTCATTTTAAACCAAAAATCAAGGAGGTGTTATGAAACGTACTTTCAGAAAAAAAAATTGTATAAAAAAACTAAGTCTGTCAAATTAATTAACAAAAATTGTCAGACAGACCAATTGTAATAGATAGGAGATATCTTAAACTTCATTTTAAAACAAAAATCAAGGAGGTGTTATGAAGTGTCCTTTAGTCCTTTCATAAAAAAAAATGCTTTATAAAAAATTAAGTCTCTGTCAAATTAATTAACAAAAATTGTCAAACAGACCAGTTGTAATAGATAGAAGAGATCTTAAATTACATTTTAAAACAAAAATCAAGCAGGTGTTATATAAAAAATTGAGTCTTTCGCAGTAGTTAACAAAAATTGTCAGACAGATCAATTTTTTAAAAAATAATTCATTATTTATCACAAATTGAAAAAATTTCAAGCAGGTGTTTTGAAATGTGAAATCATGTTTTTAAGGTGGCCATTCCCTAGAAAGAGACATCCGATAGGGAAATATTTATTATTTTTGGCCATAACTTTTTTTTCTTAGTACACGTATATTTAAAAAAACTATAAGACTACCTAAAGTACAATAGAACCATAACAAGATTATTACTATGAATTTTCATTCAATTATTTCAGTGGTTTGCGAACTATTTTGGATATGACTGGAATTATTAAGTGCAAATTCATAGCAATAGCCTTGTTATGGTTCTACTTAGGTAGGTAGTCTTATAGTTTTTTTAAATACACTTGCTAAGAAAAAAGTTATGGCCAAAAATAATCAATATTTCCCTATCGGATGTCTCTTTCTAGGGAATGGCCGCCTTAAGCTAAATTCAAAAATTCATAAAAAATAACAATTAACAAATGTTTAATGGTCTGGCGGTCGTAACATGAAATTTACATGCTTTGCAACCATTTTCACCTTTCAAATTTGAAGTATTCGATGGGGTATCTTTTTTGTTATGGGAGCTCGGTCTATTAGTGTAATGTAGCTTAGAAAATGTTAGAGATTAAGAGAAAATCTAGCAAAGATTGAAAAGTACAGTGCACTGTATAACTCTATTTTACACTTTCGTACATCATGTGCCATATTTAAGACCTCAAATATAGGCAGTTAGGTAGTACACAGGCCCGTCGAGGGGGGGGGGGTCCGGGGGTGTTTCTCTCCGGGCCCGGCGGTTTTTGAGGGGCCCCCGGTGGTTTCGAGGGGGACCAGGTTCTACGCGAAGTTGGAGATTTGCATTTGCATTAGGTAAGACGAGAGAGGCGGTATACTTTTAAATGATTAGTGAGATAAATATGAAATTGTTACGAAAAGGAATATCACCCTCCTCCCGTTCTTTATAATGTTGATCGAGATAAATATTCCCTCCGTTATTCAAAATTTCGAGCGAGATAAATATTCAATCATAAGGAATACTTCCCCACCGCTCTTCGAAATTTTAATAGAGATAAATAGTTTATTATTAGGAATGCCACCACCGTCCTTGGAAATTTATATCGAAGATTGGTGGGAGAGTCGTATGTTACTACCCCGGGTCCCGCTTTTTTCTCGACGTCCCTGATAGTACATAAGAACTCGCAAAAAACTAGGATGTACAAAGTATTGTGCGAATCATATATACCTAAATAAATTACCTTGCTAGGCAATTCTTCTAGTCCTACAACTAATCCTTCTAAAAAGGCATGAACGGACAATGCCACTAATAGACCAATATTACTGGTTGGTGTAGCATGACAAGGTTCCTGATGTCCTACATGACACAACTGAGAAGGCGGTTGATCAAAAAACAAGACACTATCACTTCTAGCTCTATAAAATGACGGATTATATGGCAACGGTTTATTTAACAGAGCATCTCTTTCAGTAGCTCCGTATGTATACTTTGAACTAGTTGAATGTCTTCTGATGCCGTTACTATGACATCCATCTGTTGAATTATGTAGAATAATTTCTTCGTGTGTGTCACCATAAAAATAATGAACGATTTCATCCAGTATATATAGAATAAAAAATCCTAAGCAAAATATTAATTCGCAGTATTGTTTCATTTCTTGTGGTGCAGATTCTCGCATTTCAGGAAGAATATGTATTACAGATGTGGACAACAGAACCCCACCTCCAAAGCATAAAAGGCTGGAGAGGAATAAAGGCCATTGTCGGCGACTTTGAGTTGTAAACCAGGCTGGTAACAATCCAACGAGAAAACTTGCTAAACCTAGTGTTGAAATAGAAAATATTTTCGATCCTAGCAAATTCATGTTATTATTATTCTTTTCACACTATAGGTATAGACACTAAATATTAACGTCAATGTTTTAATTAAATATAAAGTTATGCGACACTTAGCAGATAGGTAGGTAACTAACTAAATATTGGACACGGTTTCAATACGTCTATAGAAAAGCGACAAACATATAAAAACGAGACTACAAATAGAATGAGTTCTTATCAATATACAAAGCAAAACAAACAGATAAAACAAGGCAGATTTCTTTAAATGACAGCAGAACAGTGTCAACATGCCCTAATTAATAGTATCGAAAACTAACGGAGTTGAATTAAATGTTATAACAAATATTTTACTTTTTTTCTTACTTTTTATTGGGTATTTTGCCACTGAAAAATATTTAAAAATTTTAATGAAAAAACCTCCTACAAATTTTTTAGAAAACAAAATATATAGAGCCTTATTTAAACACAAAAACGAATTTACAGATATTGAACGAAAGATGTTAACTCCACATCACAGCAAGCCTCCTTATTTCTATGGTTTGCCAAAAATTCATAAACCTGACATTCCCTTAAGACCAATTGTGGGTTCAATTAATTCTCCATGTAGTAAACTCTCAAAATATTTATTAAAAATCCTTAATCCTTTATCAGGTTCCTCCGAGTCTTATATTAAAAAATAGCAAACATTTTTTGGAAAAGCTGTCAGAAAACCATTTTAACAATAATCATCTAATGGTCAGTTTTGATGTAGTAAGCTTATTTACAAATGTTCCTGTAGATAAAACATTAATAATAATTAAAAACAAATTGCAGCAAGATGGGAATTTGGCGAATAGAACTAAGTTAAGTATTGAAACTATAATGGAATTACTTATAATTTGCATTAAAACAACGTACTTTCAATTAAATAATGACTTCTATCAACAAGACTTTGGGATGGCCATGGGTTCTTTTCATTATCTCCAATACTTATTAAGTAACATTTTCATGGAAAATTTTGAGGAAAGTAATGTAGATGGGATTTTTGCTATATGGCCTTATAGTAAAGAATGTTTAAGTAATTTTTTGAATCAAATTAACGAAAAAGAACCTTCAATTAAATTTACATTAGAAATAGAGAATAATAACGAATTACCTTTCTTAGATATTTTAATTAAAAAATACATACCAAACCAGTGTGTATAGAAAACAAACACACACAAACAGATACTTAAATTTCAATTCAAATCAACATATTAGTGTTAAGAAAGGTGTTAAGTGTTTGTATGACAGAGCTAAAACTACTTCTTCAAATGATGTAATATTAATTGTTGGACTTGAAGTGCTTCTGTATGTTTAAAATCTTCTGCAAAATTTAAAGTGCAATTTGCGGTTTCTTTTACTATTATTATTGTTTACCGTATCCTACTTGCTGTCGTAAAAAAAGTAGAAAGAGAGCGAGTGGCGGTGTCTTCATGGTGTCGAAAATTCTTATATTTTTTAAAATATGGTGGCTTATATTACATGGTCAGATAAAAATAATATCTTAAATTAATTTGTTCTTAAGAATTGTTTAACATATAGTTTTGGAGAAACATATAGGAGATGTTTACATTTCCTTAATTGATACAAAAAGTTGAAGTGGCGTATGGCGGTTAAAGTGTCGAGTTTTTTGTTTCTTCCGGTTAAACAATCAGACCGACGCGCGACGCTGCAGGTATATATAATGTGCGGCCGAAGTCTGGTGATTTTTATCCACCAGTTTGAGTAAACATATATACATCTACTAGGGCGTTTTCTTTATTTCAACATTTTTTTCTGGTGGAAACCATCTGTGATGGATATGGTGGAATGACGTCATCCACTGATGAACACAGCAGTTTAGCAATAAAAGAATAGTTTTGTTGGTTTTATCCTAACCTAATATTAAGCTTGTTTACTTCAGTTTACTTTAGCTGCTTTCGTTCAGCAGAGTGATTCGTTATCATATGGTACATGTTTCATGTGTTGTCTCTGTCCCTACCATGCAATTTTAGCTGCTTTCGTTCGGCAGAGCGATTCGTAATCATAACGAACCTGTTTCATGTGTTGTCTCTGCCCCTACCATGCAATTTTGTATGATCATATGATCACTGTTCATTGAAATACTGTTTGTTATGTTCACTGCAAACGAAAGCAGCTTTTGTATCATGATTACTGTTGATCCACCAGACAATAAAGGAACAACATTGGTGGAACTGGTGCCACCTGATGGACTCAACGTTGAAATAAAGAAAACGCCCCTCTACTTGCTCAACTGGGTAGTTTGTGCTCAACTAAATAAATAATTTCTTCTCTTCTCTTTCTAATAATAAATTATTTATTTTTTATTTTATGAGTTTTATATTTTGATTTCTTGCCGTAAAAGTATTTGTTTCCAATAAATAATATATTAATTTGCTTATGTGAATCATAAGATTCTCGATTCAAAACATTATACTTATTTATCTGTGTGTGAAAACCGTCTTTGGCATAACTACTTTTGCGCCGAGGTCTGCTTATAATGTATTATTATAGGTGATGTACAATTTTAAATATAACATACAATAGTACTTATATTATTCAACGAGCATATAATAGCCATTACATGCGGATAGTAGAATACTATATGCTTTGTCCACGACTATTAAATATTTAATACTTATTTAATTCATCTTCATTTCATTTCTCCTATTTAAGAAACATTCATATGTCATCATATACAATATTTTCTATTTTTCGGGCAACAACTTTAATGAGGCGATTTCTGCAGGTTCCTTTATCTCTGGCAGTGTCGAAGACGAAAGGCTATTCCGCCCACACCGTACCGACGTTGCCAAATGTACTTGTCATTTAACAGGTGTTTAGAGGGTAAGAAATATTTATGATTGTGAGGTTAAGTTCAGTTGAAACTTACGTAGATCTGTGATATCTTGTACTCGTTAATCTCTAAGTACCTTTTTCTTTTCCCAAAATGCCTGTAATCTGTAATGTGAAAAGGTTTTTTCCCATCTGTACATAAGAGATACGTCAGGGAAGTTCATAAAAGAAGTTCCAGATTCCATATCATATGGAAAGAGCAGTGTTTGGAGTTACCCCTGCCTAGAGCAGGATTGTGAGTGATAATGTGTTTCCAACAAATAAAAGGTTGATGGATCATTTAGAAAAAATTCATATGATGAAATTTGTATCAAAATCTTGCATTGTGAAAAATTTCAATGGCAATTACAATATATAGCATTCATAGTATCGCATTGTTTTATATATGTACTTATAGTTTATAGTTATGTATTTGTATTGCACTCTCTTAACAGTAAGTTCTTATAATTGTAACTTTTTTAAATTTTTTAAACTTCGAGAAGTGGAAATCCGATATCGAAAATGTAAATAACTGTTCTTATGTTTTAAAGAATAAGCACTCAGGACCACCACTGACCACCAGTGGTGATATATTTTATTACAGTAAAACAAGCAAGTTTACAACTTTTGAAGTTTTTTCCAATGATTTGAAATAAAAAACTAAACATCGAAAAGGTTTATTAAGCCTCAGATGAGATTCATATCAACAAAAAGTAAAAGAGTTAAAATAGACACCAGTCTTAAGAAAGCTACTAGCAGGAACTAATGAATATTAAAGAAAACTTACTGCATACTTCTCAAGAGTCGTTTAATTTTAAATCACTGTCACCCTCAAATGATCATTAGTATTGTTGAAGATTTTTTTATATCTATGTGTACATATTTAACAATTTATAATATTGTTTATTATTTTATAATACAATAATTTTTTTTTATTGTGTAACATATACCATATGAATTATTTTAACTCAAACGGGCATGGAAAGGAAAGCAAAATATACCCGTGTAGATTTCTGATGTTGTGGAGTATTGATGACGTGTCATGTATCTATACCTATATGAATACAAACTGTTTATTTTATTACTTTGTAATATTAATTGCATAAGTGCATAATTTTATATATTTTTTTAATAGAGGTAGGTACTTTCAGTCGGCAGCGCCCAATAACTGCAACTTTTGTTTCGTAATAGTCAATAAAAATATCTAAACATACAAAATTACTGATCGATTTTGTTCAAAAACAATAGGGTTCTTCCTCTAGCTAACACTAACTTACTGTCCAAATTTCAATACAAATGAACTTTTCGTTCTTAAGTTATCGTATTTACAAGAAACGAGAAATCATTTTAAATTTTCGCGGTAAATATTAGCGATTACATTTGGCAACGTCGGTACGGTGTGGGCGGAATAGCCTTTCGTGTGTCGAAGAAATCTCCCATTTGACGCACAGTTTTTGACAGATTTGAATATATTTCTTTTTAAAATACTCGTGCATGATTCTGGTTTACCCTCCGATCGCTACAATTTGAATATCTATTCTTTTGATGAACGTATCTGACCCAATATCGGAACATTTAAAAAAACAATTTTTTTTACAAAAATAGTGACTGCCCAATATTGTAGATCGCCGTAATTTTATAGTTGCATTTCATGTTTTTTGGGTCGCTGATTAAGAATATGATGCTCAATTTGTTCAAAAGTGGTACAGATTTTAAATATTGGCCATTTTTTTGTTAGGCACTTTTTTGGGTTTTTCGGTATATAATTTCTTACTTTAGGCTATTGAATGATTTTGTTAATTTTGTATTGCTTTAGGCGGTTTTTTAATTATTTTGTTATTTTTTGGATTGCTGATTACGAACAGGTTATCCAACTTGTCCAAAAATTGTCCAATTTCTAGATATTGGACACTTTTCGGGTCCTGGGAAGTTTTCAGGATCTTTTCGATATACATATAGTTATTACTCTAGGTTGTTTAATTAACTACATATACGTATGAATAAATTTAATTTTAAAAAGCCTAACAAATATAAAAAATAAGAATATTTACTCAAGGATGACGTTAAATTCAAGCTTTATAAAATATAAAAGTGTAATTAGTACTTAAATAAGTGTTTACAATTAAGGAGCAGGTAAGCAACTTTGAGGTTGCATATCTATGGGCTTCTTATACTTCCAACTTCTTATGCTTTCTTAGCGCCAAAATTGAAATTTGGGTACTTTTTTACTTTACTTGCCTTTTTAATTAAAATAATAGCTATACAGGGTGATTTACGTAGGCCGTGCATTAGAAGTTTTTCAACTTGCAGTTCGATTAGAAACTTGAAATTAGGTGCACAGCCATAATCGATCATTCCCGTTCTATATAAAATATTTGCAGTCCTCCAGCTATACAGGGTGTGCCAAAAGTCGGTGACAACTTTCTTATTTTAAATAGATACCTACAAATTTTTTCACATAGTTCGATTGTCCTCCTTATTCTGAGTTTTAGCAACCCAAGTTGTGTTAACTTATCTTTTACAGTTTTTGACATGTCTGTTTTTTTAAATAAACTAACCCTTGTTGTAGTTTGCAAACAAATTTGTGTTTCGCAAAACCATCCAAAGTTAGGAAACCAAATTTGGGGGGCAGCTAGCTGGAAGTCTAAGCTAACTTATGATGTCCCATCGGTGGTCCCATTATATGTACCATATGGGCGCAGCTGATTTTCAAAACGTCAATTGAATGAAATAGTCTTTATTAACCCAAAATAATTACAAAATTATACATATAGGGTTATCCTCTACTATCGATTAAAAATACAAAATATCAAATGTTTTGTACATATATACATATTGCACATAGTCACGATACAAATAATTCAAATGGCACCTACTGTTATTTTTTGGCGGCATTTGAAAGAAAATTGAATTTTAGGGTGTTGCTTAAGCATTCCCTATCCCTATACCGAACTTCAACATCTACCGAGTTATTCAATATAAATCAAGAAAGATATTCGAGATCTTCCTTGCTTTTTTAAGTATACCATGGAAGCAAAAGACAATAATTTAATAAAAAATATGGATTACTATTAAATATTCAAGTATGCCATGGAAACAATAGATAGTTGCAATTAAGAAAGTGATATATTGTCAAAGAGAAAACGAGTAGGTATAGTGCTAAATCTTAAACAAAATTTATGAGAAAATGGAAAATTGTCTTTTTCCATGAAAGTTAAATAGGAATCCATAATTTTTATTAAATTATTACAATTATCTTTTGTTTCCATAGCATACTTGAAAAACCAAGGAATATCTCGGCATTTCTTGATTTTTGTTGAATAACTCGGTAGAGAGGTTGAAGTTAGATATAGGAAACAAAGAATATAAATTCTTTGATAGGAAATGCAAGCATTCCCTATACCTAACTTCAACCCAAGGGTGGTAGCTCACCCTGAAATTCAAATTTCATTCAAAAACCGTAAAGAAGAATAGTAGGCGCCATTTGAAAAAATTGACTTTTTAACAATTTTTTATCGCGACATTTGAAAATCAGCTGCATCCATCATGAGTTGGCCTAGACTTCCAGCTATCTGCCCCACAAATTTGGTTTCCTAATTTTGAATGGTTTGCGAGATACAAATTTGTTCGTAAAGTACTGCAAGGGTTTGTTTTTTTAAAAAATTGACATATGTCAAAAACTGTAATAGATAAGTTAACATAACTTGGGTTGCCTGAACTCAGAATTAGGAGGACAATCGAACCATGTGAGAAATAATGTAGGTTTCTATTTAAAATAAGAAAGTTGGCACCGACTTTTGGCACACCCTGTATAGCTGGAGAACTGAAAATATTTTAGATAGAACGGGAATGATCGATTATGGCAGCGTACCTAATATCAAGTTTCTAATCCAACTGCAAGTTGAAAAACTTCTAATGCACGCGGCCTACGTAAATCACCCTGTGTAGCTATTATTTTAATTTAAAAAGTAAGTAAAGTAAAAAAGTAACCAAATTTTAACGTTGGCGCTAAGACAGCATAAGAAGTCGGTAGTCAGTGTTGCCGACTGGCGGATAATTATCCGATTTGCGCATAATTTAGGAAGGTGGAGGATAATTTTCTCACCCTGTTAAAAATCTGATAAAAAACGGATAATTTCAATCCAGTTATATAAATTCGGACTTTTTCGGGCTATTTTAATATTAAATGTGGAAATGAAGATTTGTTTCGTGTAATAGTGAATAATCGTCAAAAATTCCTCCCCCCCGCTCCTAAAAAAAGTTACAGAATTTCGAGAGAGGGGAAAACATGTGCATCAGAGATATCGCTCCCCCCGCTCTCCAAAATTTCGACCGAGGGGGAAACATCTTGAACGAAAATCTACCTGCCTTAATATCTATCGATATAGCCGGAAAGGCTGCGGCACCACCGGATCGGACATTCTTGGATATTTTCGGATATTTTCATGTCAGTCGGCGGATAATTACAGCTAATATCATCGGCAACACTGTCGGTAGTAGAAGAAGCCCATAGATATGCAACGTCAAAGTTGCTCATATCTGCTCCTTAATTCTAAACATTTAAATCTATTACACTATTATATTCTATAAAGCTTGAATTTAACGTAATCCTTGAGTAAATATTATTATTTTTTATATTTGTTAAGCTTTTTAAAATTAAATTTATTCATACATATAATTAATTAAACAACCTAGAGTAATAAATTATATATCGAAAAGATCCTGAAAATTTTCCTGAACCCGAAATGTGTCCAGTATCTAGAAATTGGACCATTTTTGGACAAGTTGGATAACCTGTTCGTAATCAGCAATCCAAAAATAATCAAATAATTCAACAGCCTAAAGAATTTATATATCAAAAAACCCAAAAAAGTTCCTAACAACCAAAAAATGGCCAATATTTAAAAATTGTACCATTTTTGGACAAATTGAGTGTCATATTCTCAATCAGCGATCCAAAAACATGAAATGCAACAATAAAATTACGGCGATCTACAATATAGGGCAATCACTATTTTTGGAAAAAAAAATGTTTTTTAATATTCCTATATTGGGTCAGATACGTTCATCAGAAGAACATACATTCAAATTGTAGCAATCGGAGGGTAAACTAGAATCATTCACAAGTATTTTAAAAATACATATATATTCAAATTGGTCAAATGGGCTTTTATCCAGAAAAAGTAGTAAATTTCCCACGGTGGGTCGGTTCTATGAAAATGTGAGCTGTTCTATCAGCGAGCAGGCTGACCATTACTTTTGAATAAACCAATAAACAAATAAACTAGTAAAACAATATTAGACTTTACAAAACTCTTTCACCCTCGGTGTCGTGAGCTCTCGGGCTAGTACAAACCTGTTTAAAAGCTGTTCAAACTCTGTTTTAAAGCGTACAAATAGTGATGGGCGATATATCACGAACTGTGATTTAATCACTGATATTAAAAAATCACAGGTAACGACTGTGATTAAAGTTGGTAGAAAAGCGTGACGTGATCACGACTTTTTGTATACAAATATATTTTTTACGATATAAATATATTATTAGGCAGGTATGCGTTTTATGCTGTATTGATATTTATATGCATTTGTTGCCGAGTAGAGGCAGTTCCCAATTAGCATTTTCATATTCCTACGATATACTATACATATTCCAAAATAAAATTAGTATATTGCATAAATATTTGAAACTAATTCAAAATAAGTTGTATACTGGTTGTTTTGTCACAGGTTTTCACATTGTATACATACTCCTGCAATATTCATATGTATGTTGCTGACACGTTGTAAACATATTCTGAAATGTACATTCATTCTATAATATAGTTACAATATACGCAAACCTTTTCCGTACATACATGCAACATTATCCAAGTATACTTTCAATATACAATGTATATTGCAAAACAACAATGGTATATTGAATAAATATTTAATACTGATTCAAAATAAGTTGTATACTGGTTGTTTTGTCACAGGTTTTCACATACATATTTCTGCAATATACACACACATGTTGGTGACACATTATAAACATATTCTGAAATAAACATTTATTTTACAATATAGTTATAATATATACACAAATGTGTTCCCTACATATAGGCAATATTATCCATGTATACTTTCAATATTGCAAGGAAACATTAGTATATTGAATAAATGTTTAATACTTATTCAAAATAGATTATACAGGGTGTCCCAATAAAACTCCCATGCTGGATATCTTCTAGATGAATAGAGATATTTTAATGTTGTAAAAGTCAGTTTGTAGTACATAAAGAGTGCTTCAGTATTAAATATAAATCATTTTTAATACATATATGACACTGAGCAAGAAATATTTCGACGGGAGGAACTTTGAAATGTTGTTTGTGTAAAGGGAAATGCATTTCTAAGTAAATATTGTTTTTAAAAAAAATCCAACTGTTTTTGAGATATTTGTATCCAAACGTTGCCATTTGCTCCTGTTAAATAATTATTTTCGAAACATTTCACTATTTAAGTGATTTTAAAAGAAAAGCATATTTAAGGCACTTTCATATAAATAAAAATTTCATAGTTTATGAAATACAGATTGTCCCCTTTAAAGACTAAAGAAATCTTTCAGAGATTACAACTATTCAATAGGAACAAATGGCAATATTTGGACACATCTCAAAAACGGCTAGATTTGCCTTTTTTCTTAAGAACAAAATCTACTTAGAAATGTATTTCCCTTCCACAGAAACCAGATTTTAAAGTTTCTCCCAAAGAAATAAGATTTATTTAGAGCCCAGCGCCATCTACATATTGATATATTCAAAAACAATTCATTTATATTCAAAACTGAAGCACTATTTATGTGCTACAAACTGGCTTTTACAGAATTAAAACGTCTCTATTTGTTTAGAAGATATCCGACCTGAGACTTTTTACTGGGACACCCTGTATACTAATGGTTGTTCTCATCCCACAGCATATCGTACACATACGTCTTGTAGATCTGCATCTATGCTGAAAAAATATTGTAAAGATATTTCGAAATATATATTTATTGCTTCTCACAATGTACACTGCATGGAAAATTTGTTTTTACCATTACTTTTCAGTTAAACTCGAGCATGTTTTATTGATCAAATTTTGTTGAATGGAGCACACAAATGCTAAATAAACCTACCAATAAAACTGCATTTGCCATAACAATACTTTACAAAGGCCCAAGAATATCATATGCAAAAAAAATAATTTTACGTTAATAATAAGATCTGTTAGAAACCATTTTAAAATCACACATTTATCACTCTGAAAACTTCAGCTTTAATAGTCATATTTAACATGTTATTTACGAAAGTCTGATAATCATATTATGTTGCCTTAAAGTTTTATCTAATTCAAATCATGTTTTAAAATGTTCAGGGCAAAAGATGACTTTATTCTATTAACTACTTTACATCGTCGTAACAATTATGTATCTTAAATTATAAAATAGGAAGAGTTATAATTAAAACAGTTGTGTTACTTTAAATATATTTTTATTTTTTGTTACAAAATGCAATTGCAATAATAAATAACAATTGTGCCAAGAATTTAAATCGACATTTTTTAAACAAAAAAAATGTGCTTTGCAACTTATGAACTGATCGATATTTTTTTAACAAAAAAAATGTTACTTATAAACTGTCGTATTTTACTATAAAAAATATTTTGCCAGTAAGTAAAAAATAGTAAAAACTGGAGGGCTTACATTTTCAAAACCAGTGTCCAGGTGTTGCCGATGGTGCTACTTGTAATTGCGAAACTCCACTTGGCATTCTTAACACATCACCTGTGATTGCTCCTATTGGCTGAATACTTTCTTTTGGCTTTTCCAATTTTTGGGAGAAGGTATTTTTTTCCTGAGTAGAGGAGGTGGGGATACACGAGCTAGTTCCAACTATAAAAGAAAAAACAATTAATTATATTTGAATAGGTATTTCACTTTAAAAACTGTCCTTGATGAAATTAATAAATATAAACACATCTTACAGAAAAAAATAAAAATAATCAAAAATAAATTAAACAAATTGATATTATCATAAAACAAAACATATAGGTATATGTATTTTTTTGTAATTCGGAAATGTTTGTGTTTGTGATTTTAAATGCCTACCAGCGTTATTAGAAGGACAACATATTCTCTTTCAGCTTCTAGTAAGGACAACATTTCTTTCACTTTGGGAAGTCGCCGGCTTCCAATATGTTCTTCGATATCACTATGTTCATCTGACAATAATAATCTTTTCGGAGGACTAATATGCTTTTTGTACATATAGTCCCTTTTGATTTGTTTCTGTTCACTCTGTACATCAGATGTGATTTCTGATCTTTTCTATTTACCTAATTGCAGCTTTTTATAATCCTCTGAAATAGATATAAAGCAAATTAATACGAATAAATATAACTCGTATGTTGTAATTAGAACCAATGGTTGTGATTTAAATAAACAAAAGCATCTTAATATTGAAATAGATCGAACCTACCTTCTTAAAAATAAGATTTAAACACCCCGTAAAGTGTCCAAGTTTCATCTGGGATTTCTCCTGGTTTTTAATGATTTGTCAAATTGGTTCCGTTTGAATGGTGACCACCAAATTTCCTTTTCGAAGAGTGTTACCATTCCGAATTAGACTACCTCCGTTTCTTTTCAAGAAATTGGTGCCTACAAACGCCGTCATTATTACAACAACTAATAAAGTATGCTACAATTATAATATAGGTAAGTACAAAGGGATACATTAAACTTTAGTATCTGAATATAAAATATCTGAAAATGACAACAAGGGGGGCCATCCTTAAAACTATGTGGTAGGTAGTTGTATTGTGTACGATTGTAAAATACTTACTGCAATACAATAATTAAGGTACCTACACTTGGACTAATAATTAATAATCACGGGAAAACAAAACACAAACAAATTGAAATCGACATTTGACAGCTTGTGGCCTGTGGTGGCAAATTACAGCATGCGCACTAATCTAAGGACCGTGGCGCGCATTTCAAAAATTCGACAAGGGGATGATTGTAACGACATGGAAAGCGGAAATCTAAATATAACGATAAAATGTAATTAAATAATCATTTCTCAAGTACGAACTACCTGCTTAAGAAATGCCGATAGTTATTAATTAATTAAATACAGTAGGAAAATTGAAAAAGGGATGAATATGTTATCATTTTTATTATTCATTATTATTTAATATACGATCACAAGTCCAAAGTCTGGATTCAAAATTTAAATCATATTTCATATCTACAATTTTAACCAACGATTTAAAATTTATAAAACGTATGCCATTCACCACAGGGGATGATTATAAATGTACTTAAACCAAAACTAGATAGAGAAATATCTATTTGTTTTTGTTATGAGGTAGATATAGGTACTATACCAACACCGCACAAGGCAATATTTCAACAAGACTGCCGTAGAATTAATATTTAACTTACCATATTTTTTTATGTAATATGGCCCAAATGCATGCAGCATTATGCTGTCAAAATCAATCAGAAACCGCATAAATCTTGTTGGTCCTTTGCAAAATGTAACATTGCTGTGCAATATTACTAGGGCTATATTGTTTCAAGTTTCGGTTGCAATGTTGCTAAAACTGCTTTGTCGGTGGTTTTACATAATTTACGTGTGCCAACAATTGGCTCAAAATGTTTACACCCCATTCTAAAATTCAATTTGGGTTTTATTGCATACAGCTGTAGTGTACATGTGTTCAACTTTTGAATGTAATGTTTTGAATATTAAAAATACAAACATGAATTTCATGTTGCAGAAATGTTCGACTGGTACATTATCAGGGTATATATGATGGTACACATATATTATCCATTAAATGTTTATGTGATATTTGTTAAAGATTTCAAAATTAATATAGCTTTTTGTATATATCTACAGTATACAAAAATATCATGTTGTAAAAATATTCCATTTGTAAATTGTAAAGAGATTGAATTAAGTACGTAGCATAAATATTGCCTATTGTATATCTATATAATATTTGACACATCAGCAAATTTTTGAGAAGATTCGTACAATATTCTCTGTATACCGCAGAATCAACATTATTTCATGTATATTGTAGGTATATATAGGAATATCGTACAACGTACTGGCAATATCTTTCCTATATTGATATAAGTACGTCGCGAAACGTATATATTACGGCTATATGTAAAAGAAGTTCTGAATATCGTTTGAATGTAGACAATGAGTTTTGAATGTTCATTTCATATCGCGTGCTATGTGGGTTATGTGGAGTAGATTGATGAAGAGGATTTACAATGTTTGTTCGCTTTAAAAGTGTCGTTTGCTGAAAATTGTACGAATAAGGCATCAATTTTTCGATAAATATTTGTGGAATGGGAGAAATAGTTGAACTGATTGTTAATAGATGATTAAATAATGGTAAAATAGGACCATATCGAGATAACTTCGAAGACTGGTGTGGGGCCGTTAGAGAGCAATTAACATTTTTTTCCAAACACCGTATTACGAAAAGTCGTGATCACATCACGTTTTTAATTCACTGATATCAGAAAATCACAGTAACGATTCACGTTGTGATTGAAAAATCACGATATCGCCCAACACTACGTACACATATGTTTGAAAATCGAACAGATCTGTATATATACACACTGTTTAAAAGTTGTTCAGACCGTGTTTGAAAATGACGTCTAATAAAATAACTTTCGAAACGTATAAGCCACCCAGGGTAAAACCGTATGTATTGGAAAAAGATAAAGAACTTAAAGAGAAAATTAGAATAGCATCGGGGGCTCTATTAGAAAGAAATATTCAGCATTAAAATTAGGAAAAGCTCAGGAAGATGAAACCCTTAATCGCTTATTTAAACCAGTTATCGAACCGCTAAAGGAACCAAAATCCATTAATATGTCTGTGAAACCTACGAACAATGTAAATGTTAGACCATTGATAAAAATACCACTAGAACATAAAGAAGCTGTAGAAGAAGATAAAGAATGTGGAAAAGAAGATAAAGAATATGAAGGAGAAGACTATACCCTCGAAGAAGCAACTAGTCAGATGGATTTCAAATAAATACTTTCAACAGTATTCTTCTTTAGCTATAAGCATTATATAATAGGACTCTATAACAAAAATAGGAATTTCGATAAAACATATGGCGTCACACCCACACTGAACTCTACATAATAAATGGAAAACCAATACAGATATATGCGCGTGAACAAAATACGGCCTACATGCGATTGAAGGTCGGCGGCATATGCGTCGCCGCAGTGGAAATCTAATATTAAAAGTATGTTGGTGCTTGAGTCGGAATGCTTCTTGAAGACATTATGCGCCGACGCCATTATTCTTTGATTTGTCTCCCGTAGCGGGAGGTCTGGGATTAGTGCAGAATTTCAGAGCCGTCGTCAAACAATTCTCTCGTTTTTATCGATTCTTTTATTTAGCAGGTATTTACAGTTCGTGATAAGTTAATCAAACAATATGGTCCGGAATTGTATTGTAGATACTGTTTTGCAAGAATCGGGCCAAAGGTTTGTTATATTTTAAGTAAGTACCTTGTTCTTGCCTATTCTATAAAATATACTACTATCTAAATATCGGCGACAACTCCGAGTTTTGGGATCTTTTCTTTTAACGTGGGTAATTTTGCCTGAAAATTTTTCGATAGGCTATACTTTCCGAGATATCTACTTAACTTTACATGATAAATATATAGAATTCAGTGGAAATTTAGGATACAAAATTCTCTAACCTCACCTATTTTCCATAATTTCCGTTGCAAATTTTAAAGTTCATTGCAATTTGTTAATCTACCTAAATAATTTTAAACAATCCAACATTATTTGCATTACTGATATTGACTTGATCTATTCTAATTTCAATTTCAAAACAAAATAAGAGACAAGCGTCTAGAGCGACCGAAATGCGAAAGCTTCGAGCATGCGCATTACCTTGTAAATGTGTAATAAATTCGTGCAAGTAGAGAAATTGAAATATTTCCTGTTATTTTGTGGAAAAAAAAATCACACGAAAGAATGAAATTATTATATAAAAAGAAGGAAAACCTAAAGAAATCAGAAAAGAATTTGTAAAAAAATATATTAATCGTTACAGAATTTAAAAAAAATTATGCGGACGTATGAACTTGAACCCGGGACCCTTCGCGAAGTTAAAGCGTAACCTATGCGCTAACCATCTCGCTGGAAGCAAACGCTAGAGCAAAGAAGAAATAGTCAAACTAATGATATCACGTGTTGGGCGTGTCGAAGCTTTATTCGCATTTCGGTCTCTCTAGACGCTTATAAATAAACAAGAGGTTATGTTTAATATATGCAATTATACCTATGTGTCCTTGTTGCTTTGTGTTTATACTTATAAGTGACCTTAACTCCCAGTAATTCTTATTGCATTATTAGTATTATTTTCATTACCCAATCTTATTTTTTGTACTTATGTGTATTTTGTATTTATATTATCATCATATATTAATAATTATTTTGTATATTAATATTATGTATATTACAGTTAATTATTTATTATTTCATAATAATAATTAGAAAATACATTTATCATTATAATAGCTTTTTTGTAATCTTTTATTACATGCGGGTAGGGTTGAAAATCACCTAAGCATGTTGAACCCTCATATCTTTTGTGTAACTTTGTAACACAATACAATTTTATTCTATTCTATTCTAAATTATATTTCGATCTCTGAGGTAGAAAATATGACTTCATTTTTTGGCGGACTCTATATTCAACTCTCATCAATATGATCGTGCATTATCAAGAACGTTTACTAGAAAGAATTAAATAATTATGTTTTGGGAATGGCAACTTTTCTTGTTCTTTAATAAAAATTAAGACAAAGGTTAACTATATAAGAAATGTCAATCTATACACGCGTATTTTTTATGATTTCTGAAAAAAAGACATATTAAAAACACTTGCAATAGAAATAGAGCCGGCCCTGGCGTGTTACACAATGCGATTGCGCCGAGACCTCCCGTCGCCATTCTTGCGCGAGATTCAATTTTACATACAAATAGGAATAGACATTGGCATTCCATTTATATGGTACAGTTCAGTGGTAATCATATGATACAAAATTGCATGGTATATATAGGGACAGAGACAACACATGAAACAGGTAGGTACCTTATCATTACGAATCACTCTGCTGAACGAAAGTAGCTATTATATAGTAAATTGTGATTGTCTCTTCTTACAAGTCAAAGTTCCCTTTTTTTAATAGGCACCCTGAATTGTTTATTAGTCATCGCTTGTTTCCTTAAATTAATCATTTATTTTAATTTTACCAACAATAATTCTTTGTCTGAGTCAGTATAGAAATGTATTAAAAAACGTGTTTTAATATGACGTGTGAAAATATAAAATTAAAATATTGAATTTAGAAGTAACGTACTTGCAAAGTGACATTACTAGGTCAAGAAAGATTATTTGTTACCATTATAATGTAAGCTGCATAGTGGTTAAAAAGTCATCTATTAGCGGCAGGAAAGTTTTTTTCCGGTTACAAGGTAGTAATGGTGTAAGAAATAGGAACTTAATAACTATAACAAAAAACTTATTAAGATTAAAATAGGTGGTGACTCCTGATAGCAAAGCTATCAACCTACAGTAACAAATAAATAATAAGAAAATCTTTTATTAACGATAAATAAGTGCATCTTAGCAAGATCGTTTTTGTTGCGGTTACACAGCAGTCTTGCTGGAGCCTATTTAATGCAGATATTTATTAAGGGTTAGTCAATTTCTCTTTATGGATAATAGAAATTTCTTTCAGTGTACATTTAATTTCATAAACCCCCGATTTGTTGACTTTACTTATTTTTTCTTTATTGTTAACTAAAATACTTCCTAAATTTGTTTTGTTTACACTTATTGTGGAGATGCCTAACTTATTTAGTTTTCTACTTATTTTATCACTAAACCTAGGAATATAATTAATAAAATTGTACCTACTTTGTTGTTTTGTTGGTTACAGTAAAAAATTCCTTTTGAAGTAATTTTCGCTGTTTGTTTTTAACCATGTTCTCTATTAGTGACTCCTTATATCCATTATTTATTGCAATCTGTTTGATTATGTTTAATTCTTTATTAAACTCATATTCGTCTAAGGGGAAATTTGTGAGTCTATGTATTAGGCTATGAAAGGGAGAGAGTTTAATTTGCCAAGATTGTTGTGAATTATAATGTATGACTGTGTCTGTTGTAGTGGGTTTTCGATAAATACTAAATTTTAATTGATTACGATGTTTTTTAATATTCATATCTAAAAAGTTTAATTGACCATTTTTTTCTTTCTCTAATGTGAACTGTATTTTACTATTAAATGAATTCGATAAATTAAGGAAACTACTTAAATTCCGTTCTGTACCGGTCCATATGCAAAAAATATCATCAACATAACGAGTCCAATAGAAAACATGTACATTTAGGTTGCTATTACTACTAAAAATTACATTTTCAAAGTTTGCCATAAATATCTCTGCTAATATAATATTTCATATTATAACATTAACTTATATTAAATAACTGTAAATGCTGTATTAAAAAACAGTTTTTTTCTCGTATTTTTCGTCTCGCATTAAATTTATGGGTAAAGTCGCAAAGTGCGATTCTACGAAGGCGTAGAAGGGACATATTTATTTTTCATTTACTGGCTTCATAATAGTAGCACGAAATTGTTTTTACTTCGAGATACTATCACGAAATAAAATATAATTTCATGTTATCACGAAATCGAATTTACTTCGTGATACTTCGTGAATTTACTTCGTGATACTATCACGAAGTAAAATATAATTTCGTGTTATTATCACGAAATCCAATTTACTTCGTGATACTATCACGAAGTAAAATATAATTTCGTATTATTATATCACGAAATCCAATTTACTTCGTGATACTATCACGAAATAAAATATAATTTCGTGTTATTATCACGAAATCGAATTTACTTAGTGATACTATCACGAAGTAAACTATATAATTTCCAGACAGGTAGGTACTTACTTTCAAATGAGACAAATTTCTAAACACAAGCACTTCAATCACTGCTTCAAGCTGATCCAGTTTCCAATTATTTATTAGTAAATAATCATAAAGGTTTTCTGTGACATTAGGGCCGGTTTATTAATGCGAAGATGTGCTAGTTGTTAGTTAAATCACAGTTTAATACACAGTAGGCTCACTTCCTCTACCATAGATAAAGAATTATATATATATGATATCCTCTACTGAGTGTAGTCAAGGCGACGATAGCAGGAATAAGACCGTCGACGCCTGAACCAAAGATTAGAGGACTAACAAGATAGGACAGTCAGACGGACAAGACGAAATAGACAAAGACAGTTGTGTACTCCCATTTAAAGGGACACGACATTCAGCGGAAATGGTTTCGGAATCTGTCAGTTACGCATTAAACGAATTTGACCAAGCTTCACTACTGGCCTCTCTTTCTAATGTTACCTTCTCCGTCTGATTATCACATTATGGCAACTGCCCGAGAACTCCAATTTAAATGTCGAGGTCAATGGCGCCATTGCTAAAAGACAAAAAGGTTTTCCGCCGGCTGTACTAATACTTGTTGATTCTTTAATCTTTGCCTGGACTATATACTCAGTAGGGGAAGTGACCCTTTTCTATATTATTAAACCACAGCATAAGACATTATGCTGTGATTAAACTGTGAAAACTAAAGGATAACCACAGAACACAGGCATTGTTCCTGTCTTCTGTGAGGATAACACTTCATGATGTCACTTTTGATGACTCGCGGTTCTGGTTCAATTTGAAATTTGTTCTTTTAACAGGTTTGTTCTGGTTTTGAGAAATAGCCCTGTCCTCGGACGTCAGGCACATGCGCAGTTAGTAAAACGGGTCCTGAACTTACTAACTGCGCATGTTCCTGACATCCGAGGACTGGTATTTTTCAAAACCAAAACAGACCTAACATCAGCCAAAGAGGAACTAGAGGAAGAAGAATAAACAAAACACAAAACTATTAAGATAACGAAAGTAACCGATTTTTGATATGTTCCCTTTTGAAAAATACGAGTACAACTTAATGCCGGGAGCAGAAATATTTTTTATACACGGTCTGAGTAAATCTTAATCAAAATACAGGATTTTGAATAAGCATATACCTTTACAATAATAAGTACCTACTGTAATATTTGAAGATGGTAAGACCTACTTTATGATATTGGTACTTGGTATTTCAAAAATTTTTTGCAGGCTGTAACTCTACATACCGACTTAGGAAACATAAAAATAGAACTGTTTTGTGAGTCTTGCCCGAAGGCATGTGAAAATTTTCTAGCGCTGTGTGCAAGTGATTATTACAACGGATGCCTGTTCCACAGAAATATCAAAGGGTTTATTGTACAGACTGGTGATCCTACAGGAACAGGAAAAGGAGGCAACTCTATATGGGGTAAAAGATTCGAAGACGACACGAAATTATATTTTACTTCGTGATATAGTATCACGAAGTAAATTCGGTTGCGTGATAATAACGAAATTATATTTTACTTCGTGATAGTATCACGAAGTAAATTCGATTTCGTGATAATAACACGAAATTATATATTTTACTTCGTGATAGTATCACGAAGTAAATTCGATTTCGTGATAATAACACGAAATTATATTTTATTTCGTGATAGTATCTCGAAGTAAAAACAATTTCGTGATACTATCATGAAGCCAGTAAATGAAAAATAAATATGTCCCTTCTACGCCTTCGTACCTTCGTACGATTCAAACATGTTTTTTCATTTTATATTGACATTAATATATTTTCTGACAGAAATTGTTGTTCAGATAGTTTTCCTTTTCATTTAAAACTCGAAATTGTCACCATATATTGCGTTGCGCGTGCGCATTCTTGATTGATATCCTAAATGTCAAACGTTTTATAACCTGAAAAATTTTTTCACACCATCACCAATATCAGTATAAATACACTTCCTACTCTAAGGTTTATATACTGAAAGTTTGGGTTACCTACCGGCTGCTGGACAGGCATATAAAATATTAAATTTGAACTATAATTGTTGTAGTATGAATTGCTGAGTGTTTAGGTCGGATGATGCATAGACAATGTTTTTAATAAAAAACGAAAAAAACAGAACTTGTTTTTTTCTTGAAAAAAACCCGTTTAAAACAAAAAAAACGAACCGTATTTATTTCTTTCGCATCTCTAATCGAGGCTAGAGAAGGAGGGAACTTGGGACGACCCAACGCGCACGCTCTGACGACACGATCTGATGAAGGAGAAAGGAAACGCGCTCTTGTAATAGGCCAGTGGCCATGTGGCATATTTTTCCCGATTAGATTGTGACCATTTACCTTCCATTTTCAGTTGAACTGTCACAATCTAGCGTCACTAAGGCATGCGCACTATACCCCGAGTACTCTTAAAGGATAGAGAAATGGGCTTTCCTTGGCGTCAAGACGAACGAAACTCATAGTATATAGTTAATATGTATATGATAGATTCATTGCGTCATTTTATAAATAACCAACCAAAAACTATCCCGCCATTTATGGCGTTAGTACGGTGCATGTAATCGCGTAGGAAAGATGATTCCAGGCAGGATCCCTGTCCGGGCGGTTGTGCACAAGAATTATCGTGACACCTTAAAAAGTCTATAATATTGGTCATCCAGTCTACCTGCTTTAGTAAATGGATACCTAGAATCAATGTTATCAATAGTTAACGAGTTAAACAGTGAAGTGTTGTAGTTCCAAATTATAGAAGCAAACGGTAAGTACGCCATAAACTTTCTACCTTCTTCGTTGTCGGCATTTTAAATGGTCGACGCCATACACAACATTTGCTAACGTATTTAGTTAGTCATGATCCTGTAGTCCCTGGATGTTCGGTAACTAGAATTATAATTTCCGGACATTGTATCCTGTCATAAACATTTATTTCTCATTGATGGATTCCTTGAAAACTAGTCAGTGAAAACGTCGTGTGTTCGAATTTAAACCTTGGAATGTTCTCTAGTAAATTTCTTTCCTGGCGTGTGAAAATAGAGAGATTAAAGATGGCTGAAAGTGAATGTGCAGATTCAGTAGCTCCTAGTAAAAATTGTAACTACTGCAAAAGTAAAGTGATAAATGGATTGCAATGTAGGAAATGTAATTCCATGTTTCATATGAGTTGTGCTAAAAAAAAAAAAATGTGATAATCTCTGATATGGACCTATTGTGTTGTGACACCCAAAACAAGAATTTGGACGAGAAAATAAGTGATCTATCACCGAGTGAAGCTTTACCAAACAGTGGAAAAAACAATGACATATATTATTTAAATTGCATAATACAACAAAAGGACGTCATCATAAATGAATTAAGGGAAAAAACAAGTTTACTGCATGATAAAATTACTCTATTAAATCAAATTATTGAAACAAAAAAAGGGGTCCAAGAAAAAACACAACTTATTGAAGACAACAAAAAATCCAATATAAATACAAACAAAAAAGTAACTGATAAGAAAATTGTTCCAAAACAAGAAAGCACAAAAAATACCACAACAGAAGTCAGCTGTTGCAGTAAAGAATCTTCAATGTACAAGGAATTGGAAACCAGCACTAGAAATAAACTTAGTGAAATACTGGAATTAGTACCCTAATAGCACATGGACGTCCCGAAAACGTCCCAAGAACGTACTCACAGGACATGAAAACGTTCCGAGGACGTACTCTACCGACGTAAGACGTACCGAGGACGTTTGAGGGACGTTCCGTGTCAGCAAAACGGGGTGTCCCGAGGACGTCCCACCCAGGACTTATGTGGGACGAATGTAGGTCTAGAGAGGACGTCCTGAAAACGTTGTTGGGACATACTATGCAAAACATATAGGTACCTCCCCCTCCACCACTTTTAAGGTGTATTCACAGCAGAGGGTATTTATGTTCCTTTTTGGGTTTTCTAACCACATGCATTTCTTTCGAAATAGACTCCAGTGATTGGATTCTATTTCCAAGGGAATAAATGTGGTTAGAAAAGCCAAAAAGGAACATAAATACCCTCTGCTGTGAATACACCTTAAGATAAAAAAATGACAATATATAATTACCATGTAGAAAAATTATTCAATTAGATTGATTTTAATACTTATTAGTACTTTTATTTATCAACACCAAATGACAAATTTATGCGAACATTTTATTTCTATTGTGCTATTGAAAAATAAGTTATGGCATTTGTATTTTTTTTAAATTAACTTCTTACTCTACAAATTCAAGTGTCAAGTGTATGGGATTTAAAAGTTATATATTATAATACCTAGTACAGTATAATATAGTTATATATATACATTAAGTCATATTGAATATTATAAGAAATTAGCCAAGTATGCAATAAAACGTAAGATAAATGTATATCTCACCTTCTCTTAACGTTTTGCACACTTCGTCTTTTTATAATTATCTTAGTTTATATTATTTTCTAATATTCTCTCTTTTTTGACACCCTCTCTGTTCTTTCTTTTGCCCTTTTCAATCACGATGTAATAGCCATTTCGGTGTCCTTCCAAGACTTTGAAGTGTTAGCGACTGCAGCAACTCCTGTGCAAATAAAAGAAAAATTAACATTTCAGATGAAATCTTGGCAAAAAACATTAAGACTAATATATGCCACTTGATGGCAAGCTTATATTTAAAACAAATTGTTATAATTTTCTTGGTGTCCTATTTAAAAAAAAATCACAGTTTAAATGTGAACATTTTTTTGTTTAACTGACTTTTGCATTTGAAAGGTTCCCTTGTTCATTTAAAAATTTTAAGAACACCTCTTTACATGAATGATCGATTCTACAAATAATACCAAAGACCGAGAGAAGCAGAAATATATGTTGTGACTAATGCAGATTAATACCCGTATAACCAAGCGATATAGGTTTCCGTGGACTATATAGATTAATATATAATCTATAAAGATTTCTCGATAAAGATTTGAACTATATAGCGTATTTATAGTACAACTAAATATTTCCTGTATAGATATATATCTATTTAATCTGTACAGAGAATATAAAGCATTATCTGTATATATTTTTCCTGTATAGAATATATGATTTACATTTATAGCAGATATAAAGTATCGTTATATTATCGATAACTCATTAATATAGGTCCTGTAAAGTTCTCCGATAAAAACATTACTGTTAGGGAAAATGTATTACAACTTTATTAAGTCTATATGTCATCTATAGATACTCTATACTAAATAGATATCAAGTCTTTACATAATCGATACTAATTTTTCCTCATTTATCGCACATCTGGAGTAACATTAAATTATAGACATCATCAACCAAAATAACCTCAAAATCTTTGTATGTTTACAATGTAATTTTGATGTGCCTCTATTGTTATTTGGATATAATCGAGTATATAACAATCTTTTAACAAGGTTAAAGAAGTAGGGAAGTACTTCTCTACATATGTTTCTAAAGCAAACAAAGTATTTTTTTATTATACAACGTGGATCCGAGTTCCTATTATGCAGAGCTCGATGAAGTGCATCAAGGAAGATATTTATAAAACATATCTTTATTGAGAATGGATCCGTATGTGATTAATTTAGAACAATATTCTACAGACCTATCAGATTTTACTAAGATGTATCCAGATATAATAACATATCTGTGCACACCAAAAGTGCTTTTACCATGGAAGAAATGAAAGCTTATAATATATTTACAGTAAACGTTGATATAAATAGTTAGTAGAACTAAATTTTTACATAATCAATGGTGGAACCCCTGTAAATATAATTTTATTTGTAGTTTTTAATTGATGTTAAGGATATTTTACTTGTCGTATAAACTAAAATAGAAAAAATAAATCCAAAAATACATTATTTTATTATTTATCGAGTTATTTATTAATAGGTTCACATAATATATAACAAAAATTCTATGTGGCACAATAAATCATAAATTTCTTTATTAGCATTCTGTCACGCACAAAACTGTAAATTCTCAACTCTGCGATTCTTCAATGTCCTTATAACATGATTGAAACTTTTCTCCATCTGTAATAATAGATTATTATACCTTATAAAAAAAATTCCCTTTAAACCCTAAAATTAAAAATTAAATTCTCCATGTCGTTTCAAAATTCCCACGCTGCGGACTTTCAAATCTGTCTGTCATTTGGTACCCTTTCAGCTCATCTTTTTCCTCTTCGAACTTTTCCTGACCATTGAGATTATAAAGAGCTTGTAATGTAAGTGTAGCCCACATTTTTTTAATAGAATCCAAATGGAATTTTTATTGTCGGTTAATGATGCTGGATTTCTTAAATGTAATACAATGATATGTCTCTTTAACATATGCATATATTGAATTCAATTAATGAACAATACTTGAACTAAAATGTTTGAAACACATTCTAGCATGCTTTATTTTCCTTCTGGTAAATCTTCTCTTATTTTGACGGAACTTATCTACAATGGTCTTCTTTCAAAGAATTCATTATTTTTTGTATTTGGGCCATGCATAGAAGGAACTCTGCAATTGAGTTACTGCTTAAATTAATTAATAATGTATGACATTGACAATTATTTTACCAGAATAATCTAATCCCTTGATCCCTGGCTGCATTACTACAACAATTTACCACTGCACAAAAAGAAGGCATGTCTGCATTTATTTTAAGAACTTCTACTTATAACAGCGTGCAATATCACAATTAGTGTTTTATTATATCACTATTTTTTAAAGTCAGATGTTTTTCTACACTCAAAATTGTTTAATTCGTTTTTGAAAATGTGATGAGGTTATTATAAATATGTATATACAATAAGCTAGATTTGATCACAAGGCCAGGTAGCGCAGGGAGCAAAGACACTAGTGCACTGAAATCCTACCAAAACTTCCAACTATCATACACTTTTCACCACCATATCTTTTATTCTGTATCTATCTCTTTCCTTCTTCTTGTTTGTTATATGTTTGTATTTTTGTAATTTTTGTCATTCTGTACTTTTTTGTTAAAAATTCAATTTAGACCGATAAACCTTTGTAAAAATTCTAACTATTTTAAACTCAATCTTCCTTTCCCACAACCAAAATTTCCCAGCGGCGAGCAGACTGTTGGGGTAACTTGTTTAAATGGAGCTTTTCCAATTGAGTTCATCTCCATCTAAGCAACAAAATTTTAAAAAGTGTTCTTTCCCATAAAATAGATTTAAGTTTTTACATCCATTGTTTTTAGCTAAGTTTTTAACATGTTCAAGCAAATTGATAATTTTAAGCCGCCACAGGCGGCAGGAGTTTTATCTTTTTCATAAATTTTATTAAGCCAAACCGGTCAAGACCCGTCCAACCGCACTAACACCACGACGCTGCGCGACGTGGTTGTACGGTTGGCTCCGGGTCATGATCCGGGGAGGCATAAATTGTATTTTAAAAATTGAATAAATTTGTTGATGATGAGTGCACTGAAATTGTAGATATGCGTCGTAGGTTCGCATCCCACCAGGATCCCAGGTAAGTGAAATGATATCTGAAGGTTTCTAAATAAGTTTATAAGTACAGTAGAAATTATAAAGTAATATGTGCAACAAATTCCCGAAAAAATACATACAGAACAATTATTTCTTTCATTTAATTACTATTTTATTTGCATTTTATGTGCTTAAATACACCAAAGATATATTGACGTATACATGACTAATAATCTACGCATTGTCTAAACTCAAAATATATCGTGACGATATCGAATCGATAAATGCCTACTTTATTCAATCTATATCCAGAATGTATTCAAACCCGTATCGTCGCTGTACCAAAAGAATATAGGCTATCTTTATCGAGTAAAGGTTTTCATATAGACCCGATACAGGTTCTATATAGTTTGGTTATACGGGTAACATTATTATAAGTTTAACGTTGTATTTTTTGCCAATATTCTTACAGAATTGAAGTAAAGAAAATGGCTATGGTTTAAGATGCATTAGGATTTACGGTTAGAAGCAGGTTTATTAGGTTGAACATTGATGATGTATAAAAGTTTTTGTACGTATACGTACAGCATAATTTCAGAAAAATATAACAAATAGGGCATATAAGTTACAAATTTGTAAATTTTCCTCAAAAAGTACTGTTACGGATTTCCACCTTTTTGGGAACACCCTGTATGAATCCGTGGGTTCTAAATAATTTTAACAAGAGATTAAACACTACTAACACTTTATTTAACTATTTACTGACTACAATACTTCAAATTCACTTTATTTACTATTTATCTAACCTCACTTTTCACTTTTCTACTTGTTCACTTTTATAAACTGCTTTCTTCATAAAAACTTCCTCTTCCGCGCTGGTAATCGCGCCTTATATACCCCGAATTTGACTCTCTAGATCCATCTAGAAACATTCAAGAATCTTCTCCAACAACATTCCAGAAAAGTCCGTTTTATTCTCTTGGCTTCCAGTCACAATTAGTAGGCATAGGCGTACCATCTCCTATTCCAAGGGGGTGTAATTCATAACACTGCCCCCTCCTTAAGCCTGATCGTCCCGATCAGGCAACTCAGAATCATCGATGTATTTCGCCAGTCTGTCCAAATGCACGATCTTCATCTTGGACTTTTTGCTTCGCTGAATCCGATAGACGACGTCATTAATTCGGGTAATAACAGTGTACGGTCCGTCCCAAGGCGGTTGAAGTTTCGGTGACCTGCCTTTCTTCCGCTGTGGGTTGTACAGCCAAACCAGGTCTCCTGCCTTGAACCCTTCTGAACTACCCTTACGGTCATATCGAGCCTTCATTCTGTCACTGGCTATGGTACGTGATTTGGTCTCTAACTAACTCATGGACATTCCTTAGCCGTTCACTCACTTCATCTACATAGCTGTTCACAGGAAGCCGTTCTCCACCTGGTGTTCCAAACATCAAATCACACGGCAGTCTGATCTCATGTCCAAATACTACACGAGCCGGAGTTTGTTTTGTAGTCTCGTGGATAGCAGCTCTATATATATGCCATGAGGAAAAACGGTATGTGGAGATCCCAGTCACGTTGATTTTTATGAACGACTTTAGAGAGATGTTCTTTCATAGTCTTATTATGTCGCTCCACCATTCCATCTGATTGCGGGTGAAGGGCTGTCGTCCGTGTTTTGTGTATTCCTAATAAATTGCAGATCTGCTGAAATACCCCTGACTCAAAATTTCTCCCTTGATCTGAATGCAGCTCCAGGGGTACACCAAACCGACATATCAAGTTATCTACCAAGACTTTGGCGACAGTAACCGCTTCCTGGTTCGGAATTGCGTAGGCTTCAGGCCATTTACTAAAATAGTCCATGGCAACCAGTATGTACTTGTTACCGTCCTTGGTTACTGGGAATGGTCCGGCTATATCGATCGCAATCCTCTCAAAAGGAGCCCCGACGTTATATTGCTTCATTGCACCCCTACTCCTAGTCTGTGGTCCTTTACTGGCTGCACAAATTTTACAATTACGACACCAAGCTTCAACATCTTGACGACTATTTACCCAGTAAAATCGTTCACGTACTTTATTCAGGGTCTTGTTAACGCCGAAGTGTCCACCGGATGCTCCATTATGCACTTCTTGAAGTACTTTCGGTACTCGACACCTGGGAATCACTAGACGCATAACAACTTGCTTCCCATCTGGGCTCTCCCATGCTCTTTTTAACAGCCCGTTCATAACTCTAAGTGAGTCCCACTGTGCCCACAAAGCCTTCAATCCAACTGCTTTGTCCGAAACATCCTTCCACTCTGGTCGAGTTCCTTTTTCCTTTGCTCTCAATATAGCCCCAATCTCTGCATCGTTCAGTTGTTCTTGTCTCAGGGCTTCAGTTGTCCAATCATCCGGAACGTCTATTTTAATAGTGTTGACTACTCCCGCGCCCTGCTGTTTTTCCACGTGGCGGCAGTGCTTGCAGTCGTCCTTGCATGGTCTTCTAGATAATGCGTCTGCGTTCTTATGAGATCTTCCTGGTCGATGCTCGATTTTAAAGTCGTACTGTTGCAACCGTTCTATCCAACGAGCCAGTTGACCTTCTGGGGTTTTCAACTGCAACAGCCATTTCAACGCAGCATGGTCGGTCCTGATTTTGTAATGTCGCCCGTAGAGATACTTATGAAAATGGTCCACTGATTTGACGATGGCCAATAACTCTTTCCTGGTTACACAATAGTTTCGTTCTGGTTTGGAGAGCACCTTGCTGAAGTACTCGATCACTCTTTCCTCTCCGTTCTGAATTTGGGACAGCACACAACCAATCGAAGAATTACTGGCATCTGTATCTAAAATAAAAAGTCCATTCTGTTGTGGGTATGCTAGTACAGGACCAGTGCATAGAGCTGCCTTCAATTTTCTCCATGCCATTTCACACTCCGGTGTCCACTGGTACTGAACTTTCTCCTCTGTTAGCCGGTGTAATGGCTTCGCAATGTCTGCAAACCCTTCCACAAAGCGTCTATAATAAGTGCAAAGGCCAAGGAAGCTTCGTACTTCATGAACGTTAGATGGCCTTGGCCAATCTCGTACGGCAGAAATTTTGTCGGGATCCGTTTGTTTCCCTCCGAAGACACTACGTGACCAACGAATTTAACTTCTTTCTGAAATAAAAGGCACTTCTTCGGATTCAATTTCAGGTGTGCATTTCTGACTCGTCCAAATACTTCTTGAAGATTTTTCAAATGTTCTGTAAAGTCTCGTCCCATAACCAGCACGTCGTCAAGGTAAACCAGGCACGTCTTCCAGGTTAGCCCTCGTAGTACAAATTCCATCAATCGTTCAAACGTGGCTGGAGCATTGCAAAGTCCAAAAGGCATCACCGTAAATTGGTAAAGACCACTGCCTGCTGAAAATGCTGTCTTTTCCTTATCATCAGGATGAAGCCCAACTTGCCAATAACCGCTTATAAGGTCTAACGTCGAAAACCATCGTGAGCCTGCCAATGTACTTAACGTGTCGTCAATCCGGGGTAATGGGTAACTGTCTTTCTTCGTCACATCGTTCAGTTTTCGATAATCGACACAAAATCTTAACGTTCCGTCCTTTTTGGCAACCAAAACTACTGGCGATGACCAGGGACTTGTTGACTCCTCAATAACTCCATCTTGTAGCATCTTATCTATATCATTGCTGAGGCTTCTTCTTGTTTTGCTAGCGGAAGCCTCCTAGGTTGTTGTCGAATAGCAGGTGAGTCACCAGTATTTATCCGATGCTGGACTATATCTGTTTTTGTAAGGGCCTCGGTACTTTTGGCAAATACTGAACTTTCCTTTTCCAGGAACTTGATCGCCTCCTCTCGTTCATCCTTAGATAAATGCTCCAACTGGGAACTCAGCAAGGTCAAAACTTCCTGGTCTATATTTGTAGATGAATTTCCCTCCGTTTGTTCTTCGCACCTTGCTACCCACATAACCGGTTCATAGGAGCCAATCGGTTTGCCTTCTTTAATTGTTACTGCATGGGAATTTAAATTGACGACTCTAATTGGGATTTTATCTTTAGTCCGGGTTAAAGTTCTTGCCACAACAATATTGGTTAGGGACTTAATCGATTCGTCACCTTCCACCAGGCCAACACGGTAGCCTCCAGGATTTCCTTCCAAGGCAGCATCGATGATCTGTTCCGAATGAGCAGGAATCTTAATCGTCTTTGTTGTCAATAGCCTTGCTTTACGGAATTGGTCATCTGCGGTTGCCAGGATAAATTCCTCATTTCCAATTTTCAAGACTCGCTCCCCTACGTCAACAATAAACCTCTTCTCCTCCATGATGTCCAGTCCCAAAATGAAATCATCTGTAATGTCAGCCACAATGACCTTGTAATTGAATCTCAATCGTCCAACCTGCAGTTCCAAATTGACCTCTCCATGGACCGCAGCCCTGTCTCCCGTGGCTGTCCGAATAATTACTTCATTTTGCTTCTTCTTAATCTGCAAGCCTGATATAAACCCTGGCCGCACTATTGATGACGTAGCGCCGGTGTCAACAGTAAACACACACTTTCTTCCATTCACATATCCTTGCAACAGCAGACTACTTGGAATTCTTCGCAGCTGGGAAATCTTTATTTCTCTGGGGGCACCGTGTTCCCTAGCCAGCACAGCCCCCTTGGTGCTGGCTATCTTTAGTTTTCCTGCTGCTCTTCTACATTTACAGCATTTACTCGTCTGTCCGAGTTCTGCTGTCGACAGTCTCGTTTCATATGTCCCATCCTGCCGCAGTTGTAGCATTTAATACCTCCACTTGGCCTTTCTCTGTTCTGTTGGTTTTCCTGTCTTCTTGGAGGATTCGATTGAGCCAGTAATTGACCGATCATTTTATTCGTTTTGAGAATCGCGTTCAAGATAGGGTTTTGGTCTCTCTCTTCTGGCAGCGATTCTTCAAGCGTCATAGTCCGTACTCTTGACTTTGGAGTATCCCTATAGACTGCTTCTACCTCTAGTGCATGCACCAAGGCTTCACTACTACTTTTATGTCGGGATAGCCTGAGGACTCGCCTGATCTCCTCGTCCCTTATCCCGTCTAGGAATGCCCCCACTGCCAATTGCTCTTTAAATTCTTTTGGCGCATTAGGATAAGCTAAGTGTGCCAGTCTTTCCACTGCAGCTTCAAATTCTTGCAGACTCTCTCCAGCTTTCTGAACGCGCACTTTCAGCTGGGTGTGGTATACTTGAGCAAGGTGTTGATCTCCATATCGTAGATCTAAGGCAGCTTCTAAAACTCTAAAATTACGTTGTTGGTCCGCCGGAATTGTCTGGAGCAACTCCAATGCTTGGCCTCTTAAAGCTACGATTAATGCCTTAGCCTTCTCTTCGTCATTCCAGTTGTTTGCACTTGCTGCTGCCTCAAACTGTGTCTTGTAAGTCATCCACGAACTTTGACCATCAAAAGAGGGAATTTTTAATCGTTGGCCTGATGACACCACTTGCTGGTTTCCTCTATCCCTCAACTGTTGTTTAAGTTGGTCTATTTCTCCTTCTACCTGGTGCATTTTGTCTTCAACCTTGTCTACTTTTTCTTTCACTTCGCTCACTTCTTCTTTAACTCCACTTAATTCCTCCTCGACTTTGTCCATTTTTACTTCGATCTTATTTTTGAGTTCTTCAGCGATTGTAAACAAGGCATTCTGTTGTGTCTCTATAGCTTTTTTTAAGTCGTCATTTTCCTCTTGACGTCTTCTCTCTTGATCCTCAAACATTTTTCTTAATTCTTCTTGACGTTTTTGGTCTTGTTCTTCTTTTTCCTGTAGGCGTTTTTGTTCTGTTTCTTTCTCTTCCTGGCGCTTTCTTTCCTGATCCATCATCATCTTTTGCATTTGGGCCATAAAGTCCTGCATTTGTTGTTCGGATGCCATGCTTCTGGTCGTTACCGGCATACAATTACGTTGAAATCAAATAAGTTTAATAATTACGTCACTATCGGTAATGGGACTGTCCAGAAAACCCTCAAAACGACACGAAAAAGTCTTATCTAGAGTCTTCGTCACTTAAACTCTAATGTCCAAATAAAATGTCCAAAAAAATGTCTCAAAAAATGCACTTGACACTATTTTCCTGTTCGAAAACAACCATCGAACAACGTCCAGTAAATTAGTCCTCCGTGTTAGCACCAACTTCGAGAATACACTGCCAAACCTTCTCGAACACTTCCGAAAAATCCTCTTGTCAAAATTCCGCTTCCGACACCAAAATGTTACCGATTTCCACCTTTTTGGGAACACCCTGTATGAATCCGTGGGTTCTAAATAATTTTAACAAGAGATTAAACACTACTAACACTTTATTTAACTATTTACTGACTACAATACTTCAAATTCACTTTATTTACTATTTATCTAACCTCACTTTTCACTTTTCTACTTGTTCACTTTTATAAACTGCTTTCTTCATAAAAACTTCGTCTTCCGCGCTGGTAATAGCGCCTTATATACCCCGAATTTGACATCTCTAGATCCATCTAGAAACATTCAAGAATCTTCTCCAACAACATTCCAGAAAAGTCCGTTTTATTCTCTTGGCTTCCAGTCACAATTAGTAGGCATAGGCGTACCATCTCCTATTCCAAGGGGGTGTAATTCATAACAGTACCTTTATTAGTTTTTTCCTTATATTAATTTACTGAAATCCCTAAATATACTTTACAAGTTTGTTGATGTTTTCTGGCAAATGTTTTTATTACTCGATGTATCAAACCTTACCTATTAAAAGTTTCATCACCTCCACTTGTTCATCAGAGATGTCGAACCATATATAACACTTCGTTTAACACACTGCATGAGTAGGTACTTCTCTTCAATTTTTACTTCCCTCGCATACCGAAGGGAAGTATTGTATTTATAATGTTTAACCAACAATCTTCTTTTAAGTGAATAAGTTCGCTCCATGATAAACAACTAAAAACTACATACTCAGGTTCACAGGTGATCTCCCATAGAATTTTAACAGATGAGCCAAATAAGGTGGGTGGTAGTATATTTATTATAACCTACAAATAAGCAACACCAAATTTATCTAGAATAAAATATCGATCTAAATACTTATATATTAATAAATCAATTAAATAGACTTACCTGTTTTTGGTACTTTCTTTTGTAGCCGTTAAAAGTGACTAGTGCCAGTGTGCGGAAGAAATAAAAATGCAAAAAATTTGTAAAAATGATGCAATGCATGCCAAATTGAATTTCCCAGTTTGACAGCAACTGAGTAACATTACATAAGTGTTACAATTTCGGAAGTTGCACTGGACACAGTGAAAAAACAAACTTGTGGATAAAGAAAGTTTTAATGATCGTTAATTCGCAATTAACAAAAGTGAACATATATAAAACGTACTTGTTACTACTACATCTCTTTCAAACTCTGTCAACTGTCAGAAATCAGAAAAGTAACTAAAAACATTTGAGCTACAAAAACCCTAACTTACATTTGAACTAAACAAACATGAAACTAATCTCAACACTCCCTCTAGTTGAATGTTTTGTTAACTAAAAATACAAAATGTAAACAAATATTAAAATAAAGTCCTGAATATTAGTCACAGTCTGTCTTTATTTCTTTCCAAGTTTTCATTCCAATTTCCAACCTTTGTTTCTCGAATTTATCACGTGACAATCCTTTTGTCAAAAAATCTGCTAACTGTTCATTGGTGGAAACATTCTTAATGTCAATTCGTTTATCCTTGTATTTTTCACGCACAAAGTGATAGCGCACATTTATATGTTTGCTGCGTTTATGGAACTCGGGGTTCTTTATTAATCGTATCGCACTCTGATTATCTATGCACAAAGTTATAGGTTGTCCTATAGTTTCGCCTATATCCTCAAGTAATTGAAATAGCCACATAGCTTCTTTTGTAGCATGTGATGCGGCTACATACTCCGCTTCAGTGGTTGATAAGGATACACTGTGTTGCCGCTGACTGTTCCATGTAACTGCACCATTACAAATTTTAAACAGATAGCCAGTGGTAGAACGTCTAGTTTGGATATCGGCTGCAAAGTCTGAATCCGAGTAACCGATTAATGAATTGTCGTGGTCACATTTATAATAAATGCCATAATCAACTGTGCCAATTAGGTATCTTATTATGCGCTTTACTGCATTCCAATGTATTAAACTGTGATTGTTTATATATCGACTTGCTACGGAAACCGAATACATAATGTCTGGTCGAGTCACAACGGCTGCAAATAACAAGCTGCCAACCGCTTCACGATAAGGAACTTGTCCCACTAAAGAACACTCTGTTTCTACCGATAAGTTTGTGTGTGGATCACTCGGTACACTATTATGTTGAGCATCTTCTAGTCTAAATCTTTTTATGACTTCTGAGATGTAATTGGACTGGTGAATAAATATGGAACCATCCTCAAATTGTTTTATTTCTATTCCTACAAAATAACTTGGCTTGCTGACAGTAGTTTCAAAACAATTTTGTAATTCCTTTAAAATCACGTTTATAACCTCCATGTTCTCACAAAATATTAGTCCATCATCGACATAAATAACGAGAAGCACTGTATTGTTTTCAAGTTCACCCCTGTATACACAAGGATCAGCCGCACTAGATTTAAAACCGAAATTAGTGAGGAAGTTATGGAATTTAGAATTCCAGCATCGCGGTGCCTGCTTTAGTCCATATAGGCTCTTCTTTAATAAACACACTTGGTTGTATTTATTTTCTATGCCACTGGGTATTTGCATATAAATCTCCTCTGATAAGTCACCATAAAGGAATGCCGTCTTTATGTCGAATTGCATTATTTTATACTTATGTTTAACCGCTGTTGCAAGGAGTACACGTATGGAATCAAACCTTGTGGTGGGTGAAAATATGTCACCATAATCTGTGCCGGGTTTTTGAGCACACCCTTTAGCACATAATCTTGCCTTATATTTCTGAATTGTACCATTTGGATTTCTTTTGACTTTGAAAACCCACTTTGAACTAATGGCCTTCTTTCCAACAGGCAAATTTGTTAACTCCCATGTCTTGTTCTTTTCTAGAGCATCCAATTCAGATTTGATAGCTTTCTGCCAATCTTTTAAATTTTCACTGACCATGGCCTCTTCATAAGTCTGAGGAATATCAGTTTCAACATAGTTTGCAAAATTCAACTCATAATCTTCAAATCTGTTGGGTAAATGTATTTGACGTCTTGGTCTTAGGTTAGGTTCATCTTCTTCGTCTCTCTCCAGCTCTGGCAGTTCTCCCTCTACTTCTTCTTCTTGTCGAGTGGGCTCATCATGGTTTAAATTTTGTCCGTCCACCCTAACTTCATTTTCTACATTGAAAGTTATGGGAATCAGCTGACTTTGGTTCTTAAAACCCTGGTTCATTTCATTAAATATAACATTACGGGAAATTGTAATTTTCTTTGTAGATAAGTCAAAAAGTCTATAATTTTCACTATTATTGTCATATCCTACTAGAATTTTCTTTTCACTTTTTGGTTCAAGCTTCTTTCGCTTCTGATTGGGAACGAATACATATGCTTCACAGCCGAAAGTTTTAACGTGGTGTAAAGAGGGCTTTTTGCCATACCAGAGTTCGAATGGAGTTGAGTTGGGTGCTTGTGTTGTCGGCGTCCTATTCAACAAATAGATAGCTGTATTTACGGCCTCAGCCCACAAGTACTTTGGCACTCCTGCCCCATATATCATGCTTCGAGCACTCTCCATTAGAGTCCGGTTGTCCCTTTCCACTCTGGCATTCTGCTGTGGAGTGTAGGGCGCTGTGGTTTCCAATTCTATTCCTTCTTTATCCAAAAACTTCTTAAATTCTGTGTTGCAATATTCTGAACCATTGTCAACATGAAGAAATTTAATTTGTGACCCAAATTTATTTTTCATTTTACTAGCGAACATTTTAAAGCAATCGAAGACATCAGATTTGTTTTTAATAAAGTAGCACGCACGAAAACCTGAGAAGTCATCTTTAAACAATAGAAAGTACTTGGAACCTTGCACAGAGGGCGTCGACATTGGTCCACAGACATCACTAAAGATGCGTTCACCAAGTCCTGCTTTCACATGCTCCGTTTTCTTGAAAGATGTTCTGTGCTGTTTACCGAACGCGCATGCAGCACAAAAAAACTTGTCCATATTTGTACAGTCAACGCCTGTAACCAAATTCTTTGACACTAGTTCTTTTATTGAATTTACATTTAAGTGTCCGAGCCTTTCGTGCCACAGTTTAAGATTTGCATTAGTAACCGTGTTAGCCGAACAAACAATTGTGCGGAAAAGCATCTTGTACAGATTGTTCTGATCCCTAACTGCTTCAGCTACCACAATATTATTTTTGAAAATCTTAGCAGTACTACCTTGCTTCACAATTGTCATGTTTTTACTGTTGGTCACTACACCTTCTGAAAACAGATTTTTTCTCAATTCAGGGACATACAAAACATTATTTATTGTTCCTTCTGACCACACACTATTCACTAACATTTGAATCTTGATGGTTCCTTTACCTTCAACTGATAAAACCTGGTTGTTTCCCAAACTAACTGAGCCTTTTGTTTCATCTAAGGTGCAGAAAAAATCTTTTCTGTAAGAAATATGTGCAGAAGCCCCACTGTCCATAATCCAGACATCGTCCCAGCAGGTAACAATATCTATGCTGTCAACATTGAATGCTGTTGCATTTTCTTGACTATTATTGTTCTTTCCATCACCTTTCTCGCTTTTTCTTTTGGGTTCAGGACATTTACTGGCATAATGCCCTTTCTTTCTACAATTAAAGCAAGAGATTTTGGACATATCCTTACTTTTTCCATTCTTCTTTGAATTATTTTTCAGCGACATTGTAGCTAGAGCCGTTTCAGTTTCTTCATACACTGCCAAGGATGCTTCTTCATCTAATAGCCTAGCTGTAAGATTTGCTACAGTTTGTTTACTCTCATCGACAGACAGCCAAGCCTGACGAACATTTCTAAACTTCGAAGGAAGTGTGCTTAGGATTTTGATTATAATTGCCGCCTCGCTGATCGTGTCTCCTGACTCTTTGATCTGCTTTGCCAAATTCTCGACTTTGGATATATGATGTGCAATCGTGTCATTTAATCCCATCTTATACTGGTGAAAACGTTCGTGTACAAGCATTTTATTTAGCTCTGATTTTTGGTCAAAAATAGCATCTAGCTTGTCTAGTATCTCCTTAGAAGAATCGCAATTTTCCACTAGAGTTATCTGGGCGAGTTCCATCGCGGAAGTGAGAACGAACATAGCTAAAGAATCTTTCTTGTTCCACACTTCCAATTCCTGTGCCTGAGTTGCTGAAGGTTTTGGAATGGTCCCATCTGTCATTCCAAATACGCCTTTCGCCTTCAGGGCACATTTGACCTGGAATTTCCATTGTCTGTAGTTAGTACCATCAAATTTGCAAATATTGCCAAGTTCTACTCTGTCCGACATTTTGTTCGTTTCGCGCCACGCCACTAAAAGCTCTTAATCACAATTACTGTTCAAGTTTCACAATTCCAATTTGCCACGTAATCTGGGTCCATAACCTGTTACAATTTCGGAAGTTGCACTGGACACAGTGAAAAAACAAACTTGTGGATAAAGAAAGTTTTAATGATCGTTAATTCGCAATTAACAAAAGTGAACATATATAAAACGTACTTGTTACTACTACATCTCTTTCAAACTCTGTCAACTGTCAGAAATCAGAAAAGTAACTAAAAACATTTGAGCTACAAAAACCCTAACTTACATTTGAACTAAACAAACATGAAACTAATCTCAACAATAAGCTCTCCTTAAATATTGCGGTGAAAATGGCTGTAATATAACCGAAACTCATGAAAAAAATAGTTGAAACGAATATAAGATTTCTGAAATCAGAAAAATCAAATTGACAAAATTTAAATGGACCATGAAATATGAAAATATTTTGTTATCAAAAGAAATTTTGTTAGTAAAATTTTTTAAGGATTGTAATTTCATTTTTACAGTTTTTAATTTCCTTTTTTAATCATATCCTCATCTGCTCAAAAAAAACATCACTCCTAGAGGTTATTTCGCAAATGTGTTTAGGTTTGTCTCACTCTTAGAGTAGGAAAGATATATATTGTAAGGAGTCGTAACGCTACTGCCAATGGTGAAGCCACCTGCCACCAGAGAGCAAGCGAAAGTGGCGGAACATATGTACAATATGTAGGTGTCAAGTTTATCACATCAAAGGAATAAAACGATACAAAACTGGTATTTTTCCAAAAACAGCTTCATAATAATACAATTAATATTCACTGCCATAAATATATTTACTCATATCTTACATACCAGAATTTATTCTACATTCTATATAATATAACACCATAATCGATATATCTACGCCCATGGAAAAAGTGTCTTTTCGGATGCACTGTTCTATATTCAATGAAGAAAAGATGAATGAAAATTTCAATCAAATAACGTGCAAATTGCATACCAGAAAATTATATACTATGCTTCTCATTATCATTGCATGCACACGGATATAATTAAGTAAATAATAGGCCTACAGTTAATTTAACTAGGTAAAGTGAAAACTGCATATACTTTAACCTGCAAAGCGTCACTCCTTTCAATTTTTTTCCGCTGTGGATTTTTACAGTAGTTTATAGAATATGATACCATCATGTAGGTACATTACATAAATTAGCACTAAATCACTTATAAATCACTTCTATTGGAAAATTTCATTTTGCTTTCTACCGTTTGTGTGCCACCACCGCAATGGCGTCTTAGGCACAACTTGTTAGCGTGGCGATTATGCGCTGTTACGAGTCCTCACCATCTATCTTTCCTAGTCTAAGGTCTCACTGAACTCTACATATAAATGGAATGCCAATGTCTATTCCTATTTGTACTTCAAATTGAATCTCGCGCAAGTATGGCGACCCCGGGGAGGAGCGCAATCGCATTGTGTCGAAGGCCAGGGCCGGCTCTATTTCTATTGCAAGTATTTTTAATTTGCCTTTATTACCAAAAATATGCGTGTATAGATTGACATTTCTTATACAGTTAACCTTTGTCTTAATTTTTATTAAAGAACATAAAAGTTGTCATGCTCAATACATAATTATTTAATTTTCAATTTTTTTCTAGTAAACGTTCTTGATAATGTACGATCATATTGAGAATTGAATACAGAGTCCACCAAAAAATGGAGTCATATTTTCTACCTCAGAGATCGAGATAGTTTGAATATGAATAAAAGCTAAAAGTGAAACCTCAAAAATACTTTTTTGATCAAGTTGTAAATACTAGTAAATTTAATATAGGTAGACTAATATTAGTATTGAAAGATCACTAAGATCAGTGACAAAGTAGAAGGTATTTATTATTGGAGGAATAAAGAAATATACAGTAACAACTTACATTAAATACTTTATTGAAAAATCATGTATTTTAGATTCACACGTTGGTGTAGTCTTTGCCTTTGATACAAGTAACTTAAATTAGGTAACGCAATAAAATGTAACAAAAAATATACAAACCAAAATAAATAATATTACATACATACAATTTAAAATGATACCGTTCCTATAAAATATATCTATATTTTCTTTATCTACTTCTATAAACACGTACCAGAGATGCCATTTGACCATACGCTGAAATGCCAGTTGAAGTACTATGGATATCTACATCGCAATACTAAAACCAAATTATAGAATTATTCCAGAAATCATGAAGATACGAAATTATTATATCTACCATGGCACTGGGGGGGGGTGGACTATAGAAGATAAAGGTTTTCGAGGGCCTAATTTCAAGGTTGGAACTACATCAGGTTTCAGACGTTTCATGTCCTCGTCATACATACAGCAAAATGTTCACTGCCAATCACATTACTATATGGCTCAGCTTCTCGATTTGAGAATTTCTGCCAATAGCCTTTAGCCAAGGTAAAATACCTTTTCGAAGTCTACCTGAAAATAATTTGAAAGATGTTTTCTTAAGCAATAAGTACATTATATATTATTCTTATTTACATGGTAAGTTTGCCTGTCTGATCACAATTCTATTATTTTAAGTATAATACATTTCAATGGTCATATAGTGCCAAAATGTTCAAATTTTACAGTCTCACATTTTACAGTTCACGTTTATGTACAAAGTACTACACAAGACAACCGCTAAAAAACGAGAGCACCGGCTCTGAAATTCTGCACTAATCCAAGACCTCTCCCGCTACGGGAGACAAATCAAAGAAAAATCGCGTCAGCGCATACCGTCCGCAAGAAGCATTCTGACTCAATCACCAACATACTTTTAATCTTAGATTTCTACTGCGGCGACGCAGAACCCCGGGACCTTCAATCGCATGATTGAAGTATTTTGTTCACGCGCATATATCTGTATTGGTCTTCCATTTATTATGTATAGTTCAGTGGTTTGTCTTGACTAGACTCTAGCAGGATGTCCTCAAAACGTTTTATTCAGAACGTTTTAGGGACGATAGCAAACGGACGTCCTTGGGACGTACCATGTAAACCCGGGACGTTCAGACCAAACGAGGACCTAAGTGAACGTCCTGGGGACGTTTGGTGTTATCAGGGTAGACTATACAGCGTTAACAAATACATTACCACAACAACAAGTAATACATGAATCCAAAAAATCATATGCTGCCACTGTAAGTAAGCAGCCGAGTAGACCGGCCCGATTGCATGGCGCCGCTAACACGCCGCCATGCAGTAACGCTAATACTACTTCTGTGTTATAATTCTGTGCATTCTGTACCAAATATTTAAAATTGGGTAGCGCCCTCTATTGTAGCGTTAGTTAGTCAACATGTATGTTTTATCCGTTGTAGTCAGTTGAATATCATTGAATATAGTTCTTACTCGACTTCAGACGTGTGTGCGTTTTATTTAACTCTGTTTAACAGGTTATGTGTCCAGCGAAAAGTAATTTTTTAACGCGTAACGAGAAATTCGAGTGCCAGATTCGAGTGCCAGGATGGCAGTGAACTATCTAAACAGTGTTCCAAAGTTGATGGGACGCGAAAATTACGCAGATTGGGCTTTTGCAGTTGAAAACGTGTTCGTTTTAGAAGGTTTATCGAAGTGTATAGATGGATCCGAGACAGATACCGTTTTAGCATTGATTAAATATTAATCAATGGTTTTAGTGAGCAAAGCCAAAGCGAAGCTAATTTTAACTGTAGACCCTTCGTTGTACATTCATGTGAAAGACACTAGTTCGGCCAAAGGAGTCTGGGACAAGTTAAAAAAACTTTATGGAGATTCTGGTTTCGCGCGTAAAATCGGGTTGTTACGTAAATTGATTTCATTAAGACTTGATAATTGTGAATCAATGGAACATTACGTAAACCAAGTGATAGACACCCATGGTCATCGCCATTGAACACGCAGGAATTGACGTCACAGCAGATTCCATTAAGTCTAAGTTACTGGACATGCAGCTAGGTGGCGCTGAAGGTCAGTCAGGTGGCGCGTTTGCGAACAAAGCTCATGGTTTTAGCAAAGGAAACAGAGGTGGCGGCAGTAGAAAAGTAAACAAAGATAAAAATGACGTTACTTGCTTCAAATGTAAAAAAACGGGGCATTTTATGAACCGATGTCCAGAAAATAAGAGAAATAGCAAGGATGATTCATCTAATCAGTCTAGTGCATTTAATGCTGTGTTCCTAACTGGTAAATTTAACAAATCCGATTGGTATATCGACTCGGGATGTAGCGTTCATCTTACATCGAGGAAAGACTGGCTTAAAAATGTATCCAAAGAAGTCAAATTAAAAGAAATTACAGTGGCCAATGACGATAAACTAGTCGTTGAATGTACAGGAGACGTAGAGATCACGACAATAGCTAACGACAAGCAACATTCAGTCACAGTTTGTAATGTTCTTTATGTGCCAGAATTAATGACAAATTTGCTATCAGTAAGTCAACTAATTAAAAACAAGAATAAAGTGATCTTTCGTGTAAATGGCTGCGATATTTACAATAGCAAAAATCAGCTGATTGCTACAGCAAATTTAGTGGATAATGTTTACAAACTAAAATTTAAGGAGCCACAGTTAAATTTAGTAGCAGGTTTAGCAATTTCTGGAGAAATATGGCATAGGCGTTTCGGTCATCTAAACTACAAGGACTTAAACGTAATGAAAAATGGTCTCGTTGATGGATTCGAGTGTAAAGGTTCCTTGGTTAAAAGTGACTGACTTGTGTGAGGTTTGTTGTGAGGGCAAACAAACAAGATTACCGTTTAATCATAAAGGAAATAGAGCAGGTTCTGAGCTAGAAATAATCCATGCAGATTTATGTGGACCTATGGAAGAGATATCCCTTGGAGGTTCGAGATACTTTATGATATTGGAAGATGACTTTACTAGAATGACTTTTGTCTATTTTCTTAAAAGTAAAGATGAAGCCTTTGAAAAATTCAAGGAATTTAAAAACTATGTAGAAAATCAGAGAGGAAAAACAATTAAAATATTCCGCAGTGATCAAGGTACCGAGTTTGATAGTAATGAATTTAGGAATTATTATAAGCAACATGGAATATTGCATCAGCAAACAAATCCCTACAGTCCTCAACAGAATGGTATGAGTGAGCGAATGAATCGTACCATAGTTGAAAAAGCTCGTTGCTTGCTGTATGATGCAAATTTGCAAAAGATATTTTGGGCAGAAGCTGTGGCGACTGCAGTATACCTTAGAAACCGTTCTATAGTTTCCGGGATTAAGAAGACACCTTACGAGCTATGGCACAACAGAAAACCTGATGTAAGTGCAATAAGAATTTTTGGAAGCAAGGCCATGACGCTAATTCCAAAAGAGAATAGAAAAAAATGGGATAAAAAATCAAAAAAATTGATTTTGGTTGGTTTCAGTGACAATATAAAGGGTTATAGGTTATACGATCCTGTTGAAAAGAAAATAATAACGAGTAGAGATGTAATTATTGAGGAAACTATTAAAGAACCAAAACAGGCAATATTTGAACTACAGAAATCAGTAGATTCAGTGGGGGCTGAAGTTAATCAACCAGGTAATTTCTCTGAGCAGAGTTTTACAGATTTTGAATCGGTAGATTCAACTAGTGATGAAGATTTTGTAGTCGATTTGCCACAAGAAAACTTGGAAATAAGAAAATCCCAAAGAACGATAGCTAAACCAAAACACTTTGAGGACTACGTCTCTTATGCTTGTGTGCAAGAATTCAGTTCTAGTGACGACCCAGTCAGTGTCAAGGATGCTATATCGAGGCCAGATGCAAAAATGTGGAGACAAGCCATAGACGAGGAACTGGACAGCTTCAATGAGAAAGATGCATGGGACATAGTGGATCAACCCAATGATTCATCAACTATAGTGCCATGCAAGTGGGTGTTCAAGAAAAAGTTTAGTTGTGAGGGGAAAGTTCGGTATCGTGCGCGATTAGTGGCAAAAGGGTTCGTTCAGCAACCTGGGGTAGATTACGACGAAACATTTGCTCCAGTTATAAGATTCTCTAGTTTACGATTATTATTTGCATTGGCTGTTAAATTAAATTTAGACATTAATCACCTAGACGTGAAAACTGCTTTCTTAAATGGAAATTTAAAAGAATGCCTGTATATGCAAGTACCTGAAGGTATGAAAACTAGTCAAAATAAAGTTTTAAAATTAAAAAAGGCCATTTATGGACTGAAGCAGTCTTCACGGGCTTGGAACGAGAAAGTTCATACTGTTTTATGTCATATTGGATATGTAATGTCACCGCATGAACCATGTATTTATATAAAAAAATCAAAGGATTTATTTTCTATAATAGCATTGTTTGTAGATGATTTTTTTGTCTTTTCAAACGACATAAATGAAACTGTTTTTCTAAAGAGAGAATTGCAAAATAAATTTAAAATAAAGGATATGGGTAAAATTAAAGAATGTTTAGGTATGACTGTTAATTTTGATAGGGGTGGAAATATTATTTTGAATCAAAAAGAATATATAAATAAACTGTTAAATAAATTTAATATGAAAGATGCTAAACCAGCTCATACTCCGATGGAGGCAAAAGTGAATTTAAAGAAATCAGTTTTAACAGATGATAACAAAAATAAATATCCTTATCAGAAATTAATAGGCAGTCTCATGTACTTGTCGGTATTAACAAGACCTGACATTAGTTATAGCTTAAGTTATTTAAGTCAATTTAACAATAATTATGATAAAAGTCACTGGGATTGTGCTAAACGTATTCTTAGATATTTAAAAGGTACTGCTGATTATTCAATTAAATATTCTAAAAATGAACATGGGTTACAAGGATTTGTTGATTCCGATTGGGGTAGCGACGATGTAGATCGTAAATCGTACACAGGTTTTTGTTTTCAACTGTCTAATGGTCCTGTTTCCTGGGAAAGTCGAAAACAGAAAACTGTAGCACTCTCCAGCACGGAAGCCGAATATATGGCTATATCCGAAGCTGCAAAAGAAGCTATATATATGAAAAACTTATTATATGATTTGACAGGTAATGACAATTGAGGAGCCTAGAAGACAAGGGGTATAAGTGACAAATTGAAATAAAATGGGTTATGTTCACTAAAGGTTAACAAAACATGTATTCTGTTTGGTGGCTTAAGGATACAAATGATTTCAAACCCAGTGCTGACATCTGTTGACAAATTACTTAGACACTTTACCATATCTGAATTTTGATTGGAGCACAAGGAATACAAGCTCACTTATACCCCTTGCCTACTAAATGATTGGTGGTTTTGCTTTGACAGTCAAATTAGTTGTGTGTTTACATTGTGGTTTTCAACTGTTTTCATTTATATAATTATAAGCTACTTTTAGCCAGTTGATGTTTAATGTTTGCGCCTTTATAGTGAATATACTTTTGACGAAATAAACCCAAGTTTTCTACCATTATGAATGACGAAAACAATATTAACCTCAATAATTACGGTAAGTTATTTTTACTATACAAGATAAATATGAAATGAATCCTTAAAAATTAATTTATCTCTTGTTAATGGTGTAATAAGGCCGTTGCCAATTTTGATTTAGATATTTTCTTTTTTTGCAATAGCCTGTAATCCTTGTTCATTGTTTTGAAATTTAATTTAGAGTAAATCAGCGCAAAGGAATATTTGAGGATATAATACAGATTGTGCAATATAATTTCATTTTCAGATGATGATACCTTATTCAGCGACGGAGACTATTCGGATCAAGACTACAACCCTGACGACAATGATAGCAGTTCCACATGTTCAGAAATATCACATGAAACGGAAAATGAAGACGGTCCAATAGAAGATGACCCTGAGAATGCTGTTCCACCTACTCGTCAGATTGGGAAAAAAAAAATTCGACGACCAGGAACTTGGAAACGACAGAGGGCAAAGAAATTAAGAAATGAAGGGAAACGGTATTTGGACCGGAAACAGAAAATTCATCAAGGTAGAGAATTACGAGAATACAATCACCAATGCAGGTATAATTGTAATATTAATGTAAGTGAAGACAGCCGACGGGTCATGTTCAATGATTTTTGGAAACTGGGAAGTTGGGAACTTCAAACATCTTTTTTAAATGGTGCAATTAACTTAGAACCTGTGAAACGAAAGAAGGAAGTGGCAATTTTTAATAAAGGCATATCATGTATTTACAAGCTGGGTGACTTTAGAGTGTGTAAAGAGTTTTTCAAAAGAACTCTTGATGTTTCAAATAAGCGATTGCAAAATATAGCCAACAAAAGAAAAACTGCAACATCTGGCATTGCTGCACGTGACCAAAAAGGGAAAAAAGAACCAGCTAACAAAATTCCCCAGACTCGTATTGATATTATTAAAAAGCACATAAATAGTTTTCCTCGCTATGTTAGTCACTATTCAAGAGAAAAGAATCCAAATCGCAAATACTTAGATTCTAGACTTGATTTGAAACAGATGTATAAGCTTTATATCACCTTCTGTGAAAATGAAGAACATGTAGAACCAGTTAAGGAAAGTTTCTATAGGCATATCTTTCAGACTCAGTTCAACCTCAGTTTTCACCGCCCAGGTACTGATACATGTGATACCTGCGATAAACATCAAATAAAAATAGACCATGGTGATGACGATATAAAACAGCAGGCAAAAATTCAAAAAGAATTACATCTACGTAAAGCAGAAGCTGCACGAAAAGCCAAGGATGAATGCCATGATATTAATGACAACACTCAAGTCGCAATATGTTTTGACTTACAAAAAACTATGCCAACACCTCATATAACCAATACTAAAGCCTATTACTACAGACAGCTATGGACCTATAATTTAAATATACATAATCTTGTCACTGGAAATGGATACATGTATACCTGGCATGAGGGACAAGCTTCTCGAGGATGTCAGGAAATTGCATCTTGTCTCTTAAAATTTATCAAGACTCTTCCCAGACATGTTACGCATATAACAGCTTTCAGCGACAATTGTGGAGGTCAGAATAAGAGTCAAATTATTGTGAAGTTTTGGTTGTATGTTGTAAAGAATACGCATATCAAAAGTGTGGATCATCGGTTTTTAATATCTGGGCATTCCTACAATGAATGTGATCAAGATTTTGGTCTAATAGAGATTAAAAAGAGGCAATGTAAAAGAGATCTTTATGTTCCCGAACACTGGTCACAACTTATTGCATCCTCCTGTCGAAAGTTTATGGTGGTGCAAATGCAAGATGAAGACTTTATTAACCTGGACTGTCTTATACCTTACTTTAGAAAATCTGTGCCAGGAATTCGAGAAATGCAGTGGTTTCATTTTAAAAAAGAGAATCCCTACACTTCCCATATAGCATTTTTGCATTCAGAGCATGTGCTCGGAATGTACTTTATGTACCAAGGAACTAAGAATGAATATTCATTTTGCATGTAATGTATATAATCTGAATGTCAGAGAGCGGTACAGATGACCGCTTCTCAACATCCGAATAAGATTCCCACAACATTCCCATGAACCAAAATGGTACTTGATATGAACCAAAGAGGTATATTGAAATATTGCTAGATACATGAGATATATAGAAGGAAGGTCCATGCTACATTCATAATGTACACTGCACGTTCACGGTATACGCGTACTACCTTCGTAGGAATGACCATTACGTATCAGTGGCAGCTATAAATACTTCACTCATGCCATGTATCTTTTTCAGAGTTTAATTACTACAATAATTTATGACTTACTGTAATCAATGAGTCGCTGCTTCATTCTGAGTATGTTCATGATGAAGCAGCCACTCATCTATGATTTCAATAAATAATAAATTATTATAATAATCAAACTCCGAAGAGAATACATGGTATGAGTGAAATACTTGCATATAATAAATCCAGTATCTAATTTTAGTATTTAATTGTTACAGTCAATTATTACTTATTCTAATTTTCCACAATACACATTCCTCGTGAAGAACATTATGTAAGTAAATGTGGAATGTATGCACAGAAAATTTGTTTTTACCACTAGTTTTCAATTAAAGTCAATCATGGTTTATCGATCAAATTTTGTTTGAATAGAGCACACAAATGCTGAATTTGTTATAACAGTACTGTACAAACACCCAAGAATATCATTTGTAAAAAAATTAGTTTTACGTTTATACAAGATCTGTTCAAAATAATTTTAAAATACATCAAACATTTATCACTGAAAATTTCAACTCTAAAATCAAATTTAACACATTATTTCTGATGATCATATTACGTTAGCTTAAAGTTTTATCTAATTCAAATTGTGTTTTAAATTGTCCAGAGCAAAACATGATTCTATTCTATTAACTACTAATTATTGTTGTAACAATTATGCATCTTGAATTATAAAATAGGAAGAGGTATAAATAAAACAGTTAGTGCTACTTTAAATATATTTTTATTTTTTGTTATAGTAGACGCAATCATTACAGTGACTCTACGAGTGAGACACAAGACGAGGTTTAACTGACAAGGATAACATTTTCCGTCTTTATTATACTTTCACCCGTTGAGCCACTATAACGATTGCGTCTACTATACAAATATGAATTGCAATAATAGAAAACAATTGTGTCAAGAATTTAAATTGATATTTTGTTAACAACAAACTGTTCTTTGCTACTTATAAACTGTCATATTTTACTATAACCAACGTTTTGCCAGTAAATAAAAAATAGTAAAAATTGGAGGGCTTACATTTCCAAAACCAGTACGTGTCTACATGTTGCCGATGCTGATATTTGTAATTGCGAAACTCCACTTGGCATTCTCAACACATGATCTGTGACTGCTCCTATTGGCTGAATACTTTCTTTTGGCTTTTCCAATTTTTTGGAGAAGGTATTCTCTTCCTGTCTAGAGGAGGTGGGGATACGCATGCTAGTTCCAAATGTAAAAGAAACGAGAGCATATTTGAATATTTGTTTCACTTTAAAAACTGGCCATAATAAAGTTGAAAAATATAACATCTTACAAACATCTTGCAGAAAAAAATAAAAATAATCAAAAACAAATTAAACAAATTGATATCATTAATTTACAAAACAGGTATTTTTTTGGAATTCGGAAATATTTGTACTTGTGATTTTAATACCTACCAAAGTTATTAGAAGAACAACATATTTTCCCTCAACTTCTAGTAACAGCAAAATTTATTTCACTTTGGGAAGTCGACGTCTTCCAATATGTTCTTCGATATCACTATCTTCATCTCATAATAATCTTTCGGGAGGAATAATTTGCTTTTTGTACATAGTCCTTTGATTCGTTTTTGTTCACTCTGTATATCTGATGTGAGTTCTGCTCTTTTCAATTTAACTGCAGCTTATAATCTTCTATAATAGGTATAAAGCAAATTAGTACAAATATGACAACTTATATGTTGCAATCAAGACCGATGGTTGTGATTTACATAAATAAAAGCTCCTTAATATTGAAATAGATCGAACCTACCTTCTTGAAAACAAGATTTATAGTGTCCACGCTTCATATGGGATCTCTCTTGTTTTTCAATGATTTATCAAATTGTTTCCGTTTAAATGGTGACCACCATTCGTGGAACGAGTCACTTCGAATTAAACCACCTCCGTTTTTTCCCCAAAAATCGATGCCTACAAACATCATTATTCGTATTACAATAAAAGCAAAGATTAGACCTAATCTTTGATAAAAGTACAAAGGGATAGGTAAGTGTAAGTACATTCAACTTTAGTGTCTAAACATAAATTAAAATATCTGCAAATGACAATAAAGGGGACCTTAAACTATGTGGTAGTTGTATTATTGTACATAATTATTGTAAAATACTTACTGCAATGCAATTAAGTATGTAGTAATAATCATAGGCAAACAAAACACAAACCATAAACAAATTGAAATCGACATTTGACATTTTGACAGAGCAGAGGTCGTTGGAGCAGAGGCCTAGCGGAATGGAATGAGAATATTGAGCATGCGCACTAACCTAGGGACCGGGCGCGCGATCACAAGCCTAGTTTGAATTCAAAATTTAAATCATATTTCACATCTACAATTTTGCCAACGATTTAAAATTTATAAAATGGATGTTATTTACCACCGGACAGGGAATGATTATAAATGTACTTAAATCAAATCTGGATAGAGAAACATTTATTTATTTTTATTATAATTAAAGTTAAAGTAGATACTATATAAAAGTAGCAATAGGTAGTCTCATCAGTTGTGATGCAGTTTTATTTTTATTAGTTCATGCGATCCAAATATTTCTACAAAATGTACATGTCTCTATCATACAGATAAAATCATCGATGAACGTTTATACGAGGTACATGAACACATATACGAAGAACATTCCCTGACATATATACATAGTACATGCGACTATGAACATAAACTTTTGTGTATGTTCGATCCATATCGTCTGTATATTCATATTGTATATGAAAATATTATTTATATGAGAATGTTGGGGGAACATACATGGCTAGTACAGTATGCAATTAGAACATTAGGAATGCAAAATGTACATTCGTGGAATAATAAATGCTATCTGGGTTTGTTCTACAAACTAAGTTCTGGCAATGCTTTGGACTCGTTTTACACTCTTCAGATGAAATCCAATAGGGCTGGCAGGAAAATAACTGCTTTACCTGAGCTGCCTATTGAGACTGAGAAACCCAAATTGAAGTATCTTAAGTTTGCAAACCTCATGGATCTATTGCAGTTTGTACCTCCAATATATCACGAGTTCTTTAAAAGTCTTCCTCATCATGATAAACCGGAACCAAAGAGGAATGATGGCACTGTTCAACCAAGCACCTCAAATGAAGAAAGTCAGGAAGTCGACGAACCAGATAACATCTACTATACGGATGAGGATTAATAACTTATCTTGTTTGTTATAGTTTTATATGCGCTATTTATTGGATAGTTCAAACTGATTTAAATAAATAAAATGATTTGTAGTTATTCCTTTTCCTCTAACTTTCCATTATGTTTGGCAGCCAAAGGGTACAAGTGTAACATGTCACAAAAAAAATGCCCATAAAATTTAGATGTCTGGTTATTTTAAAAAAATATTCATTTAGAAAATGACATTAGACTGTATGAATCAATGTTTAACCGTGGAAAATGTAATACTTGTTTCCTTTCAATTACTGTTAATCTTCAAGTTTCCACTCTATTATCTCCAATGTAAAGTTCTGACACTTATACCCCTTGGCTTGTAGGCTCCTCAATTGTGTTATAATATACAATGATAACATGGGAGCACAAAAATTGTCAATCAACCATATGTTTCATAAGCGTAGTAAGCATACCCACTAAACATGAAACATAACTCAAATATTAAAAAACATTTTTTTAAAGTTACTTTGTCAATATTCTTTTGTAATATTGTTTTTACGTAATTATAATTTTATTTTAATATATCCAAAAAACATTATTTATTAAAACAGCTATGTTACAAGAAATCAATATTATTTATGTGTTTAAAATATAACATATATGCCATATTGTTCATAAACACTCTGATAATATTACTGGAATGTAACGTAATGCAATATTATTCTATAACAGCTCCATAATGTTATTATGTAATATTTATAAAATTATATTAAAAACACTTGTCATTAACATTGTTGTTAAATTAAAGTTGCATTTATAGGTTATAATTATAAATGTTATTAAACCAACATTCATCTATAGTCACGTGATACGCCTAAATGCTATTTATTGGCCATTCCAGACCGAACGTAACGGACGCATCCGAGACCGAGACGGCTAAACAAGAAGAAAAGGAAAATTGACAAACTCGTCAATCACACGCCATGCACGCCATTTTGCCTCGAATTTGTTTGCAAAGATAGCATTATAATACCTAATAGTTAATAGTGTTCAATATGTCCGAAAACAAAAGAGTAAGCATATTTTGTCCTGATTTCGTCATTAACAAATTGATTGTTGAAGTCCTGTTCGCAAAGATGACTTTATTTAATAGTTTAGTTAGTGTTCAATATGTCCGAAAATAAAGGGTAAGTAAATAAGTTCAGTAATATTTAACATTTTTTGGAAAGTTCGGTTTTCTTAAAAATCAAAGCTCACATTGACAAATTACATTGAGAAGAGATGAAAAATAATTTGGTACTTATCTAGCTAACGGTTCACACTCATTGAAAATGTAAAAATGTGTTTTTATGTAGGTATATTTGAAATTAATGAACTAATGTTTTAAATCCCTATTTTAGGAACTCATATAAATTCCAACTCTTACTTGATCTTGGCAATTAAAGCTACGATGCAGTAAATGCAAGTGGTGAAACTATACTGAAAAGGACTTGTTGAAAGACAACAAAATTCGATGAATTTCTGCTAGTAAAAAAACTAGAAACAGATAATAACATGGAGAATCGGTAAGTGAAACTATATAGGGTATTTAATATTTAAAAATAAATTTTGGTTTTATATATAATATAAGTACATGGAACAATCATTTTAAGTTTTTATATTGGAAAATTGTCGGTCAAAATAATTTTTTCTTGATTTTTTGCTTTCCCATTAGTTCTACTCTGAAATTAGTTATTACCAATATTGTAGGAAATAAAGGTTGCATTTTTTTCTCTATTAATATTTTGAGATTTATGACTACAAAGGTGAAAATATGTGCTTCACTGTAGTTTTGTTTTGCTTCATTGCTCCTGCGTATAATAATTAGTTCGGATCGACTAACAAATTGATTGTTAATATTTACTAAAACAAATTTGATAAAAGTTTTTTGATTGCAAGAATGGTATTCCACATTTTTTTAATATACCTACCTACTCCATTAGTTCAGTATTATTATTGCATGGTTTAATTTTAAATATTCAATTTGTTAATAAGTCTATATGTCAAACTTATAGGTTGTGTTGTGATAAATGTTACATTTAAGAGGCTATAAAAAAAAAAAAACATGTTTGCAAAAAGCAATCCCCCCTTCTCCCTTGTAACATTTATGGAAGACCCCCCCTAAACGAGCGTTCGTTTCTAAACTTCCTCTTTCCCATATGACACCGAATTTAGAATGTTCCATATACTATCAATAATTTTAACAATTTTCTGTTTTAATTTCAGATGCGGTTTAGAGTTGCTTCCCGAATACCACCAAAGAATGTTTCGAAATTTCGAGTGTCTACGATTTTCAAAACAAAGAATGTCTACATAAAATATTTTATGCTATTTTCACACAATTTGTAAATCAATGTTTATTTTTTGTATATTAAATAATGCACATTATCTCAAAATACATAATACAAATCAAATTGATTATGATAAACTCCATCAGAAAAAATATTGTGTGGTGAATACTATATCATCCGTACTAATAATTTAACCGGGTTTGAATAATAAAGAACATTTATACATTTCTGCTGGTTTTATTCATAAGCTGGTTCAGAACAGGTAATACACTATGTATAAACACACAATTACACATAATGGTGCATTTTCAAATTTTTATTTTATTTTCAATACAAAAACCTCTAGATAATTCTGTTTAGTTGTCCCACAAGTAAGTGATCTCTAAGATGTTTGTTTCTAATACATGCACTTTATTTGGTTTTAAAATTCGAAATATAACTAAATATATTAAATAATTCTGGGTTTCAAGTAATTAACTAATTTTTTAAATTCACCTATTCTAAAAAACATTTAAAGGCACAAAAGTTATATTTGGTGCTTTGTTATTAATAATTAGTGAACAATTTGTACAACGCAAGCGGTTTTGAAATGCTAAGTGTATTGTGTCATACATGCACATATAATAATTGTGATTATGTTTTATAAATTCTCAAATTAATTTCTATGATTCTATGATACAATTTTATATTTTATAATTATTTACAGGGTGGTCTTTAAATGATAGGTACAAGGTTCTTTCACATAATACGTTTCTTCTGCTTTTTCACTTTTTGTTTGGAAATGATTGAATGACATTTGCACAATTCTAAAATTGAAGGAGTGAAAATATAAGATCACATTTAAAAATCTAACAGCACAAAGTGCAAGGAATGTAATGGCGACTATACTGTACAGTAGCATATTATATTCCTTGCATTTTGAGCTATTATATTTTTAAATATGAGACTATATTTCCACTTGATCCATTCAATTTTAGAGTTGTGTAAATGTCATTCAGTCATCTCCAAACCAAAAGTAAGAACATATAGAGGGGAAGCATCATTAAAGAATCTTGTAGCTATCATTTAAAGATCACCCTGTAAATATTTATAAAATATAAAATTGTATAAATGTTAACAAACAGTACATCAAAAGAACATTATTTAAATATAATTTTCATAATTAAATTATGTTTCTTTTAATATTACTGAAATATTATTGTAGTAATCAAATTAAAACATTTATTTTGTTACATTTAAAAAATGTAGTCATAATGTAGTATTTAAAATATAACATTAAAACATTAATGTAGATATGTTGAGAGGATATTGCTTTAATGTTGTGTTTTTAATAATATAACTTTGTAACATTGCTGACTGGGACATAATCTATAACATACTTGTTATATAAACGTTAAAATTATCTATTGAATAATGTTACAAAGTAACGATGATACATTACTGTTTTATTTCGGTAATGTTTTCATGTTTAGTGGGTATAGATATAAAATATCATTTTATTCGTGAAGTTGTTGCTACAAATCAAATCATGTTAAAATATTTGCCAACCGCAGAAATGCCAGCTGATTTGTTAACTAAAAGTTTGTGTAATGTTAAACATAACAAATTTGTAAGAGATTTAGGTATAGTAGAATAAGTTTAATTTTAAATATTTGTTAAGTGGGGGTGTTATAATTCTGTGCATTCTGTACCAAATATTTAAAATTGGGCAGCGCCCTCTATTGTAGCGTTAGTTAGTCAACATGTATGTTTTATCCGTTGTAGTCAGTTGAATATAGTTCTTACTCGACTTCAGACGTGTGTGCGTTTTATTTAACTCTGTTTAACATTCTGGTTGCCTAAATGTGAATACAAAGGTAAACCAAGCAAATATGAAAGCGAAAACCCGGCAGAATATCGAAGAGGCGCAAGCAAACCTTTACGTCAAAAATACTAATTCTATAATGCCAGGCACAAGAAGCGACATAATAGTGGGCTCAAAAGCTCTGGAGGAGGGAGACTTGGCAGCAAAAAATAAAAAATGGCTGTTTATAAACAAATATAAAACAACTTATACAACAGAAAACCTGAAGGCTTATCTAGATACGGAATTCCCTGAGAATAATTTTTTAATTGAACAAGTTGGGCAAGGAGCATGCAACTCTTTCAAATTAGGGGTTGACGAAGAATCACTCCCCTTGTTACAAATCCGGATGTTTGGCCAACTGGCATAGAGGTATCTCCGTATCTTTTTCGGAGGAACAAGTATGGATTCCATAAGCACGTGCGGAGCAGGGGCGGTTTTAATATGCTTGCCGCCCCCGGCACTATTTTAAGATGCCGCTCCTACTCTTAAAAAATATAACATACATATACTTGATTGATTGATTGATTTACCAGCGTAAGGTGAGCATTGCTGCTGATTCCGGGCATCCATGGAGGTTCGTTCCAACACGCAGCTTGGTCGTCCGCCGAACACACCCAACGGACAGCCAAATAGCGTGCCGGAACCATACCTCGGATGTTTTATATACCGCCGGACCGGCTGCATACACGCCGGGTGGGACATGGGACATGCTTGTTGTCAGCAGCAAGAGCCACATGACGCATGGGTTAGGAATATAGGAGGGGAAGTGTAGGTGTTTGTGAGATGCTTCTTTTAAGTTTCCATGCTTCTTTTAAGTTTCCATATATCACCATCTCCTTATTTTTCTTCTTCTAAGTTCTGTTTCTGAATCTAGCAGCTTTTATTTTTATTTATTAACCGTTCCACAGGTAAATAACCATTTGCGGTGGAATAGCTGGGAAGGGCAAAAAAAGAGCTTTTTATAGCTGGTAATCAGAAAGAGGTTCAGAGGAATACTTTTCACTGTATATTGTTTTTTCTTTTTGACGCCATCAGTTTCAATTTCCGCTTTTCAATTCATGGAAGTTTTTCCATTTCATCATTTATATATTTAGTTTAATACCTTTTCAATATTAATCTTAATTTCTTTTGTAAATTTTACCAAAGAGATAAATATATAAACTAGTGCTAATACTACAACAAATAAATAAAAACTAATTTCCCTCCATCCTCATCTGGCTGGCTGGCTGTTTATATTGCCCATGTTGTTCTCCATACACTTGAAGAAGGGACGGGATGTAGGTAATATAAATTCTACGATACAAGCTATAGTGCACTAATCCAGACACTATTTACTTTTATTTTTAGGGATCACTAACTTAATTATTCAATTATTAATTCGATGCGTGCTTTGGTCCCCCACCATTACATTTCATTTTACGCAGAATTGTTTAAATCTACCGACGACTTGAATTTTATCGAGTTTAATGGAGTTCTAACATGTTCTTTTCTCGTTTTCCCGGGAGCGTTGCAAACTCATCCGCTCTCGATGAAGATGAACCGACTCCTCCATTGCCACTGAATACCTTCAAAACGTTATTAAAATAATACACCATCACATATACATACTATCCAAAAAATGTTTCCCAAAAAAAAAGAATATTTACTAAACATTTTTTTTTATATTTTAAAAGAACAACACTACCTTAGAGGCGAGTAGTTTATAAAATGACTTTTCTGTATAACACCTAATTATTAAAAATAAAGAAGAGATAAAATAATTTAAAAAATAAAATTATTTTAAGAAAATTATACAAGATCAAGATAAACTTTTCTGGCTTTTTTTCACAGCAAAATCATTGATTATATCGCCTGTTTTCATAGTTTTTAAAATTTCATTTTCAATATTTAATACTGCTAATGAATTTAGCCTTTCCTGCGTCATTGTGGACCGTAAGTAATTCTTTACCCGTCGCAAGGTCGAGAACAGTTTGTAGCGGGTATTTATTTTTTAATAATAAAAATTAGGTATGAAAGAAAGCCACTTCTGGCTGCCATCCATAGCTCTCAATGCATTGTCTTGGTTTCAATGGAACTGTCGCATTAGCGTAATGATAAAAACGACTAGGTAAAGCAATATTCGAAAGAAAAAATTTTTGCCGCCCTTGGAATTTTGCCGCCCTGGGCACTCGCCCAGTGTGCCCAGTGGTAAAACCGCCACTGGTGCGGAGACATACGTATTCTAAATTTAAACATCCGCAGTATCCGCAACAAGATAGATCTTGTTGAAGTCACCCTTCATGAATTATGCTACCCTGAAGTGCTTTGCTTTACTGAAACATGGCTCCAAAAAGATGAATACTGCAGTGTAAAATTAAATAAATATATCTTGGCAAGTTACTACTGTAGGAACACAATGAAAGGTGGGGGAGTAGCCATTTTTGTAAGAGAAGATGTACAGTTTACAGAGAGAAGCCTAAAAAACATTAATATTGTGGAACAGATGTTCGAAGCTGCTTCTGTCAACATTCTCAATACGAATGAAGGTATCAGTATAAGTTGTATATATAGGTCTCCCGGTGCTAACCACGAACCATTTGCTCAATCCTTAGAGAACTTACTGTCAGAAATATTTAGTGTAAAAACACCATGTTTTGTTTGTGCAGATTTTAATTACAACCTGATAGACAATAGCAGTAAATCCCAAGCTGTAACTGATATGTTTGCTTCTTTCGGGCTAAGTAGGTGCTTTACTGAGTTCTCGCGTATACAGGGTGAGAGCAAAACGGTAATAGACAATATTTTTTCGAATGTTGACTCAAACCGTTTAAATCCTATTACTCTTAATAATGTACTATCTGATCATAACTTACAGCTCTTATCCTACCATACAAAACTGTTACAGAATAATCCTGTAGTATGTAAAAAGAGATACTTCTCTGAAGAAAATATAAATTACTTTAAATATCTATTAGCCAAAGAAACTTGGGAAGAAGTTTACTCTGAAAAAAAGTCTCACGTAAAATTTGATATATTTCTCTCAACCTTTATTTTTCTATTCAATATAGCTTTTCCACTAAAATCAGTTAAAGTGAGTAGATGTAGAAAAACCAGTCCATGGATCACGCCAGATATAATCCAAGAGGGTGTTTTCATTAGGGATCTTAATAAAATTGTTAAATCCACAAACGACCCTGAACTGAGAAAACGATACAATATTCTTAAGAGAAGACATGAAGTTAATATAAAAAATGCAAAAAAAATTTACTTTGATCGCTTAATTAATAATGCAGAAAATAAATCGCAAGCCACCTGGCAAGTCATCAACCAAAATACAAATAATCATAAAAGTAAAAGATATCAACTGCCTAATAAAATAATACATAATGATCAAGTTTATGATGATCCGCAGGTCATTGCAAATGGGTTTAACAATTTCTTTTCCGAGTCAGTTCACCAATTAGCATCAAGTACTTCTGTAAATGTAAACAATGAAGGAAACCATATAGCCTATAATGAAAACTCCTTCTATCTTTCTCCCGTTACTACGGAAGAAGTCTTTAAAATCTTGTTAACAAGCTGTACAAAAAAATCATCGGGGCCTGATGAAATCCCATGCCATCTAGTGAAAGATGTAGCCGAATCTATAGTGTACCCACCCACTCACGTGATTAATATATCCTTTGAAACTGGACACTTCCCAGAGCAGTTAAAAACAGCTTGGGTAGTTCCTATATTTAAGAAAAATGACCCATCAAATGTGGAAAACTATAGACCAATAGCCCTTCTGTCAGTATTCTCAAAAATTTTTGAAAAAGCTTTTCAGCTAAAGTTACTACCTTTCCTTGAGGAAAACAATATACTAACAGAAAGACAATTTGGATTCTGTAAAAGCAAGTCCACTCAAGATGCAGTTTTCTCATTTTATGAAAAAATTCTGGACAATTTCAACAAAAATGCCAAGCAAGCCGGTATATTTTTTGACCTGTCACGAGCATTCGATACAATCAATCATCAGCTACTATTAAAAAAACTCGAATCGTACGGTATACGTGATTTAGCATGGTCGTGGTTAAGGTCTTATCTGGGAGAAAGAACCCAATCCGTAAAAATTGTCCAGGATGCCAAAAAATATATCTCAAGTGCCTTAACTGTTAGCACAGGGGTCCCGCAAGGGAGTGTACTAGGTCCGTTACTATTTTTGATATTTATTAATGATCTAGTCGGAAACGTTGATAGTACGTTCTTAACACTCTTTGCTGATGACACGTCATCTATAATCTCTGCCAATAACATTGAGTCTCAGCAATAAAGCCACAAGTTGTGTTAAGCAGATGACCCAATGGTGTCAAAGAAATGGTCTAGTACTCAACACGCAAAAAACGAATCTTTTATTATTTTCCCCTATTGGAGTAACTACTGATATAAGTTTACTGGTTAGGGCTGAACACCAACCCATAAAACAAAATGATCATGTTACATTTTTGGGAATTGAAATGGATAATAACTGTTCCTGGGAACAACATATAAAAAGCTTAACCAGTAAACTTGCTAGTAATAATTATGCTGTCTTACAGTTAAGGGGCTTAGTTGATACAGAAACAATTAAAACATTTTACTATGGTCATATAAACTCCTTACTCTCCTACGGAATTCTCTGCTGGGGTAACTGTTCTGGGATAGGAAAAGTGTTTTTACTTCAGAAACGAATAATAAGAAGTATATTCCATCTCAACACCTTAACTTCGTGTAGGCCATATTTCGAGCAGAATGGAGTTCTCACAGTTTACGCACTTTATATTTTGCAGTGTGTGTGCTACGTTAGGAAAAATATCGGATTGTTTCCAAAATGCAGTGAGATAAATATGTACCACACACGAGCAGCCAACGAATTGTATGTTCCGCCAAGTAGGCTGGTGCAGGTTAGCAAGGGTCCTTATATAACGTCAATTAGACTATATAATCATCTCCCCCAGAGAATTAAAGACACAAGCAGCTTTGAACAATTTAAAAGTAAAGTTAAGGACTTACTAAAAAAACCAAGTCCTTACTCTCTTAGCGAGTATTTTAATTTTAGATATGTCTAAGTTTGTCGTCGTATCACTATAATTATTGTATTTTATAAATGTTATTTATTGACTATGTTGTTAACTGTCCTCCTCCAATATCTTATTATTAGGTAATTAAACTTTGACAATGCCAATACTGTATTAACAGTCTAATGGAAATAAAGATTATTATTATTATTATATGTTACTTCGACAACTAATTTGTAATATTAACTTATCGGTTTCCTTTTGTAAGTAGTTATCATTTAACTTTTGTTTTTTTGTTTCTGTAATAGTAAAACATTTATTTTACGCGGAACTGGCCAGACGCCAATGTTTGAGTTTATATTTTGCATTTCCATCTCATAATTTTTTGTATATGTATTTATTGTTTGCTATATATTGTTTTTGTATATTTAAGGAAAGTGTTTTGGTATTCACTCACCCCTGAAGTCTAATGCTCATTTAATAGAGTTCTTTGTAGTTTTTCATTTTTTTGATAAATTTTCAAGTATAATTATCAGCAATTTTCTTACGACATTATTTTAAGTTTCAAGGCAACCAATCAATTCGATCAATTTCGTTAGAATGTCCAATATGTCAAGATTGAAACACATATATCATACAATTTTTTATTTATTACAAAATCTTACAGAAACAGGAAAATATGCTCAGCCTTGTTTCTGAGCAAGTTCCTTGGCCTTGGCCCTCTCAATTTTTGCGATACGAGCTGCAGACTTTGATCCAAGAATGCCTCCACCCCAGTGTCTTCTAATTTCATCAGCACGATCGTTGAAGTTAGTTTTGATAACTTCTATAAGTTTGTTGAAGTTGGACCTAGAAAAGACGGTAGCTGATAATTTTTCACAACTTCATTTATGACTTTATGGGAATTATTTATTTGCAATTGAACCTTAAATTTAAGAAGAAATATCTAGAAGGATGGTTTTAATTTTCCTCTATTCACCCTGAACCTCTGCAGCAAAAATGACTAACCTGTGAAATTCAATGTATAGTGTTGAGGGACAAATAGTTCAAAAAGGCATCAGGCATAATCAAAGTAATTGGCATAATAAAAATAGTTCGTAATGGTGCAAAAAATGCTAATGGTTTAGGTACCTGCCGACATAAAGTACATATTTTGTTATAACTTCTAGTATGGCTTAATTGGGTCTAGTCTACCACTTTTTTCCTCTGAGAAAATTTTCGTAAATGCGGCTTTCCCCTCCCTTATTTTTTCAAAGGTGTGCATTTCCCATTGTACGAAAAATTTTTAGATACCTACGGTACTTTTACAAAATGTAATCGCAAGAAAACTTGATGAAACATGACTAAAAATACAGCTCCATGGTCGCTTTTTTAAAACAGAAGTTTCATTACATAATGTCTTTATTTCGCTTTTAATACATGAAGAGAATAATTAAGTTGTTACTACTTGAAAGTTTACAACAGACTAACAAATACAATTCTAGTATTCCGCGAGACGCAGATCACGTCTTGCTGAGTTGGCGGTTTCTTTAAGGATGCAGGAGCGGTGCATGATATAATTCACACCAGAAAAAAATTGTCCGACAAAAATTTTGGCACGAAAAGGTGTCTACCACCCTAACCATTATTATTATTCAATTTTCGAATTGTCCGACAAAACATATTCTCCGATTGTCCAGTCCGTCGGTTTCATGACGACTAAAATTTATTAATATTTTCTTTTTTTAATTTTCTGTTTTTGAATGAAGTATAGAACATAATAAATAAGTTGGCCCACAGTCAAATGTTGGCGGACAGTCAAATATTGCCTTTTACATGAAAAATATTTAAAAAAAAACATTTTTTTCTATTTAGTTATCTAGGAATGCTTGGAGTGTGTGTTTGTAAATGTATGTACATCACACTTTAAATAACCAGCTGATTTTTTTCAAGATTGCTGAATTAAATGATTTCCACATAAATAAAACTAGTAGTGGAGTAGATCTGGCATTTGAAAAACAAGCGCCTGTTTTCAAAAAAAAAAAATTTTCCCATCTTATAGAGGTCAACTTCCTCCACTTCCCTGATACTTTCACCTTCGAGATCTGGGTGAGGAGGGGGGAGGGCTGTTAAACAATTAGGGCCGGAAATATGGCAGTTTGAAAGGATTGAGTTTCAGGGTAGGAAAAGGGATCAGACAGGAGGTATGAGGGGTGTTTAAGAGATAAGGAATGGGGTTAGGATGGTAATTTTTTTTCCTGTTGTCGGTGGTTATAGGAAGAGGTCGAGGCCGCGGGGGGAGCTCTCTAGGGCATTTAGGGAAGGAGAGGGAGGGGGGAACGTGCAAAAAGGGAAAACGGACATATCTTCGATTCTAATAGGGCGATTTTAAAAAATCAAATTAGGATTTTTTCCTTTTTTGATCAGCTATAATGTTGGATAGGTAGGAAATAATTTTCGCCGAAAATGTAAAAATGGGGGGCAAAGGAAATAATTAATTTTTTTCAAAACGATTTTTTTTATTAAGGGAAAATGTCAGACTCACCTTTCTGACCTTCGATTTCCCTTTGTGTGTGTAAGTGAGAGCGGTGAGAGAGTAGAGAGGGTAGAAGCCACACCTACTCTCCCGCCGCTGCAGCTGCTGATTGAAAACAAATAAATGTATAAGTGTAACTCGCGCGCGTAAGTTACTGTCCGATCGAATTTATTTTTTTTCAATAAAAAGGAAAATTTGCTCTCTTTAAAATGAGCCCTGGCAGAAGGGCGTAGGACTTTCCTTTGCCCTTCTGCACGGCTTAAGCTTCAAATTGTTGTCGCCCTGCCTGTCGTAATAAAGGAATTCGAAAAATTCTTTTTTTCATTTTAAAGGGGATGAGAATCCTCATCTTTTAGGAGCAGTTTATCCCCACCACTTACCCCCTTCATAAAAAAAATCGTTTTAAAAAAAATAAATTTTTTCTTTTAACTCCCATTTTTACATTTTCGGCTGCTCGAAAAAGGAAGAAATCCCATTTCGATTTTTTTAAATCGCCCTATTAGAACCGGAGATACAGACGTTTTCCCTTTTTGCACGTTCCGCCGTCCCTCTACTTCCCTAATTGCCCTAGAGAGCTCCCCCTGCAGCCTCGGTCTCTTCCTATAACCACCCACAACAGAAAAAAAAATTACCATCCTAACCCCATCCCTTATCTCTTAAACACCCCTCATACCCCCTGTCCGATCCCTTTTCCTACCCTAAAACTCAATCCCTTCAAACGGCCATATCTCCGGCCCTAATTGGCCGATTTTAAAAACTAAAAACCAGTTTACGCGCCTTGGGGACACCTTTCTTTTTTATCTGAAACATTTTTTTGTCCGCCTCCCCAGTCAGGCGCAAACTGAGAAAAACCGATTTTCCATGTTTAACAGCTCCCCCTCCCCCCGCATCACCTAGATCTCGGATGTGAAAGTGTCAGGGAAGTGGGGGAAGTCGTCCTCTATAAGATGCGAAAAATTTTTTTTTGAAAAAAGGCACTTGTTTTTCACCCCCTTTTTTCTGCCAGATCTACTCCACTATAGACATAAGAAGTTGATGAAATCATAATTTTTTAGGGGTTTGAATAAATTTAATAAATTACCGGAGAATATTAAAAATTGTAATAGCTTGAACAATTTAAAAAATAATAATAATAATACATAGATACAAATGTAATAGGTAATACTGTTATTTTATATTTAACTTATAGTTATAATTAGTGAGTAAGTGGTAAATCTTTTTATGTATGTGAATAATAACTGATTACGGAATGTTTGTATATCAGGGTTTCTTTAAATTAATAAATAAATTAAAATTAATTAATACAGCATAAGCTTATTTTTTTACACAGAAATAAAAATGTTGTATGTCTTTATTAAGATTTGCAAGTGTATTTAGATTACACTTTATTGTAATATCACTTATTTTGTTATAAAAGATAATTATTTAAAGTCTAGTAAATTTATGTATGCCAAGTCTGTAATAAATCATCAGTGAGAGGCGATGTATCTCCTTATTCTTAAATTTTTTCAGATTCAGATATCAGTGCTCCATTTCACAATTTATAAGGGGCGCAATCAGACACGTTTATAAGGACGGTTCTACTTGTAGGTACCATATCGTCGGCTTCACAAGCAAACCACCTAACTCCAAATTAGTAAATTTTACAGAAGAGACAAACAACTTTTTATCTTTGAATGTAGCCAACAGTAAAATCTAAATTAATTATATGTTACAATTTTTACCATCACTAATATATTGCATGTGTTTGGCCAAGTACAAAATTACTCCTCTGGAGGTATGTATTTTCTCTAATTGGCTTTCAGTAGCTAATTAATTTTTCTGAGTTACGTAAATTTCTGCAAAGAAAGGTCCTTCTTTTCTGCAACAGATTCCATCAAAATGTCAATTTTGACTAAAAGTGTTAGGTGGTTTGCTTGTGAAGCCGACGATATGCAAAACTGATACAGTACAATCGAGAAAGAATGAAGGTCACGTGACACAGAAAGTCACTAAAATTATCAAAATTGATTTAGATTCTTCGTACATTATTAAAACTAATTTCTTATGTTACTAGACTAGGGAATACTGAAATGCAAATGGCCGTCATTTTGTGATCAGCTGATCGAACGCCTTGTTTTAACTCAGTGAACTCTATACTAACTGGAACGGGCACCGTTCGGATAATGCATATGCATAGGTAGAGATATTTCAGTATTCACCTCTCACTTGTGCTTGTTGATTTAAATAGCTGTTTCATGTTTTCAAAAATTAAATAACTCATTTTAAAATAAGTGAAGTCGATGAAACATTTTCTTTATAGGATTTTGCAAACAGTGGAAAGAAAAGCTATCTATGAGAACTAAAGGAAAAACTATATATAAAAATATTAATGAAATCTTTGCATTCTTTCGATAACCTGACTTCTGGTTATGCTAACAAGTAAAATTCTGATTTGCCATTCTCATTTTAACACTAGCATCCAACCTAGTCCCCTACGGCTAAGCAGGCTAAACTAGTATCTACATGATCCCCTACGATATGTAAATTGAGTTAAAAATGAGAACAAAGGCCTGAAATTAATTTATTTACGTACCTTGTCTTTAAAAACTTTTTCATTCAAATGAATTACATTTTCATAAAATCTCATTCAGTTTCTTGGAATTGCTTAGCCTTTGAAACGTTTTTCGTCCTTATTGTGGACTCATCAGTAAAGCCTAAAGCCACTCATAACGATGTTCCATGCAAAACTAAGACATTTTCCATGAATGGTATAAAATAATTATAATTGACATTGACTGATAAAAAACAACAGATCTTCACCTATCTATTAGCTAACTAGTATTGGAGCCTATATACTCTATGCATGTTTAAAAGTGAATTATTTATTATTTGTTTGCTTATAGTAATGAAACATTTTCTTTATAGGATTTTGCAAACAGTGGAAAGAAAAGCTATCTATGAGAACTAAAGGAAATACTATATATAAAAATATTAATGAAATCTTTGCATTCTTTCGATAACCTGACTTCTGGTTTTTATCAGTCAATGTCAATTATAATTATTTTATACCATTCATGGAAAATGTCTTAGTTTTGCATGGAACATTGTTATGAGTGGCTTTAGGCTTTTCTGATGAGTCCACAATAAGGACGAAAAACGTTTCAAAGGCTAAGCATTTCCAAGAAACTGAATGAGATTTTATGAAAATGTAATTCATTTGAATGAAAAAGTTTTTAAAGACAAGGTACGTAAATAAATTAATTTCAGGCCTTTGTTCTCATTTTTAACTCAATTTACATATCGTAGGGGATCGTGTAGATACTAGTTTAGCCTGCTTAGCCGTAGAGGACTAGGTTGGATGCTAGTGTTAAAATGAGAATGGCAAATCAGAATTTTACTTGTTAGCATAACCAGAAGTCAGGTTATCGAAAGAATGCAAAGATTTCATTAATATTTTTATATATAGTTTTTCCTTTAGTTCTCATAGATAGCTTTTCTTTCCACTGTTTGCAAAATCCTATAAAGAAAATGTTTCATTACTATAAGCAAACAAATAATAAATAATTCACTTTTAAAGTGGCCCTTTTTTTACTTATATTCGAAATGGTGCAAAACTGTGTTGTGTATGGATGTAACAATTTATATGATAATAGAAGCAATATACGTTTCCACGGGTCTATATTCTGCCTATATAGGTTATGTTTAGATTACACCATGCTTTACCCAATATTTTTGTTTGATATTAACGATATTAGAAAAACAGTTTACTATATTTAAAATAGAAATAACAAATTTACATAAATAAATGAAATAAAATAATATTCAGAAGGTTAATTGTCGATTGTCGATCTTTTAATAGAGCAAAAGCAACATTTTCAATTGAACTTTCAGCAAAATTGACTAAATTTAAAGCATATTTAAAATACAATAATTATAAGTTTAAACACAAATAAATATAATACTTATAGGTAATTAATGTCATGCAAATTTTAGTTTTCCGTTTAAATGATTCACATACCAAAAAGTTAAGTGAAGATCTTATAGTTGGCAAATCTAGCTTGAGACAAAAATACAACAAATTGATTTTGTTTAAAAATTTGTAAATATGTAAAGTTTGTATATAGTATAATTATGTTAATTAGCGATTACCATTAAAAACAAAATATTTGGTTTAAAAACAGACTATAGTGTATTTTCTGGTGACTTTTATGGTGTGAATGGGTTTTTAATATTTACTCCTGATTTAAAAACAGACTATAACAAATTATTTTAAATGCCTTACCTGTCTCCAGAATCAACTTGGGTAAGTGCAACTGCAGAGCACGTTTTACGTCTTACAAGAAGACCAAGCCTAGCTTTTCCCTTGACGATGCAATAAGGAACACCCATTTTCCTGCAAAGGGCTGGGAGAAACAGCACTAACTAAAAACAAATTAATGTGCTGTTATTTGCATTAATACTACTTGTTTTATGTGATTTAAGAAAATCATTTTCAGGTCAGAGTCGAGAGTCTTCATTTGTTATACCTTAAAAATATAACAATCAGGTGAAGAAATTCATAAAGCATCATGAAAAATGTTTCCTATTTGAAACATCAGACTAGGACAAGATCAATTTTAATATTTCTACAAATTATCTAATGAACAAGCATGAAATATTTACATAAATGTACAATCCTGTAGTCAATGTTTTTCATAGAAGCATTACAATGACTAGAATTCACATACTACTACTACTTTTCTCCCTATTCATTAACGACATCGGCAGGCAAATTAGTAGCAATATGCTTCTATTTACTGATGATCTAAAAATCTATAGATCTATCCAGTCACTGGCCGACTGTCTGGATCTACAGGAGGATCTCTACCGAGTTGACAAGTGGTGCCTGGAAAATAGGCTACCCCTTAACATTGAAAAATGTAAGGTTATAACCTTTAGCGTAAAGCACAACAAAATCCTATTCAACTATACAATTCAGTCGATAAGCCTTGAACGCTGCATAGTGCTTAAGGATCTTGGTGTCATCATTGACTCCAAGCTATCGTTTAATATGGTTTTCAAGTGGTTTCCCTCGTTGGAATCTCGACCGCGGATACTTTTTTTTTCGTTTTCAATTTTTGATCTTATAATTTCTACTGCATTTCTAGAAGAAGTTTTGCATTTTCCGCCGCGGAATATTAATCTGCACTATTTTAATCAAAATTCAAATGAATATTCCACGGCGGAAAATGCAAAACTTCTCCGGGAAATTCAATAGAACGGAGCGAATAGCAATTATAGAATCAAAAATATCTGCCGAAAAATTGAAAACGAAAAAAAAAAAAAGTACAAGTCAATTTTTCAAACGTAAGAACTGAATTTATTCAGTTCGAGACATAGAACGGGTCCCGATCGCCTTATTTATACGGCGATCGGGACCCGTTCTATGTCTCGATGGTGAGGAAAGGTCGGCAATGACCATAAAAAGTGAATCGCGAGGTGAAAATTGGGGCCGGCAGTAGCGAAGGCTAAACGTCATTTTTTGACAATTCGTGACTATTTTTTTGCAACATGATGTTTAATTTTTTACTCACTGAACTGAACTTGTAGGTAAATTGTGAAACATCTTGAAAATAGTTGTTAATTATAAATTAAAAACTGCTTTTAGATGAATCAATCAATATTTTATAAATACTCTACATATGTTTTGGCTTATGAGGTCTCTATCAAGAGTACATAGTAAATACAGTATTCACTATGTAATGCTCTTGATAAAGGCCTAATAAGCCGAAACATATGTAGAGTATAATATATTGATTGATTCATCTAAAAGCAGTGTTTAATTTATAATTAACAATAATTTCTTACTCATTTATGCACCACTAAGAGTTTGGTAGAATTGCACCTTTATTATAGATACTATCTAAACTCTCTTTGGAAAAAAATCTAGCTTTGTAGAAATAGGGATGCGCATCGATACTCGATATTCTTCAAACATCGATGTTAGGTTAAAATATATCGATATTACAATATCGATAGCTAGATTGCGATATATTGCGATATTATAACAGATATCGATTTTTAAGTTAAAACATTCAGAAATGTTATTAATTTAGATCTTAACATGTACTTAGCTATTTAAAATCTTTTCAAATATTTGCAATATTGCTAATACGGCTAATGTTGCAAAACTCTTACTTATTGAGAGGTTTGTGTCTTGACTGGAATTACACATATAAATATCATTTCTTATCTATGAATTACACGTCATTTACACAAAAAAGAAATTGTTTTTGTTATGCTCTCGCAGTTCGCTATTTAGATGGAATTTCATCTTTAAAGTGTAAGAATCCTATTGCAGTGGCGTTAAAAAAAATCGGTTTTAGATGAATGCACAAAGAGATTTGGAAAAATTGAAAATGTTCATTTTCTTGCACTTTGTATACATTGCTGGACCCCGCTAGGTTCAAGAGAGAATTTTCGAGATGCCTTGGCCTGATCAACGGCTGTGAGAATTCTGAAAAAACTTGCTGCTGAAGGGCAAAATTCTGATGCCAAAGTTATTAAATATTGTTATGCTCTATTTAACATTTTAAACAAAACATTACTTATTTCTTACAGATCCCCCTGATACTGAACCAAAACAATTTTCTTTATGGTCACAGCATGAAAAACTCTTGAAAGAACAAGAAAGTTCGTAATCAGGCTCATACGACGACGTAATCTCCACATATTTAAAGAGACCTGTAAATAAACGGAAAGACAATCCATAAGAAATATGGAAACACTTGACTTTTGAATTTCCACAACTCTGTAAAGTGGCAAAAAAAAACATTTGACAACAGTGGCAACGTCTGTTCCGTCCGAGCGGCTTTTTTCTAAAGCAGGCCAAACCCTCACAGAGCGGCACAACAGACTAACTAGACTAAAATTATCAAAATTGCTGTTTTTACAGACAATAGGAAAAAAATATTGAGATTTAAAGCTTTAAAGTTTTTTGCTTCTTAGAATAGTTAAGTACATAGACAAAAGTTTAAGGACGCAATCTCTCACACCGACGCCTTAGCCCCCTCCCCCTGGTAACCATCCCTTAAAGTTTGTTCACGTACGTACTTAATACCCTGTATATAATACATTATCTACCTATTAGAATGTTATAAATGTTACTTTATAAGTTGTATAATAAATAACCATCTATGTATTATTTTTTACTTTTATACATTACATCCCCAATAAAGCATTAAAATAATATATCGATATTTAATAAATATCGATATTCCTCTTACGATATATCGGTCACATCGATGGTGTCCGACGATATTCGCCATCGATATTAATATCGATATTTTCCATTCGATGCGCATCCCTATGTAGAAATGATTTCACGAAAACTGTCGCTGCCTCCCGGGCTATAAGAGTCAGGTATCTAGATAATTTTTGACAAATTTAAAAAAATATTTTTACCTCTTTAAGGGCCGGTTTTTCAATGTCCAGTTAAAAGTGTCAGATAGGTAGCTGCTAGTTACGCTTAGCTGGCAGTTATATCTATGGTAGTGTTTATCAACAGTAATTTAACTGCCAGCTACGTATTCATGGGTTGACTTATTTCTTAGCTATGTTGGCACTACTGATTCTACCTGAAGTTTCTCTCAATTGGTTTAATTCAAATTGCGCGCGTGTTTTAGTGACAGCTTATCTGATTTAACCTCAAAATTCATTGCGTTGTCTAGCGTGTTGATTGATGTTCTGTTCTTAATTTTGTGCGTTTGTGTATCAGTAATAATTGCAATGGAGAGCGTAAAAAGGAAAAAAGACGCTAACTACACTTTAAGTGATTGGAGAAACATTTATTCCCGCAGCTTCCTCTATCATCTCAACGATATGTAAAACAGTTTCTTTACGCAGTCGAAATCTTATTAAAAAATCTTTATCATAATTCTCAAAATTATTTTCTCGTTCCCTTATGGTATAGGGTCTCCTTTCATACTTTATAAATTGTATAATATCATCGTCATCATCACTCATATCTAGAATATTAACATTATTATTCATTATTGGCAATAATATATTTAATATAAATCGCAAATTAGAAACGAATATATCAATCAATCACATTCGTTTTTAGGTTAGAATGTGTTAGAATTAATTAACGTGAAGTTCACTGTTTTCGTTTGGTTTTTTAACATTTTTGTGCTATCAGCTATTGAAATAAACAAGTTTAGTTTTCATTATATATAGACAATTACGTGTTTTGTACAATAATATTTCCTTTAATTTGGCGAGATGTGCATTGTTTACCTATGCGTTTTTAGTAAATTTCTTCGTAATTAAACAATTTATAGGATTGATCTTATTATTACATATGGAGCATATTTAGATTACTTAAGATTTAAACGCTGTTAATAATTCTGTTGTCAGTTTACGACAAAAAGCCATCATGTTCTGTAGTATTTGGTTGTCGTCTCACCGAATGCCAATTTAAGCTTTTAAAGGTATGTGATTATTACTTAATATTGGAATTTAGTGTTTATTATATAACAAAACATATGTAATAAATACATAGTAGTAAATACCTTCTGCATGCACGAAAATAAAATTATTAATTATTTCAGAATGCCATCGATTTACATCAAATAAAGAAAAGTTTGTGCTCAATCCAAAGAGCAAAGCGAAAAGAGCCTTCGAGAGATCCGATCTTACTGAGTCAAAAGTGAAATATGGTCGTAGTTCCAGACATTATCTTAACGGATAATCTTTATGTATAATAATTTAATATAAATTTTATACTCTATAATTTTTAGGAAAACCTGCTGAACTAGGTAAGGTAACTCATCTAAGATTGACTAACAAATAAATGTATGGGTTATGCAGCCTTAAAGCATTTAATCACTTTTCTTTTGAACTCTTAATTGACCACAAACTTATCTTCTTTGATGTAATTCGATGGCAATCTGAAATAACTATAACTTTATTTTCGTAGGTATACTACGATGTATTTATTAAATATGTTACATAATAAGTTTTAAATTCCAATGTTAAGTAATAATTACATACCTTTTAAAGCTTAAACTGGCATTCAGTGAAACTTTGACAACCAGATTCCATACAATATGATGGCTTTTTGTGGTAAACTGGTACAGAATAATCAACAGCATTTAAATTTTTAATAATCTAAATATGCTCTATATATAACAATAAGATCAATCCCATAAGTTGTTTAAATACGAAGAAAATAACTAAAAACACATAGGTAAACAATGCACATCTCGCCAAATCAAAGAAAATATTATTGTACAAAACACGTAATTGTCTATATATAATGAAAACTAAACTTAAAAATGTTTATTTCAATAGCTGATAGCACAAGAAAGTTAAAAAAGCAAACGAAAACAGCGAATTTCACGATAATTAATTTGGAACATTGAGGTTATATGCCCTCCACTCTCGTTAGCTGTCAGATTTTGCACGCGCCCCATTGAACCAAATGCGCATGTGCTAATCCACTAACAGTAGAATAAATCCTTAACTGGCACTTTCAACTCTCTGCTAAATTTACTTTCAGATAGTGAGTTTAACCCTCCTGCACATTGAAATACAGTTTATCTGCCAGATAAATTTTATCTGACAGTTAAGCCATTTAACTGGACATTGAAAAACCGGCCCTTAATATATTAATGGAAAAATATATTATCATACATACAATAAATAAAATCGGAATGAAAATTTGTAAATCCTCTACATTCCTCTATGATACTCCATTTAAAATAAATGCAAAGTATTTTCAAATATCCGCGCCAAGTATTAGAAATAGTGCGACGTTGCCACGTCTACTACTCATATCCCCATTCAATAATTTCAATAATTTTCGGGTAGCTGCCATTACGTTACTAGACGGTGAATCATCTCGATATTTATACACGTGCCTCAGGAATCAATTTAAGTTTGCCTCGTGTTTGAGATCATTCTTAAATAAGGATCAGTCGTAAGAGGGAAAATAGTGTCACGACATCAATTTATTTCGCATAGCGTACATAAACACATGTTAAATGTCAAAAACTGCGAACTTTGAGCGAATGAATTTCGGAAACGGTACGGTAAATGGAGTTCATATTTTACCAGAATGTTTATTGATATGTGAATTAAGTTTGCTGAAAGTTTCGTGACTTTCTTAAATAAGGTAAATTGCGATATAACTACCTTAACGAAAAGAGAAATTTGACAGTTTACAAATGTTTAATAATTTTTTTAATTTATTAAGTCTCCTAATTAAATTCGAAACAATATTAAAATATGCGTAAGACATAAATCAACGCGTAGTTAGTTCTCGGAACTGCTGACATTTGGTTATTTGCTATAAATTAAAACGCACCAAAAAATTGATTGAAGGAGCCGTTACTCTGTGGTAGTTAATCATGTTGAACAGATAACTAAATAAAACACACTACTATTTTTTCTACCACATACAGCCGGTTTTACAATCGCAAGTTAACTTTCATGTTAGTTGACTCTTACTTGCAGGTTAACTACAACTTTACCGACAGTTGCGTTTTTCAATATAAAGTTAAGTGATGATTTCTAAACGAGAGGTTGTGAATAAAATTTATAATGTTGGTAATGGAAAAATGGATAATATACATAAAATGTATGAATTTTTGTCAAAGTCACGTCACCTGCTATCAAATATAAATGTCAAAAGCAATTTATGAGTTAGTGATCTATTACTAAGTAAGTAGGTAGTATTTAGTCTCGATCTATTTAAAAAATCTCTTCCATCCTATTCTTCGAAAAAGTTAGGTCTATACCGAACTACCATGGCTCCTCATCACTGCTATATGAATTTACTTCGTACATATCCATTTTTAAGCAAAACGTCAAAAAATTATTTGTGACAGATATTTTATAGGTTATAAATTGGCAGTAAACTGCCAACTTCTAGTTTACCAACACCTCATCTGCTAGTAAAGTTAACTATTAGATAACTACAACATTGAAAATGACCAGCTATTGTAAAACCCAATTTCTATAATAATCTGAAAGTTAACTCGGACTGGAAGTTAACCAGCGATTGTAAAATCGACTGATAGTGATAGAAAACATAGTTGTGTGCTTTATTTAGTTATTTGTGTTAAAATGCACCGTTTACATGCTGGGTTGACATATTTTCCATAAGACTACATGTATAAGTCTTAAAATTTTTAACTTTGAGTTTCCTAATGACTTTGGATTTTTTACAGAAAATTGCGTCATGTAAAAATCTATTAAAAAAACTATTTCAGATCTTTTTAAATATTTTCGTCTAATGCGTCCTTAAGGTAAGTCGTTTAACTTCTAATTCTATGACCAACTATTTCCACATACTGGAGTGCAAGTATATTATGAAGATGTTTTCGTTAAAAAATACTTTGATGAGAAATCTGGATGTGTACGTACTACAGGGTATGAGCCACATATCTGGCGAAGTCATACATTTTACTCTAAAAGTGTCAACGGGATCAGAAACTAAGGGACTTTCATCAACGTGACCACTCTACCATATGCTATTGATCAATATTAACTTTTATCAAACCTGGACTTTTTGGCCCCTTGGATATTAAGTCTATTAATATGAATTCTACACCAACATAAAAAAATAGCAAATTAACAATAGTTGAGTATGCTATCGGCTTTATATAGCCCATCATTTTTGAGTAAAAAGTGTGTTTTTTCAATACCGATATAGAAGAAAATGTACATTTATGGCAAAAAAAATCATTTCTAATGTATGCAAACTTCTTAGCAGAATATGAATGATTACAACAGATATTGGAAAAGTGAGAATTAATGCAAACATTTTACAAATTCACATCCTAAAATATATCTGTGGGAGATTCCATACCACGTGCTTAAAATTTTCGTTTAGCTGGATACAATGCATATGTCAGCTTCATTGCCAACTGCTGATGATTACTAAATACAGAACACTAAAAATTCACAGCATTTTATTATAGTTAAGGAAATGATGTGCAAATTCTACGACGAAAAGTTACCATCTGCCAGTCGTTTATCGAAGAGAGTGTATTACTATGAAACTTTTTTCTCTCTGAACATTTTTGGTGGAGGATATGGAGGGTGAGGGTAATTTTTTTAAAATCAAATGGTTACCGATATCTTTCCGCATAGGTAGTTAGTATATGTGCTACACATACCTCAATTATACCGGCAGACGAAACTTTCAGGCGGTGTGCGGTAACAGGAAATTGAAAAAAAAAAAAGTCTACTTACCAGATCAAACCTAGCGCAAAAAGTTTGTTTTGGCCTATACAGTACTGTAATGTAGTGGCAGATATTTGTCTTGGGCGGTTTTTGAGCAATTTGACATCAAAGTGGCGAAAAATGGACAAAAATTTGAAATTATGACAAAAATAGTTAAAATTGAAAAAAAAGTCTGCCAGATCAGCTTATCGTTGTTCACGTTTTCGTGTCTATTTTAAATATTAAGAAACATCCTTTGGATATCTTATTACAGTAGGATTTAACAAAAAATTTGATATTTAGTTCATCTTGATCCATTCATAATTAGTAAATAAACAAAAAAAACAACTTTTTTTCAACTGTGCTTTGCTCCAAATATTGCTACAATAACAGTTTCTAAAAATCATTAAGGGATGGAACAATGATACGCAAGTTTCATTTTCTTTTTATTTCAATCATTTCTCAGTACTATTGATTTTTCAAATCAGCCGCCGATCACTCTGCTTTCAGCCTCTAGCGGACAGTGACATTCACTGCGCGGCTAGCCCTACCACCACCACCAGTCTCGCTACGCTGTTGCATTCATTTAAATATCGTGCATGTTTTCAAATATAATAATAATAATAACAACAATTATTATTGCTATTACTATTATGGAATCTCACACTCCTCTTTGGGGAGTTGCCAAAAACGTCTAAGAGCAGAAGGTAGGGTTCTTTAGTGGCTTGGGAACCATAAGCTGGCTTAGCAGACGTTTTTTCGATTTTAACTATTTGTCAGTTTCAAATTTTTGTCCATTTTTCACCACTTCAATGACAAATTGCTCAAAAACCGTCTGATAGAAATATCTGCCACTACAGAACTGTACAGGCCAAAACAAACATTTTGCGCTAGGTTTGGTCCGGTAACAATTTTTTTTTTTCAATTTCCGCTTACAGCGCTATGCCCGGAAGTTTTGTCTGCTAGTGTCTTTTTTTGTGAACCATAAGCTGACCTGGCAGACTTTTTTTTCAATTTTAACTATTTTTTGTCGTAATTTTAAATTTCAGTGTGTCTACTAAATCTTAATCTTAAAATTCCCTGACCTTTCCAGGTTTTCTAGAAAATATTTTATCTAAATTCCAGGTTTTTAACTTTCTACATTCGAACAAATATGACAGTACGTACTCACCTCAAAAAAATTATAAATAAAAATTCTATGACACAATAAGTAAAAATTATTGCATTTTTTTACTAAAATATTTATTTTCGAGAACCAAATTACGAGCTGAATTATTTCTACAAAGATTATCATTGTTTTTTAGTCTTTAGTCTTTTTTAAATTAATCAGAATTAACAATAAAAAAAAATTATAGAAAGTGAAATAGTACAAATAAAAAATCTATCTATTCATATATTATATTTTCAACGTAAACTATAATTAGTTTTGCAGAACCAGAGCCGCAGACATTACCACGCGGTGGTGGCGCTGATCGCGGCCAGACTATTTGAACTACCAGAGACTATCAACTCTGGAACTAGTAGGAATAAATAATAACTGAAAAAATGAGCTCACGCATTTATATACCTATATAAAATTTGTATTAAGAAGTGTTCATAATCTTCATTTGAGAGACATTTCTAATAGATTTAATAGTTTGTATTAATAATTATCTGAAAGTAAAAATTCCAGGTTATAGTCCTTATTTTAGCAAATTCCCTGTTATTTCCAGGTTTTCCCTGACTAAAATAAATTCCCTGACAATCCCAGGTTTTCCAGATTAGTAGACACCTTGAAATTTTTGTCAATTTTTCGCTACTTTGATGACAAATTGCTCAAAAACCGCTCGATAGAAATGTCTGCCGCTACAGTACAATACTGTACATGGCAAAACAAACATTTTGTGCTAGATTTGGTCCGGCAACTAAAAATTTTTTCTTCAATTTCCGGTTACCGTGCACTGCCCGGAAGTTTTGCCTGCCAGTGTAATTGGGGTATGTGTAGTACAAATAGTAACTACTTATGCGGAAAGATATCAGTAACCGTTTGATTAAAACAAAATGTAATCCCCTTCCATATTCATCGTACCAAAAATTTACAGAGAAAAAAAGTTTCGTAGTTATATACTCTGTTCGATTACCGACTGGCAGATGGTAACTTTTTGTCGTCGAATTTACACATTTCCTAAACTATTATGAAATACTAAGAGTTTGTTTATATCTTTCTATGTCTCATATCATTTCAAAGATCTAGGTAGCTATTACAAACAAATAATATATCTTTATTTATCTCGAAATAAAACTGAATCGCTTACCTCAATTGGATCAACATCATGTGAAATAACCACCAACTGGGCTTTTTTCTGTTCTATAAGTTTTGTAACAGTGTTAGTACCAGCTCTCAAAGTGTTTGGTCTTTTAGTTGGACCTTCTTCCTTTTTGGCCACTTTAGCCTCAGCCTTTGCTTTCAAGCGGTTTTTCTTCTGGAGAGGTGTTTCAGGCCTATATTTTTCCAAGACTTTAAAAAGCTGCGTAGCTAAAGAAACAAATAAAACTCATATAAAAACGTATTAACTGAATCATAAATTTAAATTTTATTATTTAAAAACATCAGTTATGAATTTTTGGTGGTAGGTTGCAGCTATCGTCATGGTATTTCAGATAGCAAATACATGATCATCATATCTTAATAATATAAATATAAACAAATTATATTTCATTCATAATTAAAAAGTCTGATGAAAATTGGATGAGGTGTAACCGAAAAATGTCTACTTCTCACATATCCTCCAACACTGTATCTTCTGGACGCACCAAAGTGCTGTATAGAAATCCAAGGGAATTACTTTTGGGTAGCACCTCATACAGAACACAGCCCTCAGCTAGAATTTAATAATATTTGCAAAACATAGACTAAGTGCCAAAATTTTTTTTGCGTCAAAATGAGGTAGAAGGTTGCTGTTGTTTTAATCGCTTGATTTTATGATTCTAAACAAGCATCCATATTGGCAAATAAAAATCTCTGCTGCTTCATTGATTACAGCCAATACAATGTTATTAACAGAGTAACTCTTTTCTTCAAATGATAAAATGTTTCAAATAATAGTCATACAGATCAATTCTGCTTCACGTTTGTTATGCACTTTGCTACATAAAGATATCGTTGTTTTCGTAAGTCACAGCAATATTAATAACAAAACCGGTGTTCAGCTTAACGTCCAACAACAATAATTGTTAAAGATTTCATAATAGCAACTTGGTTAGCTGATTGTTAGGAATGAAATTCGACGCATGTGGGGGAAATTTGTGATCCTTCTTCTAGGCTATTTTTGTGTTCTTTCTATTGGTTAGCAAGTAAGTAAGTAAGTATTTATTCGTCCATTTAGATTATGTTTACATAATATAGGATAGGTCAAGCGTAAATAGATAAAATGTAAAATTTACAAAGTTCTAAAAATGAGGTACAAGAATAACGAATGTAACAAATAAACAAATATAAGATAGCCATTTAAATATACAAGCATAAAATATGATCATCTTAATATGGTCATACAACAATACAGAATAAAACTAAAAATTGTCTGTAATGGGCTTGTTCGGCATTTTTTTTTTATTTCATAAATCGAAAGTGCAAGTATAAAATAATGGATCTGCAAATAATCTGAATTTTATTCGCACGTTTAGTGTCTTAAAAACAATTACAAACCTCCACCTTGCCAAAATGGGGCGTGGTCAGGCGCTACGTCACTATACGCATAGACTCTGCGATCTCAGTCAACTCGATGCTGTAGTTGTTATTATCTACATACTTATCGTGTTGATCTGCGCCCCTCTAAAATTGCGTATCGGATTTATCAAAGGCTTTTCGTGGGGGCGGTTTTTCGGGAAGCGGCCGGTGTCATTCATTTCGCGAATTAATTCTATATTGTTTAGGATAAATTGTGAGGCTTTCTTTTGAATAGTTTTTGAGTAATTACCTCGCAAAAGTCGGCTATCTCTCTCGCCTCATAAATTTAGGAACAGGCAGTCGAGGGATTGTAGGGGAATACATGATTTAGCGAAATGTTACCAAATGTCAAAACATGACGGCCAAATGTTCGATTTAAGAAAACACCCTTTTTCTTTACCACTGACCTAGCTGAAATTCCGATTTTCACTGACACTTACGATGTCGATAAAATGCCAATCTTTTTTTAATTAGAGACCAATATCGATCCTCCACTACAAGTATTAACTTATATATGAGCGTTTAAAGATTTGATGTTTTTAATTTCTTAGGTTAGGTTTTAATACTTCTAAAGAAGGCATTATTTGTTCGCTCTTGCAGAGCCGAATTTCCCTGTACAATTTGGTATCAGGAAAAAGGGCCAATCATATTATTTCCATAGAGACCTAGAACGGACTTCCATTCCACGTATTTAACTAATTATGAATTGTTGAAAATTCAATGTTTTTCAATTTTTAACAAAAAAGCCATCTTTCGTTCGCCTGTGCCAAGCCGGATTTCCGGTTTTGCCCCTTCACTTCGGTATAAGAACAAAGCGCCACTCTTTCTCTTTCCATAGACATCTAAAACGGCCCTCAACTCTACGTATTTTACTTACTACTGAACGGCTGTTAGTGGTCGCGGTAGATTACCGAGTTCAAAGTTGCGTATAGTGACGTCACAAACAGACGCACTGTTTTTGCAACTATTATTAATTTCAACGCATTATATCTCGAGAACGGAAAAAGTTAATAAAACGAAATTTTAAGTGCATGATAAGAATGTCGACTATATAAAAACGTATAAAAACCATATAAAAATAATACAGTGGAACAAGCTCATTGTTTATTTGTGGCATATTCAGATTTTCTTACTTTTTATTGGGTATTTTGCCACTGAAAAATATTTAAAAATTTTTAATGAAAAAACCTCTGCGCCAAACGAATCAGACGGAGGTTGGTTCTTGAATACATGACTGTTTCAAAAAGTCTCACACCTAAAAATATATAAACTAGAACAATGTTATAAACTAAAAACTGAAAATGAAAGCTATAGGTAGTTAACGTTTCGGAAGAGAATCTACTAGCGCTTGATCTAAGATTACAATATACAAATTCAGAAATCGTTCAGCTTGGGAATAGGCATTTCTCCTTGAACACCACCTACCAAACTTCAATCAATGACTGCCTGTGCTATCACTCACATATACTGAAATGACGGTCACAGACCATGTGATTCAACATATATCATTATTTCCTACTGTTCTGAAATCTGTAGTGGAATGATGGTGTAATGTTGCATGCCTCAGACCCAAATGAAATATTATTCAAAGGTGTAGATAATTATTTGACAATCTAGATTACTTGCTAATATTTACTAACCCACTTACATTGAAAGTCGTTCGTATTACACTTACCTGTTTGTTTATCAAGAGTCTGCGAGAACTGGTTAATTGGTGGTGGGACTTTCAATCTCTTTTGTAACACAGCTTTCTGTCTTTGGATACGAATATATTTAGGCCACTTCACAAATCTAGACAAGTCACGAGGAGGCTGAATGTCTTGCCCTAAAAAAGAGACAATTTAAGAAATCAGTAATGAACATATTCAATAATTGAAAATATTGCAGTTATTTTTATTCTTCATCAATATGAAGTTTAAATGTTCAGGAAGCTATAAGGTGAGTCTGCCTGGGGTAAAAATGAGGTGATTTTACAAATTTTGTATACCATTTGAGTTAGCAACGGATTCTTACAGGAAAAATTCCGTTGAACAAGATTCTCTTGTGAAAAATTTTCCTAAACCGCGAGCTTCATGGTCAAATAACTGTTTAAACAAATTTTTTTTCGTTTTTATTTAATAAAATAAAAAGGGTTTGACGGATCTGAAAAAATCTTGATTCAATCGAAAGATATTTACAATACGCGTCGTTTGGCACCAGGCACAACTCATTTTGTCAACCTGTTCATTTGTTAAAGCCAAAATAAATTTCATAATAATAAGGATATTGTTTTTTTCAAAATATATGCCTTTTATACCAAAGAATATACCATATTTTTTCACTTTTTGATTGTTTAAACAATTGGTATAATTTGTTAATTTGTAAATAACTTTTTTTTTCGAAAATTTGATTGACTTCAAACCAACTTTAAACCATAAATATTGATGTCGGGCATAACCCCCATAGAAGTCTGCACGAACTTTTTGCTTTTGTTTATTTAAAGTTTAAATCAATTTTACAAAACGGAATATCTCGGCTCTGGGTAAGCGTATCGAAATGGGGCTTTGTGCATATGAAAGTGCTTGCAAAAAGGAAAATTTTGAGACCAGAAAGACCTTAATCGGATAACCAGAACTGGAAATAAAAGTGACATTGCGTGAGAGGCTTTAACTTGTTTATTAACAACTTTTTGGACAGGAGGTTTGGTGCAAATGAAAGATAACAAGTTTTTCCATCAACCACAAAAAGTTCTACAAAAAATATTCAATCCCTGAAGAGTTATACGCGTTTTTGACCCTTAAAAAATCTCTCCCGCAACGTGAAAATAGTAAGTTTTGACGCGCAATGGGGTGGCGGGTTCAATCCTCGGTGTGGGGCAAATTTTTGTTGTTGTCAAATTCACTTCTTGTTCGTGCGATAAAATATTTCCTATAATAAAATAATTTTTAAATTGTAAAAAACAATTTAAAATAATTATTATACTCTTCGCAAATACAAAACGAAGAGAATATTGCATTCGATCGGCACATTTCTAAAATCAGTAATATTGCTCGTAGAGAAAAAATGTTCATATCACTGTGTCCGTCCGTCCGTCACGTTTCTTGTAAGCACGATAACTAACTAAGAACGAAAAGTCCGATAGTATTGAAATTTGAACAGCAAGTTAGTGTTAGCTAGAGGAAGAACCCTATTGTCTTTTAACAAAATTGATCAATAAATAAAAAAGTTATAAACTTTTTATATTAAAAAAATATATTTTGTAATTAAACAAAAAAATGTTTTAAACACCATTTACAAAAAAAAAACTGAGAAGAGTACCGTATAGAATGTGTAGTAAATCGGCGAAGAGTATAATGGTTAACTTGATTATTCTTGAGAACTTCATTAAATCAGTAACTCTCGAGCTGATGCTGTGCACCTGCTTTGTAGGCTCTACATTTCTTATAGTCGAAATCATGGAACGGTGGAATACTCTAATAGTTATTAGTGTTAATAGTTATTAATTGTAAATGTTTGTAATTAAAACAATAAAATAATAACGCCATTAAAATAGTTACATTTTTTTATTATTTCTCATTTACAAATAACAAAGTGTGTGTTTTTTTCATGAGACATGAACTTTTTTTCATTAAGTATTAGAAAAAAGTGAAAAAAAAATGTTTCTTTTTTATTTTTGGTCTTTTTTCGACAGGCACCCCCCCCTCCAAACCTTCTCTTTCTCAAAAAGTAGTAAAAAAAAAACAAAAACTACCGACAAATCCTCGGACAAAAACAATCATATGTTTGTTGCAAGATAGCCATTTAACGAAAATTGCAAAAAAAATTATTTAGGTTTTTAAACATTTCTCAGAAAGTAAAGACATTTATTATCATAAAAATTACTTGCTTACATGAAAAAAAGCAAATTTGATGAAAAAAAAAAAAAAAATTGCCCACATCGAGGATCGAACCCGCGGCCCCATTGCGCGTCAAATCTTACTATTTTCATATTGCGGAAGAGATTTTGTTAAGGGTCAAAAACGCGTATAACTCCTCAGGGATTGAATATTTTTTGTAGAACTTTTTGTGGTTGATGGAAAAACTTGTTAGCTTTCATTTGCACCGAACCTCCTGTCCAAAAAGTTATTAATAAACAAATTAGAGTCTCTGAGGCAATGTCACTTTTATTTCCGGTTCCGGTTATCTTTCTTGTATCAAAATTTTCCTTTTTGCAAGCACTTTCATATGCACAAAACCCCATTTCGATACGCTTACCCAGAGCCGAGATATTCCATTTGGTAATTTGCAAAATTAATTTAAACTTTAAACAAACAAAAGCAAAAGGTTGCATTCGTGCGTGTAGACTTCTATGGGGGTTATGCCCGACAATATTTATCGTTAAGTTGGTTTGAAGTCGATCAAACTATCGAAAAAAAAGTTATTTGCTAATTAACAAATTATGCCAATTGTTTAAACAATTAAAAAGTATTGAAGACATTGGGCCAAAAAAAATATAGTATATTCTTTGGTATAGATGGCATATATTTGGAAAAAAACAATATCCTGACCTCCTTAGTTTCGGAGTAATCAATTTGTTAATTACGAAATTTATTTTGGCTATAATAAATTGACGGGTTGACAAAATGAGTTGTGACTGACGCCAAAAGATGCATATTGAAAATATCTTTCGATTGAATCAAGATTTTTTTCTGATCTGTCAAACCGTTTTTAACTTATTAAATAAAAACGAAAAAAATTTTGTTTAAACAATTATTTGACCATGAAGTCGTTAGAAGAGAGAAAAGTTTGTTTCACCGTCTTGATGTGGCATAAGCCACAAATAAGCTAGAAACCTTCCTCTCTAATATCAAAGAATCTAATGTGGATTTGGTAAAATTCTTGACCGAAAGGCCATTGTCGACCTCTGTTAAGAAACAGGCTAATAAAAATTCCTCAACATGTAATCCAAACGACACGATTTCTCTAAAAAACCTAAAACAACAAGTAATCATTTTAGAAAAGGAGATGAAAGTATTGAATAATTCCCTAGGTGAAATTCGTGCCAAAGTTCTAGAACCAAAGCAAAACCAATTCTTCTCAAAATACAAACATAAACTCCAAACTTTCTCAAATACTTAACTCCCAAGCCAGATCCAGTAGCATCACACCAAATGCCATTAGAGGAACAAGAAAACTAAGAAACTCAAAAATTTCTGCAGCTGTTATCCCTAAAAAAAAACGACATCTTTGTTGGCAAGGTATCAAAGGATGTCTCAGTAAACGACATGCAACAGTTCCTCGTACGGTCACCAGTTCAGTAGCACATGGATGGGTGAGTTCTTGTTCAGGTACGTCAGTCTATCGGGCCAGTCCTCTATTTATTATACCAGTGATATTCCTGAATTAGAGCATGACACGATAGCTACCTTTGCTGATGATACTGCCAAAATGGCCCTAGGAAAAAATCACGAAGAAACTGCGGCGAATTTGCAAACCTCAGTTAATAAAATCAACAACTGGACTAAGCAATGGCGAATCAAATTGAACGAGACTAAATCTGTCCATGTCAATTTTACGAACAAAAGAAATCAACATATCCCTGTCAGCATAAATAATATCCAGGTACCATATGCTGATACAGCAAAATATTTGGGTATGACTTTGGACGCTAAGCTACGCTGGAAAGCTCATGTGAAAAAGAAAAAAGAACTGGATATCAAATTTAGAAAAATGTATTGGCTGCTTGGACGAAATTCACTTGATAACAAAGTACTACCGTACAAACAAATTCTTAAGCCCGTATGGACATATGGCATACAGCTGTGGGGTTGTGCCAAAAACAGCAACTTGGAAATAATCCAGCGATTCCAAAACAAGGTACTAAGGAGCATTGTTCCTTGTCCTTGGTATTTTAGAAACAGTGACCTCCACAGAGACTTGAAAATGGACACTGTTAACCAGACCATTATCAAATTCGCCAAGAGTCACAAACATCGTCGCCATGACCATGTCAATATCGAGGCCATCCAGCTCCTTGATAACACGAATCTGATCAGAAGATTCAAGAGGACCAAACCTTTCGAGCTAGTATAATGTTTAGATGTTTACTTAGTACCAAAGCAGAGTATAGTGCTAGTGCACGCATAAGTGTAATTAAATTATTAGAATCTAAGAGATACTATAGTCTGTTTTTAAACCAGATTTAAATTTAACGCGCTAAATCTTAGATCCGTGATTGGGTACGCCCTCGCCAGTTTTACACAATGCAATAGTCTTAAATTTTGATATATTGTAAAAAAATTAATTTATTTGGTTATAATTTCTATTTTATCGTTTGCATATAGTATACATCAGTTTTTAATCCCTTTTGTATAAATCTGAAGGTAAGAGTGGCCAATTACTTCGTGCCTTTATATTGCGTAAATGCTATGGATGTTATATAAAATACCTAGTGGTCAAATAGAGGTCGTTGCATTATACAATGTAATAAATTTCATACAAAAACATTGCAGTCGTGTATTGTTGGTTGCCCAAAATGCCAAAAAGGTTTTAGTGTATTTTTTAGTTACTTTTATGGTGTGAATGGAACTTTCGTGTTTACTCCTCCTGGTTTAAAAACAGACTATAGTAAGTCCTTAGTTTGTTTTGTATAGTATTAATCTCGGTATTAATTTAGGTTGGCACTGTATTACTCATTGATCAATCCTTGATAAAATCGTAATGTCAGTAAAACAGCCTTAAGGGTCCTTTATAAAAAAAAAAATTAAAAAAAAGCAGACATTCCCCCAGCGCGTTTACCCAATCCCAACAGAAAAGAAAAGAGTTCAGAATTTGTCTTTCATCTATGACATAAATCGTTCAAGGGCAAGGAACATTTGTGCCATTCTTGCAATTGAAAATAAATTGCAAAAACAAATGGTGTAAAATAAATGTTCCTTGTCCTTCTTGAACGATTGATATCAATCAATAGGAAGCAATTCAAGTAGGGCAAGGAACATTTGCGCCATTTGTTTTCGCAATTTATGTTCAATTGCAAAAATGGTGAAAATGTTCCTTGCCCTTCTTGAATGATTTATATCATAGATAAAAGATTTATATCAACCAATAGAAAGGTGACAATTCACATAATCTGATTATCTGATCCACAATCCACTGCCCACCCGTGCCTTAAAAAAACGGTTGGACCGTTGCGCATTGATAAATAATGAGCGGTCGGACCGTGCAGTAGTGCTTGAAAATCGGACAAGATGTAAATCGTGGAAAAAGTAATTAAATGTCTGTGCAAGTTTAGCAGCTAAGACGGTAAAAACATACACTTAAGAGGTACTAAACGGACCTGCACTTAAAGAAACATTCATAAACAAGAGGAAAGGCAAACACCACAGGCTCTAAACCTAACATTGATTGAAACCTGAATATTATAAAAATATTATTTTATCCATTTTGAGGTTGTGTTTTCTCAAAATCCTGACCTTGGAGCAAAACGGGTAACGGCATTGTGTCCAGCGCATCAAAATCCTATGGAATCAGCTATTTAGGTCCGATTTACTTGTATATACAGGGTGTCCCAGAATTGAGTTCCCGGACAAGAACACGTGATTCCTGAGATCGTATTGGGCCCATATAACCCAACTTACCTTAGTCCAAAAATGCATCCATGAGGAAGTACATTGAGACTGATTTTTTTTTTACAATAGTTTCCATTGCATTAAAGATAAAATTTGCAAATTTTCATGGAACCCTGTATCTCTATCAATACCTATTATATGATGTAAGCTTGATAACAACCAAACATCTTTTGTTTCTCAAACGCGACAGGTTTCCTGTTTCACAAGCACCTATAACCTACAGAGAAAAGATTATAATTCTTGATTTTTCGTTATTACACAAAATATTTTAAAAGTATTAATTTGTGTACTGAAACAGGACATCATGTATAGCATTTGTTATTAACGTATTTTTTATTATACCTGAATTATAATCTCCGTTGCAAAATCGGGCCTTTAAAGCACTAGTGCTTTAAAGTTGCTTAGGTAACAACCAATTTTAAGCAATGATAAATACACAAGTATTTGCAGTGCAGGTATCATAAAAAATAGCGTATGATACCTGTTTATAAGTAGCCTTTAAAACACTCTCACTTACTCTTACCTCGCTACTCTCATCGTGCCCTAAACCCGTGCGTGCTTTAAGCAGGGTTGGCATGTTTAAAACAAAATGTTTCAAACAAAGTGTTTAAAACATCGCACTGTGTTTTAAACAAATATTTAAAACATATTTAATACACAATGCGATGTTTTAAACGACTGTTTAAAACCAGTTTAAAACACAGTGCAATGTTTTAAATAAATGTATTATTTTGGAGTTTGTGGAAAAGCAGGAAAAGTACCGATCATGGTCCATAGTTAACTCACAATGGTATAGGATAGTGTACATAAATAAACAGACTATTAACGACTTTATGTTATATTATAATATAATTAATCAAATATGAAATACACAAATTAAGTCCTGCTTAAGCAAATAACACGAAACTCTACTAAATAAATATAAATAAAAACAAAACGTTTTAAAAAATAAAATTCACAATTCCTTTGACTCAGGAGTCAGAATTCAAGACGACACACTGGAATCAGAACACTCAGATCCTGACTCACAATTCTTATGCTTGTGATTTTCCATTTCCACTGGCTTTGTTGTAGTTTTCATGTCCATACTGCCCATACATTTTTTAATATGTAACCTCATGCGAGCAACTAACCCTACCATGATAGTTTTACATTTTCTAACACTTTTGTTGTCTACTTTTATTGTGTCTGAATAAGACCAAATTGTGTCTTTTTACGACCAATGTCACTGCCACCGCTACTTCTGGTATTCATAACTGCAGAGACTAGTACAGACACGAGTAACACCACACAATAAATAAATAGTAAACACACTGTAGTCTGCCTCATATGAGTCAAATGGTAAGTGGACACATGCACATGTCACATTTTATTCGCAGATTGCTGTAAAATCCGTTTAAGAGCGCCATTTGACATCAAGTAGTAGTAGCAGACATAGCGTGCCTGGCACCATTCAATTCTAGTTGAATAGGGTTTTAAACATATCATTTAAAACTTAAAAAAAAAACTGTTTTAAACAAAAAAAATTGTTTAAAACAAAAAAAACTGTTTTTTTTTGTTTAAAATTATAAAAAACTGTATACACTTATACACCTGCCTCACTTTAACAGAATGTACTCACCAGGTATGCATTTTTGGACTAAGGTAAGTTGGGTTATATGGGACCAATAAGAACTCAGGAATCACGGGTTCCCGTCCGGGAAATCAATTCTGGGACACCCTGTGTACTCGTGACAAAAATTCTAATATTGACCATTTTCAGTACCTGATTTTGACAGTCTGGAGGGCACACAAACCTCATCTAATCACAGAGGAATGCAAATGAAAACAATCAGAGACGAGTTGCTAGCTGCAGTTTAAGCTTGTTATTAAAAAATAACAGCTCTTCTCCATCTCCAAAAAACAAAACGATGAGTTGAGTGCCCTCCATGCCACCAACGTGTCAATTGAAAATGGTCTATTTCTTGTTAAATTCAGAAATTAAATAATGTTTGCACCATCTATAGTTCTATTTTTATTATTGTTAGGTACTATTGGTTTTGAAGATTTTGGACAGATGAATAAGATGATCTGGCTTTTTGGCATAATTAGCTTTTAGGTTAGGTTTTCTCAAAATTGATGGCGCAAAACGACCAATGGCACTGTGTTCAACATAAATTAACGAATTCTGTAATTGCAGTATAAATGAACTCTTCTGTAAACGTTTTCTGCTTGGGCACACCACATTAAATAAGTACCTATTTAATACGAGTGGAAACACCGAACAAACTGATAAATTAAAAACGCTTCCACCAAATGTATAATATTTAAGAAAAACACTAGTTAATTTTACACAAGAAAAACTTATCAAAATGCATCAAAAACTCCTTAAAGCCTCGGATTACTTAACATTAACTCAAATGCAAAAGTTTGTTTGCCCCAGAATCAGTTGTTTGAGTCATCAACTTCTACTTTATTAGTTTCTTCAATACCACCGAGATTACTTACCAATACCAAAGTTTCTAGATCTCTTTTCAAACAGAGGATTGACTTCTTTCTTTACTTCTACTTTTTTAACTGCTAGGGGAGCTGCAGCAACTTTCTTACCTACTTTCTTCTTCGGCTAAAATAAAAACAGTAATGATTTAATAAATTTCAAACGTAATTTTTTTATTTATAACTGGACTAAAAAATCAGAATGTACATATTGGTGGTAGTACAGTTTTCTGCAAAACTCTTAAGTTAGCAAATACGGTCATCATAAAAATCATGCCTGTGTAAAATTATCATAACATATGTATGATAACCATAACCTATATATATATATTTTTAAATATCTTAAAAAATATTTCTTACAATATCTAAAACACATCAAACGAGAATTTAGTCGATTCGGCTGTGAAGTGGATAATAGGTTCAACTTGTAAGAAAATTAACAGTGGAGTAAAAGCATAGAATACAGGATTTCCTTTACTTATTTAAAAAAAAAACACAAAAATATTGATTTACATCAATGAAATTAAAAACGTACCTTCTTTTGAACCATTTTAACGTCTATGAGATTTAAGGATGACCCTTATATTATTAAATTATAAATATTGACAAACTCCAAACCATTAGCATGTAATACGGCTGCGAAAAGAGCGCAGAAGCGGAAAAATAGAACTACTAACATGATAATGAGTGCGTTCAGAAATATCAATCGGTAAGACCCGTAAGGTTGCCGCAGTAGATGTATCTTTAAATATCGTTGCTAAATATTTTTAATCAACACGACGTTTTAAATGATCAAAAAATTCACAGACCTTGCGTCTTAAGCGGACCCCAGACGATCAATGTAGTATTATAACAATAGAGCTGAACTGTGGTATTGTCAATACGAAGAAATACTGACAATATTTATCGATTTGTATATATAGACTGGATTGATGTTGGATATTGATGCGAAGAGATATTTTCGAGCGCCATATTGTCACTAATATTGTTTCAATATTATTGACAATACTATTGATCGTCTAGGGATGGCTTTGCGCAAAGTATCAAAGAATTTTAATAGTTTATATTTCTAGTTGAAAGTTAATATTATTTTGATTGCAATGCAGTAAATATTTTCTTATCTTGTTTCCTGAAGTGTTTAGTTCCACATCAATAAATATTTATTTATATAGTTATAACTCTTACATGATATTTTTCTTGAAAATGTTAGTATATTTTTAATTATAACTTTTTCATTTTCAACTTTACGGTAAGAAGTATCTTTTTGTGAGACTTATGGTTCTCATGATATCGCGGAAAAACTGTTTACGCCCTCTTTTTCAAGATGGCGGCCAAATGGGGAGGGCTTTCGAGTTTTATACTCACACTGACTCCCCGTAAACATCAAAAGAAAAAAAATCTTGTTTAACCCAAAATGCAAGGTTCGGCCAAAATTTTGTAACATTTCAATGGACTACTAGTGAAATGTAAAACTACATCACAGGTGTAGTCGTTTGTTTGTTTTTAATGTCATACAATTTACACTACATGCTAACAGACCTGTAACAAAGGGGCTGCCAGGGAGTGTTCGGCACCGTCTGGGTACATTATTTGGGCACCCCCTGGAGAAATTCCATCATTACCTGTGTGCAGGGCCGGCGACCATAGTGGTGCTCGCAGGTTCAAGCACCACACGTAAAACAATAAAGTGGTGGTGCTGAGCACCATATACGCCTAACAGCGACAACTGGATACGTTTCTGGACAAAATACAATCGTTCTCAACTAATATCAAGCTTTTATTAGAATGTACAGTTTCTAAAATTTACCCCGCCTGCGTGAGCGTGTGGTGCCATTTAAAGTTGGTACAGTAATGAACATAAAGTTGGAATCCAGAGTTAGCACCCGGATTCACACTGTCTCTAAAACGGCAACGCAAAAAGTGCCGCACCGCCGCTGGCGGGGATTATCTTGTTTTGAGGAGTAGAAGAGGCTTGTGGGGGTGGAAACCGGCAACTCGTTACTGGACCGAGTTTTCCGACGTCAAAAAGTTCTCCGGCTCTAAAATATACATGCAAAGAGCTGCCGCGATTGAGTAGAGCAAGAAGTACGTGTTGACCAATTTTCAGCGCAGCAGCTTAATGCCAAGGCGAGTTTTCCACGGACGAAAGGAGTTTTTCGGCCGCAAAGGGAAGAGCAAAGAGCTGCCGCGATTTTCTTTCCCCTGATAACACCAAACGTCCCCAGGACGTTCACTTAGGTCCTCGTTTGGTCTGAACGTCCCGGGTTTACATGGTACGTCCCAAGGACGTCCGTTTGCTATCGTCCCTAAAACGTTCTGAATAAAACGTTTTGAGGACATCCTGCTAGAGTCTAGTCAAGACAAACCTAAACACATTTGTGAAATAACCTCTAGGAGTGATGTATTTTTTGAGCAGATGAGGATATGATTAAAAAAGGAAATTAAAAACTGTAAAAATGAAATTACAATCCTTAAAAAGTTTTACTAACAAAATTTCTTGTGATAACAAAATATTTTCATATTTCGTGGTCCATTTAAATTTTGTCAATTTGATTTTTCTGATTTCAGAAATCTTATATTCGTTTCAACTATTTTTTTCATGAATTTCGGTTATATTACAGCCATTTTCACCGCAATATTTAAGCAGAGCTTATGTAATGTTACTCAGTTGCTGTCAAACTGGGAAATTCAATTTGGCAGGCATTGCATCATTTTTACAAAGAATTTATATAAATTCTTTGCATTTTTATTTCTTCCGCACACTAGGAACTAGTCACTTTTAACGGCTACAAAAGAAAGTACCAAAAACAGGTAAGTCTATATTTAATTGATTTATTAATATATAAGTATTTAGATCGATATTTTATTCTAGATAAATTTGGTGCGGCTTATTTGTAGGTTATAATAAATATACTACCATACCCTAGAGATGGGTCGTTATTTCTGTAACGTTGTTTTGTCGCGGTATTTTTAGGTAACGTACCGTCGCGCTACGAAATGCCAAAATAACCGGTTACTCGCAACGAGCAACCAAGTAACGACCGCACGTTGTACAACTGACCTGCCTTGTCGCTGCAACGGGCTAAAGTAATCGGTTACTCTAACATCTGAAAGTTGGATTATATGTATTTTGGATAGCAGGATCGAAATATACAAAAATATGCCGGTTATCCCATTTGAAAATCAGATTATCATCGTAATGGGAGTCGGCGATTTTGGTTCTTTTAACATCATATAATCGGATTCTTTTTTTATATTGCTACACCAACTTTTGAAATAATCCATCGACCCATTCAAAAGTTACAAGAGTGTCCTTTATTGGCTAAAAAACTCGGCATACCACACCCAAACCGGTTTTATAAATATATATTCAAGTTCAAAATATTTATATATTACCTTACAACATAATACTAGTCTATTATAACATGTACCTACATATTATTGGTGTCTACCATTTACTAAAAAAAATGTAAGAACCCATATATAAATAGAAACTAAAAATCGTTCTATACATTGGCAACGCGACTAGGCGACTGAAGGACTGAGTAGGTTACGTTACTCTCCGAAGAAACTACGGTAGGCGACAAACGTGGTGTCTTTTAATCGCGTTGCGTTTGACGGAGCTAATCGAATTATTTCGTTTCTGTCGTTCCAAAATCGCGTTGTTTTGTCGCGGTATTTCTGTGGAGCGATCGCGTTTGTAACGCTACATAAGTGGAACCGCTTTTCCCAACTCTACCATACCCACCTTATTTGGCTCTGTTAAAATTCTATGGGAGATCATCTGTGAACCTGAGTATGTACTTTTTAGTTGTTTATCATGGAGCGAACTTATTCACTTAAAAGAAGATTGTTGGTTAAACATTATAAATACAATACTTCCCTTCGGTATGCGAGGGAAGTAAAAATTGAAAAGAAGTACCTACTCATGCAGTGTGTTAAACGAAGTGTTATATATGGTTCGACATCTCTGATGAACAAGTGGAGGTGATGAAACTTTTAATCGGTAAGGTTTGATACATCGAGTGATAAAAACATTTGCCAGAAAACATCAACAAACTTGTAAAGTATATTTAGGGATTTCAGTAAATTAATATAAGGAAAAAACTAATAAAGGTACTTTTTGAGGAAAATTTACAAATTTGTAACTTATATGCCCTATTTGTTATATTTTTCTGAAATTATGCTGTACGTGTACGTACAAAAACTTTTATACATCATCAATGTTCAACCTAATAAACCTGCTTCTAACCGTAAATCCTAATGCATCTTAACCCATAGCCATTTTCTTTACTTGAATTCTGTAATAATATTGGCAAAAAATATAACGTTAAACTTATAATAATGTTATTAATCTGCATTAGTCACAACATATATTTCTGCTTCTCTCGGTCTTTGGTATTATTTGTAGAATCGATCATTCATATAAAGAGGTGTTCTTAAAATTTTTAAATGAACAAGGGAACCTTTCAAATGCAAAAGTCAGTTAAACAAAAAAATGTTCACATTTAAACATTTTTTTTTAAATAGGACACCAAGAAAATTATAACAATTTATTTTAAATATAAGCTTGCCATCAAGTGGCATATATTAGTCTTAATGTTTTTGCCAAGATTTCATCTGAAATGTTAATTTTTCTTTTATTTGCACAGGGGCTGCTGCAGTCGCTAACGCTTCAAAGTCTTGGAAGGACACCGAAATGGCTATTACATCGTGATTGAAGAGGGCAAAAGAAAGAACAGAGAGGGTGTCAAAAAAGAGAGAATGTTAGAAAATAATATAAACTACCCACATAACATCTCATGGATATGTATATCCATAGCATATGCATTAGGTGTTGGAATTTGAATATGTATTGTTAAATATACATATGATATGAAATGTATATTCAGCTACTGATATGCATCAGCGTCATATACAGTGTATATTGCTGGAGGTATATACATAATGATTTATACATAACATGTCCATTAAGGTATAATTAAATTATACGCGTACACGAATTTTATCTCATTATCTGATGCGCATGCGCTACTAATTTATGGCATACTACGTCAGCGCACCGCCAGCAGCCATTAAGCGATTAAGCCCTGTAGTGTTGTGTGCATAGTGTTTATGTGTGATGAAAGTTAACTCTTTCTCATTCTCTGGATTTTATATTTGCTTATTGCTATATTATGCTGTTACATTTGCATGAAGCTCCCATGATGTAAGAGTATATTTATTATAATGCAATTCTTTAGATTCGTAAATACATACTCTTTTACGGTTAGAAAATTTACAAGTTTCATATTTAACTGATTGTGGCAGGTGTGTGTTTAGTAAAGATGGCGGAAAGTGACAGAGGCCTAAAAATTTGCTGTTATGTCATATTGGGTATGTATTTTATAAATATAGTGAATAAAAATTACATATATGTTCATATTATATAACTTACTGATGGTTGAGAATGTTTTATAAACATATACGGTAGGACATGAGTAACTATATAGTAGGTATTATACATATGTTTACAATTTGTTAAACTACCGGAAGGTAAAGAAGTATACGTCAATATTGAAAAATTTTAAATATTGTGTAATATTATAGACCAAGAGCTAGCGACATTCAAACCATGCTGATTCCATTGTGAACAAAAAAAATACAGAATGTAGTACTAACATTGTATATTATGAAATCGCGTGCCTGCCTGCTGGGATCGGTTGCGTTTATTAAAAAAAAAAAAATTGTGGCATTTTCAAAACGTATTTATTGATCTCATCGCAATGTGGATAAAATTTTTCATACAGCTGCTAGACACACTACTAAATACGAATTCAAGTGCCTGCCAGCCGGAATCGGTTGCGAAATCCCGCCTGCCATTTAAAAAACCAGTTGCAAAAACTGCAGAAGTTGGCTCATCGCAATGTGCACGAAAAAAATTCACGAGATAGTTTAACGCATTCAAAATTCATTTTCGAGTGCCTGCCTTGTCGGCCATTTTGCACTAAGTGCCTGCCAGCCCCTGGAGAGTTGCGCGCTAGGCGCCGTTGAAAGTTGACCGAACAATGCAAAATGCCGCCTTTCGGCTCTTCAGGGCCGCGCAGCCTTGCTCGCCCCTTTCCTTAAAATTAATACGGATACCACTCATATAATAGATTGAATAGTCGCAGTCACAGCTAATGTTTCGAGTGCGTAGACGTATATTTTTATATGAAAATAGAAAATGGGTGAAAACGAGAAATTCTGTGTTTTTTGCGAAGTAGGTACAAGACCAGAATCTGATCTTTTTCACGTTATCGGCTTTAACGATGTGCGGGTACAGTTTTAAGTGTCGCCGAAATCATAAGTTAAACTTCAATGGCGTGCTTAACACAATGAGTTACGCAAAAAAATCATCTAGGAGTGTAGCGTAAACAAAGACAGATTCGAGAAACCAATGAAGAAAGCGCAGCCAAAAAAAAAAAAAATAGGGTTGTAGGAAAAGTTCAAGATGCAGAGAGAATTGTTTGGTAGGCTTTTAGGGGTGACAGTTGATCATTAGACCTGAGGTTTTCCAGTAACCCTTGACACCGATGCCTCATTCGCTGTGTCACGTAGACGGTTCCATACATAAAGCCAACAAGTCTGCGCTTATAAAGTCATTGGAATTGCAAATTGAAAGTTGTGAGCCAAGTAATGTCCATCTCGTGGTCTTTGATGATTGTTTTTGCTCTCCACACAATCAAGGAAATTCCTGTTCAGTATGGGAAAATCGCCAGCAAATGCCTAAATGTTTTTCTGAACCACAATGCGAAAGAAATAGCGGTAATGTTCGACTCTTACTTCAGTCCGTCGATCAAAGACAATGAGCATTTGCTTCGAGATAATACAGAGAAGATCGCTAATTCCGAATCTCAGTTTCTGAGCAAAAGCACTACGCCGATTTTACAAAAGATTTGAAGAGCATACATTTTAAAAAGGCTTTGATTGAATTTTCCGCATTCGCTACTGTTAAGTAATATTAATAAATTATTCATTTTACAGAAGAAACGGATCAGCCGGAAAACGTTGCAAGCATTGAAGAAAATGAGAATGACAGAGATGGGGTAGAAACTGATTGTAGCGAGAATCTGATGAGGAATACTTGAGCAAATGAATTTTTAATAAATTTTTCTTGTAGAAATTAACACTTGTAAAATGGAAACGTATTTTCTCTCCTAGTATCTCAAAAATTGGTGAAGATACAAGTTTGTAAATAATATTTTTTGAAGGGGAAAAGCACCCATTACTTTTTATGCACTGAAGTACGCCATAAGAGAAGTTCTTTTTTCTCTTGCAAAATACCCTATTTTTCATTTCAACATGTATTATACATTTAAAATAATAACAAAATAATATAACATTGAAGAATATGTCACCGGGGCTGAGCGAGATCGTGCGGCCTTGGAGAGCTGGAAGGCGGCATTGTGCATTATATTCGGAGAGGCAAACGCTTTAAATCGCATCTAAATTAATTTCTAGATTTTCTTAAATTTTGGTGCACATTGAAATGACCCCGATCAACTTTCAACGACACTGAGCGCGCGACTTTCCATGGGCTGGCAGGCACTTAAAACAACATGATCGACAAGACAGGCACTCGAAAATGAATTTTGAATGCTTTAAACTATCTCGTGAAATTTTTTCGTGCACATTGCGATGAGCCAAATTATGCAGTTTTTGGGACTGGCTTTTAATTGGCAGGCGGGATTTCGCAACCGATTCCGGCTGGCAGGCACATGAATTCGTATTTAGTAGTGTGTCTAGCAGCTGTATCAAAAATTTTATCCACATTGCGATGAGACCATTAATACGTTTTGAAAACGCAACAATTTTTTTTTTTTTAATAAACGCAACCGATCCGAGCAGGCAGGCATGCGATTTCATATTATACAATGTTAGTACTACATTCTGTAATTTTTTTGTTCACAATGGAATCAGCACGGTTTGAGTGTCGCTAGCTCTTGGTCTATTAGGTTATTTTGTAAGGTTTGTGTATGTTTAAAATAGTTGTATAAATATATTTCTTATTAAGCTATCTGTGTCTTATTACCTCTTATATGGATACTATTGGATACCTCTGAAGTAGTTCCCACGAACATCAAAACTCTCGAATACTTTCATTCGATGCGTGCTGCTCCAATCGTGTTGGTATCATCGGGATCCTTAAAACTCTTCATTTTAATCATCTGCCGATGATGCCAACATGACTGGGACAACACGCGTCAATAGGCGTTTTGATGTCCATGGAAACTACTTCAAAGGTATGTAATGTATATTCATAAAATATACGATTGTGTTTATGATGTGTGTTTCATATCCAATGAATGTACATTGCATATGTTTATCCACATTCATTGGATATAAAATAGATATGGAAGTCGGCGACAAACGTATCTGCTGGGAATGTTAATTCCACATCCATTAGATGTACATTAGATATACTATCTCCATCTTGTGGATATACATATCCATAGATTGAAGATACAATGTATGTACATTGCATATCATTTTGTTATGTGGGTAAGATAATTATAAAAAGACGAAGTGTGCAAAATGTTAAGAGAAGGTGAGATATACATTTATCTTACGTTTTATTGCATACTTGGCTAATTTCTTATAATATTCAATATGACAATGTATATATAAATATATTATACTGTATACTAGGTATTATAATATATAACTTTTAAATCCCATAAAAATTGTATTTTTGACACTTGACACTTGAATTTGTAGAGTAAGAAGTTAATTTAAAAAAAATACAAATGCCATAACTTATTTTTCAATAGCACAATAGAAATAAAATGTTCGCATACATTTGTCATTTGGTGTTGATAAATAAAAGTACTATAAGTATTAAAATCAATCTAATTGAATAAGTTTTCTACATGGTAATTATATATTGTCATTTTTTTTATCTTAAGGTGTATTCACAGCAGAGGGTATTTATGTTCCTTTTTGGCTTTTCTAACCACATTTATTCCCTTCGAAATAGAATCCAATCACTGGATTCTATTTCGAAAGAAACGCGTGGTTAGAAAACCCAAAAAGGAACATAAATACCCTCTGCTGTGAATACACCCTAAAAGTGGTGGAGGGGGAGGTACCTATATGTTTTGCATAGTATGTCCCAACAACGTTTTCAGGACGTCCTCTCTAGACCTACATTCGTCCCACATAAGTCCTGGGTGGGACGTCCTCGGGACACCCCGTTTTGCTGACACGGAACGTCCCTCAAACGTCCTCGGTACGTCTTACGTCGGTAGAGTACGTCCTCGGGACGTTTTCATGTCCGGTGAGTACGTTCTTGGGACGTTTTCGGGACGTCCATGTGCTATTAGGGTCTGTGGATGGTTTTCTTTTACCAATAAAGACGATGGCATCCCGTGACAAGATCGTGTCGTACAGTAATCACATTGGACGTTGAGAATGATATATTTTTTCTTCTCGATGAACATTTTCGATTACAGGAAGGTATTTAGGAAATGGTAAAACTGTAGAACAGCAAGAAAAATGTGATTCTCTATCAGTGTAAATAAATCTCGCGAATATAATAATACGCGCGCCAGCACGTCCGCTTTATTAGTGTTGCTAAAATCACACTATAGCATGGTCAAGCGGCATTACGTTCTACACATTGTCCTACGAAGGAGCAATATTTTATTTTAGGGAAGCGTGATCAACAAAAATTTAAAATTGTTGCAAAAAAGAAAGAAAAATATGAGATTTTTATTTATGAGATCGGTGAGTGAAAATTTTACTTGGTTTGTGATACGCGCTGAAAATTGGTCAACACGTACTTGATGGTAAAAGAAAAGCATCCACAGAAAAAAATCGCCCTTTGCTCTTTGCGGCCGGAAAACTCCTTTCACCCTCGAAAAACTCGCCTTGGCATTGAGCTGCCGTGCTGAAAATTGGTCAACAGGTACCAATTAGTAAAAGAAAAGCATCCACGGAAAGAAAATCCCGCCAGCTCTCTGCTCTTCTCTTCTGCGGTCGAAAAACTTTTTCACCCCGGAAAATTTACCTTGGCATTGAGTTGCCGCGCTGAAAATTAGTGGGAGAGGTTAGTTTCCACTGAATCATGATGATTCCCGCAACCTCAATCGTGGCAGCTCATTATATCCCATACAGCACAAGGACATCCTCAGAACATACTGGGGACAACTTTTCAGGACACACGGGATATCCTGGGAAGATCCCATTATCACCTTAGGACGTCCGCAGGATATCCAAATGGGACAGTTCGGGCTTTGCTGATGACGTCCTCAGGACATCAGTACGGGTGTGTACAGGACATCATCAGCTCTTATATGGGTTGTGCCTGGGCATTACTATGAACAACCTGAGGACATTGTTTGGACTTTATATAGGACATCCCCAGTTCTTTTAGGGTTGTTGGATATTTCTAAAGACAGCAAAATACATATTATTTTATAAGATCATTACTTTTAAACTGAGCCAATAAGCGAAGACAAAGGAATACAAGTTTATATAATGGAAGAGGTAAAATGACTAATAAAAATGTGATACATATATGTTCAACTCCATTCACATATTTGTATCTATCAATTGGCTTATAGCGCTTTCAAAGTAAATCTAAGAAACTAATAGAGGTTATATATAGTCCAATGAAATAGGTTGATAAATCAATATTTTAAGGTAAATACTTGAATTTTTGATATGTTACCTTGAAGTATTTGAACACGATTAATGAAAGAATTTTTTTTTAAACCCTGAGAAGGGGTGAAAAAAATATAACAGTGTTTTTTTTTTCAAAATTACTCAAAATGTGTAAAAGATAGTAAAAAAAGTTTAAAAAATATTACATAAAAATTATCTTCTGCCTTTTTTTGGTATTATTGAAATCAACATCAGAGTTTAGGATGGTTAGAAGTTATAAGAGATGATATGTACAACTTTAAAAAATCATAGCGTGCTAAAAAGTTATAATGAATTTTAAAAAAATTCTATTCACTCAGAAAAATATAAAGGATTATGTATCTGACAATAACATCAGTGGACAATAACCAATCACATTTTCCCCTTTTAGATAATATAATAAATACAAAGATATAACATAGCAGCAATATATTTATGAAATATTTAACGTAATCTTACTTATCGAAAGAACTTTGAAATGAACGTGGAAAAGACATCGACGCCCGGCGGATTTCTTAGAACTTTCGACTTGTCACAAAAAGGCGGTTAATTCAAAACACAGTAAATGTATTAAAACCAAATTATAAATAACTGCTATTTAAATAAGATATACCTACATTTTTAATGATTTGTACTGGAGGGGATCATCAAATAGAACAGACAAATAAGTTTCTAAAAGCAAATTTCACAAACCAATAAAAGACACTATAAATAAATAGCCTCAAAATAATATATACACTTTTCATTATTTTTGTTGTTGAAATCTCCTAAATAATAATACCTAGGACGACTCTAGAACTTGCCCAGGATATTCCCACAGTGGGTATTTTGTTAGGCTCTTAATATCTTTGCAGGATATTACTAGGACATCCTGCCAGGATTTGTCTAGGATATCCCCATTTGGGATATTCTCAGGTTGTATCTATTTTATTGGGATATCCTAAGGATATCCTGAGGAATGTCGTCCTCGATTGGGATATACGCGACCAAATGAGGATATCCTAGGGATGTCATGTGCTGTGTGGGATGTGTATTTCAGAGACGGAAAACTTTTTGAAATCGGAAAATTCTGTCCAGCAACGAACTTTCCTATACACCCGACAGGCCTCTTCTACTCTTTGAAACAAGATAATCTCCAACGGTGCGGCAGCTCTTTGCGTTGCCGTTTCAGACCCAGTGTTAATCTGGGTGCTAACTCTGAGAGCCAACTTTATGTTAGTAGGATCATACAAAACGCGCCCTTGCGCGCTTATGTTATTACCAGGCCTGTTTCAAAGATTATTCCTTAATCTTTGGTACTAATATGTTTTTCATCTTTGCCTAGGAAAAATTCAAATTGAGCACTCCTTCTTATCCACCTTCTTGGAAGAATGGCGCGTTTTTCTAGTGATAATTGACAGTTGGCATTAGTTAAATCGGAAGCTAACTAGAACAAATATAACTAAGTCATATCTTTTGGTGTTTTATGTTTTCTTTCATCGCGGTGGTTTGACAATAAAGAAAATCTACGATATTGTGAAACCTAGTCAAATTACTTTTTTTTTTTAATATAAATTTACTTATTAAGAACATTATCAAATATGTTTTGGGGTAAGTCAATAATGACATTAATAAGCACATTTTTCGATTTTTCCTGATCAAGAAAATGAGCATATAACCGGCACCTACCACGTGTTGGGTTATTTAAATTTATTAAGAAACTTTTAAAAGATGCTATTATTGTGGCTTTGTTATAGAAGCTTTTTTTGTATTATTGAGAAATGTCGATAAAACATTATTTCATACATAAAATATAATGCATCTAATGTTTAGGGCTCATAATGGAACCGCAAAGGCGGTACACACAGCAAGTAAAGAAATCATTTCACATTTCGATGGCTGCTCTAGATATATCGACATCTTCGGATGAACCAGCTCAAGTTATGTGTGGATTCGAGGGAAGGAACTATTTATTGTGTACCTTAAAAAAACCAGATCTATTGCAGTGTCCTTTGGATTTAAGTTTTGATGTAAGTTTGGTTAACTATTACAAATTTATCATTTTATGCAACATTGTTAGATAAGAACATATTGTTTTTGGTTTATAACTGCATGAGTTAGGTGAATGAATTTTAGAATGCATTCTAAAACTATTTCCAAATGGAATTCATTTGAAAAACCCGACCTAATAAATTTTTTTATAGTTTTGCTTTTGTGTTTAAAAATAAACAGGGACCATACAATAAATGTGTGTAATGATAAAAAACTAGCGTTCACGAATTAAGATTTTTACATGTTCATTAAGTTTTATTACTTTTCAGCAATACACAAAATATGCAAATGCATGAACAAAACTAAAAGTACTGCACAAACTTAGTTTTGAACACTAGGGACGTTCTGATATCTCGAAAGTATCGAATGAAAAGCATCAAGCAGACGAAAATTCCAGTCCATGCATGGTAAAAGGAATTAAAAAAAAATTTTTTTACTCGCTTTGTAATCACCTCTCTTTTTATTTTAATGCTACCGATTCCAACTAAAAACTATTGATACCGGTATCGCATTGGAAGAAAAGTGTCGATACTGGTATCGTATCGAAAGAAAAGTATCGAGTACAAAAGTACTTGGTATCAAATAAACAGTATCGATAATAGTATCATATCGATAGTATCGGAATGTCCCTATTGATCACTATCTTCATTTAGGACTGCTGCAATATTTTATTTTTGTTAATAAATAAATTGCTGAATAGGTAATTCTGGAAAATAACGGGGCATTGGAATTTTCGCATAATTTTTTCAGGGTATGCTAATTTGGGGTCGTAGAACACGAATCTGAAGTCAGTTTCAAATGCAGTTTTTCCAAAAAAAAATTTTCCACCATAACACAAATTACTTATCAACGCTAGCTGCCCACGATTTAACTCCCTATATAAATTCACCAACATGTGTTACCACTGATACTTCTTCTTGCATTGATCATATTTTTATTAGAAAGAAATTAAAAATAAACAATACGAAATTTGAAACATACGTAATTAATTATGATATCACAGACCATTTTCCAATTATGTTAAACATTTCAAATAATAGCAATAATACAGCTACGACGAAAGGCATAAATAAAAACAGTCACAGTATTAATCTTACATTCTTAAAAAATCAATTACAAAACAAAAATTGGATAAATGTTTTAAATGTTTGTGACCCAGAAGAAGCTGCAAATATTTTTACAAGAGAAATTGCTGACATTATAGATCAATCAAAAATAATCAGAACCTACAAAATCCTAACTCATAAGAAAATAAAGCCATGGATAACAAATGCTTTAGTAACTTCTATAAAAAAACGTGATAAAATGAAAAAAATTCTTTCAAAAAATTATACTTACAGCCGACAAAGAGAGAAAATATAAAACCTGCAGAAACAACCTAAATAAAATAATGAAATATGTGAGAAATTGTTATTATAGAGAAAAAATTACAGCAATCTCTAAAGATCTTAAAAAAATGTATTTCTGAAGCCACTAATGAATATCCAAATAAAGGTAATCAAAATTTAAAAATATATGATGATAATAATAAGCCCTTTAAAGATGACCAAGAAAGGGCCGATCACTGTAATAATTATTTTTCAAAAATAGGACTAGACATGGCAAAAACTATTAAGGAACCTAAAGATCAAGTGAAAATTTCTGATGAACCGAATTTAATCATCAATGTATTTAAGGCCAGTTGATAATAATGAATTAATAAAACATATTAATAGTTTAAAAAATAACAGTTTTCCTGGCATGGATGGGATCTCGGCAAATATTATAAAACATATTCATAAACATATTTTAAAACCCTTAAAACACATAAATTTAACTTTTAAAACAGGAATAGTTCCTAGCCAATTTAAAATATCTGTGGTAACCCCTATTCATAAATCAGGAAATATGGTAAACATTCACAATTTTAGACCAATAATCTTAATAACTAATTTTGCTAAATTATTTGAAAAATGTTTAAAAGATCGATTAGTAAATTTTCTCAAGTCAAATAAAATATTATCGAAACACCAATTTGGATTTTCTCAAGGACTAAGTATAGATGATGCCATGTACAGTTTAACGAAAGCAATAACAGACAATCTTAACAATAATGAAAAATGCTTGGCAATATTTTTAGATGTTGCAAAGGCATTTTATACTGTTCCCCATGATAAACTCCTTGATGCACTTTCACATTATGGAGTCCAAGGAACAGTATTAAATGTTTTCAATTCATATCTACGTTATAGAACATAATATGTCAAAATAAGAGAGGCATTAAGTTACCCTGCCACTATTCAAATTGGTGTACCCCAAGGAACAGTACTGGGTCCTACACTCTTTATACTATATATAAACTCTTTGACCAATCTTAACATAAATGGGAAAATTGTTTCATATGCGGATGACACTGTTCTAGTTTTTTATGGAGATGCTTGGGAACAAACAAGAAATAAAGCTACGATTGGTATTCAAAAAGTTAAGATCTGGCTAGATAGCTTTAAATTATCATTAAATATTAAAAAAACAAATTATATAGCTTTCTCGATAACCGCTGCCAATAAACCAGGCTTTAACTCCATAGTAGCTGATAACTTAGAGGATGATATTAAGGAAACTTGTTATACTAAATACCTTGGGGTAATAATAGACCAAAATCTAACATGGGATAAGCATACATTATATTTAACTAAAAAAACTAGATGTCTAATAAACAACTTTTATCTGTTGCGAGAAATCTTAAACAAACAACTTCTTATTATTGTATACATATCCTTAGTAGAATCCTTGTTACGATATGGCATGATTGTATGGGGTGGTCTGTACAACAACTCATTAAAACAATTGCAAGTTATACAAAATACATTGTTAAAGATAATAGGTAAAAAAGATAGGCTTCACCCCACTAGTTTATTATATTCTAGAGAAAATTGTAACATCCGCACCTTATAATATATATACTTTCAGTTTGCTCATATGTACACAAAAATGAACTACTAAAAGTGCACATTAAACATGAATACGCTACTAGAATAAAAGATAATCAACACATGCAGATCCCAAATAGCTACAAAAGTATAAATTTGAGATTTATTAATTATTTGGCTCCAAAATTTTACAACTTCCACTAAATATAAAAAAAATAAAGATTCGTAAAAAATTTAATAATGCGTGCAAAGAATACGTAATAGGAAACTATAATACCTTCATTCACTTGATGAAATAAGTCACTTTATTAAATAATTTAATTTCTGATATGTATATTTTTTTTTGTTTATTGATACTATTGTATTTTTATTTTTTATTCTTAGGTTTATATAGACTAACTTAGTCTCATTTTAATTGTACATACAGATGATTTAATTCATCTAGGTATAATACTAATATAAGTTTAACATTTATATAATATTTATATTTTGTACTTAGATTTTGATGTAATTTTAATGTAATAATAATAAAGTGTCACCAATAAAAACACCTCGATTTCGGCCGTTTCGGAACTCCTGTCCACAATGTAAGTGCTTTTTAGAACAATGCACTTTTTATGTACTGCAAAAAAATTGCATTTTCGTAATAATACAGTATATTATTTATCAGAATTCAGAACTCGGCCATAAGATTGTCCTGCATGCATGTCAAAATACCCTAAAAGTCTCAAAGGCAAGAAAGAAATTTATTTTATAAATGTCTACTTACAAATTGATAAAATAAAAAATATAATTTAAACAAGCTAACAATTATACTCTTCGCTGATTTATACAATTGTTTCACATTCTTTAGGATACTGTTCGCGGTTAAATGAGTGAGTGACGGCCTTGTCTAACTGCAAGATGAAATGAATGGATGCCGCCAAAGTTTGGTCGATAAAATCTTAGCGCTTTTGTGACAGATTTATTGCTGTTGATAAACATTAGGGACTATCGCCTAATTACCCGGTTCTGCAATGTAGCAATGTTATATAACATAAATATTATGTAAATTTAATAAATTTAAATAATTAATAGCTTTCTTATTTATTAATCAATTTTGTTCAAAAACAGTAGGGTTCTTCCTCTAGCTAACACTAACTTTCTATCCAAATTTCTAAACAATCTGACTTTTTGTTCTTAAGTTATCGTGCTTACAAGAAACATGACGGATGGACATTTTGAAAGTTGTTCAGAATTCGATCACCAACACAGTGATAAAATTTTTTTTCTACGAGCAGTATTACCTGTTTTGGAAATGTACCGATCCAATGCAATATACTCTTGCTTTTATGATCATCGTACCAGAAACTGGTGTTCTGTTAAGAATATTTTCAATATATAATGTATCCCAAATTGGTTTACTAAGAAGTGGCCCGTTTTTGTTATTGCCCAGCAAGGACAGCGAGGTGAGATCATATATCTTGCCAGAAAAGGAAATGCTCCTTGCCCTTCTGCCCCTTTTCGGATACCACCTACTGACTTTTAACCTGGTTATCAGTAGGTGGTATCTGATAGGAGCAAGGAACATTTGCGCCACTTTTGCAATTGAAAATAAGTTGTGGAAAGGGCACAAATGTCCTTTGTCCTTCTTGCATGCCACCTACTGCCTTTCAACCTGGTTTGGTTTTATATCAGTAGGTGACATCCGAGAAGGGCAAGGAACATTTTCCCCATTTTCGCAATTTATGTTCAATTGCAAAAACGGCGCGAATGCTCCGTGCCCTACTCTGGTACCACTTTACTGGTAACCAAGTTGAAAGTTAGTAGGTGATATCCTAGAAGGACAAGGGGCACTTGCGCCATTTTCGCAACATTTTCAATTGTAAAAACGGCGCATATGTTCCTTGTCCTTCTCGGATACCACCTACTGATAACCAGGTTGAAAGTGGGTAGGTGATATCCGAGAAGGGCAAAAAGCATTTCCTTTCCTGGCAAGGTATGTGATCTCACCTCCTTGCTGGTCCTTTCCTTGCTGGGCAATAACAAAAATGGTACATTTCTAAGTAAACCAATTTGGGACACACTATATATTGAAAATATTGGAATAGAATGGAATTTATTGGTGTGTTTAGAAAATAATCATTACACAAGTCAAAAAAATTACATAAAATTCAATATGACATTACAAATATTTTTAGACATACAATACAAGAATAAAAATAATAAAATACATTTATATTGTGTTTGTCTAATTAACATAATAAGGCAACTGATGTGAGATTAAACAAAACTGACAACTGCACAAAAAATGTCTGTCTACAAATTATTCTCGAGGAATTCATTCAAACTATAAAATGAAGAAGTTGATTTAACTTTTATTTTAAATAGATTTAGGGACAGTATTTTTAGGTCAGGAGGTAATTTATTATAAAATAATGGACCATAATAATCTACACTATTTCTTGATTTTAACCTTAAATATTTAATGTATATGTTGGAGTTTATACGAGTGTTGTGATTGTGTACTTCAGATACATTAGTATATTTATGGATGTTAGTTTTAACATAAATTAAGCTTTGATAAATATACAGACTTGGTGTAGTTAATATACCTACCAAGGTTTTTAAAATGTTCTTTAACATCTGCCCTATATTCCAATCCTAGTACCAGCCTTATAGCTTTCCGTTGAATGTTAAAAACCCTTTCACTGTGGGCAGAGTGGCCCCATATAAGTATTGCGTAGCTTAAGGTGGAATGAATCAGGGCATGATAAGTCATCAGAGTTATCTCACGTGAAGTAATTTGGGTCAAGGATTTTAGCAAATATAGATGTTTGGATATACTGCATATATAGTCAACATGTTGGTCCCATTTTAGTGTAGGATCCAACATGACCCCCAGAAATTTTACTTTAATAGGACTATTAAGGGGGAACAACGCGATGTAAGGTTAGAGGGGAACAGGGGGTAACACACCAAGTGAAGAGAGATCTCCCTAATAAGCCAATTTTAACAAAAAATATTCTTCAACAATCCTGTAGGATATATTTATGTATAACTTACACCTATTTTCAGTTTAATAACATCGCCCAATTTGCCAAAAACAGCTTATTGTTAAATAATATTTTTTAGTACGGTGCTGTTTTAGTAGATGGAACCACTGCGATAGAATTTAATATGACCCTGACGATGCGACACGTGCATTTATTTAATACATTCGTACTATCTTTATCCATACATAATACAAGACTTCGAGACGTTGATGTTATTGTCTTTATTGAATATATAAGTTAAATGCTGCCGTTTGTCACATAGTTGTAGTAGCTACATGAATTCCGAATTCGACATACCGTTGTCGTTCTAATATTTGTAAAGATTCGAACAACATTTTTGCTTTTTCCTTTCGTTTGAATACTTTTCAAAGACAAGTAATAAGAATAATTACAATTTAAAATTAAATACAAACCGAAATAATTCTGTATTTATATATATTATGGCCACTTCGACATTTTGTTTTTTGAACAATGAAATAAATACAAGGTGTTCATTATTGTGTTCATTGTTGTTATTAGGAATAAATAGTTAGTTACCTTGTACAATTCCCGAAGACGAGTAATAAATAATTTACTGATAACTATCATTGTTTAGTGTCAAGTAAATAAAAAATTAAAGAAAAGTTTGAAAAGATGTAAGAATTATACCTACGCATAATTATTTTTTCCCAACAGTAAACGCTCTTCTGTTGTTCTTATATATCGTCTGGATTGTATTTATATATTACTTCCACATCCACGTAGTAGAGTGGAACTATAGTAGGTAATTGTAAAAAAAATTAGAAAATTTTTCTTGTTGAAATAGGTTTAGAATGTCATGAAACGTCGAGATTTTAAATCTCATGAAACGTCGAGATTTTAAATCTGAGAGAAAACGAATCTGTCTGTCGGTCTGTCTGTCGATTTATCTGTCTGTAACTTCTTTTGTGCGCACGTTTTCTCTGGAACGGTTTGAGATATTGACTTGAAATTTTCTACACGTGTCTTTTATAATGAGATCTGTAACTGGATTGATTTCCGAACTTCTCCGGTGAAGGGTTAGGGGGAAATAGGGGAAAATAAATAAAGCAAGGTGGTAAGAGTACAAAAATTTAGGACTTGGTGTATATACTAGAAGCCAAGACCTTAGATTTTTTAATAATATTTTCCATCCCCCACCACCACCCCCACTCCATTTCTAAAGGGGTTGATAAAATAAAATTGAGATATTCACTTTAAATTTGGTACACGTATATATTATAACGACACCTGGAACTAGATTATATTGAGATGATTCCGTTGAAGGGTTGGGGGTTAAATAGGGGAAAATAAATAAAGCAAGTTGGTAAGAGCAAGGCCTCAAATTTTTTTATAACATTTTTCAACCTCTCCACCACCCCACTACATTATTAAAAGAATTGATAAAATAAAATTGAGATTTTCACTTGAAATTTGGTACATGTATGTATTGTAACGACATCTGTAATTAAATTATATTTTGAGATGATCCCGTTGAAGAGTTGGGGCTTAAATAGGTATGAATAGGGGAAAGTAAATAAAGCAGGCTGGAGTACAGAAACTTGAGATTTGGTGTTTATGCTAGTTGCCAAGCCCTCAGATTTTTTTATAAAACTTTTCAACCCCTCCACAACCCTCACTCCATTATTAAAAGGGTAGATAGGATAAAATTGAGATTTCCACTTGAAATTTGATACATTTATGTAATATACCGACATCTGTAATTAGATTATATTTTGAAATTTTTCCGTTGAAGAGGTGGGGGGTAAATAGGGGAAAATGAGTAAAGCAAGCTGGTAAGAGTACAGAAACTGGATATTTGGTGTACATACTAGAAGCCAGGCCTCAGATTTCTTTATTTTACTTTTCAATTCTCCCACCTCCACTCCATTAATAAAAGAGTTGATGAAACAGAAGTGAGATATTCGCTTGAAAAGTACACGTACATGTATTGTGATGACGCATGACGTTTGATTGAGATAGTTCCTTGAAGGGGTGGAGCAATAATTTCAAAAAATAATCTGGTTCCAGATGTCGTTATAATATATATCATGTGTACCACATTTCAAGCGAATATCTCAATATTGTTTTAAGAACCCCTCTAATAATGGAGTGGGGATGATGGGGGATGGAAAATATTATAAAAAAATCTAAGGCCTTGACTTCGAATATACTAACAATTTTGTTTTGTGTGTGTGTGCCTGTGTAATTAGTTTCAATATGAATTTAATTGTTTTAATCAAGAACTGGTACATCTGACGAGAAAAACGGCAGAGACCATTTTCATGTAGAATTGATCAGGCTAATCAGGAAAAATATCCATATGAAAAAATGTCAGTGGCATACCACTTTTTTGGTAAAAAATATCAGAGGACATGCTCGCAGGGACGCCACTGGTGGAGCGATAAAATAATTTTTCTAATTGAAATATGTGGTTCTATATCCTATTAACACATACCAAAATTGAAAATAATGTCTAAAATACTTTCTGAGATAATAAAAAATAACTATTAGGAAAAGAAATTTCAACACCCTGTAGAAATAAATTTAAGCCGTTGCGGACATATGTTCATATGAACTTTTCTTCATAGAAATGGCCTAAGGAATGACACCCTGAAATATTAGCACGTCATTAAGGAACACCCTGTATACACCAAATCAGAAACTTTATTACTCTTATACCACCTTGTTTTCATTATTTTCCCCTATTTACCCCCCAACTCTTCACCGGATTAATTCAAAAAACAATCCAGTTAAAAATCTCGTTATACCTAACACATGTGTATAAAATTTCAAGTCGATATCTTAAACTTAAATAATGTGTTTATTTCATCCAAATCGCATACAGTAATTCAAAAACAAATTCAAAACAGTCTGTATATATTTTATTATTGTTTGCTTGTAACATTAGGTGGACCATTTTCTAAAATATGAAAGAAAGTAGTTAGATACGAGAATCTGAAGGAGTAATTATATAGGTCGGTAAGTATTTAGACAATGTAAATACACACAAAATGCAAATAATACAAGTATAATAGACATTTAAAGATAATATAAAAAATAGAATATAAGCACATAAAATAGTAAAATCCTTAGAAATTTTTAAAAGTACACATGTACAATGAAAATCAGTTATTATAGGTATCAATCGGATTGCACCCATCTCTCGGGTCTCGATTATGCTTGACCTTTCATAATATGTGTACATATTCTTCAATTGCAAAGAAAGTACGGACTTAGTAGGGACAGACAAACTAGAGCCGGCTGCGGTAATCATTTGTCACACCCGTGTAGAATTTGTAACTGATCTACTTGCGTTGTTCCCTCTTAATAGTTTGATGCCTTAAGCTGAAAACCATTTCATCAGTTTTATCAGTATTTAGTTTTAAAGAGTTAATTAGAACCATTGTTCTGCATCATACCTTGCTTTTGCCATAGCTTCTTTTCGTCGAGTGCAGCTACACCAGTACTGTACTACTGTACTACTGTAACTAGTACCTACTGTTCTGAAGTTGTAAAACTATCTTCAAACCGTCTTACACTAATCCTCCACTACACTTTAAGCTCTACACCAAGTGTAGACGAAAAGAATGTAACTGATGTTACCGCTGTCATTATGTCATTAAGTATTACAAATTATTTTCTCATGACACCAATCTGATGGTCTGCCAACAACGGCCATCTTGGTTTGGATTGCCTAATTGCGAATGTTTCAAGCTGCTTCTAACATTTCTGATGGCCTGTTGGAACAACACTGAAAGAAATTTCTATTATCCATAAAGAGAAATTGACTAACCCCTAATAAATTTCTGCATTAAATAGGCTCCAGCAAGACTGCTCTGTAACCGCAACAAAAAGGATCTTGCTAAGATGCACTTATTTACCGTTAATAAAAGTTTTTCTTATTATTTATTTGTTACTGTAGGTTGATAGCTTTGCTATCAGGAGTCACCACCTATTTTAATATTAATAAGTTTTTTCTTATAGTTAGTAAGTTCCTATTTCTTACACCATTACTACACTGAGAAAAAAATTTAGTAGTGGTAAGTGAAAATTTAATTATGGCAGCAAAAAAGTTGCATACTATATGGGACAGATAAACAAGTTAATTGTCGTAGGTAAATGAAGATTTCTAAAAGTAATGACTTGCCACAAGTGAACAACTTTAATTGGAAATAATTCGAATATTTTAATAGTAATAAGCGAAGTTGATTGCTGGAGTCACTAAACTATGTTTTAGTGGTATTAAACTTTTCAGCTAGGGTAATTAAACTATTTTCCGTGGTCAGTAGAAGTAAGTAAGCATAGCAGCTGCTGTGATTAAACTGTTGACTTATCCTTATTAATCTGTTTGCATACCATTATGAAATACTACATCTGTCCTAATTTAAGTATTCACTTGCGATTATTAAAGTTTCGAATTAATAATAGGTGGGAAATGTACAGTTCACTTACCTTCATTGAACTAATTAACTTGGGGCTAGTAAAAACACTAACTGGAATAGGTAATTCAGTCAATTGGCATAAATGGTGCGCTACAGTAAAGCCGATTGCACATCTGCATACACCATGGTGACGATATCATCACGAGAGTTATCATGGAACCCCGGCTAATTATTTTAAATGCAAGTTCGCTTACTAAAGCCTCTAATATTATACCTCACATTGTGATATCGTTACCACTGAGTATGCATTTTAAAGTATCCCATATTTTCATTTTCAGAAAATGAGAGCCAATGTAAATCTCGCAGAGCTTATGTTAGACTTTTGTTTCTATATATACAAATTCTATAAAATATATTTTTTTACCAATGCCGTATATATATAAACTTCTTATGTTCTAAATTTAAAGAGAAATTGAAAGAGACACCACAAAATAACAAGATTTTTTAAATAAAATTTGCAGATAATATTACTAGGCACACTTATATATAGAAAGAAATACTTGCATGTTAAAATACAGGTTAGTAAAAAATATATAGACTTGAATTTGATTTACATTTTATTTTCCAAAGTGAAGATATGGTGCATCTTCAAAACTCGTATAAGGAGGGCACAAAAAAATGATTCTAAATGTATAAAAGATTTATTATTATATAATATACATACATAAAAATAAAGGTAAACTAATAAATACAGAGGTCGCCATATTTAAAATAAGTCCCAAATAAAATATCTAACCTTTATGCAGTTTTTATGTGCTTAAAGTATATACCTTCAAATCTGTCCATATGGTTGGATAAACCCCACTCACTTAATAAATTCTGATAATCCATTTAGCTATAAGTATGCCCAAATATTGAAATAATGAAACAGTAAGGCTCACAAAGCACATACACACAGAAACACATATTAGACAATGGCAATAATGGCATGCTAAATGGCGGATTCTCGGAATATTTCGGATATTCGGAACCCGAGGTCGGTTTAATTTTACAAATTCATTTACAGCAGGTAACCGTTCGTTTGTTATGTGATAACAGTGCACTTATGGTAGAAATGTCTTCACTTACCATAGTAAACTTTTTCCAGAAATTTTAGTTTAATAATTAGAGGTGACTGTTTTGCTATATCAGGCATATTAACAACTCCCTGCAAGTGAACTTACAGATCTGGCGTACTAGTTTATTAATGACAGAAAAAATGTTCATTTGTGACAATATCTCATGTCCAGAAATTTCGATTTACTTGCTGTTATTGCTAGAGTTACCAGTAGCAGGCAAAAAGTTACTAGTACCAATTAAACTTTTTTCAGAAACATAGGTTAATTGGACGAGTTTTCTCAGTGTACCTTGTAACCGGAAAAAAAATTTCCTGCCGCTAATAGGTGACTTTTTAACCACTATGCAGCTTACATTATAATGGCAACAAATAATCTCTCTTGACCTAGTAATGTCACTTTGAAAGTACGTTACTTGTAAATTCAATATTTTAATTTAATATTTTTTAGAAAGATAGTGCCATTCATCATGTTCAAACAAAGGACTAATAAACAATTCAGGGTGCCTATATTAAAAAAAGGGAACTTTGACTTGTAAGAAGACACAATCACATACTATATAATAGCTGCTTTCGTTCAGCAGAGTGATTCGTAATGATAAGGCACCTACCTGTTTCATGTGTTGTCTCTGTCCCTATACCATGCAATTTTGTTTCATATGATTACTGTTCATTGAAATCCTGTTTATTATGATTATGAATCACTCTGGTAAACGAAAGCAGCTAATATACAATAACATAAAACACAAGATTTTTAATAAAAATTCTTTGTATAAAACCTTTCCCACAACTGTCTCGTCGAACGCCGAATTGCTTACTAGTTACTGCATGCGTCGCTGCATGGATGAAATGGCGCGCAATGATAAAAACTCAATTGCGCTTGCGCCACGTGTAAAAATAAATAAGTAAGACGTTACGATTAGTAAGCCCATCTTTACAGTTAACAGGTGACTTACCAACCATAGGTCTATTTGAGTTTTAACCATTAAATAGTTAACATTAACTTAAGGCACTTATTTATCGTAAGAAATTATTTAGTTACCCCTAATAAAAAGAAGACTTATAACAATATTTTACCTAGTTTAAGTAAGTGCTGCTATTGGGACAAATAGTCAAAGATTTACCGTTGCAAAATCTCATCAACAAAACAGTTTTTCTTATGGTTAGATAATGATAATGTAGTCCTAACAAAAAAAATACTTATGATAATGCAGATCATTTTAGCAAAACATTCTATTTGGTCGATTTCTTTCAGTGAAAGCTATTACACACATTTATTATATGCCTGTTTTTTTTTTATAACACAGGCAAAACTATAAAAAAATGTATTAGGCCGGGTTTTCCAATTAATTCCGATCGGAAATCTTCTTAGAATGCAATGATAAAGTCCATTAAATTATAATTGATTTTAATACTTATCTTTTTGATGAAATACTGTGTTTTTTTGAATAAAAAACCTGAACTTATGAATATTATGAATGATGATTCATAGGTAGTAATGATACTAAAAAACACGTAATATTGGTTTCTCCCGATTTGTACTAAATAAAGCACATATGACTCATGTCAATTCATGAATTGTCCTTACCCATAGAAAATAACAAACTTATTGGCATTAAAACTTGTTTTCTGAAAATCATAAAATGTTTCAAGTGTCGATATGGAAACGTTTGTCTCAAAAATGATAAGTCCTGCCTTGTCGCAAAAAGCCAATAGAAATGCAAACCAAATTATTGGGGATTGTTTACTATTGATGCCTCCACTCAATTTTTTTTTAAGTGAAATCATCGTGCGATATATGAAAATTCAGGGCTGTGGGCGGGAGCTCGCGCGCAATCCAAGCCGTACAAGACTAGATTTGACATTTTTTTCACTATCGTCAACATCGAATAAAAATCATCTGAAAAAAATCTTACTAACATGTCTTGGAATAACTAATTTTGGGAAAAATATTAAAAGTAATAGGTTATCGTCAAGTTCTAAAAAATTGGTTTGAAAAATTCAGAGTTACATTTTTTTTGTAATTTCACGCTAAAAAATTAGATCCTATCTGTGTCTGTTGGAAGTACCTACTGTGAATTATTTCAAAATTTTTCATGAACTCAGTAAGTAGAAACAAATTAAATCGAAAATCACGTTATCTGCCATTCTGATGCCAATTTTGCGGCTATCGGATTAAAAATTTGTAAATACAACCTTAGGCCAAGGGCTATTGAATACTTGATATAAAAATTTATTTTGTTTCGGGGTAGTTATATGGTTACTCAGTTATGCACTTCCAATAAAATCGAACAGGTGAGCATTTCAAAGATATTTGAAAAACACTGACATTTTCTTGTCAACTTTGATGTCTTCTAGCAGCTTAACGAGGTAACTTGAAACAAGGTGAATTTAGTTAAATTATTTTGACAGCAAGAATCTATGGTAGTTTCATGTACACAGAATATTGGAACACCTTGTATATGCTTAGTGTATATTGTAATAATTAGGAAATCAAAAATATTTAGTTTCTGTTTGTGTTGGGAAGAATCGAAAATTTTTAAGTAGTACTCCATAATCGTGAATAAACAAGAATCAAGTACTTATTGGAGTATTAAGTACTCGAGTACAGAAAACAGACTAAATTTATGTATTGGATGCGCAAAATACGGATTTCGATTCTGGACTCGAATATGTATCGACTTGGAATTTATATTGTAGATCACATGTTGCCTCATTCACTTGTTAATCAGCGTCAGTCAGTGCTAATCAATATTGTATTTTCTATATTTCAGTTACTACCACCTGTGACCGTGAGTCGATTCTACGAGTAACGACTTCACTTCAGTATAGTAGTGCATTCGATATTTCAAATTGACTTAATACTAGTCGCAAGAGACTGAAAGTATTCGAATACTCGATTAAATTACATCAAATTTGTTTCTGCCGTTTTTTCTTTAAACAAAAAGATTGCACAAACCTTGATATTAGAATTCTTCATTTCGCTCTAATTTGTTCTGGTGGCAATCGATACTTCGAAATATCAGATATTTTAATACAGTTTTTCCAAAATTATTTGGGCCATTTTACCTATTGCCTTATTTTTGATATTCATATCATGCTGGGAGGTTGACCGTGTGGACCTCGAGGGCCGCACTTAGTTACAAATGCCACCGTTCTCGGATAGACGTTGACACTTGCTGATTCCTTGATTGTCAGCCTTCTCACGTTCCCAAATTCACCCATATGACTTCCAAGCAGGTTAGTTTGTTTAATTTAGGACGGTGTTCTTTGTAATTATGTAAAAAAATAATTAATATATTTTTGTTCCAAATAAAACTTTATTTGAACTAAAAAACGATCCGAGATGTTCACTTCATAGATTGTAGACCTCATTATAACTCTCTCTACATTATAGGACAGGGTTTTTAATGTTAGGGGATACAATTAAAGTTTATCAAATGATGATGCACTTTCATTACACATCCAGAACATTTGCCACCTTGAAATGAGTATTGTCAATTTTTAATAAATTTAAATTTATTATTTAGGTTGGAAGTGAAGTGTCATTTGCTGCAAACGGGAAATGCCATGTACACCTAACGGGATACTTAAATGACCCAGATGAATCAGATTCACCAGATCCAGAAGAACCAGAAACTGAAGAGGAAGAAGAAGAGCAAGAGGAAGAACAAGAAGTTAATAATGTCACTGTCAAAAGCAAAAAAAGAAGTAAAAAACTTCTGGAAAATGGGCGTATGTATTACATTCATATAATAATAATAATAATAATGATAATAATAATAAAAGGTCTGTATTGGTCAATGGTCATAAAAGACTTTTAAATAGCTACCTTATAGATCGCAACCAAGTAGAATCTTTTAAAAACTCACAATCACATATTAAATTTGGTGTTCCACAGGGATCATTATTAGGACTGCTACTTATAATATATATTAACGACATAAGTTCTGTTCTCTCGGACATAAACACAATATTTTGTGTGAATGACAAACTATTTCGACACTTACATAGATTACAATCCGATAACCATAAATAATCAAATTGAAGAGAATCTAATAAAATATTATGAATGGTTTGTTTGTAATAAACAATCATTAAATAATACAAAAATCGTAAATATTACCTTTAGTCTCAGATATCAGGAGAATGTAAGTAACCCAGAGAAATCAAATTCTTGGGCGTATGTTTGGATCCAAAATTGGAATTTGCAAATTGTATTGATCATTTGGCTACCACGTTATCAAACAATATATTTGTATTAAAAAACTTAAGTAAAATATGCAAAAATCTCTGCAGACATATAATGGTCTCTTTCAGCCAGTCTTGTTATGCAATTATGGCATGGGGGCACTCCTGCCATGCAGTCAGAATCTTTGCTATGCAAAGAAGAGCTGTCGGAATAATTGCTGGTTTGAGTGACAGAGAAATACCTTTGTGAAATATAATATTTTAACAATATCCTCTAAATGTATATATTTGAATGCTTGATATATGCATGTAAAAATTTAAACAAATATTCAGCAAACAGTAATTATGAGTATAGTGTTAGAATAAATAATGAAATTAGAGTGGATTATTTTTGACTGGAAAAATCCCGAATATCAAATTATGACTGTCCGTGACTCTTCAACATAATTCCACCATGTATAAAGTCAGTACTATTTAATAAATATAAAATCGCTGTCTAAGGAATCACTACTGCTACATCCAGATTTCCCATCTGTCTCTCTAATGGAAAACATCTCGACTATATTCGCACTCACTAGAGTGAGGAAATAATTCATCATAGAATTTTAATAATATAGTATTTAAGGCCATCAAAAAAGAGCATTGCCGGGTAAGCCTGATTTAGCCGCCCCGGCTTGGACTACCATTAAGAGAATAGTTTACCCCAAATGCGAGCTTGAACAATTTTTGTCAACGAAAGCTATGAAAGAATTTTGAAAAATTATGTGTCGTCCTGGACGTTATGTCGATTAAAAACAAATTATTTCATACTCTATAAATTAAATGAGTAGGGGGTGAAAAATTTTTTTAAAAATTTTCCAACAATTTTTTTTTTATGAACTGTTTGATGGAACACCGTTATTTTTTTTCTGTGATATGCTCATGTCCTAAGTATCAACATATATTTTTCGGAATAAGATTGGAGGATTACTTCATAATGTAAGATACATTTTTCCCCCTAATATTTATGTAATTCCATTAGAATCAGGAAACAACATTAATTCTGAGGTTGTGACTCAATAAAATGAGTATCAGTTGAACAATACACTCTAATGTGCAAGACACTTAAAACTGGAGAGTATGTGAGAAAACGAGGTATAGTCAGAAGGCGCTCAACCATGGCTGTAGATGATCGATTCATAAGGTTACAAACACTCCGAAATAGGCGTCGAATGGCAAACAAGAAATGACCTGGAAGAAATTCGTGGAACCAAAATAAGTGAGCGTAGGGTTAGAAGAGGACTCAAAAGAATTTGGTTTGAAGTCCTATAAGTCAAAAAAAGCCCCAAAACTCCAAAGATGTCACCGAGTAGCATCACTAACCTTTGTTTGAGAAGACCAAAATTGGAATGATGATTAGTGGGGTTAAGTTTTATTCGCGAATGAGTCGTTTCTGCATAAATTCGATTGATGGTAGTGTTACGTGTATCCACCTCTTAGGAAACACCCTGTATGAATCCGTGGGTTCTAAATAATGTTGACAAGAGATAAACACTAACACTTTATTTAATAATTTACTGACTATACAATACTTCAAAATAACCTTTACACTTTGTTTACTTGATGTTTAACCACATTTTCGTTACTGAACGTCACTTCCCTAAAACTTCTCCACTTTAATAAACTTCTTCCTCTGCGCCGGTAATCGCGCCTTATATACTCTAAAATTGCCTCTAGATCCATCCAGAAACAATCAAGAATCTTCTCTTACCACACTCTAGAAAACTCTATCTCTTTCTGTAAGTTTCCAGTCACTCACTATTAGGCATAGGCGTATCAATCTCTAGTTTCAGGGGGGTGTAATTCATAACAGTAGGAAAAGATTGTATCGACATTCAAGAGAACAAAATGAACAATTCAATGTTACTCCGTCTCTTTTGGTAGAGGCTTAATTATGGTATGGGGTGGCATATATTTAGGACCATGCATAAAGTTGGTCATGATTGATGACTTTGACTGCAGATAGGAACATAAAGGGATACTTTGCAAGATCGTGTGGTATCTTTTGCCCCATATATCAAAGATAATTTCCTCTTAATTTAAGACAATGCATGCACACCACCCGTTGTACAACTGACTTTAAATCAACTGGAAATACCGACATTGATTTGGCCTGCACGTTCTTCGGACTTGAATACAATTGAATATGTATGGAACATACTAGGCAAACGACTCGGGTCAAAATTTCTGCTGTCCAGAAGCTGCTCTAATTGAAATATGGGGGAATTTGCCTCAAGAAGTGATTGACAACATCATTGTAAATATGTGAAGAAGGATGACTACAATCATAGGGGCTCATGGGAGACACATACGTTATTTAAGAAAATTAATCCTTGTGATTTTGTTTCATCATTAATGTTAAAACAGTCAAAATGTTCTATTCATGTTTTGCAAAAATTAATTTTTTTGTATTATGTGTTTTAAACAGACTTCAAAATGGCATGAAGCTTTGCAAAACAAACTGCAATTTGCTAGCTATTAGTTAATTTTTCCTTTTAAAAGCTTTGCAAATTAATTAAAAAATTGTAAACATTGTTTTGTATTGGTCAATAATTAATTTGTTTGTGAATCTGTTATGTTTTTGACATTTTATTACTTGTTATAATTTTTAAACCTCATTAATCTTCTGTTAGTAATCGTTTCTTGTTTTACAATTAGTTCGATTAACACTATACCTTCTTACATCTTGTATATTCAATTTTTTATTTACCAATAGCCTACTTTTTGAGATGATTTACATTTGCTCCTACACAACTTTAAATATGAATTCAACTCTTAATTCGCAAAAAATGGGTTTCAAAAAATAATTTTATATTCCTGAAATTTGGTACAGAGGTATAAAATTGCATTCTAAATAACTTTTCTTAGTGGAATTTTTTCATATTTTGTAAAATAAAGGTACTTTATTAGTGGTGATTTTTACAACTTTGCTTATAAAACACCCTGTAGAACACCAAATCAAGTCATTTTTGGTATATTTTAGTTTTACAACAAGCAGGACTCAATCCCCAAATACCATTTCAAAATTCCAAAATTGTTGGTCCAATACACCTCTTGTTGCATCTATCCTGGGACACACTGTATATGAATTTTAGCGCTTTTTCGCCTTTCTCTCTATTGTGAGGAAGAACTATGCATTTTGGTGAAAAATATCAGGAGAGCAAAGTTGTAGAGCATACAATTTCCTAAGTGTTTTGTCTACATTTTTGTCCGAATTCTGCATAGTTTCGCCACTAGAGAGCGTGAAGGTCCATATATATTTTTCTTTCCCTCTCTCTAGTGGTGAAACAATGCGAAATTCGAAAAAAGAAACGTAAAAAACGTAGAAACAAAATTTGTAGTAAATTTTGTGTGTAAAGTTTTGGTGAAAATCATGTTTAGACAACCCATATGCTTCACTTTTTACAGGTCTCATAGCTGTGTGAAAATTTATTTAATTTATTCTAATTTGAAGTGACTATAAGCTGTTGAATACTGTATAAATAATAGTAACATGCTACTGAAGACAACACAGAAAATTGAATGTGAAATATGAATACCTTAACAATTTGATTTTGAAGGGTATTGAGAATCTCTGTGACTGATCTGTGTAAAAACTTTATCTTCTATTATTACCTTGACACTAGTAAATAGTTTGAGATTTTTTGGATAAATAAGTATTGTATAATTGTTTTCAGCGCCCAGTAAAAAATTAAAAAAGAACGCAAATGTCAGCAGTACGCAAAATGATAACGAAAATTCCGATTCAGATGACAGTGATTTTGATGTGACCGATGTTAATACTTTGTTAGAGGACACTTTGGATGATAGCGATGATGATTCAGATGCTGTTGTTGACGAAGATGCAGAGGAAGAAGAGTCTGAGGTATGCATAAAATTTTATATTTATTAGTAGATTTTGCAACTGCTTCTTAAAAATTAGCATTAGGGAATAACTGGTCAAGGGTAATAGCTATTATAAAATATAAAATGTTCACAGATTATGCTTCGACCTTAGCAATGCAATGTAGAAAATTTGTTATTTACCTGAACTTTCATATACAAAAAACTTTCTGATTTTAAAATGAATGACACTGCAATGTAGGGCAGTAAGATACTTATATAAACACAAGCTGGTATTTGTCGAGCGTCAGAAATTGTCATATATCTTAAGTCAATTACTGACAGATCAGACACTGGAAATGTCGCATCTGTTATCGTATTTAGGTGGCCTATAATAATAATAATAATACAATAATAATAGCCTTTATTCAATAATACCGTAAAAGGTTCAGAACAAGTCAAAAGAACATGAAATCTTGGTAAGTAAATTGATATAAACATTACAATTACATACAAAATGGTGTATAACCAGAAACAGTACATTTAAACTATGTAAAAATAAAATAGTACCTTTAAATAAAAACATTACTTTACAATGACAGGTTAAAATGGTGGGTAAAATATTCTGAAGCTCAGTAAAATGGCTTTTCACATCGATAGGTTTTCAGCTTTACTTTCAAATCTTTTCTTGATAGGTTCTTTAGAGTAGGAAAAATATATATTGTAAGGAGTCGTACCGCTACTGCCAATGGTGTGCCAAACTGCCACCAGAGAGCAAGCGCCAGTAGCGGAACATATGTACAATATGTAGGTGTCAAATTTATCATGTCAAAGGAATAAAAGGATACAATACTGGTATTTTTCCAAAAACAGCTTCATAATACAATTAATGGGTGCAATGGATATTATTTCGACAAATTGTGCATACAGTGAGCCTGAAAAGTATGAAATAAATTAAGTGTTTGGGAAAACTATTGGACACGTCGATCTTTTTTATTTGGCAGCCCTCATCATTGTGGATATATGTTTTTGGTTATCCCCACTATTGTCATTTATTATAAACAATTCGAGACATTACATTTTAAGAAATGCCGAAATAATAAGTTGGGTGATGTGGTAATTAAAAATAAAAACAAAAATTAACGTGTCAGTCAAATACTTTTCCCTTCACTGTTAATGAAGTTATCACTTGAATATTTCTGAGACTGAATGTATACCTACTAATATTCAGTTAATTTATTTAGAATACGTACCTTGATTATTATTAGTGCTACATAAAATATACGTAAACTTTTTACTTGTTTTTCAATTACCTGTGTGATAAAAAATAATACATAACGAATTGGGTAGGTATATTTATAGAAGACAACACCCAACTAGATGCAAATACAACAAAACATTTATTTCAAAAGCACAAATACAAATAATTTTCCTACATTATTTCTTAGGAGCATTTTCAAATATACATTTATATATTTGATGTTATATGATGGCATCTCTTTGTTCTCTGAAACAAGAAAAAAAATATCTGCAAATAAGAAGAAAAATCATCAATCACAACTGATTGCCTGTTGGCGTACATTGTTAAAAAAAGATTACTTATTAAAGGAACGATGCTCACCTTCTTTACTTGCAAGTAGTTGGGTAGTTCTAGGAAAATTGTTGGCACAGCTTCATTTAATAATTTCATTTTATTTCCCTCTGTTTGGTAGAACCACTTCTTTTCAAAATGAATACTACAAAGCCTATCATAACTTGGTGTTGGAGCTCAGTCTACTAATTTCATATTTTCTAGCGATTTCTTTAATCGCTAGAAACAACGGTTATAGTGAATACCTCATAGATAAATTAATAAAAAATAAACAAAAGAAAAAGTTACTTAAAGAATTTTATGCTGATACTCCACAAAGAACTGACATATATAAATGTATTAATTATAGGCCTAAGATTAGTGATAAAATTAGTCATAAACTTAAAAAACTAGGATGTAAAACTATCTCTGTTAATAAAAATAATCTAGGGAAAATGTTAGTTGATAATAAAGATAAAAGAGATTTATTAGAAAAAACAGGTGTGTATCAATTAAAATGTAATCACTGCGATGCTATATATATCGGTCAAACTGGCCGTAAATTAAAAAACCGTCTCGCTGAACATAAAAAAATCAGTAACGAACGGTATACATAGCACCGGTATGTCAACACACTATAGAAAATAATCATTTTGTTAATTTTAGTGAAGTCGAATTACTCCATACAGAAAATAAAGGAAAGAAGTTAGATTTACTAGAACAGTTTGAGATTATGAAAGCTGTAAAAAAGCATAAAAATGTAACTAATGATCAAGTGTTATTTATGGGTCATAATATTCTAGAAAAAAAAAATTAACATTAAAAACCTATTTGTAGTATATTTACATAGGTTAGGAATCATATAACTATTTTGCATATAATAAATAGATTAAAAGCTTTGCATAATTTATACCTTTCCATTAGGTATAAATAAGTAAGGAACACATTTTATGTTTACTAATATCTTGTACTCTTGATAAAGGCCTAATAAGCTGAAACACGTGTAGAGTTTTAATAAAACTTTTTGAAACATTAAAAAGCATAGTTTCCTGTATATTTAGACAATTTAGATTGTTCACCTATCTTAATTGAAATTAACGAAATTCAAATTCAAAAAATAAAAACTAATAAATGGATATTAGTGATATCTACTGAAACTGTAATAACCCAAACTTGTGACAAATTAATACATAAAATACAATTAAAAGTTACCTATGTACTAAATTTAAATAAAAGTTGTGAAATAACTATAAATAACCATGTATTGAAAACTCACAGTAACAATCAAATGATCTATAAATTTGAGTTACCCTATCTTAACTTTTCACAACCTAGAGAATATCATATTAATTACAACCCAGGACTTTTGAATATAAATACCATCAATACACATAAGTTAATAAACCCAAAGTGAATTAATGGAACAACAGAAAATAATTAAGGGATTAAATGAGCCCATAATTATTAACAAAACTAGTATATGGAGAAAATTCCTATACTTATTATACTCTTCGCAAATACAAAACAAAGAGTATATTGCATTCGATCGGCACATTTTTAAAACCTGTAATATTGCTCGTGTAGAAAAAAATTTTCATCGCTGTGTTGGTGATCGAATTCTGAACAACTTTCAAAATGTCCGTCCGTCTGTCTGTCTGTCTGTCTGTCCGTCACGTTTCTTGTAAGCATGATAAGTTAAGAATGAAATGTCAGATTGTATTGAAATTTGGACAGCAAGTTAGTGTCAGCTAGAGGACGAACCCTATTGTTTTTGAACAAAATCGATTATATTGACGTAGTCTTGTTTTTACATTGGCCCACACCATTTCAATGGGGTTGAAGATGCTATAATATGGAGGCAGACGTAAAATAGTATAATCGTGTGCTTCAAAAATTTTTTCAACGGCATAATCCTTTTTAAAATTTTGCTTTCCAATCAGTTCTAATAAAGTCTTTTTTGTGTTTTTTACTGGCATTTCCAAGCCTTTGCCTTTCATGCATTCAATGATATCACCTTTTCTTGTGTCGGTGTTCGGAATTTTTGTGTGTTGCCACGAATGGTATGACGCAATGTCCATAACAGTTACAGAATTTGGTGGGATATTTGGTAACAGCTGTTCCTTTGCTCGCTTCCCAAATAATTCGACTGTCATATCCTCGTGGTAGTCGGCAGAGGATATTGCTTGATGTTTTTAAGAGACAAAAACAACGCATTTGGAATAAAACCGTTTTTACTTCCAGAATGTAGAATTATAATTCTTTTTCCCCTAGAACATGGAGCACTTAAATTACACTTTTTGGTGTTATCTACCCAACCGTATTGAACTACATCATGGGTGTCAAACCATGTTTCGTCAAGATAAATTATGTTTCTATTTGCATCTCGGTATTCTTTTATTTTACGCAGGTACTCGTGTCGATGATCAACAATGCGTGCTGATTCCATAACTACCATTCGTTTGTCCAATATTTTGTACCTAAAACCGCAATCGAGCAATATGTTTCGCAAAGTATCTAATGATTTATAGTTATAATCTGGATAGTTGCGTAACTTATCCCTAATCATTTCTTTTGTGGGCACCATCTGTCCATTGTCAAAGTCATACACAAATCGACGAATGACATCTGTGGATGCGTTATCGAGTTTTTTAAGTTTTTGTCCAACTTTTTTCCTTTTAATAGAATGATCAACTACATCGCCGGCTCTAATAACCCTATAAATTGTAGTACGGCTAAATTTGGTTTGGTGAAAAATCAATATTTTGGCCTTTTAAACACGAGTAAATATTCAAAATAACCCTTTGAGTTTAAACGTGTATGTCTTTATTTTCAAATTCCGCTTGTATAGGCTCTGTATCAAAATGTTCCATTTCGTTGTCACTACTATCAAAAGGCCTCCAAAGTGCCATTTTAAACAATTAATTGCAAAAAATCACTCAAACAGTAATAAAACTAATAATTTGTTCAAATATTCACTAGAATTAATTAATTTATAACGCTGTCTGATTGTACTGCACTGCCTCGTACAGGTCATACGGTACAAATAGTTCATACATATTTTTTGTTTTATATATTATGGCATGCAAAAAATCTAAACAAGGTTGGTGTTGACAAATCAAATTCACTACGCATCTAATCCCACCTATATTTCTATGTGACAGGCGGATCAAGTCCACGTGAACTGTAGACGAGGAATGGTGAATATAAATCTATAAAATTCTGTGCTCTCTCATTCAATGTGAAGCGATATTGACAATACCCCGTAAGATCCTCCTCTAGTTCTGTGCTGTTCCAACTGAGTTCGTTAATACTATAACATTAATTTATAATCCTACATAACATATTAAAGAAACATAGATCCCCATTTGATGTCAAGTAATCTTCTTTTTTGATGACAAGGTTACTGGAGGTTGCTTCAGAGCACTCAGCAGAGTATACATTTTTTAAGCAAACGTTTTTTTTCCAGGATGATGAAGATGAATTAGAAGAAGAGGAGGAGGATTCTTCATTAAGTGAAAATGAAAGTGAAGGTGAAGAGAACGAAAAAAAATTGAAATCGAAAATTAATGGCGTTGCCAAAAAGAAAGAACAAGAAAGTCCAAAACAAAAAAAAGGTAAAAAGAAAGAAAAGCAAATAGAACAAAATAAGAAATTATCTAAAGGTGAACAGAAGAAGGAAGTGAAAACTCCAAATAAAGAAATTCAAGCATCTCGAAAAAAAGTTCTTCAAGGAGGTGTAATCATCGAGGATATAAGGGAGGGTCAAGGTGCTCCTGCTAAAAGTGGAAAAATTGTTAATGTAAGTAGTGACAAATGATATGATAAATGGGTGAGTAAATGGGTGTAGGGAGGTAAGACTGGTTCTTAATAAGTAAGAGGATGCAGGTCCGATTTGGAAATTGAATAACAATAACTTTGTTTTCTATTCATTGCAAGTTTTTATCGATTCTAGTTTTAAAGTGAACATCAAGCAGAAAAAGAGAATATTGGCGATATATTATAGTGTGTCTCTCCTCTTGCTTACACACCCTCATGCCTGCCTCTGTTTTTTTTTTTTTTCAAAATAACTTCAAATTTTTGTCAGTTATGCAAGGAACCAAACTGATTTTTTTTTGCCAAAAAAAAAAGTCGATTGTGGTCTACTGAGAACGGTTCAAAAATATTAAAATTTAAACAGAATTTTATGATTAGTTTTGTTAAATGGTTGCCACTTTACTATGTGGATGTGGAAGCAACATAGTAATCTTCGTTTATTCGAAAAATTTCATTAAAAAAAAATGAATTGGAAACTTAGCATACATAGAAATTTTTCTCCTAAAGTAAAATAGCTAGCGAAAAATGTTAAGACACAAAAGTTTCAGGGTTTTTAAAATCTATTACAATAAAGAAAAATTAAGTATACAGAATCAGTCAAAAAGTCATGACGAAACAAGTTTGCTTTATCTTTAAAGGAACACCCTGTCTATTATTTCAATTGTTCTCGAAATTCTAAACAAAATTCATATAGCACATCATATACCTAAACTTAACTGAACTTTAAAAATCATTTTCTTATAAATTATACAAAAATATTTTAGGCCATTAAGTTTATAGTCCATCAGTTACCTTTGAACATTTCTAGCTCCATAACAATGCGTCGTTCTATTGTCTAACAATGATGATCTTGACAACGCATGTCAAAAATACATTTAGTGTGAAATATTTTCGTGCAAAAGTGGCACGTTTAAGTAAAACCTAGCATATTGAAATTTTAATGATCATAAGATATGGTGATAGAAGACGAAATTGTGACCAACCCTAGTAGCACAACATATTGGACCAATATATAATTCATATAGGACCAATATATGAATATTGGTCCTATATAGGACCAATATTCATATATTGGTCCTATATGGATTATATATTGGTGCAATATTGTGCTACTAGGGAAGTAGCGAATATTTTTAATGAATTGCATCCCAATCGGAAACCTCTTTGGATGTGGATGTCCTGATTTACTTCATTATTTTTCTTAGTATGCAATAAATTCTCTAATACATAAACAGAAGGAAATGTTAATATTTTATGTTTTACAAAAGAACTTATGCAGTCTTTCTTAAAGTTTAACTCATCCAATATCCTCACTGCCTTTCTTTGTAACTTGAAAATTCGTTTGCGATCTGCAGCATGTTCCCAAGCTATAATGGTGTAGAAGATATGCGAATGACAAGGAGCAAAATATGCAGTCCGTAAAGTGTTGGCAGAAATAGACTTTGCTAAGTTGTGCAGTACAAATATGTTAGATCTAATGTTTTTTGAAACAGGATTTATATGTTCATTCCATTCCATAGTTAATTATATCTTCATGATTTCTTAATATGAATAGCATATTTTCGGTTTTATGTTTGTTTAGAAAAAGTTAAACCAATGTCCAGCTTTGGCTAGTGCCTCACATGAACTCTCAAGCACTGTATCTAGATTTTTACCAGATGACCGAAGAGTAGTATCATCCGCAAACAGTAAACAATTTGTTAAATGGTTGCCAAATGGGAGATCGTTAATAAAAATGAGAAATAACAGAGGACCTAATATAGACCCCTGTGTCACTCCAACAGTAATTTTCTTCTGAGCAGACCATACCCCTCCTACTTTTACCTGTTGGTACCTATTCTTAAGATAAGATTTACACAATTGCAAGCTACAGTTGTCAATTTTGTATAACTTTAACTTCTTTAAGAGTAGTTCATGTCGGGGTTTGAAAAAATTATGATTTAAAAAAAAATTAAAAATCAACGATTTTTATTAAAAAAAATTTAAAAACCGTGATTTTTTAAATTTTTTTATCTGGGGAAATGTTTCCATAATTTATTTCATTTTTTAAGGTACCTCTTTGATCATTTATTATATTCCACATGGCTTTTACTGGGTTTTTTGACGTCTCAATTAATTTATCATTGCAAATTTTCTGGCGTTGATAATAGCTAGTTTATACTTTTTTTAAGGATCTTTCTTTTCTTTATTTAAATCTGAGGATGGGTATAGTTATAGAAAGTAACTTGTCATTCCTATGTTATGGGTCTACAGGTTTTTTTGTTTAGTTTGGTACTAATAATTGTGTTTAGACTCACCTCAACTTCTAGCAACGGGGTGTTTGCATTTAAGAAAAAGTACATTTTTAATAGGCTCATTATGTTCTTTAGTAAAACTTAATGAGTTTTGCATTGTTTCAGTTTATCTTTTACACCCGATAAGTTTATTTTTGAAAATTAAATTTAAATAAATAATCTTGTGACGTAGGAGAATTTTAAGCATATGTGTTGAATTTTATAATAATACCTCAGTAATGCAGAAATCTTCTCTGTAAATTTCGATCGAGAAAAACTTCGTCTTCTTCCAACATTACGCAGGAAATAAGTCGTATTTTGAGATTATAACAATATAGTAAACAAGTAGAGTTTGAGATTTATCGTTCGGTTTTGCGTTTTTGTTTGTGCTAACATAATAGTTAAAAATGGAAAGTGGCTATGAAAAAGCATATTTTATCAACTTGCCATTAGTTTCAATGGATATAATTCTTGACTTTTACGTCAATAACATGGATTTTTTTAGGTCCTGAAATGAGAGGTGTAAAAGAATCGCGTATTCATTCTTATCATTCTTGTGTTTGTGTACAAATATATCGAATCTAGATGAAATAGTTGAATTTATTATTTTTTTAATGTGTTTCATAATTAGCAATTGAAATGAAAGAAAATAATGTGTGTTCTTTTTCGATGAATTAATTCTTTGAGAAGCCACAGTTATTCCCAATGCAGTGTAATCTTTCTCGAACAGGCATAATTATAATAGTTAAGTCACCGAATTTTAACAATTCATTTGTGACTAAACTAAACAGCAACAAAGAGAAATATAGTTTACAAAAACTTCCTTGACCTTTAAACTTCACTTCTTGTCGTTATATTATCATTCTAATCTAATAATAAGAAAGTTTCTCGCTTACTATATTTTACGATGCGTTTTGGTATTTTTGCATAACATGTAATAGTTTATTATATTTTTTATAAAAAAGATGTCACGATAAAACAATTTTGCTTCATACATCAATCAAGAACAATATCAGAGGAATATGTCATACATTGTCATGCTTTTCCGAGTTTTGACAAAAATGTGTTTTTTTTCTCCAATTTCACAATTCCGAATTAACTGGCGAACTCGAAATTCGAATCCAAAAAATTTTACATAAGAATCTGTTTTTCGTGTTTGTATACCCTTTAGTCGATCCCTCTTCCATTAAAATGCATTGTGGCGGGCTCTAGACTCTCTACTAATATGTAATACTGTGCTGCTTCTGACCACTCCAAATTATTGTCTGTATTATTTGTTACAGCAGTAAACTAATCGGTTCTGTGTTTAAAGTCTCTAGGGACAGTTCAAAATATTTTGTCTGGTGAATTCACTGATGTGTTCATGCGAAAAGGAGCTGGTACAATGCAGTTCTTAAAAGAACTCATATTTATAACCTAAAATAGCAACATGTTAAGATCTGAATATATTTACGAAAAACGGTATGCAACAAATTTATTTGCTTTATTCTTCAAATATCTCGAGGATAAACTAGAGTTAGACTGATAAAAATACAAAAATAAACAATCAATCACAACTTTCACAAATCGCCGTTCTGTATTTATGAATTATGACGTTTGGCGGTTGGTAATATCTCTGGGTAATATAAGAAGACGACCGAATTAATATTTAAAAATGTACATTTTCTATTTAATAACAGATGGCGCAGATTCAATAAATTTTCGTACGACAATATTTTTAAGTTTACGTTAATTATGAACAAAATAGTGACTTATTGAAAAAATAAAAAAATGCGGGTCACTTTATTTTTCACGATATTTTGATATGTGCATTTATCTCAACACCATGCAAACACCCCATTGTCCCTGGTGATCAGATTGATCCGCTTCAAATGTTTGTGATTGATAGGAGTCACAGTTAAAATGTATGAATATATTGTCTATACAATTTTGTTTCCTGATATGGTTAAATTAAACGAAAATGTAGATTCACTACAAAATTTTGTTCAGGGAATTCATTACAGTCAGGAAGTAAATGGTGAACACTTTGAGCACCTTGTAAAATAGAATTCAAAAGAAAATATTTGTTGTTTATTAAAACTTGTTTTCTCTCCTTTTTTTTTCTGGTGTAACTGTTGTTTTTATAAAATTTAAAATATCCAGGACATTCATTAAAAAGTGCTTTTCGTTTCGTGCATTTTTATCAACCCTAAACAATTATGCTTTTTTATATTTTGTAAAAAAATGATATTTAATCATATCCATATCCTCCACCTTGTGTAATTTTTATAATAAATATCCATCATTTTGGGCTTTTTCTTTAATAAATTTGACAGTAGTAAAAAGTTATTTTTACAATTCGATATCTCGAAAATGGTTAAGTTTAGGTATATGATGTGCTATGTGGATTTTGTTGTGGAATAATAAACATTAACATTAACGAAAAAGCAACTTTGTTTCGTCATGACGTTTTGACTGATCCTGTATACTCAATTATTCTACTCTGTTTCAAAATAATTGTGGAATCATATCTACTACCAACTGTATAAAAAACAAAGCAAAACAATTATTATGTTGGGTTAGGTTGGGTTTTTTCGAGCTCTAAAGCGTCTGGTGGTAGTTAGGGCCCACGGAAAATGTCTGGCAATAATGAATGTTGGTTTTTAACAGTATTCTGTCAAACATATATGAAGACCAGCTATGATACTTTAACGTAGGTTAGTAAGGTTTTTTTGTACCTGTTATCTGTAAAAGGACCCCGCTTTCAAGCTAGCAAATATGCATGTGTTCTTAGCTACATATTGCACTATTCATTGTCAAAATATTAGCTTTGCTAAAATGACATAGGTCTGGGGGCTCTGGGATGTTGGTCTATAACTTTAATATTAAAGTATGTGCCGCTATGAATCACATATTATGATACAGAAGTCACAGGACATTTTATGTTCTATGAATCATACATATTATGTGATTCATGGGACTGACAATAAGTTGTAAATTTCTGAATTGTAATGTTACAATTTACATTATTAAGTAAAATAGTTCGTCTGATTCTGTTCCAGGTATATTATGAAGGTAAACTAAAGCAAAATAACAGAGTATTTGATTCCACAAGCAAAGGTGCTGGATTCAGTTTTCGATTAGGTGCTGGTGATGTTATCAAAGGTTGGGATGTTGGTGTACTTGGAATGAAACCTGGTGGAAAAAGACGAATAATATGCCCAGCTTCTATGGCGTAAGTTAAATTATCTCATTGGCTGACAACTCATAAATTGTTATAATTTTGAAAGTTTAGATTGTGTTAAAATCAGTTTTGTAGTTTGTATAAAAAAGTCCCGATAATATGGTAAACTCTTTCTATTAAGGGTGTATGGGAGTGATTAAAAAATGTTAAGAAATTAATGAAATTGTTGGGAAATTGTTCTTTATGTCATTATAAATTACCCAAGTAAATTTCAAATCAATTCACTACATCGTTTTTGACATATAACGATTTTAATTCTTACAAGAAATGTGTTATTGAACATAACAGCGATTCAAAAACGCTAAGAAATTAATGAAATTTTGCGCAATTGTTCCTTATGTCTTCATAAATCTCCCTAATAAATTTCATATCAGTTCGCTAAACCGATTTTAATTTAACATGACTTCTCACTGGAGATGTGTTATCGAATAAACCAAAAATCAATGAAAAAATGTTTAACACCTTTTCCAATATTTTTGTACATCCATATTAAGATCTTAATAAGATAATTGCAAAGTTTAATTACTGTTCACTAAAAGGTTCTCGAGAAATAAATTAATATTGACAAAAAATACCACTATTCATGAAACGTAGATTAACCGATCATGAAAACGTGACAACATGGTAAAGCAAAGTCTGGTGGTAACAACTGTCTTTCTTTGTCACACATCTTTATGGATAGCCAGTGCAAGTGTGAAAGATATATTATTCTATGTTTATCTCACTTTGTTCCAAAGAGCTCTACAAATTTTTAAATAAATAAAAGAATATTGAACATTTCACATTTTATGCACAATGGATCCTGACCTAACCGATCTCAGCTGATTGATCTTAACTATACTAAATGTTAGAGATGGGTCGTTATTTCCGTAATGTTGTTTTGTTGTGGTATTTTCAAATAATGTGACATCGTGCTACGAAATGTTACATGAGTTTGCACAACACTACGTGACAAACGTGATCTCCTACTCGCGTTCATTTCATTTCTGTCGTTACAAAATAGCATTATTTTGTCGCAATTTTTTTCTGGAGAGGTCTCGCTTGTAATGCTACATAAGCTTTAATTTCTTCGTTGATAATACAAAATGACTCATATTAATTATATAATTCTCGTAATTACCCTTCTTGTTTAATTTACAGTATGTATTTATTTTATGAAATTAAGAAATAACAATGATAATTCTGTCTATAATTGTTTATTTGTGACATATACAGATTTTCTTACTAAGTATTTGTTGGGTATTTTGCCACTGGAAAATATTAAAAAATGTTAATGAACAAATCTCTGCGCTATACGGATCAGACAGAGGCAGGGGCGCATTTAGATAAATTGGGCCCCTAGGCGCTGTGAGATTTGAGGGCCCCTCGATTAAAAAAATATTAGATCTAAAGATTTGAAGGCAACTATATTTGTACAAATACATATCATGATATTATTTTTTTCCGGCTTTGTATGTTAGCAAACTTGTCAATTTGAACGTTTGATATCACAGTTTTGTGTTTCCTCTGATACAGTATACAGAAGAGACAAATTTTGAAGTCGTTGTTTCCCCGAAGTACTTCGTAGGTAGTTCTTATTTCTTTTGACCGCCGAAAAAGTGCGTTTACATGAGGGATTACTGACCGGAATTGTCAAGTAAATACACAAAAGGGTTTCAACATTAAAAAATGTCGCCTGCAACACATTGAGAATAAAGGACTCCGCAGTTTTTTATAGTAAGAATAGGTTTCAGTCGATTGTTCTGAAACTTGGGGAAAATATTCTCCTGGACCCCCTGATTAAAATTCTCTGTGATCACCAGTCCGACCGAATTCGATTTTTTAATCTAGAAGCGACTGAAACTGTGAACATCTTCGAAGGTCTGCGTAAATGTTCCATAAAAATTCTGAAAATATTCAGGATCATTTTTTGAAGAAAAATAAGCATCTTTTGTCTCTTTGCGTTTTTTTTTTCAAAGTGCTTCCTTCTCCCGGAAGAAAATAACAAACAAAAATATTTTTGTAATTTTTCTACGGGAAAAGGAAGCACTTTGAAGATAAACACCAAGAGACAAAAGATGCTTATTTTTGTTCAAAGAACACACGCATGCTGGTTTTCAGAATTTGTTAGACAAAAATAATTTCGACCAAGAATTTCCCTAAAATTTTATTTTTTTCTACTTCAGAAAGATTCCAAAACATTCTTTAGGTAAAAATAATCGACTTATGCCCCTTCAACTTGAAAATGGCAAAAAAATAATTTTTTTCTGTTTGTTATTTTTTTCCGGGAGAAGGAAGCACTTTGAAAAAAGAAACACCAGGAAACAAAAGATGTTTATCTTTATGAGTCTGAATATTTTCAGAATTTTTATGGAACATTTAAGCAGACCTTCGCAGATATTCACAGTTTCAATCGTCTGTGGATAAAAAAATCGAATTCGGTCGAATTGGTGGTCAAAATGAATTTTAATCAGTGGGCCCAGGATAACATTTTTCCCAAGTTTCAGAACTATCGACTGAAACCCATTTTTACTATAAAAAAACTACGGGGTCCTGTATACATTTCAGCAGGCGACTTAAGCCGGCATATATCAAAACTTGATGCAATTTATCTCGAGATAGCTCGCAATCTATGTCGCCTCTATAGGTTGATACTGATGCATTGATCATTGCAGTGCACTGATTTTTAGCTTGCTTTGCATCATCATACTCTTTTTCAAATTTTTTTTTTAATTTTCAGATTCTTTTTCTATTTGTTCAACATCGCCAGATTCATTAGAATCGTTTCCTAATGGTTCGCCCTTTTCGCAGTCCTCATCACTGGTTTCAACATCAAAATTTTCTCAGTTATTTTCTCGGGTTTTCTAGATTGTTCTGTCTCAGGTTCTTAAATTTTCACATCATCATTATCAGTAGATTTATTTTCATTAATGTGAAATATACTGAAAAGCTGATTCTTCATCTGGCACGTGCCGACTGCCGAAACTCAAATAGTAACGTCTGGGGAATTGCCAAATTGGTCTGTTAATGGGCTTGTTCAGCATTTTTTTTTAATTCATAAATCGAAAGTGCAAGTATAAATTAATGGATCTGCAAAAAATCAGAATCTTATTCGCACGTTTAGTATCTTAAAAACTACTACAAATTTCCATCTCGCGAAAATGGGGCGTGGCCAGGCGCTACGTCACTATACGCATAGACACGGCGATCTCAATAGACTTGATGCTCCTTATTGGTTATAATTATAAGTGTTTTCGAAGTATTGTTTGTTTTGCTTACTACTTGACAGTAGGGGAGTACAATTTGGTGAAATGTCAAAAAATTACAATTTTCTCTAGCTTCTGCCGGAACGAATTTTCGATTTCGACCCTGCAATTTACGATTAGAATTCATCGCCGACCTTCTCCTTTCCGTAGACACATAGAACGAACTTCCATTCGACATATTTATTTAGTTACCAGCGTTTAAAAATTCCATATTTTTCGACTTTTCAGGTTAAATTTGAAAGGTCCCAGAAAGCCATTTTTCTTACGTCACTTGCGTATAGTGACGTCACAAATGAGCGCTCGGTTTTTGCAACTATTACTAATTTCAACTCCTTATATCTCGAGAACGGAAAAAGTTAATAATACGAAATTTTAAGTGTATAATGAGAATATCGAGTACTATATGAAAAAGTATAAAAACCATTTAAAAAGAATATCATGGAACAAGCCCATTGATTGCATCTTTTTTTAATACACTGAAAAAAATTGTCCGAAAAATCAATGAATGAAGGTTCATTGAAAATTTATGAATCTGTTTATTTTCAGTCGATGAACCGATTCATTAATATTACGAATATATTTTTTTCAGTGTGATACAATGAATAAAGATTAAAGAAATGAATATTCAAGAATATTCAAACACGATAAACAAACAATAAATTCCTATAGACTTCTACATTGAAATATGAAAAAAATTGAAATCGCATGAACCATTCTTATTTTGTCATTTTTGTTGCAATTGAGATCTGATGAGGATGACATGGAAAAGGCAAGAAATGTATTTCATGGTACTTGTAATTATCATTATTGCTATCGGTAAAGCAAAAATAAATAACGACATAACAAAGAAATAACATTTTTACATCGCTTTTTTACCTCAATAAATCGGGAAATGGGGGCCCCTGGAAAAGTGAGGCCCTAGGCGCGCGCCTAGTGTGCCTAGGCCTAAACACGCCTCTAGACAGAGGTTGGTTCTTGAATACTTGATTGTTACAAAATGTCTCGCACCTAAAAATATATAAACTCAAATTCAAATTTATTCAAATTAGTATATACACCACATTTAATACAATGGTAATAAACAATAGACTTACAGATTTGTTTTAAATTGGAGATAGGCACCTTAATGACTTAACATTTGCATGTGCCTTGATATTTTAATTTGAGTACATCTTACACTAGAGAATAAATAATATAGGATTAAAGATTACCTAAAACTAGGAACCAAAACTTATGAAGTACTCAGAAGATCGTACGAATTGTATTTTATTTATTAAAGATATAAAAAAGATTTTTTTTCTAAAAAATTCACAGATTTCGCAATCCTTGCAATCATCGAGACATTGGAAATGATAACACCATATATAAAACATGAAGTTTTTCAACTTTTTCCGGACTCGGCTTCGCCTCGTCCGGAAATGGCACGATCCACTACACCGCTGTATTTCCACCTTAAATGAAAACTGGTAACTTGACCCCCTGTGATATATGCAACCCATATTACATTTGCGTAAATCAGCCGTTGCATATGATAGTCTCAGTCGACCGCGACACATTACTTTGAAATAAAGAGATATTGTTATTGTCACTCAATTTGTACAACAGACAACCTATATCAGTTAGTTGCAATTCTAACACATCATTTATTTGCAAGCAGGCACCTATTTGTAGCAAGCTGTACACTTTTGTGTTCTACCGTCAGCATCGCTGTACAACTTTTAGGTAATCTCCCGACACGGTAGGTAATGTAATTGGCAAGCGCAGCATCCTAATCGATAGTAGCGCGGCCTTTTCGGCAGCCGTGTACACATTTTTGCTTGAATAATATAAAGTCATACATTCTCAGTCTGTGACGTCAGACCCGGATGTTATGTAATAAATTTAAGTAAAGGCAGGTCAAATTTTAATTCCCTACTTATTGAATTAATCAGTAAACATTAAATTCAATTGCAAAATAATTTAGTGTCATTGTAAGTGTTGGCCAGTTTATTAGCATTTTCTAGCTCGAGCAGTGTATATGTAGATGAGCGTACAAATATCGGATGCGCAGTGAATTAATAAAAAACAAAATCAATTACAACAAATCTCAAGAGTAAGTGAGCCTACTGGTCTTCTCTCTACTGTCTTTTGACCTTGAACAAAAACTGGTAACTCTACCCAATATACGAAAACATAAACATTTCCAATGTTAAAAATATTCTGAATAAATCGAAATTAGTACGTATAAAATGTCTACATTCTTTATTAAACCTTTTAAGATTAATCAATTGCTTGATTGTATGATTGCTTGAATGTTATATAAACTTAAAAATGAAAATGAAAGCTAAAGACAGTTAACGTTTCGGAAGATTATCTACTTCCATTCTCAAAACTTTTTGACTGTCAACCATGACAGTTCGTTGTTTATGTATTTCCATAGTCACGTGAGACATTAAATTGTATTTATCTTATTTTTACTTACTTCGTCTCTAAGGATGGGCAACCAACTAGTACAAAAATCTAGTGGAGTTAATAGAGGCTGAAAATAATAATATGCATTATTTCGGAATAATCCCGGGAAGCGATAACTTTTGAGAATACATCTCTGAACATGTCAGGAACAACATACCAAAAGTTACCAACAATAGTCCTTGAGCATCATTTGTTATTAAACAAATTAGTTGCAAAATACCAGTTTTTGTCAAATATCTCTTAAATAAATAAATAAATAAATAAAAATTTTTATTAACCCATTACGATCACAAATACAGGAAATAGGGTACGTCAAAAGAACGCTCACTGAAATATAATCAAAATTACCGAATCTTAATTAAAAACATGGGACAAAAATATTCTTTTACAGACTTACAGACTAATAGTTAAGATTACAGACACTTAGTTAAAAACATGAGACAAATATTCGTTTACAGAATAAAAAGCATTGGACACTAACAACTTCTTGACATGGGAAACAAATTTGTTTGTACTGAGATTCTTTATACTAGTAGGTAATTTGTTATATAATTTCGCCCCCATGTAATAGGGGCTTGATTTATAGAGCTGTAATCTGTGTAAATCAAATTGCAGATTTTGGCCATGGCGAGTATTATAATCGTGATATTCGTTTTGCAGGTTGAAATTGGAAATATTGTGTCTAACTAGTTTTAAAATTTCTAAGATATAAATACAAGGGAAAGTGAGAATTTGTTGTCTGATAAAAGTTTGCTTGCAAGACTCTCTGTAATTTAAACCAAACATGCATCGTATGGCTCTTTTTTGCATAATAAATACCCTGTTTGCTGCTGTTGAATGTCCATACAAAATAATTCCATACCTTATAACAGATTCAAAGTTTGAGTAATAAAAAGTTCTTGTGATATCTTTGCTAGTAATAGCATGAAGCCTCTTTAGTGCAAAACAAATACTTGCACATTTTTTAGAAGAAGAAGAAGAAAAAACAGTTTTTTTTGTTGGTTGCACTTTTTTATGTCAACATAAAACCTTCTGTAGAATGGGGTGTTTGCATTTAAAAAAAAGTACATTTTTAATAGGCTCGTTATGTTCTTCAGTAAAAGTTAATGGATTTTGCCTGGTTTCAGTGTTTTTTTTACACCCGATAAGTTTATTTTTGAAAATTAAATTTAAATAAATAATCTTGTGACGTAGGAGAATTTTAAGCATATGTGTTGAATTTTGGAACTAATACCTCAGTAATGTAGAAATCTTCTCTGTAAATTTCGATCAAGAAATACTGCGTCTTCTTCTTCCAACATTACGCAGGAAATAAGTCATATTTTGAGGTTATAATAACAACATAGTAAACAAGTAGAGTTTGCGATTTATCGTTCGGTTTTGCGTTTTTGTTTGTGCTAATATAATAGTTAAAAATGGAAAGTAGCTATGAAAAAGCATATTCTAACAACTTCCATTTGTTTCAATGGATATGATTCATGACTTTTACGTCAATAACATCGATTTTTTAGGTCCTGAAATGAGGTGTAAAAGAATCGCGTATTCGTTCTTATAATTCTTGTGTTTGTGTACAAATATATCGTATCTAAATGAATTAGTTGAATTTATTATTTTTAAGGTGTGCTTCATAATTAGTAATTGACATGAAACAAAATAATGTGTGTTCCTTTTCGATGAATGAATTATTTGAGAAGCCATGGTTATTCCGTACCCAATGCAATGTAATCTCTCTCGAGCGGGCATAATTATAATAGTTAAATCGCCGAATTTTAACAATTCAATTGCGACTAAACTAAACAGCAACAAAAAGAAATATATTGAAAAAAAAAAATGTTTCAATACAATTATAAGCAAACAAATAATAATTCATTTTTAAAAAGAAATATAGTTTTCAAAAACTTCCTTGACCTTTAAACTCCACTTTTTGTCGTTATGCTATCATTCCATCTTTAATAATAAAAAAAGTGTCTCACTTACTGTATTTTACAATGCGTTTTCGCATTTTTGCATAACATGTAATAATTCATATATTTTTTATAAAAGATGTCACGATAAAACAATTTTGCTTCATACATCAATCAAGAACAATATCAGAGGAATATGTTCATAAAATTTGAGATCAATATCTCTCACAAGGCTCGAGATACTGAGTGAAAAATAAGAAAATACATTTTCATGCTTTTCCGAGTTTTGATAAAAAAAAAAATTTTCTTCAATTTCGCAATTTCGAATTAACTGGCGAACTCGATATTCGAATCCAGAAAATTTTACATAAGAATCTGTTTTTCGTTTTTGTGTACCCTTTAGTCGATCTCTTTTCCTTTAAAATACATCGTAGCGGCCTCTAGACTCCCTACTGATATGTAATACTGTGCTGCTTCTGACCTGTATTATTTGTTACAGCAGTAAACCAATCGGTTCTGCGTTTAAAGTCTCTAGGGACAGTTAGAAATATTTTGTCTGGTGAATTCACTGATGTGTTCATGCAAAAAGGAGCTGGTACAATGCAGTTCTTAAAAGAACTAATATTTATAACCTAAGCAACATGTTAAGATTTGAATATATTTGCGAAAAACGGTATGCAACAAATTTATTTGCTTTATTTTTCAAATATCTCGAGCATAAATTAGAGTTAGATCGATAAAAATAGAAAAATAAACAATCAATCACAACATTCACATATCGCCGTTCTATAATGACGTTTGGCGTTTGGTAATATCTCATATCTCCGGGTAATATAAGAAGAAGAAGACGACCAAATTAATATTTAAAAATATACTTGTTCTATTTAATAATAGATGGCGCAGATTCAATAAATTTTAGTACGTCACGATCCCCCCACTGCTTTTAAGTTTACGTTAATTACGAACAAAATAGTGACTTATTGAAAAAATAAAAAAATACGGGTCACTTTATTTTTCACGATCTTTTGATATGTGCATTTATCTCAACACGATGCAAACACCCCATTGTAAAATTTATTGTTTATGTCACTTTATTTATTTAATTCAACTTCCTTTTGAAAAAATAACTTAAGGTTTAGGGATAACACAACTTTATTCACAAACTGGTATGGTTTTGTTTATTAAACTTGTTTTAAAACACTGTAATTTAACGAATTATACTCTTACACAAATAACATGTGTCCATTTATAAGAATAGTTCTACACCTAATTTTTTCTTAAAAAAACTAGTTGCGCCATTAGAAAGTACGGGTAATTTCACATCACAAAGGTATGTGAAATTTTTTTGTACAATCAAAAATGTAGGTTTCAAATTTTTTTGTTTAACGTGTAAAAAGGAAACGCGGTGACACAAGTACGGTGCGCGAAGTGGCCTCAGGCACGCTACACTCAGTTTGTTGTAACTTTTGAACTAATTAATGAACTTGAGCTCAACAAAGCCTAAATGAAAGAAGAAACATGTGGTATTGGATTATTATATTTTCAAATGAAAAAATGAATGTGTGAATAGTACATGTATAAAGTAGGAATATAAAGAGATTTCCGATGAAATCGGTAAAAACTTACCATTTCTACAATTTTTAAGATATGAACCTGAAACTTTTACATATTACTCTTGAAGTAATGTATAAAAAGATTTGGTGAAAAATTTATTTTTGAAGATGTACACTTCCAAAATTTCAAAATTTTGGAGTGATAAAATTTGATATGTATAACTAACTTTAATCACCTATTACTCTAGTTTCTACCAGTTTTAGTGAGGGATTGTGCAGTTGTCAACCATATTATCTTCTGGCATTCTGGTTGGGAAGTGCAAATTTGCGTTATTGGTTTTACTCAAGATTGGTAGGGTTTTCCTCTATTGCAAGTGTTTCTGAATTTTTATTTTACAAATACGTGTTTGATTATTTAATTAAAATTCCTGAATTTTTAAAAAAATTTTGTTGTTTTTACATTAGCAAAAGTTAGCTTAGAACTCGGGAAGCGCATAAAAGCGTCACATCGGGGACCGTTAGCATGAAAAATGGGTGGTCTGCATTTGTGAAAGGCCGTTTTGTGGGCACACATGAAAAATCACCTCTGATCTGAAAGGATTAAATCCAGTAATGTTACAGGAATTTTTCCAAATATATTTATCAACTTTAATGAATATAATTATCTTGTCTATCGTATACAGTGTGACCCACTTTGAATGGAAACACTCCTGTAAAAAATGTGTTTATTACCTGCTTTTAATGGGATTTCTTTTTTAAAATATAGACTACCAAAACCTTTACTTTAATACAAAAATTTAGAAATAAAGTTATTATTATTATAAAGATATTAATTTCAATTTTCAAGGCCTACTGTAATTTTTTTCTGTATCAAAAATGGACAAATCTAATCTTATGGAAATTGGGTTTTGGCTAAATTTGTTCACATTGCAGAATTTTGTACATCTTGGGGTCCTGATTAAAAGTCTTCATGGACACATTGATATATGTGTTGTTTCAATATGGAAACAGGTATAAAGTAATAGTGTACATGTTGAAAATATGAAAACCTAACCTAGTTTTTAGCAGATGTCTGGTCAGAAAAAACTTATGAGACGAGAATTTTATCTATTATTTTCGGGAAATACTTTTGGTATTTTAAATGCGCCTTACAAATAATGACCATTTTTAATTAAAAAAATAAATATGTATTTCTTTATGATTATTTTGATCCTAATAGTAATAATTAGTAATGTTTAAAAGTGAATTATTTGTTTGTTTGTAATTATAACGAAACGTTTATAGGATTTGGCAAACAGCAGAAAAACTGTCTGTGAGAACTAAAAAGAGAAACTATCTGTTAAAGTATTAATAAAATCTTTGCATTCTTTCGATAACCTGCATTCTGGTTATGCTAGCAATTAAAATCCTAAAGTGAATTTGTCTATTTCGTATTTGACGATTCTCGTTGTAACGTTAGTATCCACATGGTCCTCTACGGCCATGCAGAGTAAGCTTGTATGTACAATAGCCCTTACGATCATGAAGATTCAGTTAAAAATGAGAACAAAGGCCTAAACTGAATTTATTTATACCTCCCTTGTCTTAAAAATTTTTCGTTCTAATGGGTTACATTTTCATGAAGGATTGGTATCTATCATTCTGTTTCTTGAAAACCCTAAGCCTTTGAAACGTTGTTCCTCCTTATTCTGGAGCTCATCACAAAGACATAAAGATGTCTTTCTGATGAGTTCCAGATTAAGGGCAAAAAATGTTTCAAAGGCTAAGCATTTCCAAGAAACAGAATAATAGATACCAATCCTTCATGAAAAAGAAGACTTAAAGATGTGTTATATAAAGTGATGCCCTAAATTTCATGAAACTGTATTATGCAACCCTCGCAAACATCAACAAAATATTAAATTTTAAATGTGTCTTGCATTTCAGTTATGGCCAAAAAGGATCTCCTCCTGCCATCCCTCCAAATGCTACATTGGTATTCGAAGTAGAGCTTAGGAAATGTAATTAACAGTAAATCATTAAGTATTTTATACAACATTAACAATTTCTTTAATTAAGACAAAAGTGTTTTTTTTTGTGCATAATAAAAGATCGTCTATATTTTAAAAAATCCATTTAGCATTTATTGTTATTTAAAGTTGAAGTAGCTCTATACTTGTTTTTTTTATACTACTTTTGTTACACATTGTATTGATTGCATGTTTTAAATTTCAAATAAAAGTATTTTTCAATAATTCGTTTTTTTTTATGTATACGGATTTATCTACCCGTCTAACGTATGAAGACCCAGATTAGTTAAAATGGCATGTTGCATATTGTATTTAAATTTATAATATATAGGGTCTGCAGTAAGTAAGGGGGCATAGAGCAGCTACTTCTAGATCGAGTAAGCATATAGCACTTTAACGTAACTATTATATTTACTCTATTAGTAGAGGTAAGGAGTCCGGATTATACTCCCAAAACCACCCTTAAGGCTCTTTCCCGGCGCAAACATCAATCCAACCCTGTGTTTTGGTGAATTGGCCATTCTCATAACTTAGGGTGGTAATTTTAGAGTGGGGTGACCCTAATCATCCCTACCCTCGATTCACCATATTTTCTTAATAATAATAATAATAATAATAATAATTTATTGGTGTTATTGCTGTCGCTTACACAAGTCAAGGTACAAAACAAATGAAAAAGGAATAATAACATGTATATAAATATGTATATAAGTCTAGGTGTATATGTGTATGTATATATATATATTTGCATAACGGTATATCCACCTCTGTATGTACACATTGTATCATCCTACTCTCCTCCGAATTCGGAGCTAAGTAGGTAAAATCGGAGGAGACTACGTATCCCTGTGTATAAGTACTTCACATCGTTAATAATAACATTACCAAGCGTTCAGCAAATTTTGAGGTTGAGGTCATTTTGACGGTTATACAAATACAGTTATACAAATAAGTTCAAGGAATTGCTACATGTAGGCGCTACCAACTAATACATATATACTGTATCGCATTAAATGCTGTGCGTACATGCTTCCGCAACGGTGCATGTGCGTAGGATCCTCCAAAGTTTGGCAAACGCGCGATAGGCTTATTTGTGCACGTACGTGACAGCAACAATAAACACTTTTATGAGTTAAATATAGTTACGATTTCGCTTTTAATGCTAGCGTGTAACAAATTTAATTTGTATAAGATAAAAGAGTATAAATACGTAGTTTTATTATAAATGTTTTATTTAATCAAATAAATAAAAATCGGTAAATCATATTTCACATGTGGGTGACCCTATTGCTAACGAGGAACAGATGTTTAATTTTAGTTATATACCGGGCGTCCACAAGATTAGGTACACCTCGCTTTTATCATTATTTTTCAAGATAAACACTTGAAATTAGAATACAGAATATTTCACACAAAAATACATTGAAATAACCGGACCCAATAATTAACTTCCGGTTTAACCGGAAATACTACCAACTTCATAAATTCAAGCGGCATATATTTTTTTATCTTATCTGATAGAAGTTTTAAGTACTTTTACAATGTTTTTTTTTTTATTAAACTCGAATCAGAAATTATCTTCTAAAATACTACGCTTGTTGCAGAAAGCTAAGTCCTCATAGTGTCATCTTCAATTTCAAACTGTAGTTTCACATTTGTTTATGAATCGATTTTAAATTTTAAAATTGTGTTGGAGAGTTAATTTAGGCACAATGTCAGAAAAGCACAGGGTGTTATTTTAAAAATGCAGTTTTGGGCAGTTTATTTTTTATAAAATATTTATTCCAAAAAATTTCCACGAATTAATCCTACACAGTCGTTTGTATTAGGTGAAAAATGGATAAATAAGCCTTTCTATTAAATACTGTTGGTATTTACTAGGAACTATTTTCATGATTACTAAGTAATTATACAAAATTCCATTTCTGATTCGATTTTGATTTTGAAAAAATTGTAAGAATAATTCAAATATCTATCATATAAGATTAAAAAATGTAGCGTTAAAATAAAAATAGGTAGTAGTACTGCCGGTTAAACTGAAAGTGTTTTCGTGGGTCTACTTATGTCTAAAAATGTATTTCTATACCAACTATCCTGTACCATAATTTCAAATTTCCATCGTAAAAAAGAAAGAAAAACGTGCGTATATACGTGATCTCATGAATACCCGGTATATACAGGAAGGGCGAACTAAAAAAATAATTAATGACAATATTTGGCATGTAGCTAGCAGATTGATCAATAAAGAAATCTGCTACGCTGAAATGATGGAGGAAAATAATATTTAGAATACTGCGAAGGAGGCAAATCTATACACTTTTATTGAAATGGAAATGAGCACGGTCAGTCAAGATAAAATAAAGTGATGTGCAAAATATCTAAATAATTACAATATTAGTACTGTATCTCAGATTCGAACGAATTTTACAAGAATTACATTATATATCATCAATTTTGTTTTAAATTGTTCTAGCTGATACAAATTTGTCAGGTAATTGCACGCTGACTATACTATAGCAGATTCATTTTTTAAAGTGCTTCGTCTACTATCAGCTATTTGGAGTGACCTTGCATACGTTTGCAAAGATTATATTATGTAGTCGCCTCATTTTAGCATGAAAAATCTAAAAACTTCTAAAAAAAAGGTATATAGTCAACTGACTTCATTTTTGTTGTACAGAGTTCAGAAAGGCATTTAGAAAAAACAGTACCTTTTATTTTTTGGCGGAAATGTTTCATTTCATTTTTTTTTTTCCTATAATTAGGCAATTTTAATGGCCAATTTAATTAAATTAATTGAAAAATGTGTTATCATACACAATATGCCATAAAATTAGAACGAAAATGTTTACTCGGAGGTTTTTGGGAAATTCAAATGACGGACCGGAAATCGGGCCATTTTCCAGAAAATATGAGAGTGGATATTTAGGCCTTGAAGATCTGTACTCGGGGGTTTTAAGGACTGATTACGAATCCGAGGTCTAATTTGAAGTGGAGTGACTCGGCACCCATCTAATCTCTCTCACGACTCCGAGAATATAAAATGTATATTAAACCAGAAAATCTACTTTTTTATAATGTTAAAGAAAATATTTTTCTTATACTATATTGGATTAAAGTTGTCTATACCGAATTGATAGTTTGGGAGTTTACAACTATTATTCATAAAAACTGTCAAAATAATTATTAAGAAGTACAAGAAATATACCCAAACTGAGGCTGTATGTATTGCTAACTCCGTTATTATATTAGGTAGAAAGTCGATTAAATGGAGAAAGTTTTAAATACTTTCTTGGACATGTCAATGGAGCTTCTAGATTTACTTTAAATTTTTAGGTTATGAAATAATTGAGAAAAATCACAATAGTGCATTTTTGAGTCTATCATATTTCCATAATTTAAATTTGCATAACGTTTTATGATCAAAGATAAGTTAGTAAGGGTTAGGAGAGAAAATATTTTTTATTTTTGACGTATTAATTAGTTCTGTTACCAAAGACAAAAAATTTCTCGAACTTCGGAAAGTAAACAAGAATGGCTGAAATTTGGCACACGGGTATTTTCAAAGTTTATTATTTAAAAAACGCAAATTTTTACATATCTATGTGGAGCGCTTCGGTAAAAAATTGAGATTAAACTATGGAAATTCCATTTTTCTTAAATATTTTAGGAAATATTGATCGGGTCAATAAAAAGTTAAATTAGATTTTGAAAAGGGGGAAGACATTAAAAAAAAAAAATTTAAAAACAAAAAACGGCAACACGTGTCATAGTAGGCATGCGCATGTATTATTCACGACACCTTTTCTTAAAGAATTTTACGTGATTTAAACCACTTACTTTTTTCTGACGGTCGTATCAAAAGGAATTATTATAAATTGAAAGCGTCAAAATACAAGTTCTAAAATACCGAATACTGCTCGTAAATTAAATAAATCCACATTTCAAATATACCCACATAAAAGTGAATTGAAAAGAAAGTAAATTGTGAAATTAAAAACTGTGTTACACATTACATAGAACACAGGTTTAGCTTCATCTTTCAATTTTTACTTTTTGGTAGGAATGAATTTCGCGATTTCACAACTATTTCTGAGGTTAATCTCAAAACTGTCGAAATTCGCAAATTTCAAAGTGCTCTGTTTTAAAGATAATAAACGTAAAACGCTCTTCGGTATTATTAAAGTATCAATTATATTATTAAGAATGCAACCCGAGAGGAATTGTACATTTTGATCAATATTTGAAGATAAAACAACATTATAAATAGAAATTTTTTTTTCCGTGAAGCAATTATTTAAAATGAATATACATTCTTCAGAAGCAATGCCCTATAGAAATAAATCAGTACACCTTCTTCTTTAAGATGATTTTTCTCATTATTTCAGAGTCATTTTTTACGGACATGTGACGCTTTTTGTGATGTTGGGCCTATTGGATTTTTTAGTTTTCCTTCCATGCAATAGGAAATTAGTAAAATTTACTCATTTTACATGAAAACTATTAATCCCTCGAAAAAAATCATATGACTATCTTTTTAATAGTCCTCTTCTTTAAAAAAGAATTTAACTTTCTTTCTGACCGATAAAAATTTCCCGAGATATTGAAAAAAAACTGAATTTTTAAAATTCAAATTCAACTGTTCCAATGAAGCGCCCGCCCCATATGTAGATGTAAACATATTTATTTTTCAAACAGTAAAATTTTGAAAATATCATACCCCAAATTTTCAGATTAAAAGCTTTAATAACTGGATTATATTGACTACAACTTTTGCTTTTTATGTGATTTTTTGTGCATTTTTTTGTATTCGATGGTACTTTTAATGATCTGCGATGTATTACTATAATGCAAATTCAATTTCTTAAGAAGATAAAAAGAAATAAAACCATTTTATTAGTAGTCTGTGGCCCAGTGTTTTTACCATAATGCAGTAACTCATTTTTAAAATGCCACTATTATGTTATCGTGTCTTAATACCAAGGCATAGACACATACCTTTTAAATTACGTTTCTTAATATAAAGAAAAATTGAAATACAAGAATTTAGGTAAATTTCTTAGCTTTAATTTAACTTTAGCAAACTTTTCTCACAAAACGTATATTTTCTCAGGTATCCATTTTATTGAAAAGTCATCCAGAAATCAGTTTTTTGAAGAGTCGTTAAAATATGGCTAAGTTGACGTTCCCTTTTCTTTATAAGTATTAGAAAAATCCAATACAGTCAATATGGTCTATCTCCCCCAAATTTTAAGCTAAGATTGACCTTTTAAAATTGAATAAAATTATTTAAACGTTAGTTTGTTTAAACAGTAATTTCTTAATAGATAGAATAATAGATTATTGTAATAAACCGATGCCTAAGATATCACTATTTTCACAAGATTTTCCATTCAAATATCTTTTAAAGAAAACATCTATATAAAATATATAAACTATATTTGCACTCTAATATCTGGAAATAATTGATCATAGAATTTTAATAAGAAAAACCGCTACCTAAGGAACCACTACTTCCTCATCCAGATTTTCCATCCAAGTCTCTTTAAAGGAAAATATTTTGACTATATTTTCACTCTAGTATGTGGAAATAATTGGTCATAAAATTTTAATAATAAAACATCCAAATTTTCCATCTAAATCTCATTAACGGAAAAGATCTTGACTATATTTGCACTCTAATATGCGGAAATAATTTGTCATAGAATTTCCATAATATTTGGGGCAGATGTCATAAAAGAATTGAGGCGGTGGTTTTTAGCATATACATCAAAAATGAAGTTTCTGAATCCTTATTAGCTTGCTCCACTTATTTTCACCAATTACGCCCCCCTCCACCTCTTCAACGAAATTATCTCAATCAGACGTCGTTACAATATATACATGTACCAAATTTCAAGTGAATATCTCAATTTAATTTTATCAACGAGTTTATTAATGGAGTATGTTGGGGAGGGTTGAAAAATATTATAAAAAAATCTGAGGCCTTGGCTTCTAGTATATACTCCAAATCTCAAGTTTCTGTACTCTTGCCAGCTTGCTTTACCCATTTTCATCTGCTTACCTCTACTTACTCCCCCCCCTCCAATCCTTTCAGCGGAATCATTTCAGCATATAATCCAGTTCCAGATGTCACTATAATACATACTTGTACCAAATTTCAAAAAAATATCTCAATTTAATTTTATCATCCCTTTTTAATAGTGGAGTGGGTGGAGGGGTTGAAAATATTATAAAAAAATTGAGGCCTTTACTTTTACTATATATATATTTTCTCATATTTACCCCTATTTAACCCCCAAGCCTTCAACGGAATCATCTCAAAATATTATCTAATTACAGATGTCGTTATAGTACATGTATGTGACAAATTTAAAGTGAAAATCTCAATTTTATTTTATCAACCCTTTTAATAATGGAGTGCAGGAGGTGAAGGGGTTGAAAAATTTAATAATAAAATTTGAGGACTTGACTTCTGGTATATACACCAAATTCCAAGTTTCTGTACTCTCACCAGCTGGCTTTATTTATTTTCCCATATTTACCCCTATTTAATCCCCAACCCTTCAACGGAATCGACTCAAAATGTAATCTAGTTCCAGGTGTCGTTATAATATATATGTGTACCAAATTCCATGTGCATATCTCCCCTTTAATAATAGAGTGGAGGTGGTAGGGGGATGGAAAATATTATAAAAATATTTGAGACCTTGTCTTCTTGTATACCGGGTGAGTCACGAATTGCGCTCGCCCCGATATTTCCTAAAATATTTGGAATAGAAAATTGAAATTTGGAGGCCTTATTACACGACTAAAATGAGATATTTTTAATAAAAAATCAAGCTTGGTGCACATCCGGTTTAACCGGAAATGCCCACAACTTTCGATTTTTAAATGGAACACCCTTTATATTTTTACGTTTTTGGAATCCAGAGGAAATTTTGAATACAATACATCCATTTTCGTCACCTTTTGATAAACATCACAAATTTTATTAAAAAATCTATTTCTGAATCGAGAGTTCTGTGGTGCCCAAAATATATTTTAGTTTGTGTGCTACATTACTATAAAAATAAAAAGAGCAACATTACTTAATTCTCTAGAGGCGTTAAAAATTTTTAAATGTGATTTTTACCCACTAACTCGGTTTTTTTAAATGGGAATTTAATCGTTCACCAACATTTTTAAATACCTCATTTTCATACGAATCTAATGATACCAAAATTTTGAAAATCCGCTCAGAAATATTTGAGAGTTCAGCCAAAATACAATGCAACCAAGCTTTTACAAACATGCGGCTAATAGATAATAGATTAGTGGGCTTTGGAAACTAAAATGGCACATTTCTGTGTAAATCTGATAACCTAATAACATTGGAAAAATCATAGTAGCCATTGAATGTAATAAAACAATATCAGCTGTCAGACAGACTCGTGTAGTTATAGGCAATCTTGAGCTATCAAACATTTAATAATTGTGAGCGCAAAGAACGTTACAATTAAGTTTAGCATAGGTATGTGGAGGTAAACACAATTACATCCACAAGGACATTTGCAATAGAATGCGACATCAGTTCGGTTTTCAGAGTTTTATTTAAATGAACATAAATATCGGGCCTATAAATAAATAAAAATCAATTCCGTTTGAACAATTAAACTCAAACTAGGTAACAGTAGGTTCAATCTTTAAAATAATTAATATAATAATTAAACCATAAATTGACATTTATAGATATTGTTCAAAATAACCATTTTTTTCTATACACAATTCGGCTCTGCGTACAGTTGCTTGGATGGCTCTACGCAATTCAGCCGACGTTATTTCATTAAGAGCCCGTACAACTTTATTTTGCAGCTCTTCGCGGGTATTTGAAGAAGTTTTATAATCTTTATTTTTGAGAGTGCCCCATACATAATAGTCGAGGGGTGTTAAGATAGGTGTCCTAGGAGGCCACCTGATATGACCTTGATTTGCAATAAGGCGTTCACCATGCAAGTTGTTTAAATATTCCATCACTCTTCTGGAATTATGTGGGGGAGCACCATCTTGTTGGAAAAACAGATTTTGTAAATAGGCAAGAGGAAGTAAGTCAAGAAATTCTGCTGTCTGGTTTTGTAAAAAGAATAAATATTGTTCGCCAGTAAGTGTTCCATTAAAAACTATGGGTCCAATTATTCGATCTCCAAGTACTCCAAGCCAACAGTTAAACCCAAATATTTCCTGAATATTCCCCCGCCCTACCAACCTCGGATTTTCTTGAGCCCAGTACCTAGTATTATTTCTGTTAAACATGCCTTGGTTCGTAAATCTACTTTCATCTGAATATAAAATATGAAAAGGAAAACCTGGGTTTTGTTGTACTGCATTTAAGAATCAGTTGCAATATACTAGCCTCCTGTCGTTATCATCTCCATAAAGATGTTGGTGTATTTAGTATTTATAAGACCGAAACTTATGTTTCTTTAAAATTCTGCAAACCGAAGACTGACTAATGTCGCATTCCATTGACAATTCCCTTGTTGATGTTGTTGGCTATACCATCACAAATCCTAATACATCAACTTCTTTGTAGTCACTTAAATAAATGTTTGATGGTCATCTTGTTGATTGCGTTCGTTTCTTAATTCTTGTTCCACTCTGGCAAACAAGTGTCTGCTTGGATGACGTCTATTGGGATATCGTTGCTGATACAGTTCTGCAGTTGCAGTAGAATTTTTGAGACGCTCTCCATATATCAGTAACATATCGACCTTTTCATTTCTACTAAAATTATTCATTTTCTTTAATTTTTACTCAAAGAGATTTCCGCAACGTTTTATTTTGTATCTGTCTGACAGCTGATATTGTTTTATTACAGTCAATGGCTACTATGATTTTTCCAATGTTATTAGGTTACCAGATTTACACAGAAATGTGCCATTTTAGTTTCCAAAGCCCACTAATCTATTATCTATTAGCCGCATGTTTGTAAAAGCTTGGTTGCATTGTATTTTGGCTGAAATCTCAAATATTTCTGAGCGGATTTTCAAAATTTTGGTATCATTAGATTCGTATGAAAATGAGGTATTTACAAATGTGGGTGAACGATTAAATTCCCATTTAAAAAAACCGAGTTAGTGGGTAAAAATCACATTTAAAAATTTTAAACGCCTCTAGAGAATTAAGTAATGCAATCATATTGCTCTTTTTATTTTTATAGTAACGTAGGACACAAACTAAAATATATTTTGGGCACCACAGCACTCTGAATTCAGAAATAGATTTTTAACAAAATGTTTAATGTTTATCAAAAAGTGACCAAAATGGATGTATTGTATTCAAAATTTCCTCTAGATTCCAAAAATGTAAAAATATATAGGGTGTTCCATTTGAAAATCGAAAGTTGTGGGCATTTCCGGTCAAACCGGATGTGCACCAAACTTGATTTTCTATTGAAAAGATGGCATTATAGTCGTGTAATAAGGCCTCCAAATTCCAATTTTCTATTCCAAATATTTTAGGAAATATCGGGGCGAGCGCAATTCGTGACTCACCCGGTATACACCAAATGAAAAATTTTTGTACTCTTATCAGCTTGCTTTAATTATTTTCCCGTATTTACCCCCAACCCTTCACCGGATATGATAAAAAAACAATCCAGTTCCAGATCTCGTTATAATACAAACTTGTATAACATTTCGGGAGCCAGGGCTCGGGTTAAATATAGGAAATATCGATCAAAATTCGCGCCATCACCGCCCCGTCGCTTGTTCCAGCAGGTCGAAATTACTACTGAACGTGGGTCACATTTTGGGTCTGTAGAGTGGCCACATTTTGGACTTTTGAGGTGGGGCTACCGGGCATTTACCCGATTGCTCGGCGGTCCAGTCCGACACTGAGCTTACTTTACTTATTTCCCCTATTTATCCCAACCATTCAACGGAATCATCTCAAAATGTAATCTAGTACCAGGTGTCGTTATAATATATTCGTGTACCAAATTTCAAGTGAATGTCTCAATTTAATCTTTCCACCCCTTTAATAATGAAGTGGGGGACGGACGGAAAATATTATTTAAAAAAACTGAGGCCTTGGCTTCTAGTATATATACCAAATTCTTGTACTTTTACCAGCTTGATTTACTTATTTTCCCTTGTTTACCCCTATTTATTCCCAACCCTTCATCGGATAAGTTCTAAAAACAATGCAGTTCCATATCTCGTTATAATACATACCTGTATAAAATTTCAAGTCAATATCTTAAACCAGAGAAAACGTGCGCACAAAAAAAGTTACAGACAGACCGACAAGAAGTTTTTCTTCGCTCAAATTTAAAATCTCTACGTTTCATGGCATTCTAAACCTATTTCAACAAGAAATAAGTTTTAACATTTTTTTACGATTACTATTCTTCCAATCCACTACCTGGATGTGGAAGTAATTAGCATTGTCATAGGTTTTTAGATTTCATATTCTGTGAAAATTCCACTCCTTTATATTATTACGTAACATACGTAATAATAATAAAATGTTTTTAATCATAAATCATTCAGTATTTGTCGTATAAAACACAAAAAAGGAAAAATATTTTGGTAATCTCTAAAGTAATATTTTTTTATAATGAAGGCATTCTTGGGGTAATTCTTAAATGACAATTTATTTTTACCTATATTAATAAACTTAAGAACAAGGGTTTATCCAAATAACTGTATCTTGCTGAATTTTTATTGTAGAGAAACAGGCAAAAAACCTTACAAACATTTAAAACAATTTTATTAAATGCACAAAAACACTATTTACATTTTTTAAGTAAAAATATTTTTAAAAAGCATACAAAAAGCTAAATGATGGAATAGCTATTGCTAAGTTCCACCAGAACGTAATATAAAAGAGGCGATTAAAAAGAATACCCACCTCCTACGCTTGTCAGGTAGTTGATTCAGTTATTATACAATTTATTTTCCTAAAGCGTACATTATTACCTAAGTATATTATTGCAAATTTTTAGGCAGCTATGTATTTTTAAGTGATTGAAAATTACTGTTCCTGTACTATTATTGTATGAAATAACTTGCGGGGCGAGCTCTTCGTTTCACCAACAATTTTACATAGCACTCTGGTAACATTTACGACAAATATTTAGCCATAACAACAATATTGTGATAATATAATTAATCTTATTGCTACGTCGAGATTCGGTGACTAATTTTTATCAGTTGCAAAATGTAAACATCTCGGTAATCGATCGTCTTGCTTTTCACTATGGTTTACAAAATAAACATTTTGTATTTAAATACTCACTTCTACGACTAGCTAATCGCCCTACAAAAAATCTGATTAGGAAAGTTCGTACTTTATAATTAATTTATTGCATTCCTGAATTCTTAGGTTTTGTGCAATATCGAGTTCAGCGCATACCACGGCACGCGAATGTGAACCATTTGACCGATGCTACCGAACGCTGATAAATCTGTAACAACAGTTAAACTAACTGGTGATACGTCCACTTAGACGCGGCAACAGTGGTGGAGGAGAGGGCGCATATTGGACATCACGCATTAACACATGGGAGGCACATATACTGCTCCGCACCAGGAGTTCGGTATATATGTTGTATATTCCGTTTTTCTACACATATACAACTTATCTTAAATACTAAAATAATTTACCCCTCTTTTGATGCCATTCTTGTATTCGCATTAAATAGTGTTTTGCAAAAAAATTTACAGGCATAAGTCATTTCCTTGGGGCGGAGGTTTGGGCGTCTGTAGTCCGTTCAGGAGGTGAGTATGATAGCTGTGCAAATATATATATATATATATATATATATATATATATATATATATATATATATATATATATATATATATATATATATATATATATATATATATATATATATATATATATATATATATATATATATATATATTTGTCCTTAGCATAATGCTGCGTCCATACATGGGCACGGGACCATTCATTGCTGCGTCCTGTACAATATTGCGTCCGTATATAGGACGCAGCATTGTTTTCCTATGCTAGTATCAACATAGTACAAGATTGGACAACTTCCAGCATCTCAGACTGTTCTTTGTCTCTTGGACTATATGTAGGTACGGAAATAGGTTCTGTGTCATTTTAATTGAATGAGATATCGACCTTCATTTTTTACGATTCGGACGCAGTATTATACGGTTAGTATAACTCAGAGTATATTTTTAGTTCAAGCGAATTTTGTTTGAGGGCGCTTCAATCTTTGTACAGAAATATACATTTAATATACACTATTCAGATATGGTATAATGATGCGTCCGACATTTGGCAACGGCGCGTTTAACCGATATTTAGGTAGTTCTTCCTCATCGGACGAGCGATGACTTCAGATATGTGTGAAAGGAGCCCGCACCAAATACATGGAATTCTGAATTTCGGACGATTTTGATGGAACAAGCGGCATTCGATAGCTTACGGCTCACTGAATAATAGTCTTTATGGGTACAAATTCACCTATTTAATATATTTGTAGTTACGGAGAGTAGAAGCGGCTAATTTTAAGAATTTAATAATAGGGCTTTCTTCATTTATATTGGGACAGGTGGCATTCGATACCGATTATGAATCCATTGTCTTACTACATATAATGAATACTTTTATCACTAAAATTAATTTTCATGAAATGAAAGCAACTTTAACGGACATTAATAGTGCTCAAAGGATATTGTCGTAATTACTAATTAAACAGTACGTTTTCCAAAATTGAATTGTGTAAGCCTTTCCTTTTTGATATAATTAAGTTCACATAAGAGAAAATACCAATACTTATGACCTGACTTGCTGGGGTTATATTATATTAAATTCTAGATTCAAAAAGCCGAGAATAGAAACCGAACTCAAGGGGTGAGCAATATTCTGATAGTCAATTTGCTAAATCAAATAATGTAGTTGATTGTCATCACAGGCTTACTATAACTTTAACGTAACTGAAAAATATTTAAATAAGCACAAAAATAGAAGGATTCAACGACAGGTCTTTATAAAGTTCACCGCAAAGACCAGGGAAAAACGGTTTAATTTAATGAAACGGAACTTGTCAATTAAAGAACGGAAATATAACAACGACAATATATTATCAGAAAGTTCTTTTCAAAATACACGTACTATAATAAACATATGGCAACCAAATAAACAACACGACAAAATCAGTTTAGTTAATTCTCAACAAATATACTAAACAATATAACGTAACGGTGTTATTTCCGCTACATATTTGCAGCCCATGAAACGTAAATCCTAATAATATTTATGGTTAATAAATCTAAACAAGGCAACAACTTACGAATGGCCCTTAATATAAAATAGAACAAGCAAGTTAAACAAAAGCCAAAGCCCACAGTAACTGCTGTGGATAAACATGAAATGAAAATGTACACATGAATTGAAAATTTAAACAAACCTTAACTACAAAGTTACAGTGCTAATAACATTTAAACGTAAGTGTTTATAAGAATTAAATAACCCGTGCCCCGATCGCTCGACGTCACTGGGGTTCGTTAACGAACAGTCGAAACAGTTATCACTAAATACGAAAATTCTGTCTCATCAAATAATTGCAGATGTCGTAAAACCAAAATATTTCTAATGTAATTATTGCGTCAACCAATTTTACATTGAGATATAACAGGTTTGTCTGAAATTCAAAGTTTCTAACACATACTTTAGTTCTAACAAATATCCTCCAATATTATTCAACGATATGCAGAATTTTACTGGACATCAAGTTGCTTACTCATATCATAACCGAAAAAATAGGAAATACTCGGGTTATTACCGATATAATTTATAAGAAATTACCACACTCGACATTTAACTGTAGCAACGTGTAATTTTCATTTAGACTGGATTGAACTTAAGGTAACTTGTACTTTTAGGGCACTAAATGACTTTGCACACTAAACAAATTAGAGCGATAACTGATTCAATCTCCCCTAAATTTATCGAAGTAATCTTTGTGATCTAGCCTCAGGCAAATTGACCCGCGGTACGACGTCTCCCCTTCTCTAGTTATAGGCTCGCCCCCTATTGGTTAAACATTTTTCATGCATAACCGACAGGATTTAAATTCAAATAATGCACGGACTAGTAGCGCATGCTTTTATAAAAGATGCACGTTCCAAATTGCGGCACGCATAATTTTTTTTTTTTTTTTTTTTTTAATTTAAAATACCAGATCAACAAATTAATGTTATACATGGTAGTGTGTAGTAAAACAGTACATAACAATTAAAAGAAAAGAAACAAATATTTGGTATAACTTAACAATACTAGAACATTGACATTAATGTCATTCGGAATCACTACTGGAAAGTAAGATATCTTGTGGTAGTCGTTTTTTCAATCTGTTATTACGAGTCTTTTCACTTAGGTTTAAATTTCTGGCACTAGTACAGTTGTTTAAAGTTTTAAAGAAGGTCTTTGCACATGATTTTATAAAGTCTTCAATGTATGGCACATTAAGTTCCCGGTGGATTTGATTATTTCTTATAAACCAATGGGCATTTATGGCAATTCTTAAAACTTTATTTTGAAATGTTTGCACCTTTTTAATATTAGTTTTGCTAGCAGTTCCCCATATCACACAGCCGTAAGTTACTAAAGGTCTTAGGATCGATTTGTATATTAATGTCGCGCACTTAACTCTGAGTTTCGATTTTTTATTTATAATGGGATATAACATTGATAACCGGGCGTACCCATCATTAAGTTTTTTATTTATGTGGTAACTCCATGTTAATCGTTTCTCTAAATAAACTCCAAGATATTTAATTGCACTGTCTGCAGGATTCCATATTATTTCCTCGTCGTTGATGATAATATTATTGGGTATTTGTGGTCTTCTCAGAGTAAATATTTTTGCTTCACATTTTGTCGGATTTAACTTTAGTTGCCATTTCGTAAACCAGTCCTGTGAAACAGTAAGTGCATTTTGCAATTTGTTTGCAGCGATATGAATGTCTGGATCTTGGGTTATTATCGCCGTGTCATCTGCATACATGGCTATTGTGGATGTCGGTGGTACAGGTATGTCATGTACGAATACATTAAAGAGTATGGGACCTAAAATTGATCCCTGAGGTATTCCTGCATTGATTTGCTTTTTATCCGATAAGCAGTTGTTTATTTTGACACAAAAAGTTCTGTTTGTTACAAATGAAGCAAGTATATTGGTGAGATATGCTGGTGAATTTATACTAATTAGCTTGAATAAGAGCCCTTTTAACCATACTTTATCAAATGCTTGGGCTACGTCCAAGAATGCTACCGTTGTGTGATATTTATTTTCGAATCCAGAGGTAATAATTTTGTAGATGTGTAAAATTTGCTGTGTTGTTGAATGGTTCGTGCGGAATCCAAATTGGCAGTCAGGTAAAATGTTGTTCTCTTGTAAAAAGTCGCTTAGTCTAGATTGTATTATTCTTTCGAAGAGTTTAGATAAAGTTGTCAACAGGCTAATTGGTCTATAATTATCAGGTTTAGTTTTGTCTTTGCCAGGTTTATTAAAAAGAATTATTTCTGCATGTTTCCATTCGTTAGGGAAGTATCCTATTGCCAGGCAGCGATTAAATAAAGCAGTAAGAAATGCCAGGGATTTCATTGTAAGATTTTTTAGAACAACATTTGGAATGAGATCATGTCCAGGAGATTTCTTTAAAGGAAGCGAGTTTATATAGTTTTGTATTTCTCTGGGGTTCGTAAATTTTATATCATTTTGGTTGAGGTTTATGGGTAGGGAGTTATCTACAAATTCTATTGTTGTTCTTGTAAATTCATTATCATTGTCGTTCAAGTGAAATGTATTTTCTAGGTATGAGGCGAACACCCGACATTTCTCTGCATCGCTACATATTTTCCCGCCGTCGACTTGTAATGGCGGTATAGTTGTTGGCTGTCTTAGAAGTCTTTTTGTAGCTTTCCACATCGAAGGATCTCCTGGCTCTATATCCGCGAGATATTTTTGATAAGAATTAAACCTATGATTTTCAAGCTCCCACTTAACTTGATGTGTGAGGGCGTTAAGTTCAGTTTTATGTCTGTGAAGTCTTGTTCGCTGCCAAATTCTTCTGAGTTGATTCTTTTGTTTTATTAGTTGTAATATTCTTTCTGGAGGATGTAGGTAATTATTATGTCTGACATGGTTACTCCGATTTGTTGTTGAGGTGTTAATTGCTATGACGATATTCTTTGAAAAATCTGCTACAGCTGCATCTATATCTTCTCGGCTGGTTAAGCTAGGGACTTTCAGTAATCGGTCTAATTCAGTTTTAAATTTTTCCCATTCAATATAGCCATTGATTAGTCTGGGTGTGGGCATGTTGAATACCGGGAACTCTGTAAATGTTGATATGGTAGGGAGATGATCAGAATCTAATTCACTGTAGACATTGGTATATATTGGTCTTGGAAAATTTTTTTGAAGCAGAATATCCAAAATAGTTGGTTGATGGTCTTGGCGATATGGATAATACGTCGGTGAATTGGGAACAGTTACCTGAATACCATGATTTGCGGTTACATTGTGAAGTCTTATGCCATTCGGATTGTTAACGCGACAATTCCAGGCAGTATTTTTACAGTTAAGATCACCTAATACTAATGTAGCCTGATTTGAGTCGAACAGGGTAATGATGTCTCTATCGTTTAGCCGTCTATTAGGCTGTAGATAAGCAGAAATTATGGTAATTAAGTTGTTAGTGGAGAGTTTTATTTCGATAGATGTTGCTTCAATGTGTTGTAGAGCAGGTAAATATTTTTCGTGATGGGCTATACCTCGTTTAATTATAATTGCCACCCCTCCAGAAGCTATAAGAGCAATTCTATCGTGCCGATAGATTCGGTATCCAGGTATTGTGAATTTCTCCTTGTTAATTAGGTGTGTTTCGGTAACACAGGCTATATCTATATTATGAGAGGCCAGAAAAGCTATAAATGTAGCTCTCTTGTTTTTTATACCATTCGCATTCCAGTTTGCGATTGTTAAATTTTGTAATATGTGGCTTCTATTTGCCATTGCTAAACAATGATGAAAATAATGAGATAAAAAATGTTTTAATTTGTTCAATGAATGGAGAAAGTATATTTATTATAAGTTGACTTAATGTAGGTGTTAAGTCGCTTAGGATCTGCGGTATGTTGGTTGCCGTGGATGTTTGTTGGTTGCCATGATTAATATTATTGATATTTCGAGTGGCATTAGCATAGGATGTCCCTCGTATATAATTATTTGCATTTATTCTGTTAGCAGAGTTATTTATACTATTTTTATTAATATTTTGCGCTTGTGTTTGCATTCGCAATTTCTTAATTTTGACATAATAGGAGCAGCCTCTGTAATTAGCTGTGTGATTTTCCCCGCAGTTGACACACATAGGTTGTTCATTGCGTGACTTTGGGCACTCAGAATAATGATGAGGTTCTAGGCACTTTATGCATCGTGGTTCTAGCTTACAATAATTTTTTGTATGACCATAACGCTGACAACGGGTGCATTGCGAAATATTAGAAGATTTTCTTCTAGGTTGTACTTCTACTACAGAGTACATTAAACGTTCTAATTTGAAGATATCTAACTCCTTGCCGTCTTTTATGATTTCTACTGCACATATTGGTATAGGTTTTTTATCCTTGTTTAATAATCTTGTGACTTTTTTGATGTTATAATTTACTTTTAGTTCGTTCTCGATTTCTTTTTCAGTTACAGAAATAGGAATATTGCGAATAACTACAGGCATATTTGTGTTTCCCGGGTTTTGGTAAGTATAGTATTGGACTTTTTGTTTATCATAGTAAGCTGTTAAGTTTCTGAAATCATCTTTAGAGTTGAGATTAATTTTAAGTGAATCTGGACGATTTTGAGTTGTGAACTCCCCGGTAATATTTGATTTAATATCTTTTAGAATTTCTTGATAATTATTCACGTGGTGTAAGTAAATAGGTGGAATTTTTTGCTTTTTATTGTGTCCTTCCTCACTCGTTTTTTCGTTATCTGTTAAAGTTTTTTCGATTTCTGCTGGGAGATAATATTTATTTCTTGATAACATAGCTTCAGTGTGGCTTAAAATATATTTTTTATGAGTATCGCTCAGTTCTGGAGAACGTGGTCGTTTCTTGGAGCTATGCCCATCTTGATGGGACATTATTCATGATCTCTCAAAGAGATCTTGCTTTTAAGTTAATTTTATTGTATGAATTACGATTTTTATACTAGCAAAAACTTATCGCACTTACTGCTAAGAAATGACGGTCACAGTTAGTAAGGCTTCGACAACACTACTTCACTCGTCGAACGCTCACTTGAGACTAGGACGCATAATTTAAGTTTACAAATTAACTTATAGCATATAACGACAAGTGATCGTTACAACTTTACTTTTCGTTTATCACCAATTTATTGTAATTTATATGTTGTCGCATTTTCAGCACTTGATGTGCCATTTTCAAACGATAAAAGATAATGAACATGTAAAAATAATTTATAGGGAACTTCTAATAATTTCAAGATCATGAATCAAATAATAATAATAATAAAGAATTTGTTGCTCAACAGAATCTTTCATTTACAGAACAATTTTTCGAAATAAAAATAAATTTCATAAATGCAAAGTATACAATATAAAATATAAAAAGAAAGTATAAAATATAAAATAATTATTTAGTTTACAGTAGTTTAATATTTTGGTTGTCTACTTAAGTACATAATTAAATATAGGTTACAATATATTTTGGACACAGAGTTTTATGGTCTTGAAGTAATTATTTGAAGAAAGATTAAACATGCCACATGGTCACCAATAGAGTTATATATTTCCATCGTGGAATAAATAGGTGATTTAGCAAGGACGTTTGTTCTTTCAGATGGTAGTGCAAAAGGCTTGACACGAGTCTAAATGTGGAATTCTAAAATTAATTTGCGATAGAACTTCTCGAGAGTCTATTGTATTTTCGATCAGTTTGTAAATAAATATTAAATTTGACATAATTCTTATGTTTTCCAATAAATCAAAATTAAACCAGATTATCATTAAATAATTGGGATATCCCTGTTTGGGATATTGGTGATCTATTTTAAAAGAAATGCTTAAGAAATTTTCGCTGAACAGATTCTAATGATTGTGAATATTTCTCATAAATAGGATTCTATATTACCTAACTATACTCCAACTTCGAACGCACAAAACACACATATAATACACTGAACTGAAGGTACCTTGTGAAACATCTTGAAAATAATTGTTAATTATAAATTAAACACTGCTTTTAGATTAATCAATGAATATATTATAAATACTCTACATATGTTTCGGCTTATTAGGCCTTCTTCAAGAGTATTACATAGTGAATACTAAAGTTTCCGATGTGCTTATTCTAATTTATACCTAAAAGTATTTATGCCTTAATCTATTTATGACCTAATCTATTTAAGACTTAATTTAACATCCTTAATTATTTGAATGTTTGGAGTGGACCTAGCTGATTATATAAATCAAAGGATAGTTCTTAATAATTAGTTTATTATAGGGGTATTCAAGAAATTTTGTTGGTCATTTGTGGTACAAGGGTTGTACTTGAAAGATTTTTTGATTTCTAGTTGTTCTAGCAGATCTAAACGTTTACCTTTTCTTTCTGAATGAAGTAAATTTATGTTATCAGTATCTATGAAATGGTTGTTTTCAATACAGTGTGTTGACATTCCTGTATTTTCATTGTTATTTAAGATTGATTTTCTGTGTTCTTTTTCCAAAATTTTTAGTTTTCTCATTGCGATGACCGACGTGCTGCACCACGCCGCCGGCGTGAGGAGGTCGGTCTTACAATAACGGTGGAAATTTATTTCTTATTCTGTGTGTTTATTCTGCCGCACAAGACCGGATACAGGCACCTGAACATGGAACAGACTATCCGTACAGTGTACAGTTTCGCCTAAATCCCAGCTAAACGTTAGTAATTTATCTAAGCATACACCCAAGTACTTCACGTTCTCTCACCCGCATCTAAGAATACATTCTTTAATTTCGAGCAGACTTTTGAGGAAAAATCTTTCTGCTGAAAGTAACCTCTCTAATCCCACGCTGGTGTTGGTTACTAAATAGTGTTTTTGGATTTAAAAGAGTGAATTAATTAAAGAAACGCTTGTTGCTCAAATAATTTCCGAAATAGTCCTATAATGAAATATAAATGCTTTTATAATGCTAATTCTAATCTACTTGTTAAATTCGTTGTGTTTTATACTTAAATAATACACTTTTGAATATTTACATCTGGTTTATTGAAACTATTGAAAGTATACACAATGACACGTCTGAATAGGTTCAGGTAGTTTACAAGAGAGAGGTTGTCCTCGACGTCCGGAAAAGAGCATCACAATGTGCGCATGTGCACCATCATATGACAATACATGACACCCTGGCACTTAATTTAAAAGTACAAATTTCTTGCAATATTTAAGGCTCCGTATGCTTAACAATAATATTTCCTAGGCTTTACATTTTGTAATATTTAAAATTTCCTATGCTTAACATTATTTTGTAATATTTAAAATTTCCTGTGCTTAACATTATTTTGTAATACATGCATTAAACATAGAATATAAATTTTTAAATCGTATCAAGGTGATTTAGCTAAAATTACAATAAGATTTGTATTCCATTTACTCACTCTTAATATTTTCTATTTATTATGTAATTTGAACTACTTCCCACACTTTGCTATATACTTATTCCTACGTATCTGCTTTCCTACTTAAAATATAAAATAAAATTGTATTTATTGCATCATATTTACTTTATTTTATTTTTCCTTTAACCTAGGACCCTGCCTACTTGTTTTCTTAAGTAAAAATATGTGTATATTATACAAGCTCTATCATTTAAAATCGTTAACTACCCTACTTCGTCGATATCATTTCCAACAATATAATCACCGAACCTACTCGGTTGTTTTGTCAATCTGTTAGACCTACGTTCTGTCGTCTCCTTACAGCAAGGCGAATTACCTGACTTGCTGCCAGCAATTGTCCGTTTCTTTTTTACTACCTTGTTTAATTTCTGGGAAGGATTTTGGTTACATACTTCAGGAGGTTTGGCTCCTTCGTCAAACATTTCCATACTATCGGTACGTATCGTCGGGCTATAAAGAGAATTAATAACATTATTAGCTGAGGGAATGCAACCTAAATCTTTACATTTATCGTCCTTTTCTACCAGAGGTGGTTCTACAATTGACTGTGCCACTTCGTTAGAAGTACTTACCATGTCGTTTCCAACAGGGGACCCGGAAGATGGTAAATTTATAAAATATTCATCGCTAAAGTTCGCGGCATGAGATTTATGTGAATTGCTCTCGCTTTTACTCCCTGCTGTCTGCAGATCTCGCTCCGATTCCTCTGTGTTTAAAGATAGGTGACTCTGGATCTGGTTCGCATGTCGTTTCCACCTTTGACCTGTCTTGAGTTCACAAATATATGTTGTTCTTCCTATTATTTTACTTATTTTTGCTTCAATCCACTTCCTATTGTTTCTTCTGTAATCTCTTACCAACACATTTTCGCTTTCCTTGAAATTTCTTCTGTTTCCCCCGTAATACTTCTTTTGTTTTTCTTGGATTCGCAACATTTTATTTCTGTGAGTTTGATCTTCTATATACCTTCCTTCCGTTCCTCGTTCTTCATTTTCTCTCACCTGCGTTAACCTCGTTCTTCCTTCTCTTCCAAACATCATATAAAACGGCGTTTTTCCCGATATCGAGTGAACGCTTGTTCTGTATACCAAAAGAAATCGTTGAATCAACGCTTTAATTTGGATACCTTCGTTGCGAGGGTCATCCAAAGCAGTTTTTATTTTGTTCTTAAAAATTTTTACAGAGATTTCTGCACTGCCGTTACTCATTGGGTTGTAAGTTGGTATAAGGATATGATTTACTCCATTCATTTTAAAAAAATATTGAATGCTTTTGGAAGTGAGTTGTTGAGCATTGTCGCTGACTACTGTCTTCGCTATTCCAAAACGTGCAAATGTTTCTCTTAATTTTTCCTCTGTTTCTGATGATGTGGTACCATTCATCTGAAATACTTCTATCCACTTCGTGAATGTATCAAATATAATTAAGTACATTTTTCCTCTTAATGGACCCAAGTAATCAATATGTATGCGCTCAAACGGTTTACTCGTAAGAGGCCAGGGGGTTAAGTCCGATTTCGGAGGATTCGGCATATTCATTAGACATGGCGTGCAACTCTTTATCATGAGTTCGATGTCGTGATCGACATTTGGCCAATACACAATAGAACGTGCTAATGCTTTAGTTCTGACAATACCGAAATGCCCGGTATGTAATTCATCTAGTATTCGTTTTCTTAATATTTTAGGAATTACGATACGATGTCCCCATAATATAACACCATTTTCCACCGTCAGTTCATGTCTTCTATTAAAATATGATTTAATATTCTCCCCTATATCACGAGGCCATCTCTCCATTCTTGTATATTGCATAACGCATTTCAAATCCTTATCTGCAGTTGTTTGCCGACGAATCTCCTCGTTATTTATCGGCCACGACTCCAAAGTCTCGGTAAAATTTACATACCTACATTTTTCTTCGTCGTCATCCATAGTTGCGTTTTCTTGCAGTGGTTTCCTAGAAAGATAGTCTGCTACAATATTTTTCGAGCTCTTGATGTATTGAATACTGTAGTTGAAATTTGATAGGAATGTTGCATACCGTTGTAATCTACTCGCTGCCATTTGTGGAATTCCTTTGTGTTCTCCTAAAATACTGACTAAAGCTTTGTGATCAGTTCTCAAACAAAATTTATTGCCGCAAAGAAACTGATAAAATTTACTGACAGTAAAATATATTGCCAACGCCTCTTTCATTGTTGTTGAATAATTTTTTTCACTAGGTGATAGAGTACGCGACACACATGCTATCGTTCTTTCCTGATTGTCTTTTATACATGATAAAATTCCCGAAATGCCTACATTTGATGCGTCTGTTGTAACTATTAAGGGTAAATCAGGATCGAAATGACATAGAACCGTGTCTGACGCTATAATATTTTTAATTTCCTGAAACGCTTTGTCACAATTACAAGACCAATGGAATTTGTTACCGTTTTTTAATAACTGATATATAGGATTTAATATTGTCGAAAGTCTTGGTAAAAATTTTGAGTAGTAATTTACCATACCTATGAAACTTCTAACTTCCGTTAGATTGTTTGGCTTTGGTGCTTCCAAGATTGCTTTCACCTTATCATTTGATTTCATTAAACCGTTTTTTGATATCTCATGTCCCAGATAAGTTATTTCATCTTGAAAAAATTTACATTTATCCTTGTGAACTGTCAGTCCCGCTTCCTGAAGTTTCTGGAATACTTTTTCCAAATTTTCTAAGTGAGCCTCCATGGTTGGTCCAGTTACTACAACATCATCAAGAAAATTTACAACACCATCTAAACCTTGGAGTAGTTGCTCCAACAATTTCTGGAAAATACTGCTCGCTGGGGTTATGCCAAAAGGCAAGCGGTTTACCTTATACAATCCTCGGTGTGTATTCCATGTCAACAGTTTGGCAGTTTCCTCCGTAACGGGTATTTGCATATAGGCTTGGCGTAAATCTAATTTCGAAAATTTTTGTCCCTTACTTAGTTTCGCAAACACTTCTTCTATTCTCGGCAGTGGATATTTTACCTCTTCCAAATGCTTGTTCAACGTGATTTTATAGTCTCCACACAGTCTAATTGTATTATTTCCTTTTAAGACAGGTACCAAAGGCGTAGCCCATTCGCTGCTTTCCACTGGAGTAATAACACCTGCATTTTCCAGATCCCTTAATTCTTTATCTATCATTTCACGATATGCCAGAGGAATGGCTCGATATCTGCAGAAAACAGGGTTGGCATTCGGCCTAAGGTTTAGAGATATTTTATTATGTGCAAATTCACCTAATTTATCGCTAAACACTAGTGGATATTTATCAATAACTTTTTGTACCTCTTTGTTAACCGATATGCTATTAATAAAATCTAATCTTACATTAAATTTCATCATCCAGTCTCTCCCCAAAAGTCCAGGTCCTCCGTTGGGAACCACATAGAATTTTGTTTCTTTTACTTGATTCTTGAAAGTAACATTTGTTATGAAATAACCCTCTGGAGTAAAAGTTTCTCCGTTGTATCCTCTCAGTAAAATGTTGTCTCTTTTGAGCCTAGAATTAGAAAATTCTTTTAAATACATTTCATAACTACAAGCAGATATGGATGAACCACTATCCAAAATAAACCTAAAATCCTTACCATTTATCCCAATATCTATCTTAAAATTATCCTCTTTATCTGTAACATTACAAATATTATTTAAAAATTGAATATTGGGTGATTCGTTACAATAATATAAACATTCGGGCTCTACAGTATCACTTTCAGTTAAAAAATTTACATTTCTAGATCTTTGACAATTCTTAGCAATGTGCCCCACTTTAAAACAAATTTGGCACTTGGAATTCTTAAAATAACACTCTCCTTTGTGTTTTTGATTACAATGTTTACACCTGTCAAAGTCAAAACGTTTTCGAAAAGTTGGGTTACCTTTTATATTTGGATATTTTCGTCCCGGTTGGCTACCCTGAGCTCCGTTTGACAGATTGGAACCGTTCCCATATCCAACACTGGTTGTTTGATGGCGTTGTTGATACTTATTGCCATCCTTGTTCTTCCCATTTCCTTTGTTCCTACTAGGCGGGAAATTTGAATTTGACACGTACCTAATGCTTGTTATATTTGCTTGATTTTCGGTTTTTAGGGCCAAAGACAGCAGGTCTTCTATTGATTTGTCCACGTCTTCTTCACATAGTCTGTCCAACACTTTGCCTGAGGACAATCCCGTTAAAAATTTGTCCTTTATAACTTTTGTTAAATCTGTCCCGAATCGGCAATTTACTGCATAGCTCCGTATCTTCGCGTACCACTCCGCAACCGTTTCGTCGCCTTGGCTTATTTCATAAAATTTCTTCCTCTCCCTCCAGACACTTACTTGTACACTGAATTGACTTTTCAGTAATTTGCACAGGTCTTCATATTTCTTATCCTTAGGGAGGTCGGGGAATGAAAGATCCCTCAATAGCTTGTATGTCATTTGTCCAATTGAACTGAGTAAAACAGCTATTTTTATGGATTCTTCCTCTATTTTGTTTGCGGTAAAATGCTGTTCAAGCCTTTCCACGTAAATTTCCCAAACATCGTGATCAGCATTGAATTCAAAGAACTTCTGCACAGTACCAGTAGCAGCCATCTTGATTAACTTTTTAACCACGTGTATCACCAACGAAATATCAATATATTTTTACTCTATAAAATACATAGTTTTCCCACGTTTTCCAATTTTTATCCTCGTCGCCAGTTTGTTTTATACTTAAATAATACACTTTTGAATATTTACATCTGGTTTATTGAAACTATTGAAAGTATACACAATGACACGTCTGAATAGGTTCAGGTAGTTTACAAGAGAGAGGTTGTCCTCGACGTCCGGAAAAGAGCATCACAATGTGCGCATGTGCACCATCATATGACAATACATGACACGTTGAATAGGTAAATATATTAAATTAGCCATCACTAAAATAAATAGTGAATATAGTTATATAGCATATTATATTACAGTATAAAATAGATGCTATTACCATTAATTTCGGGACATTCTAAAGTCCAGGGATTTCTTCTGTGTACCCAGGATGCATAGTATATCGAGATTGCCTAAATATAGAAAATCATTACCTGAACCATTGATGCTGTTCTTTGGAGTCTAAAGAAACATTAGAGCTTTGTCCATCTATCTTCAAATAAATCATATAAGAAACTAGAGAATCCCGACATGTTTATTTTTAAACCTCTGAATTCTTCAATTTGGTGATTTACAACTGACTTTTCAATCAGGTGATGATAGAACATTAGCGATTCTTCAAGAGATTTTGTAAAGATATATTGGAGACATATTTACTGCTATCACGAACTTTAATTCGTGAATGAATATTCTGAGAGTTTTTTGAAAACATTACTTATGATAATTGCTCTTATGGTTCTTATTCATTTACTGTTCCTTTAAAATAGTTAATATTAAAGCCCTATGTGTTATGGAGTTGTACATTGCTAGTTTATATTTTTGGATTAAGAGAATAATTTGAAATTGTGGTATCAAATGTCGATTTTCGGTAAATTTTAATGTTATTTTACTATTTCGTATCAAAACTAAATTCAGAACTATTTCGAGAAAATTAGACATATTCTTCATTTATGGTGAATATTTCGTAAAATACTTATTTTTGAGTAAATTTAATCTATTCAAAAGGGTCAAAAAGGCAATAAATTCAACACTGTGTCGGGATCAACTTTTATTTTAAATGGACGTGACTAGTTTTATACTAACAGAAATTTCACAATACCTCTGACATATTTTGCAAAATGACGTTAGAGATATTTACCAAAAATGCGCTCTCTCCCTCGATCTTGGCTTGTAGGTTCCTGAGGGAATATATAATAATGATTATTCACATAATGTTGAATTGCTCAAAGGATTAAGAAATTTTTCTTTTACTTTGCAAATTGACGTTTATTTTTACTACATTATTTATTCAAATTCTACTTACAATTTTTACCATTTAACTGATTCCCGTTTGTTTGCTCTATAAAATTATCACGATAAATATGGCAACAGCGCTGGACGCAGTATTGTTCTAAGTTTGTCAAAAAATATACCGCCCGGACGCAGTATTGTATTGAGATTAAACAAAAATATCCTCAGGACGCAGTTATGTACCATTAATGAAAGGACGCAGCATTGTACAGTATATCAACTTCTTTATTTCTTAACTTATTGATATTTTGAAACTAGCTATGAACTGCATTTAATTAGTAGATCAAATATACTCCACTAGATTTGAGCTAAATAGCGTATTTCTAGGAGACGCAGTAAGGTTGGTTTTTGAAAGGAAGCAGCATTGATAGCAGGATGTATATATATATATATATATATATATATATATATATATATATATAAATTCTAAGGATCGTAGGGCTTCGGACAATTGGGCGGTGAAGTCAAACTCTTTTTTACTATGCCAAGCTTTCGAAAATGTTTATTTTCTTTCTCAAGGCTACAATTAAGTAATGAAATTTTAGTTAAAAATTAAATTATATTATATTAACTTACTTGTAAGTTGAGGTTATATTCTGAAATTGGTTTGCTTGTAGAAGAACATTTGCAATATTGTAGTATTATAAGCAGAGAATTGTTTATTGTATCATTGATGTATTTTTTCAGTTGAACTATTAAGTGATTATTAAGTTATTTGAAGATTATTGTTAACAGACATTGTCCTCATGTTGAGAACCACATGTGACTAGTATAAAAAACTTTTCACAGGAAACCCATACTCACGCCATCTTGTGAGAATTTTATATACTACTATTACTAATACCATGTTTACATGATGGATTTTAAGTAGGGTTCTGTATAATGTTTTTTACCAACCATAGAACAAAACATAAAAAAAAAACATTATACAGAACCCTACTTAAAATCCATCATGTAAACATGGTATTAGTAATAGTAGTATATAAAATTCTCACAAGATGGCGTGAGTATGGGTTTCCTGTGAAAAGTTTTTTATACTAGTCACATGTGGTTCTCAACATGAGGACAATGTCTGTTAACAATAATCTTCAAATAACTTAATAATCACTTAATAGTTCAACTGAAAAAATACAGCAATGATACAATAAACAATTCTCTGCTTATAATACTACAATATTGCAAATGTTCTTCTACAAGCAAACCAATTTCAGAATATAACCTCAACTTACAAGTAAGTTAATATAATATAATTTAATTTTTAACTAAAATTTCATTACTTAATTGTAGCCTTGAGAAAGAAAATAAACATTTTCGAAAGCTTGGCATAGTAAAAAAGAGTTTGACTTCACCGCCCAATTGTCCGAAGCCCTACGATCCTTAGAATTTATCTTTTAACTGTCGGACGTGACAACCCTCAGACAAGCGTGGCTCCCACAGGAGCCTACCTACTACACGGGAAAACACCCGGAAGAACACCAACACTTCATTTAACACCCGTGAAAACCTAAGAAACAACATATATATATATATATATATATATATATATATATATATATATATATATATATATATATATATATATATTTCAAGAGCATGCTTCTAGAGGGCAGAATATATTAAAACAAAATATTTCTGTCTATCACCTCTATGAATCCTTATTTTCATAAGGATAATAAACCAAACTGCAACGAATTGCTAGTCTGGCCGCGTTAAGGATAAAAATCACATTTTATCACAAAACGCTTGGTTTTGATTGAAACAAATACCAGCCGAAAGATTTATACCTAATTAAAGTCAACTCTCGCACCAGTCATCTCGGGCCACTTGCAGACTGCAGTTTCGCGCTGGTGGCGCTCGTCAGTGCAAGGCTTCCCGAGACGACTGACACGAGAGTTTGTTGTTCCCAAGTGAACATTTCGCCGTTGCAAAACGACGAAATGGGGGAAGCTCCATCTAGCGGTCAATATCTGTCTCAATCAAAACAATATCCCGACATGGGGTGCATGTAATAGTTCAAGAGCATGCTTCTAGAGGGCAGAATATATTAAAACAAAATATTTCTGTCTATCACCTCTATGAATCCTTATTTTCATAAGGATAATAAACCAAACTGCAACGAATTGCTAGTCTGGCCGCGTTAAGGATAAAAATCACATTTTATCACAAAACGCTTGGTTTTGATTGAAACAAATACCAGCCGAAAGATTTATACCTAATTAAAGGCAACTCTCGCACCAGTCATCTCGGGCCACTTGCAGACTGCAGTTTTGCGCTGGTGGCGCTCGTCAGTGCAAGGCTTCCCGAGACGACTGACACGAGAGTTTGTTGTTCCCAAGTGAACATTTCGCCGTTGCAAAACGACGAAATGGGGGAAGCTCCATCTAGCGGTCAATATCTGTCTCAATCAAAACAATATCCCGACATGGGGTGCATGTAATAGTTCAAGAGCATGCTTCTAGAGGGCAGAATATATTAAAACAAAATATTTCTGTCTATCGCCTCTATGAATCCTTATTTTCATAAGGATAATAAACCAAACTGCAACGAATTGCTAGTCTGGCCGCGTTAAGGATAAAAATCACATTTTATCACAAAACGCTTGGTTTTGATTGAAACAAATACCAGCCGAAAGATTTATACCTAATTAAAGTCAACTCTCGCACCAGTCATCTCGGGCCACTTGCAGACTGCAGTTTCGCGCTGGTGGCGCTCGTCAGTGCAAGGCTTCCCGAGACGACTGACACGAGAGTTTGTTGTTCCCAAGTGAACATTTCGCCGTTGCAAAACGACGAAATGGGGGAAGCTCCATCTAGCGGTCAATATCTGTCTCAATCAAAACAATATCCCGACATGGGGTGCATGTAATAGTTCAAGAGCATGCTTCTAGAGGGCAGAATATATTAAAACAAAATATTTCTGTCTATCACCTCTATGAATCCTTATTTTCATAAGGATAATAAACCAAACTGCAACGAATTGCTAGTCTGGCCGCGTTAAGGATAAAAATCACATATTATCACAAAACGCTTGGTTTTGATTGAAACAAATACCAGCCGAAAGATTTATACCTAATTAAAGGCAACTCTCGCACCAGTCATCTCGGGCCACTTGCAGACTGCAGTTTCGCGCTGGTGGCGCTCGTCAGTGCAAGGCTTCCCGAGACGACTGACACGAGAGTTTGTTGTTCCCAAGTGAACATTTCGCCGTTGCAAAACGACGAAATGGGGGAAGCTCCATCTAGCGGTCAATATCTGTCTCAATCAAAACAATATCCCGACATGGGGTGCATGTAATAGTTCAAGAGCATGCTTCTAGAGGGCAGAATATATTAAAACAAAATATTTCTGTCTATCACCTCTATGAATCCTTATTTTCATAAGGATAATAAACCAAACTGCAACGAATTGCTAGTCTGGCCGCGTTAAGGATAAAAATCACATTTTATCACAAAACGCTTGGTTTTGATTGAAACAAATACCAGCCGAAAGATTTATACCTAATTAAAGGCAACTCTCGCACCAGTCATCTCGGGCCACTTGCAGACTGCAGTTTCGCGCTGGTGGCGCTCGTCAGTGCAAGGCTTCCCGAGACGACTGACACGAGAGTTTGTTGTTCCCAAGTGAACATTTCGCCGTTGCAAAACGACGAAATGGGGGAAGCTCCATCTAGCGGTCAATATCTGTCTCAATCAAAACAATATCCCGACATGGGGTGCATGTAATAGTTCAAGAGCATGCTTCTAGAGGGCAGAATATATTAAAACAAAATATTTCTGTCTATCACCTCTATGAATCCTTATTTTCATAAGGATAATAAACCAAACTGCAACGAATTGCTAGTCTGGCCGCGTTAAGGATAAAAATCACATTTTATCACAAAACGCTTGGTTTTGATTGAAACAAATACCAGCCGAAAGATTTATACCTAATTAAAGGCAACTCTCGCACCAGTCATCTCGGGCCACTTGCAGACTGCAGTTTCGCGCTGGTGGCGCTCGTCAGTGCAAGGCTTCCCGAGACGACTGACACGAGAGTTTGTTGTTCCCAAGTGAACATTTCGCCGTTGCAAAACGACGAAATGGGGGAAGCTCCATCTAGCGGTCAATATCTGTCTCAATCAAAACAATATCCCGACATGGGGTGCATGTAATAGTTCAAGAGCATGCTTCTAGAGCGCAGAATATATTAAAACAAAATATTTCTGTCTATCACCTCTATGAATCCTTATTTTCATAAGGATAATAAACCAAACTGCAACGAATTGCTAGTCTGGCCGCGTTAAGGATAAAAATCACATTTTATCACAAAACGCTTGGTTTTGATTGAAACAAATACCAGCCGAAAGATTTATACCTAATTAAAGGCAACTCTCGCACCAGTCATCTCGGGCCACTTGCAGACTGCAGTTTCGCGCTGGTGGCGCTCGTCAGTGCAAGGCTTCCCGAGACGACTGACTAGTGATGGGCGATATATCACGAACTGTGATTTAATCACTGATATTAAAAAATCACAGGTAACGACTGTTAACAAAGTTGGTAGAAAAGTGTGACGTGATCACGACTTTCCATATACCAATATATTTTTTACGATATATATCTCTTTGGTAATTTGAGTCTATTTTTGTTTGCTACCTTATGTATTAACAGGTAAAGCAAGCGATTCCGTGCCTTGGCGTTATTAGATAGATCCGCATTTGGAAGAGGTTGAGATTACGGATGGATGTATAATGTATTGCATAACAACGGACAACAAATGAAATTATTATTTGAAATAATCAATTTGAAGCTGAGATTAAGGATGTATAATAGCATTGATTAATTTTTCTAACTAATCAATGATAATAGTTAGCATGTTTACCTTAAAAGTGTGCTGCCTGCCGTTGAACAAAATCGAATGGAAGAGTTACCTACCAAATTTTTTTATAAATATTTGAATGAGAGAAATACTCTACTCTATTAAATCAAAATCCCATTGAATAATAGCAACTATAAGAACTATATAAATATAAACATTATATTATTCACTATTTAAGTTGTACCTTTGTATTGCAATCCGAGGCTTATATTAAAAAGGTTTCAATACTGTTATAAACAATAATACCAGCAAAAATTTAAATCGCTGGTTGATAACTATATAGCAACCTAAATTTAAACTATAAAAATTCATTGATGGTTCCGAAATGTTTATATTTGTATACTTAACTTTACAAAAACATGCTATTACGGAGTTCAAACAAGCGTCTCATTTAAACTTTAGTGCTTTTGCTTTATCGTCAATCCACAAATTAGGTTAGTTGATTATACCATTCAATATGTATCATAATTAATTCATAAAATATCATACGTATTACATATCTTCATATCTACGGCCGCATACATTACCAAAGTAGCGAATTCACCATTCACAGTCTGTCGACGCTTATTTAGAAATAGAGAACAATTAACAATTTATCCCATTCGCTGCTTTATGAAAAGTCGTGAAGTCGTGATCACATCACGTTTTAAATTCACTGATATAAGAAAATCACAGTCACGATTCACGTTGTGATTGAAAAATCACGATATCGCCCAACACTACGACTGACACGAGAGTTTGTTGTTCCCAAGTGAACATTTCGCCGTTGCAAAACGACGAAATGGGGGAAGCTCCATCTAGCGGTCAATATCTGTCTCAATCAAAACAATATCCCGACATGGGGTGCATGTAATAGTTCAAGAGCATGCTTCTAGAGGGCAGAATATATTAAAACAAAATATTTCTGTCTATCACCTCTATGAATCCTTATTTTCATAAGAATAATAAACCAAACTGCAACGAATTGCTAGTCTGGCCGCGTTAAGGATAAAAATCACATTTTATCACAAAACGCTTGGTTTTGATTGAAACAAATACCAGCCGAAAGATTTATACCTAATTAAAGGCAACTCTCGCACCAGTCATCTCGGGCCACTTGCAGACTGCAGTTTCGCGCTGGTGGCGCTCGTCAGTGCAAGGCTTCCCGAGACGACTGACACGAGAGTTTGTTGTTCCCAAGTGAACATTTCGCCGTTGCAAAACGACGAAATGGGGGAAGCTCCATCTAGCGGTCAATATCTGTCTCAATCAAAACAATACTCTCGTGTCAGTCGTCTCGGGAAGCCTTGCACTGACGAGCGCCACCAGCGCGAAACTGCAGTCTGCAAGTGGCCCGAGATGACTGGTGCGAGAGTTGCCTTTAATTAGGTATAAATCTTTCGGCTGGTATTTGTTTCAATCAAAACCAAGCGTTTTGTGATAAAATGTGATTTTTATCCTTAACGCGGCCAGACTAGCAATTCGTTGCAGTTTGGTTTATTATCCTTATGAAAATAAGGATTCATAGAGGTGATAGACAGAAATATTTTGTTTTAATATATTCTGCGCTCTAGAAGCATGCTCTTGAACTATTACATGCACCCCATGTCGGGATATTGTTTTGATTGAGACAGATATTGACCGCTAGATGGAGCTTCCCCCATTTCGTCGTTTTGCAACGGCGAAATGTTCACTTGGGAACAACAAACTCTCGTGTCAGTCGTCTCGGGAAGCCTTGCACTGACGAGCGCCACCAGCGCGAAACTGCAGTCTGCAAGTGGCCCGAGATGACTGGTGCGAGAGTTGCCTTTAATTAGGTATAAATCTTTCGGCTGGTATTTGTTTCAATCAAAACCAAGCGTTTTGTGATAAAATGTGATTTTTATCCTTAACGCGGCCAGACTAGCAATTCGTTGCAGTTTGGTTTATTATCCTTATGAAAATAAGGATTCATAGAGGTGATAGACAGAAATATTTTGTTTTAATATATATATATATATATATATATATATATATAGATATATATGTGGTACAAGTCGACTTCCGGCTATATAAAAGTTTCGGTTGAGATGGCATCCGCGACAAGCTGAACTCCGATATACAGATGCCACCTTGTCTTTCACTAAAACCTATATTAACAGATTATTTGACCTCTAAAGAGCGCATGCTACAAATTTTGGGCAGATGCCAATTTGGTCGTTATCTACATTTTTCCTTATCCGTTAGTTTACCCTATTTGTCACAAGCTGCGCTACTATCGTCAGAGACGTATATAATAAATTATCTTTTAACGGTCATGTCGAACTCCCTTAAAATTGGCAATGGTGCAATAAAGCCAGTACCTCCTTATGTGTTTAATTTTGTACTTTCTGTTGTAACTGGTTGCCATCATGTCGCAAGGAAGAAACAACTCAACTCAAAGAGCATCAGGTTAATAAGTTGAAGGAGACGTATCTTGATGTTTTTTAAAATGAAACATGGCTGGTGATTAAAGTCTACATTTGCAACTTATACAGTCGAGCCAATGAAGGCTTTCACTGTTCATTCTCAGCAACAGCTCCGATTTTGATCATTTTTTTACATGTGTTTTTTCAATATCATTCAAAATCAGAAACATCCCAAGTGGTGAAAATAATTATTTTTATTTTTTCGCTATATTTATGAAACATTGAGTTGTTTTGATTGAAAAAGGTTCCAAAATGTTTCTCGCAGTCGGGGTTAACAATTATTTATATTGTTTAAATAATAATAACTTACAGGAAAAATCATTTCGCTAAATTTATAGAAAAGTGACTAATTGACAGTTGTTCGCACAGAATTCTCTGCAGCATAACTGATTAACGTGAAATTTGGACAGTCAGTAGGGAATGACTCAAGGAACAACGTCTACATAGTGCCGATATGTGCTTTTACTCTGGGGGTGGAATTTAGTAAACTCAAAATAACCGCAGAAATCGACATGAGTATGAATTCTAAGCAAAAGTTAAGCAAATGTTCTATGAAGTTTTTTCGATAAATCAATATTTTTCGAGTTATTCGCGATTAGAAATGTTGACGTTTCATCTAAAAAAATACATGGTTTAGAGCGATTTTTCACGAATAATTTGAGAACCTTACGTTTTATCAAAAAAATCGTCAGAAGCAAAAATGAAGCTTCTAAAATAACAAATCGATTGTTTTGTTTTATTTCTGTAGATGTAATACGAACTGAGTTATGGCTTGTTGAAGGTGACTGTGTGTTCGCCAACCTTTCAATTTTAAATAACGGAAAAACGACGAATTTTTGGAGGAAAATTTGTAAGACATTTTTTTAAGTACCTGAAAAGACCTTTAAAATACGCTTTAGTAAAAGTCGTTATCATAAAAACTTACGTAGTTATGATGAAAAATAATTGTATCTTTTTTTTTTGGAGAAAAGATCAGCGATGAAACCAAGAATTGAAATTAAACATAATTTACGGTTTACTTTATTTCGGTACTAACAATATGTTCTAACTGAACTGTTTAGAGTTCCTAGATTTGGAAAAAAGTTTGATTCAATTTTGAAAAGATTTTTGAAATTTTTGATAAAATGTCCTTTTTTCACACTAACTCAAAGACTAAAAAAGATACGTAAAAATGCAAAAATGTAGGTTTCTTTGTAAAAATTTTTATTTATATATAATTTCACTAGGAAGAAAATTAATTGAGATATCACCGTTGTAAGTTCGCATTTGAGTGCGAGGACCACCTTGCCCTAGCCCTTCAAATTAAAAAATCTCAAAAACGAAGGGTTCAAGAAAGTTGAACTTTACAGACCTTGTAGCTCTTGAAACTCCCTGCAAAAAGGTTTTTGAAGCCATTAAATGTCTATTGTCAAATTCAGCTGTGGCCTGGGAATAATGTAACGCATGAAAAATGTGGTTGGTTCATGAATATCGCGAAAAAACATAATAAAATAGATGTTTCGTGTATTGTTATCGTTATTTAAACAATATAAATAATTATCAACCTCGACTGTGCGAAACATTTCTGAACTTAAATTTTCAATAAAATCAACTCAATGTTTTATAAATATCACGACCGAAAATTTTTTTCCTGTAAATATTGTTATTATTATTCAAACAATGTAAATAATTACCTGCGCCACTTGGGATGTTTCTGATTATGAACAATAAAGTTTTAAAAAACATATATTTAAAAAATATGATCAAAATCTGAGCTGTTGCTGAGAATTAAGAAGTTTTCACGATTTTTAGGCTTCAGTGACGATTAATATAATAAAAGATGAGTAGGTATATTATACTTTTAACATCATTAATTTTCTCTGAAATGTTTTTTATTTTGTAAAATACTTTTAAATAGAGTAAATGTTTAATTTAACTATATTTTTATTTGGTATCCTCCTCTGGGTCTAATAATACATGTATTTATTTATGCGAAGAATGTTAAAAAATGCTTTAACTTTTTCCAAGAACCTAAATAGACAACATTTTAATCTTTGAGAACTATATGAATTTAGAAAATGAAGAATGTTTTTTATATTTACCTTTAATTCAGTTTTTGAGATTTATTGCAAAGTTTTTTTCAGTATCATTACATGAGTCTAAATTTAGATTAAATCATTATTTAAATTAGATTGATGAAATTAATGATACACAAAATATCCCATCCAGTCCATCCGAAATATTCCCCGGATGGACTTAACTATATTTGTAATATTTCTTATTTTACATTTTAACAAGAAAAGTCATTCCTCAAAAAGTTTTAGAGGGTGGGTAACAAATAAGGAAAGATGAAATTGAGCCAAGAGTAAAGTATTAGTTCTTTGGGAAGAAATTAAAAATATTACTGGAAGAAGTTATTTCTAATGTCTTTAAAAGTTCAGATATAAAATTTGGACATAATATCACAAAGTTAATATTTTTGCCGAAATTATGGTTAAAATAGTTAAGTTCAACCAAAGTTCACGATTTATTGAATAACATGATAACAAAACAGCTACAAAAATATTGTAAGATAATTTATTTTAATTTTTAACTTTTTTGAATTAAGTAGTTGTCAACTTTGAGAAGATACGACGTTCAAATTTCATATCCGATCTTCTATTGATATTAACATTTGATTGTAACATTTTTAATCTCTCAAAATACTTATACTTTATTCTTGGGAGAAATTCACGTTTCCTTATTTGTTGACCACCCCGTAGGTTATTTTGAAATTTACACTATAGTTAAGAACTTTTAAGAGTAAGCAAAATTTTTATAGAAAACTACTTTTTCTTAAACGCAAAATAAGAATGATTACAAATATAGTTAGGTCCATCCAGAGACACTGTACATTGCATAACATAGGGCATTTATAATATTCTGTAGAAAATTTTTCGTTAAGCTATATTCAAATATGGCAAAGTAAAATGATATTTAATTTGTAAATATGTATGGTTCTACAATTAAGCACAAAGATGTAACACATTTTCATTCATATTCGTGATAAAACAGTACTCTTTATTAATCAAATAGTATTATTTTAATGATACGTAATGGTTTAGTTAGCTAAGTTTGTACACATTCAGGACTATAGGTAAATATAAAAAAGAATACTTTTTAATAAGATATTTGAAACATAATCTAACCTGAAATGACAACTACTAAATATATCCTACTGGGTCTTATAATATTAAGACGTAATAGAGAATGGGGTAGCTGTATGAAGTGATCACATATTAACAATAGTTTTATGTCAGAGTTAGTATAGCATATAATAATTATTATTCATTAATTTAATGAAATAAAATAAATAGCCATACGACCACCTCACCTCGCGCACGTATCTTACAGTCGTTTTAAATTCAGTTCTATTCCTTGCTGTATTTTACTATCAAACAAATATTCGTCGCAAGGTACAAGGTAATGGCAACACTGTAATAGATGCCAACTTGGCTAAAAAACACATATACAGAGCTTAATGTGCACCATAAAATGATAGCCATTTAATACAGATGCCAGTTTTAACGTTATATATAACGGACTCCATCATGAACTATATATGTATAAAAAATGTATTAGTGTATATACACCTGATGCCAACTTATGCCCTTAGTGAACGGAGGTCAAGACAGCCTGCAGATAAATATATATATATATATATATATATATATATATACACAGGGTGATTCACGTAGGCCATTCATTAGAAGTTTTTCAACTTGCAGTTGGATTAGAAACTTGAAATTTGGTGTGCAGCCATAATCGATCATGCCCGTTCTATCTAAAATATTTTCAGTCCTCCAACTATACAGGGTGTGCCAAAAATTGGTACCAACTTTCTTATTTTAAATGGAAACCTATATTTTTCTTTACATGGTTCGATTGGTCTTCTAATTCTGAGTTTAGAGAACCTAAGTTATGTTAACTTATCTATTACAATTTTTGACATATGTCCAATTTTTTGAAAAAAATTGCCGCTGTAGTTGTTTACGAACAAATTTGTATCTCGCAAACCTTTCAAAATTATGAAACCAAATTTGTGAAGCAGTTAGCTGGAAGTCCAGGCTAACTTTTGATGTCCCATCGGTGGTCCCATTTTGTACCGTATGGGCGCAGTCGATTTTCAAATGTCGCAATCAAAAATTGTCAAAAAGTCAATTTTTTCAAATGGCACCTACTATTTTTTTTCACACCATTCGAAATAAAATTGAATTTTAGGGTGAGTTACTTCAGCATTCCCTATACCTAACTTCACCCCATATCGAGTTATTCAATAAAAATCAAGAAATACCTTATCTTGCCGAGAGATTCCTTACTTCATCAAGTATGCCATGGAAACAAAAGACAGTTGTAATGATTTTTAAAGAAAAATATGGATTCTTATTTAATTACACACAACACCAACAAATTATTATTAACGAACAAGAACAATGTTGACGAAATTCTGTCAGTGAAAACGGTGCACACATTGAGCATTTGTATTGAAATAATTATTTTGTTAATCTGTTTATTTGTTGTTATTATTTATTATTGCAATACAATTTTTGAATAAAAATTAAAATGAAATGATTGTTTCCAAAGCCTACTACCCTTGAGAAAAAAAAAACATTATTTTTTTCAAAAAATGCCAATAACTCAAAAACGACTGTAGATAGACATACACAATGTTAATAAAAGTGGCCCTGAAATTCAATTTCTGGCGTCAGAAATGGTAGGCGCAAAGATGTGCTACGCAATCTGTTGAAAGTAGAATAATAGAATATTTGAACAAAAATATGGTGGTCACATTGAACATTTACGTCAGAATTTCGTCAACATTAATTGTTCTTGTTCTTTAATAATAATTTGTTGGTGTTGTGTGTAATTAAATAAGAATCCATATTTTTCTTTAAAAATTATTACAACTGTCTTTTGTTTCCATGGCATACTTGATGAAGTAAGGAATCTCTCGGCAAGATAAGGTATTTCTTGCTTTTTATTGAGTAACTCGATATGGGGTGAAGTTAGGTATAGGGAATGCTTAAGTAACTCACCCTAAAATTCAATTTTCTTTCGAATGGTGTGATAAAAAATAGTAGGTGCCATTTGAAAAAATTGACTTTTTGACAATTTTTGATTGCGACATTTGAAAATCGACTGCGCCCATATGGTACAAAATGGGACCACCGATGGGACATCAAAAGTTAGCCTGGACTTCCAGCTAACTACTACACAAATTTGGTTTCATAATTTTGACAGGTTTGCGAGATACAAATTTGTTCGTAAACTACTACAGCGGCAATTTTTTTCAAAAAATTGGACATATGTCAAAAATTGTAATAGATAAGTTAACATAACCTGGGTTCTCTAAACTCAGAATTAGAAGACCAATCGAACCATGTAAAGAAAAATATAGGTTTCCATTTAAAATAAGAAAGTTGGTACCAATTTTTGGCACACCCTGTATAGTTAGAGGGCTGAAAATATTTTAGATAGAACGGGCATGATCGATTATGGGTGCATTACAAATTTCAAGTTTCCAATCTAACTGCAAGTTGAAAAACTTCTAATGAATGTCCTACGTGAATCACCCTGTATATATATATATGAAGTGTTGGTGTTCTTCCGGGTGTTTTCCCGTGTAGTAGGTAGGCTCCTGTGGGAGCCACGCTTGCCTGAACGACGTCGTTCAGACAAGCGTGGCTTCCACAGGAGCCTACCTACTACACGGGAAAACACCCGGAAGAACACCAACACTTCATTTAACACCCGTGAAAACCTAAGAAACAACATATATATATATATATATATATATATATGTCAAGCGATACCTTTGGGGGCGCAATCCCCACCAAATCCCCTCCACTTTTTACCGCGAAAATATAGGGTACTTTTTTTTCAGCTCATCTGATAGAAAAATGTTTGGCGTTTCCATAGCTGTACAGTTTTTTGAAAAATCTCTTATAGTTTTTGAATTATGGGCCTTTGAAGTTTTCTGCGATGTATCATTACTATTGAGGTCCTCAAGACCTCATTGGAACCGTTCAGTAGACATAAGAGGGGGGTTTGCATCTTTGCTAAGTTTTAGCTCTTGTGGATATGGTTGTTATTTAAGCACCGTGTTTGGTAGAATACAGTTATAGGCTATAGAAGTTATATAGAAATAATTACAAAGAAATACAGTCCTTTTATTTTATGTGATTGTTATTATTAGTGGTATGACTGAAAACATTTTCTTTATAGTAGATTGTAATTAACTGTGACAAACAATTTGCAATTACAATACGAACATTACCAAAAAATGGTAGATTGCCTGTAATAGACTACTTGCCTAATGTCAGGAGCTTTCAAGTCAGTAACCCAAGTCATTTGCATACATATTGGAGGTCCATGAACCATACTGTTATATTAAAAGTATCTTAATTAAATATTAGATTATATCTATATTTCATACAATATAATAAATATCTGAGCCAAGTGTTTAGTTAACCGCCCCGATAATGGTATTTCATTAGCTCCATTTACAGAGTGAAGTGAAGTACAAGAAGGCCATGCTTGCCCACACTTTAATTTAGAAGACATATGGAAGAGTAAAAATTAACACAGCATGTGTGGTTTTCTGGCAGTGTTAACAGAGCAGTAGGTAGATCCTGGGATTTTCACTCATTATTTTTCTGTGGCTGTACACTGTGTACACTGCTGTGATAAGACCCATACATTGCTATGCAGTCATTGCCTGTTGGCAAAAAGTAGCTTCTCAATTAGAGGCTGGCTTTTCTATTTTATAGAAACAACGAAAACAACATCTACAGCTGTAATACAGAATATACTCAATTGTATCCCTCCTCTATATAATCTCAGCAAAAACTATAACGTAACATTGAGCATATCAGGAATAAGGGACTATTATATTACAAACGTGAGCAGATCTATAGGATCCGCAGCATTCAGGGTTGATCCCGTGGTTCCTCTGGCTGTAGAAATCGCCTTTAAAGATGCCTATATTTTGACGCACCTAGAGGTGTGCAACTGCATAGAATATGAGTGGTGGTTCACCCTCCACTCCACACATCTGACACATAGGGTTGATTTTCAACCCCATTGTATGAAGATGTTTATTCAGAGGACATAGTGTCCTGTTATGAAGCCTGCTATAAATCTCATTTTTTTCTCTATCGAGCCCAAGCAGCCACTTGGCAGACCGAAGGCTGGCTCGGGGGCAGGAAAAGAAGTTGTATCTCCTTCTACCGCCAGCCAGTCTGCTTCTTTATCATTCCACACCTCTGTGTCCGGGCACCCATATGAGATTGACACAGTTGGGTTCACACAGTTATGTCAAAATATTCCGACAGTTTAAGACCAGTCTTGAGGTCACCTTGTCTGACGCAAGAGCCCTCAAGGCTGTTTGGCTGTCGCTGCATATGTAAATATGTTTGTTGACGAAATTTCTGCTGAGATTCTCGCTTGCACACGCCACTATGGCATATACTTCTGCTTGGAATATACTGGGATACTTTCCAAGTGGCACCGATATACGAGCCCTTGGTTTGCCAGCATCAGTTCCCTCCTGAGTCTTAGATCTATCGGTGTACAATTCAAGACCTCCAGGACTTAGAAGATGATCTTCTGGACTGGGTAACACAACTGAGTATGGAATAGTGAACCTGTAGATGGGGAGACACTGGTCACCTTCTGATTGAGTGATGACCCGGTCTCTTACCAGCAGATCCAGGGCCTTTATATGGCCCCCACCTCGTCGCCTCCACACGTCTGTGTCCGGGCACCTGTGTGAGATTGACAGAGTTGTGTTCACACAGTTCTGTCGTCCCGTTCCAATAAGGGACTAACAAGTCGTGCTAATCTACAGTGGTGGGTCAAAAATGAACCATGTCAGAGGAGGTGGAGGTCTACTCAGGAGAATTTGATCTACATCAAACAATAATAATGATAATAATAATAATAATATTTATTAATTTCAGAAAAAGTACAAGTACAGTTAAGAAACATTGTCTGTAGAAATACAAAGAAAATGTCACAAATAACATTGTACAACATATACACACAAAAGAGAAAAACATGTGAACAGTGAACGATTAAACAAATATTATAACTAAAACTATAGAAAAGTAGTCACGCATTTTGTAAAAAATTCGTCAACACTGCAGCTGTTCATGTCCAACAAAAATGATTTTAAAGAGTTTTTAAACTTATAATACCGCTAGGCACATACACTACTAATTCCAGAATGAGCTAATGGGATTTATGCAAGCGGTAATAGAACCCATTAATGTAAATATTAGTAAGAATGGTGTCAAGAGTAGGAAAATCATAATGTATTAAAAATAATATAAAAATAAAGCAATTTACTTCCAATAAGTTACATATAAATTAATTTAAAAAGTAGATACTAAGAAGTAAAATATATGTAAATGTACTAAGAGTAACAATCAAATTCAATAAGTACAACTTGTGAAACCAATGGGTGACAAAACTAACAAATAGTTAAAACTAGTCATAGGTTAAGAGCTGCAATAATGAGAATTTCTTTGATATGGTGAGTATCGCACAAATGAGATATTAAAGTTATTACACATTATGAATATTGGTGATTGAACTAGATAATTTGTTCATGGAATAGTGCAGATAAATGTTTTACTACTTCTCACTTCAATAAATTGTAATAAAAATAGAAAAAACTCAATTTTACTTTACAATTACAACTATATTTAAATTATATAAAAATAATTTTCTTATTCTAAACTTAAATTTGAACATTAACACATAACTAATGCAAAATTAAACAGATAATTGCTGCATTTCCTAAATATTTAGAACAGTTCCAAATTATATTATGATTTCCCAATTAAGGTCAAGAAATTCTATGATGATTTTGGAGATTTCACATTTAGTTCTTGAACAGGGTGGTTCACTGCTAGTGAGATATGTCCTCTTCATATCTCCCTAGCAATAGGTTCATAATCAGAGTAATAATGTGTAGCATTTTGTTAAAATTGAAATAAAGTTACCCTCTATGTTATTTGTTAGTTTTAAATAAATATTCTATTTCTTCCTGTAAAATAAATTTTAACGATAAAATAGGATAATACAGCCAATAAAAATAATAGCATAGTTTTATGAAAATAGAATTTACAATTATCAGTTTATTTCAATTTTTGTTCGTTACAAAGGGGCACAATTTTTCTTTCTTTCGGGTATTTATAATATAGGAGCCAGCGTGTAATTACCTGACACTCGTAGTATCAGCTAGAGACTTGATTAGTTCTGTTCCTTAGAGCAAGGCAGACAAAAAAAGTTATATGAGAACTTTTCTTAATCGTGCAACTTAAATTTATAAATTAAATAAACTATTATTTAAAAAAATCAACTTGATATTTACTAGTCATGTCTTAAGAGTCTGTCTGTCTCTGGATTTCCACTAAATAGGAAGTATGCCGATAGTATTTTTGTAATTACTAAGCAGTAATTAGATGAAGAAATCAGCTTAGTACTTGTTTGTCATGCCCAGTGACATAGCCTGCAGGTTTACGTGCATTAACCAAGATGATGTCAAATCGTATTATTCCATTAATAAGTGCTAAGTAATTGATAAAAAAATATTCGCTTGATACAAATACTTGCGCCAATTGTAAAATACATATTTAGTTATTTAGTGAAGTTTGCACCATAAGGAAATTTCTCATGACTTTCGTTGTCTGTCGTACTCTAATGAACGGAATTAATAATGTCTCAAACGGATACAAATTTGTGAGGTAATTGCATGCTGCCCACCGCAGTCATTTAAATTTAATTTTAGTTTTTGTTTATTTATTTATAAATTTTATGGGGGTTACTGTGGTTTAAACGCTCTTAGGATTGATAAAATTATAGTCACATGAGAGGTTCAAAGAAAAACAAATGATCAAATCTGCTCTAAAGCTGCAGTTAAAAAAGAACCCGATTTTTATAAGCTTTAAACCACAACTCAGAAGCATCAAGGTACTTGGCAGTCCTAACCTAGAATCAGATCCAGCTGCAGGTTTTCCCAAAGTCAGAAGATCACTGAAGTGGCATAGGTAAACGGTGAACACAACTGATAGTGGCAGTAAACAGGCACACTGTATCTCTACCCTAAAAATCAAACAAAATTAGTAAGTCAAAATGTAATGCAGGGTGCGGCAGAATGGATGGGTAGTACACGTGAACGAAGCGGAGTAGAGTGTTATTGATAAAGTCTTTCAACTCGGGGAGATACGCCATTTGTTATTCACAATGGTCATCTGGACGAGAGAACGTCGTGCGTTCGCAGTCGAGGAGTATTTGAAATCAGCTAAGTCTGTGATTGTTGTGCAACGAACATTTCAATATTCGTCGTCATGGTCCAGTCCCAAAACTTGACACAATCGTCAGATAGGTTCAGAATTTTAGAACTCTACAAGACTTGAAAGACTCCATTACAAGAGAAATTCGGAGAATTGGCATTAACTTGATGGAAAAAGTAATGAGAAACTTTCAGAACGGTTGGAGCAATTCATTGCAGGAAAATAATGTCACCTGTATGACACAATTTTTTTAAAATGATAATTTTTTCATGATTTCCATTTTTCGGTTGTTTAATGGCAACATGCAAGCTTTAATTTTTCGTAATATATTTTTTTTACTTAAAATATAGTCGAGTTATTCTCATTTTTTTAATGACCTTATTTATATTATTTCAAAAATCCCCATCCAGAGACTCATCCAATTTCAAATATTCCTCGACTGAGAACGCACAATGTTATCTCGTCCAGATAACCATTGTGACTAACAAATGGCGTATTTCTCCGAGTTGAAAGACTTTCTCAACAACTCTCTACTCCACTCCGTTCGTGTATAAATACTACCTATCCTTTCTGCCGCATCCTGTACAATCATTGGAAAAGTCAGCTTATATAATGCCAGGCTCGATAAAATTATACGTACCATGCCACTGTGAATTAATCATGGAAGGGAAATTTTAATTCCAAGGAGATTCCTGTCTCAAGTCGGCATCTATAAAATCCAGGCCTGGTCCAGTCTAGAATAATTCATCCTAAAGTGTTTGCGGGAAGTGGACAGATGTTCTGATATATCTTGACATTATAGTTGTATTCTCGAGAACATGGAAGGAACACCTGGAAAATTAGGAAAAGTTTTTCAGTGTTTGTGAGATGCAGATTTCACACCAAAGTGTAGCAAATGCATCTATGCAGAACCCAAAGTGAAATTATTAGGCCATGTCGTGAGCAAGGTAGATATAGCCCCAGATAGGGACAAGCTAAAGGTAATAGAGTTCCCGGAAACAAAGAATATGTGATGTCCAACACTTCGTTGGTTTATGTAATTGTTATAGAAATCATCAAAATATTTTCTATACTTGCCACACCTTTATATAATATCGCCATAAAAAATTAAACTGGCTTTATTTGGGGGCTCTCGAACATAAAATGATGTTTAATGACTTAACAGAGAAATTGACCAGTTCTTCAGCACTTTAACTCAAATAAGGGGTGTGAGCTGCAAGTGGACATGTGCACTATAGGTATTGGCACGATATAATTACAGGATTGGGAGGGCGCTCAGCCGCATTCTGTCTACATCAGTAGAAGCCTCTCGAAACCAAAGAGGAATGATACAATAGGGTGTGTGCACTATATAACAATTCACTTCAAATGATGCATTAATATCAAGTAATACATAAATATGAAAGCCTAAATGCATTCATATTAATCATATCATGAGATTAAAATAAATATTTAATAAACAAATCGATCTAAAATTCAAATATTTGAATGATTTCGAAAACACCATGTGACGTCATACATCTTATGTGTGAAGTTGGCAACGCTTTGCTATCAACGCGTTGCTACTTCACACACACATATTGATATAGAAGATGACGTCACGTGGCGTCAACGGGAGACAACGGAAATAAGTTTTGAGCCAATGTTAAAAGCAATATGTCAGATATTATTAATGTCATTAATATAAGTCAGAAATATGAGTGGAGTAGCAAATAAGTGGTGTTTTGTGCCAACATGCAGAAATACTTCTATAAATGCCCCAAATAATAACTTTATAAGTGTTCCTAAAACCAATTATTCACGAAGAATGAAATGATTTGAAGCAGAGAATCGCAATGTTCCCAAATCGAAATGGACATTTTGTTGTTGTGAATATCATTTTAATGTAAGTACAATTTATTTGTTATTATGGTAGAAACTAATCGACAATAGCTAAATGACTCATTACCCTTAATATTGTAAATAGATCATACTAGGTATATACTTCCCTTAGAATTATGCTTGTAATGGTATGATATGTATTTTGAATTGTAACTAATAATCTAATTACTTAGTTATATGTATTTAACCCTATGAACTCCCACCTATGTTATATATTATTACTAGATATAAATATACTTCTTTATTATTTTCAGCTTGAGGAAGACATGAAAAATTACATGCGATACAAACTTATGAGAAGATATATGATTTTGAAGGAGGATGTAGTTCCACGCATATTTGCCTACCAACCAGAAACAAAAAGAGATGCGCGTCTGCACCAGAACGATCTCTCCCTTTAAAACGACAAAGAGAACAGTTAGTTGAGTAGGCTTTAATGCAGGACACGAATTCCATTATATTAGAAGGTGTATCACCCGTTACAGATTGTCATCAATCCAAAAGCACTGAGCAGGTCAGATTAAACGAATATGTGATGAAACATGTTTATCAACAAGATGATATTCAAATTGTGCTGGCTAAAAATATGGAAATGATATATAATGAACAGGAATATTTATCACCAGTTGTAAATTTTGATCAACCCAGTACGAGCACTGATCAGGTCAGATTAGATGCAGACGAACATGTGTTAGAACAATTTTATCAACAAGACATAGGTCAAATTATACAGCTAAAAGTGTGGGGGTGCAGGCCAAACCATTCTTTCGTAGTAAATATGTGACATGTAAAATTAAAAGTGATGTGAGACACAGAGCTTCCTCAACAGGAAAATGTTTCGTATCAAATGATGTTGTTAACTTCACCAATAAAAAATATTAGTCCAAATAAACAGTTTTTATTCAATCAAGTTCAGTTCAGTGACATCATCAAACTCAAAACTTATTTCCATTGCCAAGTTAAATTAAAAGGGTGAAGTTTGTAATGCGTTGCTGGCAACGCGTTGCTAACTTCACTTAAGTTGTAGAACGTGTTTTTGACAGATTGTAGATGATAAGTTGTATAGCTTACCACTGTAGTAAACTCAATACTGCTACATCTATATGATGAGTGACGTCACATATGTATAGGATATAGGTTTGCCCTTTTTGGTGGCGAATATTTAATTCAAAACTAAATTTCTTTTAAAATTACTTAAAAACTTTTTTTTTGCCGAAAAATTGTTTCAGCTATACTATATACCATGAGTACTTTATAATTTTCGATTAAAAAAAAAATAGTGCACACACCCTATTATGGAACTAGAATTAGCAGCCATCTGGGCTCTAAGATATCTGAGGCATTTGATTTAAGGAAAACCTCTAAACATTTCTCTTTCTCTTTAACTGCCTTCGGCTGTCAAATAGCCTTTGAAGATGAATTTCAGCCAAACAAAACCTAAATAGCTGGATACGCTGTATGATTACATATCAGTTGTTATTTACATTTTTTTACATAAATGGCTCACTGTATTTAGGGCCCAAATATTCTGCAAACATCGAGAGCTGAGAAGGGCAAGGGCAGCCATTTTGAATAATATTTAATATTATGTTTATTGCCATTTACTTTGGTTTTTGAAATAAAAATGTGTTGTAATATTCATTAGTTGACATAACATTTAGAAATAAGTAATTTGAAATCATTTCCTGGCGAAAGAAATAAAAAATTATAATTTTGAGGAGATTAACAGTTTTGTATAAACAGAAAATTTATAATGCGCTTTGTACGTGCGAAATATCAGGTACTTAGATATTTAAAGAAAAAATTATAACAGCATGTAATTTTATTCACAATTTGTCTTTAAAATTGCCTTGAAATTTTTATAAGTACATATCTAATAAAGTATATGCATTCGTTTTCTTAAATCTATTAAAGGTAATTTTACAGCTAAATAGTTTATAATAGAAAGAATTGTACACTAAAGCCGTTACATAGCAACACATTATTTAATTTCGGTATTTAAAGCCATATTATTTTGAAATTTCTTTTTTTTTTCTCGCTTATTTAAAGTGGGAATATTTCCCCTACTGAGGCCTATCACTGACGCCAGGAGACGAGCTACCCCCAACCTGAAAATTTTGCCAAACCTCTTCTCTATCGAAGAGTAGGGATCTTTTATTTGCCTAACATTTAATAGACAAGGGACCAACTGCTTTACATCCCCTCCGATGGATGGTATATCTGCTATGTAACCGCCGCCTAAAGTTATATACCTTCTACGCATGCGCTGATATACAGCCGTTAGAAGACAGAGCGAGAACACTGTTTCGTATCGTAATAAGAGTATCGGCAGACGTATCTACATTCACTACATTAAAATACCAGAAATATACCACTCAGTCTCTGTAGTCTAGTTCTATCCCCAGCTAAATGGTTGCAGCTAAAAAGCTATAGCAACATTTTCAAAGCAAGAATATGGTGTACCACTTTGATTGTTACAGCGTGGTCACAACGTACCTATTATACTACAACAGTTACCTATTGTGGCAAGTAGCTGCTATAATCAAATAACTGCTAATACTTGCTGCCGTAACATTGACGCAGTTTTTTACAGATGTTGTGGTATTTGGGTAGTACAAAATAAAATATATTTACAAGAATATATACATATTTTACAATAAATTATTATACATATTTTAATTTTCCATTGAAATTTTAGAATGTAAACTAGAAAATCTTTCACATTTATTCACATCATAACTGGTTTTAAGAGAGGTCCAGTGGCAGAGACAATGACAGATCGCAAGAGATTGAACCGAAGCAGGTAGAAATGTCGGAGTACGGGTATTTCAGACTAACTTTCTCTAACAGTACAGGCTCATCAATATAATACATAATAGAAATAAATTACATGCTAATAAGCAATCTGACTGACTATGATTTTATAGTGTTTGCATCCATAATGACCTCTTACAACTCTCATTTTTTATTTCCAAATAGACTTAAGGTAATGTAAAGATCATACCAAACTTATAGCATTCTAAGTCGTAAAACAGAGAAGCGCTCGATCTAATAAAGACATGATGTTCATCTGCTGGACGAGAACTTGAAAATAGCTATTAGAATTTTGCTTTTACACCAAAGATGCAGCTAATAATGTAGAGATAATTCGCTGATTAAATTGGATTGGTTGATGTCTTATTGATTATTTCTTGTTAGTTAAATCTTATTCAACAACAGGCATGTACACTTGCCTGTAAACAGAATAGTACATTATTATTATAGTCTTCGTAAATAGAAAACGAAGAGTATATTGCATTCGATCGGCACATTTCTAAAACCGGTAATATTGCTCGTAGAGAAAAAATTTTCATATCGCTGTGTTGGTGATCGAATTCTGAACAACTTTCAAAATGTCCGTCTGTCTGTCTGTCCGTCCGTCACGTTTCTTGTAAGCACGATAAATCAAGAACAAAAAGTCAGATTCTATTGAAATTTGGACAGTAAGTTAGTGTTAGCTAGAGGAAGAACCCTATTGTTTTTGAACAAAATCAATCAATAAATAAAAAGTCATTAATTTTTTAAACGAAAAAAAAAAAATTTTTTTGGTTTGTAATTAAACAAAAAATGTTTGAACTAATATCATTTACAAAAAAAAAACTGCGAAGAGTAACCTATAGAATGTGCAACAATTATATAACAAGTGTAGTAAATCGGCGAAGAGTATAATGGTTAGCTTGTTTATTATCTAAATTACCGGCTACTATGCAAACAAAAACCACAAGTAAAATTGGACACCGGAACTTTTGACTCGAAACTCTGCCAATTCAGTGTTTTCCGAGGTGTTTTCACAAATTTTAAAATCTCTTTGACTGTAAAGATAATACTTAATTATGGTTAAAAAAATTAAATTTTCCCAAGCAATCGATTTATTCCTTAAAATAAGCCTTTTTAAATTTGAATTTAAATTTTACCGTGAAAACGGTACGTCCTTAACATTTTATAATGGAAAGTAAGTGGTGTTTTGTGCCAGGATGCAAAAATGCATCCAAGAAAGCACCTGAAAAGGTTTTCGTGACAGTACCAAAACAAAAACAACGCAAGATAAAGTGAATTAAAGCCGCTAGATGTGATCCATCTACAACAGTATTTTTCTGTTGTGCGGATCATTTCAAAGTAAGTTGAATAAGTAATATAAGTTTAAAACTTAATTATTATGCGAGTATTAGTCTAAAATAGTGAATAACTAGCTACCTAACCCTGTTTACATTACAAGTTTATGAGCAATATTTATAGGTTATGTTTATATAATATCAACCTTGTATGTATATATTGAGCAACTATATACAATAATCATAATATAGGAATCAATAGATTACAGAGAGAATAAAAAAATTTAGTACTTATGTTGTAGCTTTAGAGCCCCTCACTTCTGCTATGTTGAAACGTTCATCTTTCTTCATAAATTCTGCGATCATGAACACATCCACTGCCGGTAAATTTCCTAAAGTAGCTCTTACGAATCCTGTATTAGCCATTTCGAATTAAATCACAGGTAAAAACGTACTAAAAGTTTTTAAAAATGCTATGTTTATATACTACGTACATGCGATATTACCGTTGGATGTAATCGATGACGTTATGTTAATTATTTGTTGAAATATTAATTTAAGACAACGGATTGGTCTTTAAATACAGGAAAATGCTTTAATACATTAAGTACTTCATTTTAATAATATCGAAAAAGCTAATTTGCATATAGTGAAAACACCTAATACCGTTACAATTATGAAATAAATGGACATAGACAATTTTATGGAGAATTAATTTTCTATAAAAAAAGTCAGTGGTAGCATACATATATCTTCAATACTTTAGACGTGAGAGTGATTTGAAAGTTGAATACAAAATTTACATTCGTCCAGTGTGCTACCACTAACTTTTTTATAGAAAATTTAATTTTCTATAAAATTATTTACGTCCATTTTTTTCGTAACTAACGGTTTTGGCAGCGTTTCGAGTCAAACATGCCGGCGTCCAATTTTTCGGAGAGGCTCGCTCATTGAAAAACAGTCACTGAAGAAACTGTGGTGGAAAGACAGTTTCTCCAAAAGTGGAAGCCAAACATTCGACAGTGTTGTACTTCTCTATCTTCATCATACAGCTGCACTAAAATGAAACGGAAGAAGGTACACAGTTTAATGACAGACGTCATTGTAATTGCCCGCATGTCGATAGTGTAGAAGAAAGGGATTCACTTGTTGATGGCATTTCATAGCTCGGCTGCACACTTTTATAACTTAGAATGCTATAAGTTTGGTATGATTGATGTATATAATTAAGTACTTACAATTTTCTATTTCCATATTTATTCTTTTGATGTATCTCCTAAGCACACCCATATAGAGCAAAAGGCACAAGTTGGGTTCCTGAGAGTAAAGCAAAACAAGACTACATCTATGCAAAATAGAGGACTACAGCTTCCGAGCACAGGTATGACAAACACTGTGACAACCAACCATGCGGGGCCTGCCTTTTTTATAATACCATCTCTGAAACTTGTTTCTGTGAAAGAACTCGATAGACTGCTAAACTACTACCATTCAATAAGCTACTACCATCGTTCTGTTTACCATACCTAAAAAAATAAAGGATAAGATGAACCACCCAAACATTATGCCAATGACAAAAACCTACCTTAACAAAAAAAACGGTCTTAAACATTTCTCCCTTTTCAAACACCTTCATTATAGATAGGCAGATAAATGGTAATTTTGATGATCCTTGGGTTTTAATTTGTCTTACATTTTGTGTTACATGTGCATATCTTGAATGAGTAGGTACCTGTTCTATGGCAAATAAAGTATGTTTTGTCCGTGCCTCTATTTTTTTTTATACCATTAGTTACGTGTAAACATTTTAATTATTTTGCATTCTCTTCTTTCCAGATAACAAAACCTATCAAATAAAATAATTATATTATTATTATTATGCTAACTCACAGATTACGAAAAACTTACTTTGCTTGTCTTCGAATAATGCATATTTATTTCTATATCACATATGAAATGTATTTATATACATAACACCATGTTTTCTAAACAAGTGGTAAGATTTTGCGCCAGTTCCGGCCATATTGCCACTTGCTTGTGATACCAGCGCCGCGCGCCGTAGTGGTAATTCCTGATCTCACAAGAAGGCGACAAACACAAGAAGTTACAAGCATTAGATATTGACAAAGCACAGAACATACAATTTTTTTTCATTCGGATTCAGACCATTTAGGTTTATAAGTTTGTGTATTTTTTTACACTTGATGTGTAATCTGTGGATTCTCGGAAATATTGGCTGTGTGTAGGGCAGTTCGTACTCCATTTCCCTTCGTCCGGAATGCATATAAGCATTCTTTACTGTCCTACGGATATGGCAGTATTTGCGAGTATTTCATTGGCCGTTTCAAGGACTTATAGGGCAGGTTGTGTCAACCAAGTTTAAACCAGAGTCAGCTTGATCCAAAATCAAATTCTATGGTTACGAATGTGGCAACAATCGTAACTTTTGATTTTGATCTTTGATCAGGCTGGTTTTCGTTTAAACTTTGTTGATACAATCCGTCCTAAAAGTCCATGCGTTAACTATCTATTTATTCCGTGCTATAGCGGTTGCTTCTGACTAGATGGTTCATGCATAACGTTCGCGCTTAGGGCAGAGTTTAATAAATAGAGAAGACAAGCCTCTCCGTACCGTACCCTCTCTCTCCTCTCTGTTTTACAAAGCAACACAGCCTTACCCGGCGCGCTTTGATTTCATTGAATCTTTGTTTTGAATAGCGTTCTGCTTTATTTACAATTACACGTGTTTTCTCAAATTTTTCTTCTGTTTATAACGTTTAATTTGTATTTTACTTAATTATTTTTTTGTGACAATGGTTAAAAGTTTGTAGAAAAACTAAGTCACCCATAAGTCCCAGGTTGGTATACACCTATTGTCATCTCATCTGTCATAATGTCATTGCATTGCAATCGTCACCTCCCCTCACATACTGTGCGACAAAGAGAGAAGGAACTGTGTGAGAAGGATGAGAAGCCTACAGCCTCCCGCTGCTTATATATACATTACGCTTATGGAGCTTGTCTCCTCTATTTGTTAAATTCTTTGGCTTAGGGTGCGAGAGGTCCCCTGTTCAACTCCTGTACATACGCCAATTTTTTTTTTTTTTTTTTGAAATGTAATGTATTTTTTCACAAAAGGTTTTATTTGACGGCAGAAATGTTTTCCTTCCTTTTCCTATAATGATTTCACTCTTTCGTGTGATGGTTAGGTTAGTTAGGTTGATTTTTATTTTGCTATCTAATTGTTAATAAATTATCAGCGCCGCAGGCAGTATTAGCGTCGCAGACAAGGAAAGAGGGGGGGGTATAATTTTTTATAAGGAATATATTCTTGTTTTGATTTTGCAAACAAAGCGTTCCGCCAAATAGGTATATATGTTTGTACTTATAATTTAGAAACATTACAAAGAAATCAACCTTGTTACGTTACATGTAACTTATTATTATATTTATTAAAAATCTTATTATTATAGGTAGAAGTTACACGAGTCAAATTAGTCTTTAAATTATAACATTTTACATAGGCGTCAAGCCGCCGTATAGCTTTGAAACGGCCAATGAAAACTCGCAAATACTGCCATATCCGTAGGATAGTAAAGAATGCGTATATGCGTCCGGAACGCATATAAGCATTCTTTACAGTCGTACGGATATGGCAGTATTAGCGAGTATTTTATTGGCTGCTTCAAGACTACGGCTTGGCGAACACGTAAAATATTTTATTATATTTACAAACGAATGCGACACGTGTAACTTCTACCTACTATAATTTTTAATAAATAATAATAAGTTACATGTAACATAATACAGTTGATTTCTTTATTTATTATTATTATTTCTAAATTATACAAAAATATATTTGGTAGTAGCGAATAATACAATCCAAGAAGGGCAAGGAACATTTACGCCGTTTTTGCAATTGAAAATAAATTGCGAAAACGGCGCAAATGCTCCTTGCCCTTCTCGGAAATCACCTACTGACTTTCAACGAACGATCTTGACCTACCTCAAAAGATGCTGTGATAACTGTAGAGTAGGTACATATATACCTACACATTTTGTACACATCTGACCGAAAAAGTATAGTACATGAGGGGTGGTGACGATTGACGACAATTGACGTTATTTGTTGGAAATCAAAGAGCGCCAGGTAATACTGTGTTGCTTTGTAAAACAGTGGAGAGAGAGGGTACGAGGTGTGCCGGGTGTGCGACAAGGACGAAGAGCCTACCGTCTCCAAGGCAACTAAACCGCGACTCCCGGCAAATCGCCAGCTTGTCTTCTCTATGTATTAAACTCTTTGGTCATATCTGTACGACTGTAAAGAATGCGTCCGGAACCAATAGGATCATAACCACTTTTTTTTCCATTATGCTCGATTCTCGATTTGATGGATTTAGATTGTTACTCGTGTTACAAAAAATAGTCGGAATAATGTTTCAAAATTTCTATTTTGATGTCATTGCGCTCTCGTCTTGTTTTGATTAGCTATCGATTGAGTACCCTACTTAACTAGTTTTTTATCCCTTCTTGCGTAAATTTCTTAAAAAGCCACTTTACATTAATGAAATGCATGTGGCATGCAAATTTTTATTGCGAGCATGCATACATCGAGCTGTTTCGATCAGCTGATGGCAATATTTTTCATTGCATTGAATTGGCACGTGTTCTAATCACTGAACTATACATAATAAATGGAAGACCAATACAGATATATGCGCGTGAACAAAATACTTCAATCATGCGATTGAAGGTTCCCGCCGTTCCCGGGATATGCGTCGCCGCAGTCGAAATCTAGTTTTAAAAGTATGTTGGAGCTTAAGTCAGAATGCTTGTGGGGGACGTTATGCGCCAACGCAATTTTTCTTTGATTTGTCTCCTATGGCGGGAGGTCTTAGATTAGTGCAGAATTTCAGAGCCGGCGTCAAGTAATCCTCTAGTGTGTTTATCGCTTGTTGAAATTTAAAATTCAATAATTGTGTTTTGAGCATGACAACTTTTATGTTCTTTAATAAAAATTAAGACATACGTTAATTATATATGAAATGTCAATCTATGCAAGCATATTTTTGATGATTTCTGAAAAAAAGACAAATTAAAAACACTTGCAATAAAAATAGAGCCGGCTCTGGCTTTCAACACACTGCGAATGCGCCCCTACCGGGGGTCGCCATACTTGCGCGAGATTTAATTTGACACACAAATAGGTATAGACATTAGCATTCCATTTATTTTATATGTATAGTTCAGTGGTTCTAATTTGATTGCATTTAGGGATGGTAACGATATGATGAATCGATATAAAATAAATATCGATATATTAATTCTAAAATATGAATATATGCATATATTCTTTTGTTGCACAATATATCGTGTTCAAATATCGAGGTCTTTCTAAATATACCGAAATGGTTTTACTTGCATATTACCCCCCGCCTTTCCATATTTCAGTTGAGATAAAAATTATATTGCGACGAATATCATTGCTTAGTTGTTTATGAAGATATACGATCATACTGAAAATAAAGACAAATCTGGTGACCTCATAAGTATCAAACACCTATAAAATATAAAATAGGCGTTCTATTGATCGCTATGTAGGAAGTTTAATTGCAATTTCTATATCAAATTTTGAATTTGCCGCTCAATAAGGACCCCAATAGTACCATTCAACTAATTTAAATTGCTTTTAAAAATTATGTTTCAATGTCTAAACGGTATTTAGAAACCATAAAATGTAAGACTAATTTCGATAGGAGCTTTTTTATATCTTAAAATTTTTGGATCGGTGAATATTTGCAAATATATATTCGTTTTAGATCTCATTCCAGGGTATAGTTGGTCGGTGGTGCTTACACTGAAAATTGATATTTTGATAAATGAATGTATATATTTGATATATTACGGAAAGGTAATATAAAAAACATTTTAAAACTGGTTGAGATCCCGTACAAATAGAACGCAAGTTATTCGCGCGTTATCAAAACAATGATTGAGAAGATTGAAACTGAAAGGTTGTGGGTAAATAGGGGTAAACAAGCAAAGCAAGTTGTAATATTTTTTTTGTTAATGTGAAAATTCATTACAAAGTCTGTTTGTGGCAGAATAACACCCGAGACCTCGTACTTGAATATTGCAAACGATACCCATATACGAATATAGTCAACCAGATATATTATGCGCTTACCTCAAACGAAAGTAGTCGATTGTTTACCTGGCTCACCATTAGAAGTCCCTTGTTATAACTTATAAGCTCTTGGTTCATTCTTAATATTGGCGGTAGCACAGCCGTAAGTTAAATGATATTTAATTTAATTGAATCATCACTTTATGGAGTTGTTCATTAAACTAACATTATTTATTATAAATAAATAATTAAATCACGCTTATCAATTAATAGAAAGTAGTAAAACAATAATTGTCGGTCAACGTTCATGAAATCGCTCGTTATATCACCTAGCTATTCCTTTGTCGGTCTTTTTTAATGATTTTCAAACTGACTTTGGATAAAAAGCATAATAAGAGTCCAGAAACAAAGGATTTGGTGTGCAAACTAAAAGTCAATCTCTCAAACTTTTTATGACATCCACCACCCCACCACCACCATAATAAATGGTAGGGATAATTGGTGGTGGCAGACCCGGTATTTACTTCATAACTATCAGTAGCCAAAAAATAATTCACTTATAAATCTTATCTTCATTGCTAGCTGTTTATGAAGATTCGGTCATACTGAAAATAAAAACAAATCTGGCGAACTCATAAGTAACAAACACCTATAAAATAGAAAATAAGTGCTCTATTGTATTGTTATGTAAGAAGTTTAATTGCAATTTCTACGTCAAATTTTGAATTTACCGTTTAAAAAGGACCTCAATAGTACCATTCAACCAATTTAAATTACATTTCAAAATTGTTTCAATTGCTAAACGCTATTTAGAAACCATGAAATATTTATAAGATGAATATCGATATAGGAGCCTTCTTATATGTTAAGATTTTTGGATCGGTGTAAGTATATTTGCAAAATTAATTCTTCTTGGATCTCATTCCAGGATACAGTTGGTAAGGTAGTGCATATATAGCCTGATAATTGATATTTTGATAAATAAATGTATATATTTAGTATATTACGGAAAGGTTTATGTAAAAAACATTTTAAAGCTAGTCTAATCTCGTACAATCAGAACCCAGGTTATCAAAACAATGAAAAGGTTGAAACTGAAAGGTTGGGGGTAAATACGGGTAAATAAGTAAAGCAAGTTATGGTATTTGTATTGTCAATGCGAAGTTCAGTCTAAAGAATTGCTACCAGGTTAAGTCATTACAAAAGCCTGTTTGTGATAGAATAACCCCCGAGACCGCGTACTTGAATATTGCAAACGATACTCATATACGAATATAGTTAACCAGATATATTATGCGTTTACCTCAAACAAAAGTAGTCGATTCTTTATCTTTACCTGACTCACCATTACAGGTCCCTTATACTACATTTTGAAAAAAAAAATGTTGTATGAGTTTTGCATTTTTCCGGTGGACCTTAAACCCGAAAAAAACGTCGGATCGAAATGAAAGTCATATCTATCGATTCAAGAGCGAATTTAGAAAATTCCGTCCGTCAGTCAGTCGGTCTGTCTGTCACGCCCAGACCCCCTAATCCGTTTTCCGATTGCGAAACTTGGGTGGTTAATAGGAGGTCTTTAGAAAACCTTAACGCCGGACGCTCGGCTCCGTTTGGAAACCGGAAGTACCCGATATAGACGTTTCGAGTTTTTCGGGAAAAATTGAATAACTCGCTAACGGGTAGTCGGATCGAGATATTCCAAAAAAGAGATGGTGCCGCTGGCAAAGCTCTACAAATAAGTATACCAGAGACTATGTCGAATAACAAACGAAAATTGATTTTTTTTTGCAAAAAACTGGTTTTCTCGAAATCGGGCTAGGAAGCACGATAACTGTCCAGAATATTGATCGATTTCGATGAGACTTGGTGGGATCAAAGTTACACGGCCACAAATGAAGCCTATTGCGGGCGGTCCGAATCCGTTGGCCGCAAGTATGTTTTCCAGGGCCGAGTATGATTTTTCAAAGAATTTGATAACTCCCGAACCGAAGGTCCGATTTTGATTTTCAAAAATGGCAATTGTAGGGCTCGATTAGGTCTATTAGTTGACGTTTGTGAGAAATTTGAGAAAACAAAAGCGAATCTACAAATCCTGGAAAACTTGATTTTCTTGATAAATTCTACAAATTCCGAACATTTTCCTAATAAAAATCGAAAATTAACTATTCCGTCGATCAATCTCTATAACCAGTATAAGGCACAGACCTTTTTGGACAATAAATCTGAAATAGAGTTTTTTCGAAAACTTTAAAATAAACGAGTTATTTACGAAAATGCATTTAATAGAATTATTTAAAAACATATTAATTACGAAATGTCATTGAGAACAATAATCGAAATGTAGTTATTGCTATTATTACAAAGAAAACCTGATAACTTTTGGTCAAAAAAATATACAAAGTCATCATCCAACAGCAAAAGTTCAATACTAAATAATAGGTGCCAAATATGGAAGGGTTGCGCAAATACCTTTACAAATGTCCACCATGACTGAATTATTTCTTGGGATGACCACCCTGTACATTTTTCAGTAAAAGTATAATAGGTGCATATGCCAAATATTATTGCCATCTGGCACATTTTCAATCCCACATTCACGTAATGGGGTGGAAGTATTGTGGTGGTTAGAAAATTTCATTTTTTTTAATTTTTCGAAAATGTTCTTAAATAGGTTTAGAATGCCATGAAACGAGAAAATTTTAAATTTGAGCAAAAAAAAAATGTTTCCATCTATTCTAGTGTTAAATTTTATTACAAGATGGTAAAAAAATGTTGCAATTTTTTTCTTCGCAAATGGGTTTGGAATGTCATTAAACGTGGAAATTTTAAATTTGAGCAAAAAAAATTTTTTCGTCTAATCTATAGTACCTAGTGATAAATAGATTAAAAATGTTTTCAAAAATTTTTTAAAAACATTTTTAAATTTGTTTAAATAGTTTTAGAATGCCATGGAAACGTGGAAATTTTAAATCTGAACAAAGAAAAAAAAATTCCATCAATATTGGTGGTAAATTTTTTTCAAAAATGGTAAAAAAAAAATTCATTTTTTTTTAAATAGATTTAGAATGCTATGAAACGTGGAAACTTTAATTTTAAAGGAAGCAAAAATGTTTTCATCTATTTTAGTGGCAAAAATTTTTTCAAAAATGTTGGTAATTTTTTATTTTTTTTAAATTGGTTTAGAATGCCATGAAACGTGGAAATTTGAAATTTGAGCAAAAAAAACTTTTTGTCACTATTTATTCCGTTTAGACGGTCCACCCTGTATATTTTCCAGTGAAAGTTTAACCATTTCTTCGCTGACAGTAGGGTCAACTACCTACCAAATTTGACTGCTCTCCGTCAAGTAGTTTTTTAGTTAATGCACCAAGAGAGAGACAGACAGACAGACTGACGGAATTGAGAAACCTATATTTTCGTAATCTACGTGATCTGAAACGTCAGAATCCGAAAAAATCTGCGAGGGTGATTTTTTCTAGAATACAATACTTCCCTTCCGTATGCGAGGGAAGTAAAAATAGAAAAATAAACCATGTCAAAGCACTGAGTCATCTTACGACCCTCTGAAAATATACTGAATCATCCCAACAAATTGGACAAAAAGCATATCAAAATGTAGTTTTTTTCACTTGTTATAACTTAATAAGCTCTTGGTTCATTCTTAATATTGGCGGTAGCACAGCCGTAGGTTAAATGATATTCATTTATTTTAATTGAATCGTTTATGGAGTTGTTCATTAAACTAACATTATTTATTATAAATAAATAATGTATTATAAATAAGCAATTAAATCACGCCTACCAATTAATATAAAGTAGTAAAACAATATTTACAATAATTAAAAAGTGATTCTAAAAATTGTCGGTCGACGTTCATGACATCACTCGTTATATCACCTATTCCCTTGTCGGTCTTTTTTAATGATTTTCAAACTGACTTCCGATAAAAATTATAATACGAGTTAAGAAACATAGAATTTGGTGTGCAAACTAAAAGTCAATCTCTCAAACTTTTTATGACATATCTACCATCCTACCACCGCCATAATAAATGGTAGGGATAATTGGTGGTGGCAGACCCGGTATTTACTTCATAACTATTATTAAACAAAAGATAATTCATTTATAAATCTTATCTACATTGCTAGTTGTTTATGAAGATTCGGTCACATACTGAAAATAAAAACAATTCTGGCGACCTCATAAGTATCAAACACCTATAAAATATAAAATAGGTGCTCTATTGTATCGTTATGTAAGAAGTTTAATTGCAATTTCTATGTCAAATTTTGAATTTGCCACTTAAAAAGGACCTCAATAGTACCATTCAACCAATTTAAATTACATTTAAAAACCGCTGCCTAAGGAATCACTACTTCCACATCCAGAATTTTCATTTAAGTCACTTTAAAGGAACTAGATTTGCACTCTAGTACGTGGAAATTATTGGTCATAGAATTTTAATAATATTTGGGGCAGATGTTATTGAAAAGTTTGAGGCGTTGCGGTTTCCACTATATACGATAAAAATGACGGTTCTAGTTTACAATACTTCTTTTCCCCTATTCACAACCTGCCACCTCCCACCCCTTCAATGGAATCATCTCAATCTGATGTCATTACAATACATAATAATTGTCCTAACTTTCAAGTGAATATCTCAATTCTATGTTATCAATCCCATTAATAATGGAGCGGAGATGGCGGGGTTTGAAAAATATTAGAAAGAAATCTGAAACCTTGGTTTCTAGTATGTACACCAAATCCTAAATTTCTGTACTCTTACCAGCTTGATTTACTTATTTTCCCCTATATACCCCTATTTAACCCCCAACACTTCAACGGAATCTTCTCGAAACATAATCTAGTTCCAGATGTCGTTATAATATATACGTCTACCATATTTCAAGTTAATATCTCAATTTTATTTTATCAACCCCTTTAATAATGGAGTAAGGGTGGTGGGTTGAAAAATATTATGAATATTTTGATACCTTGGCTTCTAGTACATACACCGAAAACCGGTTGAAAAATATTATAAAAATATCTGAGGCCCTGTCTTGTAGTATATACATCAAATTTCAAGTTCCTGTACTGTTACCGGCTTGCTTTACCTATTTTCCTCTATTTAACCCCCAACCCTTCAACTGAATCATCTCAAAATATAATCTAGTTCCAGATGTCGTGTATCAAATTTCAAATAAATATCTCAATTTTATTTTATCAACCCCTTTAATAATGGAGTAGGTGTGGTCGGGGATTGAAAAATATTATTAAAAAATCTGAGGCTTTGTCTTCTAGTACATTCACCGAATTTCAAGTTACTGTACTCCTACCAACTTGCTTTGCTTATTTTCCCCTATTTACCCCTATTTAACCCCCAACCCTTCAACGGAAACATCTCAAAATATAATCTAGTTCCTGATGTCATTATAATACATACGTGTACCAAATTTCAAGTGAATATCTCAATTTTATTTTATCAACCCCTTCAATAATGGAGTAGGGGTGGTGAGGGGTTGAAAAATATTATTAAAAAATCTGAAGCCTTGGCTTCTAATACATACACCGAATTTCAAGTTTCTGTACTCTTACCAGCTTGCTTTACTTATTTTTCCCTATTTACCCCTATTTAACCCCCAACCCTTCATCAGAATAACCCCAAAACATAATCTAGTTCCTGATGTCATTATTATATATAAATGTACCAAATTTCAAGTGAATATCTCAATTTTATTTTGTCAACCCCTTTAATAATGAATTGGAGGGGGTGGGGGGATGAAAAATATTATAAAAAATTTTGAGGCCTTGGCTTGTAGTAGATACATCGAATTTCAAGTTTCTGTACTCTTACCAGCTTGCTTTACACATTTCCCCCTATTTACCCCCCAACCTTTCACCGGATATCTTCAAAAAAAAATCCAGTTCCAGATCTCGTTATAATATATACGTGTACAAAATTTGAACTTGAACAGTTCCGGAGAAAACGTGCGGACAAAAAAAAGTTACAGACAGACAGACCGACAGACCGACAGAATTTTCTTTTGGCTCAAATTTAAAATCTCGACGTTTCATGACATTCTAAACCCATTTCAAGAAAAAAAAAATTTGAAAATTTTTTTGCGATTACTATACTTACTTCCAATCCACTACGTGGATGTGGAAGTAAAATTATGTTTCAATGGCTAAACGCTATTTAGAAGCCATGAAATATTTATAAGATGAATATCTATAGGAGTCTTCTTATATGTTAAGATTTTTGGATCGGTGTAAGTATATTTGCAAAATAAATCCTTAGATCTCATTCCAGGATACAGTTGGTAAGGTAGTGCATAGCCTGAAAATTGATATTTTGATAAATGAATGTATATATTTAGTATATTACGGAAAGGTTTATGTAAAAAACATTTTAAAGCTGGTCAAGATCTCGTACAATCAAAACCCAGGTTATTCGCGCATTATCAAAATAATGAGAAGGTTGAAACTGAAAGGTTGGGGGTAAATACGGGTAAATAAGTAAAGCAAGTTATAGCATTTGTATTGTCAATGCGAAGTTCAGTCTAAAGAATTGCTACCAGGATAAGTCATTACAAGAGCCAGTTTGTGATAGAATAACACCCGAGACCGCGTACTTGAATATTGCAAACGATGCTTATATCCGAATATAGTTAACCAGATATATTATGCGCTTACCTCAACCAAAAGTAGTCGATTCTTTACCCGACTCACCATTACAGGTCCCTTGTTATAACTTATAAGCTCTTGGTTCATTCTTAACATTGGCGGTAGCACAGCCGTAGGTTAAATGATATTCATTTATTTTAATTGAATCATTTATGGAGTTGTTCATTAAACTAACATTATTTATTATAAATAAGTAATTAAATCACGCCTACCAATTAATATAAAGTAGTAAAACAATATTTACAATAATTAAAAAGTGATTCTAAAAATTGTCGGTCGACGTTCATGACATCGCTCGTTATATCACCTATTCCTTTGTCGGTCTTTTTTAATGATTTTCAAACTGACCTTCGATAAAAAGTATAATAAGAGTTAAGAAACATAGAATTTGGTGTGCAAACTAAAAGTGAAACTCTCAAACTATTTATGACATCTGTCATCCCACCACCGCCATAATAAATGGTAGGGATAATTGGTGGTGGCAGACCCGGTATTGACTTCATAACTATCAGTAACCAAAAAATTATTTATTTATAAATCTTATCTTCATTGCTAGTTGTTTACGAGGATTCGGTCATACTGAAAATAAAAACAAATCTGGCGACCTCATAAGTATCAAACAGCTATAAAATATAAAATAGGTGCTCAATTGTATCGTTATGTAACAAGTTTAATTCCAATTTCTATGTCAAACTTTGAATTTGCCGCTCAAAAAGGACCTCAATAGTACCATTCAACCAATTTAAATTACATTTAAAAATTATGTTTCATTAGCTAAACGCTATTTAGAAACCATGAAATATTTTTAAGATGAATATCGATAGGAGCCTTCTTATATAGTACCTATATTTGTAAAATAAATTCTTCTTAGATCTCATTCCAGGATACAGTTGGTAAGGTAGTGCATAGCCTGAAAATTGATATTTTGATAAAGGAATGTATATATTTACTATATTACGGAAAGGTTTATGTAAAAAACATTTTAAAGCTCATCAAAATCTCGTACAATCAGAACCCAAGTTAATCGCGCATTAACAAAACAATGAGAAGGTTGAAACTGAAAGGTTGGGGGTAAATACGGGTAAATAAGTAAAGCAAGTTATAGCATTTGTATTGTCAATGCGAAGTTCAGTCTAAAGAATTGCTACCAGGATAAATCATTACAAATCCTGTTTGTGATAGAATAACACCCGAGACCGTGTACTTGAATATTGCAAACGATACTCATATACGAATATAGTTAACCAGATATATTATGCACTTAGCTCAAACAGAAGTAGTCGATTCTTTACCTGACTCACCATTACAGGTTCCTTGTTACAACTTATAAGCTCTTGGTTCGTTCTTAATATTGGCGGTAGCACAGCCGTAGGTTACGTGATATTCATTTATTTTAATTGAATCATTTATGGAGTTATTTATTAAACTAACATTATTTATTATAAATAAATTACGTATTATAAATAAGTAATGAAATCACGCCTACCAATTAATATAAAGTAGTAAAACAATATTTACATTAACTAAAAAGTGATTCTAAAAATTGTCGGTCGACGTTCATGACATCGCTTATTATAATAATATCACCTATTCCTTTGTCGGTCATTTTTAATGATTTTCAAACTGACTTTCGATAAAAAGCATAATAAGAGTAAATAAACATAGAATTTGGTGTGCAAACTAAAAGTGAATCTCTCAAACTTTTCATGACATCTACCACCCCACCAGCCCCATAATAAACGGTAGGGATAATTGGTGGTGGCAGACCCGGTATTTACTTCATAACTATCAGTAACCAAAAAATAATTTATTTATAAATCTTACCTTCATTGCTACTTGTTTATGAAGAATCGGTCATACTGAAAATAAAAACAAATCTGGCGACCTCATAAGTATCAAACACCTATAAAATATAAAATAGGTACTCAATTGTATCGTTATGTAACAAGTTTAATTGCAATTTCTATGTCAAACTTTGAATTTGCCACTCAAAAAGGACCTCAATAGTACCATTCAACCAATTTAAATTACATTTAAAAATTATGTTTCAATGGTTAAACGCTATTTAGAAACCATGAAATATTTATAAAATGAATATCGATTAGAGCCTTCTTATATGTTAAGATTTTTGGATCGGTATGTAAGTATATTTGCAAAATAAATTCTTCTTAGATCTCATTCCAGGATACAGTTGGTAAGGTAGTGCATAGCCTGAAAATTGATATTTTGATAAATGAATGTATATTTAATATATCACGGAAAGGTTTATGTAAAAAACATTTTAAAGCTGGTCAAGATCTCGTACAATCAGAACCCAGGTTATTCACGCATTATTAAATCAATGAGAAGGTTGAAACTGAAAGGTTGTGGGTAAATAGAGGTAAATAAGTAAAGCAAGTTATAGTATTTGTATTGTCAATGCGAAGTTCAGTCTAAAGAATTGTTACAAGGATAAGTCATTACAAAGCCTGTTTGTGATAGAATAACACCCGAGACCGCGTACTTGAATATTGCAAACGATACTCATATACGAATATAGTTAACCAGATATATTATGCTCTTAGCTCAAACAGAAGTAGTCGATTCTTTACCTGACTCACCATTACAGGTCCCTTGTTATAACTTATAAGCTCTTGGTTCATTCTTGCGGTAGCACAGCCGTAGGTTACATGATATTCATTTATTTTAATTAAATCATTTATGGAGTTGTTCATTAAACTAACATTATTTATTATAAATAAATTGTGTATTATAAATAAGTAATTAAATCGCGCCTACCAATTAATATAAAGTAGTAAAACAATATTTACAATAATTAAAAAGTGATTCTAAAAATTGTCGGTCGACGTTCATGACATCGCTTATTATATCACCTATTCCTTTGTCGGTCATTTTTAATGATTTTCAAACTGACTTTCGATAAAAACTATAATAAGAGTCCAGACACATAGAATTTGGTGTGCAAACTAAAAGTGAATCTCTCAAACTTTTTATGATATCTACCACCCCACCACCCCCATAATAAACGGTAGGGATAATTGGTGGTGACAGACCCGGTATTTACTTCATAACTATCAGTAACCAAAAAATAATTGATTTATAAATCTTATCTTCATTGCTAGTTGTTTAAGAAGATTCGGTCATACTGAAAATAAAAACAAATTTGGCGACCTCATAAGTATCAAACACTTATAAAATACAAAATAGGTGCTATATTGTATCGCTATGTAGGAAGTTTAATTGCAATTTCTATATCAAAATTTGAATTTGCCGCTCTAAATGGACCTCAATAGTACCAATCAACCGATTTAAATTGCATTTAAAAATAATGTTTCAATTTCTAAACGCTATTTAGAAACCATAAAATATAAGATTAATTTCGACATGAGCCTTCTTATATCTTAAGATTTTTGGATCAGGTAATTTGCAAAATAAATTCTTCTCATTCCAAAGTATATAGTTGGCATAGAGCAGTGCATAGACTGAAAATTAATATTTTCATAAATGAATGTAAGTATACATATTTGATATATTATGGGAAGGTTTATGTAAAAAACATTTTAAAGCAGGTTAAGATCCTCTATCATGTACAATTAGAATGCAGGTTATTCGCGCGTCATCAAAACAATGAGAAGATTGAAACTGAAAAAGTGGGTGTGAATAGAGGTAAATAAGTAAAGCAAGTTATAGTATTTCTATTGTCAATGTGAAAATTCAGCCTAAGGCATTGCTACCAGGATAAGTCGTTACAAAACCTGTTTGTGATAGAATAACACCCGATACCGTGTACTTGAATATTGCAAAAGATACCCATATACGAATATAGTTAACCAGATATGTTATGCGCTTACCTCAAACGGAAGTAGTCGATTGTTTACCTGTTTCACCATTAAGAGTCCCTTGTTATAACTTATAAGCTCTTGGTTCATTCTTAATATTTGCGGTAGCACGGCCGTAGGTTAAATGATATTTATTTATTTTAAATGAATTATTTATGGACTTGTTCATTAAACTAACATTATTTATTATAAATAAATAATTAAATCATACCTATCAATTAATATAAAGTAGTAAAACAATATTTACAATAATTAAAAAGTAGTTCTATAAATTGACGGTCGACGTTCATGACATCGCTCGTTATATCACCTATTATTGCTTTGTCGGTCTTTCTTAATGATTTTCAAACTGACTTTGGATAAAAAGTATAATCGGAGTCCAGAAACTTAGGATTTGGTGTACAAACTAAAAGTCAAGATCTTAAACTTTTTATGACATCTACCACCCCACCACCCCCACTCTATTATTAAAGAGGCCAACAAACTAAAATTAAGTCAATTTCTTAATTTGGCACAGGTGTGTATTACAACGATATCGGGAACAGGATTATATTTAGAGTTTATTCCGTCGAAGGTTTGGGGGTAAATAGGGCTAAATAAATAATGCAAGCTATTAAGAATCCAGAAACTTTGACTTGGTGTAAATACTAGAAGCAATTAAAGGTCTCAATTTTTTGGCAACCAGTCATAAATTTATATTTATTTTACTATAAGGGTGATCGAACTCTGAGCAACTTTTAAAATGTCCGTCTGTTCGTCCGTCTGTCTGTCTGTCTGTCTGTCAGTCCGTCCGTCCGTCCGTCACATTTCCCGTAAGCGCTATTTCTTATGAACGAATAGTTCGATTGTATTGAAATTTGGAAAGTAAACTAGTGTTTGCTAGAAGAAAAATCTTATTTCCCTTGAACAAAATCGATCAATAAATAAAAAAGTTATTTATTATTTAAAGGACCCCGCACTAATCTTATGGAAATTGGCTTTCGGCCAAATTTGCTCATATTGCAGGATTCTGTAGATTTTGGCATCCTGATCAAAAGTTCCCTTGGACACAAGGTCGGAAAATGGACAGTTATCCAGATATCAGGGTGCAATGGGGGTGCTCATTTCTTGTGGAAATTGACCCCCGCCCTGGTGAAATTTGCTGAAATCGATGTATGTTATTTCTCCCGAGCTCCTGATCAAAAGTTCTTATGGACACAAGGTCGAAAAATGAACAGTTTTCCAGATATTGGCTCGGCGGTGCATAGAGGGTGCTCATTTCTTATGGAAAGTATCCCCCGGTGAAATTCGCTGGAATCGATATATCTTATTCCTCTCGACCTCCTGATCGAAAGTTCTCATGAACTCAAGGTTGGGAAATATTCAGATATCGGGGGTTGCAAAGTCGACTTTTCACCCCCGATATTTGAAAAACTGTGCATTTTCGAACCTTGTGGTCATGAGAACTTTTGATCAGGAGATAGAGAGGAATAACATCGATTCCAGTGAATTTCTCCGGGTGCCACTTCCCATAAGAAATGAGCACCCCTTTTGCACCCCCCATACCTAGAAAACTGTCCATTTTTCGACCTTGAGCCCATGAAAACTTTTGATCACGATGTCAAGATCTGCAAAATCCTGCAATATGAGCAAATTTGGCCGAAAGCCAATTTTCATAAGATTAATGCGGGGTCCTTTAAAAAAAAATGTTTTTTATGTTTTGTAATTAAAAAAAAATCCTAAAACTAATATTATTTGGAAAAGAAACTGCGAAGAGTATCCTATAGAATGTGCAACAATTATATAAAAAGTGGAGAAAAGTCGACTTTGCAACCCGCGATATCTGGGAAACTGCATTTCCCAACCTTGAGCTCATGAGAACTTTTGATCAGGAGGTCGAGAGGAATAAGATATATCGATTCCAGCGAATTTCACCGGGGGATACCTCCCATCAGAAATGAGCTCCCAGTATGCACCGTCGAGCCGATGTCTGGAAAACTGTCCATTTTTCGACCATGTGTCCATAAGAACTTTTGATCAGGAGCTCGAGAGGAATAATATAAATCGATTTCGGCAAATTTCACCAGGGGTCACTTCCCACAAGAAATGAGCATCCCCTTTGCACCCCCGATATCTGGAAAACTGTCCATTTTCCGACCTTGTGCCCATTAGAACTTTTGATCATGATGCCAAAATCTACAGAATCCTGCAATATGAGCAAATTTGGCCGAAAGCCAATTTCCATAAGATTAGTGCGGGGTCCTTTAAATAATAAATAACTTTTTTATTTATTGATCGATCTTGTTCAAGAGAAATAAGATTTTTCCTGTAGGAAACACTAGTATACTTTCCAAATTTCAATGCAATCGAACTATTCGTTCATAAGAAATAGTGCTTACAAGAAATGTGTCGGACGGGCTGACAGACAGACGGACGTACAGACGGACATTTTGAAAGTTGCTCAGAGTTCGATCACCTTTATAATAAAATCAATATAAATCTATGACTGCATGCTAACTCCGCTATTATAAAAATTAGAAAGTGGGATAAGTAGGGAAAATTTTAAAGAAACTTATGTGCACCAATTGATCTGAATTTTTAGTTTTTAAAATAATTGAGGGAAATCATAATTGTACATTATCTAAAATCATTTTAACTTACACATTGTAGAGGCACTTTTTAAAAATCTTTACAGTAGGAGTGGCTGCCAAAAAAGTGAGACCTTTGCTTCTAGTATTTACACCAAGTCAAAGTTTCTGGACTCCTATTATACTTTTTATCCAAAGTCAGTTTGAAAATCATTAAGAAAGACCGACAAAGCAATAATAGGTGATATAACGAGCGATGTCATGAACGTCGACCGACAATTTTTAGAATCACTTTTTAATTATTGTAAATATTGTTTTACTACTTTATATTAATTGATAGACATGATTTAATTATTTATTTACAATAAATAATGTTAGTTTAATGAACAAGTCCATAAATGATTCAATTAAAATAAATATATATCATTTAACCTACGGCCGTGCTACCGCTAATATTAAGAATTAACCAAGTGCTTATAAGTTATAAGAAGGGACTCTTAATGGTGAACCAGGTAAACAATCGACTACTTCCGTTTGAGGTAAGCGCATAACATATCTGGTTAACTATATTCGTATATGGGTATCGTTTGCAATATTCAAGTACACGGTATCGGGTGTTATTCTATCACAAACAGGTTTTGTAACGACTTATCCTGGTAGCAATGCCTTAGACTGAATTTTCACATTGACAATGGAAATACTATAACTTGCTTTACTTATTTATCTCTATTTACCCCCAATCTTTCAGTTTCAACCTTCTCATTGTTTTGATAATGCGCGAATAACCTGGGTTCTGATTGTACCAGATCTTGACCAGCTTTAAAATGTTTTTTACATAAACCTTTCCGTAATATACTAAATATACATTCATTTATGAAAATATCAATTTTCAGGCTATGCACTACCTTACCAACTGTATCCTGGAATGAGATTTAAGAAGAATTTATTTTGCAAATATACTTACACCGATTCAAAAATCTTAACATATAAGAAGGCTCCTATCGATATTCATCTTATAAATATTTCATGGTTTCTAAATAGCGTTTAGCCATTGAAACATAATTTTTAAATGTAATTTAAATTGGTTGAATGGTACTATTGAGGTCCTTTTTGAGCGGCAAATTCAAAGTTTGACATAGAAATTGCAATTAAACTTGTTACATAACGATACAATTAAGTACCTATTTTATATTTTATATTTTATAGGTGTTTGATACTTATTAGGTCGCCAGATTTGTTTTTATTTTCAGTATGACCGAATCTTCATAAACAACTAGCAATGAAGATAAGATTTATAAATAAATTATTTTTTGGTTACTGATAGTTATGAAGTAAATACCGGGTCTGTCACCACCAATTATCCCTACCGTTTATTATGGGGGTGGTGGGGTGGTAGATATCATAAAAAGTTTGAGAGATTCACTTTTATATAGTTTGCACATCAAATTCTATGTTTCTGGACTCTTATTATAGTTTTTATCGAAAGTCAGTTTGAAAATCATTAAAAATAACCGACAAAGGAATAGGTGATATAATAAGCGATGTCATGAACGTCGACCGACAATTTTTAGAATCACTTTTTAATTATTGTAAATATTGTTTTACTACTTTATATTAATTGGTAGGCGTGATTTAATTATTTATAATACATAATTTATTTATAGTAAATAATAGACTTATAACAAGGGACTTGTAATGGTGAGCCAGGTAAACAATCGACTACTTTCGTTTGAGGTAAGCGCATAATATATCTGGTTAACTATATTCGTATATGAGTATCGTTTGCAATATTCAAGTATACGCGGTCTCGGGTGTTATTTTATCACAAACAGGCTTTGCAATGACTTATCCTGGTATCAATGCTCTAGACTGAACTCTCACATTGACAATACACATACTATAACTTGCTGTACTTATTTACCCGTATTTACACCCAACCTTTCAGTTTCAATCTTTTCATTATTGTACATTCTATAGTACATACTCTCCGTATTTTATCTTAAATTAAAAAATAATGTTGATGTGTGTTAATGAAAGTCGCTAGAGCTTGGTCCGTACTCTTATCGCATTTATGAGAGATTTATTAATGTTAGGTTGATAAATATTAGGGTATATTGCCTAATTAGCCGGTTTTGCAATGTAGCAATATTATGCAATATAACTATAGGAATTTAATAAAACTTAAATGTATATTAATACTACCGGTTTTAGAAATATGCCGATCGAATGCAATATATTCTTCGTTTTGTATTTGCGAAGAGTATAATAAGACGAGGATTTCAAATTACTATTCATTTTTGTTCTTGATTTTTCTTTGACTATTCTTTGAATGTTTCTTCTGTTATTTTTAAAATTCTATAAAAGATTTAACTATCAGCAATGAAACAAATAATTAATTGTTAATTGTGTATGAAAATTCGATCATACTGAACTTAAAAACAAAACTGGTGTCTTCAAAAGTATCAATGGGGCAAAAATACAATAAAATAGCCTCCAATTGTTTCGAAATATGCAAAGTTGGATTGCAATTTCTATGTAAAATTTTGAATTTTCCACTCAAAAATGACTTCATTAGTATCATTCAACCAAACTAAATTGCATTTGAAAATTATGTTTCAATGGCTAAACGCTATTTAAAATATGCAAGATTAATTTCGATAGGAACCTTTTTTATATTTTAAGATTTTCGGATAAGTGTATATTTGCAAAATAAATTCTTAGATCTCATTCCAGGATATAGTTGGTATATTAGTGCAGATTGAATATTGATATTTTGATAAATGAATGTATATATTTAATATATTATGTGTTTAGGTAAAAAATATTTTAAAGCTGGTTAAGGTGCCATACAATCAGAACACAGGTTATTCGCGCGATATCAAAGCAATGAAAAATTTGAATTGAAAGGTTGAGGGTAAATGGGGGTAAATAAGTAAAGCAAGTTAATAAGAGTCCAGAAACTTAGGATTTGGTGTACAAACTAAAAGTTAAGGTCTCAAACTTGTTATAGCATCTACCACCCCACTCTATTATCAAAGAAGCCAACGAACTAAAATTAAGTCAAATTCCTGAAATTTGGCACACGTGTACATTACAACGAGATCGGGAACAGGAATACATTTAGAGGTTATTCTGTTGAAGGATTGGGAATAAATAGGGCTAAATAAATAATGCGTACTAGTAAGAGTTCAGAAACTTTTGACTTGGTGAATATACCAGAAGCAAAGTTCTTAATTTCTTTGGCAGTCACTCCGACTGTAAAGATTTTTAAAAAGCGCCCCTACAATATGTAAGTTAAAATGACGTAACGATTTAAATTAAGGAGAGATTTTCGAAAATGCACGATTATGATTTTCCTCAATTATTTAAAAAAATAAAAATTCAGATTATATCTAAAAGCTTCGTTGATGCTAAAGTTTCCATACTTAACCCACTTTCAATTGTTTTATAATAGCGGAGTTAGCAACACGTCATAGATTTATATTTATTTTTATTAGAAAGAGTTTAAAAAAATATAGATATTATTATTAATAGTACATTACTTTCGGTTTTTCTGCAATATCTTCTTTAAAATATCAAATTAATATTTTAAACTTTAGTCATAGACCATCTGCACTAGTTTACATGGTATCAGTCCACCCCTCGGTCCACCCTCTTTTCTGTTTAAGGTGTGGTTTTAGGGGGGTCATTGTCAGTATTACATCGCAGAAATATCGGAAACAATTTTGGACCAACTTGTGAAAGACCACAAACTGACGTAATTTGGCTGCGATTGATCTAACTTCATCGACCTATATTCCGAAACACTATAACCTAAATAATTAGGTAAGAAGCACGTAAACAGAAATAAACCCCATCTAACCCTGTATTGGACTTAATTACATCGATTTGTATGCAGCGCAATAAAAGTTATCGATAAAACACCATAAGAAATAAACAAATACAAAATGACCCGATTTGATCCCAATATATATCGGTCTATATTCACCATAATTTTAACAAATGCCGATAAAACACCGTAGAAAGCTCTGAAACACAATTTTTCCAGATCTATGCCCCCTGATCTCAATTACATCGATCTAAATGCAGACGTACCAAGCCATCTGTTTTCATCATTCTACATAAATAGCCGTAGAAAGCACTGGAACATAAACCGACTCGATGAAACCACAATAGACTCAGTACTCATCAGTTATATCAATTTGTATGTAGACGTACTAAAAGTTATCAATAATCCACCATCATTATTATAAACTAATAGACAGATGGACACTTTTGATCACAATCGGTATATATATTTCTACCAGCTGGAAATCACTATATAATATAAAATAACGTCTATAGAACACTATAAAGAAAGCATTGGAAGACAAATTATCTCAATCTAACTTCTATGGACTTAGTCGACCGATGTGTAGACGTATGAAAAATTATCGGTGAAAATAAAAAAACAATGAACTATCCGTTTTGTTCTAATTTCATCATTTCTTTTCTCTTAAAGTATGTCAGATTTTGTTATTTAGCAATAGCGTCAACTACGTGCCAAATATCCTCTCGTATCTTCTTACTCCCTGTTTTTAATCGAAGTCGCTAAAAGCGTATTATTAAATACCCCCCGCCCCTTTTTATAAACAGTCTAACTCCGTTAGATTCTGTCCCGCGCCTAATAATAAATGTATACAGTTTCAGCCTTCTATGTCTACGTGGGACTTCTAGAGGACGAGGTACACACGTAGAATACCTATTACATACATGGTGATTCCATGTGACTCATGTGAGAAATCCTATGCTAAATTTTAGAGCAATCCTGCGGAATTTATTAGGTATAGGTATTTCATTGCATTAAAACCTGCAGGGATACGCCACTGATAGCGGCCTATATTTTTGACTAGGTCAGAAACACCCACGGAATTAAGTCAAGTTCAAGGTCATTTTTCATTCAACCCATAAGCAATTGAAAACGTATGTGCCGGCTGTGCCGCCGACGTGCGACGTACACGAACGTAGCCAGCTAACTAGATCTTTGTAGATCTTCACCGAATAAATTCGCGGTCGGTGTGGGGGCATGACTGTCGAATATATTTCGGATGCAGTTGTTTTCTGGAATCAGGACACTACCGATTTTGAAAATCAGTTTTACCAGACGGTAACCTCTGGTCTGATATTGTTTAAAACAATTTTGTTTATAACAAAAGGAAATATAAATTTTTTTCAATCAAACACTTTTTAAAAATATTTTTGACCGATTTCCAATAAGAAATGTTCGATAACTTTTTTTTCGTAAAGTTGATATTTTCAAAGTTATTTATTTTTAAAAATTGAAAAATCGCCAATTTCCCGTTTTTTGAGTTTAATAAAAAATGTTTTTTACAATAAACAGTTTTTTATAATATCTTTAGATCTTGCATATGAACTTCTGAAAAATGGAACTGACGATGCTTTTTTATTTTATGCCTCATAGTGATCAACTTTAATAAAAGCTGTCCCATTGATTTCAGCGTGCAGGTAATTGATTCCTGAAGTATTTTAAGTTAAAATATGTAGGGTGTTCCATGTGAAAAAACCGCTGCCTAATGAATCACTATACTTCCACATCGAGACTTTCCATCCAAGTCCCTTTAAAGGAAAGCATATTGACTATATTTGCACTCTAGTATATGGAAGTAAATTGGTCATAGAATTTTAATACTTGCGGCCGGTCACGAAAAAATTTAAGGCGTTGATTTTTAGCATATACGCTCCAAAAATAAAGTTTCTGGATTCCTATTAGCTTGCTCTATTTATTTTTCCCAATTTACACCACCCCAACGTACCCTTCAACCGAATCATCTTAATTAGATATGTCATTAAAACACATAGGTACTTGTACCAAATTTCAGGTGAATATCTCAATTCTATTTTATCAATCCATTTAATAATAGAGTGTAGGTGGGGGGTTAAAAATATAAAGAAATCTGAGGCTTTGGTGTCTCCCAAATAGCACCAAACTTCCGGATGTCCGTTTTAGGTCTTCTCTTGGTCCGAACGTCCGACGACGTGAAACGAACGTTCATAAGACGTCTCTTTTCGGATGTTTTTAGAATACACTAAATTAACATTCTGTGGATGTCCATTTTAGGTCGCACATTGGCCTACCAAGATTAATTTTGTCACGAATGCAACAAATTAAAAATGTGGTTTCGTTAAAAGATACAGAAGGAACGGAATAATAAAACTTGAAAACTGGTTAAAAAATCGTGTAGTATAACTAAATGCGGTGAAAAAAAAGTACGCAGAAATGTCCTGAGAATTTATTTATACACAAAAGTTTTTGATATCACAATAACTATTTTCTTTCGTGCTTTCTGATTGTGTTCCCTTTGTTCAACATGGAAGAACATAGCTAATAAGAATAACATATACTTATGGTAGTAAATGATGTATCAGCGACATAATTTAACTCCAGACTAAATAAAATTTTTATAAATATGAGTACAATATTTAATTACACAAATATTTCGTCATTCTTAAATAATTTAATAATAACAATGTTCCTTGGGTAAAGTTTGATTAACACCTTGTCAAAGCTAATAAATAAACTGCTCTGCTTCCCTAAATAATTCAATTTTTTTTTCCATGTGTTGATTTTTCCTAGCTCATCATTAAACGTATCATTTAGTAACAGAGAGAAATTAACAACTTATTTTGCTGCAATATTTCTATATTTTCTATCTATTTCTCAACAAAGTGATAGGTAAATTTAATAAAACCTGTAAAAGCAAAAGAATGAAAATAAAAATTAGTATTCTTATTCCATGCCACTGAATGCAATATGTACAAATAAAAAAATACCATTGCAGCTTTAACAAAATGTGCAGCAATAGCCACAGAGTTGGTGAATGATTTGTTCAAAGTACTTTAAGCCAACTGAAATTTTATAAGAAAAGAAAAAAACCTGAAAAACCGAAGTGCACCCCTAATTTCAAAAAATTAGAGATACACTTCGGACTGGGGTTGGTTAGCTAGATAGTCGATAGTTACCGTTTTCAGGTACGAAAAAACTATCTATAACATTTCAGCCAATATAAAGTATCTTGAACAAATCATTTACCAACTCTTAAGACTATAAAGGTCTGAATTGAAAAGCCTGTGTGGGTCCACTGAACGTTCTCATCTGGACCTATAATGACCCAAAATCAGAAGTTCTGAGGAAGTCCAAATTTGTAACACGGTATCTTCTCTGAACGTCCACCATACGTCTGACGACCTAAAATGGACATCCTTCGTCTGTCCTGAATGTCATCAACGGACATCTTCTGGACGTTTTGTGGATGTTTTGGTGCTATCTGGGCTAGTATATACACCAAATCTCAAGTTTCTGTACTCTTACCAGCTGGCTTTGCTGATTTTCCCCTATTTACCTCTATTTACCCCCCACCCCTTCAACGAAGTCTTCTCAAAATATAATGTACTTCCAGATGTCATTATAACCCTGATAACAACAAACGTCCCCAGGACGTACACTTAGGTCCTCGTTAGGTCTGAATGTCCCGGGTTTATATGGTACGTCCCAAAGACGTCCGTTTGCTATCGTCCCTAAAACGTTCCGAATAAACGATTTAAGGACATCCTGCTAGAGTCTAGTTCAGACAAACCTAAACAACACATTTGTGAAATAACCTATAGGAGTGATGTTTTTTTGAGCAGATGAGGACATGTTTAAAAAAAGAAATTAAAAACTCTAAAAATGAAATTAAAATTCTTAAAAAGTTTTACTAACAAAATTTCTTTTGATAACAAAATATTTTCATTTTTCATGGTCCATTAAAATTTTGTCAATTTTATTTTTCTGATTTCAGAAATCTTATATTAGTTTCAACTATTTTTTACATCTTGCGAAATCACATTAATTTATACTTTTTGACAGTACAGTGTAGTTATTATCCTAATATCCTCTATATTAGTGTGCTACTATAATTTAGTACGAAAATATCGCAATGATCGCAATGTTAAGTTCCAATAAAGCTCTTTTATTTTAAAATTCCTGCCAAACGTCGTGTTTTTTGAGATGGGGGAATTTCGGTTGGTTGCTGTCAAACTATGGAGAATTCAATTTGGGATCCCTATATCGCATTTTTATTTCGTCCGCTCACTAGTTACTTTTAACGGCTACAGAAGAAAGTGCCAAAAATAGGTAAGTCTATTTAATTGATTTATTAATACATAAGTATTTAGATCGATATTTTATTCTAGATAAATTTGGTGCTGCTTGTTTGCAGGTTATAACCTATATATAATAAATATACTACCACCCACCTTATTTGGCTCTGTTAAGATTCTATGGGAGAGCATCTGTGAACCTGGGTATGTAGTTTTTAGTTGTTTGTCATGGGGCGAACTTATTAACTTAAAAGAAGATTGTTGGTTAAACATTATAAAAAATTGAGAAGAAGGAGTACCTACTCAGTGCGTTAAACGAAGTGTTAAATAAGGTTCGACATCTGATAAACAAGTGGAGGTGATGAAACTTGTAATAGGTAAGGTTTGATACATTGAGTAATAAAAGCATTTGCCAGAAAACATCAACAAACTTGTAAAGCATATTAGGGATTTCGGTAAATTAATATAAGGAAAAAACGAATAAAGTACTTTTTTGAGGAAAATTTACAGTTTTGTAACTTATATGCCCCATTTTTTCTGAAATTACGCTGTACATACGTACAAAAACTTTTAAATACATCATCAATGTTCAATCTATTAAACCTGCTTCTAACCGTAAATCGTAATGCTTCTTAACCCATAGCCGTTTTCTTTACTTGAATTCTGTAATAATATTGGCAAAAAATATAACTTACCCACACAGCACATGACATCCCTAGAATATCCTCATTTGGTCCCGTATATCCCAATCGAGGACAACATTCCTCAGGATATTCTTAGGATATCCCAATAAAATATATACAACCTAAGAATATCCCAAATGGGGATATCCTAGACAAATCCTGGCAGGATGTCCTAGTAATATCCCGCAAAGATATTAAAAGCCTAACAAAATATCCACTTTAGGAATATCCTGGCAAGTTCTAGAGTCGTCCTATTATAGGTATTATTATTTAGGAGATTTCAACAAAAATAATGAAAAGTATATATATTATTATGAGGCTATTTATTTATAGTGTCTTTTATTGGTTTGTAAAATTTGCTTCTAAAAACTTTTTTGTTTGTTCTATTTGATAATCCCCTCCAGTACAAATAATTCATTAAAAATGTGTTAAAAATGTATATCTTATTTAAATAGCAGTTATTTATAATTTGGTTTTAACACATTTACTGTGTTTTGAATTAGCCGCCTTTTTGTGACAAGTCGAAAGTTCTAAGAAATCCGCCGGGCGCCGTTCATTTTAAAGTTCTTTCGACAAACAAGATTACGTTAAATATTTCATAAATATAATGCTGCTAATTTTTTTAAAATTCATTATAACTTTCCAGCATGCTATGATTTTTTAAAGTTGTACATATCATTCCTTATAACTTCTAACCACCCTAAACTCTATTGATTTTAATAATACCAAAAAAAGGCAAGAGATCAATTTTTATGTAATATTTCATTCTTTTACAATTTTTATTTGAAACATTTTTTAACATCTTTTACACATTTTGAGTACTTTTGAAAAAACACTTTGTTATATTTTTTTTCACCCGTTCTCGGGGTTGAAAAGAATTTCTTTCATTAATCGTGTTCAAATACTTCAAAGTAACATCAAAAATTCAAGTATTTACCTTTAAATTTTGATTTGTCGACCTATTTCATTGGACTATATAACCTCCATTAGTTTGGTAGATTTATTTTTAAAGTGATATAAGCCAATTGATAGATACAGATATGTGTATGGAGTTGTACATATATGTATCACATTTTTATTAGTCATTTTACCTCTGCCATTATATAAACTTGTATTCCTTTCTTCGCTTATTGGCTCAGTTTAAAAGCAATGATCCTATAAAATAATATGTAGTTTTTGCTGTCTTTAGAAATATCCAATAAACCCTAAAAAAACTGGGGATATCCTATATAAAGTCCGATCAATGTCCTCAGGTTGTTCATAGTAAAGCCCAGGTATAACCCATATAAGAGCTGATGATGTCCTGTACACACCTGTACTGATGTCCTGAGGACGTCATCAGCAAAGCCCGAACTGTCCCATTTGGATATCCTACAGACATCCTAAGGTGATAATGGGATCTTCCCAGGATATCCCATATGTCCTGAAAAGTTGTCCCCAGTATGTTCTGAGGATGTCCTTGTGCTATATGGGTAAACTTATAATAATGCTATTAACCTGGTAGCATTAGTCACAACATATATTTCTGCTTCGCTCGCTCTTTGGTATTATTTGTAGAATAGATAATTCATATAAAGAGATGTTCTTAAATTTTTTAAATGAACAAGGGACCCTTTCAAATGCAAATGTCGGTTAAACAAAAAAATGTTCACATTTAAACAGTGATTTTTTTTAAATAGGATACCAAAAAAATTATAACAATTTATTTTAAATATAAGCTTGCCATCAGGTGTCATATATTAGTCTTAATGTTTTTGCCAAAATTTCGTCTTTTATTTGCACAGGGGCTGCTGAAGTCGCTAACGCTTCAAAGTCTTGGAAGGACACCGAAATGGCTATTGCATCATGACTGAAGAGGGCAAAAGAAAGAACAGAGAGGGTGTCAAAAAAGAGAGCATATTAGAGAATAATACAAATTAATTATAAAAAGACGAAGTGTGCAAAACGTTAAGAGAAGGTGAGATATACATATCTTATGTTTTATTGCACACTTGGCTTTCTTATAATATAATATTCAATATGACTTAATGTATATATAACTATATTATACTGTACTAGGTATTATAATATATAACTTATTTTTCAATAGCACAATAGAAATAAAATGTTCGCATAAATTTGTAATTTGGTGTTGATAAATAGAAATACCAAGTACTTATTGAATAATTTTTCTAGCTGGTAATTATATACTGTCATTTTTTTTATCTTTTTGGCTTTTCTAACCACATTTATTCCCTTCAAAATAGAATCCCATCACTGGATTCTATTTCGAAAGAAATGCATGTGGTTAGAAAACCCAAAAAGAAACATAAATACCCTCTGCTGTGAATACACCTTAAAAGTGGTGGAGGGGGAGGTACCTATATGTTTTGTATAGTATGTACTAACAACATTTTCAGGACATCCTCTTTAGACCTAGATTCGTTCCACATAAGTCCTGGGTTGGACGTCCTCGGGATACCCTGTTTTGTTGACACGAAACGTCCCTCAAACGTCCTCGGTACGTTTTAGGTCGGTAAAGTACGTTCTCGGTATGTTTTCATGTCCTGCGGGTACGTTCTTGGGACGTCTTTGGGACGGTCATGTGCTATTAGGGAATACATACGTGTACCAAATTTTAAGTGAATATTTCAATTTAATTTTGCGCGGTTGTCATCGACGGCTACACGTGACGTAGCACTTGCCACTTACCGATTCTTACGAAACAACCTGTCTATTAGTAATTTATTTGGTCAAATTCATTTAATGCGTACCCGACAAATCCCGAAAACCATTTCCGCTGAATGTCGTGTCGCTTTAATTTGGAGTTAAAACGATCTTCGTCTATTTTGTCTTCTCTGCCTGACTGTCTTATCTTGTTAATTCCTCTAATGTTTGCTCTTAATATATAGTTAATAGGTATAATAGGTATATATATATATATATATATATATATATGGCAATATCCTTGTCTATTCCGTTTTGTGTTCATAGTTGTACTATCCACGTTAAAGACATTGCCTATTTCTGATTAACCCAGGGATTAACTTTAAACAAGAAAATAGGTTTGGGTTAAAAAAAAATGTATAAAAACAAGAGCATTTTATTTCATTTGTGTGATCAACAAGTGATCATGCAAAATATTTGTACGTTTACAGTAGACACCACTGAAATCTGCATAATAATGGTAGAGTTCAGTGGTAGCCACCCTCTAGTTACGTCTGATTGGTTAGTTATAGGTGGCGCATGTTCGTACAAAAGTACATTTTAAGTAAAATTGATATCACCTAATTCACGGTTCAAAAGGTATGCTCGTCCAAGCTCCCATATAATTTGACTTGTTCTGCGCATTGACTCAACAAGAACCATAAGGAAATAAAATATATCACAGTATATTGTCAGAGAATCCTAATATTCTACTTATTTCAAATTTTTATATCATCCCTCAACATGGTATTGATGCAACCCGGGGTACAAGTAGCCGTGTTGGTGTGCGTAACTGCGGATCATTTTTTTGTTTGGTTTTTCTGTAGTGAGATATTTGTCAGGTTAAAAAAAAGTTTTTTTTAGTATATTATTAGTTTCAGATGTTTCTTGTTTAATTACGAAACAAAAAATAGATTATTTTTAAACTTAAAAAAATTATAACTTTTATATTTATTGATTGATTTTGTTCAAAAGCAATAGAGTTCTTCTGCTAGCTAACACTAATTTACTATCCAAATTTTAATAAAATCGAACCTTTCGTGCTTAAAGTTGTCGTGCTTACAAGAAACGTGATGGACGGACGGACAGACAGACGGATGGACAGGCGCACGGACCGACAGACTGACAGACGGACAAACATTTTGAAAGTTGTTCAGATTCGATCACCAACATAGTGATATGAATTTTTTTTCTCTGCGAGCGATATTACCTACCAGTTTTAGAAATGTGCCGATCGAATGGGGGGGGGGGCGAAGGGAGGAAAGTTTAGATAAGAAAACCTGATATAAAAATAAATTTATTTTAATGCATTTATTTTATTTTCACCCAATAAATAATTGTCGCCCCCCCTCCCTCAACAAAATGCTGGATCTGCTCCTGAATCGAATGCAATATAGATTCTTCGTTTTGCATTTGCGAAGAGTATAATAAGACACTCTCACACAAGGTGTCTGGCAACTGGCGTGTCTGCTGAAATACAATTAATAGGTTATAATATATATGTGGTGTATGTATTTTTCGTTAATATTGTTTAAATATTACTGGCGAGTTTTATCCACTGCATTAACAGAGCTCCTCGACCTCGAAAATTTGATTACAATAATTATATATCCCAGATTACGCCGCCACTGGTAAAAATATTTGCCGTAGGCTCCGCCCCAAGCAAAATTACTAATTTAGTAATTTACATGGGGACTTTCCGTTTTCCACTATAATTCTAATTTATCCGTGAATGTCAAAGCCACAGAGACGTCAAAGCTAACCACACATTTTAGTGCTTGGCGTCAGTTTGTATTTGTGTATAACATATGTACTTATTAACAAGTTAGAAAAAAATCATTATAAATCTTACTTTGGGGTAGAACAATTTAGAAACTATTCAATTACGTTAACTAATGAAGGTAAGTCCAGTTGAACTATTATGCAAACAGTTTATTTATAATGACAAAAAATTAAATATCCATGTATTTGTGATAATGTATGATAAAATAAGTATACCGAATAGTATTCTAATTCTACAATTTTTTTATTACTAGGTGGTGATATAAACAAGGCAGTATAACCTTGGAAATGGAAAATAAACACACTCTCAATTCTAGCCCGATGGAGGAAACGTTATTAATTATGTTGGTAATTAGACATAAAAATATACACATATGTATGAAAGAGATGCTGTGTCTAACCAACAAAAAAATAATAACTGAAAGCGCTTGTCAGAGAAATTCAATTCCTGTAGTGATATTCCCCGAAATGAAGTTGTACTGCGAAACAAGTGCCATAATGTGAAGAAACGCTGCAGACAAAAGTTTGATGGCGAAAAATGTTTCGTAGGGGGAAAAATATAATAACAGAAGTAGACAATTCAGTAAAAGAAATACTTGACAGCCAAATCATGGATAGAGAGAGTGAATTTGATGATAACGTTTTACCTATAGGTAAGCTTTTTATATGCAATGATTAAAAATAAAAATAGTATACCTATATTCAATATTGAATTTGATGTTTAAATATAATTTCTCTTTTCTAGTAAACACAATACTATGTGGCCATAATGCATCACAAAAAAGAAGAAAATAGTGAGGAATTGGGGTCAGAAATAGTTGTGCTAGGTATAGTTTTTTAACTTGTGAAGGTCTTTTTGATTTCTTATGGTTTTCCTATTATTACAGCTGCTGGTACAGAAATGGTAGACACTGTAGCAGCTATTGATAGTTCTACGCTGGAGATAACCTATGAAAACTCACAATCACAAATGGAAGAAATTTCTAACACCGGTGAGTAATTCTTATGTATAATATAATGTTATTATTTCCTCATTTTCAGATAATTTTTGGTATACTGTGACAATATTGTTAAGCCGGCTTCAGAGCACACATAACATATGCCATATGCTATAAGAGTAAGACATGTGACTTAACTTTAAAAAGGTGCATTCATAGTGTAGAAAATGTAAGATGGATGCATCCGCAATACACTACAAATGTACATGACATACAGGGTTATTGACGGAAAGCGGGTATTAGACGTTTCTTGGGATCTGTTCAGTTTAGAACTTTGAAAATTGGTCTAAGGGGGTTTCTGGAAATGGCGGATCTAACGAAAATATTTTCATGCATGTATTACTTCCGCTTAGACCAGATGTACCACCTAGCTTTGTTATTTTAAATGGAACACCCTATATTTTATTTCATATTTGGATTTCTCATAAAATTTTAGCTTGGGTTTATGCACCATAATATACTCTTAAACCTACCAGTTTTTGAGCTAGTTAACCTTTTTGACGGTTCCTACCCTTCCGAAAAAAATTGATATCTTCTATCATGTGGCCGACTTAGAGACTTTCTTATCAAAGTCGTACATGTACCCTATAATCTAACTAAAAATTGTCTTATATTTTCACAATATCATACAGGGAATTTTATTTTTACAATCAAACATTGTTTTAGTTCAAAGGTCCAAAAGTCAAATTTTTTCAAATAGGATTTTCACATAATTTAATAAGAGTATTAATTTCTGCATCAATTGATATTAGCATTCCCTATACCTATCTCTTTGTTTTTTATTATGGACGAATTTTTGTAAAATGTACATGCAATATAACTCACCTCACTTGTTTCTTTTTTATCACAAACGAGAATACTCATGTAGATAATTGATAATTATTTGTTTATTATCAAGATAATATCAAAAACAAGAGATCATTTTATATTAGACTTGTAATAAATACTTTCGAATAAAATTTATAAAATTAATGAACATATTGAATATAAATATTTAATGCAACAACTGCCCTCCACTTTGGTGCTGACAAGCCAATCCTGGAATTTACGGCACTTACATTAGCTTAGTGAATTTATTTGCTAAAATGCAGCTCGTACTCTCTTCTTCAGAACTTTTTTGGTAGCAGCCGGGGTGGTATATACAATATTTTTATATTACCCCAAAGGTAAAAGTCTAAATGGATCAAATCAGGGGACCTTGCTGGCCATCTCCAAGATCCATGGTAGCAAAACCACCTAAGTTCGAACGATGCTACTAATCCGATACACTTCCGGTGTATTATGTGAACTGCAACCATCGATTTGATAATACATGGAATTATAAATATTTAGGGGCAAGTTATCAATAAAAGTAACAACTTCTGTTCCTAAAATTTCATCGTATTTTGTACTATTTAAATTCTTTACATATACTTGTTATGTACTAATAAGCAGAAAATGTTAAAATTAATTTGTCCTCGAAATTTGATTCTCGCACCACATGAGAATTTTATTTCGTCTGTTAGAAATTCCTTCTTTAGAAAATTTAGCTTGGTCAGTTCAAATAATCCTTTAAAAAAATCATGTTTCTCTTGAAGACGTACAATCACATGCTTACAGAAATCTGTTCTAAGTGAACAAATACTACGTTCCTGTACTATCGCTACCACTCAGCAACACTAACACAGTGTTTATATTGATAAAACAAAACATTCTGAAATTTTTCATTGCCTACTATGTGTGTAGCAGTATGTACATGTACATTATACACTGCTGATTGTATATCTACATTTTACAAAACTTCGTCAATAATAAAAAAAAACGAGAGATAGGTGTAGGGAATGCTAATATCAGTTGATGCAGAATTCAACACTATTAAATTCTGTGAAAATATACAAGTGCTTCGATTTGAAATAACTGACTCTTGGACGTTTCAACTACAATGCTAAATTGTGAAAATAAAGTACCCTGTATGGTATTGTGACAATATAAGAAAAATTTTTGTTATATCATAGGGTACTCGAACGAATTTGAAAAGAAAGTCTCTAAATCGGCCACATGATAGAATATATCAATTTTTTTTCGAAAAAAAAAATTAATTATCTAAAAAACTGGTAGGTTTCAGAGTATATTATGTGACATAAATTCAAGCTAAAATTTTATGAGGAATCCAAATATGAAATGAAATATAGGGTGTTCCATTTGAAATATCAAAGTTAGGTGCTACATCTGGTGTAAGTGGAAGTAGGTAACACATGCATGAAAATATTTTCGTTAGATCCGCCATTTCCAGAAACCCTCTTAACCAATTTTCAAAGTTCTGAACCGAACAGATTCCAAGAAACGTCTAATACCCGCTTCCGTGAATCTCCCTGTATGTAGTTACATGTTATTGATTCATTTTATTTAACATTTTATCTATGAATTTAACCTTTGCATTACCTTTCCATACTTATTCTGATTGGTGAATTCAAAATTTATATTATTTATTTGTGTTATGGCATACCCTTATATCATACGGTTTATGTTATGTGTACTCTAGGAATCCATCCACTTGCAAATTTTTAAATATTTAACTCGATTCTATAATTTTTCTTAAAGATATGTTGCAACCTGGATCATCTACAAGTTGATGTGTGAAAAGACAGTTGGATTGGTCATCATATACTCGATTGCAGTCGAAACAACCACGAATTACAGCGCTAACTAATCCAAAGTCGATAAAAAAAATAAGTTATCAAATAGACTTTCTTCGTGGGCGAAGACAAAATCTACTACTTTGGGAAAAAACAGTGCATTGGAGCAGCATTAATTAAACATGACCCAAATAAGTGAAAGACATGAATAGGACATGCTTTTTGCCAAACAAAAGCATAATAGTTTTTAAAACGTAGTGACTAAATTGGAACGCTGATTTGTTGTGATTTTTGTTTTTACTTATATGTGTATTAATATCATCGCAACTGTTCCAAGTAGTGGCTAGGGGTTACACCACGAGCTTATAAGCATGGGTTAAGAGTCATTTTTACTGTTTATTACTGTAACCTTTATTATTTTTATTGGGCAAATTGGAATAAAATACTGTGTACATAATATTTTTTTATACTCATGTTGTACAAAATTTAATAAAATACTGATCACTTGTAATATTTAATCATGCAACATGTATTATTTTATTAAAATGTTGTTAAATACGGCTCTCTTATAATTTTTTACTAAATAAAATGAAGTTATTTACTGAACAGTTTATTGCTACTCGTTTTTATTTGAGTTGAACACATCCAATTATTGTTATGGCTTAATGTAATAGTTATATATTATTGTAATAAGTTTTGTTCCGCATATTTTATAAATTAAAAATAGATATTTTTATTTAATGAACTCTTGCAAATTTGAAAAATAATTATTTATTAAAGCTCCTCTTGTTATTTCGTTTTCATTTATGTTATCCTCTGCATTTTCGATGGGCAAATTAATATTGTTTATTTCATTCACAATAACGACCTCCACTTCACCGATGAGGGGTGGTGTTGGAAGTACTGAATTTTTACATGCAGTATTGTGGGATACAGCTAATTTGCGACTCATTGAATAAATGTTCAGTTGGTGTGGAAGGATTTGCTAATGAAGTTATTTGAAAACTACGATTAGCATAGGCACTGTCTCCTACGAGCACATTACCTCCCATTTCATTATTTTCAAATCTGGCTCGCACTCTACTCATATTAAAAATAGTGGAGTTATATGTTGAACCAGGCCAACGATAAACGATATTTCTTATATAAGTACAAAGAAGGATCACTAATACACTGCACGTTTATCGAAAAACTTCCTTTTCTGTTTCGATATACCTCAGCATTATCTCCACCTGGAGATTTTATTTTAATGCGAGTATAATCGACTGCATCGATATACTGGAAACTTAGCTTTCTTATAAAAGTCACAAACACTCAATGTCTTTCTCGTTCACCGGAAATTGTATATACTGATTTCTTAATAAGGCTATTGCTTTTGACACTTTGTTTATAACTCTGCTCGCTGTTGATTTATGTGCTCCAGAAAAAATCACTTCCTACCTACTATTAACATAGATCCAATTGTATAAATATCATAATGTGAGAAGCATATCCTCCGAAGAAAGAGCTTTGTTTCTGTAAATAAATGATTATACAGTTAAATAAGTTAATCTTATTCATATAGTCTTATTTACCTTTTTGTTAGTGAAGAAATGTTTATTTGGTTACAGATATCTTGTACAATATACTTATTCTGTTAGACGAAATCTGTCGTAAAATTCTTCTTCAGATCATTTGTTAAAGTGATTTACCCTGGGTCGGAATATTCGTGGATTTTTATGTAGTTCAGATTCCACCAAAAAAAGTCTTCATGATTTATAGGTCCCATTTTTTTTCAATTATTTTGACAAGGCAAACACGAATATGATTGTGTATTAAATTGTGAGGTTAGATTATTGAAACCGTCAGGGTTCAATTATTTTACTATGGAATCTGGCATAAACCATTGATTTTCCTTTATACAACAAGTTTATGATAGTAGACAGTGGTTGAAGTCTGATCAAGGCATTACCACGGGTGTGAAGTTAGCAACGCGTTGCTGGCAACGCGTTGCCAGCAACGCGGAAATAAGTTTTGAGGTAAATTTGAAAACTTTATCAGAGGAGTCAAAAAATGTTGACAGATATATCACTTGAAACCAAATAAAATTAAATAATTTGGGTCATCATCACTTTTATAAAATTAAGAAAAGCAAATTTAAAACGAAATAACACGTAAACGAATGAATCAATTTTTGAAGAAATGTAAAAAAAATACCAAAACGACGGACACATATTCTACTATATCCTGTAACCATAACGAATACCTATTAACTAAATAAGTATATGCCTGCAACCTTTATAGAGTGAAAGCCGTTGCAACACTAAAGATTCGTTCATTTGTGTTGATTTAAGGCAACTTCAAGCGGTTAAATAAAGATAGTGCTATCACAAATGTTGTGAGTGTGAGAGAGATAACGTGATTCAAAGTTCCTATAAATCAACACAATTGAACAAACAGTAATATATAGTCACTAGAGCAAAATAATGAAATATATTAATAAATAATTTTCTCGAACCTCAGACTTGTAACCTACGAAATGAGGGAATCACATCATCATATATAATACCCTCCACACCCACATAAGGTGAAAGTCATTGCAACCGCCAAATAAAGTTTTTACAGGCAAAGAATAAAAAAATTTAATAAATTATTTTCTCGAACCTCAGACTTGTAACCTACGAAATGAGAGAATCACGTCATCATATATACTACCCTCTACAACCCCACAAGGTGAAAGTCATTGCAACCGCCAAATAAAGTTTTTACAGGGAAAAAATAAAGAATTTTAATAAATTATTTTCTCGAACCTCAGACTTGTAACCTACGAAATGAGGGAATCACATCATCATATATACTACCCTCTACACCCCCACAAGGTGAAAGTCATTGCAACCGCCAAATAAAGTTTTTACAGGCAAAAAATAAAAAAATTTAATAAATTATTTTCTCGAACCTCAGACTTGTAACCTACGAAATGAGAGAATCACGTCATCATATATACTACCCTCTACAACCCTATAAGCTGAAAGTCATTGCAACCGCCAAATAAAGTTTTTACTGGGAAAGAATAAAAAATTTTAATAAATTATTTTCCCGAACCTCAGACTTGTAACCTACGAAATGAGGGAATCACATCATCATATATACTACCCTCTACACCCCCACAAGGTGAAAGTCATTGCAACCGCCAAATAAAGTTTTTACAGGCAAAAAATAAAAAAATTTAATAAATTATTTTCTCGAACCTCAGACTTGTAACCTACGAAATGAGAGAATCACGTCATCATATATACTACCCTCTACAACCCTATAAGGTGAAAGTCATTGCAACCGCCAAATAAAGTTTTTACTGGGAAAGAATAAAAAATTTTAATAAATTATTTTCTCGAACCTCAGACTTGTAACCTACGAAACGAAAGAATCACATCATCGTATTTACTACCCTCCACACCCCCATAAGGTGAAACTCATTGCAACCGCCTAATAAAGTTTTTACAGCCAAAATATGATAGAAACCGTTGCTGGAACACCGATCTGTTGCCGGCGCATTCACCATAATATAAGGCAAGTATATACGTGCGTTTTTTACTACACCAGGCTTTTTATATTGCCGTGGTATTAGTATATCGACGTATCTTACCAATCTTTTCAACTGTTCAAGATCAATGGGTGAAATAAAGTACAGTTAAAAAATGAAAAATATTAATAAATTATTTTCTCGAACCTCAGACTTGTAACCTACGAAATGAGAGAATCACATTATCATATATACTACCCTCCACACCCCCATAAGGTGAAAGTCATTGCAACCGCCAAATAAAGTTTTTACAGGGAAAAAATAAAAAATTTTAATAAATTATTTTCTCGAACCTCAGACTTGTAACCTACGAAATGAGGGAATCACATCATCATATATACTACCCTCCACACCCCCATAAGGTGAAAGTCATTGCAACCGCCAAATAAAGTTTTTACAGGTAAAAAATAGAAAAATTTAATACATTATTTTCTTGAACTTCAGACTTGTAACCTACGAAATGAGGGAATCACGTCATCGTATGTCCTACCCTCTACACCCCCATAAGATGAAAGTCATTGCAACCGCCAAATAAAGTTTTTACAGGGAAAAAATAAAAAATCTTAATAAATTATTTTCTCGAACCTCAGACTTGTAACCTACGAAATGAGGGAATCACATCATCATATATACTACCCTCTACACCCCCACAAGGTGAAAGTCATTGCAACCGCCAAATAAAGTTTTTACAGGCAAAAAATAAAAAAATTTAATAAATTATTTTCTCGAACCTCAGACTTGTAACCTACGAAATGAGAGAATCACGTCATCATATATACTACCCTCTACAACCCTATAAGGTGAAAGTCATTGCAACCGCCAAATAAAGTTTTTACTGGGAAAGAATAAAAAATTTTAATAAATTATTTTCTCGAACCTCAGACTTGTAACCTACGAAACGAAAGAATCACATCATCGTATTTACTACCCTCCATACCCCCATAAGGTGAAACTCATTGCAACCGCCTAATAAAGTTTTTACAGCCAAAATATGATAGAAACCGTTGCTGGAACACCGATCTGTTGCCGGCGCATTCACCATAATATAAGGCAAGTATATACGTGCGTTTTTTACTACACCAGGCTTTTTATATTGCCGTGGTATTAGTATATCGACGTATCTTACCAATCTTTTCAACTGTTCAAGATCAATGGGTGAAATAAAGTACAGTTAAAAAATGAAAAATATTAATAAATTATTTTCTCGAACCTCAGACTTGTAACCTACGAAATGAGAGAATCACATTATCATATATACTACCCTCCACACCCCCATAAGGTGAAAGTCATTGCAACCGCCAAATAAAGTTTTTACAGGGAAAAAATAAAAAATTTTAATAAATTATTTTCTCGAACCTCAGACTTGTAACCTACGAAATGAGGGAATCACATCATCATATATACTACCCTCCACACCCCCATAAGGTGAAAGTCATTGCAACCGCCAAATAAAGTTTTTACAGGTAAAAAATAGAAAAATTTAATACATTATTTTCTTGAACTTCAGACTTGTAACCTACGAAATGAGGGAATCACGTCATCGTATATCCTACCCTCTACACCCCCATAAGATGAAAGTCATTGCAACCGCCAAATAAAGTTTTTACAGGGAAAAAATAAAAAATCTTAATAAATTATTTTCTCGAACCTCAGACTTGTAACCTACGAAATGAGGGAATCACATCATCGTATTTAATACCCTCTACACCCCCATAAGGTGAAAGTCATTGCAACCGCCAAATAAAGTTTTTACAGGGAAAAAATAAAAAAATTTAATAATTAATTTTCTCGAACCTCAGACTTGTAACCTACGAAATGAGGGAATCACATCATCATATATAATACCCTCCACACCCACATAAGGTGAAAGTCATTGCAACCGCCAAATAAAGTTTTTACAGGCAAAAAATAAAAAAATTTAATAAATTATTTTCTCGAACCTCAGACTTGTAACCTACGAAATGAGAGAATCACGTCATCATATATACTACCCTCTACAACCCCATAAGGTGAAAGTCATTGCAACCGCCAAATAAAGTTTTTACAGGGAAAAAATAAAGAATTTTAATAAATTATTTTCTCGAACGTCAGACTTGTAACCTACGAAATGAGGGAATCACATCATCATATATAATACCCTCCATACCCCCATAAGGTGAAAGTCATTGCAACCGCCAAATAAAGTTTTTACAGGCAAAGAATAAAAAAATTTAATAAATTATTTTCTCGAACCTCAGACTTGTAACCTACGAAATGAGAGAATCACGTCATCATATATACTACCCTCTACAACCTCACAAGGTGAAAGTCATTGCAACCGCCAAATAAAGTTTTTACAGGGAAAAAATAAAGAATTTTAATAAATTATTTTCTCGAACCTCAGACTTGTAACCTACGAAATGAGGGAATCACATCATCATATATAATACCCCCCATACCCCCATAAGGTGAAAGTCATTGCAACCGCCAAATAAAGTTTTTACAGGCAAAAAATAAAAAAAATTTAATAAATTATTTTCTCGAACCTCAGACTTGTAACCTACGAAACGAAAGAATCACATCATCGTATTTACTACCCTCCACACCCCCATAAGGTGAAACTCATTGCAACCGCCTAATAAAGTTTTTACAGCCAAAAAATGACAGAAACCGTTGCTGGAACACCGATCTGTTGCCGGCGCATTCACCATAATATAAGGCAAGTATATACGTGCGTTTTTTACTACACCAGGCTTTTTATATTGTCGTGGTATCAGTATATCGACGTATCTTACCAATCTTTTCAACTGTTCAAGATCAATGGGTGAAATAAAGTACAGTTAAAAAATGAAAAATATTAATAAATTATTTTCTCGAACCTCAGACTTGTAACCTACGAAATGAGAGAATCACATTATCATATATACTACCCTCCACACCCCCATAAGGTGAAAGTCATTGCAACCGCCAAATAAAGTTTTTACAGGGAAAAAATAAAAAATTTTAATAAATTATTTTCTCGAACCTCAGACTTGTAACCTACGAAATGAGGGAATCACATCATCATATATACTACCCTCCACACCCCCATAAGGTGAAAGTCATTGCAACCGCCAAATAAAGTTTTTACAGGTAAAAAATAAAAAAATTTAATACATTATTTTCTTGAACTTCAGACTTGTAACCTACGAAATGAGGGAATCACGTCATCGTATATCCTACCCTCTACACCCCCATAAGATGAAAGTCATTGCAACCGCCAAATAAAGTTTTTACAGGGAAAAAAATAAAGAAATTTAATAATTAATTTTCTCGAACCTCAGACTTGTAACCTACGAAATGAGGGAATCACATCATCGTATTTACTACCCTCTACACCCCCATAAGGTGAAAGTCATTGCAACCGCCAAATAAAGTTTTTACAGGGAAAAAATAAAGAAATTTAATAATTAATTTTCTCGAACCTCAGACTTGTAACCTACGAAATGAGGGAATCACATCATCGTATTTACTACCCTCTACACCCCCATAAGGTGAAAGTCATTGCAACCGCCAAATAAAGTTTTTACAGGGATAGAATAAAATTTTTTTATACATTATTTTCTCGAACCTCAGACTTGTAACCTACGAAATGAGGGAATCACATCATCATATATACTACCCTCCACACCCCCATAAGGTGAAAGTCATTGCAACCGCCTAATAAAGTTTTTACAGCCAAAAAATGACAGAAACCGTTGCTGGAACACCGATCTGTTGCCGGCGCATTCACCATAATATAAGGCAAGTATATACGTGCGTTTTTTACTACACCAGGCTTTTTATATTGTCGTGGTATCAGTATATCGACGTATCTTACCAATCTTTTCAACTGTTCAAGATCAATGGGTGAAATAAAGTACAGTTAAAAAATGAAAAATATTAATAAATTATTTTCTCGAACCTCAGACTTGTAACCTACGAAATGAGAGAATCACATTATCATATATACTACCCTCCACACCCCCATAAGGTGAAAGTCATTGCAACCGCCAAATAAAGTTTTTACAGGGAAAAAATAAAAAATTTTAATAAATTATTTTCTCGAACCTCAGACTTGTAACCTACGAAATGAGGGAATCACGTCATCATATATACTACCCTCCACACCCCCATAAGGTGAAAGTCATTGCAACCGCCAAATAAAGTTTTTACAGGTAAAAAATAAAAAAAATTTAATAAATTATTTTCTCGAACCTCAGACTTGTAACCTACGAAACGAAAGAATCACATCATCGTATTTACTACCCTCCACACCCCCATAAGGTGAAACTCATTGCAACCGCCTAATAAAGTTTTTACAGCCAAAAAATGACAGAAACCGTTGCTGGAACACCGATCTGTTGCCGGCGCATTCACCATAATATAAGGCAAGTATATACGTGCGTTTTTTACTACACCAGGCTTTTTATATTGTCGTGGTATCAGTATATCGACGTATCTTACCAATCTTTTCAACTGTTCAAGATCAATGGGTGAAATAAAGTACAGTTAAAAAATGAAAAATATTAATAAATTATTTTCTCGAACCTCAGACTTGTAACCTACGAAATGAGAGAATCACATTATCATATATACTACCCTCCACACCCCCATAAGGTGAAAGTCATTGCAACCGCCAAATAAAGTTTTTACAGGGAAAAAATAAAAAATTTTAATAAATTATTTTCTCGAACCTCAGACTTGTAACCTACGAAATGAGGGAATCACATCATCATATATACTACCCTCCACACCCCCATAAGGTGAAAATCATTGCAACCGCCAAATAAAGTTTTTACAGGTAAAAAATAAAAAAATTTAATACATTATTTTCTTGAACTTCAGACTTGTAAGCTACGAAATAAGGAAATCACGTCATCGTATATCCTACCCTCTACACCCCCATAAGATGAAAGTCATTGCAACCGCCAAATAAAGTTTTTACAGGGATAGAAAAAAAAAATTTTATAAATTATTTTCTCGAACCTCAGACTTGTAACCTACGAAACGAAAGAATCACATCATCGTATTTACTACCCTCCACACCCCCATAAGATGAAACTCATTGCAACCGCCTAATAAAGTTTTTACAACCAAAAAATGGCAGAAACCGTTGCTGGAACACCGATCTGTTGCCGGCGCATTCACCATAATATAAGGCAAGTATATACATGCGTTTTTTACTACACTAGGCTTTTTATATTGCCGTGGTATCAGTATATCGACGTATCTTACCATTCTTTTCAACTGTTCAAGATCAATGGGTGAAATAAAGTGCAGGTAAAAAATGAAAAATATTTATAAATTATTTTCTCGAACCTCAGACTTGTAACCTACGAAATGAGGGAATCACATCATCGTATTTACTACCCTCTACACCCCCATAAGGTGAAAGTCATTGCAACCGCCAAATAAAGTTTTTACAGGGAAAAAATAAAAAATTTAATAAATTATTTTCTCGAACCTTAGACTTGTAACCTACGAAACGAGAGAATCACATCATCATATTTACTACCCTCCACACCCCCATAAGGTGAAACTCATTGCAACCGCCTAATAAAGTTTTTACAGCCAAAAAATGGCAGAAACCGTTGCTGGAACACCGCTCTGGTGCCGACGCATGCAAACAAATATGCGCTTTTAAAAATGAATAATTTTAGGAAAGACGAGGTTTGTAAATAAATTAATTTTAGGTTTTTGTTCTCATTTTAGCTGAATCTCTTAGCCGTAGGTATGTGGGTATGTGGATACCCGTTTATTCTGCATAACCGTAGGAGACTGTGTAGAAACTATAGTGTTAGAATGAGAATTGTCCAATAAAATAGACAAATTGATTTTTTCATTTTAATTGCTAGCATAACCAGAATTCAGGTTATCGAGAGAATGCAAAGAGTGTAAATCAATAATTTTATAAACAATTTTTATTTTACTTCTCATAGATAGTTTTTTTTCTGCTGTTTGCAAATTCTTTATAAAGAATATGTTTCATTACAAGTACCATAGTTTATATTCGAATTTTTGAAGTATCGATACTTTGTTTTAGAAGGTTTGTTTTGGTTCTAAATTTTTAGAGTCCTAGAATCGTTCCCGCACGTCTTCAGTAGTTTAAAAAATTATGAATTTTAGTGTACTACGCATGACTGTTTCTTTACTGCGCATGATGGGAACTGTTTTAGACCGTTCTCGTTTGGTTTGTTCTGGTTTTGAGAAATGCCCTTCCTCGGATGTCAGGAACATGCGCAGTTAATAAGTTCAGAACGCGTTTTACTAACTGCGCATGTGCCTGACGTCCGAGGACTTCCTCGGACAGGGTATTTCTCAAAACCAGAACAAACCTGTTGTTAGAACCAAAACAAAGCTAGAATGTTTAGATACTCAAGTATCAGTACTTTCACACTATCATTCGCAAGTCGCTAGTATAAACCGTACTTAAACTGGACACCGAACTGCTTCAACTGGACATCGCCAGGTGTTGCAATGAGGAAATAAGATATACGTATAGTTATGTATATGGGAAATAATCAATACCACAGTTTAAAAACTGTGTCAATACTAATAATTGTGTAAAGTTGCCCACTTCAAGCGCCGCTTCATCGCAACGTAAACATTAGCCGTTAGATGGCAATCCCTCTATATTATTCTTCTTTAAAATTTTAAGGAATACCTCACCTCATCATCACAATTTTTAAAAGCTCTTATTTATCTTGCAATGTTACCTAGTTAGTGTGTTTGTTTAGGTCAAATCTTGCAATCAAAATTTCGAGTAGTTCTAATTAAAGAATATATGCTTGTTATATATGCTTAACTAAATTAGACTTCTGAGCATGTCAAGGATTTGCCAAAGATTTTGAAGCTGTTGAGTGAAGCATTTTAGATAAATTTTGGGGTAATTTGGATATTTGCAGTTTGCAACGTTGATCTTCTGAATATTACACTGCACAGTATTTATTTACATTATGGTTCCTGACATCCTGATGAAAATTGTTTAAATCGTCCTGTTAGTAACCGAATTCTGAATAGCTTTAAAAAGTTTTCAACATTTTATTTTTTTTAAATGTGAATGAAAATTGGTTGCATCCTTTCATTAAATTGTACAAAATAAAACTATACTTATATCTAAGAATTAAATTATATCGAATAAACTGCAAAAAGTATCCTATAAAATATTCAACAATTACTTAAAATTTGAATACTGGCAAAAAGTATATATTTTTACATCTTTATACTCAGTATTTAAAATATTTCGAAAAATTAAAATAGTCATGCATAGGAGCAACTATTGGTTGTCTGGTAAAAATACACATATAATGATATATTATTATCGCTCTAATAACGAGTAAATTATTCAGTTTTTAACGAGATTGTTCGTAAAGTTCAGAGTTACAATTAATATGTAATCATCTTAATTTATCGCATATTTAAGGATGTTCTAACTCATATTTAACAGCGGGAATAACTTCTAATAAATAAAAAAGTAAACCCGAAACCCTCGAGGAAATGCTGTTAAAATTTAAGCCACATTCAACATCTAGATCAGCCACGAGAGTGAAATATGTGGAACGACTGATGTCGACTTTTTAACATGGCGTCTTATGAGAACTGAGAGATGAGTGTTATTGAGGTGGAAAATGACTTAGGTTTTAACAGAGGGATTTTGACGGATCTTTCATGAAAACAACCCTAGAAATTGTTTTTTTTTTCGATTTTTTTGTTTTTGATCGACCATTGTTTTTGTTTAGCAAAAAGGTGTAAAGATGGAAGTAGAAGTGGAGGCAGCTTTTTTGTTAATGAGTTTTTATTAATCACCGGAAGATAATTATCTTATCTATGAATAATGTGTCATGACGCATGTCTTTGTGTCTTATCACCTCATAACATCCTGCATATTTTAATAATATCTTATTACGTCATTATCAATTTCCTGAGTAAAAAAATAATTTTAAATAGTGGAAGTAAAAAGTTTCTAACAATGCAATTAAGATCCGTGTGACACCGGAATGTCATAGACTGCAGGATGATTTTCTACATATTTTAACTTATATATAAAACACAATATATTTTGTATTTTACTTCATGCGTTTGTTAAATACTAATTAATAATATGTGATGTATAGAACGTACGCGGGTCCGACAGATTTAAAAATTTCGCGATGTAGCATTGGATGCTGACATGAGAGCATATTTAATTCATATCTAGAGGAGCTCAAAGAACAATATGATATAACCATACCTAAATGCTGCGAATATCTGAATAGTAAAATTACCACTAACGAATTTTTGTTAATCGCCGGAGGATAATTATCTAAGAATAATGTGCCGTGACGCAAGTCTTTGTGTCTTATCACCTCATTATCAGTAAATTTTCTGCATGTTGTGCTTAATATGTGATTATGATGGCACTAATGTCTTATCACCTCATTATTAGGTTAATTTCCTACATATTTTAACAAAAAAATAATGCTACAAAAGTGGGAAGTAAAAAATTTCTATATCCTTAAGAAGTATAAAATCAGTGCAGTTTTAGAGTCGTACAGTATTCTATAAATCTTTTAAAATACAGCTACATAAGTATATTTTAAGCAAAAGCAATATTACGTAGTGTCTGATTTTATTAGATTGGTTTTCTACATATTTAACTTAGTTAATAATACGTAATGTATAGATCGTATTCAAATGCCTACAGTAAAAAGAAGAGACGTGATGTACAGGGTGCGAGAAAAAGTAAACCATATTTAAGAGTGGTCGTTAGTGATTATAAAAGTAGAGCTATACCAGAGTTAAAAATGAGGTTAGAGAAACACTGCAAAAACTTGGAAGAGTTGAAAGAACTCATACACTTTTACGAGGATATACAGAGCATGTTCTCCAGTTTCTCAAATAAAATGTACGTGGGTGATTAGTGGATGTATGGAAAAAGTTTCAGAAATATTTCAACACCTGACCTGGTTTGATTCACCGCATAAGATCCTACAGCTTTATTAAAGTTACATGTGTTTATTATATTATAGTAAATAAGAGAAAAGGAAATATATGAGTGTATCCTTGTTATATATTTTAAATATCACTCACATGCATCTTTGAAAATGAATGTATTAACTTTTTACGAATAAAAATGGCGATCTAGATATGTATTTTTATTAACGAAGAATTAATCTCAGGCAAATTTTAACACCTAAAATGGCCTGCCCATGTTAGGAGCTCTATTATACAACTAATACATATTTTTAATGAAAGCATTTTCTACAATACCAAACTGAAAAACATGTATTAAAACTTTCCAATGTGGACCCGTTTGACATCGTTACTAAAAATAATAACCAGTGAGAATTTAGCATGAATATATTAAAGTATGAGTTTATTTTAACACGTTGAATACACTTAAATTCTAAAAAGCAAATTACTTATGTATTCTATGATTTAAAAAAAAAATAAATATGTTTCTTGAATGCATTTTAAAATAATAGTCTACAACAACAAGAGTCTTTATCGCCATTTCAGGACGTACATAGATTTAAAACATTTCTAAATGATATAGGGACTGATATCATTGAGAAGGGTGCCAGCGACACTTTAAACGATAAGTTTATTTTAAACCTTTTTTAGAAACAAAAACAAGCAATATAAAAATGTTAGCTGTATCTATACAGGCTTGTTATTTAACTTTAATAATTTTATTTGTAAATCTATACCTAAGGCTTATATCACATATGTTAGAAACAAACCAGTTGTTTGTATGTGTGCAATTATGTATTCTCAAGAAATGAAATGAAAATGATCTATGAATTTACGTGTGTGTTTATTATATTATAGCAAATAAGAGGAAATGGCCGCTTTGATGTTAAACACTACGGTGTAAATATTACAGCTAAAAAAAAAAAAAAAAAAAAAAATAATAATCATTTAAATTCTAACATAGAAATTGTATCAAGCGCTTTGGAAAGCCTACGTTTGGCTGCTGTACTTAATCTGAACTCTATTTGCTTCAACCAAGAAGTGCGAATTCTACAAGAACTCATATTCTCATGAGGAAAGAATAATTATTTGTCATAAATATTTGTATAATATTTTAAAGAAACGTGGTAAAATATGTATTCAAACGCCTACAGTAAAAAGAGTTATGGCGTACAGCGTGCGAGAAAAAGTAAACAATATTTAAAAACAACCGCTAGTGATCATAGAAGTAGAGCTATATACCAGAGTTAAAAAATGAGGCTAGAGAAACACTGCAAAACTTGGAAGAGTTGAAAGAACTCATACACTTTTACGAGAATATACAGAGCATGTCCTCCAGCTTCTCAAATAAAATATACTTGGGGAATTAGTGGGTGTATGAAAAAAGTTTCAGAAATATTTCAATACGTTGGCTTGATAAAACATTAAGCATCTCACGTGTCCTACTATAGGCTTTTTACGAAGTAGGCATTCAGAGGTTAGCTGTATGTCACACATTGAGATAGGTGGCACTAACCATTTATGCTCCAAGCAGAATACAAAGAATATTTTACACCGGTATAATGAATACTTTTCATGAAGAAGAAGAAGAAGAAGAAGAAGAGCCATCGACGTGTAAGATCTACTTCCTTTATTACTATAGGGCAAATGTGTAACAGCCTTCTTGATGGTGTCGCCAAACTTTTGTGAAATTATATTTTTAGGAGCTCGGTATATAATAATGTATATGTGCAAATATGTATTCGCTAAAAATAAAAAATATTTTTTTTAAAATATATGTTTATTATATTATAGCAAATAAGAAAAATAGTCCCAACACTGTGTGGTCAAACGCCAAATTTTATTTAGAATATATTAGCATTTTATTACATTTAAATGCATAAGACGCGACATCACTTTAAACAATCTATTTTGTAAAATAAATAAAAACACATGGGCCCTGCAATGTACCGCCCAACTATTGACTTGGTAAGTAAAATAATGAAACCACAAAATATCAAAAACACAACAGGTGAAATTAGAGAATCATAAAATTAAAATTGTAAAAGTGACATGCTGTAAACATATTTTTAAATAAAACACACACACACACACACACACACCCAGTCTTAGTTTAATTACAGATAAAAATGAACCATTTTTGTAGAACTTTCTTTAAGAACGATTTCAAATAAATAAAAAACAATAGTAATGAATTAAGCATTGCTACATAATTGAATGTAAAAATTAAATGTTTCAATTCGTAAGACCAAAAAATGAGTTTTAATAATTATTAAGCTTTAGTTTGTTCTTTATTTTTGAAAAACTTTTTAACTATCTACATCAAAACAAATATGCAGGAAGAAAAATCACATCTAACTTTATTATGTTGTTTCTTCTTTGCATGTCGTATACATTTTATTTATTTAATTATCATAATTCCAGTTAATCGATTGTAAATCAACACACATTTCAGATTTAACTGCTGATAGATTATATTTAAAATATCTGTTCATGAAAACAAAATTCGAACACACTAAAAAAAATACATTGGGAAACGATCAAGATAATATTTTAAAGCTTTATCTAAAAGTTTTAAGTTTTATACCTAAAACTTTTATCAATGAGATTATTTCTAACACGCAAAGGTCTAAAATTTAAAAAATCTATGCAAAGTCACTGCCGTTTCATGAATAGAATTTAACTGTATTCAATGGGTTATAAAAGTACTCATATATTCAGGTCAAAATTTAATTAATTGTTATTTTTAGTTAGGTACGATGTAAAATTCAAGATTCGTTAATAAAAATGGCTTCATAGTAGAAACTTTTAGTAGGCTATGTGTAAATATTACAAAAAAGACTACTTGACTTTTTTACTTAATGGTTTTCTAAGTTGATTAGTTATGATGCAAGCAGAAAATTACTTTCTCAAGAAACAATAACTGAAAAAATCTCCCAATAAATGTTTGTACTTTCTTTTTTATTCTTATTATAGTGCATACACCCAAAAAATGATACTTCATCTACAAACATTATTTGTTAATCAAAACCGATTACAATAGACAGTATTTGATTTTTAATTGTTGATTTTTCTAAACTTAGTTGGTTGTGATACAAGCAAAACAAAAAAATACTTTATTGTTATAAAACGATAGTTGAAAAACATATCTTAAATCAAATACTCAATAAAGTTTTGTTCTCTTGAAAAACTATGAACGATACTTACTTAATATTTTTTTTTAAATAATAAAAGCATAACTTTTTTACAAACGTAAAATTACTTTATCATCAAACAATAATTGAAAAAACCTATCTCAATAAATTTTTGTTCTGTCTTTATTATTATAATGCATACACTTAGACACACTTCTAACACTATTCGTATTTACCCAATACTGTGAATGTAAATACAAACGAATAATGACATTTCGTCTTAATCAGAAACGAAAATTTTAAAAACTGCAGATATTTTTCTGCGACTTCTGAAAAAAGAATGTTTCTTCGTTAATAAAAATCATATCTAGGTAGCTATTTCATGTAATTATATTACACAGACTACAGAAAATTTCTGTTCGATGTTCAAATTCAACTAAAATCTCCAAATTATTTACTAGGTGCCTTTATTGTCATTAACTGTTATAAAACCACATTGAGAATCAACCTACGATATTGTTTGGAAAATGCTACTTATGCTGTTGTGACTTTATTTTTCATACAGATACGAACTTTATTAATTCATAAAAAATGGTTTTGCGACCTTCATATTTCAACAAAAACAAATTTTTGTTCTCTGTTTTTATGTTTTACTCAAGATACTCAAAAATTATATTTCATTTACAAATATTATTTGTTAATCAAAATTCAATCAGTCAATTCAGATTCAACATTAAATATTTTAATTAATGTTTTCCTAAGCTTGACTAGTTATAGTGCAAACAAAATTACTTTATTATGAAACGATAACTGAAAAAAATCTATATTAAATCAAATACACAAGAAATTTTTGCTCATTTTTATTTTTATCACACTGCTATACTCAAAATTAAATTTCATTTACAATTATTATTTGTTAAACAAAATTCGATTACAAAAAGTTCAAACAGTACTTGGCTGTTTTAATCGATGGTTTTCTAAGTTGACTAGTTACGGTGCAAACAAAAAATACTTTATTATGAAACAATAACTGAAAATATCTGTCTCAAATCAAACACAATAAATTTGTGTTCCTTTTTTATTTTATTATTATACTTCTATGCCCAACAGTTATATTTCATTTACAAATATTATTCGTTAATCAAACTCGATTACAAAAAAAATCTTCAAACACTATTTTCCTATCTTGAATCAAATACCCAAGAAATTTTTGTTCGTTTCTATTTTATCATACTGTAATACTCAAAAATTATATTTCATTTGCAAATAATATTTGTTAATCAAAATTCGATTATAAAAAAGTTCAAACTGTACTTGGCTTCTTAATTAATGTTTTTTTTTAAGTTGACTAGTTATGGCGCAGACAAAAAAATACTTTATCATGAAACTATAATTGGAAAAACTAATCCACAATAAATTTTTGTTAGTTCTTTTTAATTTTTATTAATATACTTCTACACTCATAAATTATATTTCATTTACAAATATTATTTGTTAACCAAATTCGATTACAAAAACTTCAAACAGCATTTGGATTTGGATTTTCTAAGTTTGATTGGGCATGATGCAAACAAAAAATTACTTTATCATGAAACAATAATTGAAAAATCTATCTCAAATCAAACACACAATACATGTTTGCGATCACAAAAAAAGTTCAATCAGTTCACATTTAACACTATAACGTTTTCATTAATGGTTTCCTAAGCTTGTTTAGTTATCGTGCAAACAGAAATTACTTTATTATGAAACGATAACTGAAAAAAAACCTATCTTAAATCAAATACACAAGAAATTTTTTTCGTTTTTTATTTTATTATACTGTTATTCTCAAAAATTATATTTCATTTGCATATATTATTTGTTAATCAAAATTCGAATATAAAAAGTTTAAACAGTACTTGGCTTTTTAATTAATGTGTTTCTAAGTTGACTAGTTATGGTGCAGACTTGCAAAATACTTTATCATGAAACTATAATTGAAAAACTAATCCACAATAAACTTTTGTTCCTTCTTTTTAATTTTTATTATTATACTTCTAAACTCAGAAATTACATTTCATTTACAAACATTATTTGTTAATCAAATTTGATTACAAAAAGTTTGATTTAGCAGTTAGGTTGGTCACTGCCTGACCGGTTAGGGTAGGTAGAGTGGCCGCGCGGCCACTCTACCTACCCTAACCGGTCAGGCAGTGACCAACCTAACTGCTAAATCAAACTTTTTGTAATCAAATTTGATTAACAAATAATGTTTGTAAATGAAATGTAATTTCTGAGTTTAGAAGTATAATAATAAAAATTAAAAAGAAGGAACAAAAGTTTATTGTGGATTAGTTTTTCAATTATAGTTTCATGATAAAGTATTTTGCAAGTCTGCACCATAACTAGTCAACTTAGAAACACATTAATTAAAAAGCCAAGTACTGTTTAAACTTTTTATATTCGAATTTTGATTAACAAATAATATATGCAAATGAAATATAATTTTTGAGAATAACAGTATAATAAAATAAAAAACGAAAAAAATTTCTTGTGTATTTGATTTAAGATAGGTTTTTTTTCAGTTATCGTTTCATAATAAAGTAATTTCTGTTTGCACGATAACTAAACAAGCTTAGGAAACCATTAATGAAAACGTTATAGTGTTAAATGTGAACTGATTGAACTTTTTTTGTGATCGCAAACATGTATTGTGTGTTTGATTTGAGATAGATTTTTCAATTATTGTTTCATGATAAAGTAATTTTTTGTTTGCATCATGCCCAATCAAACTTAGAAAATCCAAATCCAAATGCTGTTTGAAGTTTTTGTAATCGAATTTGGTTAACAAATAATATTTGTAAATGAAATATAATTTATGAGTGTAGAAGTATATTAATAAAAATTAAAAAGAACTAACAAAAATTTATTGTGGATTAGTTTTTCCAATTATAGTTTCATGATAAAGTATTTTTTTGTCTGCGCCATAACTAGTCAACTTAAAAAAAAACATTAATTAAGAAGCCAAGTACAGTTTGAACTTTTTTATAATCGAATTTTGATTAACAAATATTATTTGCAAATGAAATATAATTTTTGAGTATTACAGTATGATAAAATAGAAACGAACAAAAATTTCTTGGGTATTTGATTCAAGATAGGAAAATAGTGTTTGAAGATTTTTTTTGTAATCGAGTTTGATTAACGAATAATATTTGTAAATGAAATATAACTGTTGGGCATAGAAGTATAATAATAAAATAAAAAAGGAACACAAATTTATTGTGTTTGATTTGAGACAGATATTTTCAGTTATTGTTTCATAATAAAGTATTTTTTGTTTGCACCGTAACTAGTCAACTTAGAAAACCATCGATTAAAACAGCCAAGTACTGTTTGAACTTTTTGTAATCGAATTTTGTTTAACAAATAATAATTGTAAATGAAATTTAATTTTGAGTATAGCAGTGTGATAAAAATAAAAATGAGCAAAAATTTCTTGTGTATTTGATTTAATATAGATTTTTTTCAGTTATCGTTTCATAATAAAGTAATTTTGTTTGCACTATAACTAGTCAAGCTTAGGAAAACATTAATTAAAATATTTAATGTTGAATCTGAATTGACTGATTGAATTTTGATTAACAAATAATATTTGTAAATGAAATATAATTTTTGAGTATCTTGAGTAAAACATAAAAACAGAGAACAAAAATTTGTTTTTGTTGAAATATGAAGGTCGCAAAACCATTTTTTATGAATTAATAAAGTTCGTATCTGTATGAAAAATAAAGTCACAACAGCATAAGTAGCATTTTCCAAACAATATCGTAGGTTGATTCTCAATGTGGTTTTATAACAGTTAATGACAATAAAGGCACCTAGTAAATAATTTGGAGATTTTAGTTGAATTTGAACATCGAACAGAAATTTTCTGTAGTCTGTGTAATATAATTACATGAAATAGCTACCTAGATATGATTTTTATTAACGAAGAAACATTCTTTTTCAGAAGTCGCAGAAAAATATCTGCAGTTTTTAAAATTTTCGTTTCTGATTAAGACGAAATGTCATTATTCGTTTGTATTTACATTCACAGTATTGGGTAAATACGAATAGTGTTAGAAGTGTGTCTAAGTGTATGCATTATAATAATAAAGACAGAACAAAAATTTATTGAGATAGGTTTTTTCAATTATTGTTTGATGATAAAGTAATTTTACGTTTGTAAAAAAGTTATGCTTTTATTATTTAAAAAAAAATATTAAGTAAGTATCGTTCATAGTTTTTCAAGAGAACAAAACTTTATTGAGTATTTGATTTAAGATATGTTTTTCAACTATCGTTTTATAACAATAAAGTATTTTTTTGTTTTGCTTGTATCACAACCAACTAAGTTTAGAAAAATCAACAATTAAAAATCAAATACTGTCTATTGTAATCGGTTTTGATTAACAAATAATGTTTGTAGATGAAGTATCATTTTTTGGGTGTATGCACTATAATAAGAATAAAAAAGAAAGTACAAACATTTATTGGGAGATTTTTTCAGTTATTGTTTCTTGAGAAAGTAATTTTCTGCTTGCATCATAACTAATCAACTTAGAAAACCATTAAGTAAAAAAGTCAAGTAGTCTTTTTTGTAATATTTACACATAGCCTACTAAAAGTTTCTACTATGAAGCCATTTTTATTAACGAATCTTGAATTTTACATCGTACCTAACTAAAAATAACAATTAATTAAATTTTGACCTGAATATATGAGTACTTTTATAACCCATTGAATACAGTTAAATTCTATTCATGAAACGGCAGTGACTTTGCATAGATTTTTTAAATTTTAGACCTTTGCGTGTTAGAAATAATCTCATTGATAAAAGTTTTAGGTATAAAACTTAAAACTTTTAGATAAAGCTTTAAAATATTATCTTGATCGTTTCCCAATGTATTTTTTTTAGTGTGTTCGAATTTTGTTTTCATGAACAGATATTTTAAATATAATCTATCAGCAGTTAAATCTGAAATGTGTGTTGATTTACAATCGATTAACTGGAATTATGATAATTAAATAAATAAAATGTATACGACATGCAAAGAAGAAACAACATAATAAAGTTAGATGTGATTTTTCTTCCTGCATATTTGTTTTGATGTAGATAGTTAAAAAGTTTTTCAAAAATAAAGAACAAACTAAAGCTTAATAATTATTAAAACTCATTTTTTGGTCTTACGAATTGAAACATTTAATTTTTACATTCAATTATGTAGCAATGCTTAATTCATTACTATTGTTTTTTATTTATTTGAAATCGTTCTTAAAGAAAGTTCTACAAAAATGGTTCATTTTTATCTGTAATTAAACTAAGACTGGTGTGTGTGTGTGTGTGTGTGTGTTTTATTTAAAAATATGTTTACAGCATGTCACTTTTACAATTTTAATTTTATGATTCTCTAATTTCACCTGTTGTGTTTTTGATATTTTGTGGTTTCATTATTTTACTTACCAAGTCAATAGTTGGGCGGTACATTGCAGGGCCCATGTGTTTTTATTTATTTT